>CM061483.1:1765739-3056739 GCA_030770085.1 Oryza coarctata
TAAAAAAAGCGAGTAACTGTGGGGTACACATCTTACCTCCCATATTTGTAGATCTGAGAATTGCCCAAGAGGGTCTAGATTGTTTCTTACAGTACCCTGGAAAAGTGTTGGATCTTGTGGAATGATGACCAAACGTGAATGCAGATCATGTAAGCCTATTGTGGTGATGTCTACAGAATCTATGATTATTTTCCATTCAGCTGGTTCAACAAGACAAAACAAAGCACCAATCAAAGTTGTCTTGCCACTTCCTGTCCAACCAACTATACCAACCTTATCTCCAACTTCAAATGTGCAAGTCCATGCAGTACAAGAGGAGCATCTTGCCTGTACTTTTCATCTGTTGAATGCAAATTAATAGCATAACAACTTTTTAGGACATCAAAATGGTTTCACCTTGTACGCCAACCATACATGAAAATACGCCTTCCATCTTGGGGCCAATCTGGTGTTGACCGATTTTCTTCAATAACTTCTGCTGCTTCACTTGCGATGTCCATGAATTGGTTAAGCCTTTCCACAGAAATGATTTGATTCGCAAGGTTGCATTGGTATTGAATAGACAAAACAAAAGATTCGTTCATTGATAGACCATAGGACAATGCCATTCCTACAAAACCTGCACAAGCATGAATAGAAGTGATTAGCGTTTTGGGTGACAATATCAATTTCTTCACAATATGAATTAACAAAGGCTTACATTTAGTTGAATCTAGCACACAAATATTAATAGTGCCATTAAAACTCCATTATTGCCAAGACATGCAGACATTTTGGGCTTGTTTGGAATGTGGAAATATGCAGGGATTTGGTAAGGAAAAAGTTTACTTCCTAAGAATTGGTAAAGTTTCACACAAAATCGTGGAATATGGTGCATCATAAATTACCAGCATTTCATACTCAATAGATCATCTTGCCCAACAGACATGCAACAAATGGATTTTTTTCCTTCTGATTCACCAGTGCCAAATAGGATAATTATATGGAAATAGTTTGCATTTTTCAGAAAAAGGTAATTTACTCTAATTCTATTCATGACTCAGCATTATCAAGTAGGAACTATATTTCTAGACGCTCTGGCTTCTAGAGACCTAGCAACACATTCTTTGCATTAAAACTGTAAGTGAGAAAGACTCTTTATTATATATTGGATAATCATAGATTACAGAAGATTACAAATATATATAGGCAGGGGATTTCAAGGATTCAAGGTATGAACACTAAACTAGAAAATCCTAGACCTAATTAACACACACTAAACAGCACAAGCGACTAGACCGGTGCATGGCTGCAGCGAGAGCCTAAGACGCAGACATAAGAGTCTAAGAGACAAACATAACTTATTGTATAAGAGTTTAGAAGACAAACATAACTTATTGTACAAGAGTCTAGGAGACAAGCATAACTTACTAACACCCCCCGCAGTCTGAGCATCGGTGCAGCGGACGTTCCGACTGATTCTAAACTCAGTGAAGAGCGAAGATGGTAGTCTTTTGGTGAAGATGTCGATATACTAAGAGATTGTTGGAACATGGAGAATACGAACAACACCAAGAGCAACACATTCCCGGACAAAGTAGAGGTCAATCTCGATGTGTTTGGTGTATTGATGCTAGACCGGGTTGACGGACATGTAGGCGGCGCTGATGTTGCAGTAGACCAATGTAGCGCGCTGCAAGGGGGACTGTAACTCACTGAGAAGTTAATGCAGCCAGGAAGCCTCAGCAACGGCGTTGGCAACGGCTCGACATTCAGCTTCGGCACTGGATCGGGACACGGTGTGCTGGCGTTTGGAGGACCAAGAGATGAGGCTGTCACCAAGGAATATCACATAGCTAGAAGTTGACTTGTGAGTATCCGGGCAACCGGCCTAGTCGGCATTAGAGTAGGCGACCAGTTCATGCTGCGCTATGGGACGGAGCACCAGACCCAAATGAAGTGTACCACGAACATACCGAAGGATCTGCTTGAGGACAACCAAGTAAGGTTCCCATGGGTCATGCATGTGGAGATAAACTTGTTGAACGGCGTATGCAATATCCGGACGAGTGAAAGTGAGATACTGAAGGGCACCAGCCAGGCTGCGAAAATTAGAGGGATCTTGAACTGGGTCACCAGTGACTATAGAGAGCTTTGGATTGGTGTCGACTGGAGTAGAGCAGGGTTTGCAGTTAGCCATACCAGCCTGATCAAGAATCTCCATCATGTATTGTTGCTGAGACAATAAAAGGCATCCATCATGGTGCTGAACTTGCATTCCAAGAAAATGGTGCAACTGGCCGAGATCCTTCATGTTGAACTCATGCTGTAGAACAGAGATGATGCGACGGAGGACAGCCGTGGATGAGGCAGTGAGCACGATGTCGTCCACATAGAGTAGTAAGTATGCTGTGTCGACACCATGATGGTAGACAAATAAGGAGGTGTCTGCATTCGCATTGACAAAGCCAAGTGAGAGAATAAAGGTGGCGAAGCGACTGTACCATGCCCGAGGAATATGTTTAAGGCCATAGAGACTTGTTGAGGCGACAGACATATCCGGGATGAGTGGGATCCTCAAAACCAGCAGGTTGTGCAGCAAAAACAGTCTCAGACAGAGTCCCATGAAGAAAGGAATTCTTCACGTTGAGCTGATAAATTGGCCATCCGCGAGAGAGGGCGAGTGAGAGCATTGTCCAAACTGTGGCGGACTTAACAACAGGACTGAATGTCTCGTCAAAGTCGATGCCAGGACGCTGAGTGAAACCACGAAAGACCCATCGAGCCTTGTATCGCTCGAGAGACCCGTCTGCCCTAAACTTGTGCTTAAAAATCTGCCATCCGCGAGAGAGGGCGAGTGAGAGCATTGTCCGAACTGTGGCTGACTTAACAACAGGACTGAATGTTTCGTCAAAGTCGATGCTAGGACGCTGAGTGAAACCACAAAAGACCCATCGAGCCTTGTATCGCTCGAGAGACCCGTCTGCCCTAAACTTGTGCTTAAAAATCCATTTGTCGGTGACAATGTTGACTTGAGGTAGTCGAGGAACAAGCTCCCATATGTTGTTCTGAAGGAGGGCCCATAACTCTTATTCCATGGTGGCCCGCCAATTGGGATCGGCAAGGACGCCACGGAAGGTGCGGGGCACCGGTGACAGTGTTGTGCTGTTGTAGACACTAGGAAACTGGTGACCAGCTTTGGCGTGCGTCATCATGCCATGGTTGTTGGTGATGGGCTGCATGGACACGGCGCCCTTGGGCAAAGCCGACGTGCTGGGGGTAGCCGGTTGCTGAGGAGCTGCTGCCTGGCGCTACGAGTAGACCAGCAGCGGTCGGGGCCTGCCCAGGGCTGTTGCAGCAGCAAGGGAAGCTGGGGCGCCGGGGGGCAGCAGCAGCAATAGTGGCAGGCGGAGTGCCTAGAGCTGCAGCAGCAGCAGGCGCAAAGGAAGTGTCCTATCGGGTGCCTGGTTTGACCGGAGAGATTGGCGTAGGGGTCATGCCAGGCACCGGAGTGGCAGCCTCTGTCTTGACGACCGCTCCCGCGCTAGATGCCACACGAGGACAACCCACGTTGGGTGCTGGTGGCGTGTCGACAATCAGGGCCGCACGTGGCTGTGCAGGGACACCAACAGGAGCACCTGTAGGAAATAAAGGTAGAGGTGCACTAATAGAACTGGGTATGAGATTTGCATCATCAATTAAAAAATCAAGAGCTACCAGGTCGGTAGAAGATGACTGTTGTGAGAAAGGGAAAGAGTGTTCATCAAACATGACGTGTCGAGAGATAAGGATACGATTGGACTGAAGGTCAAGACAGCGGTATTCAGGAGTAGCCAAGAAAAATGCACAAGAAGGATCGTGGTGTAAGTTTGTAAATGGCTGTGGCGGAGAGGTTAGGATAACAGGCGCAACCAAAAACACGAAGATGGTCGTATTTGAGCTGGACACCAAACAGGACAGAGTGAGGTGTGGAGGATTGAAGAGTTTTTGTGGGTACGATGTTGAGAACATGTGTGGCGACGTGTAAGGCCTCAACCCAGTACGAAGGGGGCATGCAGGCCTGAAAGAGAAGAGAGTGAACTGCATTGTTGGTGTGGATCATGCGCTCAGCCCGCCCATTCTGAGATGAGGTATATGGGCAGGACATGCGGAGGTGTATGCCATGTGTAAGGAAGAAGGAGCAGGAGGTAGAGTTATCAAACTCCCGACCATTGTCGCACTGGATGGCTTTTACAGCGACGCTATACTGAGTGCGAACATAGGCAAAGAAATGAGTCAGAGTGGCAAACATGTTAGATTTGAGATGAAGAGGGAACGTCCAAACATAGTGTGAGTAATCATCAAGTATAATTAAGTAGTATTTGAAGCCAAAACCACTGGCGACTGGAGAGATCCACAAATCATAGTGAACTTAAATAAACTAGATACCCGAGATGAAGATGACTGAAAAGGAAGGCAAGTATGGCGTCCTAACTGACACGTATGACAAAAAAAATCAATTTCTTTAGCATAATCAGGGATAACAGAGGCGACTTTGGACAAGACGTCGCGACTAGGGTGGCCGAGCCGGCGATGCTAGAGTGAAGGCGAAGAATCAACGGTGAGAACGGTGAATAAGCTCAAATAAACTAGATACCCGAGATGAAGATGACTGAAAAGGAAAGCAAGTATGGCGTTCTAACTGGCATGCATGACAGAAAGAATCAATTTCTTTAGTATAATCAGGGATAACAGATGCGACTTTGGACAAGGCGTCGCGACCAGGGTGGCCGAGCCGGTGATGCCAGAGTGAAGGCGAAGAATCAGCGACGAGAACAGTGGCGCTAGGAAGGTGCAATGGGTAGAGGGGCCTAGAGCTATCGCACCTGATGATCACCTTCTGAGACTCCAGATCCTTCACAGAACAGCCAGCAGGGTCAAATTCAATAGCACAATTATTGTCAGTAGTGAACTGATGCATAGAAATGAGATTCTTAATAAGTCATGAGTAAACAAGAACATTATTAAGAAACAGAGAGTTGATGAGAGTGGTGGCACCAGTGGCGATGACAGGGAGTAAGGAGCCATCGCCGACAACAATAGAGGAAGGAGAAGGATACTGCGAAGAGGTAGGGTGTGAAAGAGTGCGAGAATCAGAGATCATGTGGGAGGTGGCACCTAAGTTGAAGTACCATTCGTTGTTCGGTGGCTGCTGAAGGGTCATGGTGCTGAAACTTGAGGCGAGGGAGTGCTGATCCCATGCCGCCAAAAGACCGGTCTGTGGGTTGTAGAATCCAGGAAGAGCCAAGGCGCTGAGAAAAGGCAGAGGGGCACCTTGCTGACCGTAGTAAGCAGCAAGAGAGGCTTGCTGCAAGTACTGCTGAAACGGCGTCGGCAGGAGTTGCTGCAAGGCCGAGAAGGCCCCCTGTTGGGCCAGCAGCGCCTGCTGGTGTGGTGGCTAGGCGGGCAAAGCACGAGGTGGGTGGCGTAGCCCGGGGATGATGAGCCACGGGTTGTAAGACGTGGACCAAGACCCACTCACCCCCTAGTTGGGTGGAGCAGGCTTGCCCAAGCCGTCGCTTTTGCCGCCACTGTGGTCACCTTTGCCGCCTCTGCCACGGGCGCTGCCTTTGCCGCCAGGACCGCCCCCTTTACCACCCCCCGGGCCGGTGGTGGGATGCCTAGAGCTGCTGGGAGGCGGGGTGGGAGGATGAGGAGCCACTACCTATGTCGGTGACGAGAGTTGTATGGGGGAGACAGGGTTGGGGGCCCTATGGTAAGCTCCTCGAGTATGAGCTCATCGCAGACCTTCAAGAAGGAAGGGAAGGGACGGTCACGTCGGAGATGGCGGCCAACAGAGGCAAACCGCTCGTTCAAGCCTCGGATGAGGTTGAGGACGAGGGAGCGGTCGCTGACTGGTTCACTAAGATCGGCGAGGTTATTGGCGGTGGTCTTGAGGAGCTTGCAGTAGTCGGTGACAGAGAGATCCCCTAGACGAGCATACGGAGTTTGGCGTCGAGGATGAGGGCCCACACCTCCCGGTTGCCAAGAAATTGGCTCTCAATGGCAAGCCAGGTGGTACGGACAGCAACGCCTTGGTCACCGTGGCTCCTGACAATGTTGAGGAGGTTGTCAGAGAAGGTGCCATAGAGCCAAGAACGGACGACGCAATCCATGCGCTCCCGGTCAGGCGAGTTCAGGGAACGATTGTCGTGAAGGACATGGCTTTGAAGAGAATACTTGCCTAGGGTGAGCAGGAATTGCTCGCGCCACCGAGCAAAGCTGCCGAAGTTGACGTCAAGAATGACGTGGACAAGGCTGCGGATGTTCTAAACGGCCACAGCTTGGGTGTGAAGGTTCAGAACCACGGCGGCCTCCTGAAGAACCATGGTGGCGTGAACGGAGGGACAAGGGCCATTAGAGAGGGAAGACGCGATCTTGTCAGCGTCTTCCGGCGGGTCTTCAGGGGGAGGTACGGCGGTGGCGCGCTCCTAGGCGGTGCGGATGCGCGCGGCGGTGGCGTCGCGCTTGATGGCCGCGACGGCGGCCTCAGCCTCGGCCTCCTCCGTACGGGTGAAGACGACGCAGCGGGCCTCAACCGGGGCGGCACGGGTGTCCTCCAGCCGCTTGCCCTCAGTGTCATCGCCAGCAGCAGAGGGGTGGAGAGAGCTGGCCATAGAGGGAAGAGAAAGGCGGCGCAGGGGCAGTAGGCCGAAGGAGTTGGCGCTAGAAGCAGCACACCAGAGATACGGAAGAAGAAGAATCGGGTGGAACCCGGTGCTCTAATTCCATGTAAGTGAGAAAGACTATGTATTGTATATTGGATAATTATAGATTACAGGATGTTATAAATATATATAGGCAGGATAGTTCAAAGGTTTAAGTTGTGAACACTAAATTAAGAAGTCACAGGTCTAATTAACACACACTAAGTAACACAAGTGATTAGACCGGTGCATGGTTACAGCTAGAGCCCAAAGTATAGACACAAGAGTTTAGGAGACAAACATAACTTGCTACACAAGAGTCTAGGAGACGAAACATAGGCTTAAGAGTTTAGGAGATAAACATAACTTACTGTATAAGAGTCTAGGAGACAAACATAACTTATTAACAAAAATTAGCAATTTCATGCAAATCAGACAAAAACAGCATCAATGAACATAGAGCCTACTGTATACTTTAAGTTTGTACAGAATATGAAATGATGTAATGATGCTAGCAATTACCACAAACTACTTACTGGCTAAAAGTTCCTGGAGGAAGAAATGCCTTGACAAAAGCAGAAAAGGAAAGAACTGCAGCACTCATCATTTCCAGGTATTGAATAAGCCATTCAGTTGCAGCAAAATTGTAGAAGTATGGGCCAGCATTCTTGTCCACAAGCTCCAAATTTTTAGTAAAGAAACGATCTTCTTCCTCAAAGGCCCTAATTGTTATAGCCCCTGAAATTGATTCACCTAAGTGATTTGCTAGAGCAGATTTGGTAGTGCCATTGATCAGCATCAATTCCTTAGCCGAGACTAAATAGTATCTCTGCATAACCAAAATTTAATAGAATTCAGTAGACGTGAAGTTTGAACGGAAAACGGTAAATGAAAAGAGCAGCAGAGCACATCAATTAGTAAATGAAATAAGCCAAGAACTGTAATCACAAAAAATAAAAATCACATAAAATTACCTGCAACCTAATCGCCAAAATAATCGTTGGCACTGAGACAAACAAAACTTGCCATGTGACAACAGTCAATATCCCCAGATTGTTATATGCGTTTAAGCTGGCGTTCATGCAAAACATGAAGAAGAATGGAACATCAAGGTCAGCAATACTCAGATCTGAAGAAACCTGCATGAGGAACCAACTATTTAATCCACCGATTAAAAGTATCCAAATGTTTCCTATCTGTTTAAGGTTTCTTACCCAGCTCAATACCCTTCCTAGAGTAGTAGAATCAAAACAGGACATAGGTACATGAAACAGCGAGTTAAGTTAAGTAGTTGGGAACATATGAATCTTGAAGTCTTCATCCCAAGAGCAACGATGGATAAAGATCTAGATATCAAGAACAACAGTGAGCAAACTCCGATAGCAATGCACACGACTATTAACTTGAGTGTACTAACACTAGGATTTTGGACGTTAGCAGCCATCCATGAATTTTGTGATATTTGCCCACATATGAAAACTGTCTGGGAAATAACAGCGAGAGAGGCATATGAAAAGCCTGTGTTCTGGTGCAGCTACAGTATATAAGGCTTAAGATCTGTATCACCTATTTCTCTTTCCTCTATCTTTATCAGCTGATCTACCGGTGATGGCTTCACAGACTATCCATATCTGCTTCCATGAATATCAACCGCCTCCTTTGTTGATATTTCATTTGCTCTGTGGATGGGCATGTTGTTAAGATCTGACACTCCTATAGTATCTTTGTGGGCATTTACAAGGTCCTGAAATACTTGGCAGTATTCCAACAGATCTTGATAAGGTGCTGACTGAATAATCTCTCCATCTGACATCAACTGCCATAACAAACAATCCATTTAGATGAAATCGGTAAACTAATGCAGTATAAAATAAATTTGGATCTTGCAGGCATGGATATTATTTATTTGAAAATTCAATTCATAAATTTGCTATTTGGTACAATATTTTTGTCTGCCCAAGTATCAGAAAGGGAACTACTGCCATTTCTATATCGTATAATGATTTGATTAACTAGACATAAGATTGAAACATTAAAACTATGTTAAGTATGAAAACTTGCTTCTGAAAAATGTGCACGTTTGCACAAAAAGACAAGAGGGAGGATAGGATCACTTGTGTACACAAACCAGAATGGAATCAAACACAGGCAGGAAATCCACTTGGTGGGTCACCAAAAGAAGTCTTGTCTGACAAAGCCTCCATGACGTATTCCTACCAAAAAAAAACTAATTTTTTAAAGAAAAATTCATGGTCAAATACTACTGTATTTCACAGTTTTTATGAATATATGATCCTTACATTAAAGAGACTTGATGCTGTATTGGCATCAACAGCACTGAAAGATCATCAAGAAGATAGATGCCTGCATTTTGGTATAGTGCACGAGCAAGCTGAACACGCTGCTTTTGACCACCACTAAGATTTACTCCTCTATCCCCAATTTGAGTACAATCTCCATGTGTCGACATTGCAAGGTCTATTTCCAAAGAGCACCTCACAAGTGTTTCTTTGTATCTTTGCTCACAGTTCCTGTTTGGATCCATGCATTCTGAGAAACATATGTTATTTTCCCACAAATCTGAATATGAAACATTTAAAACGTGATTACTATTAAATATAAATAGTTTCATCAGGAAAGAAACTAAATAACATACTTCAAGTTAGCAACTACTACCAAGCAAAATTATCATACTTTGCGGAACCTATTTTTGAAAAACCAAAAAATTTGGGTGTATATATTAAGAAGAAAGAGCACTCTACAAGAACCAGAAACAATTCAGAACCTAGATGATGCAGGTTTTTGCCATGCTGTATTTTGAGGACAACATGGAAATTACGGTTGCCAACTGCATGCAACTAGCATTGCTAATTTTAGGCAGTACATTTTGATATGAAGGGAATTTATACCTTCAACAGGGATAAAGTTTAAAAATATTACAGAATTTGCAAACATATAAGTGATCAGCAGGGATATAATCTAAGTGCCTTTTAGGAAGCGAAGTGCCAACAATTATACTGACCATGATCCCTCTTAGACAATGAATAAGATACAATCCAGAGGAAAGAACAAAAGAATAGTATGAACTCCCAACTTGGCAATGCATCATTCCCGATTTTGGGTACCTCTCCAAATACTGCAGCTAGGTGTTGATTTTCCTGATCCTACCTCGCCACAGATTGCAACCTTCTTCCCAGCTTTGACCTCTAAATTTATATTCTTCAGAGTTTGTTTTAGCGGGTTCTTATCCCACGAAAAGCTGCAGGAGACTAGCGCTATGGGATACTCTGTACCCGCTCTATATTTATCCCTATGTTGCCCGTTCAGCTCAGGAGCATCAAGAAATTTTACAACCCGGGTGAAAGCAACTTTAGCTTGAATCACAACTCCAATAACATCTGGTATCTGCGAGATTCGTTCTTGCACGGGGCATAGAGTTGCCACAAAGGTGAATACATTGCTAGCATCCAGAGGAACTTTTAAAAGATAGCATGTCAGAAATGTTGCTGCAGAAACCAAAACAGGTGATGACAAGAACAGGAAACCGTTGTATGCCCTCCTAAGCTGGAATGCAGACAACCACTTGAACTCAACCTCCCTCAACCCCTCAATGACCTTCTTGAACTGAGTTTCCCAAGCATATAATTTCAAGACCTTCATATGAACTAAAGACTCAGTCATGGCCTTCAGTTTCACATCTTGTGCTTCCAAGTTTAGTCTGAAAATTGTGTTGCAGTTTTACCAGTGGAGCATTGCAGATTACAGTGATAATGATGACAACCAATGACGATACCATTGCAAGACCAGCTGCATTGTACAGGATTGCTAAAGCAATGCAGAGCTGGACACTTGTTGTCCATGTTTGGTGGAACCAATATGGGAACTCCCCAATGCGGTAGGCATTGACAGTTACGTAGTTCATTATTTCTCCAGAAGAGTACTTCATTTTTGCTAAGTTCAATAGCTTCTGTTGTTTCTTATAAATAGCTGCCGACAAGAATGACCTCACCTGGAGGCCTAACATCCGAGTGCGGAAATACCACTGTTTCTGTGACAAAGATTCACAGCATTTGCAAAAGAATATTGTCACAGCCAGCACAATTCCTTCATATTTGAAGGTCCCTTTCCCCAGTGTTACATTGATGAATGCCTTGAGAAGCAATGGGCCTGAGGACATGGTGAGAACCTTGAGCAATGCAAAGAAACCTGATATCACAATCCCACTCTTATGGCAGGAGACAATAGTCCAAAAGACTGATGGTGTGGCATGTGGCTGCAGCTGCTTCTCGCTATTCAGCTTCTCCAAGAACATCAAGTACTGGTTGTGCGCTCAATCTGTGGAGCCTAAAAGAGGCGTATCTTTATCTCCAAGGGGATTCTCATAGCCCATCTTCATCAAAGGGTTCAACCACCAAAATGACATCACACTGACAAAACCAGCTTTAGCAAAAGGAGTTACATGACCCTCTGAATCAGCCATGTCATGATCCCTCTCTTTATTCGGGGGCTTGTATAAAGCATTTTCATTTGTTTCATAACCATCTTCGTCATGGCCATTCCAAATGGCATAAAGAAGAAGGATAAGGGCTCCTGGTAGCAAAAGAACATCTAAGCAAGCTTTAAAGGTGATCTCCTTCTCTCCAACCATGTAGACAACTGAACAGCAGCAGATGAATGTTGCACACATGGTCAGACCAACCGACCAAAATCGAACGAATGTTGCTCCAAGAAAGTGAGGTCTGATGCTAAAACTGAAGCTAGCAAATTGAATCCTTGAGCCAAGATCACAAGCCACCAATGTGGCTGGTAAATTGATGCATCCTGACCGAAGCTAATCCCCAGCATCCACAGTCCTAGGCCAAGATTAAGCAAAACCAAGCAGCCATTGAACACTACAGCAGCCAGCTGTAGCGGTGAATCGAACGGGATAAGCTGTCGTGCAGATGCTCTACTCCTTGGAATTTTAATGAGCAACTGGAGTTAAAGTGCAACAGTGAGCACTGCAACAATGCCAAACACCACCAGATGATTGGTGCAAGTTGAGGAGTCCAACATCTCCTTGAAAGCACATGAAACCACATCTTTCTTTGAGCAAACTGGTCTCCCACGCAAGATCATCATCCAAGAACCTGAAGAATCATTACCCAAACAAAAAAAAATCAAGGTTAGTAGGAAAAACCCAGAAAAAATGTGTGCCAGTCCAGAAGTGAAAAGGCGCAATGATGAATTGATGATACAACCGTGTAGCACACGAGAAAATTGTGAGAAAACGACTAACTTGTGAGGGGACCCATAATTGGTCAAACCTCTATTGCGCCGCCCGTTCAATCAGACAGCTTGCTCCTGCAGCAAACCCTGCAAACCAGTCAGTGAAAAGAACATTGGGATTAGATGGAGACTTGTACTGCAGAAGATTAGTAGTTTCGGGTGGTCATAAAAGCTCAAGATAATTAACCAGAGAAATTTCACTATACCCAGCACAAGTATCACAGCGTCACGAGAAAATCAATCAAGAAAGTTAACCTTTAGTTGGACAAAAGAAAATGCTAAAAAAGTGAAGAGGAAAACATAGGGTGCACGTATGGGTTCATCAACAAGCAGCTGCCTCACCATTGATTCACCCAAAAGGAGAAGAATAGAATAAAATGCAACCAAAATCACATCGCCGAGAGATAAAAAAAAATCTCATCCCTTTGCATCCCCTCGACAAATCCGCAAGAACCCAAACAGAAATCAAGAGAAGGCGCGATCGTCGAACCCTCAAACCCCCTCCGCCGCATTGACGGCCAGGAGCGGCAAGGCAAGGCAACAGGTGTGCCCTCGAGCTCGGGAGGGGAAAAGACGGAGGAGAAGCAGCAGCAGCAACAAGCCAAAGATGAAAACTTTACCCCTCCTCTTGCCAAAGCACGATTTCCAAAAAATCACATCTCTTTTCTTGCCCTGGCCACGATGAGGTGCTGTGCTGTGCCAGCCTAAAAGCAAGGAAAGACCTTCCAATCGCGGGCCAGACCTTCTTCTTCCTCACCGCCGTCGCATCGGAGTTAGGCCGGCCGGCCGCCGCGCCGTCTCGTGCATATGAGCCAGGGAGACGGACGACGGGGCGGGCGAACACACCAGCACTTTCACTTTCAATAAACTGGCCCAGAATTGAGAAATTGTACATTGTAGTGTACCGTATTTATTCCGTAAAAGGTCTTGCCATATGATCTCCATTTAATTAAAACATCTGTTCTTAATATCAAGATTTCTAGTTCATCTTGGTGTTTTGGTCGACATGTGTTTCCCTCATGGCCTATAGAACTCTAATATTTTAAAGCACGTCTCATACAAGAAACATAACAAGAGAATAATAAAAGAACCGTTGCTCTCACGGTATAGTTATTTATTTCCCTTCTCAAATTTATTCTCAACTCCTTTCCAATCGACATTTCGAAGTTTCCGATAATAAATGGGGATACCAAGATATCTAAAAGGGAATTATCAAGGATTGCAACCAAAAAGTCTTTTAGTTCGTTAGCTTTCCTAAAGAAAAAAGTCTCACTTTTATAAAAGTTTATTTTCAACGTTCAAACACATAAAAAATGATTTTCATGTCTTTTTTAGGATGGACAAACCGAATAGAACTTAACTTTAGCTCTCTCAATAAGAATTGCTAACTTATCAACCACAATATTAAAAAGTCCCAATCCTTTCTATATTTAAACATTATTACTTAAGTCATCATTCTCTTTTATAATTAACACTTCCCCTTGAACCCATTTAGAAATCCATTAACACCACTACTGAGAAAATCCCTTCATTTGAGGAATTGTCATTTAACTTTATCATAAGCATTTTCAAAATTAATTTTTAAAATGACCCCATCCATAATTTTTTTTCGCAACTTATGAATAGTCTGGTATAAAATCACCACCCCTTCCATAATATCTGTGCCAGGCAGAAAAGTCACCTGTATTGAACGAATGACTTCACGAGCAACCGAAGTAATCATATTAGTGCCAAATTTTAAAGCAAATTGCCCTATACTATTGGATTTATTTTGCATCAGCTCTTTTGGGTAATAAAACAATAATTTCAAAGTTTAAGCTAAAAAGAGGAAGTATCCCGAGCTATGAGATCATCCTTAATGAACTTCTAAGTAAATTTGATAGAACTAGGCCGAGTTATGTTTGACTTCAAAATCCATTTTTTTATCTCCTTTTTGAAATTCAACGGTGAGGATATTCTAAATCTTTTCCTCTATCATAGAAACATGATTCACTTTCATGGGTCCAAAGGTATACTCTTTTAGATCTTATCACCCATTATTATAGCCCCGTCTTGCTCTAATTACAAGATCATCTGCTTATGATGCTTGCCATTGGCTAAGAAGTGGTAGTATTTTCTATTACTATCACTCTGGAATCGGTGCTTTGCTTTGGATCGTTAGTACCAGTTTATCTCTTCCTCCCTAAGCAGCTTTGCCAAACCATTTTTAGCTTGCTTCAAAGAAGCTAGTTCTGCCATTGAGAGAACTGTATGTTCAACTTTTTTGTCTAGCACATCAATTAAAGCCAAAAGCTTTAGTTTTTCTTTCTTGTATGTGCCAATTGTACTACATGCCCAACCTCTTAAATATTGTCTCAAGTGGCCAATCTTATTATTCCAACACTCCATGGGGGTGTTCCCCTTATTTATAATATGCCATTCTTTAGCAACCATTTCATAGAATCTGTTTCGTTGAAGCCATCCCAATTCAAAACGGAAGAGTGGTTGGTTGTCCAAATGGGCATATGAACCAATCTAAATATGATAGGTGAGTGACCTAAAATGACACGTGGTAGGGATAATATGCTATCAATGGGAATTTTTGTTCCCATTCAGTGTTCATTAACACTCTATCCAACTTCTCCTAAGTTAGATTTTCAAGGCTATTTGCCTAGGTGAATAGTCTCCCCAATAGATCAATCTCTCTCAAATTAAGATTACTGATGACTGCATTAAAAACAAAATATCAATGGGGATCAAAAGAATTATTATTCTTTTCTTCTTGCAACCTGACAAGAAGTCTCCTCTTACGAAAAGGAAGGAGTTGAGATTCATTACCACAAGTATGAGCTAATTCTGCTAAGAATTGTTCTTTTAAGTTAGGTTGAGCAGCACTATAAACTACCATTAAAACCCATTTAAATCCATCTTCAGTGGAAACTTCACATAGAAGTATCTCTCTAAGATTATATTGATATCAAACATGGCCAAATTTACACCTAAAAGAATGCCCCCTTACCTCCCAACAGGAGGTTTTTCATGCCATATAACATCTTTTCTACCACATAGGTTTCTAAGATTTGCGGGCGTGAATAATGGTATTCTGGTCTCAAGGATAGCAACAAAATCCAGGTGTTCTCAAGGATAGCAACAAAATCCAGGTGTTCTCAAGGATAGCAACAAAATCCAGGTGTTGTTCCTTAATACACTCAGAGATATATTTGAATTTAGCCGTGTCACCAAATCCACAACTATTCCAAAAAAAAATTCTTTATTTTTTGTGTTTGTTTCCTTTCTTTTTTTTGACCCATTGAAAAGTGGACATACCACTTTGTTTTCGACTTTTGTCAAAATTTTCCTTCTTGGGGTGTGATGTGAGAATCGAATGACTCATCGTTGCTACCCTCATTCTCTTCTTGCCAGTCACTACATTAAGTGCTGGGGAGAAGATAATTTTAACAACTCATCACTGTTATTGTCTGCATTACTAGAAGAACCATTGCAAACAGAAGAATTAGCATGTAGAGCTGCAATTCTACCTACTTCAGAAATTTTTGTCCCATAAATAGACTCATCTACTTCTAAGTGATTTCTACCAAGGGAAACTTGTAACTTAGAAATATTTGCAAGTAGAGTCGAATTGGAAAGAGATAGAATTGAACTTGTGGAGTCAAAGTTGTTACTTGCTATCACCTCGAGGTTATTAATTTTTTTTAGAAACTCCGCTTGGTTTGCCACGGGTGCATCCGCATTTGGCATTGTCTTCTATCGCTAACTTTGCCATGTTAGTGTAGGATCAACCGATCGACAGGGGCGTCATCTTGCTGCTTGAGAGGGATGCTTCCCTCCTGCTTCTGCTTGCAACTGTGCTTCGGCGATGAGCATGCGGAAGCAAGTTGTGCCCCATCGACAGCCAAATCTATTGCCGTGTTGCCACCTGCCGTCCTGACCGGCAAGATCGTCGAGTCCTGCAGTGTGATCGCCCCTGCCTCCTCCTAGTTCACCATTGGAGCTGAAGCCTTTGTGGTAGCCGATGAGGACACCAAGGCCTGAGTCATATCGGCCAACGAAGTTAGAGCATCAACAACAAGTAAGGCCTTCTTGTCCGACTCGACCTCCTGATCCGCATTGTCCATGACATCAACAACATCCATCAAGGACATAGCTGCAACCTCTGCTGTTGATGATGATGCTCCCACCACGTCCTCCAAGAGGCCTGCACAACCTACTGGTACCATCGTAGCCGCATCCATCAGTGGCATCATGAGCGCCTCCTTTGAGATAGCACCCACACTGACAGCTGCACCATCTGCCACCAAGGCCACCGTCATAGCAACCACAACCACTTCATTTGCCACCGAGGCCACCATGTTCTGTTCAGTGGCTGGGACAGCCACTGAGCTATCTTTTAGGACTCAGTTCATCATCATTGGTGAGTTGAATGCCACGCACATAGCTAGCAAGTCCTCCTCAGTGTGCTGCTCTGTAGCAGTATCATCAACAGTGGTGGGCAACCCTGCATTCACTGAAACAAAGCCTGTATTGTTTTCCTTTCTCTTTGATTCCTCCTCAGGCATTGCCAGCTTGAAGAAAATCTCATAGCTATGATTACGAAACACAATGTAAACACTGGGCAGCAATATGTATTCTTACCACACCGTGTTTTCAACTATAAACCATATCCACTGTCTTCGTATGTCCGATGACAAAGCCCACGGCATGAAGAGTAAGAGTGTCCCTGATCTCATATGGAACACCATAGACATGAAACCATGTTTTCTTGAGGACAAACTTTGCTCCTGATCCCATTTGTTAAGGATAAAATTGACACCAAAATCAAAGCTATGGACTCTGCCAACCCTGTGCAGCCTATACAAATTCAGCTGCAGAGGGAAACTGAACGACAAAGGGATCATGGGCCGTCTCCTAGACTTGTCACTGAAACCTGACGGGAACCAACCTGCGCAGCTGAGTGAAGAGATTATTGATTGAGATGTGTCCATTCTCTACCCCAACTGTTGCAGTCTGGCTAAACTCCCTGCGTCTTGCTGCTACTTCAGTTGGTGTAGGAATCATGAAGAAGCCACACAAACTTTGCGGTGGGTTTAGTGGTGAGAAGAAGCGGGCAAAATGAAAGGTGAACCGCTGGTTTAATCTGCACCAAACTAGTTTAATCTCTCTCACAACATCACCTCTCACAAAGTGGCAAAAGGTTAAATATTCATCAGGCGGTGTATTTTGAGGTCGCAAGTCCGAGTCCATTAAGGAAAAGAAGTCTGAATGCCTTTCTGGCCCATGTACTCGGCTAATGATAGATCGAGGCATTTTTGGGAAGATTATGTTGGAAGCCCAAATCAAGGCCCATTTCCAGTCGAGTTCTCTCTGTCTTCCTCACCACCGCTTCCTCCGATCCAACTTGATCCTGTTCCCTTCCCTAGCATGCTTCATTGGTTCCATAGTTCCACCAACTCCTCGCTGCCTCGCCCACCACCTCCTACATGCCATCGTGCCACAGCTAATAGTAGGCGCGCAGTGGCTACTACCATGGATGGTGAAGGCGCCAGCTCTGCTTGTGCTCGGTGCTAGATTGAGTGCCACATGCGTCGATGGTGTTCGGTGGAATGCCCCACCGAGGAGGAAGCATCTGTTTGACCCAACTGTATCTATTTGGAGATCTTTGCTTGGTTTATGGGGCTTAGGGTATTGCTTCAGTAAACGCCCGTTCGAACCAACTATTTCTATGTGGGGATCTTTGCTTGGTTCATGTATTCAGGAATTACAAGAATGTTAGATTATCCTGGTTAGCAGCTGAATGGCACTCCCTACTTCAACCTGACAGTCATGGGGACTATAGAAATGAAGTGTACAGTAAAAGTGTGAGACCCTGTTTACTGTACAGGGGGTCGGACCTATATATACAAGTCTAATGGCCTAACCCCCCGCAGTCGTAGCGGAAGGATCACGGACGCATAGACTAGAACAAAAACTATGGAACAAAGGCGTGGGTAGGTCTTTGGTCATGATATCGGTGAATTGATGCACCGACGATACGTGGAGCACCCGAACAAGTTCGGGAGTGACCTTGTCACGAACGAAATAATCCATGGGCATACTAACGCTGGCATAGGAATAATCCGTGGGGAGAGCGCGTGACAGAGATATCAAGAAAATAGTGCATGGGACCAAGATCGGTCATGACAAACTCTGAGTGGAGTCGTGCCATGATGCGCTGTAGGATGACAGGCGAGGAGGAAGTGAGAATGATGTCGTCGACATAAAAAAGGAGGTAGGCGATGGTGGATGAGACCAGAAGGCAGATGAAGACAGTCTCCTCATCACGCGATGGAGGTGGGGAGGAGTAAAACCGCCTATGAAGGAGACAATATGGATGAAAGCCAAGACGAAAAGGAAGCAAAAAGAAGAAAACATTAGAGAAGAAATAAAAGAGAAAACATGTGGAGAAGATGATGGGGGTCTCGGAGGCGTTAGCTCGCCTGTCAGGGAAGAAGGAGACGCCTACGACAGAGAGGAGGCATTAGCTCGCCAGTGAGAAGTTTGCTAACGCGCTCAAAGGATGTCTAAACCTAAGCTCTGATACTATGTATAAATAAAATGTACAACAAAAGTGTGAGACCTGTTTACTATAAGAAGGGTCAGACTTATATATATAAAACAGTAACTATGTTTTTACTTTCAAAAATGCATAAGTTACCTGAGGACACTGGGAGAAAATTCTGATGTCAAGGAAATCTTTGAAGCATAGTGGTGCAAACGGAGAGTAGGGCACGAGTTGAATTGACACAGGGTAAAATTTAGGATCTGGTTCCCTCCCAATAATCAGTCATGTGCACAACACGCCGGAGATAATCAGCTTCCCTCCCAATATCCCAATTACGATGTTGATGTACAAGAAAATTTGGATAGGATCTATAGAGGCTGCTATTCCTTCATCGAGTTTGCAACAAAATAGCTGAATTTCATCATTTTAAGGATGGCTCGTGTTCTTGTGGGGACTTCTGGTGATTGAGGACTGAATAATAAGTATCAATCATCATCAAGTGGTACTCTCATCTTGTAGCAAATTATTGTCCTGCCAGTAGTGGCACTGTTGCTCTAAAGATCTGTGTCAGGACTTATATTGATGGATTCGTCATTCGATCAATAATGTCATGCTTGTGGCCCCATTTGGTGTAATATCGTGCACTATCATCTGCACTGTGCATAGCAAATGGAAGCGCAGGTGAGGGACCTTGATCATCCGAACAGGTTGAATAACCTACAAAAATCTATCTTGTGCAATTGTTATGTCACATATCGTAAGCCCACGTTTTGCTATCTATGCAAGCTGTTGTTTTTGCCCCTCTAGAAGAAAGCTTCTGAGTAAGTGTTTACTGTGACTTACCGTATGCTAACGGTGTACTGCAGTTTCTGATACGTCGACCAATACTCATTTTGGATAGCTTCCTCGCGTTGTTTCCACTTCAAAAATGGAACTCCAGAAAAAAAAATTCTGCTTCTTTCCTCATGTGCTACTTCTCTCATGTGCTTTGGAATTTGTTTACATTCACTTCGTCTTTTTACTGTATTTGATTATGCTGCATAGAAAACTGTTACATTATCTATACTTCTTTAAAAAATAATAGTGATGGTAAGTGGTGAAATTGCCACTCCAGCTACCTAAATTCCGACATGTGAGATTTGCTCTCCAAACTACTTGATAACCAACAATCTCTAATTAACTTTAAAATTTAAAATAGATTTTTCTTTTTACAATGTGTTGATGTGATCTTTTTTAATTCGGTCACAAGATAGGTGTATTTTGCTTTTTTATTCATCTCGGACTTGTACGAAGACAAGTGGCAAACAAGTTACCTTGAAGTATTGATTATGTGTTGACATTGTGCAACATTTTATTACGCAACAATACTTTTCTTTGTCTACGACCCGGCCTTGAAACAGGCATGCCAACGAGTAAGTTATTGAATAGTCAACAAATGACCGAAGCACTTTTAGCTCCCATTAGCATTAGCATATAAATAGCATAGAGTTGCTCCCTCTTTTCAGGCACATGTTTGTTTTTTAAAGGATGCTGTCCAATAATCATTTTTCCCTTTTGCAAATCTTGTCACTTATATGTACTATTCATGATGATTATCGGTTAGTCTAGGATGTTGCAATTTTGAGGTATTTCTTTGTTCTGTCTGTACTACAGTAAGACAGAGGAAGAGTAAACTGGTGATACAACGTAGATGTTTTTTTGTTGTCATTTACTATGATTAACAACTTGTTCGTAGTTTTCACATCATAGTACAACCAGACATGTATTAAGTCCTTACTCAGAGTCATCGTTGGTCCACCATATGCGCATGTCTGTTTTCTCATGGAAAGTACTGTTTGTGTACAAAAGCTGGCATAACCAATAGCAGGGACTGGGGAAACAGCCACAATACACGTAGGAGATGACCATTCATCAGGGTACCAGTTGCTTGTGGACCATGCTTGTTCGTGAGCCTCATGAAGACAGTGACTTAATTGGAAAGCACGGAAGTGGCTGGTGCCTGATGGGTGTGTCATGGCCAGCATTTTGTAGGGTGGATCTGAGTTGCCCCCACCATATGACCCCACTGTCTCGGTTGGCTGTTCAGTCTTGTGATGGCAACTTCCAATCCAGGCCTCACCATCATGGCATTGCCAATTTACCTTTTGAGTCCTTCACGCTCAGCGTTCCCCAGGGGGTTCGAATCTATTATCTCCTATATGTAAAACGGGACGATTTTTTAACGTATGTTTAATTGAGTATTAGCTAAAAAAATATATAAATATGATTGTTAAAATAACTTATATATATAAATATATTTTTTAAAATAACTTTTTAAATATATTTTTCTAAAAATATTAGAGAAATACGAAGAATAAAGATGGTAAAACAAGTGACCAAGACACTCTTATATGCTTTGGAGTCCGGTGTACTGTGTACTAGTTGTATCCCAGGCAGTGCCTTTAAAACAAGGATGTCCAGTAGGGCCATAAAAGCTCTGAACCCAGATAAAAGGTGGAGGTTTAATTAGATGTACGTTTTTTACGTGGATGGTGCAATTAGTCCGTACTTAAAAAATGTAGCATACAATTGATAATTCCCTTCCCTCGGTATATGTTAGAATGACAGTCTATTTTATCATTATGGCACTCACATGACCCGTTTGCGCTAAGATAAATTATTTGGTGTTCAAAAGTGTTAATCATGAAACCCTGGGATAAGCTAGCTTCATCTTTTGTCATTAGGGAAAGCTAGCTTCCACCCTGCACATGGCTTATGCTCTTGTAAGCAGACAAGAAATCTTGTTCTGTTGATACGGTAGTTAACCTGCTAGTGGAATCACCATTACCTAAAATTGATGCAAGTCGCGTTCAGATGATCCTGAAACCTTCATGCTCATTCTTTGATCCTAATCAGTTGAATGCTGTAGGACTTTGTTTTAATGGTTTGTGTCAGTATATTAATCCTACAGTGCTTGTATGTAGCAATACCTAGTACTCCGCAGGCAACTTGCTGTTGAACAATCTTCACGTCAAGTGCTCTAGGTGTTAGGCTTTTGATCTATATCCTCCAGGTACCTTGTTTTAGCTTTCGCGTGTTTCACAAGTTGTCACCACAGTAATTATTTTACAGCTAGCCATGGCTCTGTTCTTGGTTAATATCAGGTATCACCACATCAGCCTAGTTAGGTCGTGTTTCTCTAGCATCTACTTTGAAACATTTACTGGCCAAAACACTAACCTCTTAAATGTTTGCTTCGTGCAAACTCCCTTTCGTTTTTGGCGGAGGCAAAAAGGGGGAGACAGATCTCTATATTGTTTCAGACGCATGATCTTAAGTATCCTATTAGGGGAAATTGAGTCCACTTGTTGGACACTAATCTTTTGTTGAGCCTTTCCTTCCCGGGGGAACAAAAAGGTGGACACCACCCATAAAAAATAAGACGTGAAAATCTCCAGGTGTGGGTGTTATTTTTGCCACGTAATTTCTTTACTGCTTGTCATTTGCGGAATTTTCTTTCGCTGTATTCACATTCTAGTAATTTCTCAAGACAGAATACCAGCGATATCATTTCTAAAAAGTTGGAATAAATAGCACATGCACTCCTTTCTTATTGCGTAATCAGTGATCCTATTGGATTGCAACAAGCGTAAGCATTGCATAATTGCATTTGGTCCATCAATTGATTGCATGAAGTCAAGCACAGTAGAAGAGGTGACATGGGGATAAAGGTTTGTTTCCTGAGGAGGCAGGGGTGGATACATCAGCTTCAGGTTTTATTCTTGGACCCATTCCACAGACAGATGACACATACTGACATGCATACAGATCACTGCCTTTCTGTTCGATCCCCCTCTCGTTTTGTACTTGATGTTTCCCGAAACCTCCCCACCCATGTCTGCTGCCAGGGACCCATACAGTACGTAGGGTTTGTGGAAGCCAAGATGAAGAAGAAAATAACCTAGAAAAACGGCACTCTGGGGATGGAAGGAAGATGCACTGCCCGGGAAACAAGGGAGTTCCCCCACTTCCTCCCTTTTACTTCCACAGGTCACGATTTAAATCTATCACGCAATGCAGAGCAGTAGCAACTAGTTCTTCCACTGTTGCTTGCTAGGACTTATGAATTATGATCATGCAGGCTTGGCCTCAGATCCCATCACCGATCTTCCTTAATAATTGCCCCTGTCATGTTAAGTTGCAATTCATTGATTAGAGAAATGTTCTTGATGCTTATAGCTAGTTAAGTGCCTGAATTTAGTGGTGTTTGAAGTTAACACTAACCAGTAACTGGGTACTGCAGACGTGGCAGCATAGGAGCTCTGCTGGTGCATGTAGCCGTACATTGTTGCTGCCGCGGTGTCTGCCTCCGGGTCTGGCCCGCAGTCGAGGTTGACGCCGAAAAGCCTGAGCCGCCTCGACGGTGCTGAGCCTGCACGGAAGCTTGGGCTGTGCGTGCCGCGCGGAGACTCTTCTACGGTTGGTCATCAGAAATGGTGTGAGCAGAAAGCTCGAGGTATGAAATGCCATTCATGTTTTGTTTTGTTTTAGAGTATTTATCAAATACTTCGTCTTCGTTTCTTTACCTGCATGGTGCATGTCGCTGTGATCACGCTCTGCTACTTGGCGGGAAGCGCAGGAGTTGGCGGGGCTGGTAGGGTATGAGCCCGACGTGCTGTAACACATTGGGCTCCACGGCTGCTGATCGCCGGCATTCTGCGCACCTGACGCGGCGGCAACGGCCGGCGGGGCAGGTGTTTGCGCAGTGTCGCCACGGCGCCAGCAGCCGATGAAGAGACGGTCGCCGACGCCGAAGGAGCCACGCGCCCTCTCGAAGTGCACGACGTCGCCGGCGTCGAGGCGCTTCTCCTTGACGTACCGGCTCCAGCCCTTGGTGAGCACGTAGCTCTGGCTGCTTGTCCAGTAGGAGTAGCGGAACCGCCATGGCGCACCGGCCTCGTCCTCGAACGACAGGATCAGGCCCTTTTCGGCGGCGGCGCCGCCAAGAGGGAAGTGCCTCTCGGCGTGCTGCTTGGGGATCACCAGCCTGTTTAGCTTGCCCACGTCGCTGGGCGTCAGGGGCTTCTCGAACACGTGCTCCTTCTCGTAGTGGTGGTGGCAGTGAAAGTTGGCGTGCATGGCCTCCCCCCACGGCCAGGCCTGGGAGAAGAGAGGGTTCGTGGCCATTTCTGCGAGCTAGCTCAGTTCTTTTTTGTGGCAAAAGCTTTGCTAGTGGAGAGGGATAGCAGTGATGGTGTCAAGTGTAGGGAACGATGCCGATGTCATGGCCAGGCATTTATAGCCTACCAAGGAGAACTTTGGGGCGTGTCCACATAATAATGCCCTACTATTTCCCTGGTACATGACATGAGGCCTTGGTCCATTTTAACCTAGGTAGTAGACAGGAAGAATCAAAGCGAAGCGCATCAAAGATGCAGAGGTTAGAATATTTAGTTTCATTCATTGTAGCCGCCGCTGATGAGGAATGATCAGATACTCAGATAGTGGTGCTTCAAAGTTGGTGCCTGCCCATCGTGGCCTAACCACCGCCATCCAGGCGAGGTGGACAAGACTTGTCCCTACCACTACTCTCCATGTGCCTGCTGGTTGTAACCTAGCTATGACTCTCGTTAGCTCCCCATTTTAACCTATAGAGAGGTCCACGTTTCCGGTGTTGCAGGGCATTCCATTTCCATCTGGCTTTGGGTCGGTGAAAGGTAGTGCTGGTTGGAACCGGGCGAGTTCCTTTTTTTACGTAATTTATCAAACTGTTAAACTATGTATTTTTTTTATAAAAAATCAATTTTTTAAAAAATCAACTAAATATATTTTAAAATTTAAAATAATTAATATATAATTAATAATATACTAATAACTTATTTTGTTTTGCGTGAGATAATTTGCTCGGCTCAATTCGGCCCTTACTTGCCAATAGGGTGCTGTCCATTCCACTGTGAATTCGGAACTGAAGCTAGTGCCTGTCGACACATGTAGTGAACTAGGCTAGATTAGCTGAAAGAGATTCGGTAGACCTGACCTCTGCACACAGAAGCAATTGCCCGAGCAAAAAGCAATTGACCGTAAGATGTGCCTCCCATTCCATAAAAAATGTGCTTCCTAATTTAAACTTATTGTTTTCTGTCTTAAATAATACATTACTGCTGGTCAAAGTCTTTTTTCCTCTCTCCATACCGAAAAGATTTTATCTTTCTTCATATCATTTACTTTTTCAAACTTTAATACATTTATGTCTCACTTTTTTAAACTCAACTATAATTATTTCTTACTTTTTAAACATCAATACATTAATTAATTTGAAAAATAAATACAGGCGACAAAAATAATGTGCGTGATAATCAGTTGGTTAGGTTAACCATCTTATTAGACTCTATGGATAGATTGATTCCAGAGAGCAGTCAATACTTGTTCATGGCAATGGTTTCTTGGGTCTTTGGATGTTACATCTGATTAGGTGCATGCTGTGTGAGTTAGTGTAATTATATTGCACTCCAATGTCAGTACTAGTACAGGCCATTTCTTTAAATATCAGATTCAACACAATCAAGGGTTCTGTCAGGGTTGAATGTGTTGCCTGACCACCTAATAATATGGCAAAGACTTTCGAGTAACGAGCTGGTTTTGGTTGGATTCTTACACACCGAATTGAATTGGCTGTAAGGTTTTATTTTCATTCAAGCCACTGGAGGCAGGATGACCTGCCTCTGTTCAGGACACTGGGGTGTACTGGGGGCTTTTGCACGGGAGCAGAGCTCCTGTGTTTTACTTTATTTCTTGTGTTAGATGATAGCCTTTATAAATTAGTGGCTGTCTTCTGGGGCTTAGGCTGCGGTCGGCATGCTGGTTGGTTCTAAATCTTCATACACAGAAAATAAAATAGACCATTAAGTGTATGATTAATTAATTATTAGCTAATTTTTTAAAAAATATATTAATATGAGTTTTTAAAGTAACTTTTTTTATAATTTTTTATAGAAAACATATTCTTTATCTGTTAAAAAATGTGTACGTGAAAAATGAGAGTAAGATTGGAAAGAGGAGGAAAAGACACACCCTAATGCATCAGGCATTTGGGGAGCAACTGCTGTTACTGGAGGACTGGAATATAGTTATACAAAACGCTAGGTGATCTGTTTGTCATATTTTTAGTGACAGATCTGTATCAGATTCTTTAAAATATTGGGGAGAAAATCACCAATGTTGCTTTGCTTGCTTCTTTGGAGACAAGTATTCCGTCACATGGTTTTAAGGGGTGCATACATAATATTGTATGCTGACTAATACATGCTTTTTTTAAAAAGTATTATCCAGTTTGTCAACCTTTGGAGAAACCGGAGGGGCCATCTGGGGTCATTGTTATGTTATAGGTAACACTGTCGAGAATCCAATCATAACGGTGATTTAACGGATCTTAAAACATAATATTGTCTACATTCATTTCATTACCTGGTTCTTTTTAACATCAGAGATTGTAAATAACAGCTATCTTCTCCTTTCTGCCCTTACCTGCTAACCCACTATCAGAAAACAGGATAATGTGATTGTAATCTCACGTGGCCTTGTCATTGCCGATTCCTGCTTTCTTCTATGAGGCTTCAAGTTCCCAAACGCCAGGATCAAGAATGGACCAATACAGATATTCCCTTCACCGATTTCCAACAAGTTCTTCAATCAGGTGACAAGATTTTTGTCCCCAATTCGTTCTCCAGTGTTGTGTAATACATCTTCCTGTTCTCGTAGATGCTCTTATCTGATGCAAATCACCAGAAGCTGTTCTGCTGCCATTTGCTTGTTTTCTATGCGCATGCACAGTGGAAAAGCAATAACTCCAGAACAAAGAAAACCGAGGGTTACTTGGTACATGTACTGCAAAAGAGTATCTATAGTAAAAATTGCACGCATAAACTTGATTAAATATAATCCCTATGTTTGTCATCTCTTGGAGTATGGAACAGTCACAATTTAGTCCAAGCTGTTCAGTTTACTATGGAATCTTATTAAAAAAAACCATAGACGCCATATTTTAAAGCACGCTGACTCAGCTTATTGTATCTGCTCTTACATGCAGCTCTATGCAAATAATGGGCCCTGGTTCGCAAAAGTTGAGTAGGTTTGTAGAGGTGCATAGATATAGGGGAACACATTCTTCTTGCAAAGGAAATCAATTATGTAGTTTTATTCAAACTTAATGGGAGTTCCTTTGGAGCCTCTGAAACAGATAGAAGAGTGATGCTCCTCAAAATAAAGGATTACAAACACGCAGGAATGGATTATTGTTAAGCGTAAGCAAATTCTGCTGTTGACAAATTTACTTGTTTAAATTTTGATCAAGAAGCAATGTCGATACCCTTAACGTGGTTTCCTTGTGTATATGTTGATGAATGGAAAAAAAATAAGGTAGTAGCTGAGTTGGTTTTTTTTTCTACATTTGAATAGTGCATGCTCTGTTGTGAATTTTGACCAAGCCTATGATATTTAAACATGACCATGGGTAGGGAGCCTGGCAGCAGGACTTTTTCACTAGTCAATCAAATAAGCAGCTGAGCCGCCCGATCTTTTAATAATGCAGGTTTGGTTCTTCCATGCACATGAACGATATGGCATCTTACTGGAATTGCATACAAGATAAGATGAGGGGGCACATGCTAATGCTCCTCAAATTTTTATTGTTGAGGTCTCGTTTCCGTTCCATGAACTGCGAATTAAAAAACGTTTCCATTGTACTAACATTTAGGGTTCCTCTAGAATGCTGGAATTCCTGCAAAATTTCTCCATTCCAAACGAGAGACTTCAGCATATACTACAAAAGTATCTGCATCATGCTGCATCTACTTTCCATTGTAAAAATTGCCATGATTTTGTTTGTGTTTTGCAAA
This sequence comes from Oryza coarctata, assembly GCA_030770085.1. Classification (NCBI taxonomy): domain Eukaryota; kingdom Viridiplantae; phylum Streptophyta; class Magnoliopsida; order Poales; family Poaceae; genus Oryza; species Oryza coarctata. Next base: position 1,793,084 of record CM061483.1, read on the forward strand.
ACGTGATGCTGGAATCTTGCATAATGGTGTGAGATCTGTTTGTAATATTCCCGGGGGGGTAAACTGTTGGATGTTGGGGGACCATGTTCTGCTGGTACTAGCTATTAGCATCATTTCGCAGCTGTTGTTGTTTATGCGTTGTCTAAGTTTTTGTACCGGGCGCAGGTGCGCAGCTAAATTTCGCAATCTTTTTGGCAGATCTCTGTGCGTGTGCGCGCTGTGCGTGAGAATGCGTATTGCAGATGATCTAAATCGGAGCTTTTCTTGCGCACTGGTGAAGACTGACATGATTAAGATCGAAGGTGACGAGGAGATGATGGGGGAGAGAAACAGGAATGTGTCATCATTCATCATGCTACGCTCTTTTACCTTCGCTGTTCCTGGATGCTGTCATTGCTTGTACCCTCTCTCTGTCGGCATAAAGAGGACTTTAGTGAAGGCAGACAAAGTGGTAGAAACATAGAGAACTAAAAGCATGAGCAGATGCAAATACTACAAGGTGTGACGAACAGTATTCATATGCATGGTACTGTACCCGATTGGTTCAAGAAAATATTAGGGATGGATTCCGATCGGATACGCACGGAATCGAATTCGGATAGCATTATTTGCCACATTTGAATTTGAATTTGAATGTGAATGCAAATACATTTGAATGTGAATGGATAGTTCAAATTCGAATTCATATTCGGATGTTTACTAAGTTCAACTCAAAGTGAGTTTCCTAGAATTCAACCTAGATAAATGCTACTACAAAGTTTATAGATAGTTAAAAGCGAATTAAAATCAAAGCACTAACAATAAACTCCCAAACTTAAATCAGTCCATATCAAAGTAGATGACATTCAACTCCAAGTAAACTAAAATTAAGCAACATTTCAAGCAGCAGACTACAGGCAGTAGCATTCTAAGTGAACTAAAATTAACAAAACACTTCTGACAGCAAGCAATAGCATTCCCAACAGTAGGCAGGAGAACAATAAGCACTAAGCAGTCAAGCAACTCTTCTCGTCTAAAAAAATTATGAGATTTATTAATAACACACATGTATAGATTTGACACAATCATCTTAGCTGCAGAACAGATCGGATATTACAAGGAACAAGAGCTCATGTACTAGTAACTTAATCTTGAGTGTGGAATGATCTAATGAAAAATCCAAAAAGAATAAGGAGTCACCAAAACAAATAGCAATACTAATCTTCTTCCAGATCGACAATGCCATCACCATGTTGTCAGCGGCATCAGGAGTACCTACAACACAAATGATGATATGTATAAACAAATAAATCTGAGCATTTAAAACTAACAATATGTCGTCTAGCTAAAAAGTTCGTGTACCTCCATCTTGTTTGACTTTACCATTTCTACCAAGACCAGCTAAATCATCAAGAATTTAAGATACATCACTTTGATCTGAAATACATAGACAAAAAATATATGGGGAAAACAGCAATGACTAATATATTAACTTGACATGCAAATATACAGTACTGGGAAGAATAACAGTGATAATTACCCTTTCTTAATACTCTTATCCAATCCTTGGTGAAAATAAGTGCCTAAACAAATTGAGGATCCAAATGGCTACGATATTTGTGAACAACTCTTCCATCGGCATTGAAAGCAGATTCAGATGCTACTGTTGATACAAGAATAGCCAAAACATCCCTTGAAATTTGGGCAAAGGATAGGATATTTTGCAACATAAGCCTTCCACCAGCTCAAAATGTCGAAGTAGTCACCATCTTTCTTACTCGGCCATTGGTCAGTGTGGGGATTTTGGATGAATGGGGATTAGGGAATGAATGGGTGAGCTACGGAAGATAAGATCTTAAGACGAGGGAAAGAATTTTGGCACGCTGAGGGAGCGTCTTGGCGCGAGCAGAGGCACGTAGCGACTTTGGTGCACACTAGAGGAAAATTTGGTGCCAGGCAGAGGTGTGGGTGGCCGGGGCGCCAGGGCCCGGCGTCACGCGAGAAGGCTGAAATTTTTGAGCTAGCTCACGAATACGGATATATCCGTTTTCATATAATAGAAATCCAGATATTTGGTTCCAAATCTGGATTTGCTAAATGAATTCGGATGTTTCCATATCATCATTCACATTTAATTTGGATGCAAATACAAATATCCACATTTATATTTTATCAAATACGAATACGGATAATTCAGATTTTCTGACATCCATATCCATCCCTAAAAAAGATGCACAAATGATGACCCAAATGACGGCCTTGTTGTTTGTTACATATGTTTTGAAAATAGATGCACAATAGAGACACGGATTTTTACATAAAAGACCCTTGCGGAAAAGAATCACGAACGCTGATCGACAATAATCATTATTGAGGAGTTAATTACAAACACAAGGAAACAATTGGAACGTTGTGTCCGAGTATATAAAGGGAAAATCTTATAATTCAAATAGATAAAGAATTAAAGTTATATTAGAAAACTAATCATGTAACATGAAAAGAAAGTCCTAAAAACTAATCCGAATATATTACTAGCTAAAATTTAGATCACATATTTAATATTTCTCACCTTGAGATGATTTTTTTCTTGTAACATAAAAATTATCAATCAATAACAATTCCTCATGTAGATAAAAATAATCACACACCAAATAGTCGCTAGGACTAAACCGTAACACCCTCAATCTAGAAACGATAGATCATACTTCAAATTTATCATGAAAATTGAATATCGAATCTGTTGGTATGAAATTGTATAACCATAGTAGAGACACGGACACCGATACACTTATATGTACACCAAACAAATATTTAGATATATTGATAAACCTGTTAGTATGTGGAGTATAATGGTAGTAAAATTCTTATGATATATAGATGGCAGAAAGGCTCCCCTTGACTTAAATATACTATTTCTTTAAAATCGTTCGGGTGTATGACATTATTGACTTCTTATTTTCGGTAAATGTGTCATCTGGCGTCTTCACTTGCTATAATAAGAATTTTATATCTCAGTCTAAGAGTAAAATGGTAGATCATTACTTTAAACTTATCATTGACTAAATCTGTTGGTATAAAATTGTGGAAACTAGCGGAAACGCAAATAAAGCACTTCGATTTCCTTAGTAAAACTCATGGAAATAACCACCGGAATATTTTTCTCCCGAATGGAACATTAGAAAACCCAGCTTTGGTTTGATAGATTTTTACTTCTCCTCAGAAACCGTGCGCGATTGATTGACTTCGGCCGTACTGCTTGCCCCTGCCCTAGTGTGCAGGCAATAGACAACAATACAGCATGCAGCACTGCTTCGGTGGATGCCGGCTGCTTCTTTTGCTCGATGCGCTGCGGACGAGTACTATCGTAGATTGTTGCGCCGGTTGGTCTGTAACGTTGACTCCGACTTGACTCGAAGCTTCTGCTTTGCTTCGGAACTGGCTTCAAACTTCTCGCCGGAAAAATTGATGAATTGACGACACAACGGGTGACGTCGCGATCAGATTGTTTCGTTGACGACAAACTCAACGGAGCTGGCAGTGCATGGTGGATCGATCTCCCGAAATAGATCGGATCGGTGGAACACTCCGTGGAGTAGATAGTTCTCCAGATATCACTTGTTAAAGAAATAGGGACATAAATTTTTATATGAAAAAAAATTAAAAGCGTTGACCGACAATAATTAGTAGGTGTTGATTGTAAACATAGAAAAATAATAGAGCTATCCTTCTTTTCACGTGGCTTACAAGAGTGAAAATATTAGATTTCTAATATATAAACACAAAGTCCTATTAGAAAACTAACCATGTAACACGAAAAGATTTGAAGTCCTACTTAAAAAACTAATCTAATTATATCATTAACTAAAATTCGGATCATATATTTAACATCATACTATACATTATTTTTTAATTGCTAAATCACAATTGATTAAAAATTATTGGCAAAAACTTATAAATTTCTCCTTTATCATTCATACTCCAACGACCGTTTCTTCTCCAACTCTAGTGCCTCTTACGAATGGTAGAAAATTAGGGTTTAAGTTTCACGATAGGGTCAAGATGAGAAGGTGCTAGGGGGAGGGGGAGTTTTTTAGACTTAGAGAGATGGTTTTGGGAGATAGCCATCCCACGGTGGGTGGTGAAATAGACAGGCAACGAAGCGGCGGTGACACCACCAAAGCCGAGGTCAAGAGTTAGTGATAGGTCGATGTTAGTGGCGAGGCAAAGTAGAACGAGTGGTTAGAGGTGGAAGTGGCGCCTTCGGCAATAGGACAATAGCCAAAGACGAGGAATACAACAGGATGTGGGTATCTCATTATCATTTGATTTGAGGAGGAGGAGAGGAGGGATAGAGATGGTGCGCCGACAAGCTTAGTCTACGTGTGGTTGTGGCAGAGGAGATGAAGGGAAGGGGAGGATAATGTGGATAAATCTTGATGCTATCAAAAAGTAAAATTAGAGGGTGAGTGGTTAGAGGTGGAAGTGACACCTTCGGCAATAGGACAATAGCTAAAGACGAGGAATACGATAGGATAGGGATATCTCATTATCATTTGATTTGAGGAGGAGAGGAGGAGGGAAAGAGATGATGCACCCACAAGCTTAGTCTACGTGTGGTTGTGACAGAGGAGATGAAGTGAAGGGAAGGATAATGTGGATAAATCTTGATGCTGTCAAAAAGTAAAATTAGAGGGTGTTTTTTTATTAAATGTCCAATATGAAGGGTTTTTTTTATCTGGTACTTCAGATTACCGGTTCCTGTGCAGTCTGTACCTTACCATATACATCGATTTCTCAGTAATAATGCAGTGTGCAGATGACAGCAGTATGACAGACTGTAGCTTGTGGAGGGGATGAGAATCGGTCTCGAAGAAGCATGCAGGTGAAACGGTGAAAGTAAGCAGGAGCAACATTACAGAGCTTGTTGAGACGATGTCAATCGGGCGCGGCTGGGCGACACATGTCCACGGGTATGCCTGCTAACCTGTCAACCATATATACATCATCATAGAAATGATAGAAAAATCATAAGGAGCTCGACTCACGAGGTTAATTATCTCATCAGTACATCACCATCTCAGACAGGATACGCAAACCAAGCAGGGGCGTGCCGATGCAATGCAGTGAAAACAGATGATGAGCAGCTAGGATTAGATAACAAGTCAAGTCGACTAGTTTTAACGAGCTAAAAGGCTGGTTATCTCAGCTCACAGGCTGACTCGTTAATCTCGTTAACGACTTATATCTTCGAGTTTGAGCCGTTTACAAATCAAACTCGCTATAAGCCAATTTAAACCATAAGTTTTTGACTTTTTGTCCACCGCTATCAGCAGGTGAAACGTGAGGCAGGTGCCATGCCAGATCGTGCCAGTGCACGCCACACGCACAAACCATCGGCAACACCAAGCAACCAGCAATGCATGCAGGAGGCAGCCAGGCATAATGCAGCCGCAAGAGGAGCTGGCCCGGCCCTTTGTCCTTGTGCCTCCCCTCCCCGATTCCCAACAGTTTGGCACAGCAGCAGCAGCTCCTGCCACGTCGCATGGATGCAGAACTCTGCACACGCAGCTGCAGGTTGCGCAAGCCTAACGACGGGGGACCGGCGACGTGCTGCGCAGGCCAGCTGGGTCCTCCACCGTCGCCGCTGTTGTTGTCCCACCTTAAAACCTCTCTAATGAAATGAGAAATTCCCTTACTCCTTCGTACATTAAATACTATGCCCCTTAATGTGTCCATACATTAGTGTCCCCCTACATACATTACTATTATCTCAGCTATACACCGTATATCGATGGTTTATCGAATATATATGCCTGTTGATACCTATGATACATTCGTATTTGAAGTCCATCAAAATAAATATATTAAATTAGTCGGCCAATTATATTATCATAAATGATCTTTTTATCTTAAAGCTAGCCAACAAGGTGAGGAGTGTCCTTTTATAACTAATTTAGGACTATTTAATACTTTAAAAATGTGGGGTTATATGTAGCTATAGTAATGTGCGCTGAATACTCATAAGATCAAGTACTGATTTTATCCGTTCTTTTACTCAGGAAGAAAACCCTGATGACCAAGGCATAATGGCCAAGTCTTCTCAAACAGAAGGACGAGATTCTACTTGCCGGACTGACGAATCAGCTGTATTATTATTTCGTCTCTACTTTTGTTAAATATTTAGCATTTCTGGCATAGTTGGTTTAATTTCTATGAATATGACTGCTTCCTTATTTTTCAGATTACAATGAATAACTTAGAGCTGCAGAAAAAATTGAAAGAAATTCTTCGTAATAAGCAATATATTATAAAAAGTGGAGCTTGTTGTCTCCTTTTGCGGCAATTGGTTCTTTGCTCAAATTTTCACATATCTATTATAGATAAAGCTAGGATCACCTGGATGGAAATTCTGGTTCTTCAAGGAAAAGTTTGGTGCTGAAACCTCAGATGAAATTGGAAAGCTGAAGAATGAGATGGTTACAATTTTCCTGTTTCCTTGTGAAAGTGGAATATAATACATGGATAGTATTTTGCGCGCCATAATCTCTCTTTTTTCCTTACTGATCTTGGTCTAAAAGTATTTGGAAGGACTTTGTTGGGTACTACATCATGCTGGTAAGACAATATGTTCAAAATGAATAACTGTTGTTTGAATGTGTTTTCAAACAGTAATATTTTGTTATCTGAATTATGACTACAGTGATCTGAGTGACAATTAAATTTGATAAATACTACTCAGCTTCATATTATAAGATATTTATTTTTTTCAAAGTTAAACATTTTTAAGTTTGACTAAAATTATAGAAAATTATAACAACATTTTCAACATAATCAAAATATATTCGATGTTGTTTATAATGAGTGTTGTAGATATTGCTATATTTTCTATAAGGATGATTAAACTTAAAGAAGTTTGATTTAAAAAAATTCAAATGCTAGTAGTCAGACTGAAGTTTTTATTCTCTGCACTTGTTAATTTTCTTCTCTCCTTCTCCCTTTCAGGTACTATCCATTTTATTATGCTCCTTTTGCATCTGATGTCAAAGGTCTCTCCCAGTTTAAGATATCATTCAGCTTGGACAAAACCGTTGAAGCCATTTGATCAGCTCATGGCAGCTCTGCCACCAGAAAGGCACATTTGATCATCTAGCATGCATTTTATTCTCCCGTGACTGATCATTTTCCCTTTTGCAGCTCATTTGCACTACCCAGATGTTACACCAAACTGATGGACAGTGATGATTCTGCGATACAAGAGTATTATCCATCAGGTATATATGTGGATACATCAGAAAGTCCGTCAAATAAATCCATCAAGATTATTTGTCGTTCTGAAAGATGTCATCAGAGCATCACTATGATATTGTTCTGCGTTAGTAAATGTCGTAATTATTTTCGCCTTTTGTCAACAGAGCTGGATATTGATACTTATGGGAAACGTTTCTTGTGGCACCTAAATGCACTAGCTAGTTGTACTGAATTACCTGATATTTCGAACTTAGTCTAGTCAACTATCGATGCACTTGTCGAACAGGAGTCAGATGCTAATTCTCAGTAAGACAATTATTTCAGGGCATTGCAAAGTTGCCGTTTCATAGATGACAAACTGCTCGTTTCAGTCACCAAAGTGGCGGAGAAAGAACTCGCGGTAAAACAATTTGTTGCCATCTATTCTAATGTTGAACAAACCTCTTAGCTTAACCGATAACGAATAGATATTCACCCCCTTTGGTTGCTACAAAATTAGGTGCATGAGCTGAGACGCAATACTGTTCGGCAAGAGAAGATCTTTCTGAGGAACTCAAATGTGCTTGCGAAGAATGAAGCATTTGCGCAAACATCAGACTGTTCACTGCAAAAGATTCCAATAGATCCTGCTGATAGGTACATGTAAATCCTGAAATGACCTGATTTTAAAACGAGAAAATTCATTGTGTATCATAAAAATTAGACTGGTCCATTCTATACTCTTTACTCAATATCTATGTACCTTAATTTTTTAGTTTGATATCGTTAGACTTCCGTTAGATCTGTGTGTACAGGATTCGTTAGCTTGTTAATATTTTTCAAATATAACCAAACTACCCTCACAAACCCTAGCTAACTATCCGCTAACTCCAAGCCAAATCAGAGCCGTGGACCGTGGGAGCGCGGCGCGGCTCCTCGTCGCCGTCCACGCGAGCGGAGCATGCGGATTGGCCATCAGGACCACGTTTTCTTGTCGCCGCCGGCCCACGCTCCTCGTCGTCGTTCCCCGCACCTGCGCAGCGCCGTCGAGACCGCGTCGTCCCGTCGCCGCCAGCCCTGCTCTCCTATTGCCGCCAGCCTCACACTCCGGTCGCAGCCGGCCCTGTGCTTGTCGTCGCCCACACGCGCGCAGCACCTGTGCTTCACTGTCGTGACCACGTTCTAGTCGCCATCGGCCCCACACTTCTCGTCGCCGTTCCCTCGCGTGGCTCCTGCGCAGCTCTGTTGGGATCAAGCCATCCCGTCACCGCCAGCCTTGTGCTCTGCTGGCCCTGCCGAGTTCAGCCACCATTTCACGGCCGCCGGCGGACCGGCCTCGCAGACGACATCGACAGCACAACACCATCACGGTGCTCACCGTGAACGACGCCCACATGGCATGTCCCACGGAACGGCACGGAAGCCATGTCCAAGCACGGGTCACTTGCCAGTGTATACACTGCAACGTCGACAGTGGGGCAAGCTAGGGTCGTTCGACGCCGACGCGGCAAAGGCGAAGCAGGCTAGGGACGGAGGTTCTATTGGGGACACACTTGTGTTCTTGCACTGTTCGGTAGTACTTAGGTTCATGGTGGTTGGTGCTTGGAATGTATTGAAGGGTGGTTTAAAAGTTAGTACTAGCATTTTGTGTCAATTTAATTTGCACGCAATCGTATGATCAGCTGTACCCTGAGAGCAAATCGAATGATGTTATGATCTGCTCAAACTGAAATACAGCTAGCCGTTCTTCAGATATGCATTTGTGAACGGGAAATTTTTTATTCTGCAGCTGCAAACATGTAATTGCAATATTTGGTACTGAAGAATTTGCTATGTTGTCATATTTTGCTACTTAAATATCTCAGGATTGCTTGCCATTGTATATTTTCAAATCATGTTTGTATGGATGCATATGTTGTTAAATATATTAAATTTGTTTTTCAAGATTTATTTTATATTTCCTATTCACAAATCATTGTATTCTCATAAAATACACATAATATGCACTCATCAATATTTTAGTTCTTTATCAAACTTGCTGTCAACTATTATTTAAATTTCAGCACTTCCTCCATGCTAAAGGGCATAATGGACATTTCCATATGAACTAACATTTCAATTGAAAGAAACCTGATAGTAAGGGCATAGAAGAGATCAATCTAAAAATTTGAGGGTACAGAATGGATTGATTAAAACTTGAGAGTATTGGAGGGATTAGGTTAATTTACAAGAAAGGATTGATTAAAACTTGGAAGCATCGGGTTAATTTATAAGGATACACAAGGAATTTCCTCTTTTAAAAGGTGGAATCTGAAATCTATATTTTCAACTCATGCTATTTTTTTCCAGAGTGAAATTGGAGGATGGATGTCACCTGATGATGATGATTTAAACAACTAATCATTTAGCTCGGCCATATCGATTTGTAACTCTTTTTAGTCACATTTGTATAATTGGTATAAGCAATCTGGGACGGGTATTTTTAGTCATGATTTAATTGATTAGTAACAAATAGTCGCCAACCTGACGTAGGGGCGAACTATTTAGTATTGATACTAAAGTGTTTTTTGCCGTACCGCTTTTTGCTATATTATGTTTTCTACTACTTTATATATATATATATATATATATGATTAATGACCTCGTTCATAATAAATCCAATGAATTGTTCTTAAATAGCCATTATATAATCTGTTAGGAGGGGTTCCTGCTTTAGGGACAATGGTGGTGTTGTCAGTGGGCAAGCGCACGGTGGCATCAACGGTGGAGATGGGGATGACAGTGGCAGTGTTGTTAGTGGAAAGACGGGCGTGCAGCATGGAGGGTGATATCATCAGTGGAAAGGCTGGTGCATAGTGGCATCAATTCGGATGGCATCGGTATAAAGAACGATGGCATGAAGAGATAACAAAAAAGCAATCTGAAAACTTAGATCGATGAAGAAGATGGAATAGTATATATATACCGTCCCCTCTTTACTATCACAACCGGAACTAACAAGTTTTTCTACTTAGTTAAAATATTTTTAGTTTTGGTTGGTACTAATAACCGGGATTAAAGATATATTTTTTAATACCACTTGTTGTTTTTTTTATTCGGCCAAAATATTTTTAGTCTCAGTAGTATTAACAATCGGTACTAAAAAATTTTCTCGTTGGATCCAAATATCTTTACTACTGATTTTAAATAAGGTACCAAATTTAGAAAACAGGAAAAGTGTGAAAAATAATTTAAAAAACCAAAAAAATTGCAGAATAAATAAATTTAAGAAAAAAACTAGAATAATTAATTTTAAAAACTTTGAGGGTAAAATCCTTCTGTTATAATTTTCTATTCTTTTCCTCTATTTTTCTATATATTTTCTTTGTTTCCTCTTTTTTAACCTTATTGTCCTATGTTTGTTGTATTTAATAGATTACATCTATTTTTATAATTAATACATACTCTTGTTTCTTAAAATTTTTATTTTTTTCTCATCCATTTTTATATATTTTTGAGAGGATAAGTTATATATATATATATAGCTAAACTTTTAGAATCCTTGATAAGTAAAATCACCACAGAAAACTTTTACAAAAATTTCTTGCAACACCTTCCTTATACTAATAACTACTAGTACCGATTAAAAATAATAACTAGTACTAATAGCTACATACATAATATTACCAATTTTTATTTTCAGCTGATGCTAATGTGTTCAATAAAATTGATATCGATTGGTGTTAGGAAAGATTATATACGGTCATTAAGGATGTCTGACCGTTATAACCAATAGTAAAGAATAACATTAGTACTGGTTGATATTAATAACCGATAATAATAATGTTACCGTGCTTTAAAAATATTATTAAAGACATCAATTTTTTAAGCAGTCGATATATTTATGTTTTGTACTATTGCACCAAAGAACAATTTTCTGTTAGTGATAGAAAATGACCAATCAATGCGCGTTTTCTCTTGTCTTATCATTCATATTCTGTCATGGATGGTGGTGGCCTTCGCTGTTTAAGATTATGATGAATCTTGTGTATGTTTCAGATCAGCTAGGTTCTTCAACCCTGAGGTAGTGAAGCCAGCCACAAGGCTACTTGACAATGTCATAGTGCTTGACAAGGTATAAAAGCAGATTTATACTTACTGCGTAATTCAAGATTTTCCAGCAATTACATTGCACATTTGTTAACTATCGTCATCATCTTGAATCTGTGTGATTAACTGTGCGTTTTGCAGACTGTAACTGAAGCTGACATCTCAGTTAAGCCGCTGTAGCACACGTACCCGTATTCGAGACCTCCTGTCAATTCCATGCAAAAGTAAACTCAATTCGCTGACACATGTCGATGCGTTTACGTTGCCTTGATGCATGGACGTGTGTGTTACTGAATCTTGAGCTGCAGGCCAGAGACCCCCTGATGGAAGCCGAGCACGCCGGCGCCGCCGCGGGAGGAGATCAGGAGCGCCGGCGTGGGATGGCTGGGCCGAGGGAGAGGCGGCAACGCCGTAGCCTTCACCCCCGCCGCAGAGGCGCGGCAGTCGTGGAGTAGCAGCAAGTACGGGCGAGGGTGAGGGAGCGGCACCGCCACCGTCGTCGGCCAGACGACGACGACGCGACACCAGTGGAGCGGCGGCGGCTATGGGAGATCATCGGGGGCGCCAGACAACGGCCGCCGTGGCTCGTACAACCTCCGGCCTGGAGGCAGCGGCGGCGGCGCGTACCAGAGGCAGAAGCAGCAGACGGCGTGGCGGCCGGTTGGGTAACCGTGGGGCGGCGGCGGAGATGGCGGCGGCCGTGGCGGGCCCCGTGCTTGGTAGGAATCGAAACTGACGACGCGCGTGGGCTAGCTTTTGCGTAAATGGGCCGCAGTTTTTTTTTCGGATGGATAGGGCCCATGTGAGTCCAATAGGGTGGAATGTGCTTCTTCTCCACTTGGGCCTAATTAAAAACCTCACTTAGGCTGCAGTAGTTGTCGGTGGGTTAGAAAACTGACCCTCAGCATGTTTGCATTAGAGCAATAAATTAGCATATGATTAATTAATTATTAGCTAAAAATTTTAAAAGTATATTAATATAATTTTTTAAAGTGCTTTTCTATTGAATCTTTGTTTTAAAAAATATGTTGTTTAGCAATTTAAAAGTTATGTGCACGAAAAATGAGTGAGTAAGAGGTTGGAAAAGGGAGAAGCAAACGCAGCCTTAGCCACCATGATGTTTAACTGAACAACACTCACGTGCATTTTATTGTGCGAAATTGGGAGAAAACATTCAAATTTTCAGCCGTTAGATGTGCTTTGAGATTTGTGCTAGCGGTGGCATACAATATAGTTACACAATAGTTATATTTGAAAGTTTTTAGAGTAATTTTCTATCGAAAAGTTTTATAGATAGTCACTTGCTTTGTTGTGATGATAATTAAGAAAGGTTAGCATTAGTTCCTATTTCGTTTAAACCATGCTCCTATTTGGTTAGTAGCTCTAATTAATCATGTAGCAGACATACATATAGCACAGCAAACTAACGCACAAACAAGGGGTTTTCTTGGATCCCTCAATAACCTTGCATGCCTGTCTTTTGATTTATCAAAACCGTGACAAGAAATTTGCATGAACGAGATCCAAGAAGTAGCAGCTAACTAGCTATAGCTAATCCCCCTCGATCACTTTGGTGAAAGACTGAAAGAAGAGAGAATGAGTGAAAGGATGAAAGCAAAAGTGTCAAAACATACATGCAGATTGCAGGACCTTTTCCTCAAAACCTGGTACTGTGTACAAACTGTCTGCATATATACTCGACCATCTGCATCCATTTGCATTTTGCATTCAAGATCTTTACACGCTAATTAGGTTATAAAGGTCAACCTAATCAAATCGAAGCGGTTAGCTAGGAAATCATTACCGGTGGTTTGGAAAATTGCCTTGATAACTAGCTAACTGCTCTTGGAACACTAGACTTTATGGTTTAACTGTTAACACTTTCAAGCGTCAAGGATCAGCTGCAAGTGCATTACAGAAATGGTAGCTTTCCGGTTACTTTTGTTTCCATGCTTCTTGTTGTTCTGGTCATGTACCATTTGTTGCATGGCTAAAACAGAACTGTGGGATACTATGGAGGCATTAGTAATTTTAAATAACAAGAAATAAAGCAACGAAATTTGGATCCGAAAGTGAGGACCTCGTGCTTTTTAGGACATAGGGTCATATATAAACCATAGATTCTCTCATCGTCAGGGTGGTATATGCCTCCCTACTACTTCTCTGGTTGATTTGATAAAAAAAATATACGAAAAATATACGGATGGCAAGACTTTTGAAGTTCATTAGAGGTATACGGAGGTATAAATATATATACCCTCATAGTATTAGGTACGAGGTTCCTGAATAAAACTAAATGCATATATATTCCTCAAAAAGTTTTAAAAACCTCAAGAATATATATATATATGTGAATTTCCAATCCTACTCCTACATGTAGGATTAGCTTGTTTTGGTACCTCCCTTATGAAGAAAATTTTCTCAAGTGGTGAAGAGGTCACTGCAGATTATGCTTAATTACCAAGCATGTTACTGCAGAGGAAGGATGGGTGTAGTGGATCCATTTTGTTGAGAAGCAACAGGATGGCTTGGTCATCTGATAAAATTATTGGGAATAGTGTATGCATACTTGGAGGCTAAGGGATTAGATTGATGATGAGATGCCTAGCTAACCAAAGACGGGTAAGCTAGCTAGCTAGATCAATCTGCGAATATATAGAGAACAAAGTAGAATAAGAAACAAGCATCTGTACTAGCTTAGCTTGCTACTTGCTGGCCCACAGGGCGCCTGTGATAGTGTTGGTTTCCATCCTGCAAAGGTATCATTTGAAATGCTTTAAGTATCACCAATCAACTCTACAAATTAACTCCTATAGAGCTAGCCTAACAAAAATTAAAATACTGCTCCATATATGTTTGAAGTTTCTTTCTAAGGTTAACAGAGGAAAGGTGGCCTATCTTTACCAAAGGCACTTGTCTTGAGTTTGTAAAAAGGGTGCAGCACTTTGGAAAGGTTTGGGAAAAGGCAATTGTCATGAAAGTTGAAAGAGCTAGCCCATTATCTCCAAATTGTCCTAATCCTAACTGTAAAATATTCACATCAATTATTTTATGCTAGGCTGGCTCTTTTAACCCACTGATGTGATAACTATCACCAGGTCTGATAACACCGTAAGTTTGTAACAGGGTTTTGGGTAACTAATCGTTTACTGCCAGGACATTTAAACAACTAATATACAATGAACAATGGTGTGATGTTAGTCATATGTAAGATTTATCATGTAAAACTTACAGACGTAGAGAAGAGAAGGATGTTGTCTGTCATAATTAACTAAATACACAACATATTATACAAGTTGCCTGTATCATTATTGTTAAATGTGATATAGATATTATATATAGCAAATTTTCATGCCTAACATATATTGGTTAATATAAGGAGCTCTTTTACGATGCTCTATCTTAGCTCTAGAGAGGTAAGAGCAAGAAATTGAATCCTAGCTGTTAAATATTTGGTGAATATAACAAACACAAATGTTTTTTTTTCATTTGAAGCAAACAAAATTGTATTTTGAAGTCATATTATTATGTAACATGAGTCAAATATAATTTAAAAGTTGTAAATATGAAATGTCCGAACTAAAATTAAAAACAAGAACGTATGAATTGTATTTGTTATGTAGATGATCAAATGTAATTCAAAGTGAGTGTTTCTGAATTGATTTAGTCTTTCATAATATTACTAGTTGCAATATTGAAACAAGGAAAGTTTATTCTTTACTTATTACACCATTAAATTATAATAAATAACCCTTACCTCATATGAGGTAAGAGTAATCCTAGCCTTTGGATCAATACAAAATGGATGGTGTATAATAGTTGGGTGTACTGTAAAAAATTCCTAATATAAGCGATTAGTTATTTATGCACACTAAAATAGGGACTTGCAAGTGTTACAACTTTATACATTTATGTTGTTTGAGAGATCGATTGAAGGATCGGACTGTTTAGGGTCCTTATAATTTTAAATGAGGCCACCCAAAATGTTAAAATTACGGTATCTCTTTTGGAGCATATAAATTCCACATGAATTTTACAGAATTTACTTCATTTTTTGGCAACTTGGAAAAATTCTAGCATGGCCTAAGTTGTCCTAGAAGTGGTGCGGAACTGTCTTAATAGCTGCCTCGGCCTTTCTCTATGAGGGGTGTCAACCGTGTGACGGCATAAGACCTCCAATTTGAACTGTGTAAAATAGTTATAGGCATGTCTAAGTCGATAAGCCTAAATAGCTACGTGGGCTTCATCATCCTGATCGATTTCCTGGTGCTAGGAGCTCTTGTTCATTTTTTCAATCGACAATCATGGCATCACCACTCAATCACCCATGACGGTTGACACACTCAGCCTTGACTATCTGCCCCTGCAGCGTGCCACCATGCCCTAATCCCTGTCTAGCTGTTTCTACCCTGTGTTGTTGTGGCATGCGCTGAGCCGTAGATTATGCTACCAGCAACAAACAGCATCGCCCATCAAGCAATTGGTTCGACCAATCCCTTTTTCTTGTAGACTTGTTTTCCAATTTTATTTAATACTTTAATGTTTACTAAATTATTAAATATTTTAATAGTGCACCACTAGATTTTGTTCTATTTTACACTTTAATGTTTACTGAATTACTGAATTCTATTCTATTTTCATTGCTATGATATGTATCGTCGACTCACATAAATTGCTATTATTGTTTCATTTCCTCACTTATGTTGAGGGCTTGGTTAGGATCTCACACAAGCACTCCCCCGACTTTCCCAGGACGGCCTGCAACCTCATTCAGGCCAAGTTTAATTCAGCACGCACTAAATTATTGTCACACAGTTTGATTCCTATACTATTCTACTAGCTCACATCCAATTGCCATATAGTGAAACTTGCAAAGTTGGAGGCTGGTATAGAGTTAACGTGTCCTGCTATTACATTACCATCTTTTTACGAACAGAGGCACAAATGTGTCATTCTTTTTCTCAATTCGTATTATGTTCAAGATGCGTGCACTTTTGTGACGTTTCACCTTTATCATGGTTGGATGGGACAAAGCTCGAGACTAATATCCCCATCGTGACAACACATGAAGCCCACTAGCTTTGCTAGGGAAAAAGATAAGAAACGCATTTAGCTAGTTAATTGGCTAGCTAATTAAGCACGCAATTTTTAATGTTAGCTTCAATATCTATCGATCGATCATGTCAGCAACTGGATTAGGACTACTACGGCTATAGCTTGTCCGGTATGTAACCATACGTACAAAAGCTAAAAACTCGATCTCCAATGAAAAAGCTGTCTATCAATTAATTGTGTGAGTAGATGTGGATTTGATCAAAATATATAGGAGTAACTAATTAAGCTATAACTACCTAGCTATATATATGATGCTTTCAAATGGAATCATGTATGTATGTATATGCATGGGACCCTTCATGTACCATATAAAGCTTTTCTCGTGCACCTCGTCGTCAAGAATGTTGCCTTTCGGCCTAACCCAAAATCAGTTAACCAGATAGATTAGTTTAACTTATTTCATGTTGTGGAGTATATGTCCGTCCTTAACATATACTATATATGTATTAAGTGATTTATTAAGTGTATTAGTTAAATTAGAAGCGATATGCATGAGTATGGACGCTATCCAGCAAGCTAATCTAGTGGCAATTTAATTAATCGGTTTGCTTGGTGGTATCGTACGGTATGAAATGTTGTACTGACATATAGTCTAACACACATAACTTTGATCACATAATTTTTCATAAATCCAATAAAATTAGAAAGGTATAATACTATTACGTAAGATTTAATTATATATTTTTGTATGCCCAAATTATCACAACAAATATGGTCAAAGTTACCTTATGTATTTACTTTAATTACGTATACTAAAATAACCAAAGAGAGTATTGTAATTAATATTTTTCATCACACAGAGACACGCTAATAGTGCATGACATATATATATATATATATATATATATATGTATGTATGTATGTATGCATGGCACTTCTGTTATTTCCAGCTGCCTCTTAATTTATTGATGAAAGCAAAGATTTCGATACTGCCTGTAAAAAAGACATTGATGGCGGCGGTGGTGAGTCTGCCGCCGCCACCACCACACCACTGACATGTGGGCCATGGTATAACTGCAACACGTGAGTGCTGGCTGTGCTAGCTCTTCCAGTACTTGTGTACGCCAACTGCTCTAGCTCTACAGTAGTCCGTATGCTGCGTCAGTTTAATTTTCTATTGCCTTGCTTCTTGTCATCTCAATTTTTTTAAAAAAATATATCCTTTTTTTATTTTTTATTGTAATTTTAAAGAATATTTACAACGTAATTTATTAACAAGTACATATTTTATTATCATATGAAAATGGCATTTTCGTTAACATTGCGTTCATGTCTCACATTGAGAATACAATCCTAACTATAGCATTTTTCTTTTTCTTTTAACATGAACAATTTTGTTTCAATCAAGTATAAGCTAATAGTTTTTTCAACGAGGACTTAATTTTTTTTTGCTATTCTGAATAATCCATTGCAACGTACGGGTAGCCTATTTGGCTAGTCATGTATAAATTACAACAAGGAATGGCAATATATATAGGTAGAGATATTAGCATGTGTAAAATTAAACATGCATGCATATATGAAGATTATTCATGACAGCAGGCACAAGGCCAGGTCTTTATACATACGTACGTACGTACAGAGATCGATGACAATGCTGCTTTTGAGAACAAAGTTAGTATGGTTCTTCTCCCCTTTTAAGATGGGAAAAGGTAAATGGGATGGATAAAAACACAAAAGCATTATGGGATACATGTAATAATCTAAGGGTGTAGCGCTTGTGGAAAGAATAGAGATAAGCATGCAAGAAAGATTTGAGAGAGACACAAAGATCGGAGACACACACACATATGTGTATGTATGTATGTACACAATCACTTAAGTTTCAACAGATGTCGTCAATATTTATCTATGAAAAGGCACACACGACAAATTCCCTACTTACACTTGTTCTGTGTATTTTAGTAATCATATGTTGAGGGGGGGGGGGGGGGGGGGGGCTCTAGCTAAACAGGAGATATATTGTCTTCCCAGGATTCTAAAGCATCGAGCTTTAGGGTCTCTGATGACCAAGAGAGATGCTTATCTTTTAGTTAACCTTTCTTTTTCCTCATGTTAAGCTTTTCACACCCACTACTTTTAAGATGGGAATGTGAATTTGGAAATCTAAAGCATGAAAAAAGGAGGATCCTTTTCTTCTTTTTCACAAATGGCATCAGCATACATGAAAAGCAAATACCTTTTGATCATCTCCTTAGTATAAAGATTGCACCCCTTGCCTTCTAAAGCACCTCCTCCTTTCTACATCCCCGAAGCCTTTTTAAGCATACATGTATCATAATACATTGCTCATATGCACCTCCATATTGACTCATAGTTGATTGTGTTCATCTCTGATTGGTGTAGTGGTCGGTAATTCCTCACCTTCTAGTTTTATAAAAGAAAATGCGCTAAGGGAGATTTCTATGAGAACTATTGAGTCGAGCTTGAGTGCAACTCGAGCTTACTTAGTCCGCTAGATAACCTTCTAGATGATATATATAGAGAAAAGAGATGGATGAGCCTCGGAACAAAATTAGGCATTCCATATGTAATCATCAACATTCATCCAATACATTATTAAGCATATTTTTTTACCCCGGCCGCCATGCAGTCCGCCTTGGTCCAACCCCATACTAACCGGAAAGGTTATAAATGAATCAAAAATCCTTACACATTTGCATGGACTATTGATCTTACTAGTCTTAGATGTATGCTTACAAATAGATATTTTGATCATATGAATGAATAGATACTAATAAACAATGTTACATATGTCCTTAAGAATCTATAGCATCATGATGCTACTCATAAGGCGTGTTTTCATTTCATAAAGTCGAACTTAAAAGATTTTGACTAACAATTAGGTAACATACAAGTATATTTAGTGTATAAAACTTATACCATTATTGTTTTTATAGATATTAGAAATTTATTTAATAAGAAATTAATGGTTAAGTTTACTCTTAAAGGCTTTGTAAAATTAAAACACACCCTACGAAAATAAACAGTAAGTCGCGAGTTGATGTATTCTAAAATGCCATTACATATTTTATTGAAAATTAATACAAAATTAAATCCATTGTATCTTAGTTTTCTTATTTGTACTCCCACTATTTTGAAATAAAATAAAAGGCATCATTGTTTTTTAGAAAATCAATTTGACTAAAAATTAAACTAGAAATATGTATGTTTAGTATTATTATATTCGTATTTAAAAATATTTTATTGATGTCAATTTTGTAGCTATTAATAATATATTATGAAAACAATAAATGATGATGTTGTGGACCATGTAAAAAACCTAATACGCAAATGGGGGAGGGGATAACTAATAGCTCTGTATATCCAATTATAGATATAGAGACTATATTCATATCCATTATCTATAAAATTAATAGCTTCCCAAGTTGAATATGATTAGTAATTTTAAGAAATGCACATATAATTCATATTTATTACTTAAATGTCAACAATTCCAAATACTTATTATTCTCAAACTTTATATTTTTTGAATATGTAAGATGCAATTGATATTTTTTTCTTTTTTAGATAGTGGAGATTTCCTTTTATTTCATTGTAAATTTAAGTTAGTTTATACTGTATTTTGCATGCAATATATTCTATTAATATACTGAACTATGGTCCAGTCATCTCACAATTAATTGATTGATAAGTAAAATATTTATAGGCCTCATGTATAGTATATTCTAATCATGAATTTCTAGCTCTGACAAGAGAAAAAACTCAATATTGTGAAATCATGTGATGATTTAAGTTTTTTAATTAACAAATTGGCAAAGGTTTTGAGTAGTTAGTCATTGGATTTTGTGAAATATTGTTAAAATTGGTGAAGTGGTCTCATGGTTGGACAAAAAGGCTAGGGTAGTTGGACCGGTGGTGTTTGTGTGGTTATACTGACTGGCTAGCCACGATCTGATAGGTGGCATATGTGCTGTCAAACCAGTTTGTCCAACGGTCTGATCGGCAAACTCTTGATCAGAGTCGGTTTTAGGTTGATTTCTTGGTTTATGATGTTTAATTTATATTTATGATTTTTAGATGGTTTCTATACGTGAAATATTTTGTTATATGCTAGCTAATGTGAGTTAAGTTAGATAAGAACTTATGCTCGGATTTGATTTCTGTGTCATTTGAGGCCTCAGGAGTATTGTTGTTAATGGATCGGGACTAGACTTAGGAGAAGTTGACATCCAGACGGTTAAGGAGAGCATGTAGATTAAGATTAGAGAATAATACATATAATGGTAAAGTTTACATATGGCATATTAGAGAAATTGTGTGCGTATAAAAAGCGAACTCAAATTTGAAAAGAGTCCAAATTTGTGAAGATTGGACTTTCTATTTGGTATAGATGAGTGTGTGTGTATAAAAAGCGAACTCAAATTTGAAAAGAGTCCAAATTTGTGAAGATTGGACTTTCTATTTGGTATAGTATAGATGAGTTGGATACTTGTACGAAAGAGTTCGTATTTAGGGCTTTTTTTCTAGTTGGATTCATAGCTATCAGCAGCCATATCCAAGTGTATAAATAAAGAGGGAGACTAGGCCTTAAGGAGAAGCCAAAAAAGCTACAATCGAGAGATTTGAGAGTTAAGAACTCTTTGTATTAGAGTTTAACGAGAAACTTGTGAGGGGTACTGTGGCTGCACCTTGTAAAGATTACTTGAGCAATAAATATCATATTCAATCATCAAGGCTCGACAATTTCTTCCGATTTTGTAAGTTTTACGTTTTTATTCGGTTTTGGTGAATCTTCATTTGGTTGCAATTTTGTTTAATTTAATCCATCCAAAATCTTTCTAATACTTCATAGATTAGATTTGGAAAGTTTCGTTGATTGGTTATTGCTATATTTGAATTTGCCCGAGTTTTAGATTTTGTTTAGATTTACTAAATTTCTAAGATAGCTAACTTTTGAGGGTATTTTCTCTTAAGACATTGATTAGTTTGTAAATCCCTCTGGCGAAGTTGTTACTTAGTTAATGTATTTTATTCTGACCAAGTTTGAGATTGGTCTAACAGCTGGTTTTGATAAATCGTATTTTTATAGAAGTGTTTTTCGGCTATTTTTTGGTTGATGGTTAGACCAGAAATTGTAATATGGTCGAACCGGCTCCAAGCCTAATCAAACCACCAATAGAGGTCCGATTAGACCGCCAGAAGTGTGTTGTTTTAGCTTCTGACATCAAGGTGAGTTGATATATAAAAGTTTGATTATTTTACTTTTGCTGACGTTTCTACCATTCTCCGCCTTCCTCTAATAAGTTTTGTTGTTGTGTTCGATCCTACAAATATATTGCTGAAATCATGTATCTAGTTGTAATTAAAAGTTATCCTTTTAACAAGAGAAAAGGAGATCATGTGTGAACAACTAGCAAGCATAATTTGGGAATATTATTTTATAAAACAAAACTTTACTTGAACCTATCTGTAACGCCCATGTTTTTGTGCCCAAGAGAAAATTATCTGAATAAAAACCTTTTACAAAATTTGGATCTTTTTGATTTCTTGAAGAGTGTGCCAAAGTATGGATCTTAAATTCTCTCCAAACTGACCCTAGAATTTTCTCCAAAAAATCTTCAAAATTTCGTAAGTTTAAATCCAAATTCAAACATTCAAATTTTTATTTCCAAAATATTTTTGAAAATTTGAAAAGACTACTATTAATCTAGGCTGCTCTCCTCTCATTTCTCTTTCTCTTAGCCCATGCGGCCTCCATCCTCTTTTGCCCTGCATAGCCTGCTTTCCCCTCCGTGCAGCCCACGGCCTATTTCCTCAATTGCGCGCGCTTCCTGATCGTTCGCTGCCACTGTGCACGTCTATGCCATAGCACACTAGCTGATAGGTCGAGCCCACTTGCCTCTCACGCCATGGACAGCCACCTGACATGTTATGTCGCGGCAGTTGCTTACCTCCAATGCCACACCACACACGCCAAGCACTTGGTCAAATGCAAAGGCTTCGCGGTGCACAACCAAGCCTCCCTGCTGCGTCGACAACACCCATCAACACGTCACCCTTGTCCGTGCTGCACACACAGATAATGAGCCATTGTCTTCCCAAGAATCAACATGACACACTCATTGCTGCCAAACCCTAGTGCAACGCCATGTCACGTGTGTTCTCTCTTCCTCCTCATTTCAGGCATCCCTATGTTCTATCCCGTCTTGTCCTGGCCGCCATGTCGCGCACGTTCTCTCTTCCTCCTCATTCCAGGCACCACCATCGTGGTACTGCATCGTGCTCTACCACCTTGCGCCATGCCGCACAATCACCCGTCACCTATGCACAACACTGTACCTCACCTCCTATCTCTCTGTTGTCGCCATGCGAACTCCTATGCCTATAAAAGGCCATTGAGACCTCTACCTCGCCTCACACCATTCGAACTCCCTCGAGCTCCCACACCACCGCCACCTCCACTTCCTCTTTCCCTCTCTCCACTGGACACCATTGCTGTCACCCTTTCGTGTTCCTCGTGTTAGCATCTTTGGGTTCTCTCACCTTCTCTTTCTATCTTCACACTGCCTCAAACCAAGCCCAAAACCCAGCGACGACCAAATGACACACTCCTATCAAAGTCCACCATCGCTCATCATTAGTCACCTTCTATCCCCCTAGACCAAATCTGAGCCATCCACATTCCTCCTCCTCATCCACTTGATGCTTCGGTGACCGCGGCTCATCGGGAATCACTATCGTTCGGTAGGACATCGTCAAGCTCCGCCAGCCGTTGATTTCCACTTCAATCTCCTCTTCTAGGTTAGTGACCACGTGGCTGTAACCTGGTAGCCACCGTGCTGACACGATGCACCCACCTTGGCCCAATTAGGTGTTGGGCTAGCCTACGAAACCGAAACATCATGGCCTCATTTTCTCAGCCCAATAATATTCGCCTAATCCCGTTAACCTATACGCCACAAAAATAAAAGTTTACTTTACCTTCCTTGCTCCGACTCCACTTGTTATCCTCTAATTCAATTTTTTTTCTTTGATAGAAAATATTTAATTTCTTTTCTATAATCTGAGAATATTTTAATCTTTTAAAATTCATATATTTTTAACCGAAACTTTGTCTAAGCTAGTTCCACTCTCAATTTTTTTTCTAAAAATGAGATCCTATTAGTTATATATAGAGAGTTCTAATTTTATTTATTTTTACATGTTGTTTTGTACCATATAGTAGTCGACAACAAAGAGCTGCTAGTTGAGGAGTTCGTCAAAGAAGACCTAAACTAAGGCAAGTCACCCCTTAATCATGTTAATCCCATATTTTTTGAATTAAAATTATTTTATTTATGAATCATGCATGCTTAGGTATATGATATTGGTCACGAATCGTTAGTCAATCCAATATGTCTTGAACCCACTTATTGTGCATAACCTCCTTGTTTATTGATGACCCTATAACCTTGTCACTCTTTTGTCATACTGGTGGTCATGTTGAGCAAAGGGCGAGTATCGATGACACTTCTATCACTTAAAATTTATCGATCAGATAAAATGGTTTTTTAAAAATGGTTTAAAATACCGACACTCATGTTTAGGAGCTTTGCGAAGTAAAATGATTTTATAAAACTTGGTCATAGGTAATAACCACCTATGTGCCTAACTTTCGCATAGCATATAAGTACCGATCCCTTAAAGAGTTTCACTAATCATATTAAAGTGTGACATATTGGTAGAATGGGATGTCCCTAGCCAAGTAATTAGTGATCCTTAGATGCATATGGAACTCAATAGACATAGAATCGCCGAGGTGACATCTAGGATTTGCCTGCGGGACCCTAAGTACGAGAAGTCTAGGACTTGTCTAGTACTTGGTCTAGGGCCCGTTCAGTTGACAACCGGCTATCCTGGGAATACTTTAGGAAGGCCTTATCATGAACCTCCTCTCACCATACGTATCTAATCAATACATATTGAGTATTCAGAGTAAGCTTGCGTCGTATGGGTAAAATATGCACCATTTGCAAAGATTATAATTTGTTCGAACAATCATGCCCACAGTCTAGGTGGATGAGAATTGATCCCTTTAGCGTAGTCTTGTATTTGGAAAAATTTTATAGAAAAATTTGTTGTGGTATGGAAATAGTTACCAAAACCAGCCTACATGGCCGGTGGAAGACCTAAGTGGTTTAAAATAGAGTTGTGTGACCTAGAGTGTCACAAGTGGAGTTGGATAAGATGAAATTGAGTTGTGTTTGAGAAAGAGCAAGAATTTGAAAGCACAAAAAGGAAGTATTGTCTAGGATCATACGCTCCGAATCAAAATCGAGATAAGTCGTTGCAAAGTGGCTTGTGAAATGGGTTAAGATGCGAGTCTATTCTCGGTAAATGTGATGATTTGTTGTTAAGTAACTCACGAAATGGATTGAGGTGTGATGCCTTTTTCCAATAACTTTAAGAGCACACTTAAATTTTATAAAGATAATTTTAAAAGCACAATCAAAATAAAATCAAACCCCTCTTAATGACCTTTGCATGCCACATTAATTCACATGACTTGTTGAGTATCTTATGTACTAACTTTTGCTATTATTATCCCCTATCTGAAAAACAGTACAACGAAGAACTAACCTTGGAGTAGTTACTTCATGAGCAAGTGGCATATGAAGATCTTTAAGATTTTGATCTAAAACATAAGCTGTGCTTATGTGTTTAGGTCTAGCGATGCTTCTACTGTCGTCTTTTGTTTGTCGTAGCGTTGTAAACTCGATGTCTATTCACGGCTATAACCTATATATTAGACTTTATCAATATATATAAAAAGATATTTAGTGGTGATCTACCTATATTTTATTGGTACTAGCTGAATTTATATGATTAATACTGGTATAGATATAAGCGTCTCATTCTTGGCTGCCACTCCATGCATCCAGCAAATACGTTGCCCTTTTATCTATATTGGACAACGATTGTTCTGGTAAATGCTTTAGTGACGAGGACTCCTTTTTCCTTCGTAGAAAATTGTGTTAGAGATAACATTTCTGAGTGTGTGTTTTTTCTTTAAAACTTTATGATAAAGTAGTGATTCATCATATCCAGAGACTGGCAGCGACGACGTCTGTACCTAATTCGGTCTCCATGAAAGCACCAAAGCACAGGAATACACATCATGTCATCATCTAATCGGCGTTGGCAAATAGGAGGTTAATTTAATTTAGGGGCAATAATTAGGGTATGCAATAACATGTAGTTAGTGCTTACTGTTTGGAATGATTGTCAAAAACTAGCTAGGTAAAGTTCAATGGTCGATGTCGTGCGCCAAGCACTTAATTAATTGCATCCTACATTAAATCCTCGTGTTTCGTTTTACTCTTAGCTTTAATTTGAAAAGGTGGTTAATTAGCTATTTCCAGTAATAAGATCACATTAAGATTGCATGATTATATTCCAGAATAATTTCATGGTGAAATATATAAATTAAGATCTATATATAGTCCACCTTGTGGGGAGCAGAACTCTACAGCATATATAATTTTGGTTGATGATTGTATTTGCATGTTTCCACAGACCACATCAAGATCAATCAATTAAATAAACTACATGGATACACAGACATCATTGTCATTAACTATTAGTCCCCAGCACTGCTACGTCCGAACTCCCAACTAAATTAGTTTCTCCACTACATGGGTAGTTAAAAACTACTATTTGTCTAGTAAATATCTCAAATCTAATCAAGGCTTGCCATATACAACCTTGTTCAAATAATAAATATAAAATTACTAACTTAAAAAATGATATTTTATTCTACTTATAAGTGGCACATGCCACATGGTGCTTAAGTATATATCTTTCAGGAATTCAGGGGGGTTTCAATATTATTATTGTTGACAGAATAAAAATTAAGGAAATCATTGTAAACAAAATTAAAGAAATTAAACACTATATGTAACAAAAGCTACTGTCGTTAACTCAAAGATAGATATACACATGCTTGCTTTCCTTCTACATAATTTCCACAAAGGGCCATGCTAATCCATCACAGGAATACATCCAAATTCTTTTACAAGATATCTAGGACTATTCAACTTGGTAAAAAAAGAAAAAAAAAGCAATGAAAATTACTCTAGGTTAATTTGTCGACTGAATGAACAAGGAAAATGTCACAAATCCACCATCAACCTGAAGAAGAAAACACCATCCACAATATTATGCATCCCCACGCCATTATCAAGCAAGAAACTGATCTGGTCCTCTCCTTCATCCTCAAGACATGCGTTCAAATCCAAGCTAAAACATCGTGGTGAGCTCTCTCCCTTCTCTGTGCCGCTGCTTTCCTCACCATCATTATTGATCATAAGCCTCTGCTTGACCCGAGGGGAGGAAGCCCTAGACCTTGAATCAATTTCTTCTTCACAGCTTAACACTATGATAGCATCCTCGAAATCAATTTCTTCTCCATTGCACCCTCCTATTCTTCCATTCGCAATAGCTTTCTTTAGACTAATTTCTGAACCATGGTCAAGTTGCTCAATGTCATCGATCACGATAACTTGGTGTGGGTTTTTGCACACAATTTCACATAGCCTGTGTGCACAGCTATGCTCATTACTGTCTGGTGATCTCTGCCTCTTGAGGGAGAGCTCAGCAGAGCTAGAATCGGAGTAGGCCGATGCGAACTCATCTGCGGAGATGGAGGTGAATTTGGTGTATGAACCAAAGACAAGATTTGCAAGCTCTTGAGCCACTGCCTTCTTCCCATCACCATCCCTTCCTTGGAATAGCAACCAAGTAGTTGAGCTTGCCTTCTTCTCCTTATGCTTCAACCTCATCTTCTTCATGCCGGACCGACATTGGAGCACGGTGCTCGCAATGTCTGGAACTATGTTGCTATGCCATGGGACGCGGCTCTCGAGCGAATTGCACAAGATCTTGAGGTTCTCTGCATTGAGCTCGGTGAACTTTGGCCGCCTCAGCTCACCGCCATCGGATGAATTGGACACAGAGTTTGACTCTGGGCTAGGGTTTGTACTATCCAATGGCGGATCATTATATGCCATGGCCATTGTCTGACCATCATGTCCATGAATTGGCCATGGCCGCCTCGCTTCAAGTTGCCATGGCTTGGAGCTCGTCACGTTAGTGTTGTAGCAGCTGGTAAAGCCTAAGATGGAAGAAGGCGGCGGGGAGGAGAAGCTCAATGTGAGCTCGGATGTGTGGTGTGGTGCCGATCCATTTCTCATGGGATTCCACAGATCATGTAGCTGCACAATTGCAGATCTTCGTCAGGCAACAAAACTTAATATTCTTACATAATGGATCGGAAATGGTTTACATCTCCGGTCTCTACCGTCAAGCACACAATCAATAACAATAACTGTTCTAATGTTTGAAATTTAACCATGTCAAAATTGTTTTTTTAACGTAATTAAGCATCTAAGCTATGTAGGGCCATTAGCATGTAAGAGATGTATGTACCTGTAGACCGGTGCCGCAGCTCGCTGGTGTGGTGTGATCTGGATCTTGATACCGGCGAAGCCACGACGGTATGCTTGGGATCACCATCGTCGCTGCCTCACCGGCGCCATTAAAGAAGGGCCACGCAGTTGTTGGCCCTGTCTGACTAGCTTGTGATGCTTCACTGCAACTAAGGCTCAAGGCGAGGCCGCTGTCCGGTACGACGACGGGGTGGAGCTCCCAGACGGACTCAAGCGGCGGCTGCCCGGCCCTGCACTTCATGTACACAGGGTAGCTCCCGAACCCTAGCACCCAGAACCTCTCGACACCTCTGCCGCCGCCGGACACCAAGCTGCTCACTTCCATCACGGCGTGCTCCATGGGGCAGTAGCTCTGCCCGTATTGCGCCCCCTGCGCGCCGCCGCCTTTGTCGCGTCGTCTGTTCTTCGACGAGGCGGCCCATGCCTCGGCAGCGTAGGCGAGGTCCTCGAGGACGAGCACGACGCCTTTACCAGCGGCGCAGCCCTCGCGCACGAGCGCGCGGAGGTCACCGGCCTTCGCCTCCACCTCCTCCCTCGGCGCGCCATGGAAGGACGCGACGGAGAGGGGCACGAACTGCAGGTTCTTGAGGCACTCGTGCCGGTGGTGCAGCTCCGCCTTGCTGACCCTGTCCATCACCGCCTTCACCACCGCCTCGGCCGCGGCCGCGCCCTCGCCGACGACCACTACGCACCGCTTCATCCCGCTCGCCATGCAGTCGAGCACGCGCATGGCGTCGTCGTCGACCGTCGCTCTTGTACTCTCTTTGCGCCTTCCATGGCCGGAGCTCGGAGAGCCCGCGTGGCCGCCGCTCGCCGTGTTCGCGTGTTCCAGAGACGCAACGGCCTTCTCGACGTTGGCCTTGACCTGCGAACTCGAGAAGCCGGCCTCGCGCATGACGCGGCTGACGCTCGGGTCGTCGAGGATGGAGATGATAAGCTGCTCGAGTTCGACCTTAGAAGCAAGCACCGGCGACGGCGGCTGCTGCTGCGGCTGCTGGCCCTCGACGGACCCCCGACGCTGGTTCGCCTGCGCGCGCTTGAACGCGGCGACAAGCGCGTTCGACAGAGCGGGCGGCGCTTGGTGTCCACCGCCGCCGCCGGCGTGGTGGTGCTGGAACATGGCCGTGGCGGGGCCGGCCGTGGGGAGGCGGTTGAGCGCGACGTTGAAGCAGAGCTCGAGCGCCTTGCACTGGAGCGGGTGGGAGTGCGACTGGAGGCAGGCGGCGCGGAGGAGGCCCGCGGCGGAGAGCATGGCGCTGGCGACGTGGAGCGGCGTGACCTGCGCGTGCCCCCGTCGCCGCGCCAGCGTCACCGCCTGCCTCACCACGCCCGCCGCCTCCGCCGCCAGGGCCTGCTGCACCGCGCAGCCGCCGGCCCGCATCTTGGTAGCTTAAGAGCTTAGCTGCCGCGCGCGCGTGATGGATAGATCTAGCTAAGCTAGGAGAGCCGTCAGCTTGCTTGATGTTTGAGGCAGAGTAGTCTAAGTGTACCTGCTGTAACTTATACTGCAGGTGAGGTGAGTTTACAATTCATGTCTGATACATGGACTAATGCCTAATGGCATGAGAGTTTGGGGACGATTAATTGAACTTCTGTGTTGTTGTGGTGGTACCATAGGTTAGGATGTCCAAACTAGATAGCTAATTAATCATATACTCCCTCTGTCTCATATTATATTATATATCACTTCAATTTTTTTCTAAGTCAAACATATAAAAAAAATAAAAAATATACTAACATATACAATACTAAATTAGTTTTATCAAACTTATCATTATATATTTTTATAGTATATTTCTTTTTTTAGAAATCTCATTATATTTTTTTATAAACTTAATTAAATTCAAAGATATTTAACTTAGGATAAAACCAGAGTAATCTCTTTCTCAAAACACACGGCTAATATACTAGTAGTATAGTGTTACACTCTAGATCTTTGTGTTAAATTAAGAAACGAAGTTACTGAGGAAATACAATGCATGGACAGCCTTATGAAATGACACAAGTTAATTTAACCATTTTATCTCTTAAAAAATTAGTCCTCTCACATTGATGTAATCATATTCTTGATTTTAGACGATCATAAGGGCAATCCCCGGTGCAAGACGCTACTAATAATGTCTATATCCTCTACATCACCTTAGAAACTAGTACAAGATCTAGGTCTTTCAATGTACACGCTACTAATTCAATAGGCTAATTGATTATCACTTCTCTCACGTTATGTCCTGGAAACTATATGCAGAAACTAGGTCATCTTTTCTCATTTAATAGTTTACTATATCATTTTTCGTCCAAAGTACGTGTGCATGGCATATTATTTAGTACTATGGAAACCGTCTTAAATGGAGCATTATGAGGTATGCTGAAACAGTAACTCAGTCGCGTACAAGACAATGGACAAATATTCTGAAACGGACGGAGAAGTAGTTGCTTTCGTGAATTGGAGAATTTGGTACGCAGTAACATCGATCCTTTCCTTGTCCTTGTAACTCCAGTGTTTTGCGGAATGTTTAGCGCATGTGGGAGGGTAGTGCTCCTACGGTGAAAGTGGTGGCCACGACGCACACAACAAATTCTTCTCTCTCTCTCTCTCTCTCTCTCTCTCTCTCTCTCTCTCTCTTTCTCATGCATTTTCAGGAGCTAATAAGAAAGATGAAGCAAAAGCCGATGTGGCGCCACATGTATAAAAAGCATCATTCCCCCCTATAAACAGGGTAAAGTCCTTTTTACCACGTCATGCAGGTTCAGCTAATTTGGAAACCACCTCTGCATGGAATGGTACTAATCTAATATCTATGTTTCAAATTCTCAATATGTCTCATTTTACTCTTGTTAGTTTTATTTACATGGGGTCGTTCCTAAAGAGCAGCATGCTTATCTTTTCTTCGATAAAGAATTTAATCTAGCCTTTACAACAATGTACGCACGAGGATATGCCATGACAAACTACCATCTCCCCAAAATCATATATTTCCTTTATATACAATTCTGGTATTACACCAAAAACACATATCCACACCATACGCACGAATTAAAGGGATGAAGGTCACGGATCAGCTTGTGCCACGAATTCACATACCAAGGTTCAAATGAATTCTAGTTCCCACCAATGATATGCGTATACGTTTTTAAGAGGATTATACGGCGATGCCACCAGTACTCTCTATCACTTTGAGCATGTATTAGTGGTGCATTTGCTATTGTATGCACCTATACGTTTTCCATTTAATCATAAGAAAAATTACCGCAAATATATAGTACATGTTGAAGTGAAATTACTAATTTAGCATGACTCTTCATTTGATTACCGCTGGTGTGTGGACCTCAGCATCGATCTCATCAGCTAGTTTCTTCATGCGCGCATGCACACAGTATGTGCAATTGTGCAGCAATAATTAGGATCATTGCTACTGTTTCAGGCCCACTTATAGAAAAGAGCAGCAGCTTCTTCACAAACAGCAAGTGACCGTGTTGATACTACTATACATATGCATGCAACTTTTGATCGAGCAACGACGACGCATGCATGCGTGCAGCTAGAACCTCTCTCATCTATCATGCATAGAATAGAATGCATCATGTATTGCGTGGTATACATAGTATTAGGCTATACAATCGGCGGGAACTGTGAATCCCTATCATCTCTCTGCCTCCAAAAGTTATCAAAGCAGATGGACTGGAATAAAGCTAGCTTAGCTACCCTCTTGTCCTGCATCATTCAGGTCATTGATCTTGTGCTAGTAGCTAGCTAGCTGCATGTAGAGGCATGCATGCTGCCAGTTTCTCCAGCTTGCAGATTGAAACAGTAAATTTGGTTCGCTTTTATAATGCTCAATTGATCTTAGTCTCAAATGACAGAAAAGATATATAATTACATTCAGAGATTCAACCATAAGCTAGCATTGTTATTCGGTTTTGTCTAGCTTGGTCAAAATGGTTGTAGTTGTGTTCTGTCAAGTTATCAGTCAAAAGTGGATCGGCTTGGTCTGATCTCCTCGATCTCCCTATGGTCCCAAAGCCACACAAAAGACAGGATTCATGATTAGAATCAATATTGTTTTTGAAAAAGCCCCATACAAATGCAGTAAAAGAAGTGCCTGGAGAGAAAAAGGAAAAAAAAGGTGGAAGAGATAGATGCATGGAAGAAAAAAAACCATCAATAAATTGAAAAAAAAATAAAGATGCAATCTAGAGAGAAGTGTGTGTTGGTATACATTGGCAAGATCAATTCGATCGGGTGCATCGCTACTCTGCTTCATGATGAATGAAAGGGCTTTATTTTGTTTTGATTTTGTTCATCTTTTCGTAAAGTAAAGGCATAACCATCAAAAGCACTTATATGGCATTTTCTGATCGATTACAAAGCAGGTCGCATCTTGCCCACTAAACTATGCGTCCTACGCATCTTTGTTGCTTGTTTTAGGCAAAACCTTTTCATGTAGCTCGTACTACATTACCATTATATGTTTACCTTCTTTATGGTGAAAGATATTATATTTAATTTATTCATTGTCCTTTGATTCCCTTCAACTACTGGAAAATTCACTAATCAATGTGTAGAATCCAACAAACATATTTACACAGTTTGTTTTGGTAAAGATCTCGTATGCTTCATTGATTCCGCTATATGTGCTTTTTTAAATGGTAATCTTAAATGTCATCCAATTTATAATTCATGATTCGTGCAAATAACAGGAAATACAACATTTACAATCGCAGTGGCGGTGATAGTTAATCTGCCACATCACCTAATATTATTGTAAATTACTCATTGAACTTTTTATTATTAAAAACAATCATATTTAGCCATATATAAAATCAGATTAGGGTAAATATTCTCTATTGAAAAAAGATATATAGCATATTCCATAGAAAATATATTTTACTTATTTTAGATAATATTGTAATATATTCTCTTTTGTCTGTAGCAAAGCACGTGCATTCTCCAAATAATTCTATAATACTGTTGACAAGTAAAATGGAAGATGGAAAAGTAGAAAGTTTTTAATTGGACTCTAAAAGAATAGGCTCAAATTGGGTTCTTCTCTTTCTATGGGTTCAAACTGGGTTCATTGCAACCGGGGAAACAAGAGAAAAAAATTGCAATGATGATTTTGGTGGACGTTGCAAAGCTGTCCATTGGGTATGCCTTTGGTGTTACTTAAGCCCTATATGGCTGAAATAGGCCCATCTTTGCTAATTAATAGGCCAAGGCCCGATGTTCTGTGCTAATGTGACTTGTGACCCAACTAGAAGTTTATTAGGCACACGGATCAAATGCCCTCATTTAGATGGATCAATAACTTGCTCTGGACGGTCCAAGAAAAAGAAGTGCATGGAGTACCAAAAAAAACGGAGGAAGAGACAGATGCCTAGAGGGAAAAAGCATCAAAAAATTCAAATAAAAAAGAAACAGGGTAGAGAGAGATGTGTGTGTGTGTTGGTATCCATATTGGCAAGCTCAATTCAGGGTGCATCAATACTCTGCTTCATGATGAATGAAAGGGCTTTATTTTGTTTTGATTTTATTCATATTTTCGTAAAGTAAAGGCATTGCCATCAAAAGCACTTATATGGCATTATCTGATCGATTACAAAGAATCTTGGTCACTAAACTATGCGTCCAACGCATCTTTGTTGCTTGTTTTAGGCAAAACCTTTTCATGTAGCCCGTAGCCACAATAACATTATATATTTTACCTAAGATATGATATTTAATTTATGCATTGTCCTCTGATTCCCTTTAACTACTGGAAATTCAGTAATCAAGCGTAGAATCCAACAAACATAGTGTTTTTTTTGGGGTAAAATCTCTCTTTCACACCCAACACATGTATGCCTCATGTTTCCGCTATATACGCAACAATTTTTTTAAAAAAAATGATAATTGGGAATGTCATTGGTAAAAAATGATTTTATTTCTAAAATAGTTCCAATTTTGAATTTATGTAAATAATAGAAAACCCAACATTATTCCAAACAATTATAGGATATATATACTCCTTTAAAAATGAGTGATGGTGATGATGAGTGGTGAATCTAACACCTACCACCCCACCACAAACTATCCATCCCTTCTCCAAACCAAACTTAGCAACCAAAAAATTCTAATTAATTATAAAATTAAGCTCTAAATTTTAAAATAGATTTTTTCTTTACAATGTGCTGATGTGATTTTTTTAAAATTCCATAACAATGTGCAGATATTTTTCCAGTTCATGTGAAATGTATAACTATTGACAAGTAAAATGGAATTGGAAAAATAGAAAGTTTGAATTGGATTAATTGTAAAAGAAAAGGATCGAACTGGTTCTTTTTTATGGGCTCAAACTGGGTTGTGGTAAAATTGCAACCGGGGAAACATGATAAAAATGCAATGCACTGATGATTTTTTGGGCCTTGCAAAGCTTTCCATTGGGTATGCAAGTCTCGTAAGCCCGTCTTTGATAGGGCCATGTATGGCTGAAATAGGCCCATGTTTGCTAATTAATAGGCCGAGGCCCGAGGGCCTGTGCTACTGTGACTTGTGACCCAACTAGTACGAGTACATTATTACTCAATTAATGTAGTTTATTTATGCATACGGATCAATACCCCTTTTTAGATGGATCAATACCGTTCTCGAGACAGCCCAGGCAGACGACGGCCCAAGGAAATTACTTGAACAATCAATACACAGAGACATATAATATCGCATCCAAATTCAATTAGGAAACTTGTAATTCCTTGTACTTCCATGAATTTTATTCAACTCCACTGATATACCACTGCACAAGCGTAAGTGTCATCATCATTCATACATCACAAACTAGTATATATACGGTTCATATTTAATTATCTTTTGACACCGACGTTAATCTGTCGCGTTGGGCGAGGGCGACAATTTTCTGCATCAACTGCCAGTTGCTTTGACTAGGCCATGTTTCTTTGGCCGCACATGCTCTAATTCGCAATCACTGTAGAAACGGTAGTGTAGATATTCCAAGTAAACGGAAGAATAAAAAAAGACACATTTGATCCATCCTGCACCTGTTATATTCTTGTGAAGACTTTGATATATCTAATATATATTAGCGTTCATACACAGTACTACTGCATTAATTAATTGCAAGCAGCCTGTCTTGATTTAGATTGCATCATTTTGCAAGCTAGTACACCATATATCGGCATGATTTACTTAAGCAAATTAAAACAGCAGCAATTAAGTGATGAGTATTTTGAGACAAACATTTTAGAGCTGGCCGTGCATGGAGGAGAAAAAGACGGGCTCTGTGCCTCTCATCTGTCCATTGCTTTCTGCCACCGGCTGGAGACATGCATGGACAGCTGCAGCTTCCTCTCTTTTAATTTGGAGAACATGCATCTCTCAACTGCACTTGATTTGCCGCAAAATGTTGGTCGCTTTTTGACAAAACTACCGCTTAATTTCCTCCAAATGGGCCGACCGATTACGCAAATGGATCTTGCACTTTGTTACAGGAGTAATGAATTAGATTATGTAATAGGTAGTGGCCATGAATCATAATTGATTTGCAGCTACTGTTGTCGTTAGAGTAATTAATTATCCGGTTTGAACTCATAAAGGCATGGATTGATTTGTTAGAATATGAACCCCCCAAATTAAAGAAAACAAGGTGGCTGGAGAGGAATATGGTCACTGTTGTCATATATATGCACATGAGATTATACTATGTATGTTTATAAAAATGAATGACTGGTCATAGTTGTATTTGAAAAGAATCATGTTACGGAAACACAGGCTTCTTGTCTTGTATAGATATTCAATTCTCAAATACTAGTTAACTATCTTCCATGTTAAATTAATCATCTACATAGCTCCTTACTGATTATGTATAAACAAAAGATGGTTAGCAGCAAGAGCACATAGATTATTTGAACCTTAGTTTTTAAACAAGTCAAATGGGACTACTTGCACCTGAATTTTCATATATATTTTAAAATAGTGCGGTAAGAAGTGGCAAGCAAGAAAATTTCAAAAAAAAATCCAAAGAGATGCTGAGTTGGAGTTATGTCGACCGGGCCCACCACTCAGAGGGAGATGGAACGTGAAAATTAGGTTGACGCTTGTGCCTCTCATGATGAAATTGTTAATGAATTTCATTCAAAAAAAATTTGTTAACGAATTACTATGTCCACGTCGTCTCTCGCGCGCTTCTACCACCGGCGTCTCTGTCGCTTAATTATTTGCAGCTTCGTTTCGCGCCACCGGAATCGCGGGCGGCCACTAAACCTCCACCCGATCCTGGCCGTCCGATTTATCATGAGCGGATGGCGATCGCGCACCACACCCTCCTTTGAAATGGTCTTCGTGGCTGCACGCGTTGGTGATGGGCGCGTTGTCATGTGTGCCGCAAAATTGACCATTTATTTATAATATTTTTTTCCACAATTTGGTGGTTCTCCAAATGCTTCCCGGATTTAATTTTCTTTTTCAAAAACTTGGCTGATTAGTACTCCATGGTAGTAATAAGCATACATACACTGCATTATTGCTCATTTTTCGAATGCAACAGTTTATTACTCGTGCATGATTTGAATATAAACGCACTTCCGATATTTCAGTTGGTCAATCTCTGGAAGCTGAAAGCTAACACAAAACACGCACACCAAAAGAAAAAAAAATAAAACAATTCAGATCGAGGTGATCAAGGTTCAAACGCAACTAGCCGTGGACTGTGATGGCGTAGACACAATAATTTCTGTGGAGGCTGTGGGGCCCAGACATTAGGCGCCGCTCGCCGTTTCGCCCCCAAATTTCCGTTCCCGTCCACCTCCCCTGTTCCCACAAATTTCACAATCTTTTTTCAAAAATAAATACTCTCACTGACATGTGGGCCACACCGGCCTCCCACTGATCTAGGCTGCACATTTTTCTTCGAACCGAGGGAGCGAGCCTATCCGTCTCTTTGCAATAAGAAGTCGTCGTCCACCTCGAGCTCCTACTCCCCGGCGATTTTTCGCTTCGATTCGACTCGGATCCTCTCTTGCAACACAAGGCCAATCGTAAGTTCTACCTGATGACGGCGGTGGCAGCCGTGGTGGAGTCACCGTTGCCGTCACCGGCGCGGAAGCAGTGCCGGCTGGGCGGGCCGGTCGCGAACGGGGACAGTGGTGGCGGTGCTAGTACTACAACTTATAGCAGCGGCGACTTCGAGCTCCGGCACTGGCGCCCGGGTAAGAGGGCGGGGTTGGGGATGCGGAGGCGGTGGGCGCCGCCGGAGTTAGAGATCCCCAATGGCGGCGGCGGAGGCGGAGCACGGGGGTACACCAGCCTCCGGGACATCCTGTCATCGCCAGAGTACGCCGCGTCGAGCAAGTCCAGCTCCCCCGCCGACGGTGGCGGTGGCGGTGGAGGCGGAGGGGACGTGCACATGATACGCCACCCGCTGGTGAAGCACGCGGCGTACGCCTACCTCCAGCTGACGCCGTCCGTGAGGGACGTCGGCGCCGCCGGCAGGAGGCGCCGACGGAGCCGCGGCCCGCTCTGCCGCCTCCTCCTCGGCTGCCTTGGCTTCGTCGGCGCGCTCTTCGGACGGTGACCTCCTCCGGCGAGACAGGCCCGCACGTCTCTTGCTTGGCTGTGCTGTCGCTAGCTAGCTTCATCAATTTTTCTTGCTTTTTTTTATTTCTATTTTTACAGTGTATTATTTAGAGCAGAAATTTGCATCTGCTATCCTAATTTGGGTTGTAATTAGTTGCTGTAAATATTTTGGTAGGAATAGGGTTAGGTGTGAGACAGAGATGACAGCAACAAGGGAAAAAATATTTGGTGCTAACTAATGGTTAGTTAGCTTGAGGGAATTTCAGATACTTTTATTGCAGTTTTACTGCTCATCAGTCATCATGATTACAAGATTGATGCAAGTGATCAACTACGCAAAGCAAAACAACACGCAACAAAGAAAAAAAAAGTATTTCTTTCTTACAATCACACCATGCTTCCTAGTTCATACTTCCTTTCATGATCCATTCCACATTGGATTGTTGCTACTCTGCTCTGTTTTTTCTTCTCATTTTTGTTGCCTTTTCTTTGCTGTTTGATCCATTCTACTTGTATTTTAAGTATTTACATGAGTCACCATCTGGTACGGATGGGTGCGTGCATGCATGCACTAGCTTTGCCTCCTTGGATACCATTAACTGTTGTGGGGTCGCCGGGGCACGGCGCCGCCGAGAGAAGCGAGGAGAGAGTCAGCCACGGCCGGTGGCGCGTCGTCGGGGTCGGAGCCGCGGAACCGACGCTCCCGCGGCGGCGGAGACGGCTCCCGGCGTCGGCTGGCGAAGGGGATCCAGCTCGACCAACTGCTCCTCTGCTGCACACGAAACACATGGACCGAAAATCAAGCTGATCATCAGCATTAAATGAACCAAAAAAAAAAGTTTCTCCTAAAACAAAATGTGTCTAGGTACAGTGTATCTATCGCATCAAGATTCGTGCACATGGGCTGTTTGGTGAAAACGAATGTGTCGGCGTGTCGCAGCCGAGCAGAATTCAGACACTGCATCGCAGCGATCACGCATGTCCATAGCTAACACAGACAATTGGAATGTGGAAGGGAATGATTTGGCATGGTTGGCTCATGCCTGTGCATCCGTCCCAGAGCATCAGGCACGACGACGGCTCGTCGCCGTCGGCCAGCAAGCATCCTTCACGGTTGGATTTCGCTGTCAGGGTTGGGCAATGATTTGAGCCAAATCTGCGGCTTGCAACATGTTCAGAGTTAAGGGAGAAGGAAAGGACTAGCACTGATAATGCCCTGTCTGTTTGCCAGAGTGGGGAGGCAGCGAGAGGGGCAGGGCTGGGAAAGGTTGATTTGGCAGGCAGGATTAGGAGGAGACCTCTAATTACTGAAGCATTTTGTTTTTGGATGCCAGTTAATTCGAAGTTTCTTCAGATTGGAAAAACCAGCTGGTGTGTGTCAAAGGTTCAGAGGGAGTTGTCTGGCTTAGCTTTGGGGTGGCTTTGGTGGTTTAAGGAAGCAGTGATTTGGACATGTTCAGCTGGGATTTCTGGCACTAGAATTTGATCAGGATGAGACTAGGATATTAGGGATACGATGAAGGCAACTGATGAGGAGTTTAATTTGATGACACGACAGTTCAATTTGATTTCCACTACTAAAAAGTAAAATCAGATCCTTAAAGAGCAGTTCCCAAGTGACAACTATCCTAATTCAATTCTTCATGTACGAAATGGAAGTTCAGTATGATAGTATTATGATGTATCCGTTCTGTTATAAGGAGAAGAAGCTTGTTACCTGCTCTGAATTTGATGCTTCAGGTCTTTCAGAAACAACATAACGCAGGAAGTCCATGAGGAAAGCTGTCCCTTTGTCAGCGAAGTTCTTGATGTAGAATGCTATCAGCGGGCCAGAGTTAGCTCTCAGATGCTCCAACCTTTGTTCAATATTTGGCTCATATTGCATCACTGTGGGCCTAATGAAGGAGTCATACACGACATCACTGCCCTGGAGAAACAGTTACTCTCCAAGTCAGAAGACTATAATTATTCTGTTTTCTTCAGCTAAAACAAAGACATAATTGAATAGTGATTTTTAGGTGAAAGCATGTCAATCAGATCTAGGAATATTTTCTGACCTTCGTTTTGGGATACCACAGATAAACAAAGAAAGCTAGCTTAATTTCGCCATACATTGGCATCCTGTCATGGGCAGAAACAGTAGACCAGCATGAAAGAGGTGAACTATCAATCAGGAAGGGCAAACACTTTGCAGAAAGATTCAACTAACCATGAGACGAAGCTCTCACAAGCTATCACCATGGACACTATTATCCTGAAATGTATGAATCAACAGAATGTTAGGAAGACAGATACTTGAGCTTTAATATGGGAAGTGTTAACAAGCATTAGCAGAAGCCTTTGGCTAATTTGCGGTGGGTTTTCTCAGTTATATAAAAAAATCTCAAATTAATTTGGCAAGAATATAAGTTTAAAATTTTCCATTTAATGTTCATAAAACATGCCATATCAAGAGTAGGACAGGTAACTGAATGTAAACCTTTATAATTGGCTCCTAGTTTTGCTGGGTGAATATTTAAGCAAGCTTGAACGGTGTTCAATCAAAACAGTTTGCTGTTTTTTAAAACTAATGCAATTTGCTACTCACCTAGTTTTTAGAGGCTACCGAATCATGCTGTTTTTTCATTCATGTATGCTTGTCTGAATGTCATTATTTTGAAGTAAAATGTCAGGGAACGACACTAATTTGTATTATCTGTTGAAGTACAAATTGATTGCCGGTCCATCTGTCAGGTTGAGCTTTTGGATGAGCTGACTGCTGGTACGTGAAACTCAATATTCTCCTAGTTAACATATGAAGCCAACCCTAATTGGCAATTAAGCAAAACGACCAAAGGATAGAAGTTCTAAGAAAATTCCCTTAATTAATCCCTTTTACTTTATTTGATCAATAGTATATATGCTGAACCATGCATGCCCCAGTCTTACTATAGAAATATAAAAAAAACATGTGTAGAAACATTAATTGTCTTACAAACAATTATTCATATCGCTGTATCACTGACAAAAGAAATGTAGAACCAACGCTGAACTGTTAAACAAATCAATTTTTATTTTACCTTTCATAAAGCTGACTTTTAGACAGTACAGTATAGTAGTATACTACTAAGACACCTCAGCCAAATAACCTTGAGTTGTCAAACACCACGCAAATATCATACGGTTAACTGTTTTGTGGACAAATGTTTGTCGAGGTTACTGCAAGTTAAAATCGTCATTTTCCAACGAACAACATCCACATGGAAAATTCATGTTATCCGTGGAAATTGAAGAAAAAAGATATAAATTTCGGATTATTTTTTAGATAATGGAACTAAATGTGAATATCTACTTTTGTCCAGGGAGACAACGAACATCAAGATGTCATGTGATCAATGAAAAGGCAAGAACAAGGAGAGGAGCCAAAACACACAAAGTTGTCATGATCATCAACATATTACCAAAAAAAAGAACATGGTACTGAATCTCACGTAATGGCAACTAAAGATAGGAACCGATTGATCGAGATCATGCAACATGCAACCAAACGAACGATCGAAGCATACGAAGTAGTCCGGTTCTTAGCTGAGCGATATTTTAAAGCTGATTAAGAAGAAGAAGAAGAAGAAGAAGAAGAAGGAGTAGCTGACCAGTACTGGCACCAGAAGCGGAGCATGCTGGCGTCGTCGGGCCGCGTCTCCAGCGTCTTGAAGCACTCGAACGCCGGCATGGCGTACCCGAACAGCACCCTGCAGCGTCCATGCATGGATCGCGATGAATTCAGAGACCAGTTTAATCACGAA
Source organism: Oryza coarctata (assembly GCA_030770085.1). Classification (NCBI taxonomy): domain Eukaryota; kingdom Viridiplantae; phylum Streptophyta; class Magnoliopsida; order Poales; family Poaceae; genus Oryza; species Oryza coarctata. The sequence continues at coordinate 1,834,291 of CM061483.1, forward strand.
TGATAAGGGATGATGCAGCCAAGGATGATGTAGCTAAGCTAAGATAATCCAAGCATTGATTCGAACAGCTAGGACGCAAGAGCGTCGACAGATTGAAGAAGCTAGGAGATCGAAGAGAATCTTGTACTTACAGCAGGATCTTGGAGATGAGCTCCCCCAGCATCTCGCCGCCGGCCGGCCGGTAGTAGGCAGCTTGGCAATCGCCGCCCCTCGATCGACGTGAAGAGGATTCGGTTTCGCGCGCGTGGAGAAGAAGAGGCGATCGAGGAGCGAAGCGGAGGGAAACGCGCGCGGGAGTGGTTTGGATGGAGTTGGTCGATCAGTTGCCGGTCGAGGTGAGATATGGGAGGGGTTGAGTTGGGAGTCTTCTCAAGCTTTGACCAACTGCCAGTGGGGCCCACGTTACTTTGTCGCCTGCCGCCGGTACGTTGCGTCGTTGCTTGTGTCAATGACTTGTGGGGCCTAGTATCTTTCCTGCTTCTGGAATCCTTTTTCTTTTTCTTTTTGGCTTTTCCTTGTTGTCGTCTGCCAGCTGCTGTCTATTGTTGATTCGTTCGTTTAATTTCCACCTATTCATGAGAAAAATTGTCACATTATTTCATTCTCAATAACTGAAAAGTTCTTAAGCGGTATATTTTTTTAAAAAAAACTTTCTTTATCAGTATTTCTTATAAAACTTTTTAAAATCAAGCTTTTTCTAATGTTTAATTGGTTCATTTGTGTTGTCGAATGATGGTTATAAAATCAATTTCATTCGTCATCCAATCCATATATGTACTCCCTTGAGAACACATTTGTAAGTACAGTAGTTGAACTCTTAATTCCTACACGCCATCTAAAACTATTTCTCTATGTAAGACAGCAGTAGACTCTTAACATTTAATCCACAAAACTAACATTTTATTCCCCTTTCTCCCTTCCTACAATCTCGACCATTCTGTAAATTTCCCCGTTTCGAAGCTATATAAGTGGTTCCCATGGACTTTTATCTTACGCCAAAGGTCAGAATATATATTAGCCATCTTTCTTGTAACTTCAGATTTACCGAGAAGACGAAAGGGAAGAGGGGAGAGGGCACCATTATAGAACTTCGCCTTGAAATATTTTCTCCAATCAGAGATGAGAGGGTTCACAATTAATTCTTTTGAAAATGTTTTGACAGCACACTCAAATTCTGATAGATGTGGGAATTGAACTTGCAGAAAACACTACTAGGAGGGGTGCGATTAATTAGTCGTGGAGTCAGTTTATTCTCTCTGTGAAAGTAGGGAATTCAAGAGAACTTCCCGAGTATTATCCTCGAGTAAAAATCAGTCGACGCCCACGAGTCACGAAACAGTGCATTTCGTCACGAAAAAGTCGTAGAGGAGGTAGCAACCGAGTGACGAAAGCGTGTGCATTCGCACTAGTAGACTATACTGATACATATATGTCCACAAGCCACGCACGCATCGAGTCAGTCAACTTTGCTCTTTTTCGACTACAAATACATATATGCATATGCCTTCTGGTACGTATTAAGATGGATACATATAATTGATGGGCACATACACATACATGTCATTATCGTTGTATCAAGAGTCAAGTCAATGGAGTTATCGTGTTACCTGCTCTCAGACACGGACCACGACAAATGCATGCATGCCTACGTAGTCGCCGCGAGTTGGGCTACGCAAACACGGTGACGATCCTACGTTACCGTGTGCAGTTATTAGCAGGTGCCAAGACTTCATCGCTAGTAGGAGTATATACTACACTATGCTGACAAAAGCACACATGTACGAATAGACATGATCACGATTGTCATGGCTCCAATTCGTCGTTGATCATTACGGTATATTGTTAATTCTTCGTACACGATGTCAGTGATCGCTTGTTCTAGCACGGTCATCAGGGCTAGGAAACTAAGTAAGGTCAACTTTAAGCTGACATGGATTTGTAGTGCCTGATGATTTTTTTTTAAAAAAAAAACATAAGGTGCATGTGGGGGTTGGCATATCTGATCCATGGGCCATCACTTCAGTTTCTATAGTAGGCTGGACTGATCCATGGGCTTCACTTCTGTAGGATGGACACAATGGCACAGAGAGCCCATACTAGCCCCTGAATTACTTGGTAACTGGTGTCACTTCCAATAGGGAAAATAAAGCACAAAAATTAGTTTGGGAGTCAGTTAGTCATGCTTGCTTTTCAGGGTGCAGTGCTCAGTGCTTGGCCAGCCGAGCTTGGGGCACCCAACAATCCTGAGCCTCTCAACGCCGGTGAGCGCTGATAACCCCTGCACTGATGAGAGCTCGTCGCAGTGCTCGATCTCAAGCTTCTTCAGTGTCCGCAGTCCAGGTGGCAAGACGAGCAACTCAGTGCCATGAAAACCTTAAATTCTCAACGACCTCAGTGACACGAGCTCCGGGATGTTGGGGAGCTGATGGCAGCCATGGAGGACCAGCTGCATCACAGAAGGAATGCAGGGCAGCTTCACCAGGTCAGGGCACCTGCTGATGCAGAGTTTGCGAAGGCGAGGGCAGTCGCCATCGGACGCTTCAAACAGCTCTTCCAGGCCGTACAGCTCCCACAGGTTTATCAGCTCCAGAGACGGGAAGTTGATTGCACCGTGTTTGTTGAAGCTTAGCCGTTGCACGTCATACGTCCCCCTTACGCTCAGAAACTCGAGTAGTGGCAGTTGGGCAATGGCAGAAAACTGGGTGCAGTTGAAGCAGCCGTCCAGGGTGAGAGAGACTAAGTTGGGCAGGGAAGAGCAGGTCTGCACCCATGATGGAAACCTGCTGCCTTCATAGACTCCGATGGTGAGCTCTTGAAGGTTTGGGTGTGGCTGGAGGTTTTCAAGGACCTGCTCAGCTATCTTCCGCTTCGTCATTGTCGCCACCATCGCTGGTATCTGCACCACTATCTTGCAATTGCAGTGTCAAATCATGGATGTGGCTTTTATCCTTCAGGTTAGCCCCCCCGGCGTCACTGCCACTTGACATTCTCAAGCCCTGCAACCAGCAGACAACCCCTCAGACTATTCAGGCTTCTCAGCTCATTTACGGAGCAACACGATGAGTCATGGCCTACATGGAAGACCGGCATCTTCTGGACCTTGTTCAGCCTTCCAACGCCCGGTGGCAAGCGAAAATAGCCCAGTTCTTTCCCAACATGGAGATGGCGTAGGTTAACCAGCCTCTTTGTGTCTTCGGGTAGCTCACCGAGGAAGTGACAGTCCTTTCCTTCCAGTGTCTGCAGATTGGTGAGGCTGCAAAGCTCAGATGGAAGATCCCTGATGCTTGTGCTGTTGAGAGACAAGTACTTCAAGTTTCTAGGCGCACCAATGGAGCTTGGCAGCTCTTTTATATCAGTGCAGCTCAAATCCAGTGTTTCTAAAGATGTGAATTTCAGAAAGAAATCATCTAGACCAACAAGGATGAAGATAGGGGAAGAAGTATTGTACTGTTGGTGCTCAGGTTGTACGATCAGAAGTGTCTGCAGATCAATCACATCTTCTGTTCTGGACATCAATTGAACAGTCTGAAATTCTGAAGAAACAAGAGACAGATGCCAAATACTTTCAGGTATATGAGTCAGGTGATTTTCAGATCTCAAGTATTTCTCACGAGAGATGGATCCCACCACATTATAAATAAGTTCATGCATCACAAACTTGTCATCTGTGTCACTATGAAAAGGTGAATACTCAAAGAATAATATGCACAGCAACTCATGGAAATATTCAAGTCCAACCTTTTCAGGTTCACGCCCTTTAGTATTCACGACAATGCCTTGGGAGACCCATAAGAGGACCATGTGATGTTTATCAAAGATGTAGCCTTATGGGAACAAGGAACAAAATGCGAGGCATTGCATGAGGTGGATTAGCAAAATGCCATGACTGAGCTTCAAACATGACACCTTTTTTCTGTTCAAAATTTTCTATTTCCAATGGAACAGTATCTGAGTGGAACAAAAGACCAGCAAATCCTTTTAGGTTTAGGGGATTATCTCCAAACCTTGCAACAAACAGCTTAGCAATTGTCATCAGATCATGATTGCTCTGAATACCCTGGCCTGTACAAGCATATTGTTGGAGAAGCATTAGATTATTTTCTTCGGATAAAGAATTAAGGTAATAGGAATCATCCCCCCCCCCCTCCTGTAAAAGCAGCAACCCTGTTGCTCTTTGTAGCTATGACAACAACACTTCCTTCAGCACCCACTTAGAACTTTTAATGAGCTGGCCCAAAATTATTGGTCTTCTATATCTGCATCATCCAAGAAAACCACAAATTTCTTATCCACAAGTTCCTCCTTAACCATTTCTTTGAGACAACTGAGGTTGGTAATGCTGCAACTGTCATGCGTGCCATACTCAATTATCTTCCTAAATAATGTTGATATGTCAAATCCACCAGACATCTGTATCCATATCCTTTTGTGAAAAGCGTACAGGATATTTTGCTCACTGTGAAGGGCACGGAGCAGTGAAGTCTTGCCAAGACCACTCATTGCACTTATGAAAATCACCGTACAATTACTACCATCATTTCCACCCAGCAATATCTTCTCTGTAATCCTCTGTTTAATATCATCTCTACGAAGAAGTTGCAGAGCATCCTAAAATATCGAAGCTATGTACATCAAAGCAAGAACAATAACAAGAAAGGAGAAACAAGATGCTACAGCTAGGGTAGTGATGGCCATGCTTAAAAAATATAAATACTTGTGATTATTTTAAAAGAAAGTACCTGTTGCATACATGCATGGAGTTATCCTTTTTGCCACTGTTTTCAAATAGTAATACATGCCTTTACATCCTCGTAAAAAGGGAAATGCCTTTTTCGATAGTAATAATGAGATTTTTCTTCTCTAAAATTCTATCGCAATATGCAAACATTTAGTTGGTACGAGATAAAAGTGAAAGACTTATTCTCTCTTAAGAAATATGGGTTTTCACTCACTCTAGTAAAAATGCTAAAAGAAGAGGGGGAGAGGACAGCAGCGGATGTAATATTTTATTATATAAGTGATAAATAAAAGGTCTACACCACTTAATATTAGTGAGAATGTGAGAGAGGAGGAGAAAGTGCAGTAGTTTAGAACATCGCCTTATAAGTTTTACAATTTATTTAAAAAATATTTTGGCAGCAATAGAAGCGTGATTAATCATAAAGTAGGGAATTCAAGAACTTCCTGAGTATTATCCTCGAGTAAGTCAGTCAACGCCTACGTGGACATTACACAAGTCGTACTGGAGCGGGCAACCGAGCCACGAACACAGTGCAATTGTGTAGTAGCGTGTGTGTGCATTCGCACTAGTAGACTACGGGTGCAAGGCACTCACGCATCGAGTCAATCAACTTTGTTTTATCTTGTACAAATACATATATACATGCCTTATGATATTAAGTTGAATAATTGATGGATGGACACACATACACATACATATCATTATTACCATTGCATTGTAACGCATCAAGAGTCAAGTCAATGGAGTAATCGTGCTACCTGCTCTCAGACATGGATCACGATAGCGCATGCGTAGTTGCGTACGTAATCGCGTGTTGGGTTACGTAAACACGGTGACAAAGGTACGCTACCGTGTGTAGTGTTGGCAAGTGTCAAAACTTCATCACTAGTGTTACTAGTAGTATACTGCAGTAAGCTGATAGAAACACATGTACGTAGTTGTGATTTTTTTTCAAAACACAGTAGAAACTCACTTACACACTCACCACTATATAAAAGGATGCACATGTATGATGATCACCTTCAAGAGACTGTATTAGAATATCTTACGCACTAATATAGACACCTCACAGGTTATATATATCGTCCACTTAAAAATAATTAGTTAACACTTATATTAAGTTTGAGATTTTAATCTAGATAATTAGGTTTCACCATAATAAACCTATCTAGCTACTTAATCATGATATGGTTCGGACTTCAATTCGTCGTTGATCATTACGATTGTTAAATTGTTCTTACACGATATTAGTGATCGCTTTGTTCTAGCACGACCCTCAAGGCTAGGAAACGTTAAGCTTTTGCCTGAGGTTAGGCAAAGCATGCACATCATATATGTTTACTTCGTTTAATATTTTTCTCGTTTGGTTATAGCGACGATTCACAATACCAGATATCAAAAACCGTTCATAAGCGGTATCTCTGAATTTCACGAAAAACCATTAATAAACCAATGAAAACCATTGATAAACCAACAAAAACCGTTGAAATCTAGATAAATTGTAACAGCCTTAAAATTCACTAAGTTTTAAAATTGTTTTTCTTTTGTTATCAATTTTAAAAACCTCACGTTGAGTTTTTCTATTTCGTTCATTTTTAAAGTTGCTCATCTCTTGTTCAAATTCCTTCTTCCTCCGAAAGTGCAACTCTGCAACATCCTTGGGCTGTTGCCCATTCACCTTCTCATTATTGACTCATTTTTCAGCTCAACCCATCATCTCTCTTTTCTCTCTTTCTCTTTCATTGGCCTAACCCAAGCAAGCCCACCACCCTTACCATCTCTCCTCTGCTCTACCTTAGAGAATTAGAGAGTGTCACTTTGTTTCCACGCTCGTGCACACCTATAGCTGAAGTCTATGCCACGTAGTTGCTTGCGCCACCTCCATGCCCACGTGTCACATGCCCATGCGCCAACAAGCCTGTAAACCCCCGCACAAGCTAAGCCAAGCTCGAGCTAATACATTCAAGCTCCTGAGCTCAAGCTAGCTACACCATAACCGCTAATGCCGCCATTCCCCACCTCTCTTTCTCTCTCCAAGCCACCTAGTCTATTGCCACAAACATCAAAGATGAGCACAATCACCTCCTCTCCCTTCTTCCTAGAGCTACAGCACCTCCTGCTATCAAAATCGTCATGTTGGAACTAGGAGATAGGAACCCTAGCTCAGCTCATCGGCTTTGATTTCCAAAATTAACCTCCTATAATGCCCCTTCCACAAAATTATAGGTATAAATGGGCTCTTCTTGTCGCAACCTTCGAAACCCTCTACAACCGCGACCTTCCTATCACCAAAACCTCATCGGCGCCACCTTCACACCTTTCTACCTTGTTTGGCCACCTGTTAGCCACATAAAGTGCCACCACCTCACGCCTCCCTAGCCTAAGCTGCCACCACCGCCGCACTCATTAAGCTCTACTAGTTCTCATAGACAGCCACGCTCCACCGAGACCTTGTTGGAGCATCGCCACCTTGCTTACCATCCCTGCTTGCCCTTGCTCGCCACCGTTGGCCTCACCGTTGGCGCCTCTGTTGTTGCGAGCCATGGGAATGGGGTTTCTATTCCCTAGATCTCGAAACCGGTGCTTCGTCAATGCGAACCAGCCTCCTGCTCCGCTGGTGCCTAGTCCTGTCGGCTTGCTCTTGTTTAAAGGCCAATTTTTTCTATTAAAAAATAATTTAAAAATCGTATTTTCATGTCAAATTTAATTTCCCATCCATTTGACCTGGAAACTAATATATGAGACATATTCTAAACTCTTTGAATTATTCTGAATCTAATGGCTCTAGTTTCATCGCCATCCGATAATCCATTGATGCGACCCTATTTTTGAACTCTAGGATTTGCATGCTATCCAAAGCTAAAAAAAATCCCAAATACTTCCAAAATCCTTATTTTTGCCTCTTCATGTACTTTTTGAGTTTTTGTGTTCATTTGGGATTACTCGCTTATTTATTTTACTTGTGTATCGATAGATTATGCCGCCGTTGCTCCAAAATGAGTTCGCCACTGATGCTCACACTATTGCAGCTGTAGGAGAATAAGAGTGGTACAATTATGCTGAATTTGAAGGTAAGTCATACATCCTATAACAATTTAAATCTAGATAGATCATATTTTAGATAGAGTAGTTACCTTGAAGTACATATATAGCATGCATGTGTTGATTTGTTAAAAAACCATTTGAAATAGTGATAACCAGTTAATATATACTATTATTAATATTGCTATGTCTTGAATTGAGCTTGATATGCCATTGAAAACCCTAGTTCAAACCAAATAGTTATTACTATGTCAATTATTATGTAAAATTGGTGGGGGAGTATATGGTGCTACAGTACATAGGACTGTAGCACGAATGTATATGTGCAGCTACTATGTACTGTAGCACGAATGTATGTGTGCAGCTCGGTGGTTGGCTGGTGTACTAGCTGATCGGGAGGCATGTCGGCCTGGTGGCTGGTCGGCCGAGGAGACAGCATCATGTGACGGCCCAGTCAGTTGGAGCAAGCAAGGAAGCAGCAACGCACAGGAATCGTACGAGGGCGATGTGTCATCACGAAATTGGCGCACGGGAGGAGTCCGGTTCGAATTCTACGTGGCGCACTGTGGCTGTGGTTCTCGGAGAAAGAAAGGGAGTTTAATTTAAAAAATTATAATAGGTTTTAAAAATTAAGGGTTAAGTTCTATTCTTATTTTGTGATAGAGATTTTTAGTAATGATTAGATGAGTGATTGAGATCCTAGAGATATAGCTTTTAGATGGTTTATATGTATTTTATAGATACATCTTAACGTAATAAATCTGATCTAGTTTTAATAATTTCTTTGAGTTGTATTCCTTATTTATGGATGGCTAGATCGATGACTAGATTGATGGCAAGATTACACACATATCAATAACATTAAGACGATTAAAACATAGGTAGCATAATGATCAGATCGATAGTAGGTTGACAATCAGATCAACAATGACAATGTATCATAACTTTATTTAGGTTAGAGATTTCATTTAGGTTTTGATATTATTATCATTTGCTCATGATAATTTGTTGTATTTTGATTATTATCGCTATGATAATTTCTTGCGTTTTGGTCCTAGCGTCTGTTTTCGATCCTACATCATATAATGTCCCTTCGATCCTATGTCATGCAACGGCCCTTTGAGCCTACATCATGTAACGTCCATTCGATCTTATAGCATGTAACGTAAGTTTTGACCCTACATCATGTAAGCCTAAAAAGGGTTCTATATCATGTCCACACCTATATTTTTAACATATTTGTGTTTTTTACTCTCTTCACGTAAAAAGTTTAAATCAGAGTTATAGGCCGTCAGGCATCCATCCTTATAAATTGCTTCCTCTCTAGGCAATCTAGCGAGGCGTTCTAAACTCGTAGTGCTACAGTACCATGTTGGCACTGTACTATTATTGCCTGCTAGCTCTGCTATGCTTTGCTTGGGCCAGCCAGGCCGAAGGCCTTGTTGCTGCTGCTGTGCAGTTGGGCTAAGCCAGGTTGTCTGCTTGATTTGCTTCCTCCTTTCTCTCTTTTTTTCTCTTAATTATTTGTGGGCTGTCACATATACCTACACATAAAGATTTAATGTATCCATTGAACACATATATACATGGGATATGGGATATTCAACTGACCATGAACGTCCCCCACGTATATAGGTATAATTTTTTACACATATTCATCATACCGTATGACTCTTTTATTGGGTTTATCCGTATGCACCATATATCCATGACTTGTATATACATATAGCATATATCTATATATATCACTCGTGCGCGTGAGTGTATATATATATATATTTTTTGTAAGCATTGGCTCTAATACCATTATATTTATTTATAACACCTAGAGTCTAAAAACGATTCTTGCCCTGTTAGACCACATCTATATTTTTAACTCTTTGTTTTCATGCTCACATCATATAGAAAATTTAAACCAGAGTTATAAGCCATCAGGCATCCATCCTTATAAACTGCTCCCATGCAGAGTAGCCGTGCTAAACTTGTGATGATACAGTATCGTGATGCTACAGTATTTTTATTGGGCCGGATAAGGCCCAATGCCTTGCTACAGCTGCTTGGTCTGCTGCTGTGCTATTGGGCTAGGCCAGGCCGGCCACTTGCTTTGCTTGCTCTCTTTCTTTTTTTTTCTCAATTATTTGCAGGGTGTCACACATCACACTTTTTTATCCTCGTCCTTGCAAACTTTTGGTATTTGAATACACCATTCTTCCGGTTAATGGAGATTTGTTTATGGGTAATTCAAGTAAACTTAGAGAAATGTTTAATCTTGAGAAATGAATAGCATGAAATGATGAGTTATTTTTTAAAAAAAATTGGTTTATGAAATAGGTTGCTTGTAAAGTACTAATAAAGTTTAAAGTTAAGCTCGTTCCTCTTGTTAAACCCTACATTAATATAATTTTCTCTATATGGTTTACATAGTACTTGTGTTTCTTGTATGTTTTGGCTTGAGTAGGTCAGGAAGCTACAGAAGAAGTCTTTAAGGAAGTTGTTGATCCGCAGGAGTGGGATGAAGACGAAGGCTTCAAGTTCTAGATTAACTCTATGCTTTGGTCATTCCTATGATGTAGAGTTGCATATTTTGATTGTAAGTATATGACCATAAGGCTGCTGTGTGTGAGTGTATTAGTTAAGTCTAGAGTTGTAATAAAATTTTTGTTGGTTCATATAATTAATCAAAGCACTATTTCTATATCATTTTGCATGTAACGGAAATTCCTAGATAGTTACATGAATCTTGGGGTGTTTGGACCCTTGTGAGAATGTCCCCACACAAATTTTGTCGATTTTAAAATTCAGTTTGAATTTTTGTCGAATTTAACTGAAAAACCGAACAGTTTGTGTTATTGATCCAATCTGATAAGTCCAAATTTCATGAAATCCAGATCGATTTCCAGTGGTTTTATAAACCCTAGCATACAATAATCTTGACCAATCTTGGGTAGTTGTTCTATCTAAATCGATTGCAATTTACAACCATAGATCGAGTGTGCCTTAAGAGAGCGTACTAGTTCACTGAAGAAAAAAAGAGAGCGCAATAGCTAACGCCTAACGAGCGTGCATTTGCGGTGTCCATTGAAAAATAATAAAAAGGAAAAAAAGAAACACATGAGGTGGGGTGGGGATGATGACAGGCATCACATGCGTGGGCTGTTTGCAGCAGATCATGTGGGGGTTGGCAATTGTCCATGGGCATCACTTTAGTTCCTCTAGTAGGCTGGGCTTATCCATGGGCTTCACTTGTGTAGGATGGGCCAAGCGAGCACAATGGCACGTCTCGATTAGGAATTATTTATTTATTTATTTTTATTGTAATACTTATGAAAATATATTTTTTAAAAAATTACAGATATATTCCTAATGATTTTTCAAAGGTTTTTTTAAAAAAAGATATAACCAGATGATGAGAAATCCAATGTAGCAAATTCTCGTTGGCATATATTAATGATGAGATGGTAGTGAACTAAAAAATTTATACATGATCCTCTCGCCGCGCTAACTGATTATGTTTTTTTTCGTGCCATAGGGTGCCTATCAAATAGGCGTGCAAAGAAGGAGAGACCTACCATTTTTTCACACGGCCTACTTACAATCTTTTGGTTTAGCATTTTTTTCCTCTCGAATAGCCACCGGTAAAATTGCCAAGTTTGCCTATAAAATGATAGTGACCTGCTAATTTTACAGGCGATCTCTTAACGCCCTTTGTTAAGATGCTTTTTGGGCGGCTACCATAGAGGTAGTGAGCGTCGGTTGTGACTCGACAGTCACATATTATTAGGGCAATTTTGCAAGTGGCCCTTTAGAAGAAAAAAATGTTTTACGAGAGAGCTATAAGAAGAACGTCTATAAAAATAACATATCACTCTTTCCTTACACGTCTATTTTAGGCGGCTCCACTGCTTCGAGAAAAAATACCCCTAGACAAGTGGATCGTTTATAAATTTCTAACCACCTGCCATCTTACTATTAACATGTGATAATATATCACATCAGATTTCTCTTTTTTTGGATGGACTTTTTTTTATAAAAAAAACTCTAAGTGGACATGAGGAGCATAGGTATGCGAATTTTTTAATAAATATATATTTTAAATATTTAAATATATATATTCCTAAATTAGCCCATAAATAATTACACATCTTATTACCGCTCCAGTAAAATAAAAATAGACTAATAATATAAAAAAATAAAGTGCTAGTACCGAGGATTCAGTCTGAAACATTCAAGACTCTGCTTCTGCCTCTGCCTCCTGCATACGATTCAGTCAGCAACATTGGCTCCAACATCACTACGCCTGTCAGTCAAGCATTTGCTTTGTCCTGCTGCTGCGGCTAAGCAAGCATTTACCAGCGGTCGGAAGCGCCATGCCTGCATATACAGTGCTACTAGTAGAATTCACCAAGAGCAATTGCGTTGCGCCACGCATTCACATGCTCTCCCTGCTCCATGCGCATACCAGCGGCGAGAAATCAAAACCATTCTGACCGAACGTCTGGCACGTATCTACACTGGTCTGAATTTTTGGTGATATACTTTGTCAATATTAATATATATCAGTTAAATTTTTAAAAATATTTATAGAGAAATAATATTATATATGTGTTTATATATGGTTTTGCCACGGTTAAATCATGATTTATTCCTATCCATGAATAAAAAGGCTCAATAATTCACTCACTGGGCCCACCTGTGCGAGTATAAAGGAGTAGAAAGATCAAAATTTTAATTTATTGAATAATTAAATCATAACATTAACGTAACATATCATCTAATCTAAAATATAAAAGACATAAAATATAAAAGACATAAAGTATACATACCGTGGTACTATTTTAGAACGTTAATAATAGTAGCAGCCGGTATTATAAGAAGTAAGTGTGATATAGGACAACAACGATGACGCGCCATAGCCGACCGTAGAGGAGATGAGCCGTAATAAATGACCATCAAGTAGTCGTGTGAAACGCTTCCAAAAAAATCTTATTCACCATCTCTTGATGTAAGACTTTATGAGGATAAGGTTCTAGAGACATGCTCTTACGATCCACTGGTGCACACTTGCGAGCAGGATAGAGTAAGCGACGTGCAATGATGCAACACAGAGAAGGTGGCGAAACCTTAGATTATTTTTGCATGTGTCAAATTAAGGATGTGGCTTGTTACTTATAGAGATATCAAGATGTCTGCATGATTTCCACAATACGTAACTAAATCAGATAAGTTGTGTGTAACCTATCTGTGCTCTATACCACTTCAAAGAAAAAACAAATCAATCGTTGGATTTAGTAAAACAAAACTGTAAAAAGAAATTGATTCTGCGTAATCACGAGGGCCCAATTTTGGTAGACCATTTATTTGCATGTCGCATACGTGTGTCGCCTAGCCTAGCCAGACGAGTGAGCGAGTGTGTGTTTCTCTAGTTCTCTTGACAATACCTGACTCAAGTGGCGGCTAGGAGTGCACCTAGCCATATATGGAGGTCTACTTCTCCTATAACTAGTAATACTAAAGATTCACATGTAACCCTTCTTGTAAGGTGGGTCTTTGATATTTTTTTATGAATTATTCTTCGTATGGGTGTTAGCCCATTTACAAATTCCAACAATCCTACACTAAATATCATATTCCCAAAGAGATTTGACATTATCCAATGTATTGTTTATATACCATTATTTCGATATAAACTGATTAAGATTGAACATCTATCTAGATCACTAAGCTACACTTACTCATTACTTGAACAATGGACTATGCCTTGCAAACTTTGTGCAAACAAGTTTCACCTAGAGACTGACTAATACTAGATCATCAATAGCCTATACCTCAATTGAAGCCTATAAATCATACTCTCTGGTCTCTTAATGACCTTCCTAAAAAATTCACCTAAACACTCTATAGACTGTGACTGATAGCTAGGCTCATAAATGTATGCTTTTTTAAAGAATACTTTGTAGGACAACATCTTCACTATTTAAAGCCAACATAAGACATTACTAACCTATCTTGTAGTTTAAAAGTACATGCATCTTCACATAGAGAATGTTTCAAAAGTGTTCTCTTCTCTAGTTAACTAATGGCTTGTTTTTCTCAAACCCTAATTCACGAGATCTCTAATCACATAGGTTGGGTTACTAGCATAGTATAACTTACATGAATCTTATTTCTATCTCTCTCGATGCATTATCTATCATATTTCTTGATAATGTGATCAGCCAGATATGTAGCTGTTTGGATGTAATCTAATGTTATAACTTTAGAGTTTCTCAATTTTCTAACAGACTTCAATCGTTTCCTCGCATGCCTAGATGATGCTATATTATCCTTAGAACTATTTAATTTAGCAATCATAGTTTAATTGTTATAGTTCATAACGATAGCTAGCACTTGTTTTTCAACCATAAGCAGATCCATTAATAGATCACGTAACCATTTTATCTTAATAGTAGTGGTATCCAGTACCATAATTTCTCCTTTCATGGTTGACATTGTTAAGATGGTCTCTTTGTGAAAACTCCATGAAATAGCAGCACCACCTAGTGTGAAAACATATTCACTAGTGGCTTTGATCTCATCTATGTCAGAGATTCAACTGGAATCACTATAACCTTTCAGTACCACTGGATACCTAGTATAGTGAAGTTCAAGATTTATTATACTTTAGATAGCACATGACTCTATCAAGTGCACGCTAATGATCATCTCTCGGATTAAAGATAAATCAGCTCAATTTGCTTATAGCAAAGTAGATGTTAGACCTAGTTGCGCTAGCTACGTACATAAGTGAGCCAATGATCTATGAATACTCCAATTGATTTCTAGCAATTTTTCTATTCTTGTGGAGCAAGAAGCTTGGATCATAAGGTGCTAGAGAATACTTGTTACCAATAGTCAAATTCTGTAAGAGTGTAATCCTTTTTCCTTCTGTGATGAACTTAATATACAGAATGACATCAGTTACTCCCATATCTTTTATATCAAAATTTTGTGACAAAAATAATTTAACCTCCTTAATCACCTCAAGGGTTGTCCTAAAAATCAGTATGTCGTCAATAACAAGCATAGAATAACTCACTCACCTCCACCATGGCGATAGTATATACGTTACTTGTAAAGCCTGTAGATGTTAGTGTTCTATCAAGTTTTCTCATGCCACTGCTTAAGAACTTAATTCAGACCATACAAAGGTTTTAACAACTTAAACACCTTGCCTTGTTGACATTTTACTACAAATCCATCAAGTTGTTCTATTTAAATTTTCTCATCTAGCTCTTTATTAAGAAAAGTTGTCTTAATTTTTATTTTATAAATAAGAAGACCAGCAAAAGAAAGTAGTACAGTCAATCTAACAATATGCTGAGTAAGGGTTAAAAAAATCTTCACATTCTTTCTGAGTATAGCCCTTAGCCGTAAGCCGAGACTTATACTTTTCAATTGTAACATCAAGCCTAAGCTTCTTTTTAACACCCATTGAAAAATCAATGCTTACAAGATTATAAATATAAGTACATGCAGATTTAATTTATTTCATAAAGTAATAGAATCATATTATCTAATTTAAAGCAATATAAATAGATAAAATATGGACGACATAATATATATATACTGAAGGTCTTGTTCTAAAGTGTTAACAATTGTAACAATTGGTATCGCGCGAATGACATGTGGTATAGTACGATAATGACACGTGCCGTAGTTGACCGAAGAGAAAGATGGGCTGTAGTTGATGACTAACAAGCAGTCACATGGAGCAGGCGTCGTGCGACAATACAACAAAGAGAATGTAGGCAAACCCTATATTATTTTCGCATGTGTCGAGTTGAGACGGTAGATCGATACTTATAAAGATATAAGAACGTGTAATCAAAATGCTTGTATGATCTTTATAACGTATAACCAAACCGGATACGTTGTGTAACCTATGAGGACTCAACTTTACTCTAACGAAAAAAAATGATCAACCATTGAATTTAACAAAACAAAATTATAAAAGTAAGTCACGTGAGGGTCTTTGATAAACCATTTACGCACATATCACAAACATGGCGCCTAGCTAGACGAGGCGAGTCTCGTTCTCTTCCTTGTTTATAACTCAAGCTGCTAAAAGAAAATTCACCATATGAGATAAGTCTATAATTTTTTTAAAAAATTATTTTTCATATAGACATTAGCGCATTTACCTATAACAATCTGCAAGCAAGCCTGCCGGGGTGCAGGATTTGGAACGCAGATCATCATCCTGCGAGTGTGAATGCGATCTCTCCTCCCGGAGAATGAGAATGTCCGGCGGTTTGCGCGCAGCAATGGATGCAGGTTGAAGGGAATTGAAGGGGATAGACATCAAACTCTGTGCCCTAAGCTGCCGCTAGCTGCGATCGAGGACGATGACGATCAGCGTTGGATTCTTCAAATGCAATGATGATGATGTTCAGATTGCATCCGTGGATCCATCTAAAAAGCTTGAGAAAAATGTAGCCCTCAAATAGTACGTTGCACGTACGTACGTACCCGCATATCCGTTCATCCCGGAAAGCTAGCTGCAGCTACCATGATCGTTGGTCCTGCACTGATGATCGATGGACATCTAATTCGAATTCTAATCCAAAGGGAGCAGGCATGATCATGCAGCATAAGTCTGTCGATCTCGCACTCTACCAATACCGACATGAAGCATGATCATTAACCTAAACAAAAACAAGAGTTAATGCAGAAAGAGCAGACAACATAACGCTAGCAGTAATTAATAAAAGTGGGCAATGCTTATGCAGACTCTGTCAGTCACCTGCGGTGAAATTAATTAACCGCGCGGAAAGCTGCAGTAATCGCTCGCGGTAATTAATTTCTACAGTAATTACCGTTGTTTAATTAGTCTTGTCCGGTTTGTAATTGTACTGCGGCGTGGGCTCACCGGCCCAGGCCGCCGTGGCGCCATCCGTGACGGCGACCTCTCGGCCGGCTGGCCCCCTGCAGGTGAGGCTGGCGACGATTGATGGCCTAGCCAGTAGCGCAGCCTGGATCTGACGAAGGCAACAGCGCCGGCCACTGGAAGGTGGGCCCCACGCACTGACAGCCTCTGCCGTGTTTTGACCATCGGTCTACGTACTATACCCTCCTATGTATCACAACGGTAGCATCTGGACCGTACATACTACTGTGTACGAACAGCGAATACGTATTATAACTTCTGGGTCGTCTTCGTTAAGTTCTTGCGTGTCTGTACGTATGTACTGTGGCTATATATGAATGCTGGTTGACCATTCTTCTCTACCAAAATTTTCCGTATTACCGTTTCATCCATCTTAATTGTAATTGTAGGGTTCTTTCCAAATACATGATATAATTTTCATTAGATCAATAAGTCCAATTTTCAAAAAACCACAAAACATCTTTTATTTTAAGGGGGCACTTGGTTACGTGAGAGTTTAAATCCTGATGCTATAAATATTACATATGTGTATATATTTAAAATATAATTTAGTGAAATTAATGATTTGTAATTGATGTATCTTTTTTTTAGTGTCAGATGTTTGGTCTGTGGTTATATGCTTGTAATGTCCGTGCGTGGCCGTACAATTTGGCATGATAACAATTACAACTTTCTCACTCTTTTTTATAACAAAAAGGTTTAAATTAAATGTAAAAAATTTAATAAGATATCAAAATAAACCAATAAAACAGAGTCACAAGTCACCGGTAGAGAAGAGAGAAGGCTGGAGTAGGGTGGAGCTCTTTTTTTTCTCTGCTCGGTCGGTCGGTGTTTCGCGAGAGGTCGAAGAAGATGTATGGGCCGGCGGTATAGCATGTACATATATGTCGCCGTCAAAGCTCTAGTCAAAGTAAAATCGTAATCTAAGATCGTATATATTTGAATACGCACAATCATCACATTTGTCTTCATCCAATGGATCGATCGTTGATGTTATTGACTTTTAGACGTATATTTGATAATTTATCTTATTTAAAATTTTTATGCAAGTATAAAAAATATAAGTGATAAAATAAATCATAATAAAATTAATGATAACTATATAATTTTTTAAATAAAATAAATGGTTAAACATATATTTAAAAATTAATAATGTCAAATATAAAAAACCTAAGGAGGACACTACACAATGTAACATCGATCAATCAAGCTAGCTCGCGGTACTCATCAATATGTATTCAGACCACTAAGTGAACGGAGACAGTATAATTAAATGTGCCGGCCGATCAGATCAGATCGACGGGCCAAGATATAGCGAACATCGATATCACGTGGTACTACCACTGCTGTATACTCTACAATATGGTATAGTAGTAGTAGTAGCTGATAGTATTTCACGTACAAAAAGCGTATGTATGATGCCTACACGTTAAGCTTCTACGTGTCACGTCAGTTAAAAATGAACAGTAGAAGACTTTACGTGTATGTAAAGATACTATACACTTACATAGCAAAACTATGCATATGTCACCATGCATATGATAGATACTATGCGTAGCTAATAAAACGTACGTGTCCTCTTAAACTAGAGTGGAATTTAGACGATGTACGTACGTACGTTGTACACATGTGTGTATATACGTATCAATGTATGAGTGCATGTGTGTGGGTAGCTTGCAAGTAAAGGTGTTGCCACTCCGTATACCAATCCTTGGCTTGCGGTTTATCTGTCTGTAACGTGCCAGCATTGCCAACCTACGTTTTGGTCGTCGTCCTGCTTCAAGTACCCATTGCCATCGATCATTAGCAACCTCAGCTGACACGTCCACATAATTAATTACTATTATTGTAATCGACTAGCGGGTAGTGGTAGCTATTGCACTCGAACTTAAAAAAAATAAAATAAAATTCTGAAATAAGTTTTTTCTAAGATCTATTTGAAAATATATAAGTTTTACAAAAGGTTTAAGATGTAAAAATTACACAGCTAAGCTCGCATCTAAAATTATATACTCCCCTGACTTAATTGATTAGTCTACTTATTTATTGGCCTTAATTATCATCTGATCCTGACGGACCCAGCTGGCTAGCTAGCTTAGCTCTCCTGATCACGTGTACATAGTACATCGATCATTCTACATGCATATTTTATCCCATCAGGGCTTAATAATATAAGCACGGATCGATGAAAGAAGCCTCCACAAGGTAGAATTGATGACTATATATTAGTAAAATAATTAAGCGGCAGCAAGTGTGTACACACGGATCCGGGCGTTCGTTTTCATTCACACGGTACTCGCAAGTTCACGTCAAACACTCAAACCCAGCAAAGCCGTATGCTTGCCATGTATACTGTACGTATAAAAGTTTGACATTTTTTCTACTCCTATTTATTTGTTGTTTAGTTTTTCGATTGCTTCTTAAACTAAAGAAACTACAACTTAAATATATAATTTACTGTAGAATTTAATTCTTTGTTTTTATTTATTGGATTAATTCGGATGCATATTGTTCTTATCTAGATTATAATATCTTTTTTATTTTAGTATGGTCTATACACTAAACTACAAGTAAAATAAATTCAAGCTAGAAATTATTTGTCTCAGAAAAAAACATAGTTTGTTAAATATTGATCTAGAAGCGATTGATAGATAAGAAAAAACAATCACTAACAAATATATATCTCAAAATGTCATAGACATGTTCGCAACAAATTAAAATGTAGAAACAACATGCGTGCTCATCCACTTATTGCAGAGTTCTCGTTTTAACAAAGCATAAATATGCATAACAAAAGGATGATGCGAATACAAGTCTAGACCACACCTAACTCAGTAGAAAAACAGCTTAATCAATAAGCAGTCTTATTGCTAAATTTTCATCTAAAATTGACAAAAAAATTACATAACTTCATGCATGAGTTCCTTATCCCCGTCACACCTTTATAGCTAGACACAAAATCAAAGCCAATATTCTAAAATATACTGCACAAAAGGTAGTTGGAGCTTTATAAAAACAGTGCCATTCCTACGAAGGCATAAAATCTAACATAAAACAAATACTCCTGCTTAAATATGTTTCTTGGTTTGTGAATCAATAACAGCAAGTCAATTTACAAACAAGTGTGAGAAATTATTTGGTGGTTTCACAGAAAAAGAAGCATAAGCAAGCCTCCAAAGAAATTTAGCACAATGATAATCAAAGAATGGATGTTGGATGGCTTCATCAAGCATATAAAATCAGTATTTTTTCAGTACCATTATTATTCTTCTTGCCAGATTATTCTGGATTAGAATTACCCCTTTAAACTAATATCATATAAAAGCTTTATTTTAAGAGATATCTTCAATTTCCACAAAATCTTATTTCTCCCTATTTTCAGTACGAATATTTTTAGACTAGGAAATTGCCTTCGAATTTTCATTTCACGTGTTCCATATATTTTTTTTCATTTCGATCATCAACGGCACTGCAAATGAAGCTGGGCAAGACAGAGAATAGAATTAAAAGAGTGAGCGCCAAAGTCAACTCATGCAAAGGAGGAAACGATGGATATATAGATGAGCAACCCCAACCATGGTAAGGCACACATAGCCCAACCACTAATCAAATCATCACCAATCTAATTAATCCCACCTTAATTAAATAACTAATTAATTATTCTCCCCTTAATCAAATCAAGCTTATATAGCCAAGCAGGTGGGCGCTATCTTCCTCTGCTTGTCTTGTCACCATTGAGCACCACACACACCCACGAAGAGACGAACACAAACACACTGGTCATTGCGACTGCAGCTTTGCATAGCTTGCATGCTATCGAGTTAAGCCCTGTCGAGCTCGAGATGTCGACGTCCATGGCGCGGCGGGGCGGCGGAGGAGGAGGGAAGCAGTTTCCTGTGGGGCGGCGCCGCCACGTGCCGGTGGTTGACTCCGGGTGCGGATGCCGAACGCGGAGGCCGAGGCTGCTTAGCATGGCGCCCTTCATCTGGCCGTCGTCCGCGGCGTGCAAGCAGGCGGCGGCGGCGAAGGTGCCGGCGAGAGGTGGTGGTGGCTCGCCCTACTACTTCTGCTCGTCGTCGTCCGCCGCGTCGTTCTCCTCTTCCTCGGCCGCCACCACCTACAGCACCGGTTACTCCTCCGCGAGCTACTCCTCGTCCTCCCGCGGTGGCAGCGGTCACGACGGCGGCGCCAAGAAAGCGGAGGAGTACCTCGCGCCGCCGCCCAAGGTCAAGGTGACGACGAAGACGGCCGCGTCGCCGGGTAAGTGGCCGCACCCGAGCAGGAAGAAGAAGACGGGCAAGCGTGCGGAGGACGAGGGCGGCATCGGGGTGGCGGTGGAGAAGGAGTCGTCGGACCCGCGCGCCGACTTCCGGGAGAGCATGGTGCAGATGGTGGTGGAGATGGGGCTCTGCCACTGGGACGATCTCCGCTGCATGCTCCACCGCCTGCTCGCCCTCAACGCGCCCAGCCACCACTCCGCCATCCTCACCGCCTTCGCCGAGGTCTGCGCCCAGCTCGCCGCCCCCTCACCGGCGCTAGCTAGCTAGCTGATCAATCAATCATGCATCGGATGGCACGCAGGTGAAGTTACCGGGCGGTGATAGAATCTCTCCAACGACAAAGTAAAATGGCTAGTACTACTACCAGTACAAGTGTACAACAAAAACTAATTAAAATCTAAGAAATATTTGAGGCAAAGTAAGACCAGTACTTGTAGTACAGGTGCTTGATTAATTTCTTAGCCCTCTTATGCACTTTACGTTTGGGTTAATTAGCTTCTGTTTAGTGTTGAATTCTAGTGTGTTAATTTCGTTTTATTTATGATCTCTTCAGGACGCAAGAAATTTACATAATTTTCGTATAAAACAGTTCAATTACTTTAAATTTTCTTTAAAAATACTTTAAACTGAAGAGAGGTTAATTGGATGTGTGTGTATAGCCTTTGATTTTGCATGAAGCTCCATACAGAATTAAGTATCTATAGTTAGTTCTACGAGCTAGGGTGTGCTTGACTATGTAATTAAATATGTGATTGATTAATGAGAAATTTATTAGGAGTAGTGTTGGATGTGTTTGTGTCCAGATTAATTAGTCTGTGACTCTGTGTGCGCTTCTTGTTTCGCCAAGCTTGTGACACGATCGGTTCTGTCATGGCTGACGTGTCATCGTATACGTCGGCTGCCTTTCGTCTTCAGAAGACTGAAAAACCAAACATGGTGGGTTTTCGTATGTTTGGTTAATTGGTTCATTATTATGTGAGAAGAAATTCTTAAACATGCTTACCTATAAATACAGCTACTAGCTAGTTACCAGCTCCAGTCATAAAAGAATGTGTACGTCGGAATTAATGACGGAATCAATTGAACAAGGTAGAGATTTCCTTTGAAACTAATAGAGAAAATTTAAAAGAAATAAAATATATCCATAAAAACTAAAATCTTATGAAATTCTTACGTTTCAAAATACATTGCAACGGATTCATGATATTATAAAAGGTAATTTATAGTAGACATGGGATATGGTCACAGGGAATCCGATTCATGAGGAATCATGTGGAGAAAGGTCAATGAGATGTCGATCAAGGGGAGTGTATGGGGTTGGATAAGGTTGGATCTATATGATATAACAAACTAAACTTTATTTGTCATAGAATAATAGGACCGATGTCTTTTTGTGACATTAGAAAGGTCACCCGACTCTTTTTATGTCATTAATGTCTTACTAACATGTAAGTCCTAAAGCCACATATCTTACTATCACATTACGAAATGCTCATCTATAAATATAATTAGCTACTACCTTAAATCATAAAATAATATAAATGTAAGAATCAGTTGAAGTTCAGTAGTTAAAATTATGGAAGGTAGCTCATAGAGGAGGATAAGATACCATATCAATGGATAGAGGAGATGTTTTGAGGGATGAGAAGGATGGTGGTTTATAAGCTGTGGATCGGGTTTAGTTGAGATATGGATAGGATTGGTAGAAATAAGAGTTGACATGTACCATTGAATCTTCTAACATAAGATTTGATGTTTTTATTTGCTGTATAAAAACATCATTTTAAAATATTAGTTTAATTCACAGTATGATGTTGTTTGATAAATAAGATGGTTATTGCTCAAACTTCCTGATTATCAACCTATGCGAGAATGCTCAAGCATTCAACGAATTTTTGGGTGAAAACCACGAATTTCGAGCGGTTTTCGGTGTTTCAACTAGAGTCAGCATTTCAACCCTTTTGGAAACTGTAAACCATGTAGATGCAGCCCATGCTTGGCCTGACCTAGCCCAGCTCATCCTTCTTGTTTGGATCCATTGGGAGAGCACAATCTCTAGGCCTTGGGCTGAACATTATTTCAGGTCCAAATTACACGGCGTTGGATGAACAAATTCCCAGTCTCTGAACTCAACGGCATCTAACGATTTGTTTCATTCAACATTTCAACTGTAGATGTGCATAACACAATCCTCCTTGCTGTGCGTGCTCCCCACAAAGAGTAATTCGAGAATTAACTGCAGCTATTTTCTAGTCACCAGTAGCACTTACTCTATGTTTCGGTTTGGGTGTTTAACCATCTTCACATGGTCCCCACTGGCTTCAGAGAGCATGCATGCTGCATATTGTATAACGCAACCGATTAATGCAGTAATTACTGTAGTACATATACAGCATACAATGCCTGTGTACATTATTTGCTTTTACCTGAGAAGTTCAGAGCAAATCGCTTGCAGTTCTGAAGCCAGCCAGCTAGCGCATGCTTGAATTTAATTAGCCTATAAGTTTATCTGTATTCACAAGTTCAGAATATGCAAACTCCTGCTTTCCTGCATGACTGGCCGAAACTACGTACTGATCAGGTGTATAAGTCTTCACTAGAGAAGTTGATCAGGGGCAGTTTCCTTCAGTTCTGGATAGTAAAGCGCATGCATGGCATGCCTAGAGAAGTTGATCAGGGGCAGTTTCCTTCAGTTCTGGATTCTAAAGCGCATGCGTAGCATTCCTGAATTACAAATTTACAATTAATTCATACGACATGAGGGAGCAATTTTATATTATATGCAGGTTAGCTTGATCTGATACCGGTACAGTGAGATTTTTATAATGGATCCACCGGTACATACTCCTAGGACTAGTAGCTTCTGAATTTCAATTTCAAGTTTGAGATCGGCGGTCTTAATTGCAGCGGCAACGAAACCGATGCTACTCCACTGTGGGCGGGCGAGTTACGGAATTCAGGTAGTAGCTGATCAGCAAACAGCAGCAACTCTTGAAAGGCTCAATTGACCTAAATCCGATGCACGGCAGAGCAGGGCAGGGCAGTGCATGAATAGTGTACTCCTAGTCCTCACTAGCACGCTCCATCGGAGCACGCTGCTGAGACCACATGCAGTGAACGAGATGGGCAGTGAAGTCCCCTCCTGCGTGCAATGTCCCCTATATTTAATCCTAAGTACTATGCCTTCTCATTATTATTGATGATGGAAGATCATGAGTTTATAACCACTTTTTGAGTCATAAACAAATAAATTAAATAGTAGAAAGTTGATAATTTGTTCAATAAAGTTTTTGAACTTTTTGTTTTTTAATTTCAAAATAAATCATCTCAAAACTTATTTTTAAATCTTTTAGTCACACTAGTCTGGCTGCCATTCTAGTCTAGCTATCAGTGCTGTATTGATGTGGCAAATTTTTTAGATTTTAGAAATAAGTTTTGAGAGAGTTTATTTTTAAAATAAAAAATAAAAAATCAAAGTTTTCTATGAATGATGACAAATAAATTTTTTTTTCAAAACTACCTCGCATTTCGCCAATGATTATGGATGATAGATAATATTGAATTTATGGCCATTATTTGAAAGTACAAATGGATAAGTTAAATATAATAGTAAAAAGTTGAGAAAATATTGATGAAGAAATTTTTTTTTACATTATGAGTTTAGAAAGCATGTTTACGACGATCCGTAGGTTATATAATCTACTGAGAATACACCCGCACCACTACCTCATTTGCCGTAGAACACAGAGTATTTTTTTATTTTTGTAAAATTTAACTTTCTTGTCATCACAAAGAAACCACCAATTATAGTACAGACTTTACAGTACTTGCAAAAATATTAGCTGCATGCATATATTCACACCGACTGATTAGTTACCGGCAAGTCGCAACGATGATGACTTGTTATCAAGGCAACGTCAGTTTCTCGCCAACTACTAGCTAGCCTGTTAGCCAGTAGCAGTACAGTACTAGTTTGGTATCTTATCATGTACTGGCTTTCTACTGTGCACGCAAAATGAGCAAGGTACTTGGTACCGTTAATAATCAATCAATCAACCATGCATTAATAATCTAGTACTCCAATGTGCACATAAATTCAGCTCTCTACTCCGATATTATAGTGCCGTGTTAAATATGGTCTAGAATAGTACTCCATCTCCATGTCATTACTCGCGTAATCACCGCGGGATAATAGCCTACTTTGTGCCCAATTGAAGCTACCACAGCAGTTAAGTAGCACTACTAAGTACTACTCCACTAGTGTGCCACGACAAATATGTTGAAGAAATTACGGCTAGAAATAAATTATGGGAAAATTGGTACAAACTAGTTCATTGATCTAACAGCGGTTTGATAATTAAATCAGTTAGTGCTGTTTTCTGTGGTTGATTGATAGATTATGGACAATCCCTTATAGGGATGAATTAAATATCAACTATAGAGAATGCTGATGTAGAAATACTTTTGAGAAGAATCGTGTTGTACATAAACGATAAGTTCGTAAGATGATTTGAACACAAATATAACTTTTTTTCTTTTTTCAAAATACAGTAAAGACATGTGCGCTCATATACATACATATATACCCTTACACTTATGAACACAAATGTATAATTTATCTCTATAAGCTCATTCAAGAGATTAGATCAGTACATCTTGATATCGATAAATCACCATAGACATCGCGTTATCAATAGGTATATTATTTCCTATTAAAAATAATTAATCATATAAACATTAATTTTTAAGTATAGAACTTCAAACTCATAGGTTCCATCAAAACAAACACATCCCTACACTGAGTTCACACATTTCCCTAGTGGATGGATACTAGTGGATCCCTATACATTTGTCGTGGCTCATGGATCCCTAGTGGATGCATACTAGTGGATCCCTATACAACCTGCAGGGAAGGGAGCCGTTTTTTAGGGATGCATGGTGTGCGATGCAAATTAATTTGCAACAAGTAAAAACAGGCCAATGAATTAGGCATCAGCGCAATTATTGTACAACGTTTGCCAAAAAGCATCATGATGAATTGCTCTAAGTTAGCGACCGTTGAATTGAAGAGTCAAAGCTATCTCATTTTCATAATACAGTATGGAGCCCCCAATTAATATATGGTACATTGGATCCCTCCAACCTAGCTATATATGTGCACCAGTTTGTAAATATACTATGAAGATAAAAAAACAGAAAACCAAACAAAAAAGAGAAAATTGCAACAAAAAAAGTACTTGGTGCTGTGCTTTTAGATCTAGTTCCATGTATCTGCTAGATTAATCACCAAGTTTAGAGAGAATTAACCAAGAATTAAGCAGCAAGTGTACTTGGTGCTGTGCAGCTAGCTCCTACTGAGATCGTCACTTGCCTTCTCTTCTTCTTCTTCCTCCAGATCATCAGATGAAGCAGCGGAAGGCGAGCTGGAGGCATGGTTTGATCCACCACCGCATCGGCATAATGGTGGCTCCATTGTTGCTGTTGCGGAGGTGGTGGTGGTGATGTCGCACGCGGTGGTCGTGCTGGCGGTGCTGCTACTGCTACTCGAGGTGGTTGTTGCGGCGGCGGCGGCGGCGGAGGTGGCGGCGAGGCCGATGAGCAGGTCGACGAAGGCGCTGACGATGAGGGTGTGGTTGTGCTTGCCATTGACGCGGAGGTACCATACGAGCAGCTCCTCCAGGGCGTCCCAGCCGCGCAGCCCGTGCGCCGCCGCCATCTCCTCCATGGACGACCGGAAGTCGTGGTACGGGTCCTCCGACTCCACCGCCACCGCCACGCTCTTCTCCACCAGCGACGCCGGCGGCTCCGGCAGCTTCTCCTTTTTCTCGTCGAAGTCGTGGTGGGACGTGGACGACGACAGCAGTGGCGGCGCCGCTGGCGATGGCGCCATGGCCTTCGCTTCCGACGCCACCGCCGAGGCCAGGATGGACTTGGTCGTCGGTGGGTCCGGGTCGAAGAAGAAGCGGTCGGTGGACGTCCGTCCGAGGCTGCGGATGACCGCCTCCGACCACTCCTCCGACGCGGTCGTCGTGGAGAAGCTGTCATCATCGTCATCCAGCACCCCCCGCACATCCTCCTCGTCGTCGTCGAAGCAGGGGTAGCCGTCGGCGGCGGAGTAGTCGAAGTACACCGAGTTGACCGTCTTGTACATCTCGCCGGCCATGCGCCTCTTGGCAGCTGCTGCGGCCGTCCCACGTGCATCCCCACCGGTGGTAGTACTACTGCAAGGCTGGTCACCGTCGTCGTGCCGGAACGAGACGGTCTGGGGCTTGTTCCCGCAGGACGGCCACGGCCACGGCGGCGGGGACGGCGATGCTGCTGCGGCACCGTGTGAGTCGTCGTCGTCCTCCTTGCCGGCGACGCCGAGCCTGGAGAAGATGGAGGCGAAGCCCTTCTTGCCCATTGGATCAGACACTGTTGATGTGAACTGTGGGTGAGCTGAGCTAGCTAGGTAGCTTGAGCTTGAGCTTGAGCCGAGCAGGCGATCTGCATGTGTACGTAGAGAGAGAAAATTATGAGAAATGAAAGCGGAAGAGAGAGAGAGAGGGTGAGAAAGCGAAGAAGAACATGGGGATTGGTGCCGAGGCTCATGTGTGCCTGTATTTATCTACGAAACCTCTTCGGACTTCAGAATACAGAGTGCGATGCCGTCTGCAACGCAGCTCAAACTTATTCACCAAATTTTGTAGTGTTCGTTTGGGAAATTTTGGAAGGAACGGTTGAATTCATCTCGTAGAAACAGCAATTTCCCTCTTGTTTAAAATAGAGTTCGTTTTTTTTTTTGGTTTTGCTATGTTATATATCAATGCGAGAATGGTTTAGATTGAAGCCAATTTTTTTCCTACCAAAATTTTAACAACTTCATCCGTCTTAAATGGCTGTTTAGTTTGATGTTAATTTTTGTTCATGTTAGTATAAAATCTACGCTGTCAAATTTATAGTAGGATAAAAATTAGCTCAAATCCAAACTAGCCTGAAATTTTAAGAATTGAGCTATTGTTACTGTGGGAAGGATTCCTGTAAATAACGTTGGTGTACCAGAGTACAGTGGCGCACGCACGCATGCGTATCTAAGGTTTTGTACTTTTGTTCACTGCTGCATGTACTGGACCGGCCTGAATAGTGATCGATCGAGTACACAAACAATGGAAATATTACTCATTACTGTATCGTTCATCCGGCTACCTGCAGCTGGTTGGTGAGGGCAGTTATTATTAGGCTAGATAAATAGATCACGATCTATCAACTGGGCAGCTGGCAGGAGGAGGCCCAGCATAGCTTGCAAAATGGGAGAAACGAAGAATTGCTTGGCGTTTCAGTCGTTGGATAGGTGAAATGGACTAATGTTCACACGCCTACGCGTTCGACCCGACTCGCCACGATTCACCAGACTTTGTTCAAAAAAAGTTATATATAAACTCTATACATAAGAGTAAATTACCAGCTAGTATTACCAAATATCACTTTGAAATATCTCTGTCTCACCCACCTCTTAAAACTAGGAGAGGAAAGGACAAAGAACCTGATGGGGGATGGGTGAGGACAGCAAGCTCCTCCACCACGCGCACCGTTTTACCCATTGGCTACCACTCCACCACACACCTTCTCCATGAGCTATGCTTGCTCCTTCTCTCTGTCTTCGTATGTGCTACCGCACCCTCTAGCCATTACTCCACGAGTCACCACCACTCCTCTCCTCCTCTGCACATGTAGCTGCACCCGCTAGCCACTGTCATGACTTATTTTCTCCCTCACGGTCATACACACTACTGTTATGGTCATCGTTAAGGCTGGCAGTGCTAGGTTAGGGGTACTCGAGAGGTTAGATCTGACCTGGTGGAGAGCAGGGACATCGAATTCGGTGATTTCCTTAACTACTTCGTTTAACGGTTTAGAAAATACACTCGTGAAAAACGATAGTAGTTTTCAGATAGCTGGAGGAATCATATTACAACTATTAAATAATAATGATGATGATAATAATAATAATAAAGTAAAGAACTAATAATTAATCAGACGACCAGAGTTTATCATGCAGTATGTACATCCACGCAAATATATATACGCAGACAGACGATGGAACAAAATCATGGATGATCTCGTGGTGTCTCCTCAGCAGCCAACAGCTCAACAACAACAGGTAAGCTAGGCACCATGCTCGTACGTACGTGCCGTTTACACGTGAATACACATGCAAACTTGACTTAGACGTGTATCTCTGTATTTCTCCACGTTACCGCGCTTGCATTATGTTATATATATATATATATATATACGCACACCATTCTTCGAGCTTAGCATAGCATACTTTAATTTGTATTATATTCTGAGCTCGAGCTTATGATTTGAACCTGATAACTAAAGCCAAGGTTTGAACTCTGCTTATTTAAAATTTGAATTTAAAACTTAATTTTGGAATTACTTTTGTGTTTTTTAGTTTATTTTATAATATTTTCTTTTAAATCGTTAAGGATATATGTATATATAATTTACACGTAAATTACTTTTTATGGCTAACAAGCCAATCTTTCAATAAACAAAACTATAGGAGCAAAAGCCGATCGAGCTTCAGGACGTGATGCTACTACTTGTTGCCTTTGCTCCCTGTGGTGAACTTGTCCTCGTCTGCTGATCTGATACTTCGCAGAAACAGCCGAAAAATACAGTGCGGAATGGACGACACAGTCATGGTTCGTTCAGTCAGTTCGCTCTCTCCCTGTAACTTCTTCAGATAAGATTCTTAATTGGTAATATATATATATATATATATATATATATATTGTGATTACAATAGTATCAGCTGGGTTCGACAAGCTCCATGTTAATTCTGAATTTTCCATGTGGCTGTCATGCCTATTTATGTATATGTTATTGGAACCGAACTGTCGTTTGTTCGTGGCCTAAGCTGACTAAAATACTGCTAATTAATTGATCGATTGATTATTGAACCAACCGCACGTACTAGCTGATATTAATCAAGAGAAATTAAACAGTAGCTTACTTAACACAAGTACTAGACGAAACATGTACGTGATTGTCGAGTGAAACAAGTAGTAGTACATATGTTAGGATAGGAAAATGCACAATTTTCAGGGAACATTAATTAATTTCTTGATGTGATGCCAATGCCCTCTCTTCTCTGCAGCTTCTTTCTGGTCGTCGTCAGATACCATTACGAATGGTGATTCGGTACACGAGTATCCGGTGACATGTCGACGTGAGATTACGTTGTCTGATGACACATTTCTGTGAATATATATAATCCATTCTTGCAGGACTTTCAGATGTTGTTTATCATGCTGATCTCATCATCTGAAGCTGGTAGGGTGAGTTGGAATGAAACTGTCACAATGTCACGCTTTTGACAGTACCCATGGAACAGACATAGATGAGTTAATTACTCGTATCATAGTAGTCACCTCTTTAATTTTAAAACTAAGATACGACTTTATAAAAAACTTGCAAAGTTGCAGGTCGTTTAGTATAATTGAAGAGACGATCGAATAGTGCAGAGATAGGTTGAGTTGGAATGGAACTGCCACTCGTCAGAAAACATATCGAATATAGATGATGGAAATAGTAGTGTAGGACTGAACGAGGAAGGAAGAGAGACCCTTCCCACACCGTACAGAGAGGTGGTCTGTATATATATGTCTAACACTCTCCGTAGTCACAGCAGAAAGATCATGAATGTAAAGACTAGATCAAAAACTAATGAATAATGGTTTAGATAGTTCTTTGATCATGATATTAATAAACTAATGCGTCAAAGGCACGTGTAACACCCGAACTAGTCCCAGAGTAACCTTATCACAGACGAAGTGGATGTCGAACTCGATGTGCTTCGTACGGCGATGATAAATCGAGTTAGCGGTCATATAGACGACATTAACATTGTCACAGTAGATGATGATTATGGAGGTGAGGGGTGTATGAAGTTACTGTAGAAGTTGACGGATCCAACAGCACTCGGCGACTGCATGGGCAATTACGTGGTACTCAGCTTCCGCACTAGAATGGGACACCATGGTTTGGCGCTTGGAAGACTAAGAGACCAGAGTGTCACCAAGAAAGACGCAGTAGCCTGATATAGAGTGCCGGGAGTCAGGACAGCTCGCCTAGTCCGCGTCGGAGTACGCGGTGAGAAAGTCGACCAGTCCAGAGCTAAGGTGGAGGCCAGTGGATAGGGTGTCCTTCACGTAGAGAAGAATACGCTTGATCAACGCAAGTTAAGGTTCGCGGGAAGCATGCATGAAGAGACACACTTGCTGGGTCGTGTAGGTGAGGTTAGGTTGTGCTATCGTCAAGTACTGTAAGGCACCGGCAAGGCTTCGGTACTGGGAGGGGTCAACGACTAGAGTGCCATTAGTGGCTGAGAGCTTGGCACGATTGTCAATCGGAGTGGCTGTGGAGTGACACTCGGCTATGCCCACCCGCTGGAGAAGGTCTACGGCATACTGGCACTGAGAGAGAAATAATCTGTCAGGAGAGCGCATGACGGAGATGCTAAGAAAGTGGTGCAGATGACCAAGGTCCGTCATAGCGAACTCCAAGTGGAGTCATGCCATGATGTGTTGTAGGGTGGCAGTTGAGGATGCCATAAGGATCATGTCATCAACGTATAGGAGTGGGTAGGCGGTGGCATCCCGGTATGAAGTACAAAAAGGGACGTGTCGGAGACGGAGGCAACGAAACCAAGTTGTCAAAGGTAGGCGGCAAACCGCTGGTACTAAGCCTGGGGCGCCTGTATGAGGCCATATAGGGAGCACTAAAAGAGACACATCATCAGGACGAGCAGGGTCGACGAAACCAAGAGTCTACTAGCAGTATACTGTCTCTGCTAGATGACCATGAAGAAAGACGTTCTTCACATCAAGTTGGTGGATCGGCTAGGAGCGCGATGCAGCAAGGGTGAGAATGACTCGAATCATGGTGAGCTTGATGACAGGGCTGAAAGTCTCATCGTAGTCGATGCCACGGCGCTGTGAGAAGCCTCGAACTACCTAACGCGCCTTATGACACGCAAGGGAATCATCGGAGTGGATTTTGTGCTTGAAGATCCACTTGTCTATCATAATGTTAGCGCTGGGGGGCAAGAAACGAGGCGCTAGGTTCCATTGTCAATCAGTACCTTGTACTCGTCAGCTATGGCCGTGCGCCACTGAGAATCGGCCAAGGTGGACCGGTGATTCTCTGGGATGGGCGAGACGGCACAGTGGGTAGCGGAGAAACCATAGCGCTCAGTTAGGTGAAGGGACCCGGTCTAGGACAGAGTGACCATGTGGGAGACAGTCGGGACGGGGGCTACCACGCAATCCGAGGGTATCAGCGGTCGGAGGGTAGACTGTGCAGGAGCTAAGGTGGTAGACACACATGACTAGCGGTTGTATGTCTAGTAGAAGTGCCGGACTGGGGCAGTCATGGCAGCCGCCGGCACAGTGGCATTGGAAGGTGGAGTAGGAGTTGGTGGAGAGACGGCCTACACGACAGGTCCACGTAGAAGAATGGCGGGATCGTTCAGCGGGTCCTCGGGTATCACCGGAGTGGGCCGTGAATATTCAGCGTCATCGCGGGGTAAAATAGTCATGGAGATGCATGTTGGTATAGTATCAGTAAGTAAGAAGTCCAGGTCACTAGGCGAAGGTCTAGGATTGATTAATCCGAAGAGGAAGCAGGACTCGTCGAAGACGACATGACGAGAGATGATGATGCGTCGAGTGGATAGATCGAGGCAGCGATATCCCTTGTGGAAAGAGGGATAGCCAAGAAAAACACAGGCGGTGGAGTGTGGGGCAAGTTTGTGAAGAGTTGTGACTATCAAGTTGGGGTAGCAGAGACACCTGAAGACACGAAGTTGGGAATAATCAGGAACCTTGTTATAAAGGAGAGTATGGGGAATGGCATTGCGGATGGAGGAGCAAGGGTGCTTATTCAGTAGGTAAGTCATTATGATGAGTGCTTTAGCCCAGTAAGATGTTGGTAGATGGGCGTGGAGAAGTATGGTGTGGCTAATGTTGTTGAGTGTGCGGAAGATGCGTTCGGCCTTGCCATTTTGGAAGAAAGTGTAAGGATATGAGAGCTGAAGGTGGATACCACGAGAATGAAGAAATGCTTGGATGGTTTTGTTGACGAATTCCATCCCATTGTCGGCCTATATTGCTTTGATGGCTAGGTTGAATTGAGTTGAAACATAATTGTAAAAATCGATGAGGTGGGATGTGACCTCGGACCTACGAGAATAGTAAAAGTCTAACAGTAATGTGTATAACCATCAAGCTAATCAAGATAATATTGATAGCCTGAAATACTTGCAATAGGAGATGTCCACACATCACAATGAAGGGGTTCAAAAGGGTGGGAGGTGAAAGAGTTAGAGTTTTAAAAGGAAAGTTGCACGTGTTTACCAAGCTGACATGAGTAGCAGATAGTGTGGATTGGTCTAGTACATTTGATGGACGCGCTTTGGCAGAGGGTGTCGACGGCGGCTTGACTGAGGTGACCGAGATAGCGATGCCAAAGGTTGGTGGAGATGGCAAGACTGGTGTAAGGAGTGGATGACGCAGCGGGAATGGTGTAGAGATCACCACCACTATTGCAGCGAAGTATCATGCGCCAGATCAGGATATCCTTAATAGAAAAACTGAGAGCGTCAAATTCGATAGAGCAATTATTGTCTCTTGTGAATTGATGAACAGAAAGTAAATTATGTATAAGAAATGGAATAATTAAAACATTGTGAAGAGAAAAGTTTGACACTGGTGTTGGAAGGAGGGAGTCACTACGACATGTAATTGGGAGGGTTTGCCCATTGCCGACAGTGACGAAAGGGGAGGATGAAGGATGGCGGGAAAGAATTATACCATCTGAAGAGCTCATGTGAGATGATGCACTAGAGTGCAGCACCCAGGGATGCTAATTCTGGAGCGTCATCTGGTTGAGAGTGGTGATGAGGCTAGCTTGGTTTCACATGGGAGCCGACTAGGAGACTTACAGGGGCGTGGGAGTCACGGGGGACTGCACCGGTGCAGACGCCAGGTGTGCCGGGGGGAGCACCGAGGACTCCTAGCAGCTAGCCGGTGTGACCGCACAGCTGCTGCTGTGTTGGTAAGGTTTGAGGCATCCAGGGATTGTAGCAGACCCAAGAACCCATGAAAATGGCTTGTTGTGGAGGGGCAGTAGCATGGTGCTGCTAGGCTGAGCCGCTCCAACACTTGCCCTTGTCCTTCCCTTTCCCTTTGCCGCTGCCACTGGCTCGGGTCCAGTTGCTGTTGCCGAAGCCGTGGGCGCCAGAGTGGCTACTGTGGTCTCCAGGGGAGACAACAGCCATCGTGGAGCGGCAACCACCAGGGCTGGTGTAGCCAGGACCAACTGCAGCGATGAGAGCGGTGTGGGTGATGGCCTTCTCGTCGTTGCCCAAGCGGAGTTCCTTGAGGACCAGCATATCGTGGGCTTTGGCAAATGTGGGAAGAGTGGCGTAGTTTGCGATGTCGTCGGTAGTATTGGAGAAACGAGGATTGAGAGCTCACAAAAGTGCAAGGACAAGCTACGAGTCTGCCATAGGATGGTCGACGTCGCGGAGGGCGGTGGCCTTAATCTTTGGTCGTTGGCAGTACGTGAAGATGAAGGAGTCTCCCTGTACCATGGAGTGAAACTCATGGGGAGGAAGATGGTGCGTGGTTGCTGGTTGGTATGGAAGATCCTCTCAATGGCCACCCACAGATCATGGGCGGTAGGGTCGGTAACATCCATGGCGAGGTCGAGGACGGAGCCGAGCAACTAGTTGCGGACGCAGCACTTGTCGATAACCCACTAGAAGTCATCTGGTTGAGGAGGAGCAGAGGCCGAACTTGCCACACAGGGATTTAATGAAAAAAACCCACTTGGAGTAGTTGACGTTGAGATCAAGTGAAATCGAAACATGAGATTTCACGTTGATGGCGGCGTAGGGGGGAGAACACCGAATTAGCCGAAGCGGCACCCAGAGCTCCAGTGGAGAGATCACCGATGGCGGGTAGAGAGCCAGATCCGGCAACGAAAAGGGTGCTGGAGTCGAGAACAGGCTCAGTAGCCATTGCAAAGGGTCAGCAAGAAGAGTGGGACGTGACGTGAGGGGATCATGCGTGGTTGCACTAGTGACGAGACGCGGAGAGGAGAGACAAGGATGCAGCCGAGTGTGCTTCGGAAGTAAG
Organism: Oryza coarctata; assembly: GCA_030770085.1. Taxonomy (NCBI): domain Eukaryota; kingdom Viridiplantae; phylum Streptophyta; class Magnoliopsida; order Poales; family Poaceae; genus Oryza; species Oryza coarctata. Next base: position 1,869,469 of record CM061483.1, read on the forward strand.
AAGAACACAGAGAGCGGACACGAGGGAGAGGGGCGATAGGCGTGGAAGAGGGATATTCGCGTTAGTGGGGAAAATTTTCACGTCCGTGGACGTGTGTGCGAGACCGACTGGTGCGGATGCGAGGAGAGAGAAGTCACGAGCGCGAAGAGAGTGAGTGTGCGTCCGATGCGTCACGTAGGTAAGGACACGTGTGCATGTCCTATTGGAGAGGACGCAAGGCAAGGAGTCACGGGCGCGAGAGGAGAGAGAATGATTATGAGAACGGATGGACACGTGTGCGCAGTGGATTGGTGCGGACGCGAGGCGAGAGGGGTCATGGGCACAAGAGGGGAGAGTTCGCGTCCATGGGAGAGGATTTCACGTCCGCGGACACGTGTGCGCGTCGTACTGGCGTGAACGTGAGGCGAGAGGTCACGGGCGCGAGAAGAGGGAACACATCCGCGAGGATGGTGGGACACGTGTGCATGGCGGATTGGCACGGACGGAACGCAAGAAGGGTCATGGGCGCGAGAAGAGGGAGTTCGCGTCCATGGGAGAAGGTTTCACGTCTACGTACACGTGGGCGTGGCGGATTGGAGCGGACATGAGAAGAGAAAGATTGTAGGCACGAAAGGAGTGGGTGTGTGTCTACGAAAGAGAAGGTGTTGCGTCCGCGTTGCGCGCTCCGGACGTGAATGGAGATGGAGATCTCGGGCGCGGAGGAGCACCGACGTAGCTGCAAAGAGAGGAGGGGTCGCGGGCGTGCGAGGGCAAATGCGAGGAGGCGGATGAGGGGAGGGATAGTGCTGGGCTGCGTCTGAAACAAAGCCGATGCTCGCTTGCTTCCATCTCCATCTCGTCCTCACGCGAGGGCCTCGAAGCCGAGCTACCCACTTTGTGGAAGGTGGGTATGGAAAGGCGGCCGCTGTGGCGTGGGGTGATTCGGTTGGTGGAGCGCAGAAGGGGAAGGAGTGTGAGGGATAAGATCCTAGCTCGAAAGAGGCCTAGGCATGGTGGCGAAAGAGAAGACCGCGGAGGAGAAGCCCATGGCGGAGAGGTCCAAGACGAGGAAGTGTCGGCCCGTTGATGAGAAGGACCGTGACACATGCGGCTTTCGGATTGCACCAACCACTCAAATCAGAAAAAAAAACTTTTTTTCCATTCTCTGTTTAGATGAAGACAGAGAAAACCAAAGCTTTTGATTCTTGTTTAATTAGTTAATTAATTCTCTGTCTTTCCTAACAAATCCTAACATGACCGCAAGCTGGAGATGGATGGATCGAGAGGTCTTCAGCAAGCAAGTAGCAACAACTCCTCCATAGATTCCGCGAGGCGAGGCGAAACATCGCGTCGCGTCGGTGATTCTCCTAAGTGATATATGCCATCTCATGATCTCATCCGGTCCACCGCGAATCTCGCCAGCAAGTAATCTGCTATCTACTTCAGCTAATCTAATCGATCGCGAGTGTTTCACTTTCCTTCTCATCTCTAGCTAGATTAGCTAAGCTAGCTATAGTACTCAGCATGGCGCCTGCAGCCATGGCCCTCGTCGTCGCCTCTCTCCTCCTCTTCTTGTCGTCCTTCTCATCATGCCATGCCGTCGTCGGCGTTGGCGTTGGCGGCCGCAGGCTGCCACCGACGCTGGCCACGCGGCGGTACACGGCGGGGGACGATCAGAGCGGCGGCGGAGGAGCCGCCGCCGCCGTGCCGCCTCAGGTGCAGTACGAGACGCGGTACTTCACGCAGCGGCTGGACCACTTCAACGCGCTGCCGACGAGCTACGGCACGTTCCAGCAGAGGTACCTGGTGAACGACACGTTCTGGGGCGGGAAGGCTTCGCCGGTGTTCGTCTACGCCGGCAACGAGGGGGAGATCGAGCTCTTCACCAACAACACCGGCCTCATGTGGGAGACGGCGCCACGGTTCCGCGCCATGCTCGTCTTCATCGAGCACCGATACTACGGCGAGTCCATGCCGTTCGGCGGCAAGGCCGCGGCGGCGGCGGCGTACAGCAACTCGAGCACCACCGGCTACCTCACCACGACGCAGGCGCTTGCCGACTTCGCCGAGCTCATCCTCAGCCTCAAGGCCAACCTCACCGCGCACGACGCACCCGTCCTCGTCTTCGGCGGCTCGTATGGCGGCAGTAAGTTGCTAATTACAGTGTTGCACACTTCACGTTACACCGCTTGCTTATTGATTTTATTTTTTTATTACTTTGTGGAAGATGACCACACACGAGCACTACGACAAACACATAGGGATCAGCGTGGGCCGGCCAATGAGAGCCGGCCCTAAATTAACTGTGGGTCAACCCACATCCATCCTTACAACCTTCAACACCCACTTAAAAAGATGAAAGATCGAGAGTGGTTTCTCACACAATCGCTTAAATAGACAGAAAAATCAGAGATGCATCCCTAAAATCACTCAAATCTCATTAAAAACATCCCTAGATGTGTATAATATTTGTAAACACTATAATTGAATTTAGATCTTAATGAGTATAGTTATATATCTATATCTTTATCATTATATCATCGATGTTTTCTCTCTTGTTTATTAAGCTTATGTATATTTATGTTATATCTGCAAACCACCAGCTGGTGCCTTAGCTGGCTTGAAAGGTGTTAGTTAACGATGGTTTTCTGTTGTGCAATTAATCGATCAAGGGACTCACAGGAGTAGGGCAGAAAATGACCAATACCTACTTCGATTAATTGTCCAATATAAAAGGCTAAGTAGGTGGTTAAACTGATACGGCACTGACTGGATCATATCGTGAAAGACATATATATGCTATTAGTCAGTAGAGTATCGAATTCTCCAATATACAAGGTTAGCCTCGAGTAGTTGTGCATTCCAGCTTCCACACAGATCCCATCAGAACTCAGAAATAGCTCCCTAGCTAGGCTTTTGAGAAAGAATAAGCACTTGTTTAGAATGCAAGAAACTAAAAAGGTCTCCAGGCTAGGGGATCCGGTTCCTGCAGGTGGCCAATATAGGGTGCCCACAACTTAAGTACTCACACTATAATTAATTAGATGTCTGATATAAGTCCAAACACGATGATGATATCTGATGCACTTTTCAGTTAGAAAAACTTTTGCTCGCTAGTACAGAACACCGACGCCATTATATGTACTCATTTATTTAAAACCAGCACATTTCTCCTCTACCCCGAGCCGTCCAAGGGACCAAGGTAAGAACCAGGACATATAAAAACCCAATCAGAGATGCTTTGTGGTGTTTGGTTTTAGAACTGGCACATATGAGTTAATTTAGAACCGGTAGCTGTAGCTAAGATATTGTACATGTTCAGCGCAGAGCCCCTCCATTGAAAAATACTCCAGGCGAATGAGATTATGTGCATGCAATCCTTAATATGTGGCTCTAGTGATTATTAGTTGTCTGTGTTCTCAAGTTCTCAACCCCCCTGGCCCTCCTAACATTATATATCCAACGAAATCATTACATCATGTTGAATTAATCGTTGAAATTTGTTTGATAATAATGCAAAAGAACAGTGTTGGCTGCATGGATGAGGATGAAGTACCCTCACATTGTCATGGGCGCCGTGGCATCCTCTGCACCTATTCTTGGCTTCTACGGTCTATCTGATCCATACTCCTTCTATGATGCCATCTCCAACGACTTCAAGGTGCCTTATTAATAGCCTTCAAATAATTGGATATATAGATAATTAATTCTCTCTTTTTAACTAATTTGCTGCAAAGACTTGACTATTATGCATATGGTATCAGAGTGAGAGTCAACATTGCTACGATGTGCTACGAAACTCATGGAGTGAACTGGACAAAGCACTCGCCAGCGACGCAGGGCGTGCTCAACTCAACCATACATTCAATATGTGCAAGTACGTATTGGTACATGTATGTATTTATTGTTATCTTATGTTCTTAACTTCTAGCGCTGTTTGAGATATGACATTACTATGAAACCACTTAACACCAATAAATCTACTATATAGTTTTATATTTAACATTATACTAAATTGACCAGTCTTTTTCTATAATAAATTATCAATGACTATGAAATTGACAATATGAGAAATATTTTCATATACAAAGTTAATGATATCATATGTGACACTAAACGTATATGTTGATAGTATAATTATTAGTTAAAAGTAATAGATGTTGATTTTTTTTTCAAAATAAGGATGCCTTGCACGGAGGAAGATCTGCAAATGTGCTTTCAATAATTTTTTAGTAAGAGTCATTGGTTGCTAATCTTCAATTAAGTGTGTGTTAAGGAAGCACAATCATGGGTGTGTGTGTGCATGTGGTACGAGTATGTAGTGATATATGTATATATGTATTTTCTATTTAATTAAAAAAATACGTGATTATTTAACTGATTTATGCAGAGGTAACGTGGATGCGATCCCTGGCTTGCTCGACAATGCTCTTGTCTACGTCGCAATGATGGATTACCCGACGCCATCTAGCTTCCTCACATCCCTCCCGGCATATCCCGTCAGAGAGGTACGTGTGTACCTATATACTTAGTATGTATACATACATATCTACACTTCTGTGCATACATTGTACACTTGCACTTAGTATTCTACATACGTATTTATTATATTATTATTGTACATTTTATGGTGAATGCGCTTAGAGTATAATGGTAACGTCCCCAAGTGAAGGGCAGCCGACCTGGGTTCAAACCTAGGTTTAAAAAAAAACCACCCTCGCAAGCACTAGGAGAAGCGTACTCCCCATGCATGAGGTTGAGCGTGCCTAGTCATGCGTCACATTTGTGGAGTTCTTCACCCACTCGTCGAGTTTTTTTTTATTGTACATTTCATAAATTAGATTTGCCGCGCGATCGACCATCCGACGTCGCGCAACGACACGCTGTCGCGGATCAAGGACGCGATGACGATCTACTACAACCACACCGGCGGCCTGGCGTGCTTCGGCGGCGCCGGCGACGAGGACCCCTACGGCATGCTGGCCGGGTGGAACTGGCAGGCGTGCACGGAGATGATCCTGACGATGAGCTACGGCGTCAGCAACAGCAGCATCTTCCCACCGGAGCCCTTCAACTTCACCGACATCATCGCCGGCTGCCGCGACTACACCGGCCTGCCGCCGCGGCCCTACTGGATCGAGGCACACTTTGGCGGCTTCGTAAGTGAAAATTTTAAAATTCCAGTTGGGCATAAAATGGAGAAGTTCTTCAACTTTTTTTTTTTAAAGAAAACATCTTTTTATTTTGTTTCAGGATATTGGGAATGTTTTGAAGAGGTTTGCCAGTAACATCATCTTCTTCAACGGGCTTCGGGATCCGTGGAGCGGTGGCGGGTAATTTTAATTTTGAACTCAAATTGGATCCCAATTTTGACTTGGATTTATCTTTGGCCCTTGAACAGTTAAGCATTGACAGTAACTGCGTTCTTGGCAATGTTTCGCAGTGTACTGAAGAGCATTTCCAAAAGCATCATTGCACTGGTTGAGCCAGAAGGTCAGTCAATAGCTAGAATTGATCTATTCAAACTTTTTAGCTGTAATGAAGACCTTTTAGACTTCCTTGTTGTGTTATTTCTTCAAACAATTATGTGTGAGAATTGAAAAATTGGTCGCAGGTGGACACCACGTAGACCTGAGATTCTCCACCAAGGAAGACCCTGAATGGCTCAAGAAAGTCCGGAGAAAGGAGATGAGAATCATAGCAGATTGGCTCAGACAATACTACAGTAATGAAGACATATCATGAACTAGTACTACTAGTTATTAAGTTATTATTATCTCGAGTATATATACAGTCACTATGCATGACAAAATTAAGTATAGCTAGGAATTAAGTGGATTAGTTTTATACCCGTGTTTTAATTTTTCTCGTTCTATTATTCATTCATTCCGACCCAGAAAATAAACTAGACCGTATATATACATATGTGTACATGTGTGAGATCAATGAAAAAGAGTTAATGGTGCCTTTGGTCTAAGGTAGTTCAAGCTGCCAGTATGCCTTTGTTAGACAAGAACGGGAGACGACCATCCTTAACAACATTATAACAATTAAGAAAGCTTTGATATCTCTGAAAAAGCACTAAAACATAGTCGCGGACGAGCTGGGATTATGACTCACGTGTAGATACATGCGTTGGTGGCATCGTGCGGCCCATATTAGACAGGCCCGAACGGTGTTGAGACGAACGCGAGGCCCATACTAATTGGGTCCGAAAGCCCATATTTTATGGGTTAGAACTTAATAGTGTGCACGTGAGTAATTGGGCCGGGCTAGTAGTTAGGCCAACTATTGTGCGTGTGCCTGATCTCCATGGATATTAGTTGGTTGCATCTTGGGACAGCTAGCATTTTTAATAGCAACATATTCATACATTATAACAGATCTATACTATTGAAATTAAATTGTACGGACTTATGATAGATATGGGTTTAAAATTTTGTCATTCAGGTTTCTCTCTTGCGTTGTACGTGGGACGATAGGAGTATTATTCCTTTCTTACATTAGTGTTTTTATATTATGGCAGGAGGGCTTTGCTATAGGCTAGTGGTGGTGGTTGACTTTTGAAGTTGAAAGTGAAAACATCCAATGTCTTATTGAAGAGAGCTCTTAAAAGAAGAAGATAATGCAAATAACATGTGGGAGAAAATAATAACATATATTTGAAAGATTGCTTTATAAATATTTAGAGTGATCAAAGAGAGTGGATATGAAACTAAAGACATCTAATGGTAGAACGAAAACATATAAAAAGATATTAAGAAGAAAAAAGAATGTTATAAGCACTTGCACTATAACAAGAGTACGGATAAAATGAAGAAGTATAAGGTGAACAGTAAAATAAGTTGTGAGTGAGGTAAAGGGATAGACTGTTAATTAACACTTGAGTATAAAGGAATGAGAGAATAATATCTATAGAATGGTTAGAGCTCATGATAGGAAGACTGTATTAATGATTAGAGGGAGTAGCTCTTGGTAAAGTAGGATGACACAAAGAAGGATTTTTCTTGTCACAATTCTCCTTGTCACCAACCGGGGGTATTTTTCTTTTCAAGATTCGCTCCATTATACTTTGTTTTTTCTTACCTATCAATTTATTAAAAATTGGACATGATTAATCTGTAACCCAAAGTAGACACCAAATGGACAAGCACCCATGGCTATAGATTATCAAAACCACTAACTTTTTACCTTCCATTCTACCGGGAAAAAATATGCTTTAATTCTCGTCCTTGCTCATGGCCATGTAGGTGAAGTCCGAAAAATCAAAATTAAGTTCATGTTTCAGATTTCAAAACTCTGACTTACTAAAATGTCAAACTTGACAAACCAGGCTCTAGCCGAATTGTGTGATGATAATCAAGAAATTATGATAAGGTAAGGGTGTTACTTGTTACTTGAACAACTGAACATAAGATAGCATCTCGCCATAGTGGTGTATCATCATCTGCATTAAAGAACCTCGCAGCTCAGCAGCTCGCGCCCTTGGGGCTCGACCCCACCGTCCATCAGCGATCGGCGCCAATCCTTGCCTTCGCTGCTCTGCACCTCCCTGGAATCTGGATGTGACGTGCGTTTGTGCGACTCAAAGATGAGAAGACGAGAAGTGCTCGGCGAGGAATACTAGACTACTATGATCTATGCAAATGCAATGCATTTAGCTAGGGGCAGTTTTTAGAAGGAAATAGGAGTTGAGAGAGAAGGACCTATTAACTCCTTTGTTTGGTTAGAGGATATGGGAGTTTTGGAGGGATGGGGATGAGGAATTGAGGAAGAAACTTCCTGCGTTTTCATACTTGGAGAGATGGTGTGAGTTGGGAATGAATTCCTCTCTTTACATTGTCTAGATAAATATGAGATGTTCATCATCACTTAAAATCTAATCCTCATATAAACTCTCCACCAAGTCTTGTCCATCTTACCAAACAAGGGATTGAGACTATAAATCAAATTCCCATTATTATCTCACCATTAATTCCCTCCTCTAAACTCCTAATCCCCTTTCTCAAAGTTGCTAAACACACCCTAGGGAAATTTGTAGACTTGGATTGCTAGGCTTGTCTTGTGGGCTCAAATATCAAACGTATTTGTATCTATCTCTCATTATGTGGGCTAGGCTGACATATAGCCATTTGTGCTAGCTAATTTTTTATTTGCTACTTGCTATATCGTTTCTAGTTTCCAATTGCGCTAACCATTCAATGTCACCGGGCCCTTAGGGTCTAGTCTTTTTGTTGACCGGGGTCATATGGCCATTCCTGGTGCAATAAAATGTCACATAGACTAAATTGGTGATATGTCAAAAAATTTATTAAGAGGGGGAATGAATAGGTCTCATCTAAATAAAACCTAGTATACACACTTACCTATGTCTTAGAAACAAAATGAAAACCCATTGGGACTGAAGTGTTTCATTTTATACCTTGGAAACAGTAAATAAAACCCTAAGCCATTTCATAACATAATTCAATAATTAAATATTATGGCTATCATCTGAAACTGCAATATGAAACTTTGCATATAATGTCTTTGTTTCATCCATTAATCTAAACCTCTTTAGATGATGTGGTACTATTGAAGGTCATGAAATGAAACTCCCTATTAGGAATGGCCTAACCAGTAAAATATAGGGAGTATAAGAGGATCGTAGGAAATTATCAGGGTTGACTGACCCCAATGGATGATTGTAGTGTCACCTTGGCTTCAACTCCACCTCTTCTAGAGCTAGAGCCTAATTGAGAAGTATCATCTCCACCCAAAAAAGAGAGCGGAGTAAACTAAAGTGATTTAAAAAAATAAACTAAAAGAGTGGAGTAGAGTTCGAGCTGCTCCATAGCTTAACTCTAGACTACTCATGGAGTTAATTTTAGGAGCTAGAGCCTTGTCAAACATACCTTTAGTTTAAACATTTTTTAAGATGACAATTGTTGGGGGAAAAGATGACTCCCCTAGTCGGTAGGTGGGCCTCTCAAACTGGTGAAAAAGATCCTCAAAGGGAGGGGTCCAAAGCTAGACATCATGAGGGCCTCTGCGAAGTCTATCCACAAAAGGGAGGCCAAAGGAGGATGATTGACAATCCCAAAGGAAAGTGACTTACAAAATGATCTTGCGATCATGTGGTGGCGACCATCCCCAAGCACCCCTTCGATCAAGGGGGTCTACTCGAGAATCCAGAGGGACGAGCCTAGGTGGCCACCTTGTCATCTTCATAAGTTCTTAGGTACCATGCATGAGGCTCAAAGATAGCATTTATACACCCCATCCCAATTGCTCGGGCCCAAGAATCCCAAGAAAGATCAAGTTAGAGCAGCCTCCGGCAAGAAATCTAGATCCTTAATATATTATAATATTGTCTAAAATAAATAAATAAATAATTTTTATGAAATATGTTACTCATCTTTTATTTAGAATTTTATATGTGGCTATTTATTTAGAATTGATTGTTTGTTAGTAGAAAAGGGCAACGTACAAAATTTACGATGAGGTAGGTGGGGTGATGGATTCACTGGTGACACCGTTGCACGGTGTATAAAAATTAAATAATGGGCTGGGAGCGGCCGAAATGGGCTGTAGCTGAGCCCAACTAGTATTAGGCTGGCCAGGCCGCAACTGTCCCGAGTCCAGCTCCAGCTCCAGCTCCAGCTCAGCTCTACCACGACCCCGACCACGAGACGAACAGACTCGACTCGACCAACCCAACCCAACCCAACCGACCCGAACCACACCGCAGCAGGCTCTAGGGTTCGCGACCCACCCAGGCTGCCTCGCACCTCCGCCTCCCACCTCGCCGCCGCCGCTCGCTTCTCCGGCTGCGCCTCTCCGCCGAGGCTCTCCCCCCCCCCCCCCCCCGCCTCACTCGCGGTCGCGGATCGAGACTCCCCCTCTCTCTCCGCGTGGGGATAGGGTTCCGACCCCCTCAGGTTCTCATCCGATTCCGATCTCTGCCTTTGCTTTTGTTTTGCATCTTGAATCACTTCTAGGCTCTCGTCTCGTATGCTCAGGCATGCCGATTGTGAGATCGGGTGCTTCGAAGCACGCCTCATGGACCGTACCGTACCTCGCGTTGTCCATGGGCATGGATAACCCTAGGTTTAGGGGGGTTTCCTCGTTGTTGCAGCTTAATTTGATGCTCTTGAATTCGGATATGCTTGATTTCGTATCTGTGGCCCCTAATTTTTCCTGCAAATTTCTCATCTTTTTGGTGGGTGGGTGGAGCCTTGGAGATTTCGATGTAGCGAATTTACTCCTGGAATTTGTGGTGCTCGATTGTGAATCGGCTATTCGTGCTAGTGCTCAGGGGTATCCTAAATTGCAGCTTAATTTGACGTGCTTGAGTTGGGAAATGCTTAATTTCACATCTTTGGTCCCCCTGATTTTGCTGTAAAGTTTCCATCTTTTGGTGGGTGGAGCCGTGGAGGTTTGGATGTAGCGAATTTCTTCGATCAATTTGTGGTGCCCGATTGTCAATCAACTATTAGTGTTAGTGCTTACAAAATGTGCAATTTACTTTGGACAGCGTCATTACTAGTGGATTCAGTTGGACCGGGGTGTATTTTGGTTGGTCAAACTGGTGCCCACAAGAACACAGATTGGTGATTATTCGTGTCCTTTTTTTTGCGAGGAATTTGTGTCCATTCTTCTTGTGAGCTTCCAGTGTTGAATTTTCATAAAAGCCATGCACTTTTCCTGACTGGTCTGTATTACTACATAGATTTAAGTGGGATTCATAAATCCAGCGACATAAAGGATCTGTTTGACCATGTGGTTTAGCCAGAAAGCTGCTTTCAAAAAATTGTCAATCTGTAACCTTAACTCGTCCACGTGGATTGCAATGGTGGCAAAACCACCTTTAAAACTGTTATTTGGGGGTGGGGGTATTTGACCCTGTTTTGATACTTCATGATGTTAAATACCCGATTTCAATCTATTGGGTAGGTGTAAAGTAATCAAACCTCGATACATCAGGGTGTTGAGTAGACTTTTTTCCTTTACTGATTATCATCATCAGCTTGTTACAAATCTGTTGAGGCATTTAAGGTCCATGAATAGACTACCTGAATGTTTAATCTTTTATTAAATTAAATTTTTATTGTTGGGCTTGATGGTTGGAACTCTTATGTATAATTCTTTTATCCTTTATGTACTTCATTTTTCATCAACGTGCTATAGGCCTATAGCAGCTGGAAATCTGTACATATAATTTTCTGTTGTGGAATTTATGGTGCCTACATATAATTCTTGGGCTTTGAGAAATTTTAACAAAACATTTTTAAACCTTGCAATTTGGTGATGGGTACCACGGAACTCATGTAATATGGGATCACAACACAAAATTGTGGATAATTTTGTGGTGATCAGATTTGTTATGTGATCTAAAGAAAGTTTTTTAAGTTGTTAGGCTCTAAAATCTGTTTAACAAAATCTAGTTTTGTAAAACCAGAGATTCAAACAACCACTTCGGTTCAATTTGGGATCTGCATTTGATCTGTTCTTAATAAAGGGAATGCATCGTAAATCTGTAATTAAGATTTAAGATAACCCTTTTGTTTGTTGTTATTATAGCATCCATGTGTGACAAATTGCAGTATCTAGGACTATTTTCCCAGGCAATTCATAGGAGTTGCATGATTATGCGACCAATTTTTTGGTCATGCCCTAGCAATATTTTATTGCATCCTGAATGTCAAATTATCCATTGTCTTTATCATGTTCTATGGGCCTTTCATGGATATGAAAAAAAATCTTCATGCTTTGTATGCTGCATTGTCCATCTTTTTTTCCTCTCTGAGCTATTCAACAATCCTTCCATGCTAAAATTTAACAGTAAGACATGCATTTAGGCATGTGCCCTGCAGCTTGCACCACACCACCAGCTCCTTTGGATTGAAGGATTTTTGAAGGAAAAATAGAGGATCCAATCCAAAGGAACAATTCCTATGTAGTCATTTGGTTTGGAGGATTGCTTCAAAGGAAATACATAGGATAGGAAAATTTCCTCCACATTTTGGAGGAATTCTAGCATGAGGTCTAACCTCATGTTTTCAAATTCCTTTTGAGAGTTCCAATGCAATTTGTATCATTCTCTCTCCCTTCTCTAACAAATCACAATATAATCTTAATTTTCCTGTGTGTTTCCTGTGGTACATCCAAACATATGTTTTAAGCCATTAATGTAGTTTTATGTCCTGTAGTATTTAACATGGCATGACATCTCAATCCTGTGTTTTTCCTATTCCTGTTGAGAATCCTGTGTTACAAAGGAGCTCAGCAATCATACACAGTTCAGGCTCACTCCGTTTGATGTTAAATTTGAAATCATACACAGTTCAGGCTCATTCCGTTTGATGTTAAATTTGAAAGTTAACATTTGTACTTTTCACTCTGTTAGGTAATTCACGAGGGACATCCTACATGGATGGCATGCAGATAGGTGACTCTTCTCATCACGGAATTGTAGAAAACAGCCCATACAGAACTCCCTATGATAGATATGCAGAAGGTGGCCAACTTAGTGCTTCCTGGTATTTTAGTCGAAAGGAAATAGAAGAAAATTCCCTATCAAGAAGAGATGGCATTGATCTGAAGAAAGAGTCTTATCTTCGCAAATCATATTGCACTTTCCTGCAGGATTTGGGGATGAGGCTTAAAGTGTAAGAATGTGTTGCCTTATGAATATATTAGCATTATGCTTGTTTTCCCTGTTAATATAACTGCTTTGTTTTACATCAATATTTGATATCTTGCCAGTTCTTGTTGTTTGTTTGGAAAACATGTTGTTTTCTTTTAGCTCAGTTTATTTCCGAGCAGCCACTTTTTCCAATGCTGATGTTAATAGTATTTGATGCCTTATGAATTGAACCATGTCCCTAAGCACTTAATTGAGATGCCTTACGTACAAGATGTTTGCCTGCTTATTCATTTGTCCACTTTTTTTGCCTAAACATTCATGTAGCTTACTCAATGATTTTTAAGACATAGGTGCAGTCTGTTGACCTTGTGAGCTTTAGGCTAAATTCTTTATATTTCGGTCCAATTTTACATCTCATTTGGTTCTGTATAGGTTTATTTGTTAAATTGTTATGTTCATTTTACATCTCATTTGGTTCTGTATAGGTTTGTTTGTTAAATCGCTATGTTTTTTCTGTTCATCTAATGATTTTAAATCAAAGATGTTAGTTGTACATTTCACCGTGGAAATCTTTTTTTTTCTGTTTCAAAGGGAATTGATTCTCTATAAACACGATGCCGTGTTAGGAACAACTTATTGGCACTCTATGCAATATCAATTGACGAGTGGCAATTTTTTTAACTAAAGTGAGTTATTGTAACACCAATTCTTGCTGGGCATGAAACAGCAAGGATGTCCTTGTTTAAGTGGAACAGAAAATATACAACAGCATTTACTGTTTTGTTTCCTATATGGCCTAATAGCAGTTCCATTGTGAATGCTTGTGTATCACTAAGTATTCATGTACTGTATGTTTTATGTCCTGTTGATACTTTTGTATAACCTTTTGTCATAATGATGAATGGCTTATAATCCAGGCCTCAAGTGACAATTGCTACAGCCATCGTGTTCTGTCATCGTTTTTTCCTTCGTCAATCTCATGGAAAAAATGATAGACGGGTAAGTATTATTGAAATTTTCTATGACATTATTATAAAGAAACAATATTCATGTCAGACAAATTATGTTCAATTTTACCTGCAATTTTTGTGGAAATACTCCCAGTCCCAAAATAATTGCAATTCTCAGATTGAAACTTTGTCACAAAATAACTGCAATCCTAGAGTACTACTTTTCTCTCCATCTATTCCTCATTTAAATTTCTCCCCATCTTACCCCTAACTACACTTCCCTCCCAACTATACCTAATTAAACAAGGGGTGGCTAGATAATTTGTCATGCATTGAAGTGCGAGGATTACAGTTATTTTGGGATGGCGGGAGTAGTAGTCAGTGTTATATAAATAATTAAATAGTGGTCAATTTAAGGTACTTTCTGTTTTTATTGCCACTCATTTGTGGAAGAAAATAAAATGGGTTGTTTGGCACATCTGTTTTTACATTATGATATGGTTGATTCTTTTTGGTCCTTTGAACATGGTTGTGCAGACTAAAATTAAGTCGGATGGCAGTACATTATCTTTCTGTGTTGACACCAACACCAGGTAGTGTTTTTTTTTCTATTAACTAATTACATTATCACTATTATCATCAAAGGCTTTCCGTTCCAAACAAATTGAAATAGGCTAGAAATGAAACCCAATAGAAACCGCATATCAAGATTCAGACACGAAAATAGCTATTTTCCATGTACTTCTATTTAAAAATAAAACTTTGAGAATATTCTAACATTTCAACTCCTTTTTGTTTCTTCCTTCTATGTTAATTTTGGCCTTCCCTGCCTCTCCGAATATTATTGTCGTGACTTAAGATTTCATAATATACGGGTGTCTTTGAAGTTTTTCGTTTGATACATTCAAACTATCTCAATTGGTGTTAGATAATTTTTTCTTTAATTGGTGTTATCATTAGCCTATCAAATATATCATCGTTTTAGATTCAATCTATTTTTATATGTCCACAAATCCAACACAACATACACATCTTCATAATACTTAACTATTGAATATATTGTCTTGTTAGGCTAATATTCTGTACCATACAATATCTCAAGTCTAATCGTCATTCTATAAAACTTGTCTTTAACTTTTGGGATATCTTTTTATCATAGAGAATGCTCGATGCTTTTCACCATTTTATCCATCTCGTTTTAATTTTATGGCTAACATCTTTATCAATATCTCTATCTCTCTATAGCATCGACCTTAAAGAGCGAAAGATATCTTTCTTGACACTACTTGACTTTTTAAGCTAATATTTTCCATTCCATGTGCAATAGTACCAAAGTTATATCTTATATATACAGTTTTAGTTTTGCTGAGCCTAAAACCTTTTGATTCCAGAGTCTATCGCCATAACTACAACTTCGTATTTACTTTCGCTCAACTTTCATCGACTAGCCCTACATCGTTAGCAAAAAACATGCACCAAGGAATATCCTATGCCCCTTGTGACTTTATCCGTGACGATGTCAAAAAGATAAGGGTGTAAAGTCAACCCTTGATGTAGACCTATTTTAATCTACTTTATACTTGTTCAAAGCCCACTACATACATTCTTTGTTATTTTGTCATAAGACTTCTCTAAGTGAATGAAAAATATGTGTAGGTCTTTTTTCTACTTTCTATACTCAACTCAACATAGTCTTTTAGTCCTAAGCAAGTTGGGGTAGGCTAGAGTTAAAACACAATAAAAATCTATACCGCTCTATAATTTCTTACTAAGAAAATTGCTTTTATGGTTAACCTTTCGAGCATAAAACCAAATTGATTCATAGAGATTTACGTCATTTCTCTCAAACAATAATCAATAACTCTCTTCTATAGCTTTATGGAATAGCGCATCAACTTAATTCTCCAGTAATTAGTATAATTTTAAATATATATTTTATTCTTGTAGACCAAAGGAGACCTCTAGAGGCGCTAATACATTGTGGAATGCTAAATCAAAATAATAAGGTGAAGAGAGATAGAGAGACCAAAACTATCATAGAGAGAAATAATAAAGGATTTGAAAGAGTAGGATATAGCTGAAGATTTGTTTTTAAATAGGAATGCTTGTAAAGCAGCTATTGACGTGCTTGAACCATGATTTAGAGATTTTTGTTGGGTTTCAACTTTAGCCTATCCCAACTTGTTTGGGACTAAAAGGCTGTGTTGAGCTAAGTTGAGTATTCTTGTAGACCGATATTAATATACTTCATTCTTTAGTCATCTTTTTCGACAAAAAATATGGTTGAACAAATCAATCAACCACACTATAGCTAAATCTTCAAGATATTTTCACATCACAATTGGGATACCATCAGAATCTATTGTCTTATCCTCCATCCTTTTCAATGCCTCTCTAATATCATATTCTTAGATCTTCCGTACAAAGCGCCTGTTGGTGTCATCAAAAGAATCATCCAATTGAAAGTTTATGTTCTCATTGTTACAATTAAATAATTGTCAAAATACATATCATACTTCTTCACTAAGAGCTGCTATCTCTTTCATCCTTGCACTTAGCTTGGTTAAAGTTTCTTGTCTTCCTTTTACGAACCCTAGCCATCCTATAGATATTATTCTCTTCTTCCTTCGCACTCAATCGTAGATAAAGATCCTCATAATCCAGCCCCTTTGCCTCACAGCTCGCTTTGCGGACTTCTTCGCTACCATGTCCTTTTCTATGTTATCCGCACTTCTATCATGGTATAGGAGTCTATATCATTCTTTATTTTTCTTAATAGTTCTTTGGACTTTCTCGTTTTATCATCAAGTTTCTTTAGGTTTACATCCAGTCCCTTTTGGTCACTCAAAACACCTCTAAAGCCATATTTTGAATGCATATTGTCATCTTTTTCCACATGTTTGTGTCTTCTTCGTTCTAATAGCCCTATTTGATAACTCTTTTCTTGAAGGCAACTGATGTTTCTTTTTTTAATTTCCATTAATTTATTCTTATAATCTTGGCTTGTTTATCTCTATGGGCAAATACCTAAAATCGAAAGTTGGATATTGAAAGCTTATGTTGAGAAACAACACATTCTCGGTATTACCTTACAATCCAAGTATGCACGTTTATCTTCTTTTCTTGTGAAGATAAAGTCAATCTAGATAGAGTGTTGTATACTACTAAATATCACTAAATAAGACTATCTCTTTCTTTAGAAAGTATTGACTAATATCAGGTCAAAAGCTATAGCAAAGTCTAAAATCTCTTCCTCTTGATTCCTTTTTCATATCCAAAATCTCTGTGTCATCTTAAAATTTACACTTGTAGAACCTATCTACATTATCATTAAGGTCTCCTACAAAAAACTTCTCACTAATAGGTATATCTCTAACCATGCTATTTAATTCTTTTCAAAACTGTCTCTTCACATTCTCATCATAACCTACTTGAGAGACATATACACTAATTACGTTCAAGACCATATCACTAAAGACAAGCTCGATTAAGATGATTCTATCCCTTTGCCTTTTCACTTTCACCACATCATTCTTGAGTCTCTTATCAATCAAAACTTCTACTCTATTTCTATTGATAGTTAAATTGATAGTTTTTTTCAAGTACCACAGCTTAAAAGCCAGTATTTTCTACCTTTTTCGTTTTGTGATCCTTCCATTTAGTCTGTTGAACGTATAAGATATTTACACATCTACTAATCGCTGTATCAACTAACTCTTTTAATTTAGCTATAAGGAACCCTATATTCTAACTAACTAAATGAATTCTTGTTGGCTTGATTAGTTTTCTTACCCTTCGCACCTGTCGAGTTAGATGTGAAGATCCTTACTTATATTTTACTACACCTGGGCGGCGATTTAGTGCGCCACTAAGCAAACGACGACCCAATCCTTACTCACTTAATACCGTGTCTAGATCACGACATGGTGCATCACCAATAGGGTGGTGACTTAGCCCTTGCTCATTTAACACCTTATCCGGGTTGCAATATGGTGTGTCACTAATAGGGTTACATCCCAATTGTTTTCTTTTGGGTTTTATCTCCATTTAAATAGTTAGAGTTTTTACATTCGCTCGTCAAACCTAACATAACTTTTTAGGAAAGGGACCTCTTCTCCTTTACCAGGGCTTGGGACTTGTTATTAACTAATTGCATGCTGTAATATTTGTGTTCATTATAACTTGCAGACAATCGCCACAGTTTGCATGTTCCTGGCAGGAAAAGTTGAAGAAACACCCAGACCCCTGAAAGATGTCATACTCATTTCATATGAAATCATCCACAAGAAGGATCCTGCTGCTGTGCAGCGAATTAAGCAGAAGGTGAAATAATTAGCTGAGAAATCTTTTATTGGCTTCTTAACCTAATTACCCTTATTTTTTTTCAGTTGCCAGTGCAACTGTACTTCACTTGCTCTTTTTCCTTTGAAGCTGGTTGTTGTTTCATTTTTATCATGTCAGTGCTATCTCTGTTTTTTTTCTTTTGTTTGTGCAGAGAGGCGCAAGTTTTAAAATTTTTTGGTTTCCTTTTTTTGTCTTTAATTCAGTTTCTTGATTACTTTGGGGTGGAATGGTGGCTGGGACTAATTATGTTGTATTCTGCAGGAAGTCTACGAACAACAGAAGGAACTTATTTTACTTGGGGAGCGTGTTGTGCTTGTAACACTTGGTTTTGACCTGAACGTGCACCACCCATACAAGCCCTTGGTTGAAGCCATAAAGAAATTCAAGGTTGCTCAAAATGCACTTGCTCAAGTTGCCTGGAATTTTGTCAACGATGGGTATGCTAAAATTACTCTTCTCCTTACAAAATAGTAATCCCCTATTATGCCTATTTACTACGCCTTGAAAGGGGTGTACAGGCTACGCACTTCACTTTGCCTTCAATTTAAGCCCCACCATATTGCGGCCGGTGCAATCTTCTTGGCTGCGAAGTTTCTCAAAGTCAAGCTTCCATCAGATGGCGAGAAGGTCTGGTGGCAAGAGTTTGATGTAACCCCACGGCAGTTGGAAGGTTGGTCTCTAGATACAAAGGCAGTAGTGCATTTTGCACTATTGCCTATTGGGCTATTCAATTTTCTTAAGGATTCAAATTTAGCATCCCCCACAAGTAGCTGCAGTTGTTGCCTTAGATTAGCTATCTAGGAATCCCATGAGAATTGGGAGCCAAATTTTGTGTTCTCAAAAATGCTAGATTGATAGTGGAACTAGATTAGGTCAATTGACATGCAGAGTAATGGGAGAATGTTTTAGGATACACAAGGGAATGCCATGTACAGGAACGTACTGGGATGAACTTGTACTGGATTGCCTCTAATATGGAAACGGAACTGTTTGGTAGCAACTCTGAATGCAACTGCTCTGGTAGTCCTTATCTGTTCTGACTTATGTTAAATCTGTTTGCCAGTCCCATCTCAGCTAGTGTTACTTTTAATGGTCTTTTGTTTCGAAGTAAACTGACAAGTGCATATGCTTACATGGTTCTTTTCTTATTATTCCCTTCAGAGGTTAGCAACCAAATGTTGGAGCTCTACGAGCAAAACCGTGTTGTGCCACCACCATCACAAGGGAATGATACTGAGGGCAGCTCTGCGAGTGTGGCCAATCAACGTGCTCCCGGGAAAACTTCAGGAGCTTCAGAGGAGCTTCCTGCCCATGAAAACCATATAACATCCAGACAGTCAAGTGTGCCAGGCCTACAGGGCTACGATCACCCTCATCCTCCTGAGAAGCAGAACTCAACCCAGAGGATACCTCAGAATGAAGCAAGGGATGGTACTGCCAATAGCTGTGAAGGCCCCAATATGTCATCGACAATGGATGCAATGAAAAAGATAGACAAGGATAAGGTGAAAGCTGCCCTGGAGAAACGTAGGAAATCAAAAGGTGATGTTACTAAAAAGGTTGACATCATGGATGATGATGACCTAATCGAGAGGGAGCTGGAACATGGTGTGGAATTGGCTGCCGAGAATGAGAAGATCAAGCATGAGAGGAGGCAGAGTTGGCCCCATTCTGCACATCGGGAGGATCACCCAGGCGCCACTCGCCTGACTGAGAACACTGAAGAGGGCGAGGTGTCCATAGACAGCCAAGAATACCGTTCTCCAGAGCTTGACAACCGAAAGAGAAAGGATATGCATGAGCACAGGAACTACGATCGTGGTGAAAGGGACCTCAAAAGGTTAAGGTCTTGAGAGTGAAATTGTTAATGATCGGCGCATTGAGGGTGATTAGCAATTTGGCATAGTATCGCATGTGGCTTGGGCTATAAGATTTGTAGAACCTATTTGTTGTCACAAGAGCTTATGCTTATATGTATGTGGGAACTGTAATATATAATAATTTAAAGGATGGTTTCCCGGGGAGCGTGTACATTTGTTAGAGATGTTTAACTATTCCTGAACTCTGATAGTGTTATGAACATTCAGGAGCAGCTTTAAGCTGTGAACGATATGAACGAGAGAGCATCGGAAGACTATATGTATGCCTCCGAATGAGAAGTTGTGATTTGGATTTCTGATTTGAGGTAGTATGGAAGAACAATGATCGTTTTCCTGCACATAGCCATCGTTTGTTCCTTGTTTATCCTTCAGTTCTTCATTTGAAGTTTCTATTTTTTGTTGTGGTCTTGGTTTTTGATTTGTCTGACGAACTACGCATCGATCAAGGTCTTGGTTCATGATTTTGTAAGTTTATACACTCGTCCTGCTTAGAGACAAGGTTAAGAAGCTGCTTGCTCTCATTCTCTTGGTGTCAATTATGACACACAATTCTTCTCCAACACCGTCACAAGATAATGGCTTTTTCCTCTTATCGTGATAGTACTAATACCATCATATATTATTCAATCAGATCATCCAAACTCGGGTCACAAAAGCGGTCGTTCCAAAAGTGCCAGGCAACTCATATCAGATAAAACAAGAGCTGAACAACACAATCGATGAGTTTGGTCACTCCGGTAGTTGCATCTGTCAGCTTTTCTTAACATGAACAGGCTCTCTTCTGTTGCATTGCAATTTGCAAAGACAAAAAAACTGATCACAAAATGATCCATGGGTGACTGATCAGAGGCAGCCAGATTGCCAGCCTTTCCGGTACCAGAACGGAGATATGGTGAGGCAAGTGCAGCAACAGTATCCTCAACATGGAGCAGACAAAAGCAAAAGGAAGCAAAGCGACCCACATGGACATGGTTGGATGGATGCAAATGCAATCAACACTTGCCAATGCTTATATTATTTAGCCCCTAATCTTCTCACCACCTTTAAAGTTTGGGCAACTTCCCAAGCAATCTGCTAGGAATTAGTTAAGCAGTAGACGTCCTTTCACAGAGTAAACTACACATGCAAATGCAGTTTCTGAAATGCTAAATCACACACACACAAAAAAAAAAGAATCTGTGGACCAGCCTACTTCTGCCTGCCTGCCTCAAAGTACCTTTCTTTCTCTTTTTTTTTTTTTGTAAAAGAGAAACGAGAGAAGATATAAGTGATGAAATCCTTATCGTTTTGGAGGAAATCTGGGCCAAATGGTGCTCCCCCAATCATGCAAGCATCATCCATGCCCCTAGAATCTTATTGCATCAATAATCAGTAAAGGCAGAGTTGTAAAAAGGAAGAAGAATAAGAATTAGTCCTTCAACACCACTGTCAAGTCTTCTCTATCACAGTGTCACACTGTCACTGTTCTATCTATAGCAACCGTTTACCTAAAAAAGGAGAACAGTTGTAACTACTGACTGCAGCTCTGATCAAAAGGCTATATCATCACTTACTACTACCGACTGCAAGTTTGGCAGGTTCAGAAGAAAATGAATCGCCTAGAAACTCCAAAAAAGAACATCTTTCTTGAAAAAAATATCTCCTTTTCTCTCTTTGTATAAAAGAAAATCTTTCTTGAAAAAAAAACTCTCCTTTTCTCTCTTTGTATGGTTGCTTGATCACATGGAGCGATGCCAGTACAATGGTAGAGTAAACTAGAAAGGCAAGAAAAACGCGTTCTTGGATAGAGTATTAATCTAGTTCTAATAAATTTGTTGGAGAAGTTTCTTGGGATCTCCAGGTTGAGTTGAGAGAGAGACTAATCACCAACTGCTGCTTAGTCCACAACATCTGGGATCTCCATGTCCAAACTAAACGTACTTCATCAAATCCCCCACTTTTATGTGTGTTCTGGTTGTTGCCACCAAACTTGCAATCTCCAACAAAATTCCAAAAAATCCGTTGAGGCCCTGAACTCGTATGCCTCAAAATCGACTTGCAACCTACCAAAAACTTCTCGAATTCCCCCCAAAAAATCAGGTCTTGGATAGAACTCAATCCACAAAACAACATGGATTGGATTCATGCTAAGAGACAAACACAAATTAAGATCAACAAAAAGAAAAGAAGAGTTTTTAACCATAGTTACTTATATCCTTTATTAACAATTAAACGTGGAATTGAAAGTTTAACAACGCTTAAACACAAAATATACTTTGATTAACCCACGCTAAATTTACCTCTATACCCCTCGATGCTACAGTAATTACCCACATTTCTTCCTTTCCGCTATGCACACGCGCCACCTGCAAGAAGCCTACCTCGCCGTCGCCGGAGAAGAGAAGAGCCCCTAGACCTCGACGCGGCAGTAGGTGGCTGTCTGGAACTTGAGGCCGTTGGAGCCGGGATAGCCGTTGCCGCCGGAGGAGATGAAGAAGGCCGGGCAGGTGACGAAGAGGTGGTAGTGGCCGGAGGTCCAGCTGCCGACCTTCCACCGGACGCGGCCGTCGATCTTGACCTGGAGGATGAGGTACCCTGACGCGATGTCCTTGGCGAGGGCGTCGCCGAGGTATGGCGCGAAGGGGACGTTTGGGCCAGAGAGCACGGGGGACCAGACGTCGACGTCGCCGTGTCCCTGGTACACCGGCGGGAGAGAGGCGGCGAGCGTGATCTGCTGGTACTTGTAGGAGGCGTAGACGTCGAGGCGGTCGTAGTAGACGCCGACGCGGTCGTTGGGGTTGCGGGAGGCGACGGTGATCTGGATGGAGGTGGAGAGGAGGCCGGAGGAGTTGGAGAGGTCGAGCTGGCGGAGCGTGGCGTCCTGGAGGTAGAAGCGCGGGTGGGTGGGGCGGAGGACGAGGTAGACGATGAGCGCGATGATGGCGACGATGAAGGCCAGGCCGAGGAGGATGGCCAGAAGACGCCGGCACGCCTGGCGGATGTCGTCGTCGCCGTGGTTGCCGCAGTCCTTGCTCATGGCTGTTGCTCTGCCGCCGGCGAGCTAGCTTTGTACCGCGCTTGTGAGTGAGGGGAGAGGAAATGGGAAGAGGAGAGTGAGAGAGTGGGAAGCAATTGAGTTGCTGATGGAAATGGAGTCCAATGGAACAGACAGTGAGGTGAGGTGGCCGCTTGGGAGTGTGAATGAATGAATGAAATGGGAGACGGATTCTTAATAAATGCGTCACCCTCCCTTTTCTTTTTGGGTTTGTTATATATATATATATATATATATATATATATAAGAGAGAGAGAGAGAGAATGAATGAATGAATGGGTTTGGGATCATGTTGAAATCATGGAGTGTTAGTTATCTATGTCAAGGATTTTTTTTCTTATATAGTTTTGTTGAAATGTATGGTTTAGGTGAAATATGCATTATTGTGGAGTAGTATGTTTGTTTGGGACACATCAAATTATGGTAAGCAGTTTATTTATAGTCAAATAGGAGTTAAAATTATTCTAATTGAGCTTATGCATTGGTGGATGACTCACTTTGGAAAAGAAAACGGTCTATATCTACTTGAAAGTCTCACTTTGGAAAAGAAAACTGTCTATAACTACTTGAAAGTCTCACTTATGAAGGAAATTTGCTGAGAAATAGTAGCTGTAGAAGTTCAGTGCTAACAAAAATAAGCTTTAGTAACATAATAAAGCTAAGTGCACAAACCTTTTCTTTTTCTCAGAAAGAAGTGAAAATGATGGAAAAGAAGGGGATACTTTCATAAATCTTTTTTCTTAAATACGCATTAAGAAACACTTAAGATGCTAAAGCTCCTTTCTCCCCAAAACATTTAATAGAACTTGTTGTATAAACACAATGCACATAACACGACCCTACTCAACTAGGGTGACTTTCTAATAAACTCGTCGAGCTTAGATGGGATTCTTTCATGAATCACCAATCTATGTTACGTATCATCGCCCTTTATGCACCACAAATATTACAGTTACAGGTCAGTTCAGTTCAGTTCTTGCAATTAAAGATATTAAACAGAAATTCAATTTGTTGGGGACAGTTACATGATAATTTATTGTAGCTAGGGAGATATATTTATACACATATATCAGCTCCATGTCACTGAGCAAAGGGAAGAAACAAGAAATCTTAATCCTGATGGACCTATCAATAATAATAGCTTATCTTTTATAAGCTCTAGAGATCTCAAAGCAAAAGTTAATGTGAGATTGCGACGATAGGAACCTACCTGATTCTACTAACAATTTATATTGTTATGTGCCATCCGACCATTGGTATAGTGTTGTTCAACCAAACTCTCGCTTCAAACAAGTAGTTGCAAAAGAAAAAGGTCAAAGTTGATCATGTTGTAGAACATCTAATCAAGATTAGCAGTACTCAGATTTTCTTTAAAATAAATTAATACAGTGTTACTCTTAAAAGAGGAAAATGGGTTTATTCCGAAAAAAAAGAGAAGGCATGGCTAGAAATCAGTAATGCCTCATTTGGAATGGAGGTATTTACAAAAAGAATTGCTGAGCTTGGATTGACTTCTAAGAGCGTCTATCATGCTAGCCAACTTGAAAAGGAAAATTTTGATGATACTTTGCGATTTTAACTGGTGGATACCTTGATTCCCAATAATAAAAAAGTGTGTCCTCCTCAAACTACCAAATGAGCATTCCTATCATTTTCTTCTCGTGTGCATTGTGATGGGAGCTTCTCTCTCAACCGATCATGGATTGGAAACCAGTGCACTCTCCCCATAAGTGAGGAGCAAGAAAAATGGGAAAGAAGATTATAATCTTTTGGTAGCCATTTAGGATAATGTTGGATTTAACTTTTTATCTAAAAAGCCCAAAATTTTGAAATTGGGTATCATAATGGGCGTTTGTTGGTGATGCTCTAAGCTAGCTATCTCAAACCACTAGCTATCCATCAGTCACCAACCATCTCTCCCATGAAAAAAAAAGGAGATGCTAAGTGGCTGACATATGAATTTCATCAAGTGAGATTTGGCTAGTTTGTTAAAGTGGTATAACATATAGAGAGCCTAGTTAAATTAAAATTGTATCTAAATCCCTAATTAATTTTGATGATTAATAAAAATGAACTAATGTGTTTCTTTGAGATTGTGTTCTAGAGAAATTAGTCCTTCAATATGTGCGGTGATCACATTTCAGCGATCTCTGTATTGAAGGTGAAATGATGTCAAAACTATGGTAAAATATAATTTTCTTTGATTTTGAGTCATAGGAAACTGTACTATAAATGGAATGCCGCTTTGAAATCTAGGTTGAAAACTTGGTGCTTAAATCTTTTCATAAAAAGTTTCTTCAAATTCTCTTTTGAATTTTTTAGTTTTCTATTGATCAGAATTTTTGATATTGCATTGGAATTTTTAAAATGACATGAGGTGGCTCTATCGAGAAAAAGAATGGAATTTGTGCCATTAGAATTTTTGATATGAGTTGCAATGACTATGTTGAGAGAAAAATAACGGAATTTCTGTTGGTACTTATCGGAATTTTCATTGTGAATGTCATCTATTCTGTTAAAAAAATAATCAGAATACCCAATATGATATCAAAATTTTTGAAATGAGTTGAAACACTATAATGGAAATTCTAACATATCATATCAAAATTTGTGATGTGTGTGTTGGAGGTTAAATTGAAGTTCAAATTCTATATTGGTTGAAAATCCCGATGACATGTATTGAATTTTTTGATATGAGAAATCTCGGCTGCTAACGGTTGGATTTTATAGAGTGCTATAAATAGCTCCTACCTATCCCAAAGGAAAAGTACCTGGTTCACATTGCAATCATTTGAGACTTTGTGTTGACCCTCTCTCATTTTAAACTCTCTTCTCTTTCAAGAGTGCTTTGTGTGTTATTGATTCATTTTGCCTTTTAACCTTAAAGAGTTTTTATTTCATCTATTACTATTAGAGGTTGGGGATTTCTAGATGGCTAGATATCATCTTTGAACTACCAATTCAATTGTGGTGTGCTGAGAGGAGTTTATAAAGGTTGTATCTCGCTCTTGTAAGGAAAGAGATCGATGAGTGTATTTATACAATCTTAAAAGAAAAGGGTTGGAAAACATCTAGCTCTTTCTAAACTTTTCAACATAGAGTAGAATCTCTTTAAGGATTTAAATATCGAGAAATGCATCTTCATGTAAATCTCGATGATATTTTCTATTATATCTTTGGCTTACTTAGTTTCTTGTTGATGTAATTATCTATTTGTTATTTGAGCTTATTTTCTTATGTTAGATCTATCTTTTTTTATTGCTTGGTCTAGCTTGTTGTGTATATCGAAATATCTACTATAGATATTATTGGAATATCCGATACATAACCCTCTCCTCTAAATCTTAATCAGTGGTTTTACAAACAATATATAGCCAGCAGATTTTTACTTGTCTCTTAGAGCACCTAGTAAGACTAAAAATATATTCCAAAATTTGTTGTTAGGATTCGTAATCAGATTTTTAGTGGTGACTCTTTTCAAAGGATAGCAAAAACTTGACTTCTAAAAATAAAAAATAAATTCACCCCTACCAACAGAAAAAAAAAACGAAGTCTTTCCCTCCCCTCCCACCTCTCAAATGTAGGAAGTCTCTAGAGTGGCAGATGGAGAGCAATTGCTCTTTCCGACTTGTGAGAAGCACTTAATTGGGTCTCTAATTTTTTTGAATCGAGGATGGTGGTCTGTTGGATTCACTTATTCTAGAAACTCTGAAATTTTGATACTAAAAAGAGTGTTGGGTATTTGTTGGTGATACTCTTAGATATGCTCCGAGATAATTCTGTTAAACATTTGCATTACTATAGCTCTAAAACACATAATAGCATCCTGACTCCGTTATTCATGCTTGACCCAAGCAGAACTGTACTGAATTGAACCGAATAAAGAAAAAACGAGCAGCAATGAAGGGAGTGTGGCGAAACGTCCGTCCATCTCGGGTGACGTGGTTTTGCTGGCTGCAACGTTGTGTCGTGTGGTAGCGTTGGTGTCGGGGCCCACCAGGCAGGCAGAGAGCAGGGGAGGTCGGTCGCTGTAATACTTTACTATTACTGCAAGACTTGTCACTCACTCACTCATTCAATGCTTGCTGCTATAAACTAGCGCCGATAAATAAATAAAATAAAGTCGGGACGCGTCTCTTCATTCGTTCTGATTCTGGACCGCCAGGCCACGTGGCACGTTACACGCCTGCACCCGCACACGGAGACGGCCATCTGTTTTCTTTGTTTTGTTTCAGCGAGAGGAGAGAAGAGAGGAGCTTCAGTTGGATGCGCTCGGAAGTTAGTGCAAGCCAGTGTGGGGACGACCAACAATTCTTCCGTCGGTGACACACGAGAGAGACGCCTACGCACGTGACATGTGCTACTCCTGTGCGACTAATAATCTTGTGGAAGATTTACGCGGATTCTGGGATGGCTAAATTACAATTACAGGGCCCGTGGTTGTTGAGTTGGGGAGGATGATAAGCCTAAGCTAGGGCGACGTGGTTTGCCTTGGCAACCGCTTTTTCTTTCAGCTTTTTCTCAGCTTTTGTGTATATGTTTTTTTTTCTAAACTTCTAAAGCAGATTTTTTTTTTAATTTGTAGTAGTTGCTTTCATCGTCTATGCTTAATAGGTATTAAAAAAATTAAATAATCTTTTGTTTTTTATGTTTTAGAACTTTTAAATACGACCGTACCGATAGAAAGGAAGTAGGCGGGCGTCCAAGCTTGGTCGATCGGCTAGGTGAGGGTCGGAGAAAAGCGTCTTTCTATTGGCGACACCTTGATCGTCTCTCTTGCTTTTCTTGTTTTTTTTTTAAAAAAAAATTGGCCCCAGAATCCGATTCTCCTATAGCCTAAAACTTTCCTTCCTTCTTGTCCCTTTCAACTGCACACGGTGCTGGTCCTTCCCTCGTTCTTTCTGGGTAGAGTTTTTAGAGCAGCAAATTGATCTATCGCTAGCTACATTTATTTGCCTTAAATTCATTGTCACTTTTAGATGGGGTCTCAAGTCTCAAGAGAGAGGTCTACAATAAACAGATAAACACTGTCAGATCACTCGATAAAACTAATTAAACTAGAAGACAAAGCGACGGAGAGGAGAGAGTGGCCGGGATCAGAAGGGGGCCTCCCTCCCATTTTGTGAGTGTACGTATTGTGCAGTCACAAATGCAAGCCGTGCTGCGTGCACGACGGTGGTGAAGAGGAAAGATAACAGCAGATGGACAAGGACCCATCCTGCTCCCCATGGCCATCGCTCTCCCTCCGCAGAGACGACGACGACGACGACTCACTTCGCTCGTCAGCTCTTACCGAACGTCCGTACGGAGGTTACTTTCCATTGACCGCATCCATCTCACGCTTACACAATGACACAGCCATGGCAAGTAGTATGGACCTGCGTTGGTTAGATCTCAGTAGTTGTAGATCATTGTGGTGGTGGCGGTGTGCATCTCCGGTTGTTGTTTTGACTCCTTGCGTGGGTTTTATCGGTTTCCTCTCAATTTTACGGTGCGATCGTAAGGTTTTCTGACCCTGGTTTATCTCATAAATTGACAGTGCAAGGGTAATTAAGAGATAATCATATTGGTTTTGACAGCATAAATCCCTCAGAAATTAGACCATAACAGGTCTACTAATATAGACAACCCTTCCTTTGTGGCCCATCCAGGAAGATAAGATCATCATCTCCTAGGACAACTCCAGGCCATTCCCCACCAACCCCCTCCAATCCTACTACATCGTCGTCTCCTTCCTTCCTCTCTCTGCCCATTTCAACGCCCAAAACCTCCCCCCCTATCATCATTCCATCCCATCACACATACACAAACACAAAAAAAGATGGCCATAATCTTCACAACAGGAGAGAGGCTAGAAGAGATATGGGACTAGGCAACAGATTCTAACAAGATTTTCGAAACATTAGGGCCACACCCACACATATCCTCTTCAGTCTTCTTCACAATAGACCTCCTACCTACCATGAAAGAGTGCTGGCTGCTGCAAACTTCTTCTCTTCTCTGTGGTTATCCAATCGGTGTTTGGTTACTCACCTCCGGCCGCATTTGCCATATCCTGTCACTTGTAGCCATGACCATCCACACCACCACCAATGGTCAGGTCACTACCAAAGTAGTGTCTGGATGTCTGCAGCTGCAATGATGATACTGAATCCAACCAGCGTTAGCCTAAGAACTCTTCCAATCAATCCACAGCCAGCAAAGCAATGAAAAACAAGGGATACAAGGTGTGGCCCTATTATGATCTTTGAAGGATTTAGGTTGTATAGTGCCGAGCTTTTAGGTTACATGGAGTAAATAAAAACAGAGGCCCACTATCTGAACATGCCTGGCAGGCCACCGACCCTACTTGAAAGTTAATGAATCATACCAGGTTGTATAATTTTGTAATGCTGGGTTGCTCCCCAACAATTATTGAAGGCTCCTAAATAATGACAACAATACTTTTCGTGGAATTTCTAACAAGCATGCAACAAAAATCAGAAAAGCACAAAGATGCTTGTTAAGAACAAAATTATTTATTAATGGCTAACGAATGAAATAATCATACTTGCACAGAAGAAAAATGTACCAATGATACGGTAAGTATGGTAATACAGATGAACCCATGATATTACATTGAAAAAAAAAATCAGTAGTTCAGAGAAGTTAAACATCAATAGTATAAATATCCAAAAAGTAGTAGTTCCGCACAAGACACTAGCATCTAAGTTCAACTAAAAGTGTCTATTCAGGAACAACCCACTTTGCCCTTTCAAAGGTTGTTACCAAATACCAACTAACAGGTAAAAGCTGGATGCTGATGGGGGGATTATGTGGTGCAAGAAAAGAAAGGCATTGTGAATTAATCAAATGTTATAAGGGAAGTCAGCAAGCATTATAGCCTACAAACACAAAACTGAGTAACAAAGGGTAAAACTACTGTAGTTAAAAAACAAGAAGAAAAAGTCAAAAGTCATAAATAGTTGCCATCAATGCTCGTTCCAAACTTTTAATAGAAGAAACAAGAAAACAACAAAAGGGGCACATAATCCCAATGCTAAAAACATCAGGATTAATCTGCAGGGCCTGCTAAAAACTGCTGAGCTGGGCTGGGTTGCATCAACAGGCTAACAATGGGGTAGCTAAACAGGACTAAGCAGCATATTTAATATTAAAGCGCCACTGAACATGGATTGGATCAGATGAATTGAAATGGTTACATTACTAATCTACAGCCATTCCATCATGTAGTGGAAGCTTATTTAGACCGTATTGCGATGCACTTGGTTAGACAATACATGT
Source organism: Oryza coarctata (assembly GCA_030770085.1). Classification (NCBI taxonomy): domain Eukaryota; kingdom Viridiplantae; phylum Streptophyta; class Magnoliopsida; order Poales; family Poaceae; genus Oryza; species Oryza coarctata. The sequence continues at coordinate 1,899,568 of CM061483.1, forward strand.
ACCTGCAGCCAACTAATTAACTCAAGCTACAAAGTCACATCAAGCAATTTAAACCAGTATTACTAAAATAAATAACTAGACAAATAAATGAACGATATGAGTTACAATGTAGAATCGAAATCAGGCACCCATCTAGAACTAGAGATCATAGCTTGCTGTCAAGCAATAGAAGCTTAAAGTATGAATGTTCCCTGAGGTTCCATACATGTTTAAATTCCTCTCAGTGAGCAAAACAACCACCAGGGTATAGTCATTCTAGGCAACTATCTCCAACACAAGTCATATACCCACCCATTAAGGATAAATCATTCCAGACTTTTCCCTGTTAGGGATTCTATGATGGCCAGGTAAACTATAGTAACCCAGCAGCTATCACTCATGAATCAGGGGCAGATCAACTTCTTATAGCGCCAGTCAACTTCTCGTACCTATGTAAGATGCTCCTGTAGATCAGCATTGGAGGTAGTCCACAACCACATTACAGTGATCCTGATAAGAGCAGACAGTTAACTAGGTCCGGAATTCCAGAAATTCTAGTATACATTGAGTATAAATACTAAATAAAACTGAATTACATGACAAGGTAACAATACTGTTTTTGTAACCCAGTGTATCCAATCTACAGTAGCGTTATATTGAAAAAAAAAACTATGATTTGGATTTGTTATGCAAGTATTGGATTCCATAGGTTATGGTGACAACAAATGCCAATCATAACAAAGGTGACATGCAACAGAATGTGGTGGTAAAAAAATTCAAAGCACTAGTTGCATAAGGTATCCAATCTACAATAGTGTTATATTGAAAAAAAAAACTATGATTTGGATTTGTTATGCAAGTATTGGATTCCATAGGTTATGGTGACAACAAATGCCAATCATAACAAAGGTGACACGCAACAGAATGTGGTGGTAAAAAAAATTCAAAGCCCTAATTGCATGAGGTATCCAGGGTTGCAACATAGCAGCTACGCAATGAATGATAGGACTCCCTAACAGCAATAAACATATTTAAATACAAACATAGTCTGCACATGGCATCAGTTCATGTTTCCAAGAAGATGCAAAAATCACAAATATTTGAATTCACTTTCTAGATTTGCAAGACTCTTAATGCTAACTCACAGTTAAATTTTCATATCCTATAGCAGGTATCAGTGTGGACAATCACCATGGCCTTGCAGGCCAATCAGGGTGTAACGATCAATGCTTTGGGAAATTTTGAAACTTATTACATGTGAACTTTGAATATAAACTGAAAAAAAAATAGCAGGAATGAAATTGTCCTAATGTGTTCTCCCTATCTCAATAAGAAACAGGCAATACCCTAATAGAGATAAACTTGGTAACTCAACTCATGCTTATTAACTTTCATTTCTGAGTTCCGGTAAAATCCAGGTCAACTGTGATGCAAGGGTATTGTTCCTTTTGTTTTCCATGTTTTCAAGGAGGTTGAGCATGTTAATACAAGACTCCAATGGAGCAAGTATCCCTCGAATAAATTTTTTTATTCATTTCAGCTTAGCTTTCCACTGCAACCCAAGCATTCATTAGAGAAGATATATGCCAATCTGACAGGTTTATAACATGAACATCGCAAGAAATGGTGTTCTCTGTTCAGTATTCACATAGCTGTGCACAACCAAACAAACAAGCTAATCCTACAGCCATGCACAGACAAATCTCATTCCTTTGAAAGAAATGCTCACGAACATTATAGGTTTTCCATTTACTAACTTTGGGTATTGGTAAACGCAAGGTTAATCATCACCCTACAGATGTTGGCCCCTGTGCTGTCTTTTTTATTATTATTTCTATTGGAGGTGTAATACTCACAACCCAGCTGGCATATGACTTCAAATTGTGCCAAGACTAGACCACACTGATTCTCCTTCATATTGACCCGTACCACAGTATCATTTGAAGTCTCTGTTCAAGTTCAACAACCAAACACGAGTATTCGACTTGTGAATTAAAAGACCCCGCACAAATAAGGACAAGCAAAACATAAGTCAAGCCCATGAAATCCAGAGCGAAGCCACAACGGGCAAGTTTTGAGATTCTGCTCAACTTTAAACCTCCCCGCTAGAATTACATATGCGGCCACGGTTGTTGCTACTCCTACAATCCAATCCATACATAAACTTCACCAGTAGAGAAATGGGGATGAAAGGGATCACTGGAACTAACCTTCACAACATTACGTCGCAGCGGCGGGCGGGGCCACTGAACGCCGCCTCCGTCCCGTTCTTCCCGTGGAAGGCGACGGGCACGCCGTCGCACATCACCCTCATCACCCTCCGGCGCGTGCGCCAGCCACCTCGATCGAAGACGGCCACCGCGGCGAGCCTGACCTGCACATCCATGGTGCCGACGCCCCCGCCCTTGAGCGGCGCCGCGTCGTCGGGCCCCACGTAGGCCCCGTCGACCTCAAGGCGGAAGGCGAGCGTGGTGGTGTTGCGTGGTGCCTGCGCGAAGGGGGGAAGCGTGGCGACGGCGATGGGGGAGGACGGGGCGAGGGAGACGGAGGCGAGCGGGGAGAAGTAGGTGACGGTGAGCTTGGAGTTTGGGTTGGCGGCGAGGAGGGAGGTGTCGAAGGAGGCGGAGAGGGAGGAGTTGGCAGCGGAGTAGGCGACGCGGGAGAGGCTGAGAGACGCGAGGGAGAAGGCCGGGACACGCGGGCGGAGGAGGAGCCAGACGATGAAGGTGGCGGCGCCGAGGAGGAGGAAGGCGGCGACGACGAGGCCGAGGAGGCGGCGGAGGCAGGTGGGGGGAGGCGAATGGGGCAGGTAGGGGTGGTGGTGCGGAGGCGGAGGCGGAGGCGACGGGTAGTGGTGGTGGTAGGCGTGCGGTGGAGGCGGGGCGGGGTAAGGGTAGGCAACGCCGAAGGCCGCCGCCGCCGCCGTACCGGCGGTGCCGTTGGCGGTGGGGGGTGGCGCGGCCGCGGCGAAGTAAGCGGCGTTGGAGGAGGGCGGCGGTGGCGGGTGGTTGGCCGGGTAGCCCATGGCGGGGCCGGGAGGGGGCGGGGACTTGGGGTTGGGGTTGGGATGATCGGACGGATGGGAGGAGGAGGAGGAGGAGGGGTGCATCGTGGGATCGGCGGCGGCGGCGAGCGGCGGTGGAGTGGGAGGGAGGGAGTGGGTGGTAGTAGTGGTGGCGATTTGGGATCTGAGTGCGAGAAGGGAAGGGAGGGCAGCAAATTCATCGGAGGCAGACCGTTGCTGCTGCGCCGTCGGTTCCTACTGCTCGGTGCCTCCGTGCTCTCCGATTGGGTTTTTGTGGGTCTTTTTTTTTTCTTTTTGTTGGTGGTGGCGACCGTAAAACGGGAATGGATTTGTTTTCTGCGTTTTCTTGTGTTTGTAGACCTGATCGTTGACTAAAATAATACAACACAGCTTACTGTAAAGACGTAGACATTAATCTCTTTTTTCTAAGAGAGATGACTATGTAGGCTTACAGCATGAACGAGGTGGAATTTGTCACGTGCTAGTAGCGGGCCAAGAGAATTTCTTAAGACAATCCAATTAAACTGAGTGTTTCATTAAAAAATATTTTTAACAAGTAGGATAATTGTTTGCATCAAATTTTGGTAAGCACTACAGATAGAATTGACAGATAGAATTGAGGAGTTGATCATAGAAAGAGTCTGATTGATACAATAAAAAACCGATGATAATAGATTTGGTTTAGACCGATGATAATAGATTCGGTTTAGTTAAAAAACGAAAAGTTATTTAGATAGGATTGAGTCTGAGGAGGAACCCACGACATAATATTTTTATTTCTTGGATATATCTAGTAAGATAAGTAAGACTAATTAATTTTTGTTAACTTTTTAGAAATAACTTTCTTTTATATTTAGTTGTTTGTAACCGTATCGGATAACTCCAGTGTATAAATATAGACCCTCTAAGATCTTACTAATCATTAAACATAGACCATCAATATAATCTCAGCATATCGCCACTTTAACTCGTCTAAGTTTTTTCTGACGAGTTCTGACGCAAGGCTGCAATGGTTAAGTTTAATCTTAGACAAAAGGGTAAGTCACACCTTATTCTGTTTAAAGTTGTATTGATTAGGTCTGACTTTTTAATCTGATGAGACATACCACATCACGTTCGTGTAAGGTTCATCGATACATCGGTCTCTATTCATCGATAATTGGGGTAGTAACATTGTTATCTACCTGATTTTTTATGAGATTTTTTGATTGAGTTTATTATTTGATTTGATGATAGTAATTTGAGGGTATAATCATTGTTATTGAGATATCATATGAGAAATTTTTATATACAATTTTTTATACGAAAATACACCATTTTATACCTTGGATACCTTGGAAATCCAAAATATTTTATAGGAAACAAACCGGGCCGTAGAGCCAGTCCCAATAATATTTATGCACCGCATATATATGCCACGGAAGAATATAAAAGAGGACATATTCATTAGACTGCTATGGAGGATTCCAACTTATTGAAAAAAGAATATGAAGTTCTCGTTGCCATAACAAAATCTTAAGAAACAAGCTACCACTAGGCCAAATTTGTGCCAAAATACTCTACCATTTATTCCGAGCAATAACGCGGAAAACGTGAGTCGGAAGACATAAGTGGAACAAACACGGTTTCCCCGGAGAAGACGACGCTGCAAGATCTAAGCTGAATGTTTAGTGCTGACGTGACGAGTTGTTTCAGAGTGACAGAGAAGGGAAAGTGTGCGGGAGAAGCACATTCGTACGTGCAAGAACTCGTAGCGATGCTTTGGTTCTCCGCTTCGAACTGGTGGTCACAATAAGCTCTCACTCCAAGGATAAAAAAAAAAGGAACCCAGCAGAAAGGCCCCATGGTGAATCGATTCCTGCTCCACATCCTCATTCCTTTCATACCACCGTCCTACACGTCTCAGACTACTTGACGTTGCAGACTTGCAATCTGGTAAAACTCAGCGATCGCATGTCTAATCCTAGCACTAGAGAAAAAGCGACGAACAAAGTGCAAATGGTGAAAAAGGAATAACTAACAGATGTGAAGTGTGGTCGAGGGCTCTCGACGCAGGTTCGATACATGGGATTGCGTTGCCTCACCGCCGGGTTTTCTCTCTGCATCTCACATGTAATCTCCACCGTCCGTCAGGAGGCGACGGAGACCCCGATCTGGCCGGCGATCCTCCTCGGCCGTCGGTGCCGCAGGTGGCCAAGAAGAGACGCTGCCGCCGCCTTCCTCGCTTCTGGTCCATCCAGCTGCTTCCTCTCTCTCTCTTCCTGTCCACCCCCTCAGATCCAGAACATGGAGGTGCAGATCGAGGGGGTCGAGCGCTTTCGCCATCTTGCCGCCCTGTCGCTGCCGCTCCCTGCCCATGCCGCAGCAGCAGCCTTGGGAAGAGGGGAGGTAGGGGAACAGAGTCTCCGCCGTCTCCTCGCCTTCGTGGTGGGCTTAGGGCCCGGGGTCGTCGTCCTCCTTGGGGAAGCCTTGGGCGAGGAAAAGACGGCCGGCGGCTGGTGGCGGAGGCAAAGGAACGCCTCAGCGTCCCTGGAACGCCCGACGGCGCGCCGGCGCTTGAGCTAGCCTAGCTCAAGCCGTCGTCGGTGGTGGTCGTTGTGGACCTCGACTGCGCCCAAAGCTCGCTGCATGGGCTCATGGCCAAGGACATCTAGGCCGATGCCAAATGCGGCGGCGACGGCGGAGATACGGACATTGTCAAGAAGCACTCTGCCCCATCGAGGATCCTTTCACAGGACTCGGCTCTTGGATCGCCACGAACGTCTCCTGGATCTGGACCACCGGCAACCACGAGTCCGCCCGCCTCTCCACCCCTTCACCGGCGACGTCGCCGAGTTCCCCCACCTTGATTCCGAGAGAGGCGGCCAGCCATTGGGCGGTGACTGCACTGGGGTAGTGGGGTCGACCGATCGAGGTCGTATCGCGAAGAGGTGGGAGTTTTTTTTAACTGAATGACCTACTTTTAGTTTTTTTCTTAATAAAATTGTTCACGCAACGTCATTATGGGTTAACCAAGTAAATTATATCACATTAGATAAAATAAGATTAACGTCAAAACCACCTAGGAAGGAAAGTTCCGATAGAAGATAAATTAATCCATGTCTATAGTTGAGAAAGATACAATGGACTTTTTATTAATCAAAATCGATATGGGCCATGCGGACCATTCTCGCGCGGATTGCATACCATGACTCGATCTCTGCTCTCGTATGGCCCGCACGACCAGTCGGAGGTAGAATGCTATCTCGACGTGACGTGTCGTCATGTTCGTTTTCGAGGAAGGTTGATTTCGAAAGTGTTGAGTTTTCGAATAAGATTTAGAATTTGGAATTCAAATAAAATTTCATAGAAAATAGATTTCAAATTAGAGGTTTAATGTTCTTTTAGTGCTGGTCCCTGCATAAGACGTGTTAAGGGCAATCTAATCTAATTTATAAGGAATATTTTATGACATATACCCTAAGTATATTCTTAGGTATATTTTCTTGTTTATACTTCTTTAGTGTTATTCATCTATTACTCACATTCTAAGGGCTAAGGGTGACTGTGCTTGTGCTCGTAAACAGTTTTACTGTCAACACACGAATTAAACTCGGTGGGACTCAAAATAAACATCTTTCTATTAAATAAGAACGATGAAAAACGGTTTATATTAAAATTAATAAAATTGGTTTATAATGTAATTGTTTAAAATAAGTTTATGTTGGTATTATTTAATTAGTTTATATTAAAATTATTTATAAAAAGTACTGTGAGTGTGTATGTATTGGCATATGTTGGTAATGTTTTATTATTTGTATGTTGGCATTAAATATGAGAATATATGAAAAATCACTTTGGAGAAATTTTTTATAGAAATTGAGAAATTAATTTTTAGAATTTGTCACAATAATGAGCAACCTTTTAACAAGCGCGGGGCATAGGTGCACACATAGGCGAAGCTGCTGTCAAGTAGGTTAGATCTGTCATTGAGGGTGGGCATAGGCATGCGATAGTGTTGTGGGTGATAGATGAGACCGAATGAGGTGAGGTGGTGTATGTGGGCCTGCACGCGCATGCGAGCATAGGAGATCCAGACACAACGTGGCATAACATGATTGGTTTGGAAGTGTGTCTAAGCGGGATTCTCAGTAAAAACGCGTTAGACTCTGTGATCAACCATGTAGCGGTGATATGAAATAATCTAAAGCGTCAGTTTCGAATATTAGGATAGAGAATAAATGGAGCAGTGATTATGAAATCTTAAGAGTATTTAGTTTTTTTTTAAGATTTTTTAAAAATAGAGAGTAAGATGTTATGGATTTATAGATAGAAAATTGAGAGAGTTTTCTTTTGTAAATAATTTTAATAATAAAGGTAAAGTTTATGGAATATTAGCTAATATCTTTCTTATGTATGAGTAGCGATTGATTTTATATTAATTTACTTTGATCTAAAATTTAGCTATGGTGTTTTTTTAATGTTTTAAAATTAGAGTTTAATTAATTTTGATCAATCGTTTATTAATTTTATTTTATTAATATATCGAGATCTATAAGTCTGATTGAGGTGATTTCAATTGGATTTGTTTACAAATTTTATATAGTTTATTTTACAAAAATTTCAAGTCGATCTGAGTTACGTATCTTCGGTTATAATTTATTTAGTGATGAAACGATGTTTTGTCTATATTAAAAACACAGTTTTTCAGATTTTATGATTAATAGGCATTGTTAAATTTTATTTTTGGTATTTGCAATTATTCGATTATGAGTTGATTCTACGTTCTCTTACAGCGGTTGGACATTTGAATCAAAGGCGGTGGCAAGAGGTGATAGAAATGTATTTTGGGCCATTTTGGGCCCCACACATTGGGCTTCCTGCATGGGTAATCACCACTTGCATGATAATTTTTTGGCAGTAATGACAGAGTGAGGCTCATAATGGTTTTAGAGGTAGCTAGATAAGTGTTGTATCGTCATTTTTTATTATGTTTTGATCGGTGTCCCATAGAGTTTTTTTCACAACAAAACGAAGTTCTGGATACTGTGTACAGCGCAGGTAAAATGGACACACACGGTTGGAATAATACGCAGAGGAAAAGTTGCTATTTTTGGGAGGGAGCGGACACTGTACTGCCATTTTTAGTTAGGAGGAGAGGGTAGTTGGTTAGGCTTCCTGTAGTCGCCTCCATTTGTCTTATCTTAACTAGTAAAAAAACGGAAGTCGTTTCTGTACTACTTCCGCTCGTCCCTTCCTTGGTGCCTTGGTGGGGTCGGACACGTGCCCCACGTGCGCGAGACGCCGAGAGCCCATAGCCCTCACCTGGGCCACTGGCTGCCTCGGTTAAGCCCAATCAAAACAACTAATCACACTTGAGCAATTTTAATGTGTCTGAAATTGCAAACAAGGTGAGAGATCACAAAATTGAGTACTCATTGGCTGACTTCACTCTTCAGAAACCGAATTAGGGACTAGGGTTGGGGAAACTAGAGGTCAAGGATTTAGGGTATTGGAGCTGGGGGCAGAACTCACCTATGGCAACGAGCAGCAGCTCTAATCGGGGCTTCAAATCACCGCCGGCAAGCTAGCCCATCGGACTCGGTGACGCAATCCAATCGCAATCGTCAATCAGCTTTGGAGGAAGGAGAGGCGCTGGGAGCCTGGCGCACGTCGCCATCGCGTGAGAAACTGAAGCGAGTCGAGGCTTCACGGAGATACCGATGCGTCGCCATTTGCACCATGCCTCTCTGCTCTCTCCTCTCGGAGCACGCTAATAGCCTGTTTACGTAGGATTTCAACACATGTGGCAGAGAGAAAAACGGGCGACTATTTTATCGTCGGCGCTACGCGCGCCTAGGCATTTTGCCTGCCATGGGACAAATCCTTGGGGACTAGAGACTAGCTCGATTAAAAAGAGTGAAACCTTGCTGATGTGGTGAATTGGCTATCTGTTAAATGACGTGGCTATTAATTGGAGCCAGTACAAGTTAGCTGTACTATTGACCTTGCTCTCATTATTTTCTTACTAATAGTGCCGCTGATGGTTTAAATTGGGCTTGTCCGCTTGTACACTGCCGTTAGTAGAGAGGAGGGGGATTTTTTTATTTATTATATATATATAATTTAAAGATTTATACTTTCAACTGTTGTTTTTTAAAAGGGTTTTTTAAAACATAAATACCAAATGCCGTTTAGCCCCATTACAACAACCGAAACTAAAAAAATTTATACGTGGCTCTCTTGCAATCCTATGGTCTTTTTTTTTTCACGACAAAGTAAGAACAAGAGAGCACCGTTTTTACAGGTGGCCCTTGTCGTTCTCTAGTTGGATCGTTTTCTCGCTTCTAGGCCCATCCATGATAGGAAGTGGGCCTATTAATTTTATAGGCAATCCTTATGCCATTTAAGTATTTTTATCACTACCATATAAATATAAAAAAGAGATTTTAAATAAATCTTCTTTTATTTAGAGATTTAATTATAAAAATTTTAAAAATACATAGAAAAGATAATATGTTTGAGATGTCACCCAGTGTTAATATTATAATATTATTATACTATTTTAAGCTAAATGATTAATAGATTTATATAGAAGATGTTCTAAGATTACTAAGAGATTTATACCGTAATATAAATAACGCAATGGGTAACACGGTACGAATATCTATTTAGAATTTATGGATATTATTATTTATCGTTCACTTGTATTCACCTGTTGGTAGAGAAGTCGATTCTTTTAGCTATTATAGTTACGATAATAACAAAATTAAAGCAAATTAGATATATATATATATAATAAACTTAAATCAATAATGTTTTAACAAACAAAGAACTTCTATTTATTAACCACATTATCTGATAACGATTTACCATAAGTGCACTTAGAACGCTCTTGTCATGTAGATAGTACAAGAGATTGTATCCTCTAGTCTAACTATTCGGCTCACCGATATCATTCGTACTTCTACTTTCTCATCATATACCGTTCTTTTGATTCTGAGGAAAGAAAACCAACGACCCTATTAGAACCAACGATTATAGTAAAATACTAGATTTTTTATATTAACCCACTGAATAAATCTATATATCCTTCCATAGATCTGATAAAGAAAATATTAGTTTAGTAAGGAACAATTAAAAAATAAGTACATACAATCTATATCTCATGAGAATAGTTTAGGAATTGAAAAAATCTCCTTCCAAAAGTGTTAGGGCCCTAAGAGCTGGCATCGATCATCACATATACGAAACAAACGGTCACACCAAGATGAAATTAGCCAAGCTAAATGATCCCTTCTCTAGTTAGGATCCTCAGTGAAAACATATTTAGCAACCATTGTTCTTTGATATTATATTAAGTAGAGCAAACGTGTCTTATATAGCATGAATTGTGTTAAATGTGGATGACATTACTAGAAGCATTGAAAATAACATGACATTTATATGTGGAAAGTGTCATACCTGTAGAAACCATTTAAACACGATATGACATTAACGTGTCGAAAGTTAGCCATCGAGTTATGCTGAAAACGATGTGATGGTCATACACCGAAAGTTGGTTATCAGGTTATGTTGAAAGCGACATAATGGTCACGTACCGTATGTTGGTTGGCATCATTAAGTATTGATTATGACTTAGTAGTCATACACGCAGTAAGAAATGAATGCACTAAAAATTGGTTGTCGTATGCTACCAGCAGTCGTGTGCGTACTATAAAGAGCGTGGTTTTAACGTATAGTAAGTGATGAAGATACGTAAAGCCAAAACAATTAAGTAATATAAACAGTAAGTATAAGTGGCACAACATACTACTTATCCAGGACCTGCCATATGCTCCTCTTCGTCCTCCTACCCTACTCTCGCATGTGACCCTGATGAGGTGGTCAGCTTTGATAGCACAGCTAGCGCGGATATATTACGTAGGAGTCAAAGCATATGGCTCATATATCTGAGGTAGTGGAGCTTCTATAAGCTAGCAGGAGCCGAGCATATTCTAATCTACTATGAGATCATCGTGGTCGAATAAGTCGTACGTCTATTCAATGTAGAGATCTACGATGTTATAGTCTAAAACCTTATAAGAAAAATGGTTGAGCAATACAAATTAGAATATCATATATAAAATAAAAATATATATCTTATGATAAACCTAAAAACCCTCACGTGGATGAGTGGACGTCCCTGCTCCCTTTGTTATCTCGTTTCTCTTGCAGATGGGTCCGTCATCCATAGAGCTTTAGACGGGGAGTTGATAATACAGTCGTGGACCAATGGTAGGAGCGGTAGCGGCTTCCACGGCGGCGGACATGACCGACGTTAGCTTCCATGGTGGCGCCCACAACCGGTCGCCGCTTCCATGGTGGCGTCCACGGGCGGTGCAAGAGTGACAGCTTCCATGACAGTGACCATGACTGACAGGACAGCAAGAGCAGCAGCCATGATGGGTAGCGCGCAAGGCTGCCACGACCGATGGTGAAAGCTAGCTTAGCTTATGGTGGCTGGCATGGTCGGGTTATTTTTATTTTTAATTGTTTCTCTCAAAAATAATAAAATAATAATAAAAGTGTATTTCAGTAAATTAAGTATTTTTTAGTGCCTTTTCAGCCGTGCTATAATCTTGCGATGTTTCTCAGCTAATTACATATTTTTTAGACATCCTATAGCAAATTTTATCTTTTTTTTAAAACATGCTTATATCAGTTGTTGTATGCAGTAGAATCTACAGGAGCCTATCCAAATTATCTTCACCATGTAGGGACACCAATATCATCCTAGAAAGGTGATCGTGCCAAAAATATCTCGTACGACCATACTGACGTCTGAAAGGTCTGTTTAGTTTTAGTGTAGACCGATCAGCTTCTCTTCGTAGCTCGAGGTACACGTGCCAGGGTCCATAAGGTCCACTCGGCTCCGGCGTGATGGCGCGGGTGTGGACGTGCCAGTTAATTTTGACCCTGTAATTGATAAGGAGGTAAGACGAACGAATCAGTCGAACGATGGGCCGATACGAGTTCTCGTTATCGGCTGGCCACCGATAGTATCGAGGTGGTTATCGGCCGCGTCCGGATGGCTCTGTTATTAGCTGGTCGTCGATAGGGATCGGGACGCTATTCCATCGGCTATGGAACCGATGAAGGTATAGATAGATATCGATGAAGGATATGATGTTTCCGGGTATGGTGAAAGTAAGATCCTGATCCATCGGCCGCAAAGCCGATAGAGGCACCGAAGGATATTAAAAGCAAAGCGCGCATGATCCCTTCTAGTAATCGACGGAAGCTGTAGCGGTCGTTCATCGGCTATAAAGCTGATGAAGGCATATGTAAAGTGACAAGGAATCGTATAAAAGACACACTGGTTGCAAAGTTAATGCTACTCTGGATATGGCAAGGACGAAGCGAATCCATCGGTTAGCTGAGCCGATGAGAGGACGTCTTTATGAAGATAGGCACTCGAGAAGAGTCTCTGAAGATTGGTGCGTATCGGTCGAGGAGCTAATACGCTAGGCGTGTTGCTCAATGTATAGATAACTCATCGGCTAACACTTCGATGAAACGCCGTACAGAGACCTATAGACCTAAAGTTCAATTTACCGTCGACAACCTCATAGGTTGAACCTAACCGACGCAACATGAGATCGACGATGGTGGAGAGAGCTTAATAGGTCGATATATCCTGCAAGGACGTGATGCGATACATCCGATCGGTCTAAAAGGTCAGACCTAACCGATGCAGCCTTACATAGAGTAAGACATATTGGAATAGTGGCGGGACTTACCTCTTCACCGAAGATTAAATTTAACCGATGCAGCCCCACGTCGAGAGCCTTAATCGCCAGTAAAAATCTAGATAAATTAGGGTGACGATGCGTCGAAATTGTATTGATCCAGAGATATGTTGATGTTATACAGGTTTTTAAGGATCTATATTTATACCCTAACATTACATAGTCCGACGCGGTTATAACAACTATAGGACGTTATCTTCTAAAAATATAAAAAAAAAATATCTCTAGAGAAGTTAACTAAACTAATCGTAATTTTTACGGCTTTTTTTTAAGACTCATTCTTATTTGAATAATATTCTATTCTTACACCAAATCTTTCTTACTTCTTATAATTGGCTTATTTACTAGGGATCATACTTTCATCTTTTTCTGAGGTTATTAAATTTTGACGTTAATAAAATGTATTTATCAACCCAAATAAAACACCACATGCGAATTCTATTTCAAACACTATATAAGTAACCAGTATACTTTGAACCGGTGACGGCAATTTTCGACTGACGGCATCAATCCCCTCTAATATCACATTGGAATCACGCTGTTCTAGCTGTTGTACACAGGATCGTGCTAAGCGGATGGATGAGCAACCAGTGTCATTGATAGTACAAATCAGAAACGACCCCTTGCATCTATTCTGCACCTCTGTGGTGTCCCATTAAATCTAGTGGTAGGTACATAATCATTTTACAAACTAGATGAAATGCGCGTTGCGGCGGAAGATTTTACTAACAATGGTACTGTGAACTTTAAAAATGTAACTGTGCTAAAAAAATGTTAGTGAAATATTAATATTGAATATCAAGAGGGTATAGACTTGATTTCTTCCAGTGAACAGGTAGCGTATTTGTATTATTTATCAATTTAGAGGGACAATACAATGTGCTATTAGACATCACTATCATAAAAACTAAATTTCTGCTATTTGATATCAAGACCAAAGTACAAATCATCTTTGATATTTTTCTAGTACATTTGAACATATATAGGATTAAGCTAAAATGTTTTGATGGTCATGAATTCATACCTCAAATAAATTGTTGCTGTAACCAAGTAGTTGTCTAAATTACCTTAATTCATTCCTGTGGAGCTGAATGTAGAATGAATTGGAAGAGAGAAATAAATCATCTCAAATCCTCACAGATTTTCCTGTAGAATGAAGTGAATAAACGGCTTCAATGTTGAAAAGCAAGAAAACAAATCTAACCCTCGATGATAGAAAATGTGCAGCAGCACAATACCATGCTTACCCCAATACGGAAATTGGTTTACCTAAAAGAAGATGGAAGATTTGAAGATTGCTTAAGAAATTTGGAGTTATACGAACTTCCGAGTGATCTCTGCAGTGACAAGTAGTAGCAAAAGATACTATCAGCATGTTTTTTCTGCAAACCAAAATGTGAACTACAAATCAGCTAGAAAAACATATATGGTGTGGACATGTACATGTAGCATTGAAGTAGGAGCTATATGCAGGCTTGCAGATCTGTTGGCATGATGAACAGACGCTAACCTTAATTCTGAGATTGGACTCCACCATGAGTGCAGGTGCTTAAGTACATGATGAATTGCCTAGTTCTTATTTCGTTTGCTGATGGAGTAGATGCTCGAGAAAGCGGTGGTAGGAGGCCGGCTGGGCTGGGTTCGCTATGGCAAGGAAGCGATCGATCGGATGCACCGCAAGCGATCTAACGGACGCTCATCTTCAATCCGATGGCTAGGATTAATATAGGTGATGTACTCTCATGGTGGGAAATTAGCTTTAATGATATTTAGTGGGGCCAACTAGGATGCTCGGCTAATCATTTGCCTTTATATAATAATTAAAGGAAAAAAAGCGCTGACGAATTAAGCGTCGACAAGCACGCAGCCACACCAAAGTCGTCGTTTTTTTTTCTTTTTCCACGGCTAGTCCACCCCCAAAACGAGCGGCCAGGAGAAACACACCAAATATCTCCCCCCAAATCACGTGAAAAAGTCAAAGTCGCCCAAGTCACAGGTACTAATTCGAAATATCTCGGATTAATTTTGAATTAAAAATATCTCGAAACACCAAGGGAGTGGGAGTAGTATTTTGTTGGCTCGTTTGGTTTCCACGCCCTCCTCCGGGTTGATCCTCTCCTCCTCGCTGCTGACGTGGCACCCACCACGTAAAACAAATTGCAGATATTTTCCCACCTCCCCCTCTCCTCCTCCTCCTCCTCCTCTCTCCTCTCTTCTCTTGTCCTCTTCCCAAATGTCTCCCGACGCCGATGAGGCGGCGGCCGGCGGCGAGGGCGCGGCTGCGGGGGTCGGGGCGGGGCCGTCGCCTGCTGCTGCTGCGGCTGCTGAGGCGCGGGGGGAGGTCCTGTGGGACCAGATCCTGCCGCGGCGGTCCCTCCGCGTGCTGCTCGTCGAGCACGACGATTCCACCCGCCAGGTCGTCACCGCGCTCCTCCGCAAGTGCGGCTACCGCGGTGAGTGTCCTCGCGATCGATTGTTTGCTTCCTTCCCGCGGGATTGAGTTCTGAGGAGAGGTAATTGGGGGTTCCCTGTTTGCTCTGTGTTTTTTTTCTTTGGCTGCTTCTTCCAATCGGAGGTGACAGTGGCGGCCGTGGCGGACGGGATGAAGGCGTGGGAGGTGATGCGGGAGCGGGCGTACGCCTTCGACCTCGTGCTCACGGAGGTCACCATGCCCACGCTCTCCGGCATTGAGCTGCTCTCCAGGATCGTCGCCGCCGAGTGCAAGAACATCCCCGTCATAAGTAACCTGCTCTTCCACCATGCCCTGCCTATGTTTTTGCCGGAGGAGTTGATTTAGCTGAATTCTTGTGGCGTGTGCGGTGCGCCTCAAACCGGAGCTGCCAAACGGGCTAGACCTCACTATCTAGCGGGTGCTTTAATCAAGGAACTACTCTGTGTTAGTTTTTAATGATACATGCTTAATTTTGGCTGCCATTTTTATTGTTGGATGCACGTCCGAGTTATTGCAACCGGATAACTTGTGCTGATCTCAAATGAATCAGGACTGTGATGTAGTTTTGTATCGTTTTCTAATAATAGCTTTGTCAAAATTGAATCGCCGTTGCTAAATTCCATTTCTGTTATTGCTTGTGATAACAACAACATCAAAGCCTTTCAGTCCCAAACAAATTGGGTAGGCTCTGTTATTGCTTGTGATATTGCCAAATATTGTTTCTTACTAGTACAAGATTAGTACTGCGTGAGCATCGCTAGATGGATAATTTCCCATCTTAATTTTACTTGGCGCTATTTATTTCAGGATGTTAGTTATGGGATTGGAGGTAGTTTATTCACAAAATTTCAACGGTAGCCACATGTCTTTTGTATGAAATTTTACATCCAGACTTTGTATGGATGGCCCACAATCCCAGCCCGTCCACACCTGTATGCCTGAATTTTAGTTCTTATCCCTGTACATACATGTGGATGGGCTGGGATTGAGGCCCATTCAAACGTGGCCTCAAAAATATGATTGAGAGTGGGATTGAATGTGAAATTTTATATTAACGTGGTTTTATATTTACGTTCCTAATTACATACCTCAATCACACAAAACTTGAATTCTTCCAAAATTAATTGCTGCTAGTTTTGGAAATTAAATTAGGAAATTAGTGAGTTTTTATGTTCTTAATGGAGGTTAAGAATTGCGAGGGCAAACATATCATTGTCAAGTGCTTATCTTAGTGTAATCTATATGCTAAATACTGTATATCCATATATTAAAATTGGTTCTAGGCACTAAATATGATCAACCATCAATGTTTGCTTCAACGAGAGACATATATGCGCCATGTAAGTAATGCATTTGGGGAAAACTAACCACTATGCTTGATATGGCAAACATTTAAACAGCTGACTGGCACATTGGAGCTATGAACCCGCCTCTAGCATTAGCAAGGAGATTGATGGAGCACTGTTGAATTTATTATTTCCTGAATTTAGTATGGGATTTTCATGATGTTTCACTGGGTTGTCTGTGGCAGTGATGTCGTCCCAAGATTCTATTGGCACAGTGCTCAGGTGCATGCAGAAGGGTGCGGTGGATTTCCTTGTAAAACCAGTGAGAAAGAATGAGTTGCGTAACTTATGGCAACATGTATGGAGGCGGCACTCAGTAAGTCCTCTTTCTATTGGTCTTTTAAGAGCATCCTTTCTTGTTCAGTCAGTCTTCTTATCCATGGGGAAAATATATCCTTGGTTGTATTGTCTGGTTTATATTGGTTGGCCCTAATTCTAGATTCAATTTTTTGTTCCTCCTTTTGAAAATAATATGAATTGAATTACAGTTTAGCTGCACCCTAATGTGATGTGCAGTAATTTTGGTTGTCAAGATTTTTAGTGCTATATTGTTGATGTTATTATGCATGCTTTTATTACATATCAATAATTGTGAGCCCTTTACTGCTCTGTGTCCCTTGGAAATTCTAACGCAGATGAATAGCCAAACAAATGCATCAGAAAACAATGTGGCTAGCAATCATTTAAGTGCCAATGCTGATAATGGGTCAAAGACAGGAGAAAACAGCGACAAGGAAAGTGATGCTCAGGTGAGCATCTGAGCTAGTTTGTACCTTGTCTGTCTTATGATATCAACACAAATATCAAAATACTTCTTTCTTGAGGCCATTGAAGCCAAACAGAAAAGGGGTTTGAAAGATGAACTGCTAATGGCTGAAGTTATTTGAATACACTCGTTTTCTATCATATTTTTCTTAGGACATTATCCAGTAAATGTAACCAGCACTGTTTATTAAAGCAAGCTAGAATTCATCATAACTGATCTTATATGAATTTGTGATGTCTATTTTAAATTTGCTATTGGAATTCCTCTGCACCTAACATTATGGTGGCTTGTTTATCTTGATCAGAGTTCTGGTAGCAAAAGGGAAGTTGAAATTCAGAGTGCTGAAAAGTTACCAGAGATTATTGCAGATGGTGGGGCAGCCTCATCCAGAGAACTTAAAATGCAGAATGGTTCTATTGATGGACTGAACACAAAATCACATGCATTAAAGGGTAATGATGGCAAGGAATTTATACATTGTTATCTGATCTTTGATTTTCATGTGCCTTTATTGGTCGTCGAGTGCCAACTTTGCACATGAGAAAACATGTGATAGTTATTGCTATTTAACCTTTTCTAGGTGCTCCAAGTGGAAATCCCTGTGGTGATAACGAACCACAAATGCTTTCAACTGAGAAGAATGTGCGTTCCAAATTCCTTAATGGTATTACTTCTGCGAAGGTTGCTGAACAGATAATGGATAATGCCTTGAGGTTTGCTGATGCAAGTTCACTTCGTTCAAGTGATCATGGAAAAGACCTTTTGGTTGTTGCCCAGACCACAGCTGACAGAATATGCAAATCTTCAGCAATGGAAAACAATGCTGTTATGGAAAAGAACCTAATTGAAAATTCAAAGGGGGCTGCAACAGGCCATGCTGAGTCTTGTCGGTCTCACTTTGTGGAGATTAATTTAGAAAAGCAACATCATCTCAATGGTTATACCAACCACAAGTTCAAGGATAAAGATATCTTTAATCACTCAAATTCCTCTGCCTTTTCGAGGTACTAGTTGTTTAATTTTGAATTTAATACAAATAAACTCTGATTTAAAAGATATTGGTTTCTGATTGCCATTTGTTTCTTTGTGTTATATTGTCTTGGTAGTTCTAGACCATTATCTCTTGGGTTGGTGTAAGTAATTTCTTACACATATATGGTTTTGTAACTCTTGCTAGTTGCTAGCTTTATTTTGCATGTTCATTACATGGTTTGTACCTGTCACAGGTATGGTAATAAGAGGATAGAATCATCAACTCAGCAGCCATTTTCCCTTCCCTTCCATGTGGCTCACCAACAACCTGTTTATGATAAGAATCCCCAATCCAGCCAGGTCTTGCTTTCCCGTGAACATAATACACATGAGAGTACAGTGCAGGCCCAGTTTCCTTTGGACAGTAGCACAGAGAGTGCGGCCATCCTGTGTTCGAGTAGTGTAAGAGAAGATGCTGGTACAAGCAGTTGCTCTCCTAGAAAGGATAGTATGACTCATCCTTCATATGGGTTTATACCTGTTCCAATTCCTGTTGGTGCTGCTATACCGTACCACTACAGTGCAATTATGCAGCCAATGTACTATCCACAGGCTGCTTTTATGCAATGTGATTCAGCATCCATCAACAAGAAAACAATTCAGCATGCCTCTTGTCAATCGAACTACCATAAAAATCTTGGTAAACCATCACAGATTGATGAACACAAGCAGCCAGAAGAAAATCATCAGTTGCATCATTCAAGACTGATTCTCCGAGAATCAGTAGAACCGGCTGACTTGGCGAAGGCTCATATGGAGCGTGTTAACCAGAGTGCTAGCTGTAGCCAGGATATCCGCAAAGGAAGTGGATGCACTGGGAGCGGTGAAACTGATGCAAATACTAATATGGTAATTGCACTAGAAAGCGGCAATGAGAGCGGCATACAGAATTGTAGTAATAATGTATTGGATGGTGACCGGTCTCGCCGTGAAGCTGCCTTGTTGAAATTCCGCATGAAAAGAAAAGATAGATGTTTCGAGAAAAAGGTACTACTTTGTTTGACAAACCTATATAGTTTGCAAGTAAGGAATAAGCATTTGTAGATGTTTGCAAACAGTGCACAAATATGCCTATTACCCATTAGATCATTTGATCATTCTTCTGAATCTGTATCTCAGTATTTGTTCATCTCTCGTTTGTGCAGGTCAGGTATCATAGCAGGAAGAATCTTGCAGAGCAAAGACCCAGAGTTAAGGGGCAGTTTGTGAGCCAAAAACTGAAGTCAGCTACAACAACAGAGGCGGAAACTGACTAGTAACACTGTTAACTCATACTGTACTTTTGATACTTCGCTTCTCAGCGAAGGGCATTCCAAGTAACCCGTAAGAGTTAGGCTGGCAAATTTTCCTTCCATACTTAGCCTTTTGTACAAGTGCTCTTGTTTTGTCGGTTGATTATTGGCATCCATGCCTTACCTTGTAAAGACCTCAAATTGATAGTGTTCAGGGGTAAAGAAATTTTCAATGCAGGTATCCATAATTTACTTATTTACCTCAAATAGTCACATGTACAGATGTGGAACGGCACATTTTGTAGCATTCATCCACACTAATCCTGTAGCATATACAATCGTGCAAATAGCAAACATTATTGCGGAGCATTGCAGCAGCTTTTGTTAATACTAATGTCTTCCAGTTGTATTATGCAATATGCAAAAATGTTTAATTAGTTTACTAGTGTGACCGAGAAATTCCACTGCTAGTTTCTTGAGATTAATTAATTAACTCATCTGTAGTAGAAGAACGCCTCAATGCCTTGCTGCCAATCAAGGGCTGGGCATCTTCCCTTTACACCCTGCTGCTCATATTCTGTCCGAGCTTGCAACACAAGTTTGGCACATCTTTTGCATCATCACTCTGTGTGAGCTTATAAACCTGGAGGTCCACAACCTCGCCGGAATCTCACCTGCGCAAGCAAATCACCACGCAGCTGCAGCTTATACATGAGAATTCTTGTTGCTGCCTGCTAGCTAAGCAGCAACGGCAATGGCGGGAGGAGCAGTGGGGCCGGCTATGCTGGCCGTCTCCGTGATCGTCTTGTCGGCGGCGTGCTCTGGAGCGCAGGTCGCCGGCGAGGGGCCGGACGCGAGCCTGCTGTGCGTCAGCGAGTGCGGGACGTGCCCAACGATATGCACGTCGCCGCCGCCGCCTCCTCCGCCGACACCGCCCGCGCCGTCGTTGTCACCGTCGACGCCGTCCGTGCTGCCGCTGTACTCGGCGCCTCCGCCGCCGTACCTGACGCTGCTGCTCCCGCCGCCGCCAGCGGAGGAGAGCGACCTGTTCCCACCTCCGGCGCGGACGACGAACCCGCCGCCGCCTCCACCGTCGTCACCACCGTCACCGCCCAAGAGCAGCAGCGGGTCGACGGCTTCACCCCCGTCAGCTTCCTCCCACTTCTCGTCGCCGCCGTCTCCGCCATCGTCGTCCAACCCGTACTACTACTTCTACCTCTCCGGCAGCGGCAGGCGCTGCGGCGGCGGCGGCGCGGCGAGCGTTTACACGTCGCTGATCCTATCAGCGTTGCTGCCCATCGCCACCTTCCTGACGTGACAACGTTAACAAATATTAGTGCATAATATGGTCGGAATTAATCTTTTAATCCGTAATTAGTCTCGTACTACTAAGTAAACTGTGCGGTCGTAGCAGTTGCGATTCTTTTCTTGGTGTTGCATTGCTTCGACGACTAGAACATTATGACAGGCTCTCTCTTCCCTTTCTTTTTTACGTCCTCTTTTGTAGTGACATGTGGTCTTTGTTGTTTTGGAGTATCAAATTCTGTCTATATATACACAATAATTCGTTTCTCATGCAATTAATGCTGCCATTTTAGTAGTTGATTAAAGTGAAGCGAATGTGTGCGACACTTCGTTTTGGGTAATTTCTTGCCTCTCCGTGTGCACGAGGCCATGAGGCCGGTTAGTGACGTGCGTTTGTGTGAGACGGAAGAGGCACACGAGTAGGCGAGTCCATGTCGTTGATAGAACTGGGGTTGAGTAAATAAGTACACCCTTTGTCAAAAAAAAACTAATTTTTAATTATGAATCTGGATCACCATGAATTATTTTTTTTACAGTGGGAGTAGTGGATACATATTGTAAATACACTCGGTTTTACTAATCCTCAACAGTTTTTTTTAAGAGTTTATCTATTCATCAATCAATTAATTATTTGCTAAATATTCATTACTTTTGGATGACGGCTCCAAGATTTGTGAAGTCTTTGTAATATCTAAACTTACCCCTTCTCTTACAGTCCCTCCCTCGACCACACCACCGCCGCTCTCCACCTTGCCTCCTAGTGTGCTATTGTTCTTCGCTCGATGATGTCGAGATAACTGCTAGCCACCTCTCCTTATGACCTCTCACCGTCCTTCCCTATCTCTACCGGATTTGTGCCATCGCCATCATCATCTTCCTTAAGTTTGGCGTTGATTCCCATACCATTTGCTTCTCCTTAACCATCTCTCTAGAGTTTCACACCACTAGATCCGCCACCCACCACCTTCCTTCTCTCCCGTGGCCAAGACAACACCAACATTACCTCACACCCTATCATCGGGCTACTATCACCTCGGCCATCCTTCTAAGCCTAGAGATCTCCTCTTTCCCCTCCCAACCACCCTAACTCCTACATGAACCTTAATATGACACACCGCCACCATTATTACCGTGAAGAAGATGTCACCGACAAGGAGGATGATGGGAGGATAAATCTAGCTCAGATCAATGGTGAGTAGATTCAACTAGCGTTTTTGTGTTTTTTTAGTCAGGTTTTTAGTTGATCCTCTATAGCTAAGGAGTAAATTGTTTTCACAGTAAATGGATATGCAAAAATAGATGTAAACAGGAACAATACCTAGGGCATTTGAAGATGTTACATATAACCTTATTTCTGCATGTCAGGTGTCTTATGAGCCTTGGGGGGTTGGAGATATGTTCATCACCTCCTAAATAGGCTACCGAGTCTAGTATATTCCTTTATTATGTTATACTCCTTATAGAAGATATGGGTATGTCCAACAATTTTGATGTCACTAGACTTGATGCTATAGCTATGATGCCTCCACTTTCCCTATGGTTTATTTTTTATATAGACGGGGATTTTGGGATTAAAATAGGCGCATTTTTCAATCACATTGAACGATATAGAACATTGAATGGCTTATGTTCGTTAAAACTAACAAAACCTCAACTCACTCAATCCTTGTAAAACCATTCAACGTAACACAATATCCATTGAGACAAATCTCCCTTTCCATCATCTTGATGTCGCCATCTCCCTAAAGTCTTCCCATCCTATCCACATGCTTCTCCTTCTCTTTCCTATTCCTCCACTTTTTTTTTGTCTCTGTTCTCCCCACATTGAGTTGGGCAATTTCTCTCGCTTGCATAGCACGGTACAACAACCAAAACTAATGGTCATCTGCTAGGCATTGCCGGTGCCACTAGTGATTATGATGCCTCCCTTTTTGGTGAGTATTTTTTTATTGTATCTTGATATATGCATCTTTATTGTTTTTGGCTTTTTGACTTAGGTTTGTCCTCTTTTCTTCTTTATCATTTGTTGGGTTTGAGATCTTCTAGATAGAATGAAGCAAAACCATATCACTCCAACATGTCAAATAGGGACGGCATCAACCTCCCGTGAGTTGGTATGTTTTCTAGATTTGTATTTGTATAAATGGTGAATACACTATTTTGTTTCGCTGATGTCACCTCCCCACTCTTCTCATTTCTTCTCTCATGGCCTTCATTTTTTTGCTCCATTGTACCTACTTTATATGGCTGACTTCTCTCTCCTCTTTAGCTACCATTGTCAGGACATTCTGGTGCTGCTAGTGATTATATGTACCCAAGATCCCTCCCTTTCTAGTGAGTCATCATTTCTGGTATTCATGTTTATGTTCTTATACAATCTTCATTTTCTTATTTAGTTTTTTCATCTTCTCTTGGGTTTGTGTCTTATTGTTAAGTTGAAAAAAAAATCCACCAATGCCAAGATAAATTCACTCTAATGTGTCAATAGAGATGACGTCAACCTCCGGTGAATCATCGTGTTGTTCTAGCTTTGTTCAATGGTGTAGTTTAGTGTGTACCTATTTTCATTTTGACTCTAAAGTTCTTTTATCTAGCAAATGTATCTTTGAAATGAAAGATTCTTTTAGGAAAGACATACATGTAGAAATAAATAATTGCATGAATCATAATGTCATATAGTTCCAAATACTACGTAAATATGTGATTCTTTTATTAAAAAACATACATGAATGAATAGTTCTAGCTATGAACAATACATGCAATGTATTTGAATAGTATTGGTCACACTTATATAAGCATGTGTTTAGTTTAGGGACAAGATGGGATAGGTTAGGGTTGTCGTTAATGAATATCTAACAATGATATTGTGCATACCCAAGGTCGTTTGTGTCAATGATAGGAATTGTACAACTTCATTTGAGCATAAAGAGACATAAGGGCTTTTATGCAAGTTTGGGTCTTCATCAAGGTAATAGCCATACTCCTATGAGTCAAGTGGCATTTTTGTATTAATATATTTGAGTGTATAGAATATGATATGTAGATTGATTAATAAATAGATAGATAGATATGGAGCCCTAGTCTAGACCTAATCTATTATGTTGTTGGGGATTCTGACGAGAGGGCTCAATGAGAGGTGATTGAGGTCATCGACTTGGCTCCTCAGCTAGAATTTAGCTTGAGTAGAGATGTGTTGTCTCTTGTTTATTTATCCTTCCTCTAGCCTAGGGGCTTGGATTTATACCCATAGGTTCTCATCGTATCCTTATAGGGCTTGTGGAGATAGAGCATATATATCTTGATATTATATGACTAGGTCTTTGGTATCTTGGCATGTAAGGTGATCATGTCCTATCAAGACTCATCTAGAGATAGTATCTTGTCCATATATACCCATCATGCTGGGTATGGTATATGTAGGATTTCTATATATGAATGCATTTTTATACTTGGGTATCCCATATTTATTTCACCAACAAGGGCCACCCTATTTTTAGGGATAAGATGGTCCTAATTATTTTTGAAGGATGGAATAGCATGGGCCACATGCCAGCGAGAGAAAGGAGGTGGGATGAATTGGTCCGCCACTTTTTTGGTATCAGCTAGTCCCAGATCTTAGAAGGAATATTCTTTCTAAGGTCTATCTCATCTCTACTTGACTCCCAACCAAACAACTCTAAAAATAGGATGGCCCCCTCCATTCCTACTTCATCCCTTGAAATAAACACTACCTAAGTGAGTGTTTATCACTCTAGATAGTGTTGATGACACTTACATAAGAAGTGGTGACCATATTCTTATTTTCCTACTTTAGTATTTAGGGGACACAAAAGTAATTCATAGACACTTGGCATATATTTGGTTGGAGGCAAGATAGGATGTGGTAGGGCCATCTTTTTTAGGGATGTGATGATCCTATTTTTTTAAGGGATGGGCGGGATGGAATGGTATGGCCTGCACATGTGAGGGATAGATAGATAGTTAGTGAGTGAGAGAGAGAGTAAGTAAGAGGAAGTGGTCCTCTAGTTTGGGAGATCAACCTGTCCTAAGTTATGGTAGAATATTTTTTTTGGGATCATAAGATACCTTTGTTACTCCCAACTAAACACCTCTAGAAATGGGATAGCCCACTCCTATTCCTCTTCATCCCTAGAAAAAATACTACCTCAATGACCCAATGCAATCCATGTGCCAAAACACTGCATTGAAAAAAATATTAAGATATTTCTAATCATAAAATTCATAGAAAATTATAGCAATCTTCTAACCTTCTCAATATACATCAGATCTATCCTCTAGTGAAGAAAAGATCATGATAGTGTTTGACACATGAGAGTGTTGATCACACTTGTATAAGAAAGTGGTGATCACACTTTCATTTCCCTACTATAAGATTAAGGTGTTGGAAAAATAATTTATAGATACTTGACATGTGTTTGATTTCAGATAAGATGAGATGGGTTAGAGCCATCCATGTTTTAGGGATAGGATGGTCTTGGCTGTCTATGAGAGATGAGGGATGGGATGGCTAACCTATATGTTAGCGAGAGGAAGTAAGTGAGATAGAGTGATACTCCTATTTTTAGGAGATCAGATTGTCTCCTTTACATCCCACTTCACCCCTGAACCAAACTATAGCTATCATTTTTTAATTGACTATGTTTCTCTAAGGTTTGGAATCATAAAATTCATATAAAACTATAGCTATCTGGCAACATTTGCTATCCACGTTATCCATCCTCCAGTAAAGAAAGATCATGATGTCGTTTAACACATACGATCAATTTATTACGGTCCTTGATAATATTGAGATTTAGATATATTATATTTTCTATCAGATGGTATAATATTATATCTTATAATTGAAACTAGGAATATCTATACTTAAATATCTTTCAGAAGATACGGAAGAACTCTTAACATGTGGAATGGAGGTGTGAGATCAATTAGGATGATTAACCAAGGCGACAACACACATTTTGATCCATGTATTCTCAAGACTCATTATCCATCAGCATTTATTCATGTCTACTTGTCTATAGCAAGTAGCAAGCTTATTCGTCATCTAGTGATCATTGAGAGATAATATATGGTCTGTCAGTAGATCCACTCTTCCGGCAGCAGCGCCAGCTCCGGGAAGTCATCCACCGTAGGAGCTGTTGCCTTCTCCTCCTCCTTCGGCGCCAGCGCTTCCATCGCCGCGGTCTCCGGCTGCTTCTTCTGCCAGGAGAACCTGTGGCCCTGCTGGTTAGGACCTGCCCTCATAGGTGCATGGATAGGACCTTCCTCCATATCTGCATGACTAGGACCTCCCTTCACAGCTGCAGCATAGCTCATCTGTATCTCGTTTCCCTTGCCTGCATCAGCGTTCAGTTCAGGGTTCTCGTTGCCACCTGCAGTTGGTGCCCTCACATCTGCACATAATTACAGTGTTAGTACATTAGTATTCCATCGACACAAAACCTTGCCACATGTCACGTCTGCACAAACATAACAATGCATTATAACAGTATTCTATCTACACAAATTAATAGTCACAAACATAACGATGCCTGTATATAAGCCTATCCTACATTGATTGATGTAGGCCAAATCTCTAGTAATTCAGATGCATCAATTCATGCATTATAATTCATACCTCTCTCAGGCCCCAAGGGGGCCCAGCTGGTTGGCTGCTGCACCCTGGGAACTGTGCAGATGCGAGGCTCCGGCAGGAACACGCCGGTGCCGGAGCTCTCTGTTGCAATGATGCCAGTGGCACCACCGGCCACCGCTGCCGAATTGATCATGATTGTGCAGCCGGACTGTGGAGAGAGAAATAATTAGTACACAGAAACATAACTATGGATATTATATATAATTACTTGGTTGAGTGTCAATATATCCAAGATAAGAAGTAAAATAGAAATGAAAAAAACTGGAAAATAATATACTAGCTAGAGAGTGATCATGGATTAATTGCTCTCTGATTTTCCTTTTTTAAGAAATGATAAGCGCAATACATGGCTGCTCTCAACATAGCTAGCATGTTTCCGGTTCTCTTCATTTTCAGTTTACTTTCTAATCCTGGATTTATTCACACTCAACCTAGGAATTGAATCTTATTCTTATCTTTGCTCATCATTGAAAAGCAATTAAACCAAGTTACAAATACGCATGCATCAGTTAATAATTAATGTTAATTATGATCACTACTATAGAAACGATTATATGTAACGGGTCAAGGAAAACCGTTTAGATCACCTCATCTGTAACAGCCAGTGAATTCAACTGTAATAGATTACGTTCGAAAGGATATAACCCGTTAGGGTGTTTAGTCACATGTAACGGCTATTAATTATGAGAATTTTTTTATGCAGGTGTACTATTCACACTTCTATAAAATCTTACCCATGTAGATCAAGTTAAAAAATATTTCATTGCATCAGCTATAATTATTAATTAACATTCGTACAATATATGTGGGTGTGCATGCATATCAACCCATGTGAAGTGGTAAAAATAGCTTTTTTTCCTAGGAGCAAAAAACAGACTAAATCAAATCATTTCTAAACTACTCCTTTTCTAAAATATAAGTACCTATTTCCACGGAGACTAAGAGAAGGGGGTGAAATAAGTTTTTCATGGGAATAAGGAGAGGGATGAAATAAAACAGATGATTTATATGATTTGTTGAGATTGGAGAGTAGGTGAAAAATTAAATAAGATATGGTTTTAATTAGTTGATAAAAAATATGAAATAAATTTTAAATGCTAGCAGAGAGAGTATCAAACAAAATCAATAATAAATTAATAATGCAACGATTTCTGCCGGCCGTCCGGCTGCCGCGCGCATATATACCAGTCCCGATGGCACGTAGAACCAGTGCCCCGGCTCGGCGACCGTCGCCCACGCCATGTCCTCCGGAGCTCCGCCGCTCACCGTGACGAGTAGCTCTCCACGAGCTCCCATTCCGTAGGCCTGACCATACACAACACCAACAAAAACAACAATCCATAGTTAAATACACCTAAATCACCAGCAGCAAGATAGAGTTTATTCTGTATATGTATACCGGCGCCGGGAAGCCGCCGGAGTAGTAGCTGGGATAGCCAAGGAAGGACGGCGGCGTGGATGAGCTATCGGCCATGGATTCCGGCGACCGATCGACCTTGCTAACTATCTAGCTGTTGATGAATTAATGTACTTGTTTGCTTGCGCGGAGAGGCGAGGAGGAGACGGACACAGACGATCGAGTGAAGAACAAAAGGTGTATACTGTATTTATAACTGGAGATATAATATGTGAACTGGTTCAGCAATTTTTTTGGTCCAGGTAATTAAACTGAATTTACTCGCTTCCAATTCTGTCAGTAGCCTCGTTTGGCACATAGCTTTTAAAGTTTGGCTATTAAATTTCACCAAAACATTATTTTGTCTCAAATACGCCCTACTGGATAGCTGGGCATCTGGTACACTGGCATGTCCAGTAGGTAGCGAGAGCGAATGGACATGAAGCAGTTTATGCATTTTGTCTGTCATTATTGCTTACTGTACCAACACTTAAAGACATTAATTCAACAGTGACGAAACATTGACATGAAACCTGTATACTCACCGTTTCAAATCACTCAGATTTCTTAGTTTAACCGTCAATTTTTATAAATTCAAATAATTAAACAACATGCAGATTATTATATAATATAAAAATACTCCACATCGTGAATAATAAAACATGAAATATTATGATGCTAAAATATATAAGTTTTTAAAAATTAATGGTCAAAGATATAAATATTTAATTTAGGAAAAAAATAGAATATCAATTTGAAACGGGGGACTACTCTATACATTATCTTTTCCTAATATATTCTATGTTAGCCCTGTATTCACATAAAATAATAATGGTGGGCTTTGACTTAGAGTTGTCAAGTTTTTACCAACAATACTTTAATAATTAATAATCTAATTATTTAGTACCAAAGTTGTATCATCATATTTGTAATTGAAAACACTTCAATAGTATCTATTACATTTAAACCTTTGTTTAGATTTTTTTCATTCAAAAAGTAACAACTAAAGTTGTCAAAACTGAGCAATATTAGTGAACGGATGGAGCGTTAAATTGGAAACTCATTCAGAAATTATGAAAGTTTTCTAAGGTGGTGATATATAGCTTGTAGCTCTAGTGACAAGTAGTCAAGTAAAAACTCGTTTAAAAGCCTAAACCCGCGGGTTGCGAGTTTTCTCATCATGATCACGATGAGCGACGGAGCACCGCCGGACGTCGCTGAGCCGTTGCACTGGTTCTATATATGTCCCGTTGTCGGAACATGCAGTTTTTAAAGTGGCAGGAGGGTTGGATGAAACCCTCGCATTATTAATTTACTATATTGATAGTTTTGGTATCTTTTCCGTTCTTTTTTTTTTCAGTGTTTGTCTTCTTTCAGCCTGTGCAAAAATTAGGTTGCTGTCAAATACTCAAATTTGGGTGTCAACATATATATATAGATTCTTTGTTTCACAGTTTTAGAGATGGTTTAATCTATTCTGTTTTTGCTCCCGGGAAAAAAAAGTTCATACACATGCATGCATCCATCTATTGTCTCGATTAGTTTTAGCTAGTCGATGCAATGAAAAATCTGTAACTCAGATTTGCTTATTAACGATGACCAAAGATAGGGGTAAGATTTATATAGTTTTAGTGTGAAATCCAAGATGAGTTCTATCGTAACATTGACCTGCTCACGCAATGATAATATGTTCGTCAAGTCACCTTCCTGCTTTTTTTCTTTTTGTTTTAAAAAAATTTAACCCTGTGCTTCTGCTTGCTGGGATGTCTGGCCTTCGTCCCTCCATATTATGATGCTTCCTTCTCTCCTTGCCTTCAAGTGTTGTGTTCAATTTAACCTTCTGGCCAACAAGTGCCCCCACATCTATCCTTATATAGGAACGTATATTTTATCAGAAAAAAAAATACTACACAGTAGATGTGATCTACAAAGTGAGTAGAATGGTGTAGTATAGGTATTTGTATGCACATAATACAAGTGATAACTGATAAGTAGTATTCCATTAATTCCAAAATATAAGCATTATTTGTGGTTATAGACATCCCTCCGTTCATGTGTATATAGCTAGAAATATTTGTATTTTGGAATGGAAGGAGCACTGCATTGTGATTTTTAATTCCTATAAGTTTTTTCAGTTTTGCTAAAAAATATATCACCACTTTTTTGGGTTGATTTGAATCAATTTTTTTCTTGTTTGATTGATATAAATCTCTTATATGTAAATATATTTCTATCACCCATGATTGTTTTTATCCTAGTCCTCTTGTATACAATGTGTACTACAAAAATTTATAGTGTAAGCTTTGATATTTACATTGTAAATATATATAATTTATAGTGTAAAAAAACTGTTTTACGATGAAAAATGTGGTTCTATAAAAATTAGCTATTCTCAATTTTTTTGAGAGGATCATGTAAATGCCATCCTCACGGGCCAATGGGGCCATGTGTAGGGAAAATCAGGGTTTGCAATTTTATTTTGCATATTTACACCAGAGGCCACCAATAGGACTTTTTTAAAATTTGAACAAAATTTGACCAAATTTTGACTAAATTTGAAGAAAGAGAAAATTTCAGGCAAAATAGTTTCATGCCATGGGGGTTATCAAATTCCCAAAATTTTGGACCAAAATTGCAAACACTGGGACAAATCTGTTGCCTGGTGCTCCAAGGATGGAAGCCATGGGATGACAAAGCCCCCAAAAAGTAAATCATACTAATAGAAGTAAATCTTTTTTTTTTGCTAGTTTTGGTGGTCAGAGGAGGTAGAATGGGTTAGCAACTAAGAGGGGAAGAAGAGCATGTCCATGGCTTTGACAACTTTGTTCTTTTCTTGGGAGAGATTGAGATGGGTAGGCCATGGTATTTTTAGCTAGATAAGAGCACAGTTTTTTTTTTATGTTTTTCTGACTAGGTGTATTATTTTGCTGTGTGTTTCAATAGATAAGGAATTAAGTACTTCCAATATTGATTAGGTCCAAATGCCTTCCTCAAGAGTATTCTTGTAGCTGTTTCATTCTAATATTATTTGGATAGAGAGTGCCCTCTTCGGGGCCAATAGCGGCATGGGTGGGTGAATCTAGGTGCTCCATACATCGAGTAGACCATGGGGGCAACAAGGCGCTGGGCCAAACACAGTGGCACCACCATGCATTCATTT
This sequence comes from Oryza coarctata, assembly GCA_030770085.1. NCBI lineage: Eukaryota > Viridiplantae > Streptophyta > Magnoliopsida > Poales > Poaceae > Oryza > Oryza coarctata. The sequence goes on from CM061483.1 coordinate 1,930,687, forward strand.
TAGTGACCGCCTCCGCGTCAATCACAATTGCACGAAATTGATGTTTCAAAAAATCTTGTATTTTAACTCACCATTAATTCGCAAATGGAATAACTGCTTCACATCATGTAACGTGTGTGTGGATCGGATAGCTAACCTTGCTAGATTTCTAGATAGTATGCTATGCCACATGGATAGGCTAACTTCATAGGAATATAGTCCTTTCAAGATTTACTTTTTTTAATGCTTTTTCTAAACAACATTCAATGAAATTTGAATGAAAAAATCTTACAACTCCTGAATGATGATGGAGAAGGTGGTGGCAGTCATGACCACTTAGGTTGTGGGGAGGGGGCTATGGTGAGGGTGGGAGGGCAGGTCAAGAGAGGGAGAAGTGGAGGAATTCCCTAGGTTTAGAGAGATGCCAGGGTGGTGGAGCCTAGTGGTGGGTGGTGGCAACAGGAGGTCACAACAGCAGAGCCATGGGGGAGGTGGGGGGGGGGGCAAAGGAGCACGATGGACAGAGCAGTTAGCAAGAGCATCTGGACATTAATGGTTAAGAAGTGGCGGTTAATGGTAGCGGCTCTAGTAGAAGTGGAGCTGCCAAGCTTGTGGCTGTAGTAGAAGCATGACATCCTTGAAGATGCCAATAAAGAAGATGAGGTGGGAAGAGGGCGGCGGTGGTAGTGGAGGATGGTGTGCCCCTTGCCAACATTGGTGTTGACACTGTGAGAATCTTGAAGTAGCATATAGGAAAGAAATGCATGGCCTGTGTGCAGGTGGTGGATTGGTGCTAGTGGTTGGGAAGAGATTGGGTTAGAGTAGGTAGTATTTGAATTGTATAGCAAAGTGGTGCATAGATGTTAACAATCACATCTAAATTGGGGGCGATATATTGTGGGATAGAAATCTTTCAAATGATATGCAAGTAGTTCCATGTATATACTAGGAACCCATAAACACATGCCAAAATCATGTAAGATGTGTGTGTGTGCGTGCATGTGTGTGTGATGTCATATGTGCAAGGGTACTACACAAGATGGTGCAATCTTTTATTATGTTCCAAACTTATTGTTCAATTGTAAACTATATTTCTTGGTACTGCAAGCATAGAGCAGAGTGCACCAACCAACATAATGGAATATGAGAAACCCATCTGTATTGCAGCAATGTGAGCCCAAGGAAATAGTTCCCATCCAATGGTGGTTGCCACCTTCATATTCTTCTACAATAGCTTTACTTCCATTACCATTGCTTTTGCAAGAGGCTTCTTATTCCTCGCATGAGCTTCTTGTTCCCTCATGATTTATGCTTTCACTAACTATGCTCTTGTTACTTGCTATACAAGCAACATTATACAACCAACATCCTTTGTTGCATCATCATGCTTCCTTACCTACTCTCCTGCTTATGTTGCATTTGATTTAACCTTTTGACTAGCATGTGCCTTCGCAGCTATATATAAGAATATATGTTTCTCGCCACAATTGCTAGCCTACCTCTTCGATACCACGAACAACCATTCCTTGGCACACGCTACTGCTGCCTAAGTTTCATCCACCATCTCTGCTTCCCACCAACCCAACCATCCTATCCATTGCTATATTAATATACATGGAAGATGCTCATCAATCTGCCTTACCATTGTGAATGGTTGAAGCGAATCAAATGTGGTAAGTTATATTCGATTATTAGGCTATTTCTTTTTCTAGATGGATTTTTGGGTAGTCCCTTTTCTAGATGGATTTTTGGTAATTCCTTTGTTAGATGGACTTTTAGACTATTCATTTTTGTTGGATTGATATTTAGGTAATTCCTTTGTTAGATGGATTTTTAAGGCAATATTCCTAAGTACTTCATATTTATGCTTTGATATAGCTCATCAGTGGCTAGTCACACTCATCTTGTTCTGCTCCCCCTATTTGGACAAATATCCCTTCAGTTTTATTTGTGAATTTGACAATGTATATAATAATCAATCATATATAGTCCCTTCTCCCTTGTCCCCAAAATGCATGATACATAATTACTATAAACATATTTGTGTGAGTGTGTGAGGCATTAATTTCTTCTAATCGTTCATAGTAGCTAGTGTGTTGGACACACTAGAAACTTATTACAAAATTTACTTTTATTATACAGTCGTGAACACAATGATACCAACAGGCCTCAATGGAGAAGTAGAGAAAAGAGACAGCACGATGTGACTTTCATTGCCAACACCAAGCAGAGGGCTCTGTGTGGATGTGAAGGTGTTGTGCATAGGGATTTCAATTAGGCATGACATCCATATCCATGCCCGTGGGTACACACATTACCCAGGACTAGCATGAAACCTTGCACGTATCTATTTCTTGCGAATGTGCCTATTTACCTATTAACTACATGTACATGATATAAACAATAAAAAATAAAATACTTTATAAATTCACCCATGAATTAACTAACAACTAAAATGATTATATAAGTAAAACTTGAGGTTAATATCAACATACAAATTAGAGTTTAACTTAAGCATATATTAATTGAAATATTAGTGACTAGCTAGCAGGACCATATGTCGATTAGGTTTGGCAAATAAACGGGCAAAGCAGGCATAGGTTATGCCCATGCACATTTACCTAACAGGCATAGGTTTTGACCCAATGGCATATAAAATCGAGAACAAACCCATTTCTACTCACGGGTAAATGGACAATCATGTCTGATTGCCATCCCTAGCTATGCATGATCTCACTGTCATGGAATAGGGGATTGCCTAGGATCTTGCCCAATGATCTAAGGTTTTTGATATCAACCTTGGATCCGAGAATATAACAAGTAGGAGGTGAGAGGACGAAGATGAGGTAGAATCAAGGAGCGGGAGGGGAATTTAATTTTCAGACTTGCTAAATGGCGTTCGCAAGAAAAAAGAGGGGTGAAATCTTACAGATTGTGGACCATCTTATCCATGCCATGATTTGTACCTAGGCTCCTTCTTCTTCAACTCTAGCAAATGAACACCTCTAGTGACCCTTCAGTGGCAAGACAACCCCGAAGGAGAGAAAGGGAAAGGAGAGTTTCCTATCTTAGAGAGAGATGTCTGAGAGGCAACGCCCTAATGGTGGGCTGCACAAGTGAGTGGCAGTAAGGTGGTGGTGTTGCTAGGAGCCACGGGGTTGGCAGCAGAGTGTGGTTGGATAGGAGAATGGCAGCGGCAACTATAATTAGATTTAGGAGAGGACTGAATATATAAGAGATATGGATGTAGTCTAGATCTTTGAATCATGATCTAATGGCCTAATTTTCTTGCACATCATATGTTCGAAATTCCATTTAGCAACTAGTTTTCTCTTACTCGATACCCCCACTCTATCTACTCTAGTTCAGGTGGTTCATTATATGGCTACAAAATTTCACTAGGTCCATTCGCTCCACTAACTCATGTTATCGGAACGCAACCCTAGCCCAACAACGCACACCTAATAATACACTCCCTCCAAGCCCATAGCAATACTACTACAAATCCTAACACCTACCTTGGGCAAAGGCTAATTGTCTTCTTATTTGACCGGTGTTTATTTTATGGAGCAAAGTGTGACCTATAATGTATTACATCTAGGAAAATAGATAGATAAAAGTTGAGGATGAATTATTTGTATTAATTGATTTTTTTAACCTTAAAACAGTAGGGGAGTCCCCCTGCGATATATTAATTTTGATAGAAAATTTACAGGGTTTATGTAAAAAACAACCAAAATTACATATTGTCAATCCATGATTGAAAAAAAGAGCGATCAGTTATTTTGAGCCCAAGTAAATGTAGACTTAGGTCCTCCTTAACAGCAGACTTCCACGAGGATGGTGATGGTTGAAAATTGTACAAAATAAGACCATTACGCTGTTTCCATTTGTTCCAAGCTGCCACTTAAAAAAATTCGTACTGATTGATATTTGAATACAATAGATGATTACGTATTTTATTATACGATGATATGGGATATGAGCATGTCTGGTGTCTTTTTTTTTTGCGAAAGTGTGTCTTTCTAATTAACCAGTGTCAACTAGCAGTTGCTAATTGATCTAATTTCTGACGGCTGCCTCATTCCTCAGCGTTTACATGGTAATTGATCTTATTGCTAATATATCATTTCGCTATTTTTTCTATTATCATTTTTACTTATGAAGTTAGTTTCCTGATGTTCAAATCCTGACCCATCACTGCAAACAACCATTCCTTACCGCACACTGCCCCTCCTCCTCCTTAAGTTCCATCCATGGTCTTTCCACCAACCTAACCGTCTTATCTAGTGAAGGGATTTTTAACTGGATGTAAGTTCTATTCGATTATCTATTCCTTTTTTAATGAATTTTTGGGTAGTTACCTTCTATAGATGGATTTTCGTGATTTCTTTGTTAGATGGACTTTTAAACGCTACATTGTTTTTTAGGTGATTCCTTTGTTAGATGGATATATTCCCAAGTACCTCATATGTATGCTTTCATATATATATAGCTCATGGAGTCATCGGTGACTAGCCACATCGTCTTGTTTTGCTCCCCCATGTGGACAGATATCCCTTCAGTTTTATTTGTGCATTTGACAACTATAACAATATAAGTGTATAGTCTCTTGCCTCACAAAATGCATGATACATAATTACTACAAACATGGCCCTAGGTGCTACATGTGTGTGTGCACGAGGCATTAATTTCTTCTGGCCATACGGAGTAGTAGTAGCTATAGTGTGTTGGACACACTAGTAACTCATCCCAAAATTTCCTTTTATTACATAGCTCTGAAAGCCACATGCCTCCACGAAACAATTGGAGAAACTCATCACAAAATTTCCTTTTAAAAGAGATGGCGCATATATTGTTTTTCTTTGGGCAGAGGCCACTGATAATGTTCTACTTCCTATCTCACTCTGTGAAGAGCAAAGCGTGGTTGATAACATATTACAGAAGGGTTTGCAATTTTGGCTCGAAATTCCCAAAGAAATTTCGAAACCTCCCCCTCCGGATGAAACAATTTAGTTGGAAAATTTCAACCTTTTGTGAATTTAACAAAAAATAATGAAATTAGGTCAAAATTTGTTCAAAATTTGAATTCTCTCCGTTCCTACAATTTTGGAAATTTCGCCCTCTCCACACCCATAAAAAAGATTTGTGCATACCGTAATAGTAAACCTGATTACAACTAGGAAAATAGATATATAGAAGTAGACAATGAATTATTTGTATTGATTGATATCTGAATACAATGGATGAATACATATTTTATTACGACGATGATATGAGACAATCAGAAAATACATACATGAATATGGCTGTTGTGTTGTTCTCATTAACCTTTGTCTATTCATCATCCCTAGCAACTGCTCGTAAACGACGGTTGCTAATTGATCTTATTTCTAACCGCCGCCTCCTTCCTCAGCAAACGCGGCGGTTTCGCACCTGCTTGCAAAACACCGTGTCAGTAATTAATTGGACTTGATAGTTAGGTCGATCGTCATGCGGAATGAAATTATCGCGATGGAGGTACGCGGATCAGGTGCTTACCATTAATCCTGGGAGGGTTGGAGGCTCTGGTAAGATACACCTCGGCACGCGGCAAGAACACGCCGGTGCCGGCGAACGACGACGCCGGCGATGGCACAAACGTCGTCGGAATCGGCGGCGGCAGCCACTGGTTCGCCCCGAATCCCGGGGCGTGGTAGTGGTGGTACTGAACCATTCCTTGGCTAGAGCCATTGGCACCGCCGCCGGCGAGATGCTGGTGCTCTTGCACATGTGAGCGGTGCGCGTGTGGGTGGTGGCTGTACGGCGGTGTGGCGCTCGTCGGAGGAGGAGCCGAAGCCGCGCCACCACCTCTTTCTCTGACGCCGCCGGCGGACGTGAGGCCGAGGATGCCGACGAGGCGCGCGGCGAGTTCCTCGACGACGGCGTGGCTACTACACTGGCGGCGGGAGGCCGCGTGATCGGCAATGCCGATTTCCACCAAAATCTCCGGCGGCAGAAGCCGCTGGACATCGACGGCGTCTTCCAGCTTCTGCTCGCGCACATAGTAGCAATCAGGCATAGCCATTGCTGGTTGCAGTGGGGAGGTGAAGAACAGGAGATGTGAGAAGCACACGGTTGCACGGCGAATTTTATAGTAGAGGAAGCACACACGTTTGCATGCATGGGAGTAGTGGGAAACGTGCCCGCCGCGCGCGTGCTTTAATATTCACACGTTGTCGCCTTTTTCATATTTTACTTTTGGGTTAATAATTTCCTTTTTTCTTTTTGTTGGTAAAAACTGTGGTTACTCGGCTATGTTTAGAATCCATCTCTGCATGATTTGGTTTCCTGCGTGCTGTCAAAATAGTGCGTATTAGTTGTTTCAAAAGTTTGTTGGCATTCAGATTATCTGTAGTTCATGCGTATGATTTGAATAATTATCTGCAAATATTAATGTTTGCTGTCCCAACTCATAGATGTGGTGGAACTGCCATTTTCAGTAATTACAATTACGAGGAACTTCGAGCTGGTTGAAGAAATCCTTCTGCTTTGTAGTCACAGGTCCTTTTGCAAATTGTTTCACACTGAGAAATTCAGAAGAGGACCATAATTCCACATGGAATATCACTCGATAGATTTTTTTCACTAAAATCACATGAATATATCTCTAATATAATTATAATATAAATATGTCTTATTTAAATACATAAAACATTCATACCTTACTGTGAACAAATTTATACGTGCGATGCATGAGTCGAGGTTCCCCTTCACATAGCACAAATCTCGATGATTATCCAACGATTAACACAAATCTTGGCGCACATTGGATGGCCAAAAGAAACCTCAAATTTGGGAGAAAAAAATCACATAGGTGATTTTTAGCTAAGCCGATTCCACATCCTAACTTTTCGGATTTTTCAGATTCGCGAACATATAGAAAAAAACCCGATTTTGGCCCATTCTACCCTGGGGAAGATGGGCCAGGATTTCATTTGTGATCCAGTTCCGGCACAACAAGAACTGGCCTCCACAGTCTCTTTCTGGCAACAAAGATGGGCCGTGTGTGCGCGGTCCAGCAGGCTGAGCAAACGTTTATTATTTGGCCCATTGATTGCCCTATAATTTGAAGTTTTTTATTATAGTTTATTTTTATATTGGTTTTTAAGTTGCTAATTATATATATATATATACATATAATGTTATAATTATAAATGATTTTTTATCGCTAATATATCGTTTGTCGTATTTTCAGCAATTGGCAAACCGATGGGGGTTTACCGAAATTAAGTCTTGCAAGTTTAACAACACACATCGAAGTTTATTCTTTTACATAAATGCATGAACACATCATTGCTAATGAGTAATGACCAGTACAAGTGTATTTACAACCGGCAGGAACAATTAATTTTACTCGTGCAACAACAATTCCAACAATTGATTTTATTTCTACAGCAACAATTCGAACAATTAATTTACTTCTACAAGCACAACTCGCCAAGCTGATCGACTTGAACAAAAACTACAACTCGTCAGACTTGATCGTCGTCTCCACGCTTAGATCGACTCCCTCCACGTTGATCTTGCAAAGGTCCTCGTGTCCCCGCCAGATCCCGGGCTCAGGTCACGCCTCCATGTTCTTCGTGCCACATTTCTTTTGTCTCCAGAGGAAGAACGTCTCGTCGTCACGCGTGCTGCTTGCGGAGGCGCTCGTGCACCACGCCGCGGCGGTCGTCGTCGAGCTTGGTCCAGACGGTGGCCGGCATCACGACCCGCTCCTTCCACATCCCGGGACGCTCGTAGGCCCGGCGTCAGAGGACGTGGGTCACCGAGTTGCCCTCCCGATAGATGTGCCGCACCTCGTGCTCCGCAAAGCAGCCGAGGAGGCCGACGATCTCCTCCTACATCGCCGCCGGGATCCTCGTCTGCGTCTCCTCGCCGCGCAGCAGCTGCACCAGAACCTGGTCGTCGCCCTCGACCACGATCGTCTCCACGGCGCACGCCAGCGCGATCTTTCAGATCCCGGATCATTGCCCGGGCCTCCACGACGCCGACCGTCCAGTGCTCGGTCGTCTCGGCGAAGGCGACCACGAAGACGCGGCCGTCGGAGCCGCGGATGACGCCGCCGATGCTCGCCCGCCTCGACCCGTCGTGAAACACCGACCCGTCGAAGTTGAGCTTGCACCACCCCGCCGGCGGTGGCGTCTACCTCACGAGCACCCTGGCCGGCTGGAACGGCGGCGACGACGGGGACAGCGGCGTAGAACAGCGTGGAGCCGGTGGCGGCGGCGAGAGAAGAATCAACGATGGGTGTAGACGGGACAAGAACACTGGTGGCGGCTGCTGCAAAACGAGCGCCGGAGGTGTGCACGAGAGGAAAGCCATCATCGAGGAGGAATGAGCGAGTTCGATCGAGGAATCATCAGCAGGAGGACGAAGCAATCCGAGCGAGCAACGGAGCTTCACTCCCACTCGGAGTCTCGGAGTTCGACTCCGACCTCCACTCGGCGCTAGGAAAGAGACCCAAATTAGAGAGACTAGTCGTCACCCGTGTGTGTTGCACGGATTTATTAACATTAGCTTGCAAATACTACAATTTTAACCATATATTAGATATATATAGGTTATTTTTCGAAATATAGAAGTTTAGCATAAAAAAACTCCCCTATCTTGCTAATATCAATTTGGAATTTTAAACTAAGAGTTACAACTTCATTTTATCATATCTGAATTCTTAAATTATTAAATTGTTGAAAAATGAAAGAGTACACATATTTTTTTTATTTAATATGAATCCTCACTACGATATATGGTTATAAACATACGATAGTAGTAATATCAATTAATCAGCTCAAGTTTTGGAACTGTTAATTTCATGAAAAGAATGGATGTAAATTTCCCAAATTACAAACACAAACATCCATGCAGAATCTTACTTTAAAGAAAAAGCTTGCATGTGTCCGATTGAATTGTAAGCCTAATACATAAATGCATGCATAATAGTAATCCAAGCAAAGAACATTGATAGATTTAATCAGATTGATTACCAAGTTGCCTACGATACGGACTCGCGGTATGGACTCTTCTAGTCTAGACTATTATTCGGTTCCACTTTTATGGAAGATTGATCAGCAGATCGATTTTTATTAACACATATTTATTTTCAAAAGGATCTCGCGTTTTTGTCTAGTTACGTTTACGAATTGGCACGGCAGTAACGTAGAGGGTATATGAAATGCGTATGTTGGGATTTAAAAACATAGCATGGATGGGCTTTAAAAGAGGCCCACGATTTCTAATGCAATTTCTATTGCCTTAATAAGATGATTATCTCATCGATGGTCGAATTTTTTTTATTAACGTAAAATTCCTAGAAAATGACCGATTAATATTGGTATAGATGGGATGGAGGAATCCTACTTGATGTCAGGTTATGAAAACTAGTGGACTGACCATATATCTGCACGGGCTAGCTTTATATTTATATTTTCTAGTGTCAAAGGATTAACTTATGGGAAGAATGCCAATTCTATCATGTTGTTGCCTTTCTTGTCACCTGACTGCCGGAGTACGATGTTCATCGCACACCTTCACGTCTTCATACAGGATCGAGCTGCCATGTATTCACTCATCATGAGTATGGCTTTGATAAATCTCTTTCACGCACGAGACATGGCTTGCTTCTTTGCACGTCCTAGTATCGCCCATAGAGTGGGCATGAGACGTAAAGTTGATGCAGAGCTTTATCCAATGTCTAATTCCATGGCTAACTTCCTCCTTCCTACGCTGGTAGTGTGGTAGAGATAATTATATGTTGTAAAGACTAAGTACAAATTAATTTCGGAATTGATATAGCACGGTATCCCATTCCTATTGTTTCTTGGGATGGCATCCATCTCCCCACCACACCAAACATCTTATTGTTGGTTGCCCATAGGCGGTCTCCGCCTTTCACAACTCTGAAAGTGTGTTCGATAACACATGATGATGCCTCTAGATAGCCAACACGTTTATTAGAGAAATCAGCCATCTTTCTCTTTCTATTGAGACCAAACCCTAACCGCTTGCGTTCCAATCTCCCTTGTTGTCCCTTGTGCTTGCACCCCTTCCACAATGTCCATATTCACAGTTAAAAGTTAACTATATTTTAAAATAGAGCAAATAATAATAATCAAACATAAAAATATGTCTTGACTAAATCTATTTGGACCAGGATCACGAGTGTATAACTTCACTTATCAGGCATGGTTTAAATTTTAGTGCTACAAAATTTACTTAATAAGGTTAAGTTATTTATCACCAACCTTTTTAAGTATGCAATAAGGGAGCATATTCATGGGTCCATGCTTTCCATGAAATAAAAAAAAAATCACTAAGTTGCATCAAGTTATTTTTGCGAGAATGCATCTTCAACTTAAATATATTTTTTTCCTATAAGGTGCATCAATTTTTTTTTTGAGAATGCACCTAATTTTTTATTTAGAATTAAATATTTGGCATGTGTCCAGGCTGGTTGCTAAAATGATCATCCTCCACGTGGCCTTTTTACTGCTCCTGGCTTGACAGATGCAGCAAGCCGGACAGGCCTTCAAGCCAAAGTCCGACTCTCATCCCAAGTCACGCGTGGAAGAGCCAAGTCTAACCTTTAAAAACTGTTATACCTAATCGATTTCTACTCTTTTCTTTCTTTTAAAGATGTTGTTATTCTTGAATCCTATTACTGCAATCAATTTTCACCGTTATAATCTTGAATCTAACAGTTAAAATATTTCTCCTTTTCATAATTTGTAGTTCTCTAGAGCAAACGTGATGGTTTTCTTTCAAAATTATTTTTATAATATAATATATATGTTTGTAAAATGAAAATACTTTGCTACAGATAATATTATACAACTCCATTTGAAGATTTGAATTTTAATTTAAAGCCTTAAAATATTTATTTGTTATAATTTGGGCATTGGCAAAGTAGAAATATCAAATAAACTCTAGCATGATGCAATATTGGGGAAAAAAGATTTTTGATCATTTGAATTTTTAGTTTAAATTTTTTATGATGATACACTAGATCCGGTGAGCTGCTCCTCAACCTCCATTCTCCTCCCCTATCAGAGCTTCTCCTTCTCTTACATCCCTCGGGTTGGCCTCAAGCTTCTTCCCCCAGTTGGTGAGCCTGTCATTTCTCTTTCCCTTACTTCCCTTCACCTACTTGTCCAGTGTGGGGAAAGAAGAGGAAGAGAGAGGAACAGAAGGAGAACGCACATGAGAGAGAGGTACGGTGCCTTCATTCGCATGAGAAGTAAAAAAAGATGAGGATGAGCAAGCGACATAGGGATGGGTCGGTCTTGTTCTAACCAGGGGTAAAGTGTTAATCACGTCTTTTCACCACCATGTAATTAAAGTTGGCTTAAAACCCCAAAATGGCAAAATATAGATGGGGCAATCAAAAGGTGTAATGTTACATGGTGCAATCTCCAGATTAGCATTATCAAAGTTCATTTGTGAGAGTGATATTTTTATCAATTTCCTCGGGTGTTATGTAGCCTAGTCTAGATCAACTACAGCCAGCTGAAATAAACACGAACAACAAAATTGGTAATGGGACTACCATCCAAAATAGTGCATTTCTCAATTCGATTTAAACCAAGACACTTGTCAGCTAGATGTGTAAATTTAAGGCAGAAAAAGACAGGAGGTCGTCCATGCCGTGCATCCAAGCGAAGTTTTTTCCATGCGCCAGAGGCAAAATTGCTCACTACCATTGTATGTTATACCTCCATTTATGGTATGCTAATAGTATTAAAATTTCACAAATATTAATACCAATTCATTCTTTCACCACAATATAGTCTGATCTTATTTTCCCCCCTTTTCCATCTTCTTCTTGTACTCTCAATCAATCTTGTTCATCTTTAACACTTTCACTGCATCCCTGATATTCAACTCGTGTACTTCGAGTTCTCTAGCCATCAATTGTAATATGTATTATTTATGATTATCTTTAGAGTGCATCTATATTGTAATTACAGTGCATATCAATAATATTCGGTGCATTCATGTTGGTTACAATTAGGAGAAATATTTTTTAAAGATGTTCTGAATTAACAATATATATAGATATTATTTGATGATATAGATAGTTCTATGAATATGTATGATTTTTATGGAAAATTTAGGGTGTTACATCTGTTATGAATTAGATGGCCATAAATTCACAATACACTATAAATATTATTGGAGTAACTTTCTATATTTATAAATGCATATATCTTAATGTTAGATGACTTCAAACTTATAAGGGTATAAGTAGTTATTCTCTACTTCATATTAAAAAATATAATTATATTTAAAGTATTGTCTACTTAGAAAAATGACACTAGGCACTATTCATTTTCAAAGATTGTTTATCTTTTTTTGAAAAAAAGCTACAAATATTAGAAAAAAGATGACACATTATTAAAGTCTGTGGTGTCCTAAATATAGGCATAACTCTCATTCATTCATAGTAGTCTAACTAATTAGTAGTTAAAATTAAAACAGTTATATTTTATACTAACAGTTACTTAAAAATAGAGGAATTATATAATAAATAATTTTTCTATATATATTATAAAAAACGAAAAAAAAGTATGACATGAACGTTTGTCTATTTAAAAATTGATGTATTATTAAACTTGTAAACTAATTATATATATATATTATAATAACTAATGTTATAGTGATATAAAATAATTATCTGTTTTATTATTTGAATTTGTAAACTAATTAGTTTATTAAACTTCCAATTATAAAAGATGACTACCGGTTTGAGTAAGCCGAATATCTCTTCTTATACCCTAGCACTAGGTTGTCACCATCAACAACGATCCTCGCCTCAGACGTTATTTCAGCGCACGGGTCGCCACCACGCTGACCGTTAGTGCTTAGTCGTCTCGACGAAGGTGACCATGGCGTGGCAGTTGCAGCCGCGGATGACGCCGTCGATGCTTGCTCTCTGACACAACGTCTCGTCTGGAACAGCGGCGACAGAGGGATAAAATTCGGCAAATAAACTAACACAAATGGCTAAGAAAATGTGGCACAGAAGAAGAAAGACATGGTAAATGATGAATGAATTGTCTCTCTCATCAGCAGTAGGACGTAAGCCTTTTGTCTTCGCCTAGTGACTCTGACATCCTCTTAGTGCTCCCTGCTGCTGATAGTCGGACTCCGACCTCTTTTCGAGTTTGATATTTTCGGTAATAAAATGTTTATGGATTCAACAATTCAAAATGGTCTCAGCTACTGAGAGTTTTATAACTTTTTACATAAGGAAAGTCATACGTCATACATTCTGCTTAATTTGAGAGAAAAGAAATTTGTGTTGGCCACTTGAGATTTTTCTTTTTTAAAATAAAGATAAGGGGAGATGGCTATTTAGTTTGTAGCGAGCGAAAAAATTAGTATTCCTATTTCCAGTAAGGTGATTGACAGGCGGGTCCATTTCTTTACAGGTCAGGCACGGAGACAGCGACCTCCGTGGAAGGCTCAAATCAAGAAGACGACGAGCTCGTCGATTGATCGATCGATAAATTTGCAGACTTGTCTGGCTCCATTTCGATCGATCAATCTGATATCGCGGTGTAGCCAGCGCTCTACCTGGCGGCAGCCATGCTGCAGTGCAGCGGCGACCGCGTTGTAATCGTCGGCGGCGGCATCGCCGGCGCCCTCCTCGCTAAGGCGCTCCAGAACCACGCCGACGTCGTCCTCATCGACCCGTACGTGACCGGCATAGTCGCAAAATTAGATTTTTTTAATTCTCTCGACAATTTCATGGTCGATGCAATGATCAATGGTGAGCATATATGCATGCATGCAGGAAGGAGTACTTTGAGATCCCATGGGCCAACCTGCGCGCCAAGATGGACCCGGCGGCGGTGGAGCGCACGGTGATCCCGCACTCGGAGTACCTCACTCACGCCAAGGTGGTGACGGCGTCGGCGGTGGGCGTCGACGACTCCGTCGTGCTGACCTCCATCGGCCGCGCCGTCGCCTACGACTTCCTCGTCATCGCCACGGGCCGCATGTGCAACCGGCCGCAGAAGCGGGAGGACCGGCTGCAGATGTTCGAGCACGACAAGGTGCGGATCGCCTCGGCGGAGTCCATCCTCATCGTCGGCGGTGGGCCCATCGGCGTGGAGCTCGCGGCGGAGATCGTGATGGGCAGCCCGGAGAAGCGCGTGACCATCGTCCACGGCGGGCCGCGGCTGCTCATGGTGATGGGGGAGAAAGCGTCGGCCAAGGCGCTGGAGTGGCTCCGCTCCAAGCACGTCACCGTGCTGCTCGACCAGACCGTCGACCTCGCTGCCGCCGGCGTCTCACCGGACGACAAGGTGTTCACGACGTCCGCCGGGGAGACGGTCACCGCCGACTGCCACTTCGTGTGCACGGGCCGGCCCGTGGCGTTGGGGTGGCTGAGGGAGTCGTTCCTCGGCGACCACGTCGACGGGGAAGGTAGGCTGGCGGTGGACGAGCACCTGCGCGTGGGCCGGCTGAGGAACGTGTTCGCCGTCGGCGATATCACCGACGTACGGGAGGCGAAGCAGGGGTACCTGGCACAGCGGCACGCCATGGTGGTGTCCCGGAACCTGCGGCTGCTGGTGAATGGCGGCGGCGAGAGCAGGGAGCACAAGCTGCACCGGTACAAGGCGTCCAAGGCGAACATCACGGTGACGCTCGGCCTTCGCGACGTGCTGTCGGAGCTGCCGTTCATGACGGTCATCGGCCACCTGCCCGGCGTCATCAAGCCCCGGGACTTCTTCATCTCGCGGACGCGCAGGATGATGGGGCTCAAGCTAAGTGCACGCCATGATCAATCCATGTTTCGCATCTGAATTGGATGCAAACGAGCTCCGATCGGCTGTATTCTCGTCATTCGGTGATGCACCCAGTATGCGTCACCGACTACACATTGACAGTACGAATTTTGGTTAACTCCAACACACAGTACTTGCTCAATTTTGATCAGATCGGATGACATGTATGCATGGGTTGATTTTTATTTATTTTCTTACTAACATTGATGCTCAAGAATAGGATTTGTAGACCACGAGCAACTTCTTTCTGCTGGTTGAGATGAGAGGGTTCAAACGGAGAAACATGTGTCTGGGTGGGGCCTGGTTGATGGACTGGTTGGGGGTAAGGGGAGCGACCGGGTCAAGTTGCAAAAACTGAGAAACGAGGATATAGCAACATTGATGGGAGAGACGAAGTGTCTAATATTATAGCCATGGAAACAGGATGTTGTTGAAGAAGGAGGTGGAGAGACCAATGCGGAGGATCAATGGAGCTATTGGAGGTGGCACACGTAGATGGTTGCATGGAGAGGAGACAATAGAGATGAGAGCATAGGTGCGAGGGGACGTACAGGCAATGGCTGGAGAACCGAGAGAGGAGGAGGCACCAGTGGCGTGGGCTCAAAGGGAAGCAACTGGCAGCGCAAAAGACGACAAGGTGACGAGGGATTTAGGAGATAGCAGAGGCATTACATGGCTGGGTGTGACAAGGAGATCTAGATGCATTGTAGGCTTATTATTCATCGGCAGTAACAAGTTTTATTTCTCACTGCCACGGTACATAGGAAAAAAAAAGAACATGATGGAATATGATCACATTCATCTGGCAGCAATGCAAGCTCAGGGAAGTAGTCGTCCTCTGCAGTGGAGGTTGCCGGCTCCTTATCCTCACGCAAGGGCTTTCTTTCCGCTGCCGTTGCTTCCTGCCCTTTTTCCCATGACTTATGCTTCTGCTGGCTATGACCCTGGTGCTTGCTAGTACTAGCCTTCCTCACTGCATCATCATGCTTCCTTATCTCCATGTTTGCATAAGTTGCATTGTCAACCCTCTGAACAGCAGGCTCTCTCACATCTACATATGAGGGTGTACATTCTAATTAATGAGTATTGTGTTTTTTCAATAATAATCACTACATATATAGTAGATGTGATCTATGGATTTAACATTACAATGTAATATACATAATTGAATGAACATATATAAATACGACATTGTATTGGTTAATTCTAATGCAGTACCTTCCTTAATGGCCAATGGGGCCATGGGCGGGATGGATATGGGTGCTTGGTCCATTGAGTAATCCATGGGGTGTGAAGACGTCGGCAAAAAACATACCGGTGACACCATTCATTCTAGCCACCACCTCTATGTCGATCTCTATTGCACCAAATGGCTGTTTCAAAAAAGAAGGGTTAAATTATTCTGTTTTTTTTTCTTCAGTCACCATAGAATTGCAAACCGAGCAACGCATCTCAAAAATTCAAAAAAACGCATGCATCAATTCAAGGGAAAGTTAGAAAAAAAAAGAATAGGTTATTGGGAATAACAAATTTTAAAAAATAATAAACAATATGGTTTCTTTTAGCTAGCTGGTCACCTGCATCTCTATGGTGGGAGGGTGAACTACTACCCCAATTCGGCAACCAGCTGCATCACCGAGTTCTCGCTTCCATTGAACACCAAGATAAAAAGCTCGACACATGTGCCAAATACTCCACAAAAGAATAGTCCAAGTAAGATGTAAACACCAATACAACATCGACATCTCGAGACATAAGTAAATCATAAATAAATAGATGTGCAAGGAAAGCTAAATCTTTTTTTCCAGTGCTGGTGGGTAGTGGTAGAAGAAGGGGTAGGTGGTAAAGAAGGGAAAGAAAAGGAGCATGTCCATAGCTTCAAAGACTTTGTTTGGAGAGATAAGTCGAGCATGCCGGTTATTTATCGATAGATATGCATACAATTGTAATGTTTTTCTATTTAGGTGCATTATTTGTTGTGTACATGGATAGATAAGGAATTAAATGCTTCCAATCTTTGTTCGGTGCAATTGAATTTATTGTTTTTTAAGTATTAATTAATTTTAGTTGGCATTTATATAAGATTGTGATTGTTCCTTTCCACCTCCTTTCACAGGATGATCATGGATGCCCAATAAATCGAATGCAAACATTACAGCAATGTGTGACTGTAAAGCAATTCATTATAAAAGGGGTTCTATTCACCTGGTAATTAATGAAAACTTACAGGTTTAGTATCTTGTTTGTGTCATATCCACTTGCTTCTCTGTTAATGTCGTTTTTCAACCTTGTGATATATATTTCTTGCAGCTTACTCCGAGTGTGGTTCTGTTGTTCTCATTTTATAGTTCAATTGAGCAGGGTGGCTTGCACTATTTATTTATTTAAATATTATATATACCCAATTTTTATACGGTTCACTAATTTATAGATACCGATGTGTCAACATCATATGCAAATTCCAATATCTAGAAGCAACAATTAATATGTCCTCACCACATACTCACACTTTGCTTCTTCATGTGTTCCCACCACCAAACTCACCGAGTTTTTTTTAAAAAAAAACTTATATGGTTCATTAGAATTTTGGTTGTGTGTTTCCCATAATAGGACACAATCACTTTACCTTATGTTAACATATAAATATTATTACGCTAACACATGCATTACTACAGTGATAAGGTTCCAAGTGTGCAAATCATCTATGGGGATCCACTACTATAGAGCCTCTAATAGGTGACGGCTCAAATGTGTCAGCTTAACCCTAAACCGGCACCTATCAACTGTTTCTTGCCTTGAAGGCCTACAAAAATAACAAACCAATACCTATGATAGTTTATAAGTATCGGCACACATAAAAAACTAACACCTATACCGGTGCTGATTAATTTATCAAGCGGTACCTATAAGTGGGCCTACCAATGGTCCAATGATAACTTTCGATTAGTAGACCTACTTATAGGTGCCGATTTTTCTAGAACAACTAGAACATATACTATGAGCAGTATAGTTGGCAGTTTTTATTCAAGAATTGACACCTTTGATGTGGGATCCACAATGGTCAGTCGGTGACGTTTTAGTCATTGGGCCCACCTATAGGTGCTAGTTTTCAAAATAACTAGCACCTATGCTTTAGGCACTGGTTTAATCCATGAACCGATACCTTTAGTTAGTTATAGGTGCCGGTTCGTGAGTAAAACCAGTCCTTGACTGACATACAAATAGTGCCACCCCCACCTCAAGCTGGTCGAGCAGATAGAGTAGCACCTCTATTCTTGATCGGCCAACTAGAGGAGGGAGATGTTTTGCTCTTCTTTCATTAAATTGTATTTGAGACGGTGATTTAAGGTTAGTATATTTGATTCTCCCTCATTTTCTTTTATTTAAGCACGCTTTTTTTGTTAGTTGTTTGATTTTAGCACTTAGTCTCTCTAATTTGGATCTAGATTTTATTTGTGTTTTTAGTTCATTAAAAGTGATAGATCTTCTCTTTTCATATGGAGTAGATAGATCGTCTCTAACCCATACATTAAATTGCAATTATGTTAGATTAATTTGTGATAAATTTGTAACTGTGGTAATTTTTTATAAATTATTGAAACTATCTTGCAATTATGCTGAAAATTCTTGAAATTATATTTTAGATAGTTTGCACATGTTTTGGAATATATTTTTAGCATTTTGGAGAATTTAACTTGTCGAACCTAGGTTTTTTCCTATAAAATCAAGTGCATTATTAATTAATTTTGGACTACCCCATAAGCATTATTAGATTAATTTTTGGTAATATAAGGGATGTAGTAATTTTTAGTAGAGTATTTTAAAGATTTTGCACATCTTTAAAATAAATTTTGATTAGTTTGGAGAATTTAACTTGCCGAACCTAGGTGGCCTAGGAAATGTAGCCCTATTTTGGACTACAACATAAACATTTTATAAATAAGGGAGTACATTTTAGTACTTGTGCATAATTTTTTTAATAAGATGTAAATGATTAATTTCATAGGTAGTGGTTATTTGCAATGGATAATCGTTGGATGTACAATAAGAGCCTCAGTTCCATAGAGTATACCAAGGGAGTAACATGCTTTGTCACCATTGTGATGAGTACAAGTGCGAATACCTTAGAATTGATATTGTGTCTATGCATTGATTGTAAGAAGGAAAGACAATTTGATGCACAATAGACCCATTTGCATTTCATTACAAGGGGTTTTATGACTGTCTATATTTGTCTAGACAACCTCTACAAAGCAAAGGCTACATAGAGAAATGAAGACAACCATGACATCCTGATCGATGGAGAAGATGATGAACTTGATGAAGCTGACAATAAGCCAAATGGAGCTGATGATTAACCTGATTTGGATCAAATGTTGCGCAATAAGGAGAGGGTTTCACCAACGATAGCGTTGACGCGTGCGCGTGGCGACTGGACTGGGCGGAGAGGCAAGCCAAGAGGCAGCGTGAGTGTGAGCCGATGGAAGTTCAATGCAATGGCACGTGAACATGTCAAGGCCTAAGAGGTCTGCTTAGCTCTAATGCAGATACTTCAACTTCGAGATCCCTTCGTCAGGGTTGCTAGAGTTGTGGGTATGCCAGTCAATTTGACTTTGCAATTGATAAGTAGATAAACCGATAAGTTAGTGAGCTGATGGGCCGATACAAACTCCTACCATCTTCTAGTTGTCAATAGAGTTGAGATAGTCATTGATTATATCTAATGTACTCTTACTATCGGCTGGTTGCCGATAGGGGCTGAAATACTCGTTCATCAGCTGGAAAGCCAATAAAGACATAGACAGATGGTGACGAAGGCGTAGAAACTTAATGCTGTTGGGCCCATTAGTGGTACATGTAGAAGAGCGTACTTAGTGACACAATGTTCGGTGTGTATCATACCAACACGGACTTTTATGGCCCCGATGGTATCATATGGGTTTCATTTGAAGAGCTCTTCCAGCTGTACCAAAAAAGAGGCCTCAATATTTGTATGCTCCAAATATGGGCATTGTAAGTAGTTCGATTTTTTTCCCTAATTCCTTTGTTGGGTGTCCATTCGTTATGTGTTCTCCAATTAATTCCTTTGTTACGGAGACATTGTTCTTATGAATTTAGAAAAACCTACACCAAAGTTGCATGTCTAGAGCTAGGGATTGTCAACTACAATAACCTCTATTCAAAACCAGAGGAGGTCAAAGATTAATTTTTCAAGTCTTTGATCAAGCTTAAGGCAAATAACCATGTACTTTTGCCCTACCTTTTTAAGTATGTGTTCTTTCTACATATTGTTGTAGTTGTCATCCACGCAATAATAAAAATAAGTAATCATACATTCTCCTATCTGTAGTGGAATCGATGGACAACACTGGATCCTCCTGGCAATCAATATTGAAATTAGTAAGATTTATATCTACGATAGCTGGATAAAGCCACAAGAAGAATACCAATCCTTCATGAACACACTCAATAGGGCATATAAGAGGTACAAGTAGTCTGGGAAATCTAACAAACAATACACTATTTGTGCATTGTGCTTCTAGGTTCATATGCATTACTATATCCTATGGCAACCTATTGGCAATAATGAATGTGGGTTGATAACTTGTTGATAATGAATAAGCAAAAACAAACTTCTATTCTAGTACTAAATTCCACATATGTTCATCTGTCGCAGAGATTGGGTCTCAAAACAAGAGAATTGTTATCCCATGTCTCCAATGCCCTCATCAAAGAACTTTGTGGGTTCATCCATCACTGTGTTGGAGACCCAAATGACGAATATAGCTTATTTAAAGCACTACTAGGACTCGGGGCCAATCTTGGTTATTCTGTCATCTAAGATTGAAATAGCTAGTACTTCTAAGAAGAAGAAAACTAAGAAGACTAGATAATACTAGTTAGATGATGTAGTTTATGAGATGCACTCTAGTTTTCAAACTTTTTACTTTGTCACTTTGTTCTTTTATTACTATTTCCATATGTTCTTTTTGTTTAAGTCTGAATTAATAGATTTTCGGGATCTAGATATGGATGTGAATCAATTTATCCTTGTCTTTGTCCTAATTTCACAACTACAAACTTTGACAATGGTCACACAAGTATATCAATCAATTTGTTTTAATTACAGTGTTCAAGTTATATAGTTGACAGATTGTTGTAATTTTTTGAATTGTGAGATGTGGATGTGGATGTGAATCTAGATGTGGTTGTGAATGTGGATGTGGATGCTAGGTTTCTAGGAGCAATTCTGGATTCTCTAAGGATATATGTTTTCTACATGATCTGAGGAATTATGGGGAATTTCTACCATTTTTTTATTTCAAAGATTATAGGTAATTAGTTCTATAACTAAAACTAATAGCTATATTACAACACGCCGAGGCCTCCAATACTATAGCTTAAAACCAGTATCTATAGTGGCTCATAGGTGTCAGTTCTACACTTACAACCGACACCTATAAGACTTATATGTGTCAATTTTAAATGCTCTGCACTGATCAGATAGACGAAAAACCAACACCTATAGTGGTTTATAGGTGTCAGTTCCACACTTAAAATTGACACTAATAAGTCTTACAGGTGATGGTTATGGTGCCAGTTGTGAAACTGACACTCATTGCTGCCTCCTGCTAGGCGTTGGTCGGAAATCTGGCACCTATAAGGATTTTCAATTGGCACCTAAGTGGGTTCATGTAGTAGTGAGCTTTTGACACCCCAACCTTGATTATATAGCACCTTGAATTACACATGACCTTAACCCATGGGTAAATCAATCGACCACTTACCGATAGTGGCAGTGATTGATAGTAGCAGTGGCAACGAGAATCATCAAACTTTGATAATTTGAGAGGAGATTGACTAAAATATGCTATCGGGACATGTAACAATTAACCATTAGTTTCAGCCAATTTAGACCTTGAAGCATGTGCAACACGGGCACATAGGAGCAAAGAATATCTTAGCCTCCTGAGCTCCGGTGCTAAACAGGGAAGGAGTTAGCAAATTTTTTTTATTAGGATAAGTTCATATTGCACCTATTCAGCTATTTGTTTTGTAAAAAAAACACCCCTTAAATATAGAACTGGACATTTTAAACCCTTTAAATATTAAAACTGGCTAAAGGCTATACTACCTAGTTTTAATAGTGGTTTTTATAATTTTGAACTACAAATAGTTTACGAAGATACGTAAGTAATTAGATGTAATAAAAAAACATATATTTGGATGCCAAAATTATGAAAACCATTATTTAAACTAGTTTATATTGTTATTAAGGAGGTATTTTTTTGGGTTGGTTTTGATAGTTGAGGGTATAAAGTTTTTGGTTTCTTAGTATGGATGTTTTTCAGACTCAAATAATTGAGGGGTACTATGGATCTGGTCATCTAACAATGGTAACATTGGTTTGGTTAAACCTTGTACACAAGTTGTGGACAAAATGCAAGCAATTACTTTGGTGTGGTGGAAAATAAGGTTCAACCAAATTGAAACTTTGAAGCGTCACAAGTTACATCATCATTAGTATATAAATTTTGCTGGCTAGTTAACAATTTTAGTGAAAGAGCAGAAAAATCCTTAGAGCATGTTCAACGTAGCAAAATGAGAAGCTAAGAATTGCTTACCTTCCCTAACTCCGGTATTCAACAGGGAAGGAGATTGTAAAATTTTTCTTAGACTTGAGACATGTTGAGGGGTTGGATTCAAGCAAATAAAGAAATGGGAGGAGAATAACTTTTGCTTATTTGTTGGGGTCTTTTGTTTTTTTAATACGTGATATGGGGCCATTCTTGTTTTTTTTATAAAAAAAAACTCTTCGGTCATGAACAGTTTGCCCGTTTTCTTGGCACAAAGATGGAAGAAATCCAAACCACGCATAGCAACAAAATTAGTGAGACTCCCAGGCTAAGCTCCTCCCAACCTCAGCACCGATCTGAAGGGAAAAAGTAATCTATCCTACTTGGCATGGTAGCACCAAAAGGAAATAATTTAAGGATGATTGATATTGCTTATGCACTGGAACAAAACATAGGGGAGAATATATGTTCTAGTACTTGTGTGATGTGGCATTTGCTAGTGTCAGTGAGGATTTTCCACACTAATCGTGCTCTAGAAATCTAGTGCCTGCTTACAAGGGAAATAGTTAGAGAATTTGGATGCGTGTTCCTACCGCAATAATAACTTGAAATTGTGCACGTGTGTACAAGAACTTGGCAGATAGTTGAGTACAACAACCAAAAATAATTTTTTGTTACTTCCTCTAGACCTCCTTAACTGGGGGAGTATTACACGAACTTAGCAAATGGACATAGTTTACTAGAACATCTTCCAAACTGTAGGACTAGTATGATAGCATGGTGATACATTCTTGGTGAACGAATGTGCACTTGCAATTTTGTGTTACGCCAATGGGTCATGTCGGTAAGACATGAACATCAGCCATCTGGGATGCTACTGGCCATGGGCATGGGCCTGGGCAATGTACCTCATCAGTTGCATGTAATGGGCTCAAAATTTACTTGTCGACATGGACATGGGTAGAGAATATCGAGCCTGTCATGCCCGATTGCCATAGCAGTTGAATAATTCGATTGTATCAACTTTTTTGGGACGGAGTATTATTGACCTGACAAAAGCTTGCACCTTATACCTCTGTCCCAAATAACCAATCTTCCACAGTGTAGCAACCTTTAATTCTATTCACCTGATCTATATTTCTGAAGTCTTGAACGGTCTGTACAAATGTATACAGACGATGTAGCGTGTATAATCACGATATTATTGTTATACGCTAAACAAACAGGTGGATTCACGCGTCCCAGCATGTAGTTTATTTTGAATGGGTAACTAGGATGTCATGTGGTGTTATTTCATCGAAAACCACTCTAACTTAGACATAATTGTAAAAGGTCTAAAAGTAAGAGTTAAGAGACCAAAACACTAGCAATGAGCTTTTCTTGGGATATACCAAATCGCCGTTAATCACGTGGTTACCTTTGAGATACAATAACCAATATCGTGGTAAGTTTGGTAACCTCACTAATTTTTTTAAAAATAATAAAAATAATTTAAATTATTAATAAATTTTGTAAGATTTCTCGCAATTTACCGTGTGGTTACCGCCGGACGGGGTTAGGGTACCTGCTTTTTTTCTCTAAAATTTAGTACTCGTTAACACGGACATGGATACTGTAGGCGGAAGTCAAGCCCCGCCGAGGCCGCAATGCATCGCCACTACGCCGTGCTGCTCCGCCGCGCCGCCGCCCTGCCGTCGCTCCCCCTCGTGGCGTCCCTCCACGCGGCGGCTCTGCGCCGAAGCGCTGTCCTGGCCTCGTCCCTCATCCACGCGTACTCCGCCTGCGGCGACCTTGCCTCCGCGCGCAAGCTGTTCGACGCATTGCCGGCCCAGGAGCGGACGCTCTCCGCGCCCACGGCCGGTGCCGGGAAGTCCTCGATCTGTTCGGCGGGCGTGACGAGGAGATGGACGACAAGGCGGTGACCGCGGTCCTCGCCGCGTGCGCGAGGGCCGGGATGATGGACGAAGGGAGGAGGGTGTTCGCGACTGTGAGGAGGCCGGCTCTGCAGCACTACACATGCATGGTGGAGATGCTGGGGCATGCCGGGGAGGTCGATGAGGCGGAGAGCCTGGTGGCGCGGATGGAGGCGCGCCCGGACAGGGTGATCTGCGCGGTGCTGCTCGCCTCGTGCCGGGTGCACGGGCGCGTCGATGTGGCTGAGAGAGTGCACAGGCTGATGCGCCAGTACGGCATTGCGTGAGCTTTGCACTTGCAGCCTGAGTAGTGGCGATAGTTGAACCCAGGATCATACCATCTCCATGCTCGCAGGTCTCAGCCTCCCACTGACCTGTTTGATTTGAAGTTGGCAAGTCCTAAACAATGGAGCTGATAAGAGATTGGCGGGATGGCGGAAATGGTTGCTCTTCAAGTACATTCTTTCTGTAATGCAGTACAGCAGAATCCCCAATGGTGCAGTCTTTGCGGTCTGAGGCCTGTTTGGAACGGGGAAGTTTATTTTCAGTTCCTCTGGGAATTGAATTGTTCATTGTGAAATTCAAACGGGGCTGGCGTGATCAGTGTTGTCCATTGAATGAACCCTCGAGAACATCTTATGCCTATGCTCCCACTGACCTGTGTGATTCAAAGATAAGAAATGGATGGTAAGGTGGTAACCATTGTTATCACAGTTTCAACTTTCAAGTAATGAAGGACAGTGTGAACGCCATGCTGGTGAAAATGCGGAATTTATACAAGGTTATATTAGTACGGTGAGTAGCAGGGTGATATTCTGGCAGTAAGTGAACCAAATGAATGTCAGTCATTTCGCTGCTGCTTGCTGGCTCTGTATGGATGCATACTTTGGCATCATGCACACTGAAATGCCTGAGTTTTCTCATTTTCAGATTGTGCCTGTTCCGACATTAATGGATCCAGCAGGACCAGCAGTGCAGCACAAAAAGCAGTAACCACTAAGTTGCCAAGTTAACAGACTGAACTGTTAAACTTGAGTAAATGCTGAAGAGCGGGGTTTGTGAAAATTTGTGCAAAACTGTCAAACTTGTTGGATAGCAAGGCAGGAAAGGTCTGTTAAGACTTTGTCATATATGATGTTGCTTTGCTGAAGTTTATTCAGAATCAGGTTAAGAAGCTTCATTGTTCTTGCTAATCTTCACGTTTTGGGATTGTACCTGCTGCTATGCAATGAATAGTTGAGTGCAAAGCAGATGTTGCAAATGGAGCTAGTAGTCTCCTCTGCCTACAGCCTTGTGCTGGGCTGCCTGTAGCTGTGTATTGAAGGATGCATACATATACCATGAGTAAATTATCAGTTATGAACTTGTGATTTGCTATCTTGAGTTGGTGTGAAACACTTGTCTGGAATTTGATTGGAGCTCTTGGGATCCTTCAGATAACTTAGATATGGCTGTAAAAGAATACAGGGTTGGCCCTACGAGTTCAGAGATACTGATAGATTGATGCTGACAAAAGACAATAATTGCAACCTGATGGTGCAAACTGTCAGGAGAAAGAGATAAGACAAATACAGGAGCTGGGCATCTCCATCTTAATCTTTTCTTGAATCTTGATGAACTGATGAAGAAAAGAGCCATAATTTTCACGGCTACCAGAGCAACTCTTTCCTGTGCCAGACATTGCTCTGCTGATCCTGACAGCTGGGGATGACTGAGAAACAAAACAGCAACACATGGTTGGCGGCCAACAAACCAGCTGCCTCCCGAGGAAATACTGAAGATGAACCTGACTGTAATGGCACATTCTGGCGAAAATTTTGCACAGTGCATTTTTCCACAGTTGTTCTGAGAATGTACCAGATTCGGATCCTCGTGTCACAGTGGCATTTCGTCGACAGTTGTTTGCCAAGAACAACACAGCTGTTGCTTTCGATCTTCTGATGGATCTGGAGTGAAAATCTGCATGATTCCAAACTGAGCTGCCGTGCAAAACTATGTTAGCGTTGCTTGCAGTCGTGTTCTCTCATTTTGTGCTAATCTGACTGAATGCATCCAGCAAATGTGATTTTCATGTCTGTCTGTTGCTTGTAGCGGATAAGTCTGGTGCTTGCTTTTGTGTATCTCATGTAGTCATGTTTATGTTTCCTGAACTCAAATGCAAAATTCAGGTTTGTTTGGCCTATAGAAGTCATCAATTTTCAGTCAATTTTTTCTTCTCTGCATCACTATTTCACATTACAGCAAACCGATAAATTTCTTCAGCTCTAACTTGGTCGAAAGCTTAAAATTCTGAAAAGCAGTCGGTGAGAATTTAGAAAAGCTGGGTTTTTCAGCTTCTGACTTTTAATTTATTTTTTAGATTTTATAACTATATATTCTCATAATCTAATTACTGTTATCAGAGTTTTTGATTTCTGAAGATTTTGTGGGAAGTTATAGCTGCTAGAAATCTTTTTTTTAACATGATACTTACCCTATTTTAAAATATAAGTATTTATAAATTGTTTAGAAAAATACTAAGTAGATCAAAAGATTCATGATCAATTTTTGAATTGTTTAGATTCTTTTTAAGCATATTAATAGCTTAAAAATTATTGAAATAATAAAAATTATAGATTTTGGAATGGAATGGAGCAAGCACGCGATAATAAGAAATGTGATTATCACGTGTTTGACCGCTGACATTATCAACGGCCAGTTTCAGTCCATGTCAAGATCATCGGTCCATCGCCTTCGGTTCCCCGGACAGAGCCAATCCTGACCGTCCGCAGATGGCGCACGTGCAGGCGCGCATCTGCCACCCCACCTGTCGCGTGGGCCCCGCCAAATCTCCTCCGCCTCCGCCGCGGCGGCTTCGCTTCCGCATCCCCCATCCTTCACATCCGCCACCTCCTCCTCCTGCCAACGCCTCGCCGGTCAAAACCCTAGCGGAGTTCTCCGATGGCTAGCTACGGCGTCGACACCCGGCCGGCCGCGGCGGCGGGAGGGGGAGCGGCGGGGGAGGGGGCGCTCTCGTTCCTGTCCCGCGGCATTCGGGAGGATCTCCGGCTCATCCGCGCAAGGGCGGGTGAGCTGGAGACGTTCCTCAGCGCGCCCGTCCCGGAGCCCGAGCTGTTCGCGCGGCTGCGGCGCGCGTACTCGTCGTCGGCGTCGACGCGGCTGGACCTGTCGGCCATCGGGAAGGCGTTCGGTGGGGCGGAGGTGGTGGGGAGGGGGAGGGGCAGGGGGGCCAGGTGGGGGTGGGAGGAGGAGGAGGCCGAGGGGTGGGAGCCCATACGGACGGTCAAGGCGCGGCTCAGGGAGCTCGAGCGGAGGAGGCAGGGGCAGGCCACCGACATGCTCCACAAGGTCAAGCTCAGCTTGGTGAGATTCCTAACTTGCTGGAGACTTTAGTGAACCATCGATTTCTCATCCGAGTTGCCTATGGAAGCAGTGCGTCGCCAAAGCCAATACAACTCAATTTGAGTGGGATGATGACACGAATGAATTGATATGGTTAGGTTCACTTTTGACGTCTTCCACTCCGGGATTTAGGCTGATCTTGAGAAATTTTGCGGTTCTCTTGGGTTACACATCGAGTTTTATTGTTGCAATTTTGAGACAAAATAATAAAACTGCAGAATGATCAAGTTCAATTGGGTTTTCAACTGAAATATGCAGATTAATATGTGTCAGGTTTGGGAGATATGAAATGATGCATCTTCTAGTGTAGCTTAGCTGTTAGCTATTATCGTAGGTGTACTTGTAGTTTGAAACCTGTGATTTACAGCCTCAACATGATGTCCAGATTGATCTCAGCAGCGATTCCCCACTATTGACCTATCATATCTTAGAAAGGTCAAATCTTTGCAACAAATTAAGCTACAAGGGCACTAGGTAAGTCTTAGGCATATTACACCTACAGAAAAAATTTAATACTGATGTTCCATGCCTTGCCCTTTTTTTATGAGGTTTATGGAATTTAAACTGCAAATTTTCTACTAGATAAGCTACTGAAAATGGTACCATAGGGAACTGGAGGCCCAAAGCTCACATTGATGCTCTGTACTCTACAATGAGTTACATCAAAGTCTGACCAACTCTTGGGTTTTCCATGTTTATATGGTTGCCTTTAGACATAACAGAGGGTGGAAAGCCCCACATGAATGGATTATATTGATTCAAAAGGGAGTACATGGGGTGAAAAAATACTGTTAAACATAGTATCCCCAGGGCATGTACACACATTGGTGGGAGGTTTTTGCTATGGACAATGGAATTTAAGGTTTTAAAATATCTGAAGCTATATTTGCAACTTCTTGTAAACTGTGGTGTGAGTGGAGAATTGGAATTTTACTTAAAAAGGATCAGCAGTTGAAACATGAAGTTATTATTGGTTGCTTCTAAATGCACAGATCTTAATTAAGTTTGTTCTTTACATGCTACAGCCTGCTCTAGTAATCTGCTGATGGAACATATATATGATCCCACCAGATTGATGTACCATTCTCTTTTTTATTGCAGAAATCAATGATCTTTGTGCCTGAAGCATCTGAGGTAGTAATCTGGTTTCATATCCTGTTGCACTGTGCATTCAAGCATGACCATTTTGCACATATTCTAGTGATTGTTTGTTAGTGTCAAGGAATTTACTAATCCATATATGAATGCCTTGTAAATTTATAATACTGACTATTGCAAGGGATTTTTTTAATATGAAGCAAATAATGTTGCAAAGTGTTGCCTTCAGTTTATTTCCCATGTGTATGTACTATTAATTTTGAACGTGTAGAGTTTTGTTAGTTTCCAGAATAAAGGAAGTATAATGGTAGTATTTGCATCATATTACCTAACTAATTCTTTTATCAAAATAAATTTGATCATTTTACCTTGTAATCGAAATCTTTATATAAAAAATTTAACCATTCCACCTTGTGATCTTGGGAACATGGTTTTATGAACATTGGTGTATTGATAACATTGTTTGCTTTATTCATTGCTTTAATCAGTACTGTTGTAATGCAGGAAGTTCCACCACTAGATTTAGGTGAACTCTTGGCATATTTCCTAAAGCAATCTGGGCCATTATTTGACCAACTTGGTATAAAAAGAGGTATGAATTTGGACTTTTTTTTGTTTCATTGTAGGGCTCCAGAAATTTTTTATATTTTGAATTCTTGAGCATGTGTTGAGCTGGTTTTTATTTGCCATGTGGTATAGATGTGTGCAATAAGCTGGTGGAATCTCTATGCAGCAAGCGCAAGGATCACCTTGCATATGAACCATCTGCATTCAGTAATGACAATGCTGGTGATGAACTTGACCTAAGAATAGCTAGTGTCTTGCAAAGTACAGGACACAATTATGAAGGTGGTTTTTGGAATGATGGGCATAAATATAAAACAGCTGACAAGAGGCATGTTGCAATAGTCACCACTGCCAGTCTTCCCTGGATGACTGGAACAGCTGTGAATCCTTTATTTCGTGCTGCTTACTTGGCTAAATCTTCCAAGCAAGATGTAACCCTGGCGGTGCCTTGGCTTTGCAAGTCAGATCAAGAACTTGTGTATCCCAATAGCATGACATTTAGTTCTCCACAAGAACAAGAAGCTTATATGAGGAATTGGCTGGAGGAAAGGGTTGGTTTCAAGACAGACTTCAAAATATCATTCTATCCTGGAAAGGTAAGGGTTCTCTTTCCAGAACAAGTGAATAACCTTGCAACATTGTGTTCATTACTTGTCTAATCTCGATTGTTTGCAAAGTATAGTTCCAAAAAGAACGGAGAAGCATAATTCCTGCAGGGGATACTTCACAATTTATACCATCAAAGGAAGCTGACATTGCTATTTTGGAAGAGCCTGAGCACCTGAACTGGTACCATCACGGGAAACGTTGGACTGATAAATTTAATCATGTTGTCGGTGTTGTGCATACAAATTATTTGGAGTACATTAAGAGGGAGAAGAATGGTGCTATTCAAGCCTTTTTTGTGAAGCACATCAACAACTTGGTTGCCAGAGCTTATTGCCATAAGGTACTGAATTGCAATAGCATCACTGCTATGTTAGTGTGGCAATGTGAAGTTTTTTATTGTGTAGATAATTGCATAAGTACTAAAAATTGTGTAATTTAGTTGATTTTCCCTAGTGGGCTGATGATTGGTACAATGTAGGTTTTGCGACTGTCAGGAGCTACACAAGATCTCCCCAAGTCCATGATCTGCAATGTACATGGCGTCAATCCCAAGTTTCTCGAGGTTGGAGAGAGAATAGCAGCAGAGAGGGAGTCTGGCCAGCAGTCTTTCTCGAAAGGAGCTTATTTTCTAGGGAAGATGGTCTGGGCCAAAGGTTACAGAGAATTGATAGATCTGTTTGCGAAACACAAGAGTGATTTGGAAGGTTTCAAATTGGACATCTATGGAAATGGTGAAGATTCACATGAGGTGCAATCAGCTGCCAAGAAATTGAATCTAAACCTCAACTTCCATAAAGGCCGGGATCATGCGGATGATTCCCTTCATGGGTAAACACCAGAACTGCTCAACTGCCTGATATCGTTCTACTTCTACATCTGCAATATCATTGATATGAATGTTTCACCTGTTCATTTTTCTTTCAGGTACAAGGTTTTTATAAATCCAAGCATTAGTGATGTCCTTTGCACCGCAACTGCTGAGGCATTAGCAATGGGCAAGTTTGTCGTCTGCGCAGACCACCCATCGAATGACTTCTTCAGGTCATTCCCGAACTGTTTGACATACAAAACATCGGAGGACTTCGTCGCAAAAGTGAAGGAAGCAATGGCCCGTGATCCACAGCCCCTCACACCCGAGCAGAGATACAACTTATCCTGGGAGGCTGCAACACAGAGATTCATGGAGCACTCCGAGCTGGACAAGGTCCTGAGCAGCAACAGGAACTGCCCTAGCACCAGTGGATGTGGTAAAAGTGGAGACAACAAGATGAAAAAATCAGCCTCGTTGCCCAACATGTCAGACATGGTAGATGGTGGGCTGGCGTTCGCCCACTACTGCTTCACGGGCAATGAGCTCCTCAGGCTGTCAACTGGGGCAATACCCGGCACCCGCAATTACAACAAGCAACATAGTTTGGACCTCCACCTCTTGCCGCCTCAGGTACAGAACCCCATATATGGCTGGTAAGATACATACACGTAGCAGTGCTACTTCTCTTAGCACATAGATAGCTCTGTAATTTGTTTGTAACACTAGATTTTTTTCTTTTTTCCCCCTTTGCCAGGCAATCTTGTTGATTATCTAGTACTGTACAAACTATACAAAGTACAGACTACTTGTAGTTGGAAGTTATAAATATATATAGATATGAGAGTTTAAAGGTTTAAGGTGTGAACACCAAATTAGGAAGTCTCAGACCTAATTAACACACTCTAAGTAGCACAGGGGTTTAGGCTGGCGCATGGCTGTAGCCAGAGCCTAAGACATATGCATAAGAGTCTAGGAGACAAATATAATTTGTTGTATAAGAGTCTAGGAGACAAAACGTAGGCACAAGTATCTAAAAGACAAACATAACTTACTGTATAATAGTCTAGGAGACAAACATAACTTACTGCATAAGAGTATAGAAGACAAACATAACTTGTTAACACCCTCACAGTGTAAGCATCGATGTAGCAGATGTTTAGACTGGTTCTAAACTCGGTGAAGAACGAAGATGACAGCCCTTTGGTAAAGATGTCGGCATACTGAGAGGTTGTTGGAACATGGAGAACGCAAATAGCACCAAGAGCAACACGTTTCCGGACAAAGTGGAGATCAATCTCGATGTGTTTGGTACGTTGATACTAAACTAGGTTGGCGGACATATAGACGGTACAGATGTTGTCGCAGTAGACCAATGTAGCGTGCTGTAAGTAGGACTGTAACTCACTGAAAAGTTGACGCAGCTAGAAAGCCTCAGCAACGGCGTTGGTAACGGCTTGATATTCAGCTTCGGCACTGGATCAGAACATGGTGTGCTGGCACTTGGAGGACCAGGAGATGAGGTTTTCACCAAGGAAGACTATATAGCCAGATGTGAACTTGTGAATGTCCGGGCAACTGGCTCAGTTGGCATCAGAGTAGGCAACCAGTTCATGCTACACTGTGGGACGGAGCACCAAATCCAAATGAAGAGTACCGTGAATATACCAAAGGATCTGCTTAAGGGCAGCCAAGTGAGGTTCCTGTGGGTCATGCATGTGGAGACAAACTTGTTGAATGGCGTAAGCAATATTCGGACGAGTGAAAGTGAGATATTGAAGGGCATCAGTCAGGCTGCGAAAATCAGAGGGATCCTGAACTAGGTCACCAGTGACTGTAGAGAGCTTTGGATTGGTATCGACTGGAGTAGAGCAGGATTTGCAATCAGTCATACTAGTCCGATTAAGAATCTCCATCATGTATTGTTGCTGAGACAAGAAAAGGCATCTATCACCGTGCTGAACTTGCATTCTAAGAAAATGGTGAAACTGACTGAGGTCCTTCATGTTGAACTCATGCTGTAGAGCAAATATGATGCAATAGAGGACAACCGTGGATGAGACAGTGAGCACGATATCGTCCACATAGAGTAGTAAGTATGTTGTGTCGGCGCCATGATGGTAGACAGATAGGAAGGTGTTTGCCTTCGCATTCACAAAGCCAAGTGAGAATAAAGGTGGCAAAGCGACTATACCATACCCGAGGAGCCTGTTTGAGGTCATAGAGAGACTTATTGAGGCGACAGACATATCTAGTATGAGTGGGATCCTTAAAACCAGCAGGCTGTGTAGCAAAAATAGTCTTAGACAGTCCCGTGAAGAAAGTCATTCTTCACGTCGAACTGGTGAACTGACCATCCGCGAGAGAGGGCGAGTGTGAGTACTATCCGAACTGTGGCGGGCTTAACAACATGACTGAATGTCTCGTCAAAGTCGATGCCAGGACGTTGAGTGAAACCATGAAGGACCCATCGAGCCTTGTATCGCTCGAGAAACCCGTCAGCCCTGAATTTGTGCTTGAAAATCTATTTGCCGGTGACAATATTAACTTAAGGTGGTCAAGGGACAAGCTCCCATGTGTTGTTCTGAAGGAGGACAGAGAACTCTTCTTCCATGGCGGCTCGCCAATTGGGATCGACAAGGGTGCCATGGAAGGTGCGAGACACCGGTGACAATGCTGTGCTATTGTAGACACTGGGAAACTAGTGACTAGCTTTGGTACGCATCATACCAGGGTTGTTGGTGATGGGCTATACGGACACGGCACCCTTGGGCAGAGCCGGTGTGCTGGGGGCAGCCGGTTGCTAAGGAGCTGCTGCCTAGCACCGCGAGTAGAACAAAGCGGTCGGGCCTACCCGGGGCTGTTGCAGCAGTAGGAGAAGCCGGGGCGCTGGGGGCTGCAGTAGCAGTAGTGGCAGGCGGAGTGCCTGGAGCTACAGCAACAGCAGGCATAGAGGGAGTGTCCTATCGGGCGCTTGGTCGGACTAAAGAGATCGGCGTAGGGGCCATGCCAGGCACCAGAGTGGTAGCCTTTGTCTCGACGGCCGTGCCCGCGCTGGATGCCACACTAGGACAACCCGTGCTAGGTGTTGGTGGTGTGTCGACAGTTGGGACCACACATGGCTGTGCAGGAATACCAACGGGAGCACTGTAGAAAATAAAGGTAGAGGTGCACTGATAGAACTGGGCACGGGATTTGCATCATCAGTTAAAAAATCAAGGGTTATCGTGTCGATAGGAGATAACTGTTGTAAGAAAGAGAAAGAGTGTTCATCAAACACGACGTGTCGAGAGATAAGAACACGATTGGACTGGAGGTCAAGGCAACGGTATCCTTTATGATGGGAGGAGTAGCCAAGAAAAATGCACAAAGAGGATCGTGGTGTAAGTTTGTGAATAATTGTGGCGGAGAGGTTAGGATAACAGGCACAGCCAAAAACACGAAGATGGTCGTATTTGGGCTGGACACCAAACAAGATAGAGTGAGATGTGGAGGATTGAAGAGTTTTGGTGGGTAAGATGTTGAGAACATATGTGGTGACGTGTAAGGCCTTAACCCGGTACAAAGGAGGCATGCAGGCCTGAAAGAGAAGAGAGCGAACCGCATTGTTGATGGTACGGATCATGCGCTCAGCCCGCCCATTATGAGATAAGATACATAGACAGGACATGCGGAGGTATATGCCGTGGGTGAGGAAGAAGTAATGGGAGGTAGAGTTATCAAACTCCCTACCATTGTCGCACTGGATGGCTTTTATAGTGACGCTATACTGAGTGCGAACATAGGCAAAGAAATGAGTTAGAATGACAAACGTGTCAGATTTGAGAAGTCCAAACTTAGTGTGATTAATCATTTTAATTAAGTAGTATTTGAAGCAACTGGAGAGGTTCACAAATCACAGTGAATAAGCTCAAATAAACTAGATGTCCGAGATGAAAATGACTAAAAAGGAAGGCAAGTATGGTGTCCTAGCTGACACGAATGACAGAAAGAATCAGTTTCTTTAGTATAAACAGGGATAACAGATGCGACTTTGGACAAGGCGTCGCGACCATGGTGGCCAAGCCGGCGATGCCAGAGTGAAGACGAAGAATTAGCAGCGAGAACGGTGGCGCTGGGAAGGTGCAATGGGTAGAGGGGTCTAGAGCTATTGCACCTGATGATCATCTTCTAAGACTCTAGATCCTTTATAGAACAGCCAACAGGGTCAAATTCAATAGCACAATTGTTGTCAGTAGTGAATTGGTGCATAGAAATGAGATTTTTAATAAGTCGTGGGGAAACAAGAACATTATTAAGAAACAGAGAGTTGGTGAGAATGGTGGCGCCAGTGGCAGTGACAGAGAGTAAGGAGCCATCGCCGACAATAATAGGGGAAGGAGAAGGATACCACGAAGAGGTAGAGTGTGAAATAGTGCGAGAATCAGAGGCCATGTGGGAGGTGGCACCTAAGTCGAAGTACCATTCGTTGTTCGGCTCCTGCTGAAGGGTCATGGTGCTAAAGAGAATACTTGCACAGAGTGAGCAGGAATTGCTCGCATTATCGAGCAAAGCTGTTAGAGTTGACGTCGAGAACAACGTGGACAAGGTTGCGGATGTTCTGAACGGCCACAGCTTGGGCGTGGAGGTTCAGAACCGTGGCGGCCTCTTGAAGAACCATGGCGACGTGAACTGAGGGACAAGGGCCATCGAAGAGGGAAGATGTGACCTTGTTAGCGTCTTTTGGCGGGTCTTCAGGGGGAGGTACGGCGGCAGTGCGCTCCTGAGCGGCGCGGACGCATGCGGCGGCGACGTCACGCTCGATGGTTGTGTTGGTGGTCTTAGCCTCGGCCTCCTCCACGAGGGCGAGGGCGGCGCGACGAGCCTCAGCTATGGCGACACGGGCATCCTCCAGCCGCTTGCGCTCATGTCATCGCCAGCAACAGAGGGGTGGAGAGAGCCGACCATGGAGGGAAGAGAGGGGTGGCGCAGAGGTAGCAGGCCGTAGGGGGTGGTACTAGAAGCAGCACATCAGAGATACGAAAGAAGAAGAATTGGGTGGAACCTGGGCTTTGATACCATGTAAGTGAGAAAGACTCGGTATTGTATATTAGATAATAATATATTACAGAATTTAAGGTATGAACACTAAACTAGAAAGTCCTATGTCTAATTAACACACACTAAACAGTATAAGTGACTAGACCGACGTATGGCTATAACCAGAGCACAAGACGTAGCCATAAGAGTCTAGACGATAAATATAACTTATTATACAAGAGTCTAAAAGATAAAACAATTACAAGAGTTTAGTAGGAAACAAACATAACTTAAAACTCTAAACCCTAGACAAATATAAGTTGCTAAGATAAGGATTAGAGTTAGATAGAAGTGCCATTTTCACTGGCCTTCATATTATAAAGCAGAGTTGTTCAGATTTCAGAGCTTGAGTAGTGTTCCCGGCATTGATCAAACATGCATGCATGCGCATATCTCTGTCAGCTACCAATTCATGCTCTACCAAATTTGGCTGATGGTTGTTGCTGTTTGGTTTTACAAGCCCACGCCATGTCCTTGTGCATTGCACAGAAGTCCATGGCAGGGCAGTGCGTGCGCTTGCTCCTTGCATGCGTGCATTGCATTTGCTATGGTTGTGGCACTGTCGCACTCATGAACTACTGCTGCTGGCTGCTGCTGCTGCTGCTTTTCTAGGCTCTACCTTACCTTTCTATCCATCTATCTATCTCCTACGTGTATAGTTGTATGTATCATCATTGATGAGCCATGACAGATAAAGAGCTTGGTATACATGTATGTTTATCTAGCCTACACTACACTGTTGTACATGCTACTTGTATAGTTGTAGAGTACTACTGTGGTAGTATAGGAAGAGGTCAATGCTATGCCATGTCATCCTTTGTCCAGCAATCAGTATGTGTCGGGGTGGGCCACTCTGCCATGGCAATGCCATTGCCAGCCTCAGCACAGCAGCTAGTAGTAGTAGCTAGTGTTGCAATAGCAGTAGCACTGCAAGGGTCTTCGTGTTGATGCGAGGCAATTCGTTGCAGTGCCTGCTGCTGCTGCAGCCGCTGCCGCCTCTATGTGATGAGGAGGACCATGTGCATCTTGTGCTCTGCAGGGATGCAGCGATGTTGTGGCGCCACGCTACTTTATTCTTTTTTTTGTTATCATAATAATATGTGTGCTCCTCTCTTGTTGTGGTGGGGCACTGGGCAGTGGGGCTCTATCTGATTCCATCACATTACTAGCTTAGCATTAATGATTGCCTCCTATCATTTTATTTTACTTATGCGGACGGTTTATTAAAAAATAGTAACACTTTTATATACGTTTTCTTAGCGATGGATAAACAAATGTTGTAAAAATAAACTACGATAAAAAAAATTACAAAATTAACTCTAAAATTAAGCTTTAAAATTTAAATTTTTACTATAAACAAAATGATGAAGTCTGAACGCTAGTTTAGTATATTGTGGAATTAAAGGGTTAGTACTCACTACTACTACTCCCTACATTTTTCCTCCTTTCCTTTTGCACAATGAGTGAACAAAGTGCTACTGTTCATGGACATGCTGTGATGTTGTGTTGGCCTCCTATTCAATTATTTCCTCTGGCCATCAACTTTTACACCACTGTTACATCTCAAGAGTTTTTGTCGAGTGGAGTTGCATGTTTGATCGTACCATGTTGGTGAGTGAGTAGTGAGGACATGTGATCATCTAGCTCATGATAGAGGCAGCTACTAGTAGTATGGAAGAGGAAGAGGAGTAACAATAAGTAGTTCCACCGGCCAAAATGGGGATGAAGAGATGATGGGATGGGACGTTGTGTTCATCCTCCTCTCCTTTCCTGTGTTCACTTCTTCAGCGCCGTTGCAGGCTTTTACACCCACGGGCTATTACATTACCCCCTTTTCCACTGAGGCCGGCAAATGTGCCTGGGGAGACGTGGAATTTTGCTTTATAGCCAGTGGCCGGTTTGAAATATAACATCATGGAGATGCAGGAGTTATAAAATACCATTGTACGTGAAAATGACATATGTTGATGGTATTTTTTAACTCTGAGACAGCACCAAGCAAATAGACCAAACTGGTCCAAATGTAGACTGATCTATCTTCTACGTACGTCAATTTTTGTGTGAAAATTATGTTCGTTCCACGTAGGGCCTTAACTTTGGATCTCCATCCAAAACTGAAGACTGCCTATCTACAATTTAGCTGTCGCATATCTATTTATCATGTATAAATTCATATGAAATGGTTCTCTACTTCTCTGTCCTACAGACAAATGAGGTATGAAAAAGGGAAAGTAGAGGAGCTAGAAAGGGAATTGGATTTGAGAATGTAGTTGGTACCAACTATGCCCTCCTCACCCTGCTGCCTTTCTTGGCAACCATGATTAGGGCTTTAATCGTTGAGCGACCGAGAGAGTAGAACAAAGGCGAGCACCACCCCATCTTGTGGGCACATGGATCCCTCATGCCAATCAACTGTATAAGCCACTTTCTTTTTATCCACCATTTTTTTTACCCTTCCTACTTCTATGAGCTCAAGAGCCCTACCCTTCCATCACAAATAATTTCACACAACTTTTTATAGGTTTCATACTTAAAATGTGAAAAGATGAACAACTAAGGAGGACGTTTTCTTAAAGGCTCCGGTCGTCAACGCTGGCTGCGGCTGCACTGCACAACCAATCAGAAGAAAGGTGGCTTGGCTTCCTGTAGCAGTCGGCGCTTCTGAGGGCGGACAAAATCAGTGGAAGCCTAGTATGCACTTAGAAAAAAGGATTAGCTCTCTAACTTTTTATATAATGAAAAAACGTTTACACTTCCGATCTCTACACGAGTGGTGAGCACTTCAAATAAAGGTAGGTGTAGTCGAGCTGATCGGAAGACAGGAATTATTTCCGACTCTAACATGAAATGAACGAATTGGTTCTTTCACATTCCTATGAAATTATGTGATATTCCTGCAACGTTACAAATGGGACCCTAGTCAAACAATTACAGCAGGCTATGTTTATTAGACTCTTGATGAAATGCCCACAGTGTGATAATGGCATGCATACCACATGGCTGATGGCTCCCCGACTATATAGATTGAAAATGCTACTGTATATCGTTGGTGCTGGACAAGTTATGTTAAGAAAAGAGAGAGATGAATGAGGGGGACCCAACTTCACTGGTGTCATCGCTGATCCATCTGTGCCCCTTCGCTGAGGCCAATATCAGCATCAGATTTTGGTGGGGGCAAAGCAAAGCAGCCTTCACATTTTTTTCAGAAAAAAATAAAACAATTATTGCTCTCTCTCTCTCTCTCTAGGTTGTGTATCATTTGCAAGAGGCCAAGGTCAAGATTCTCATACAGATCATGTCTTGTAGTGAGTGGGTTGGTGCCTAGCCAATTCCACATCTCCCTTTACTCCTCTTGCATTTCCTCTTGCCCAGGGCACCCATCAGCTCATCTACATTCTGCATATGCAGTTCCCTGTACTGCTGTCTCACTCTCTCATCATGTTTTATGGACCAGCCATAAATAACCATTTCACTAGATAGAATATATGGCCCTTTTCTTTTTTAAAGAAATGAAAGACTGGATTAATGTGCACGTTTTACGGGTTCTTAAATGGTGTGAATTTTTAAAAATTTTCTATACAATAATTTATTAGAAAACTATTTAAATTCATTTTTTAAATTTATAATAGTTAATTTGTCCATTTATATTATCATAAAATCATCCAACTGAATAGCTATTCAGCGTAAAACAATAGACATGCAGCTATTGGATTTTTATGTATTTTTTCAGCAAGAATGAGATTAATTGAGCCAAATTTAACTCACTTGAGGTGTGGTTAATTAAACTTCTAGAGATTATTTCCATGTACGACAAAAAAACATCGGAGGTAGGATTAGTACACAAGCCTCCACTAATGAGCCAGGATTAGCTTTCTTGGATTATTAATCCTTCACCTATGTTGGATTGGACTAGGTTATCTATTATTAAAACAAAGAAAATGACACGTGTTCAACGATGGATACATGTTTTGTTTTGTGACTTCCAAGATAACAGTGGGAACTCATTCTTTAATATTTTTGGATAATTCACAAAAGCAATATTTTTTCCTTCTCTGCCCATCCCATAAGATTTTTAGGTTTCTGGCTGAAAGGAGAAGCAAACAATCTTTGGTTCAATGTTTGAACAACTTCTTTCACATTTGTTGGACTGGTCAAGAACTCGGCACTTTATATCCAAATCTCTTAACATCACACTTCAAAAGGGATGCTTCTTTTAGTTTTATGGCGCATCTTGAACAAAATCTCCTCACATTTTCCCATGAGTCACTTTGGCAAATATTGTACTAATATAAATTTGATCTCAAAACTGCCCAGTGGTTACAAGGAAAACATCAGCTTTCAACAGCCAAGACCAAACCCTTTTCCAAAGGGACAAGATCAAATGACAAAGATCTCATCAAGCAAAAAAGCTGGACACATGTTTACACACTGAAAATTTTCATCAGCATTAACTGACAAGTAGGTCACTACAGACTCAAAAGCCCATTGTCAGCTATTGTTTGTTAATCAGGCTTATCTATCCACATAAACCAACTAATCTGACTGTCAGAGAGAAAGAGAGAGAGGAGTTAACAATGAATATTTTAATTCTAAACAAGTCCAAACAACCATTTCAGCTAAGACAACTTTATTGGAAAAGGTTTGAATTAAGCAAAGACAGCAGCCTCTGCCATCTGAATGGTTTAGCCTTTGCTTTTTTGTTTTTCTCCATCTCCTTTACGAAAAACAATGCTATATGTTTGCTAAATTGAAAACTGCCCCACCACCCCCTCAAAAGCATACACGACCGCATAATTTGTACTCCATTGCCTCCTTTTGAAGGTCCATATTGGTATCATTGTAAATGCTCTAAAATGCCAAGGCTATGTTTGAATATAATCATAAAGTGACCAAATTGTTCTGAATTTTTTGGGGACATGACGATTGCTGCATGTTTTTCTATGTTATCCGGGTTGTCTTGTTTGAAGGAACTTTTTTTGTTCTGGCTGTATACAGCTTTGCAAAAAGTTGTAACAAGGGAAAATGACTAATCAGAACAAATGTATAAGAATTTTCCGCAAAAAGTACAAGAATTAAAGAAGGAAATTAGTAAAGACATCTGATGCACGTTGAATCATTTATTTCTTGTTTAACTTCAGTGCAAGATAGGAGTAACAAGAATGAGGTAGATGCCTTCAGTTAACATGGGACAAGTAAAGTTGCCAAAATGTAAGCATGTGACGGTTGAAATGTTTATTCAATTATTTAGAAAACACAAATATATAAAAAGAAAACTTCCATGGATGACCTAAGATGAATTTCTTTGAGTATGTTAATTTGCATAAATAGATCGCTTAGAGAGACGGTGAAGGTGAGCATATGCAAAAGGCATGGTGGAGAGGCTCTGAAGAGGCCCATGGTAGCAATAGCACCGGAGAGATGAGAGAGAAAAATAAAGTGCTGTTTGGATTTTAGGTTTGAAAAATAAGATCCAAACCACTTTTGAAATGTATGATTGTGAAAATATAGAAATAGAAAAATAGGTAAATAGAATATCATTTTTATTGAAATCTTATAGAAATTGAAAAGACAGAAAATGACTTTAAAACTATTATTTGATTGACACTAAGGAGAAACATGGGATTTTATGTCATGGAAAGAATAAAACATGAGGTATTACATTATATTTATTTTCCTTTAAAATTTTTATAAGATTTTCCTATCTATAGAAATTTTAAAGAAAATAATAGAATAAATTCTTTGTTTTAAAGAATTTCATATAAATTTTTCTTGTAGAATTGAAATCCTCCAACTACCTATGATTTCATACAAATGAAAAGTGGCCTAAAAGGTAGCCGTTCATTTTTAGGCTTCATTTCATCCTAACTCATTTCTCTATCCTAATCTCACCTTTTATAACTCATATGCCAATCCATAAAGAGAAATATGAAAAAAAAGTATATTGTCTTTTTTTTTAACTTACACTAGAATTGTAAAATTCTATGTCTGAGAGGGCTGCATAATCAAGGGTATTAGGATGTGTTCACATGTGATTGTTGATATAAGATTTTTTTAATCATTTTTGTTAGTATATTTTCTAAACCTTTAAATATATTTTTTTAAAAAAATATAAAAAGTTGTTTTACAAAATATATCAATTTATTTTTAATTTTAAAATAATTAATACTTAATTAATTATATACTAATATTTATGTATTTTTTAATGTCGAAGGCAATCACCATCTTCATGCTGTCTCGAATAGACCCTAACTTACCTGAGTTTATCATCTACTCAGTGGAGCCGTGGAGGTATCTCCTCGACGAGAGAGTATATACTCAAATCCACTTTTGAATATTTGTCCAAAAATTGTTCATCGGATTCCCCATTTTGTCCCTCGTGGAGGGAATGATGGCTGTCTCGGGAGCTGCAAAGCCAGAGCGTGAAATAAAGAGAAGCAAAATAAATAAAGACAGTGCAAACCAAGAAAGCAAGAGGGCAAGCAAGAAAGAAAGCGAGAGAGAGGCAATCACAAACACGTAGTGGACAACTGAGAAGAGCAGCAGCAGCAGCAGCAGCAGCAAAGCTTAGCTAACGACAAGCCGGCGATCTCATCTGAGGTGAGGTGACCGCGAAGCCGCCGCTGCGCTTCTGCGTTTACCGGGGGGAGAGCTCGTCGTCGTAGTCGTCGTCGGCTTGCGAACAAAGCGGGCGGCTTTCCCACTCGGCCCGGGGATTGACGGCTGAGGAGCTGGGGCCCACCTCAAGCACCACCCGTCGTGGCGTGATGGCTGCCCGTGGTGCGGCGGCGGCGAGGGGAGGCGGCACGCCGGCGAGGAGGGGCGGGGGTCTCCGCGCGAAGCAGGCCGGCCGCGCCAGCTGCCGCGGCGCCTAGAGCGGGGGACGTCAACCACAAGCTCGGCTGCTGGTGCTTCGTCTGCGTGCGCGGCAGCTCTCCGGGGAGCTAGGGTTTTAGCTTTTCTAGCGGCGGGGCGTGGGGGATGGCCGTCGGGGAGGCGCTGCGGCGGCTCTGCGAGGAGTTCCGGTGGTCGTACGCCGTCTTCTGGAAGGCCATCGGCGCCGCCGACCCCGTGTAAGCATCCTCCTCATCCACATCCATGTCGAAAAACAAAATCTAAACTTTTTACGTGTTTCGTCCTTCAGCTCGTTTCCTCCGAAATGTTCCATCCTTTTTGGTGTTTCCTTTTGAAAGTTCTGTTTTTTCCCCTGGTTTTGTTCAGTTGTAACAGGAATTTGTGGAGAAAATTTTATGATACAAATAACTAGCTGTGCTCATCAATCTTTTTTACCATGAGAGTACTCAAGTAAATTTAGGGTTCCTACAGTTCATCGCTAGCAAAAGAATGTTACAAAACAGAGTGACCGTATACTTTAGCAGTGAGAAAAAATATCTTGAATTTGTCGATTCATCTCGGACTGTCGTTGTGAATTTGGTTTCTTGATGTAGTAATTTGGTGTACTTCTTTAATGATTGTTTTTTCGTGCATTTTTTCCTCGGACATGTGCAGGCATTTAGTGTGGGAGGACGGCTACTGTGGCCACACGTCATGCACTGCCGGATCTGAAGCTCTCTCTACCGACGTCGGCTGTGCTGCTGCCGCTCACACCATGACCATGTGCTCCCTCGTCAAGAAGGTTATGGCCTCGCAGGTTCATGTCGTAGGAGAAGGGTATGCCTCTTTTTTTGTTTCTTTTTTTTTTCTCATTTG
The DNA here is from genome assembly GCA_030770085.1 of Oryza coarctata. Taxonomy (NCBI): domain Eukaryota; kingdom Viridiplantae; phylum Streptophyta; class Magnoliopsida; order Poales; family Poaceae; genus Oryza; species Oryza coarctata. The sequence continues at coordinate 1,974,260 of CM061483.1, forward strand.
GTCAGATGCTGTTTTCTTGGTTGCTCCATCGTTGTTTTTTTGTACTAGTTAAGAGGCATTGTTCTTGGTTAGTTGCTCATCCGGCTCATGGCTGCTGCTCTTATGTTTGGCAGGACCGTAGGCCGTGCGGCTTTTACTGGCAACCACCAATGGATCATCCATGGTACTGCCAATCATCACGGGCTTCCCTCCGAGGTACTACTTCACTTTCTTGTGTAACGGTATAAATGAAAACAAAATTTCAATTTTGTCTGGTTCAATTTTGCTGGGGGCATCATTTTAAGCATAAGGGCAGGGAATTTATGTAAAGCCTTGTGGGGGAGCCTTCCTCTAGACTTTTGGCATTTAGCGAGCTTCCTTGATTTTTCTGGGACTAGTCTATCATTCATCGAACCAACGCTCGCTAGGATGTGATATTAGTAGTATATAAGCAAACTTGGACTGGTTATATGGAGTTCAGGTTAATATAATGGCAGTAGTCTGATTAGTATTTTAGTAAACCTTAATGGTACCTGCATCATGATTTTCGACAGTCCATTTATCTATATCGCACTTGGCTTGTGTATTTTAATTATTCTGTTTTGGTTTTGGAGATCTTATGCAATAGTTTCGCCGATGTAGGTTGCTGCTGAGTTGACTGATCAGTTCAGAGTTGGCATTCAGGTGAGTAGAAATGAACATTGTGAATGACATGTTATTTACTGATTGGGTGCTTCTAGAACTCATTAAATTTCCCACTGCAGACTATAGCAATTATTCCTGTTCTACCACGTGGTGTGCTACAGTTGGGATCTACTGGTGTGGTATGGAAAACAATCTTAAAATACATGCTGCATGTAACATTTGTAGAGATATCTTGCTGCCATATGAATTATAGAGTAAACAATACATATGCTTTCTAAGTTCAGTGATTGTTCTGTTATTGCACGAGCTGTGACGTACCACTAGTCTGTCAAGTTGTTGAGTGTGGTCCATTCCCTGTTTTTTAATAAAATCATCACTCAGGGATCCAGATAAAATGATACTCCTAAAGTTCTCCGTTGGATGATTGTGGGAATCATAAAAAGAATTAAATTAAAATTTTGTTATATGGCACTGCATGATATTTTGATTACCCCAGATAATAGGGGACCTATTTTTCAAGCTAATGTAAATTCAGAATGTCTGGTGCAAATTCATGGCAGCTTTCAGTTATTGCTTCCACTGCATAGCAAAGTAGGATTATTTACAGTTCCCTAGGTGGCCATGTGGGTATGAGCCATCCATTGTTTTTGATCCGATGGATAAGATTCTATCATACTACACCTGTTAGCATGGTAGTAGAATTTGTGGAGGGGTACTGCTAGTAAAAGGAATGGTAGAAACGCCCAAAATGAGACCTATGTTATTCAAAGATATAAGTAGAATGTCCTGTTTGCATGGAATTTCAATCAGTATTGGTATGCAATCAATATTTTTAACATATGCACTTCATATCTGCTACTTAGGAATTACTGTGGTATGAGACACTAGGATCTGAAAAGGTGGGGTCAGAGGGTTTGCTTTCCAGTTTTATGATTATCACTGGGTTTTTGTAAGCAGTTCTATTATCCATGTATTTGAGTCAATAACAGACTAGTTTCTTTTGTCAGGTTATGGAAAACAAAAGTTTCATGACACATGCAAAAAAAATATGCTCTCAACTGAACAATCGATCAAGCATGGCTGTATCTTCTTCAGTTAAAAATGCTTCAAGGCAGCAGGGTTGTTCACGCCCTTCACATGGTGCCTCAAATGTTCAAGCTACAGAGAATTGCTCAAAAGGTTTCAGTCAATTCCCAGGGACTTATGAACAGTATAACCATCCTGATACCATGGCTGTGTTAGGTAGCACTTCACTAAATGCATGCATGAATGCATCTTCACTTAAGATTGCACATCTGAATGATCAAGCTATCAGAGAGCATTTTGTCTATTCCAAGCCTGATGTGAGGTTCATACAACAAGCTTATTGTGAGAACCAATTTGGAAGCAATGCACAGAATATTGCTAAGAGCTCAGATTTGATCTCATCAAGCTTGACATCAGTACAAAAGCAGCCACTGTTGATGAACATTGGTCAGCTAGAATTTGGTGACGGTGCAGATACATCAACAGATTTACAGAGAAATTTTCTATTGAAACCGCCTGTATGCCTAGACCCCTTTATCCATGAAAATCCGAACATAAATATATCTCATAGAATAGCTGAGGTATCCAATGGCATAAATGGTCATGGGAATTTTGATTTCCTGTCAGGAGGTGCCAGAGTTGTCAGAGCTGACTTATGTACCAGTGCAACAAGTCAAGTATTAGACCGAAGAAGCCATTCTGTTTCAGGAACGTTGCTGCATAGACAACCTCTAGTGTCTTGTGAGGTATCCCAATCTTCTGAAATTTCCACGAAAATGGGGACCCTTGAAAGAGAGTCATTTCGAATTCCTTCAGCTCCATCTTCTGAATCTGATGTTCAGATTTCTAATGGTTTGAATACAAGCATTTCTCAAGAGAATCAATTAAGCATGTCAAACCATGTCTGCCGAGATCAAAAGATTAATGCAGTAAATGATCTGAGTGCAACTTTAAGCACAGAAAGAATGAACAATATGGATGGATGCAAGTCACCAGGCTTGTCTGTTGAGAAAACCTCGCCACTGTTTGTGGAGCAGAGTATAGAGAATGACTTGTTTGATATACTTGGTCCTCAGTTTCATCACTTGTGCCACAATGTTGGTGCTGATTTGGTCCCCTGGACTGATGCAAAATCACAGAGTTCAGATAGAGATGTGCCTGAATCCTCTATTCATGTTGATTCCTCTCCACTGTTCAGTTCACGAGACAACGAGCTCTATTCTGGGATCTTCTCATTAACTGATACTGACCAACTGTTGGATGCTGTCATCTCAAATGTTAATCCAGCTGGTAAGCAGAGTTCTGATGATAGTGCTTCTTGCAAGACTTCATTGACAGACATTCCTGGCATTTCTTATCTTAGTTCAAAAGAGATGAAGCAATGTGGATCCTCTGGCATTCCCTCAGCATTAATCAAGCATGAGTCTGCACAGTTTATTAAACAACCATGTCTTGCTGAGAACGCCGATGATGGTTGCCTATCCCAGAATAATGGAATGCACAAATCTCAGATACGTCTTTGGATTGAGAGTGGACAGAACATGAAATGTGAAAGTGCATCAGCTTCTAACAGCAAAGGTCTTGATACACCAAGCAAGGCGAACCGAAAGAGATCTCGGCCTGGAGAGAGTCCTAGGCCAAGGCCAAAGGATCGGCAGCTGATACAAGATCGTATAAAGGAGCTCCGAGAAATGGTACCTAATGGGGCTAAGGTATCCTCTAATGAATCTCTTTTATTTTAAATAACTTTCATGGTAATTTGCACTTTAGATTGCAGATTTGAACTATAGAGCAATTTTTGCAATGTTGACGTATCAATTGTGATCACATTTTTTTCAACAGTGTAGCATTGATGCCTTGCTGGAGAAGACAGTTAAGCACATGCTTTTCTTGCAAAGTGTGACGAAGCATGCAGATAAGCTCAAGGATTCTGCTGAATCCAAGGTATGCACATCCTTATTTATAGCATAGATAAAAGTGCAAAATTTATATAATTTTTGTAGTTGGAAAAATCTACTTACATTGTTGATTATTCAAGCAGATTCTTGGCAGTGAGAATGACCCTGTTTGGAAAGACTATTTTGAAGGTGGTGCAACGTGGGCGTTTGATGTTGGGTCACAGTCTATTGCATGTCCAATCATTATTGAGGACCTTGACCGACCTCATCAAATGCTTGTCGAGGTAATGGTCTTTGTAATTGAATATTTCTCCTGCAGTTGCCTACTCGCATTTGCATGTAATTGTGGTTCTGATGCATTGACATTGGTGCCTCTGCAGATGATTTGTGAGGATAGAGGCATCTTCTTGGAGATAGCCGACTGCATCAAAGGACTTGGATTGACCATTCTGAGAGGTGCAATGGAAGCCCGTAAAAGTAAAATCTGGGCACGGTTTACTGTTGAGGTAATAAATTCAAACGTCTTTAGCATGATATTCTGTTGGTTCAAAAACTGAAGTAACAAAAAGATGCTTCATCTTTTGCACTACAAGCTGAATTCATTTCTAACACTCTGCTGGCCTTTTAGCATGATGCTTGCAACTTTTTGCATGCAACAAAGAACATTGAGTGATCATCTTCATGCAGGCAAACAGGGACGTAGCCAGAATGGAGATCTTCCTCTCACTTGTGCGCTTATTGGAACCAAACCATGACAGCAGTGAAGCAGCAGACAATGCTAACAATATGAACATACCTCTTGGCTTGGTGCACCAACCTGTTATCCCGGCCACAGGTCGATTCCAGTGACAACTGACAAGTAGAGAGAGCAAGTAATTATCATCTCCATGAATACATCAAGTGCTAAGGGTGATCATCTCCATGAATACATCAAGTGCTAAGAGCAGGGAATTCTGGTTCATTCCTGCCATGACAAGCATTGCCAATTTGCTGGTGCACCACCTGCTTCCATGTGACACCTTTGCTATGGAAATGTGCCATCCTTATTGCGGACCATCTGATCCAAAGCCTAGAGATGAACATGAGATGCATCAGGATTCCGAGACGAGGACTATTGATTCAGAGAATGTTCATTAGGCAGTGTTTAGTCTGTATAATCTTAGTTTTTATTTTTGTTCTTATTTCTGTCTTGACATTTTAGTGGATTTCGTCTGTTATCCTGAATGGAAATTCTTGTGTTGGTTTGTTAACATTGAGAATCGTAAAGCCCCTTTATATAACCACTGTCAGCATGTCTACGTGTGATTCAGCGATTTTCTGAAATACTATTTTTCATCGTATTCCTTTGACAGTATAATGTGAATCTGCTTTATGCAGTTGAACTCGAACAGTTCTACCATGATATCTGTTCCTAGACTGCATTCATGAGAACACAAATATAAAGTGTTACCTATAAATTATTTTTAATTGGTCTGTTCATTTTTTCCGTGGCTTATTAGCTGAAGATCAAACTATTAGATGTCCAGAATGCAAGATGCTGCATTCTTGGAATTGTAGTTCCCTCACCAAAATCATCTGCCTTTACTGGACTTGGCATTATGGTTTATCAGTAAAGGTAACCTACTGATATTATCTTAATGACTGGATCCATCGTTGGACCAGACAGGATCTTCTGCCATTCATGCAACAACAATAAAAGGAAGACAACCATGGAGAAAGGATTGAAGCAAAGTGCTAGTGCTATGATTTCTAGGTTACAATATCCCAAAACCAATACTAAGATTACTATGATTGGCCAAACTACCAAAATACACTGTCAATATCCAAACCCATATACCCCTGCACATCATGGTATACCCCTCCCTCTTCCTATACCCTAGAAATCTTGTAAGATGTTTGGGTTTTTACTAATTAAACTACCCTACATTACCAATATATACATTGCCCAACTTTACATTCCCAAAACCTATAGCCCAAATAAGCTTAAACTGCTTAAGCATTGCATGTCTAAGCCTTTTACCATTTTATTTCTATACAAGCCCTAAATTAATTGATTGTTTAATTAATTGGATTTTCCGCTAATTAAATATGTACCATTACTAGGCCACGAAGTCTCTCATGAGCTGAGCCGCGAACGACTTGGTGCTCTGCATGTTCATGTCGTAGCCGCCGCCGCCGGCGACGCCGTGGCCGGCGCTGTCTCTGGCGTTGCTGCTGCTCATAAGGAACGACGCCGCCGTCGTCTGGTCGGCGCCGTGCGGGAGGCCGAGCGTGAGCGACACGCCGCCGCCGCCGCCGCCAACGCCGTGCCCGGAGAACGCGAACTGCTCCGAGCCGAACTGCCCGTACGGCGCCGGCGCGAACAGCGAGTAGCCGCCGCCGTGTTGTTCGTGGTGGTGGTGGTGGTCCCTGGCGCCACCCCCGGCGGCGCTGCCGCTCTCCATGAACTTCATGAGCAGCTCCCGGTGGCTCACTTCGTCGTGCCTGGCGGCCGCCGCCGCCGCGGCCTGCGCGTGCAGCGTGGTCACGTCAGACACGTGGAACGCCGCCTGCTGCTGCTGCTCCTCCGTTCTCGCCTTCTTCAGCTTCTGCTGCAGCGCGTCGGCGCCACCGCCACCATCCTCCTCCTCGTCGTCCTCGTAGAACCCTGCCTGCGCCTGGTGGTCACCGGCGAGCTCGAGCAGCGACGGATGGACACCACTGCCGCCGCTCTCCGTCGTCACCCCCATGCGCACCGCCTTGTTGTCCATCTTCCCGGCACTGTCGACGACGACGCCATTGGAGCCACCGTTGCCGCCCTTGCTCCCACCGGGCTTCCCCTCCTCGCCGGCGGCACCGCCGTCCTGATCCTTGGTCTCCTCCAGGTACATCTCCTCCACCATCGGCTTCCACAGCCTCACCCTCGCATTGATGAACCAGTTCGACACCTAAACAAAAAAAATCAAAATTTTCACAGAATCAAACAACCAAATCACCCAAGAACACGCAGAAAAACCAATCAAACACGAAACACCTCAGTAAAAACTCCATCTTTTTTATTCTCACCTGGCTCCTGGTGAGGCCGGTTTGCTTGGCGAGCATGATCTTGTCCGAATCCTTAGGGTATCTGCATGATGTCACGCACAGTGATGGGTCAGACGCCGACATGATCGAGCATGCATCACACGTAGTACAAATTCAGGCGGTTGCAAGCACGCATGCAAACGCAGCATGCATCATGCGTGCATGCGACATGCATGGATCCGGCCATGATATGTGATGATCCATGGAGACATTGCATGGAGTGCGCTTAGAGTGTAGGGCCAGCCACGGTTACAAGACTACAAGTACAGCGCGTGATATGATCGATCACCTGCATTGCAAGCAACTTGCAGGACTACTGAAGTTAATTTACTATCAGCCTCTTTCTTCTACACTGATGCAGAATACCTATTCTCGTTGAATGTTAGTGTTTGAACTTTGACTAGCAGTGACTTCACTAACGTCTAAATTGTCATGTTACGATGATCTAAAGTTTAATATATACTTCGATGAAATAAATGAATATACACCACTCTAGGCTTCCGAACGGTACGAATGTTACAAGAACCTTCTAAATATGAATTTGTTATAATCTATTTTTAATTTTATAATAGTTAATTCATTTATTTATCTTCTTGAATAATTACAACAACCATTTATTTATTCATCCATTCAGCACAAACTAACACACTAGAAATGTACATTACCCATACATGCTTACATTCTAGTACTACGAATATATTTATAGTATAAGTGTCTAATTTATAATAGTTTTTTATATTTTTAGACGGATGAAACAGGGATTAAGAGATGAGATGTAATGGCCGGCATACATACGGGTGGAGGAAGTGTTCGAAGAGCCATGCGCGGAGGATGGAGACGGAGCGCTCGGGGAGGCCACGCTGCGGCCGCCACGCGCTGCTCTGCATCATCCCCAGCTGCTGCAGCGCCCGCTGCTGCCGGAGCTGGTGGTCGATGTACCGGAGCCGCGACCCCACAGTGCGGCCGCACCCGCCGGAGCCGTCGGCGTCGGCCTCCCCGAGCGCCCGGCTCGCCGCCCGCACCTGCGCCGCGATCGCGTCCCTCAGGCACCGGAACTGCCGCGAGATGGTCCGCAGCGCCAGCGCCGTGTACGTCCTCGCCGACCCGCCGCCGGCTACCGCCTCGAACGACGCCACCACCACCTGCATCTGCTGGTGGTACTGCCTGTACCGCTGCTCCACCTGCATCCACACATGCCACATGGGTTAATGGCCACAGAAGATCCCTGATTAATTAATACTACTAAGCTAGCTGATTAATCAATCCAACAGTTGGTTAACAGCTTGATTAATACATGCTAGCGATTATGGGTCGTCAAGAACACAATCTTTGGTTAGTTAAGGCACGTGCCAATATAGTTGATTATCATATCTAGTCTTAGTAATTTGGTGCATCTGTTTTTTTACGAAGTTGGTGCAACTGTTTTAATTTTTAAACATTAGTTTTATTTCTTACAACTTAGATTAAAAGGCAGCTTTGTAAAAAAAATGAGAATTATAGCATATACAAATATACTCCTAGCTAGTGCAAACAAAAAAGAGACACACATCATATTTAATCAGGAAGACGTACAATTAATTAAATTAAGCTTCTTTGTACTGGCATGACCAAAGAACAACCAAAAGATGTGGGCATGCTATTCTTATCTGAAAAATTCAATCATAGGAACGCAAAAAGATTGCTACTTGTCACTTGTTAGTTTCAGTAGACATATTCTTCTTACTTGTCACTTTATTCCGCATATTTTTCCAATTTAATACTAATATAGAATATTTGAATTTATATTTTTCCCCTTCAATTTTCTGATGATGAGAACACCCACCTATAGCTAGCTAAAAATAAAACTAATTTTGCAATCAACTGTTTAAGAATCAGACAAAAAGCACTATCTAATCACATAATTAACTTGGACGATAATAATTGGTACTAGGAAGTAAAACATGTTTAGTTACGAAAATTAAAGCGAAAAACTAATTGGAATGTCCAACGAAATAAGGCTAGCTCTACTGTTCCAACAACTGTGATATCTGATCAATCATCAAAAAGAACAAGCAAAACAAGGATAACCGAAAAACAAATGACTCATATCCTCTCAATAACACTTTCTAAAACTGTAGAGTCAAGAGAATTGCAAAAGCATCAGCAATGTCTTCAAGCCAGATTGAGAGAGAGATTCACTTTTCAACAGATATGATTAATTCATCATAAAATAAAAAAATCAATCCAAATTCCAAACAGCAAAAGACCACAAGTTGCATTTTTCACAAAAAAATATTATTTAAAACAAAACGAGAAAAATCAATACAAATTGATTTATCTATAATATAAGTATTATGGTGCGTTTTTTAATCATAAAGTAACAAAAAAAACAAAATAATTAATTAACAGATTTTAATTAATTACTGACCTCGTCAAGCATGTTAATCAGCTTGCTTTTCTTCATCTGCAGCTCCTGCCGCTCGGCCGTTGACATCTCCGGTGGCGGCGGCGCGCCGCCGCTCTTTGCACTGCCACCGTCCTCCGTGCCTCCTCCCGACACGCCCTCCGACTCCTCCTTCTTCTTCACCGAGGTTGGGCTCTTCGCCGCCGCCGCTGCAGCTTTCGTGTCCTCCACGCCCTTGCTAACGCTCACCACCTCGTCGAGCAGCTCCTGCGCCGCTTTGAGGAACTTGGAGCTCATAACCATCTGCCCCTGCGACGTCGTCGTCGGCACCACGCCCTGGTACTTCCCCTCGTCGCCGGCCACCACGGCCGCCACCGTCACCGGCGGCGCCTCACGGGACGACAGGCTGAGGACAGCACTGACCCCGGCCGCGCCACCACCTGGAGCTTGCTGCTGCGACGGCGGCGACATGTCGTCCACGCCGGTGGTCGCCGAGGTCCACAGATTGTACCCGGAAGCTTGCGGCTGGAGAGGGATGCCGACGAAGTGCTGCGCCGCCGCCGACGGCGACGGCTGGTGGCCGAACGACACCGGCGTCATGGAGGTCACCGCCGAGTTTAGGAGCATCATGTTGGCCGCGCCGGGCGCGGCTGCTGCCGAGGCGGCGTCGCTGTAGCCAGCGTAGCTCGGGTTCATGAGGTACAGAGTCTGCAGGCCGTCGGTGCCGGACTGGATATCCGTGCCGGCGCCGTCGTGGTAGTACGCCGCCATCGAGATCGCCTCGCCGGCCACCACCTATGGATTACTGACGGCGAAATCTTTGTCACTCAGCTACAATTCTACTGGAAATGTATGCTTCTCTCTTCTTTGCCTGCCAAAAACAAGAATAAAAAACCACCAAGTTAACAAGAAGAAAATAATTACCATATCAATAAGTTGAGGTAAAAATAAAACTAGATCCATGCGAGAGAGAGAGGGGGAATAAGAAGAAAGAAGCATGTAGCTAGCTAAGGTAGGATGCAAGTATTGCAACAAGGAAGAACTACTACTCTCATCACCAACTACCCTTGCTATGTTATAGCTAGCTATAGAAGAGAGAGATGATGAGAGAGATGTTGTGATGTAGAATAAGTAGTATAACTAATAACTAGGCATCAGTATCAAAAAAATATATTAAAAAGAAAAAAAGGATGTACCCATCTTCATCAAGTGATTTAACAAAGAACCGTGTACATGCGTATACAGATGTCAACACAAGCACACACGCATCAATTGAGCTTCCTTGCTCTCCCTCTCTCTACCTATCTATCTATTTATCTATGAGTGCTATATAAATCAAGGACTGCTCAAAATAGTCAGCTATCTCTCTCTCTCTCAAAGAACAAGAAGAGGAACAATTGAAGAAGACCAAAGAAAGAGAAACAAGAAGGCGAAGCGGAAGGAGAAGAAGAACAGGAAGGAGAGTGATGTAAGAAAACAATAATATTCCAAGGTATCAAGGAAGGGGATGAGTGAGATCACTCATGTCAGTGTTAAGTACCCTGCAACTGCAAGTTCATTTCCCTTTTGCTCTCTACAGAAGACGCCGGCCAGCCAGCCTATATATCTTTCCTCTGATCTCCCTCCAGCTGAAAGGGAAAAGATGATGAGGCATATATGATAGAGAAGGAGGCCCAATTAGTTAAGTCTTAAAGAGAGAGAAAAAAGAAATGGAGAGAGAGAGAGAAACAAGTAGAGAGAGGAGATGATGATGTGAGAGATATAGAGATCAGAGATATTGAAAAGGGCAGTGGAGGGACACCTACCTCCCGTTTCCATTATCCTCACAAGCACACACACCTTTCCCCTCACCTTCTTTTTATTTCATCTCTCTAGATCTCTAGCTGCAGCAAGATTTCTCTCTCTCTCACACACACACACTATCTTTCTCTCTCATCAGCTATTCATTCTAGGTGTTGAACTCGATCACTTGTACCATTTTGGCCTTGGATGAGTAGTTTGGGCAAGCATGGCCATCAAATGGACGTGCTAGTGTGTAGTACAAGTAGGAATTATTGTGTCTATTCTGGACTTTCATTCATACACTCGTACAACAAAGGTATTACAAATTAATTGATATTTTCCTTCAAAATATTAATACACCTTTTTTAAACTAAGGCCACACTCTAATTGGATGATTTGTACAGAGAAAAATTCCTTATATGAATTAATTAAATATTATAAAGTTAATAAATAGCTTAAAAAGTTATCACCAATGTTGATATATATATATATTTAATAAATTATATTTTTATAAGTGTGACGCAAACAATCTATCTCTATCATTTATGTTATTAATGATTTAAAAGACAATATTAAGAAATAGACTATAATAAAAATATATATAATCTAAGATTTCATCTCTAACCAATAGACTAGCATGTTGAAATGATGCGAGGAATTTGTTGATTCATGTACTCCTGATCTGACATGCTTTTTTTCTCCTCGTCATTAGTTGCAGGAGTGCTGGGGATGAGGGCATATGGTGTTGCAGAGCAGCAGCGTACTGGAGATACTGCTTCCTCTTCCAAGATCTCCCTGTCCTGAGAGAAGAGAGAGTCCATCCATGTTCAGAGATTGGAAAGAAGGTAGTGATGGATAGGGATATCTGGTGTGCTATTCGGCACACACACAAGGGGTAGTGTAGGTCACAGGGCACATGAAGATATCGTTATAGAGATGGATAGCAATGTGTGTGTTTGTGTAGAGATAGATTCAGGCTCTGCAGACTACTGCACACTGCCACAGCTACCGGACTGACACAAGTGTTGCTTGGGTAAGAACCAGGATGTGTCCACTTCTATGGCTGGCTTTCAGCTTGGTCGGGAATATTTTTTCGTACATATTTTTTAAACGGTTAAATAATATATTTTTAATAAAATTTTTATGGTAAAGTTATTTTTAAAAATATATTAATATATTATTTAAGTTTTTAAAACTAATAATTAATTAATTATACGTTAATTTATCTTTTTCGCTTTGCGTGCTAAGAAAAGGTTTCCAAATCTTAAGCCTAAGTTTAGATGTATGTTCGTCTTCTTTTCTTTCTCTTTTTCTATAGAAGTTGTCTAGGTCCGAATTTTAATAATACCACACCGTATGTGTGTTAGCTGCCGTTGCTTCTGATCCTTTTCCTTGCTCTTTTCGCTCTCACTCTCCTGCAGGTCCAATCTGTTGTTGGACATGTACATACGTGATGATGTGCACTACTGTTTGTTACAAGGTTTGTTTTATGCATATATTTACCAGTCTATTTCACATCTTAAATCTTCTGTGTATTCAGTTTCTTTTGAGACAGATGCTGGCTTTGAAAATGATGAGATCGAAAGCTCAGGCATATATTCAGTTTCAACGCACCAACGATATATTTAGGGACATGTTGTCATTTCTAAATCAGTTGTTAATTGTTTCACTCAATTAACGTATTAATTTGTTCCAATGATGATGGGAAAGATATTTGACAATCAAAGGTTTGTGCAACTATCTAGATATATGATAGTGGTAGATTGCTTAGGCTGTCTTCGGCAAGCCAGTTTGCCAACCCCTTCTTCTCATTTTTTTCACATACGTTTTCTGAACTGCTGAATAATATGTTATTTTTAAAAAGTTTCTATATGACGTTGCTTTAAAAACTATATTAATCTATTTTTAAATTTTAAACTAATACTTAATTAATAATATGCCGATTAACTGTACCGTTTTACATGTGCAGAGGTTCAGTTCTAAATCGCCAACACTGAAAGCAGCCTTAATTTGCTAGCCAGCTAATTAGTGGTGTTTATTGTTTGTCTCTCTTATGACATCAATATGTTCCATTTATGAGTTAAAAAAATACATTTGTCAAAAAATAATAATTAAATTTGTTAATTTCATGAAATGAAAACGTTCCAACAAAATTATGGTAGAAAAATAGATACAAATCATTAATGCCACACCAATAGTATATTAACATTTATTATTAAAACTCGTGCTCATAGTTTCAGGTATATATCACTACTTTAAAAGGGTAATCAGTGCCGGCTGGCAAAGTGTCATGAGTGCCAGATTTGGATACCAGCACCATTTAGACGGTACTGATGACCCACGCTACCACATAATAGACGGTAAACTTGCACATTTAGGTCTTTATGAGCAAAAAAGAAAAAGAAGTCTAGCTCGATGAATCAGAATTGAGACAATTCTTTGAGCCACTAGATCCATGAGATGCATGACTCGATCAACACAACCAGAACAATCAAAAATAGAAGAACACATATAATCGATTATTTCTAGTTACTTAAATCAACACAGGAACAAAAGAAACAATAACACACAAATCCTCAATGAACAACATACCTAATCCTTAATAACAACACATGAATACAAGAACAGAGTCAAATAATCCCCTAAAAATTTCTTCTCATTGTCAATGGGGTTAGTGACAGCAACGAGGCAAAGGGAGGAGAACATGACAATGAGGTACCTTGGGTTGTCGTTGTTGTTTTGATGGCGTCATGACTGTGTCTAGACGGATCTGGTCTCGTCGCTAGTGGGTCCCTAGCTCTAGGCAGATTCAGTGGCCGTTGCGCTAGGGAGAGATGAGGTAGCCATCGTCGACAAATCCAACTCACCCATCCCTCACTGGCCATTAGGGAGGGGGAGGGAGCTATAGCCATTGCTGAGTCACCATGTCGAGAAGAAGGAAGGGGTCGTGGCGGCCAAATCTAGCCACTCTTGAGCTCGAGATGGCTGGATCTAGCTGCCACACCGAGGGGGCCACCGAGAGGGTTGTCCAAGTGGGTTGTTCGAGTGGGTCACCAGGCCACCGAGAGGAAGACCGTGGATCTGAAGGCCACCGAGATCATCACATCTCCAACCCATTGACGCTGTTGCACCTTCCAAATTGTCATCATGTAGGTTGGAGGCGGTGAGATCTAGCGACCATTGATCTTTATGTAGCCGGATTTGGCAGCCCCTAACCTCTACACCGGTGGATCCTCCTACCACACCACTGGAGGAATGGGAGGAATTGGAGGGGACAGGAGAAGAAGGAAGACTGAGCCATCATCGATGGTGGGGGAGACAGGGGATAAGAGAGGAGAGAGAGTGAGATTGAGGTAGAGAGTGAGAGGAGAGGAAAGAGAGAGATAGTGTTTTTATTGGCGTCCCCATCAGCTCAGCTCAGTTTATTATTGGTGCTGATTAAATTAAAAACTAGAAGTTTTTGAAAAAAAAGGCACCTATACTATTAATACATTTTCTTTCAAATACCTAACATCCTATAATATTTTACAGGTATCGGTTTTTAATTTTAGACCCATATGAGAGGGTCGGGAGGGTGAAAAATAACTCATAAGTGCCGATTTTAAATAAACTACACTAATAAGGCATCCTTATGAGGTGTTTTGTAGTGGTGTTGCCTATGATGTTGTTCTTAATTCATCAATTATCATGTTTTCATACAAAAAGTAGCATATATGTTTTGCACAAAGGATATTTGACAAAGCAAAAGTAATTAAATTGATCATATTGAAAACTCACAAACGTGCGTATCTAACTCATTCCTTGGTTTTAATTACTGGCAAATATATCATTCATTATCAAACTTGGCAATACAAATTGTAGTTAGCAACGATAGATCCACCTTTCATCCAGTTTTGAAACTGTACATATCACTGAATTTTGATGGCACACCTCGTACGTACATCACATCCATATATACACATCTATACGCAAGAACATTCTTGCAATATATTCTTCGATTACATCAACTTTGCTTGTTGGAGTAGCTAGATGTTGAATTTGCCATGAAAGAAAAAAAAGAAAATATTTCAAAAGGCAAGGAGAGAGTGAAGGGTATATGCTCTGTCCTGAAAATGATGAAAAGGACTTTCTCTATTGTATTTTATTTTCAAACAGGCTGCATGAAAACGAAGCAAAGTCCTTTTCTAGTTTATCCACGGTGTCAGCTAGATTTATTATTTATAGGTTTAATTACCAAGTCTTGTTTAATTATCACCATAATTTGCAAACTATATGTGCAGCCCAGTATGTTTTAATTTCCCCCAACAATTAACAATATATTAAAGGTAAAAATAACTGAAGCTAATAGTTTTCTGTCAGCATATAATTTTTCCGATGTCTCGATCGAATGCACCCCCTGATCTATCAAATTATACTACTATTTTTTCATAAAAAATTGTGTGTCTTTTTATTAACATGTGTAACTGATTATTGGCTGCTTCTCTTGTTAGTCCACCATAAAATAAACAAACTTGATGCATGTTGGTTTGTTATGGTTGGTAAGCCCACTATACATACATGTACGACACATCAAATATTACATATTTTCTATTTTTATCATAATCATTTCATGGTAAGCTCACCTCTCTCTAGCTATTTCCCTTGACTTGAAGTGCAGAAGTTAATGTGTACTATAACCAATTAACCATCCATAAGACTAAACTCCACTTTTCACTATGTATGTAGGCATGGTTAAACATTTAGATGTTATCAGCTACTAACAAACAGGTCAAGAATGGAGAGGGAATCAAAATGGGCCCCCACTACACAATAGAATGGGGGAAAATGGCTGCAAACATCATCTCTTAATTTGCGTGGTGCACATTCTTCTTTTAAAAACCGTTTCTTATACACAATTTCAACATCACTTTTGCTGATATTTATTCACTATTGAGTTTCAGCCACAAAACTCTCATCTCTTGATTTCCCTTTTCCAATCCCAATATTATTGTACCTTTTCTACACCCTTTCCACGCATCAAATTTGTTCGACCGATTCCCTTTTGTTGTTTTATTATCTTTTACTAGGCCTTCTGTACTGATCACTTCTAGTTGCCCCCTGTGAATTTCATCGCAATACAATGATTGGTACTAAACATAGACGAGCATGCATATTTGATGATGTAATGGTAATGCAAGTTTTTCATTGTTTGTAGCAGTGTAATGTAACTTTTGTTGTGCACTATCACCAGCAGGAAATTTGGCACATTGTCCCCAAATACAAGATTCGTACTATGTTCTCGAAAAGAGAATAGAAATTTTCTCTACCCTTCTCTTAAAGTGTGTTTATTAAATTAAATCTACTCTAAACCTTTATTAAAAAAATCTTGTGATTTTACTTTATCGTCAAAAATCTTGAGCATGCCTGTGAGCTAAAGAATTTGCGGTGATCGGGGGAAAAATCATGCATGCTCGGTGATATCAAATTTAGGTAAAGGGAAGATCACTCCTACATCTAAGAAAGGTCCGCAACCTTCATTTTGATGCTAATTACTATCCCTATTTATAAATATAATCACTTTTATACCTACGTATGATTTCAATATACTAATTTTACCAATAATATCTATAAAAATAAATTATATTAAATAAAAATAATTGCATTAGTATGGTAGTTTGTTTAGCGGTAAAACATCATTTTTATATCATTGTTATTTATGATTCTTTTGCTATTGACAGCCAAAATTAAAAGTGTTTGGCTTATCACTATTATAAAAATACTTATATTTCTATACAAAGAGTATATTAGCTTATGTTATGATGTGTTGTAGGCTACCTAATTATAATAACCTTTCCAATTCTCAATTGAGATCCCTTGGCTCTTGCATGACATATATATCTTACATGTTGGACATATAGGATAGAAACATAATAACAAGTCTACCAGAGATGATAAATGGTAGGATTATAAAAAAAATATTTTTTATGAAATAAAAAAACCTCTAATTTAGATGAAATTGTGATGCACTGCTATATACTACCGTTCTGATTACTTACCTATTGTTAGTCCGATCGTCGTGATGTTGATACTCTGACTACCTAGATGTCACCGATTTGTCCATCGCCTTATCACCGATCTAACTGCTTACGAATAAAAAACATAACTTGATAAAAGATATTGAAAGTAGATTAACTTTATTACATCAAGATACGTCTACAAAGTGCATATAAAATAATTATCTTTCTCTTAAAAGTAAACTCTAGTTTTTCTTTTCTTATAAAAGTTATTCTTCTAAGGTTTCAACCCATCATCTATTTATATCTAAAATTTTCTCAACTAACTAACAGTACTCCTAATTAAAATTAAACCTTCAGAAATGAAGACCAGCCAGATACAGAAATAATAGTACTCAAACTCTCATATCAAACCTTTTATAATTTACTAATTTAATTTTTTCTTCTTCTCAATTCTACAATAAATTTATTTGTGATTTCTTTGCTGTTTATATATACAACTTGCAAAGCCCATTACAAAATCCTCTTATGTTCAACTACATCACTTAACATTTTTAATTGTTTTAGATATTAGCTCTCTCTAAACCTAGTCTCGACCTCACCGTTGATAGATGCTAGCCCTAAGATATACTAACTCTAGTTTAAATTTGTTACATATTGTTTTGAGGCCTTCACTTACGTTAGTCCCGATTATTATCATTAAGTAAGATTGATTTTAAATCATATGTATATAAATAGAAAAAGTGATTGTTTTGGGTATACCCATGTTAGTCACACACACTCTCAGATAACACCATAAATATTTTAATATTAATTTTTATTAATTAAATTATTTACAAAGCTAGAGTCAACATATAACTACAAGAAAAATACTGTAGAAGCTGCCTATGCAACTTACATGTTGAAATGCAATATCCTTCGGGAGAGTTTTCACTCTCTACTTGCCCAAAAGTATGTACTAACCAGTCTCCATTGTTTTGTTTTTATATGTACCCAGAGAAATGTGCTCCACGCCGCGACAGCATATACTATGTGTTCTCCTGTACCAGTTAAGAGATACATACTACTGCTGTGTTATTAATAAAAAAATAATTTAAGATGAAAAAAAACCATAAAAATCAAAATAAAATTAAGCTTTAAAATTTAAATTTTAGCAACCGCTTATCAGTTAAAAGGAAAAGATGGGAATGATATGGTCCTACATAAAATGTAATCGGAAAATGGAGAGATAAAAAAAGAGAAAACACAACCAAAAAAATCCTCACCGGAGCAGGCGCAGGCATGGGGTTGTAATATTGACACGTCACCCGGAATCCCGCTTGCCTCCATCCACCAACTGACAGTGGACCCCATGCCTTCCAAGGGACCCACCTGTCAGCGTGGCCGATCACCAACTCGAGCGCCTTTCGGAGGTGGCCCGTCCCGACGTGCCAACTACCGTGACGGAGCCCGGCACCCGCGCGGGGCCCACCCCGTTTACTCTCCATCCGAGTGTACACGTACACGTGTCGACCTACGAATCGCGGCCGCGGCTGGTTTCCCCGATGATCGGCGCGGCGCAGGGGATCCCGTGGGATTCGGTGGGGGCAGCCCACCCCGCGGTGTCGCTGTCGGTGGGGCCCACCCAGAGAGAGGTCAAGGGCGCGCGCGTCGGCAGCCCGATGCACGTCGCTGTCTGGTGGGACCCGCGGCTCCACTTTCCCATTGGCCCTTCCTTCCGGCCCCACCCTGGGCCCACAGGGGAAGGTCACGCGCGGGCCCACACGGGGGCCGGGTGCAATGCAACGCGAGAGATTTTTTTTTTCTTTTTGGCGCGGCGGCATGCGTGCATGCGGTGCGGTGTGATTTTGTGTGGTGAGTATTGGCGTGGTGGGAGGCAGCGAAGCACGAGGCAGCGGTGTGGTGTCGATTGCTGAGGGCATGGCCTTTGGTCCGCCATTGTCGTCCATGCCAGATTACCAGTGCTCTCATGGCTGATGAGGAGTGTGCTCTACTAGTGTGTCTATAGCTAGCTACCTCCCCTCCTATCTGATGCCTTGATGCGACGAGGTTTTGATGGACGATTTAGTGGGTTTTTATTCTCTCCCCTTACTATTTGTGTGATACGACTATAGATAATTACATAACTCCATCCTAATATTTTTGTATCAGGCTCTAGTGTACACAAACAAACTCGTAAGCCATATAGTAATCTGGTTGATACACTGTTTTTTTAATAGAAAAGTCAGCCAGAGTCTATTCTATTAATATTTCTCTTATGGTTGCTTAAAGTCATTTAATCTTGCACAACCTATCTAGCTAATAAGAATGGTTATTTTAGCCCTGACTACGCAACCATATTCTTGCCTTATACTTGGTAATCCATGCATCATCTGAAACTTTTAAATAGTTTCTAGTAAATTATAAATGTACCACTCTTATTGAATAGAAAACTTAGAGCTTAACAGTTCCATACATTATTCAATGCATTTGTCAACAACTTTTTACGTAATGGAACACATACGAATATACAATCGTCAAATACTTTGGTAGTATACTAATTAGGCGCACATGAACAGTACGCTAGTGCTTCCTACACGGTGATGTGTCATGTATGATGCCCTTTTTAAAAAAGAAAAACAAAGCATATGACACGAGCATTATTATGCTTTTCTTTTCTATCTTATTCACATTTCTCTATCTTACTTACATGTCGCACTCCGAATCTTTTGGATCGGTTAGTTTCTACCTCCAGAGAGGAAACCCTGATGGTTTCACGCATGATTTGTTCTTTTTTTTAATTGATAGCATTCCCGTTTCAGAAGTTCGGTTTCATGCTAATATCGACGGGTCAATCTCATTTGTCCTTTAATTGGGTTGCGTTCCTCCAAGGTGACACTCCCTCCGTCCGGATTTGATCGGCGTATTCGTTCTCGGCAGCGAGACCATGATTCGCCGCCTCGAGCTTTGCGGTGCGGCGTCTCGGCTTCCTGCGCATGGTCTCGTCGCACCCTCGCCCACCCGCCACCATGACATGCATATTTCCTTGCATGCGAACCGATTGCTCTAATCCTTGCATGCAAACTGAAGAGCCAGCAAAACTTTGCATGAGAAAGCAATAACTGCATCAGACCGAACAGCCATCAGGCTTAGGCGCTGATCAAACTTTAACGGAGGGAGTATATAGCACCAGGCTTAACTGCTAAGAGCAAATTGAATAGGAGAGCCAGCTATCAGTTATAAAACTATATTAGAGCTAATATTTATAATAGAATAGTTATTAGATTGGCTTCACTATTTTTCTCCTCTCTCTTTCTCTTTTTTATATATTTAATGCATAAGTATGAGAATTCTTGTACAGCTAGCTAATACTCCTCAACTTTTATCTTCTTTCTTCTCTATATATACTTTTAGCTGATTTATTGTCAGCTATTATACTTACTCTAAACATGCCCTTGCTATGGACCTGTTATTAATTGGCTTTACCCCTGCCCTAGATATCATCACATAATCTCTCCAACGAAAAATCCTACCACCAATGTTCATCAATTAATTAATTGACTTGACAAGCTTTTGTAGTTAAAAGTGCATACAAGCACTAATGCTATGTTGCACCCTTAAATTTGTGATGACGAGTGCTGTGCTAGCTTGTTTTCAGCTGATCTCCCTGTTTGTTTAGTTGGCCAGTAAAATCTAGAGACGTGACAAGAAATCTCAAACCTAGTTAGTTATGCATATATGCATGCATGCACTCGTGTGCTTCTGTCAAGCTGCGATATGATACGCGTCGCAGAAAGGTGTCAGATAAGTTTATCATGCTCATCATGCAGGTCTTTCATGTCTCATCCGTACCCTCTCTTTTTTTTTTCCCCACATATCTGGCAGCGGCAGCAACTAGAAGCTTATTCTAACTTGTAACCACAATTAAATTGGTTTTTTAAGGAAAAATATATTAGTAAAATGTAACCTAAATCTGTTATCTAAGACCAATTCTAATGGAGAGTTTCATTTTATTGTTATCAAGAGTGCCACCACATCTAAAGTATTTTGAATTGATGACTAAAACAACCCCTCTACCGCATAGTATTATTTTATTGTTTCATAGGCTGTTTATTAAATGACGCAAGGATTGAAAGATAGTTGGATGTAATGAAAATTTTGCCCCTATGGACGGTTTCCAAGTTTTGAAAATAGTGTATAGCCAGTTTCATCTAAATGAAATCCCTCCTATGTCTATCTTTATAGCTCTAGTGCCATGTCACTCTATTTGCTTGTGTGACATCTTATTTAATGAGAATGAAAACCACATTGGGGCTAGGCCAAGTATACCTTAGGTTAACTACTATCACATGGCCAATTTAAGAAATTAATTAATGAATTTAGAGAACTTATATAAGATAGTGTTTAGGTCATATTTGGGGTGCTCCAAATTTTGAGAAGCGGCTAGTGAGAATTTAGAGAAAAAAAGAGTTTTTCAGCTTCATTTTTTAATTCTATAACTACATATTCCTAAAATCCGGGTGAGAATGTTGATCGTATAGAGAGAGTTGAAGGTTCTATGAGAAGCTGTAGCTATCAGAAACTCTCTAAACAAAGCCTTAAACTATTATTTAAACTATTATCTAGGTATGCTTAAACTAGTAGCACTACTTAATTCTCAAAAGTCGGTGCATGGTTGGTGTTACCCATATATACAAATGAGTAGTCCAATGCATGCATAAAAGTTGCAAAGATAATTGTGACATGCCCTTTGATAGGGCAGGCCTGCATGCATGCACGGGTATGTATACATACGTACGTCTTTATCCAAAATAGGACAGGGACCTCTATATGTTAAGGTTAACTGATTGAAAGCACTCTGATTCTCATTCTCCAGAGGGAGACGTCCCAGATGGTTTTGTGTAACAGTGCAGTTTGTAGGACATGCATGTTGCAAGATGCGGTGTTATCTTTTCAGATAGCTGCAGGATATTAACTAATTATTGAAAATGAAATTGAACATTAAATTGCAGGTCGTGTTCCAGTAAATTAAAATGATGCCGTTCACCATTGAGATCTGTTTAATTTATTTTTTCAGCAGGACCTTGATATTTGAAAAATAAATGGAATTAATTAATTAAACTTCAATCAAATTGCAGGTCGGCCTAGTTATTACAGTGGAATTAATTTATGATGCTGTTCACCATTGAGATCGATGAGTACTGTGACTAGTGAGGTGTGACATGTCATTGTTATCCGACGATAGATCAGATCAAAAGCCTAAAAGACAAAAGCGCACAGCGATGTATCGATACTGCACTATTGGATCCTTTCCATGATGATCTCTCTCTCTCTCTCTCTCTTGCATGTGTTACCCTAATCCGATCGATCCATCGATCGACAAGACTGCACATGATGCACCTCAATTCTGAACCATCGAGGAAACATTAAGGGCCACTAGTGAGTTACAGAGAAGAGAGACCATGCAGCTTGTTGCAGCACATGTGTATCTATCCCATTTTTTCTTCTGTTTTTTTTTTAAAAACCATCTTAATTTCATGTTGCCTCCTTAATTTGCATTGCTGTTTTTATATGATCCCTAATCTCTTACTACTGTTTTCATCTCGTGCCTTGTCCTTGCTCCTCATAAATCTGATTTGGAACAGTACTTGGGTGCCTCTCCAGTCAAATGACTACAGTGTTCTAGGTTGGTGATGTTGTGATAAAACTCCTAGTCAAATTAAACTAGATGATGAAGCTAAAAAACTTAAGTCAATGATTGCAGATGCAATACCTTTTTTAAGGATATATGCCATATCATTAGAAATCATACTAAGCATTGAGAAACAAATACAGTGCTTATCTTGGATGATGGACTATTAGAGACCGCCGGTGGAAACCGACTGTCTCTCATGTATCAAAAATAATTTTTTAACGTGTCGTCTCTATTTTGATGTTTTATTAGAAACTGTCTTTGATAAGGGATGTTTATATAAGACATAGCACAATTGGTATAATCATTCATATCATCTCAATCGACTAGCGGCATTTTTATTAATCTCTACGAGCATGATAACAAAATTCTGCGAGGTTTTTACAACTCACGATAACTATGAGTATACCACATGTATAAACTAAATTAAAAGCATAGTGCAGCACAAACACAATACATATCTCCTATTGTCGCAATATCCTTAATGGAGTGGGAGATTCTTGTGCCGGCAAATTGGAAGTGCAAATTGTGACGTGAAAGTGGGGTTGTCGATCAATGACGCCATGCAGTGCGTCATCTCCCCCCTTGAAATATACTCTCTTCTGCATGCGTGGCAATTGAAGGTAACTAGTTGCCTATGATGTAGTTAGTGATAATGCTTAGCAGCGTAGTTAATGAAAAAAGTTGCTTCTACTACTTGCAAAATAAGCCTTTAATTTCTTGGCAATTGATGAATATAGAGCACCATGCATTGTGCCAGCACAGGCGCCTGCATGAATAGCAATAAGCTTAGCTTGTCCATCAAAAGACTTGGAGAAGGACAGGTCATGTCTTGTTAATTACATTCGTGTAGGACATGGAGTTACTAGCTAGGGCTCTGTATATGTGCTACCTTGGTGTGTGTAGGGGCACTGTTACAAATTTTGGAGTAGCTAGGAATGACATTGATTAGTTTTTGTTGATTGTTATGCATGAATATTAATTGCTGGGCCAGCCAGATGGCTATGGGCATGTATATAGGAGTACAAATCAAATGATGAATTATAATGGGATGAAGGAAAGGAATAAAGGAAAAGAGAAGTGGATCGATGCAAATATTTAATGTTTAGAGCATTAAGCAACTAGCTAGAGCTTAGCTAGTGCTGGTCCAACTACTGTTCTTTCATTTACAAGGGAGCGCATGAGTATTCCTACTGATAGCTAGGCGTCTGGTGGATTTCATAGACACCAATGTTCGTCGTCTCTCAAGTCTTCCTATATATATTCGTCCTCTAAATATTCCTCACATTATTCACGAGGCCTATTTTCATCCTCTAGAGTCATGTATTTGTCTTGTACTAAAAAAGCAGCTGCAATATTAAAACTTACTTTCTGGGTTAAAAAAAACTTGATTTACAGTGTTCAAAATTTATCGTAAAAATATTAATTTTTACCATCTTAGTTACCATCGGTATCCAATTAATTAGAAGTTTTATCCCTTTAATACTCTCTACCTATCACTTAGCAATACTTTCTTATTAATAAATGGTACTTTGGTATTTTCTTCCACCACTAATTTGCTAACCAATGGTTAAAGTCAAGTCTTGATGCTAAGGATGACTGATCAAATAGTCTTCATTAGTCTAATTAAATAAGTTAAGGCATGATACAAGACAAAATCTTCTTTAAAGATAGACATAGGGTTAATGATAATCAAGTGCCCTTAGACGGAGAGCCTTCTGGCTATAGCTAGGACACTCTAGGTCTCTCTCAGTGTAGCCAATACGAAAACAGCAATATTCTTAAACATTTGAGTAGCCGGTGACATCGATAGAGCAACCACCGATTGGGTGATGGATTGAGCTTTTAGATTCGAAACAGTGCAACTTGACCTCAGAGCAAGGCAAGGATTTAGACACCATATGTCATATGTGATGACACGTCTCCGCTCCAAGTTCATTGCTTTATCATGTGAGCTACTGTTAGGCATTTAATTTAATTGTACGATCGAAACGATAATATGTCGATAAGGATCAAAACCAGCCCGTTTCTCATAATCATGCATAACCACATGATGCGATGTCTGAAAAACAAAAACCACATTATATTAATGTTTGAGATCAAGGGCAGCCCAAAACAGAAAAAAAAAAAGGTTATTGGAGAGGCAGTAGCGGATCTAGCACGGTACTTTTGAATCGAGCTCAAGCGACGGAAAGCATTCCCTTATTGTTGGCAATATTTTTTTATAGGTATATCCATGATCAATAATGTTAACGCAAACGCTATAGTCTGAGCAATCACTCAACTAATAGAAAGTTGGCTCTGCCGTTACAGAAGGGGCTAGATGGTACTACTATTTTTTAAAAAGAAAAAACATTGCTTAAGCTACAACATTAATATAGGTAATAAAGGACCTATATGTTATATGTTGGTGACTGTTGATATTGAGTTTTCTACTCTATATAGTGACTTATCCCCATGCATGCTCAACGTTTTTCTAAGGCAACCACGCACGCTTGTACTCACTTGCCACACCGTAGGGTTGGGATAACCTAGCTTGGCAATTGGCATCTAGTAGTATTTTTCTCAACTTAGTTGATGAGGACAGTATGCATATAGAAGGCATCGGCATGCATGGTGCCAAGGAGAAGACCTGCCAGAGTTTAAGCTTTGTTTCCATGTGCTGATCGAGTCTTCAGTCCAATTGCCCACTGCCCAAGTGTAGATGCATGCAGCGTTTGTAGTGTGTGAAAAATCAACGAGACTTATCAGTAACCGCAGGCATTTTCTACGTGGAGACGAAACCTATTCAGAGAACCAGAGGCGTCACCAAGCCCTATGGACTCAAGTTGCAGGTTAACGTTGCAAGGATGGAAAGATTATTAAGGAACAAAAAGAAGAAAATGACGGTCTATTACGTCCGATAACTGCATCTCTTAAGCATCTGTCAAAGTTGCTTCCATGTTAGCGTCAAGCTTCTGTCAATAACGACTGACACTTTGGGATAGAGCTGCACCATGTTATTATATCCAGATAAATCTCTGAACTGAACTGTTTCAGGCTAGCATAACGACAAACTGCCTTGGTATTCAGATGAGCTTTCGGTCAATAATTCAGGCCAAATAATTTTGTCAGTACTCATTTTACACATGAAGAATCAACGAAAATGGACCGTGCACGGTATCAGAAGAAGGTAGAGAATCATGTGTCAAAGGTTCATGATTGCTATCTTGTAGAAGATGCATGAATTGAGTTCCTCAGCTAAAAATGAACAGTGAGACATGGTACGCCTATACAATTGAACCATTTGATATTTTACAAACCTCTGCCAAGAGAACTAGGGATTAACTAGAATACATTGGAGGGAGAAAAAGAATTAAAGAATGATACGATGAGAATATCAGAGATCACGGAAAGGAAGTAGTTCTTGGTCTACATCAGGGGACTAATTTACACGGCTTCTGATATATGAGTCCAACTTTACACTGTCGAAATCCATCTGCAAAATTTGCGTGCCAGGCTGCTTCGCCATGGGCAAAATGCCAGAGTAAAAAGAAAAGTGCAAAGGCCGTTTGAAGAGTACCAGGTTTTTCGAGGATCAAGACGTCTTTTCAGTCAAAGTTGGTAAGTGAAAGAGGCTTGCTCCTTACGACCCTTCTCATGTATGTCTTCTATGAGCTGACTAAGCTCTGGGAAGAGTGACACAAGCACCTGCTCTATCATTGCATAAGCAAGCTGCTTCATGCACACATTGGACTGCAGCACAGCATCAGGTCTCATCTAAATCAGAATGATGTCTTATCACAGTGCCCTTTATATATATATGCTGGGTTTGGATTTACTTACTTGGAGAAAGTAGTAAATGTCTTTTGTGCACCGCTGGTACTGCTTGGGCCCAATTATGCTGACTAATGTTGATGGAGTTCCTCCTAAAAAGGGCATTGAGAATCACGTTAGTTGGAGTATATGGCAGTTGACATGTCTCTGGACAACCAAATTGATGTTTCTTATTGACAGTTACACGTGTATACTAAAGTGAAAACTGATTACTAAATGTTATATCATACTCCTGTAAACAGGACCTAAACTGAAATAGCTGCGTATTGGAACTCTGGAGGTAGAAACAAAAATGGAACATTCTATTCGTATAAATGGCAAGGAATGGGATATAGGGGAATCTGAGGATGTGACACTGCAAATAAGTGCACCGGAGGTTTTGCCAAGTGTCAGATTTACAATTCACACAATCAAGATTTTGTGCATGTCTGCCCTAAGACATCATAAAAGTCTACAGACATACAACCAACATTGTCGATAAGTAGAAAGATAAAAATAAATGTGCCAAAACATAATAATATACTCACCTAGAAGAAGTTTCTTAACTTCACTAGCATTTCTAGATGCCTCCAGTTGATGTTCAAAAGAGCTTGCACCGTCCTTTCTAATGCCAATAGCATGATTAGCAATCCCAGATGGGTGCTTGTCAAATTGGCTTGGACCTGCATTTCCTTGATATCCATCCAATCTAGTGAAGAAAATACCATTGGGCCAGAGAATCTGCAGAATGGCAAATTTATTAGGTGCAAAGAAAAAGTAAAAGGAGAAAAGAGTCTTAGTCCACTAATACAACAAAATCTAGCTTTGATTATTAGAAATAATGCAGTTTCAGAGTAAATTTATGGATTATTGATGACTTCAAATTTGTATCAGACCTTAGGTCAAAAGAATAATTTGCTGATATCTATGATATTCTTTGATGTTTCAGTACACCATTAAACTACATTTTTATCAGTGTGCGAAGGTAAAAAGGTGGGTGGGTGTTTTATGGGGCTAAAATTTAGATAAACTCAGTTAGAAAAAAATGGTGTATCATTACATCTTGAATCCAACGTATTCCTTGTACAATAACTTCATCTCTTCGGAGCCAATTGATCTGTCTTAAAATCCATTCATCAATTGCATCTTCCATGACTAACTGTAAAATCTGTTTTGATATCCAGAGTACTTGTTTCCTGCAGGTACATAAAATACGTCAAGTTCTGCAATATAAAAATTGATATAACTGTAGTGAAAAAGTGTATTAGATTCCAATAATGGATAATGAAAATACATCCAAATTGCAAGGATAAGGAAGACAAAAAAATAACTTTTAAAATGGATGTTGGTTAATCTCTGACAAAATCTAAACCACCTCTGAATAAACAGTAGCATACTTACATTGACTACCCTCCTGGAGTCAAGTCATCATGCAAATTATCTTAATACTCTCTCTGTTTAGAAATATAATGACATCTAGAGTTTGGAATTTGTCCAAGAATATAAAAACATTCCCATCTACTTTCTCATCTCAACTAATTACAACCATCTCTCATTTAATTTTCTCACCTACTTTCTCATCTCAACCAATCATAACCATTCCTCACCTCAACCTTAATTTCTTTAAAAAAACTCTAGATGTCCTTATATTTTTAGACGGAGGGAGTAAAATATATTGCCAAAATATGAGAAGCTAGAACTATCATGATATCTAGCAACTGGCCCAAGCAGGTCACTCAGCTCAACTCTGGGTGTCTACAAGGGCTGTTCATTTTTGGCTATAGATGAACACTCAGGTCCGCCCATGTCCAGTTTTGAGTGGGTTGAGAAACCCATAGACGAACACCGTAGTGTCTACAGTCTGTCATTTAGTCCCCTCATTGCTATGTTGAAACAGCCCAGAAATAGCAGGTGAAAGAACACGTTGGAGAAAGTTCATTATAAAGGTTAGGCAAACCTTATCCAACCCCGCTGCTTTAGTTGGAACACCTTGTCAACCAGATTCAACAAATGCACACTGACATTTGTTGGCGTCCACTGCCAAATAAAAGAAAAATTTTAGGGCAAAAAGGGGGGAAAACTTTAGAACAGAAGTTCCCTGCAATTTGAATAAAATGTAATTGCATACTAGCAACATGGACCTCAGGAGGAATTCCGGCTGGATCTTCTAATGTATTTAGAGATGACATGGTTGAAGAATCAGAATATGCCCTAGTAGGTTTCTCTGTTTGTTGGCTTGCTTGTGCATCAAGACCAGAATATGCTTCATTCAGCTTGATATCATTTGAACCATACCCACTACTATTCAATTCATTGTCCCAGAGGCTAGCACTGTTTACTGATGAGGGGGGATCTTCATAGTTGCTATCACCATCAGAAAGACTATGAGAACCTGCCAAGTTTCTATGATGCAGATTGTGGTTATCTATCTCTTCCTGATTCCAAGATAGAGACATCCTATTCTCTGCCAACTGTGAAGAAGTTGCACTGGAAGGCGAGGTTCTGACAGCCCTTTTCAGACCATCTGAAACTCCTTTAAACTGTCGAACAATGTCATCCATCGCATCATCAACATTAACTGTTGGTGCAATAACAAACAAATATCTTGAGTGAGAAAATATTCCATAGACATGTTCATGATTGTCAGCATATATATAAAAAAACAGGGATTCATACCAGCCAGGGTTTTCATAACAGATGTAGACTTTCCAGCAGAGTAATTCTATAAAGTGGAAAAAAAGAAGTGGTAAAATAACACCAGAAAGTGCTAAAGAATGACGCATCCATTCTTTTGTTTCCAGTCAGAAGGCTTATGGGGATTTGATTGGCTTCAAATTACGCACCTTTGAGTTTGCACTCAGAAAATCCCAAACTTCATGCTGCTCTGCAATATTAGCTATAGACAAGAGATCCTATGAAACACAAACAATTATTGTTACCATATTAAAGGCACAAGATGTAGACAAATGGTAGAGGACCAAAGCATACTTGAAGATATTTGTCCAACAAAATGCATCGCTGGTGCACAAGGTAATCATCAATACTAGATGAAAGAAAACTTTTTGGAGGCAAGTGCAAAGAGTAATTAGGAATCTCCTTCAGTTGTCGATGAAGACGTTCAAAGTTTCGGTATCTATAGCCAAAAGTTGGAAGTCAGTGCCATATTATAATTAGAGGTACTTTACCATTTGAAAGCTGTTAAAGTTTATGAATATACTGGTGAAGGCATACCGTCTTTTTACAAACCAGGTCTTGTTCTCTGCATCAGTAACAGCAATAGAATAAACTGCAAAGGATTTTGAACTAAGTTTCTCAAAATATGCACCAACAACCTGCAAAAAAGTGTGCAACCAAAACTTGACAAACATACAATTATTGAGAAGGATATAATTTCACAGAAGCATTTGCATGTTATACATAACAACAACAGAACTGAAAATAAATAACAAAAGTTAACATGAGTTGTGGCATCCAGCTGGCCATATGAGCAAGAATTTGATGCCAACAGGAAGTCCAATGCTTGAACTCACATCATTAGGTAACAATCGGGGCATGTGTTGGAGATCAGAGGTCCTACTTGTTGACAGCCTGACACTGTGTCACTGGAGAAGAAGAATGCGCTAGGGCGCAGGGTAGAGAAAACGGAAACAATAGATAGGGAAGATAGATTATTATTTTCTTAATCTGAAACACTGCTGCCTATCTTATAGGATGTAAACAGCCCTATTAAGCATATCTAACCAAAACTCTAATAAAGCTCTTACCTAGTTCTAATACTTAGCCTAACAGACTCAAATACTAAACTATCTTTCCATGTAACTTGGCACACAACTACTGCACCGAATCCCAAACAGCTGTGTGCTGTCTGCTTCTTGTGCTGGTTGGGCAGGCTGCCGTGTCATTCTGGAGTAATGACACCCCATATGACAGACCAGGAATTATTATTATTATTTAAACATTTTTATTTTTTAATTTTAAAACTAGACCCTCTCCAAATTTATTTTTAAATCTGCATTGTTTAGCCACGCCACCCCGCCTGGCATGGCCAAACAACACTGTCACACCAAACAGTATTGCAGCTTTATTTGATCACACCAGTCTGTTTCTGCTACGCCAGTCTAACTGGCATGATAGAATAACATGGCTAATCCCATCTTCAATAGTGTGGCTGCGTTATTTAGTCATGTCAGTGGCGTGGCCAAACAGTATAGATTTGGAAATATTTTTTGGGTGGTCTAATTTTAAAATTAAAAAATAAAAAGGTTTAAATAATAAAAAAATTCACAGACCAGCATTAGATATCCATTCCTCCCAGAAGGCCATAATAGTTACCCTCCCTAGCACCACGCTACTTTTCAAGTTGCTGCTGTCAAACTGCCGCCAAATTTAAGCTTTATGAAATCCTTAAATTTTCCAGTGAGGAGATCCCTTGGGTAAACTCGGCATAGTAATAAAGAGGCTCATTCTTCAGTAGAGATTGTTCCTACTATTACGACTATTGATAACTGCATTCCACCTAGAATTAGTTACTGTGGTCATTTGGTGAGTACTTATTACACAATATTGTTGGATGGGATAAATTTATTTATTCATAAAACTTACTAATCAGACAATTGTGAATAAAAAGGATATTTAAAAGAGTGCCAATGATAGGATCAACAAACTTACCCGGCATCTTATCTTTGGAACACACAATAATACCTCCCCATGTGAGGATCTATCACCCTGATTTTTTCTTGCATTTAAGATTTCACTGGAAACCATGGTTTGATTATTTTTGCCTAGATATCTTTTTTCAATATCAGGAGTACTATTAGACCTCTTTAGCTGAGCTTTTGTGTTGTTGATAGTTTCACAGGGTTTTTCCTTGCTGCTGTAATTAACGTGAATCCCTTCTTTTGGTTTCACTTCATCTGTATTTTGCGAAACAAGTGGGTGACTACCTGTGACATAGGTAGATTGAGCATTCCTATTTGAACCTTGCATCAAATTGACTGTGTATTTGTCATCAACAGATGTAATTCTCTCATTAAAATTACGGGATAACTCTTTTCCTGCCGCTCCTGCACTTGAAATGTTAACTACGCCTGAACTTTTTCCCCTAGATGAATTTTCGATTTTCACCATTTTCTTTTGGTAATTTCTTCCGATTGCCCACATGTTCTCAAGATTCTCAGGAGCAAGAACCTGTGATCGTCTTTTAGTAGCTGCATCCAGTCCCACAGCCCAATCTGGTTGTCGAGACTGGATGGCACTCCCATGGTCAATCTTTGACATTTTTGACTTGTCACCATCATGAGTAACAAGTGACGTCATCCCAGAACTATTTGCAGGTACTAAACCACTCAATTCTTGAGACAAATTCCTTGGTTCCCCTTGATAACCCTGTGAACCTCCTTTATGACATGAATGGGCATTTGTTACTGTAACTGCAAAATTAGACTTGTCTAAATTGCTGCCTCCACTGCTTGTATCTTTGTTGTTTAGAAGGTAAATAATTAGCTCGTTCATGTAACTGAAAAAGAAAAGAAATTGAAATAGATTAAGTCACAAGAAAGGAAAACATTGAAACAGGTTAATGTACAGTTGACAAACTGATATAACGCTCTAAGCTACAACTCCACACTTTGAGGCAACAACTTTTTAAAAAAGCAGTTACTTTGTGATAATTATGAAGCGCTAAAAAATAACTAGATAGAACTTACGGGAAAAGGATATACCTTTTTTCTTCTAAACATGCCAGGATCGAGCATAACCAGAATTGTTTAGAAAGCAGAAACTTTATTTATAAATCAAAAAGGTAAACAATGAAGTAATCAGAGCTTACATAGGACTTGCAAAGTTCATCACTGGCTGCAAGACTAAGCAAGTCAGCAGTTCCCTGGAGAAACAGCGGGCTAGTGGACTCTGAGCATCTTGAGGTCTTAATACTAGAGCCATTACACCCCCAACAATTTCTTGAAGAACCTACAACTCATGTTAATTAATTGTTATCGTATGAATAGGTTAAATCAAAAATAGAAATGTTGGCCCTTACCTTGTATTCATGCTCTGAAGATAACAATGCAGGATGGAGTTCCTGTGAAACTATTAGGTGCTGCTTCAGTCTCTCGTCCCTTTCCTCAGATGACAAAGCTCCCATAACATTAACACCAATTTGAGATTGATTTTTCCGGAAAATATCTAAATGGTGTCCTATCAAATCAGCTATATTCCTGAAATAGAAATGAGAAAGTGTCTTAACCTTTAATAGAGAAAATTATGAATAAAGAATGGTAGATAGTAGATAGTAGATACAATATCAATTCCAGTCACCTTGTTAGCAAGTCAACTAGATTCATCTGCTTCACCCTGCCTGATATTTCGCCAAGAGAATGAAGTATCAGGCCACGTATCAACTCTGGGGCCTCTCTATCAGGAGTAATAGAGGAATACCACAAGTCCACAACAAAGTCTCTCAAAATATTCTCAATGAAACTTTCAAAAGCAGCCTCAACAGAAGGAGAACCAACTTTCCTTCTCCATCTTGAAACCGGTGCCACAGTTGAAAGCCGGTGGTCATTAGCAGACAACTGCCGTTTTGACGCTTGAGACAAATATGCTTGCTTCTGAATGGACTGACCTCTCCAATGGAACTCCACTTTGAAGGAAAGGTATCGGAGAAACGCAAGTATAAGGATTGACATGGGCACATTTGTCCACATTGATTTACTTGTATCTATTTCAATCAAAGATGGTGAGGAATATTAGCATGATCATGTATTTTAACCAAAGATACTAAGGATAGTGAAATCAATAGCTGCATAGCATAAAAAGTTTTCAATGCATCTTGGTTGTCAACACATAAACCGAACATAAATGAAGGAAAAGAAACAGAAAGGAACAAAGATGTTTATTTCAAAAGCAAAGTGTTGCAGGTTCCCAGTTGCCGTCTTGAAGGACTACATATTCATTAGCTTTGAAATAAAATTGTACATGGGTCAAATTGATCTATGTTCCTTTCCTTTTTCAGTCATGTAAACTAAACTTTGTTGATTTGTACTTTTCAACTAACATCTGGGCCAGTGAATTGTTTTACAAAATTAAAAGTGGCAGCGTCTATACTCTATAGCCAATATCAATAAGAACATTATTTTTCCTTACAAAGCTAGTTCATCAAATTGCTGCCATAGGTAGGTTCCCTTACCCACCCACCCCCCCCCCCCCAAAAAAAAAAACAAAAACAACAAAACTGTCCACATCGTGAGGGTCCAAAAGGCCTAGTAATGTTCAAATATGATGTAGTTCAAGCAGCCAACAAAGAAGGTACCATGTAAGATTAAATGATGAATCAGAAAAAAAAATGTTCTGCTTGATCTTTTGCCATACACTACTTCCATCTAGCGCAATCTAAGATATAGCAAGAAATGGTAAATTTTGGTAGCATACATTACCAAATCTTTCAATCCCAAGCAAATTAGGGTATGTTAAAAATAAAACCCACTTCTAACATAAAAATAGCTGTTTTCCATGCACTCTTATTCAAGACTAAAACTTTAAAAATATTCTAACAATTAAGTAATGTTTTATTGTCTCCTTCCATATCAGTTTCGGCATTTCCCTACCTCTCCTTCCTTATCATATTATTGTCACATTATTAAATTTTTTCTCTTTTCAATTTCCACCACTTTGTCTTTCCAATATTGACTTGTTTATCTCTATGGACAAGCACCTAAAATCGAAAGTCAGACACCAAAAGCTTATGTTGAGAAACAACACACTCTCCCGATATTACCTTACAATCCAAACATGCATGTTTGTCTTCTCTTCTTATAAGGATAAAATTAATCTGACTAGAGTATTGTCAACTACTAAAGTTTACTAAATAGGACTCTCTTTCTAAATAAAGTGTTGGCTAGTAACAGGTCAAAAGCGATAATAAAGTCCAAGACCTCTCACTCCTGATTCTTTCTATCATACCCAAATCCTCTATATGCTGTCTCAAAACCTACACTTGAAAACCCTACATGACCATTAAGGTGTCCTTCTATGAAAAACTTCTCACTAATAGATAAATCTATAACCATGACATCTAAGTCTTCCAAAAAATGCTTCTAACACTCTCATGATGCCCTACTTGGGAGGCATGCACATTAATTACATTTAAGATCATATCACCAAAAACAAGCTTGACTAAGATGATTATATCCCCTTGCCTTCTTACTTCCACTATATCATTTTTAAGACTCTTATCAATTAAAACTCCTATTCCATTTCTATTAGCAGTTTTCCCCAAGTGCGAAAGCTTAAATCTAGTATTTTTTATCTCCTTCGTCTTGTGATCTTTCCATTTAGTGTCTTGAACATATAATATTTTTATATGTCTCCTAATCGTTATATCAACTAACTCTCTTAACTTACCTATAAGGGATCCTACATTTCAACTATCTAAATAGATCCTAGTTGGCTCGACTAGTTTCCTTACCCTTTGCACCTGTCGAGTTAGATGTGAAGACCCTTGCTTATTTTTCACTACACACGGACGGCGATGCAATGCGCCACTAAGGAAGCTATAGTTAGATCCTTGCTCACTTAACACCGTGTCCAGATCACGACATGGCGTGTTACCAAGAGGATAACGACTAGACCCTTGCCCATTTAACACCGTACCTGTGTGTTCTGATAAGGCGCGTCGCTAAGAAGGTTACGTCCCAACGACTTCTCTTAAATTTTATCTCCAATTGAGTAGTTCGTTTTTTTTTACATTGGCTCACTAAGCCTAACACAACCTTTTAGAGACGAGATCCCTTCTTCCTTTATCAGGGCTTAGAACCTACTATGTTAAGACAATATAGGTGGAGTTTTTTGTCAACATACATGAAATTTGTTATTTTTATTTTGCAACAGCCAAGCAAGTACCCTTAGTTATAATCCCAACTAACCAGCTCTACCATTAGAAGCAGTAACTGGATGGAAGGAAAGTGGAAATGAACAGCAAAAAACTCCCCACCTTACAATCGCCAAGGGCCAAGGCTCCTTGCTATCTGATCGACTCATGAGACCGCAGATGGGGTAACTACAATCTCTAGTTGCACGATTACCAACAAAGTCTCAAGTCTAAACTTTTTAAGTCCTCTTCAGCCCATCAAATATCCTCACCAATTCCAATATTTGCAGCAGCCGTTACCAAAAATCTCTAGAAATAAATCCTACCAAAGGAATAATCTAAAGCGTGATCCACCGATAGCCATCAAATGACAGGGCACTTCATCCTCAATTACCAAGCAATCTAGCCCTGATGTCAAGGCGGTGCCAACCAGTTTGCAGGAAACGAAAATTTCTAGGTCGCAAATGGAGGGAGGGAGAAGGGGCGGGGGCGGGGGCGTGCTTACGCGTGAGAAAGTAGGAGATGGCGAAGACGCAGAGCGCCCACCACACGGTGCGCACCTTGGCCTCCTCGATCAGATCGTCCACGCCCACCATCGCCCTCCGAGTCTCGGCGCGCGCGGGGGGATGGGCGTCGTGGCCCGGGTTCCCCGTAGGGCTTCCCCGTCCGCCAGTCGGGAAACCCCAATCCCCCTAGAGGCTCTCGCCGTCGCAGCGCCGCCCGCCGCCGGAGATGGAGAGGGCGGGATGGTGGCGGCGCCTCGACGAGTCTACAGGCGTTTTTTATTTTTTAATCTCTTTTTTTTTCCTTTTATTTTCTTGGCTTTCTCTCCATGAAACGCCTTCACGCAGACGAGACACGAGAGAGGTGGGGGTTGTGCTCGCCACGGCACGCGGGGCCCACCTGCCAGTGTGTACCCCTGCAAGGATGCTCCCACATGTCAGTGTGGACAACGGTGAAGGAACGTTTCGCGAACGTCCGATCGGGAATGTCGACGCGGACCGAGGTGTGGGACCCACCAAAGGAAGTTGGTTTAACGGTCAACAACGATAATCATGGCGGTTGAGAACACTGACATGTAGGGCCCACTAGGATCCATTAGTGAGCTTAAGGATAAACAAAGATGGGAGGGGAGGCCCAGGGACAGCTGCACCACGGTCTGGATTCACATGCATTTTGCAATCCCTGGATGCAAACCCTGCTCGTGTGGCCGTTCCATCTTTTCTGAAAGGTAGCAAAATGCTCTTGAAAATGATTGAAGAGACCATTTTCGTGATGAACAATGGCGTAGGCTTAGTTTTAAGTGTCTGTTTCTTTTCCTTTTCACTCTCATGATGATGAATATCAGGCGGCTGATGTGCGCTACCACCATCTCCCTCTCTGTCTTTGTAAGCACCGCCACTATGTTTATTTTTCATAAATATACGACACATACATAATCTCTGGCTTGGTTAGCTTAGCTCCGATATGTAACCAGTGTTCTTATCTATTTTGGTTACTACTCCATTTTTCAGCATCAGTTTACCACAAGCGGTTTTCAGTCGATAGCAAAGTTGTGTTCCAAAGTACATGTACTTAAATTACAATTGCTTTTAGTTCGGATTGTTTGTTGTTTTACCAAAGCAAGCATGCTCGGCTGCACTACGCCGCCGCTGGCTACAGCTGGACCAAACCCTTTTTTTTTTTGTCATATTTGTGTAGAAGTGTGGTGTACAGTGAGACTAAGATTTTAGAGAGATCGGATCTATATATATATACAAGTCCAGTGGTCTAATATCCCCGCAGTCGTAGCGGAAGGAAAATGGACGCAGAGACTAAAGCGAAAACTGGTAAACAAAGGCGCAGATAGGCCTTTGGTCATAATATTGGTGAACTGGTGCATCGATGGTACATGGAGTACTCAAACTTATCCTAGTGCAACCTTGTCACGTACGAAGTGAATGTCAATCTATATATGCTTCGTGCATCGATGGTGAACTAGGTTAGCGGTCATATAGACGGTTCTGACGTTATCGCAGTAGACGACGGTCACAAAAGTGATAGGTGTATGGAACTCCCAAAGAAGTTGGCGAAGCCAATAACACTCGGCGACCACGTGGGTAACGGCGCAATACTCGACTTCGGTGCTAGACTGAGACACTATAATCTAACACTTGGAGGACCAAGAGACTAGAGTGTCGCCGAGAAAGACATAGTAGTCGAAGGTGAAGCGTTGGGAATCGGAGCAACCCATCCAATTTGTGTCAAAATACGTGGTAAGAGAGTCGATAGGAGTAGGTGGGGTAGATAGGTCACGGACGCGAGAGAGGTAGGTTACGGGCGCACGAGAGTTCGCGTCCGTGGACACCTGGACGTAGCGGAGTGGGGCGGACCCGGAAAATGGAAGAAGTCACGAGCGCGAAGAAAAAAAGTTTGCGTTCGGGGAGCAGGAATTTGCGTCCGTGGACACGTGAACGTGTCGGAATGGCACGGACGCGAGTGGAGAGATTTTGTGTCCGGGAGCAGGTGAGCGTGTTGGACTAGGTAAGAACCGAAAGTGTCCGAAAGTGTGCCAGCCGATGGAGAATGGATAGGTCTAGCCGATGGAGACCGCGAACGCTAAGGTGCACCGGCGTGAGGAGAAGGAGAAAAGCGCCGAAGCAAGAAGAAAGAGCTAGAGCGGAAAGCGAAGGTGGGTCTGAATGAGACGAAGAGGCAGAAGAGGGTCATCTCCTTGTCACGTGGTGGAGAAGCGGCGTACTAGAGGAGGAATAAGACCGTATGCGGAGGAGACGATGAGAAGAGACCGAGGGAAGAAAGACAGAGAAGAAATATCGAAAGGGAGGAGATCTGTGATGGGGAAAAAGCGTCGGCTCACCGGTGAGAGAGATGGGTTGCTAGCACGCCAAGAATATTTAAACCCGCTCTGATACAGTATATAAGAACCCTGTAAGTGCGGAAGTATTAGACTTACACTTCCACACTACACTTCTACACTATGAAGAGCCCTGTAAAATGCTGGATACAGCTGATGATCCTTGAACAGACACCGCTTCCATTATAGCCTGCATTTCGTTTCGTTTGGTCGTGGGGAGATCAGCTCCGAACAAATCCTGGGTTCAATTAAACGCTCGTGCAGATCCTTTGCCACCAATTAAAGAGACATCACATGTTCACATACTCATATGCTCCCTCATTGATTTCTGTTATAGATACAGGATTAAACAACATCTACTTGTTGTGCACACGAATGACCGTAACATAAAACTTGCTCCATAATATACGACAGCAGAGCATCGAGGAGATTGACATACAATTTTTATGAATTCTAATGCATGTACATCCTAACAATGATGCATGAAGATTGAGCGTCAGGTACAAGTATTGGAAGTTGAACACCAAAAATTGGCAGTTTGGTCATTCAACGAACAGCTCAGTGGCAGTTGCATAACTCACCGTACGATTGCTCCATTTGTGGTTTGCCAATCTGGATTCAGAGTTAAGCTACGCATTCGTGCCGATGCTTTGCCGCCTATTTCTGAGGCATCACATGAACTTAATTACTCCATGGTTCCTTTGCCCTAACAGGAAGCAACACCGACTTGTAATGGATACAGATGGTTATGCTACGGCACAAAATTTCCCTGAAGTATTGGCAACAAATGGAGTATGGTGGCAAGATTGTTCCTGTCTATGGACTTTGGCAATGAAATTGCTTTTGGTTCTTGACTATAAATAGAGTGCACCACAATGGTTGAGCACCAACACAGTGTTTTCCTTCTTCTCTTTTCTTCAATTCCATACAGAGCTATGTGAAGGATATAAATGTTTTCCCCTTGCTTGTATACAACATGTATGCTCTGAGGCTCTTTGAGCCAATTGGAATACATACAGTAAATCCCCAAATTCCTAAGAAGCTGAACCTTCAAGCTTCTATAAGAAGCATGGCTGTCGTTCGTGTACGCTCCGCTCTCCCTCTACCTTCTCCTATGGCGCATACCCGACGACCAGCCGCTAACCTGGGTCTGCACCTTCTCGCTCCTCGCTTTCTCCTACATCTTCTTCTGGATCCTCTCCCTGTCAGAGGCCACCACCAAGCTCGCCGCCTTCAGTGGCATCACTTACGGCATCCTACTGCCGCGCAACTCCTCTGCCCCAGTCCGGCCGTTGGCATGGCCGTCATGGTTCTTGACCTGCTCTGTACAACCGGGATCGAGCATCGCCAGCGCACGGGCAGCGAGAAGGCTGCAGCCGCGCTGCTCACCAAGACGCTAAGCGAAGAGCAGATGGAGCGAGAGCAAGCGCTCTACTTCCTCTGCATCATCCTCGGCATGAGTTCGCTCGTTGTATTGGTAGGCATGGCGTGGTTTGGTCGTCGACGAACGGGACAGCGTGAGCAGCACGGCCGCCGTGGTGGTCGTCGTCGTGCTGGAGGTCTCGTTTGGGATGTGGCATGTCTCCTGTGGAGCCTGTGAAAGTTCAGAGGAGCGGAGGAGAACACCGATGCTCTATCTGAGTCGTGCGATGGTTGCGTGTTGATTGAATGCAGAATAGCCCCGTATGTGACGGTTACATATAGGCGTTACAACTTGAGAGCTAAGCAAAAAGATCTTTTTTAAATATAAACCTTCTATACATAAATAATCTATTTCTATACATAGACAATCTAGATCTCTTGACTTTTGACATAATATGATAAGGTAAATACACATGCATCTAACCTTTCTACCTAACAACCTCCCTCAATATGGTAAGGTAAGCACAATATGATAAGTTAAATATACATGCATCTAATCTTTCTATCTAACAGCCTCCCTCAATCTTAACCGCTCTAGGTTCAGATTGACTTTGAAATTTTCTAACAGCCGAACAGACAAGGTCTTTGTAAAACCATCTGCAATTTGATCTCCTAATGAAACAAATTCAATCTCTAGTAATTTTCGAGCAACTCTTTCTCTGACAAAATGATAGTCAACTTCAATATGTTTTGTTCTGGCATGGAAAACAGGATTAGCAGACAAGTACTTTGCACCAATATTATCACACTAAAGTCTTGCTACCTTTGGACTAGGAATACCTAATTCACGCAGTAAAGTTTGTATCCACATAACTTCTGCAGTAGCATTAGCAATTGCTTTATATTCTGATTCTGTATTAGATCTTGAGACAGTAGTCTATTTTCTTGCACTCCATGATATAAGATTAGAACCCAAGAACACAGCAAACCCTCCTGTAGACCTTTGTCATCAACACTGCCAGCCCAGTCTGTATCTGAAAATGCACTCATCAAAGTCAAAGGAGACTTCTGTATTTTCAAGCCCAATTCTGTGCATTGCTTCAAGTACCGTAATATTCTTTTAACTGCTGCCCAATGTACTATGGTAGGTGCATGAAGAAATTGACAGACTTTATTAACAGAAAAGGCTATATCAGGTCTAGTGAGGGTTAAATATTGAAGAGCACCAACAATGCTTCTATACCGTGATGTATTATCTGGTCCCAACAATGATCCTTCATGTAATGATAATTTTTCACTAGTGGATAATGGAGTATTAACAGGCTTACAATCTGACATACCAACTCTTTTTAGAAGATCAGAAGCATATTTGCTTTGAGTAAGAACAATGCCATCTCGCACCTTGGCAACTTCTATACCGAGAAAATAATGCAGATCTCCCAGATCCTTTAGAGCAAATTCCCCCTGCAAATCTTGAAGTAACGCTATGGTAGCATGTGGTGTAGATCTGGCTATAATAATATCATCAACATAAACAAGGAGATACATGCTAACATCATTCTTACAATAAAAGAACAAAGAGGTATCAGCCTTTAAAGATTGAAAACCAAGTGATATCAATTTAGCACTTAGTCTAGAGTACCATGCTCTGGGCGCCTGTTTCAGACTATATAAGGCTTTATCTAGACAACAAACAAAGTTTGGTCTTGAAGGATCTTCAAAACCAGGTGGTTGTTGCATATATATCTCTTCTTCAAGATTGCCATGGAGAAAAGTATTTTGTACATCAAGTTGTCTGAGAGTCCATCCTCGAGAAACAGCAAGAGATAGAATAATATGAATAGTAGCAGCTTTAACAACAGGACTGAAAGTTTCCTCATAATTTATTCCATATCTCTGCTTAAAACCCTTTGCTACCAATCGAGCTTTATATCTATCCAAACTACCATCAGATCTTCTCTTTATTCTGTATACCCATTTGCAACCAATAATATTTCTACCCTTTTGAGGTGAAACAAGGTGCCAAGTTTTATTTTTCATTAAGGCATTGTACTTAAGATCCATTGCATTTTTCCAATTACTATCAGTTAGAGCCTCATCAGTACTACTAGGTTCCCCTGTAGTTGTCAAAAATCCATACCTGACAGTACCATTTGTGTATATTTTCTCCTTGCGTATGCCACTTTGAAGTCTGGTTACAGGTTGGGTTGCAGCTGGAGGTGCCGCAGACGATCTCGCATGCGGATCTGTTGGCGCAGTAGCAATCTGGCCTGCCTGGCCTAGCGAATCTCCCGTGCGCGGGAAAGAAGACGTGGCCACGCCTGGCTGGTGCGACGTGTTGTCCGGATCGGGCGCCGTCACGAGAGGGGAAACCGGAGATAGCGTGGCGTCCGGCGGTTGGCCAATGGACGTGCCCGAATCAGACTCCGATCCCAAGCCCGCATGTGAATCGCCTCCGGAGTTTGTGCCTGTCTGGTTTGCTCCGTGTACACCGGTTCCTTCTGAATTTTCACCGGCTTCTCCCTGATTCTCATCATGCAACTCAGAGGAAACATTAGAAGAATTATATGAACCATTAGCATATTGATCTACTGCATGTTCGCCCCCTACATACGGATAAACAAGATCAGAAGGAAGACATAAGATCTCGGAGCGAAGACGGGCACCGGTATTGGGATGCAGCTCGGTGAAGGGAAAAATATTTTCATCAAAAATCACATCCCTGGAGATGTAAACACGGCCAGTGGAGACATCAAGGCACTTGTAGCCTTTGTGCAAGGTGCTATAACCAAGAAAGACACATCTTTTGGATCGAAAATTTAGTTTGTGCTTATTATAGGGGTGAAGATGAGGCCAACAAGCACATCCAAAAACTCTCATCGAGGAGTAATCTGGTTTTTGATTAAAGAGACGCTCTAGAGGCGTAGTATGACCAATCGTTTTGCTGGGTACACGATTGATGAGATAAACTGATGTTTGGAAAGCTTCATCCCAAAATTTTAGGGGCATAGCCACATGAGATAAGAGAGAGAGACCGACTTCAACTATGTGACGGTGTTTTCTCTCAGCTGACCCATTTTGCTGATGAGCGTGTGGGCAAGAAACAAGATGAACGATGCTAGCTTTATTAAAAAAGGAATTAAGTGTCTGATATTCGCCTCCCCAGTCAATTTGCATGGCAAGAATCTTACGATCAAACAAGCGTTCAATAAGAGCTTGAAACTCTTGAAATTTTTGAAATACTTCAGACTTGTGCTTAAGAAAGTAAATCCAGGTGAACTTGCTAAAATCATCAATGAAACTAACATAATATCGTTTTTGACCAACTGATTCTGGTGCATGACCCCAGACATCAGAGAACACAAGTTCTAAAGGAGACTTGGAAATACTAGAAGACTTGGGATAGGGCAATTGATGGCTCTTCCCTTGCTGACAAGCATCACAAACTGACTGACTCAGCGACTCATCGATATATGGGAGACTATTATTACTGATAACTTGCTTAACAATTAACGAAGATGGATGACCCAGCCTACTATGCCATCGAGATAGGGGCAATCTGTTGGAGTTGTAGGCTTGCTTTATTGTTGGCGTAGGTAAAGGATAGAGACCCCTATGACACCTTCCTCTAAGGAGCGTATTCTTCGTTTCCTGATCCTTAATTAGAAAGAAATCAGGGTGAAATTCTATAAAGACAGAGTTATCAGCGGTAAGATGATGAACTGAAACAAGATTTTTCTTGGCTTGTGGAACGTAAAGAATATCATTTAATTGTATGTTACGAGTGGGGGTACGAACTGTAGTACGACCAATGTGACTAATGTTCATACCTGTTCCACTAGCTGTGTGGATCTGATCACTGCCATGATACTTTTTCTTGAGAGACAGCTGCTCGAAATTGCTTGTCACATGATCCGTAGCACCGGTATCAATGTACCAGTTGGTGTCCACGCCATACAAGTTTGTAGCTGCTGCAACAAGACGCTAATCTGGCATAAAGTTCTCATCGAACCTATGCCAGCATTCAGTGGCTGAGTGATTCTTCTTGAAGCACACCTGGCACCTGTTTTCATCTGAATCGGGCGCACCACAAGATGTCCCGCGACTATTGTTGTTGTAGAAGCCGCGGGAGTTGTTATTGTGGGAGCCACGACCTCCTGTAGGAGGCCCACGACTGGACCCGCCGTGGCCAGATTGCGGTGACCCACGCGAGGGGCCTCTCCCACGCGCCTGGTTCTTTCCGCGCCACGAGCCACGACCACGAGATACCGAGTTTGCCGATCCAGACCCAGGGCCGCCTCCATAGATCAAGTCCATTCTAGTTTCAAAATTGAGAAGTTGTGAATAAAGCTCACCAACGGAGATGGGTTCCACTCTAGCGCATAGAGCAGAGACGATGGGCGAGAAATCTTCGCCCAAGCCAGTGATGATGTACTCCACCAGTTCTTCATCTTCTAGGGGTCGTCCTGCAGCCGCCATGTCGTCGCCAAGAGCCTTCATCTTGGCAAAGTACTCGGCAACAGACGAATTCTCCTTCTTGGTCGTTGCCAGAGCAATCCGCATGTTGACGGATCGCGCTTGCGTCTATGACGCGAAAATGTCTTCAATGATCTTCCAAGCGTCTGCCG
This sequence comes from Oryza coarctata, assembly GCA_030770085.1. Taxonomy (NCBI): domain Eukaryota; kingdom Viridiplantae; phylum Streptophyta; class Magnoliopsida; order Poales; family Poaceae; genus Oryza; species Oryza coarctata. The sequence continues at coordinate 2,018,205 of CM061483.1, forward strand.
TGGTGGCGCTGGTGGCCACCTGCGTGAGGACATCCTTGGTGGCCTCCCAGTCTTCGCGCGTCGGATTGGGAACCCTCACTTCCTTCCCATCAGCGCCCTTCTGCACAAGCTCCACCGTAGGTATAGGAGTGGCACCCATGAGGTACCCCTGAAGACGAGCACCACGGATCGCAGCACGCACCTGTGCCTTCCACAGGGCGTGATTGTTCTTGCTAAGTTTTTCCGTGACAGGCTGGGCGAGGAGAGGATTGGAGGAAGCAGATGATGACGCCATTGTAGTTGCGAAGAGGAGATGCAATCTACTCAAAAGCGATGGCTCTGATACCATGTGAAAGTTCAGATGAGCGGAGGAGAACACCGACGCCCTATCTGGGTCGTGCAATGGTTGCGTGTTGATTGGATGCAGAATAGCTCCGCATGTGGCAGTTACATATAGGTGTTACAACTTGAGGGCTAAGCCAAAAGATTTTTTCTAAATATAAACCTTCTAGATGATCTATTCCTATACATAGACAATCTAGATATCTTAACTTTTGGCACAATATGATAAGGTAAATACACGTGTATCTAACCTTTCTATCTAACAATCTCTCAATATGGTAAGGTAAGCATAATATGATAAGTTAAATATACTACTCGTGTCCATGGTCTTGCTCCATGAGGCTCTTGTCTCGGAGGATACATATCCTTCAAGACTATTGGGTGCTCTGTTGCGCTATGCACGCTTGCTGTTTTGCTTCTCATCGTGTTTGTGACAAAAATTGCCGGTTATTCGTGCTCTTACTCGCGCCAATGGCTATGGCTAGATTCCTTGGTTATTGTGTTGCCGTGTGCTTACACTACAAGTCATTGAGAGGTAGTACGTGTATATGTTTCTCTTGATTCGTTTAATGGTAAATTTATTAACATCATTCTTACGTGATCGATTTTTTTTGATTTTTTAGTTATTAATAGTTAAAATTTAAAATATTTAACATAATACGATTTTAAATGTAGTTATATTTTAAAGATGGGAATGGCCTTGCAGCTTTCAGTCCCTACCTGGTTCTATATATACTGTGTCTTCTTTTTATTGTCTCTTAGGCAAACTTGAACGGTCGAGAATCCGGAGAAGCATGATGGTTGATGTGACGAGGATGGAGAATGATGGGAGATCTGATGTCTAATCTAATGGTCTCCTTGTGAACTGGTGTTAGAATGCTAATGTTTTTAGTGTTTTCCTTTTAAACTGCTTTTGAACCGGTGTTAGAATGAACGCTGCTATGGCTAATTAAGTAACTGGGCCCTTATGTTAGTGTGTTTTATTACTGTTTGTCTATGTTATTGAAATGACTGGACCATGTTATTGCACTGAAAGTTATGTTTGAGTACTTATGCTAATGAAATAAGGGCACAAACATTACCCCTCTGCGTGTTTCTCTAAAAACAAACTGCTCACATACACAAAATACATATATCATCCTCTGGGCAGAAGAAATATTCCATCACTCCCCTTCAGCTAAAAATACCTCTTTTCCAATTTGAAGAGGAGTGCTCCAGTTCTCATCTCACAATGACAACCTGGCACCTTCCCCTGATGATAACTCAAATGTAAAGGAAGGGCCTGGTCAGGTTGCGTACATTAGAGAAGGACAAGGCCTTGAAAAAGGTGATCGATATCTGTCATTTGTTCAAGAAACACGTGTAATTTGCGATAACAATATTTTTTTATTATGAGGTTTCTGCCTTTGGATAATTGGATCTGATATTTTGCTAATGATTTTCTTGTTCTTCTTTCTGCTTTCTACCCTAGGTTTTATCTTACAGTAAATATGATTTGGGATATTTCCACGGACTGAAATTGACTCGGACATCAAGTGAACTTTTTATCATGGATGAACTGGATAAACAGGAATTGGCATTTGCATGGGAAGATAGAGCTACCATAATTAATCAGCTTAGCAGGTATTCTTTCATACTCTGCTAATTGAAATAGTACAGTTTACGAGACTCTGCCTGGCACCTGAGTGATGCCCTTAGCGTGCACACGCAGACATGCTCAAGAAAGGTCGTGGTTATTTATTTTCCGGCAATGCAGAAATGACTTCTATAGTTCTATGTAGTTTTCTTCAAATTAAAGAGGGTAATGCTATAATTTATAGTGCTCATTAAGATCTATGAACCTTAAAGTTGAATTTGATTATAGTCAAAAAATTTGTTCATTAATTCAATGTGAATTCTTCTTGATGAGAACTGAAAAGGCACCATGCTTGCTTCATGATTCTAGGTTAGATGCTCAATAGACATAATTTCCTGTCTCAATGCTACACGAACCAGAAAAGTTTATTCCTCATACTAATTGAAATATATTAGCAGATAATTCGTTCTTCATTTATGGTTCTTTTGGTTGGATTGATCTGCTCTTTAGTGCCTCTTATTCTCTTCATTCTAATACACATGCATTCGGTGTTGCCTGAAATGATTGGAACTTGACAGATGCCTGTCCTATACTACACTATGAAGTATTCGTGCAGACTCCAGATTTACAGCATGTGGAACTTGAGGAAGCTATATGATTTATTAGCATTTAGCAACGTTTGGCTCTCTAAAATAAACAACTGTGGGGATCATGTTATATGCATTCATGTCTGAAATAATGGTCCAATACTTCATGATTATTTTTAAATTCATGTCTGACATACTGCTCCAATACACAATGTGTTGGGTTAATCTTGTTGCATGTGTGTGTTGCATGCTTCTTACTTGAATGAGAATAAGTTGATAGGTTAGTGCATGCATGTAGTAATTAGTATGCATAGAGTATGCACGAGCAATATGTCGAAGCAGTGGATCAAAACGCAGCTGAACTTGTGAGATATGGCTGGTAATTTGAGCTGGATCGTGTACGCGGCGAGAGGCCGAGGTACCGTGTGAGACGGCTAAGTGTATGCGTGTGTGAGATATGTTGTAACCGTGTAAAGATGTGCATGAGATTAGCAGTTCGTTAGCATAGTTATTGGCATCATGCGTAGATGTACGTTCTAGTTGTTAGCTTGCATGTAGGTGTACATGCAGCCATGCACGTTTGGTTTGTTGGTGCATGCAGGAGAGCAAGAAGATAGGTAAATCATATGTGAGTGGGTCTTTTCAGTCTGAAGTGCCCATTGTATATATATGTACTGCATTAGTTCATTTGACAGTGAGAAAAAAAAAATAGATAACGGCGCAAGTCTGTGCGTCACCAAGCTCGTGTCCATTGTGTTTTCTACTTTGCTTGGCTGTGCGTGTTTGTGACAAACACTTCATATAGGGGATTAGTGAGTAATTCCTAGAGGGAGATCAGTGAGTGATATCAAAGAGGGCTGAGTGATTTGGCCCCAACACAATGTACATGCCTTTTTTATGCAGAAGCTTTGGTACAGGAAGCACATTTATTTAACTCATGTATGTAAAACAATTCATGCCATATACAGGAAGCATATTTTATCCTTCCTGGTTGCAGCACCAAACAACTTGCATTTGCAGTCATCTCTCGTCGTTGTACTCACTAACTTTGGCTGTTTACGTCCAAATGAAATGACGCACAAATCTGTTGCATTTTCTCTAAAAATCTTGACTGCAATGTTAAAATGCCTGTTGCAGTATACTTGATTCATTATCCAATTTAACCCGTTCTTTGACTGCACCCAGATACATAGCATCCCATGTCACAACTCAATCTTAAGATTTGATATAAACTCCTTTTGTTTTCTAGTTAAATAACGTTTATGAATTTGTTTTCACAAGTAACTCATGTCCAACTTTAATTTCATATTCTTTTTTACTTCAGCTATCAACTAAACTTTAGCACTGAAAATGGATGAGCATTTTTTTTAGGATCATGCTGCATGTAGCTGAGGCATGTTAAACATGCTGCATGAGAACTACGGAGCATGTGCAACTATCTGCATGAGAAACCAGCTTGTCGTTCAACACACACCTCAGATCCAATGCTTGTTTTCCATTTCACTAGTAGTTTGCTGATCTGGATTTTGAACTAAGCACGCGTGCAGATACACGTATGCTGCCACCAATAGTTGAGACATCGTATATTCTGAAGCTCACTTATTGATGTCTACTGCATCGAAACGATAGAGCATCTGTTTGTCTTGGAGACAGACAACTTGCTCCATTATTGCTGGCCATGGAGGTTGGGTTACTAGCTGAGATTACTTGTCGATGCCACTGCATCTGGTTCTTGACTATAAATACAGTGTTCCCAAGAAGGATGAGCACCAACAAGGTACTACATCTGTTCTTCCTTCTCTCCTCAATTTCAAACAGAATCATCACACCATTCACTAGAAGCATGGCTTTCCATCAAAGATCTACAAGTCTGCCTTCTGAGCTTCACTCTACTGAATCCAATGTGGAAGAAGAACTGCGAGGCCTGGGAGCTTGCATCTCTACGCCTTCCGCAACCATTTGCATGATGTGTGATGGTTTGAGGAGGCTTGGAGACGTCTACAGCAGCATAGAGGAGATCATGTGCTTGCCCAGCAACCAAGTTGGCCTCTCCTTGCCCCAGAAAAGCAAGATGGTAGAGGAAGAACTCATCTTCAACTCTGAGTGTCCAGGAGTTGCAACTGGTCCTCAAAAGAGGAGATGATGCAGCTGCTCAGCTCAAATTTGAGTCTTTTGTCCGTATGGCGAGGAAGGCGCAAAAGCCTTTCAAGAAGACTAGCAGCAAAGCAACTGCTGAATGTTGCAACCTGGTCAAGCTCATGGCAAAAGTCAGAGAGATGGCTGTCTCTTTGCTTGATTCTGCATCAGGCCTCTTGCTTAAGAAGATTGGCACAACCTGTTCAAGCAAATGGTCTCTTGTCTCCAAGAGGTTCCAGAAAAGAAAGGTTATTTGTGAGGAGGAACAGTTGCAAGCACTAGAACACAACATTGGAGATCTTGAGAATGTGGCTGAATTCCTGTTCAGGAGATTGATCCAGACTAGGGTCTTTCTGCTGAACATTCTTAGCTCCTAGAGACTCGACAAGCCTTGTTGCTTTAGTCCTTGTGATTGGCATCCACATTTTAGAGGATCTGTCAATCTTCTAAAACATTTTATGTTAGGTTAGCACACCAATTGTATCTAGGTTTGGTCGAATTAAAGAAAAAAGGTTTTGACCATGTTCTTGTTGTCAATGTTCCTTTGTGCATGCTTCCATGCTCCGATTCCTCTTGCTTTTTGGCTCAATGTTGTGCCAAATTATTACAGCCTTATGCCATGAGTGTCCAATTATTACTTGGTGGTTTGTATCTGAATTAGTCTTGATACCTCACAATTATTAATATTTCAGTTAGCTAATTATGTGTGTGTCTAACAACTGATCACGAACTAACTTGCTCAAATCATCATTACCCTGACAAATCTTGCACAGGAAAAAATAAGGCAAATTAATACATGTGGAAGAAAAGGACTTAAGAGCATGTTGCAAACGATTCTCATCCTTGTAAGTAGAGCAAAGTAGATACAGTAATGACCAACTTATTTGGTTCAGCTTATGGTCAATTTCTGCAATGCACATCAGCACATGAAGTCATCTTGCAGCTGCTTTAATGAGTTTCTGTTTCAGATGGTCAAGAATACTGATCCTTTTGCGATGGATTCTTGTTGCAGGAGGATGAAACACGCCAGCAAGGCAGCACGATGCCATGAGGTGTTGAGTTCATACTTTATTTGATGGTATATGGACAATACAAGCATTGAGTACGTTTCTGGAGGTTAAGTCAACTCTTCCTCTCATTAACAGTATGTAAAGTTTTTGTTTAATATTTTTCGCTTGGGAATCTTGCTCCTCAACCTTCAGCCAAAAAACTAACTTGAACACCCTTACAGTCAGTGTTGTCCATAATAATTGAAGCGTGACAAATTGGAAATGCTAATAATCAATATTGCCATCCTATATTAACTATTGAGCAACCGTTCATTGCCAGAATGTGAAACATGACTTTTAAGTCCTATAGTAAAAAAGAATTTAGAAGCATATTTACACAAGGTATTTTCAGCATCATGTTCCAGGCTGCCCGTATTATGTGTTGCCATAAATTATATTATTATGTTTAGCTATGTTCATGCGGCCATGCTTCAGTACAAAAGGCACATTTTTTACTGTTTTACTCCAGAAACCTTCTTCTGAGGATAGATAACCAAATTATCGGTGGTTGTTATTTGCAGTGCAAATGATTCTTACTGACAAATAAACAGCATTGCAGTTGTGTGTTACTCTGTTGTTTTATCTGACAAATAGTTCATGTGTTATTTTTTTCAAACAAATGACACGAGCTTTGTCTTTCAGTAAAGAGAGGAATAGAAATTTAAGGTTACACCAATGACCAATGTCATCATCTAATTTCATTTTAGCTTGTTAGTTTAGCTCAGTGGCGGACCCTGGAATTTTCTGAAGCCCAGGCAAACCTAATAATGGTGAGTGCTTACTGTGGAGACGGTATCTTCAATCTTTATGACAACACAAAAGTAGAACAAGAGATCGCCCATGGTTTGGCCATCAACTGAACGCTAGATTCAGAGAATAATCAACACATGAATACATGATGCATAGCGGATCATGCTGCTGGTAGAAGAGGCATGCCAACAATTCTGCATGAAGACTGAGGTGCAGGTACAACTACAAGAAGTTGGAACCAAACTGACAGATTGTTTGAAGATGGAGTCAGCTGGTGCTTAATTCAACCAACATCTCGGTTGCATAACTCATCCTCCAATTCTTTTGCTTCTGGCTTGCCATCCTGGACTTTGAGCTAAGCATTCGTGCAGATGCTTTGCCACCTACAGCTGAGACATCACATGATCTCAAGATCACTTGTTGATGTCTTTGAATAAAAGAACACAATTATGTCCTGGAGACAGATGATTACATCGCAGCAGAGAAGTTGCTTCATTGTCAATTGACAGCAAATGATAGAGCAATGGTAGCTGAGATGACCTCTCAATGTCATTGCCTCCGAATTTTGAATATAAATACAGTGAACTGCAAATGGTTGAGCACCAAGGAGGCAGCAATTCTTCTCTTCTCTTCCATTTCAGACATAAACACAACTTGGCATCCACCATTACAAACATGGCTTCCCATCAGAGGTCTGCAAGTCTGCCTTCCAGGCTTCACTCCACTGAATCCAATGTGGAAGAAGAGCTGAATTGCCGCAGAGCTTGCATCGCTGCGCCTTCCGCGACCATTCGCACGATGAGTGATGGTCTGAAGAGGATTGGAGATGTCTATAACAGCATAGAGGAGATCATGTTCTTGCCCAGCAACCAAGCTGGCTTCTCCTTGCCCCAACAGAAGCAGATGGTGGAGGTAGAACTTGACAGGTCCCTTGTGCTGATTGATCTCTGCAATGCCATGCAAGAGAACTTGGCAGAGCTGAAGATGAGCATCCATGAGCTGCAGCTAGTCCTCAAGAGAGGAGATGCTGTGGCTGCTCAAAACAAGATTGAGTCTTTTGTTCGTCTCGCAAAGAAGGCGCAAAAGCCATTCAAGAAGACAAGCATCAGAGCAACTTCTGAGGGTTGCAAGATGATCAGGATACTAGGAGAAGCCAGAGAGATGGTTATCTCTGTGCTTGAATCCACATCCCTTCTGTTGCCAAAGCAGATTGCCAGCAACAGTGCAAGCAAATGGTCTCTAGTCTCCAAGAGATTTCAGAAAAGAAAGGAGGTTGTGTTTGAGGAGGAGCAGTTGCAAGCACTGGAGCACAGCATGGGAGATCTTGAGAATGGTGCTGAGTTCTTGTTCAGGAGATTGATCCAGATCAGGGTTTCTCTACTGAACATCCTTAGCTCATAGATATCTCTCAAGCTTGCACCTTTGGCGCCTTGCGATTGGCATCCGCCTTTTAAAGGTTTCGTCAATCTTGCATAAAAAAATTTAGCTTCTAAATGAGAACAAATGTATATAAGATCGATATATGACTAACAGTTTTAATCATATTCATGTTGTCCATGATCCTCTGTGCCTGCCTGCTCCCTATTTCTATCAAGGTTTTTATGAATATATAATGTTTGCATGTTCTTTGTGGTACATATGATGAATCAAATAGCAACAAACAAGGTTCAAATATGTACAATCTTACTCCTTTTGTTTGTAATTGCATTGAGAATTCGGATGTCCATTGATTTGTGGCAAACCCTTCTCATTATATGTCAGGTCTTTCGTCCTGATCAACTGTCACACGGCTGTTTCATTGTTTTACGATGGTAATCTTAATTCGCACATGTTTCCTTTTTTAAGGTAACTCGTACATGTTTCAAACTTTTAGAATTTGGACCGAAGCTTTATGTGGCGGTTTGTGTTGTAGATGCACGAACATGCCAGCTCCAGTCGATTAGCCTGACCATGAAGCACATGCTGACCAAAGCTTTATAATTGAGATCCTTGTTTCCAATATGGGGAACATAACAGAGTTATAGAAATTCATCTGTTACAACTAAAGATCGGCGATCCATTTTCTTTTTCATTCCACATCATTAAATGGTGCTCTAATCTTCATAAGGTGGCATCACCATATTCTCCAAAAAAAAGTAAATATAAAATATTTGATTCATCAGGGACAGCATATAAGCCAAACAACAATAATTTAGCCCAATAGCAATACTGAAGGCATGGTTCCAGAACGTGCTGAAATTTTCTGTAGAACACCAAAGCACACTTTTAATTTTGAAATGCATGATGATTAGAAACAACTTTAAGATTCAGAAGAGAATCCACAGCAAAAAGATCAAGCATGAAAAAAACAGCACAGATGGCACAGATTAGAAACAACTATTTTCATTGCACAGTAGTAATGACACTTCATGCATGACAGCTCTAGGTGAGAGCTGCTTAAGAATCACATGCAGAATAATGCTGCAAGTTTCGCTGATGACAGCCACCAGAGAGTGCACCGAATCTTTTGGGCAATTCAACTCTTATCCAGCAGAATACATCCTGAACAGTCAAAGACCACTACAGCTCGGTAATGAACAAAAGGAGGTCTAACAAGAGATTCATATGAAACGGCACATAGATGCCAAAGGCGCAGTAAACTCGCAGCATGGCTAAAAGGTTCAGGACCATTTCCTAGCTTGCTTTTTTTTACCCTATGACAGGGGCTGATGTGCTGCTTCATAACCAGAAACGGCAACCACAATGTGATCATCATGACCAGGTTCTTCTCCCACACCTTTTCAGTGTCTCATAGACCAAGGTTTTGTCGATGCGCCCCCTGCACAGAAAATAGCAGTCCATCCATTTTCAGAATCTTGAATGAGCTCCTCGGATAGTGCTGTCTGTGCTTCAATGAATCCAAACAGTTTGGGTGTCAAACTTTTAAAATGGAGCAGAGAGGTCTGCAAGTAGGATGTACTTGTTTGGTAACTAAAGCATTTATGACTTTGTGCGCATCCTCTTGCAGCTCCATTTCTTCAGGAGCTTGCAGCTTATCTCCAACTTCAGGGGGGTGGACTTTTCAGGGGGAGATGATCCCAGGAGAAGTTAGGCCTTTGTCAGATAAATCATCCTTTTCTACCTCTTGGCCTGCGGTTAGCGACAGGTTATTATCATGATGTATAAAGTTCACAACAGGCACCATTTCTTGGTCCAGGGCTTCACATGGCACAATATCTTGCTTGTCTAAGGCGTGCTGTTCTTAGACATCTTCATCTGCTACACATGTCATACAAGTTTGTTCCACTAAGGCAACTGTTTCAGCCATATCTTTCCTGTGTTTGAACACTCCCCACAAATAGTGTTTTCCTTGGAATACTACAATATAACCCACACTGATAAGTAACCAACAAACTAATATTAAAATAATGTTATGATTTGGAGTAAGGCTTTATCTAACTCATACTCAACAGGAAACTTGTGCTTCAGAAAAGAAAAGAAAATCCTGTCAACAAAAAACTAGACAAAGTTCATCTACGCAAAATGAGTAATCATGCGAAACTGCAAATGAGTAGTCATGCGAAACTGCACCAAACTATAATACCAATGCAATTCTACTAAATTGATAAATCCATAGTTGGAAACACAAAGCAGCATATCATATGTGTGTATCACATTGTTTTAGGGAATTCACTGCCAGACAATTGCCTTGTAATTATATATTTGTGTGTATAACATTTTGTTGATGGTACCCATAAATTCAAATAATAGAATCTGCATTATAAATGCTTACCCTGATATTCCGCTGGTAGTACAACAGAAGGGAAGACTAGCAGCTTGGCAAAACTAACATCAGTTTCTAGAGCAATACCACAATCAATGGCATGCTTCACTAGGTCATCAAATTCTTTATTTGACCTAGCAAAATAGCAATAATATTAGAGCTTAATATCCAAACAGAAAAGGAAATAAAAGAAGCAAGTATGCATAGAGTGAACAAACCTCATATTCTGTGAAAAGAAAAACAAGCCAATACTCTCAGTAGTAGGCACTGATACCTCCCAGCTCTTAGGCCAGGCTTTTGACATAGGGAGCTCTGTCACTTTCATTATTTGTGGCAACGATATAGATATTTCACACACTTTCTTGCATGCTTTGTTTGACAAGTGTGCATCCACTGGAATGTAGTCCCCACCAATCTTCATGATTCCACTGTCAATGTACAAAACGAAAATATTAGAACCATACAGAAAAATATTACAAAGATATTCAGAACAGAATGAAGGAAATTAACATACGTCCAATTAGGTTCATCAAGGGTTGCACACAAAAATATTTTGGTACAAATGGTGTACTGGATAGACCACATTGGCCCTTCACAGTTAGAGCTTGTAATGCTAACTGTGAAAAAACATTTTGACCACATCCAGCATTTAGATCCCCAAGAACTGCAACAATCTCCAAATGCTTCTTCACTTGTTCATCATTCCCACAAGATAGGCAATTCACATCATCTACTTGGATGGCCTCAGCATCTTCATCTTGATCATATGGTAAAACAGGCCGCCTTTGTTTTTTTGACTTGCCACTTTGAGAACCTTCACAGCATTGAAGTTCTGCAGCATTGGCCTCATATAACTCAATTTCTTTTGAAGAGACCTCCATGCAATTCCGATCAAATCGCCATGATGGCTCAATCCGATCGACATTCGTTGCGACTCTTTTTGCACAACTGCCCATTGGATTATTCAATGAACGACTCCTTTCCTTCAGCACCACATCCATATTTTCTAAGTTTGGTATAGATTGTCCACATCATTTTTGTCTAAAGAGGAAGGTTTCAAGAGTTGCATCTTGTGCACCACATCCATATTCTCCAAACATTGCCGACATTTTTTCTCTAGAGAGGAAGGTCGCAATAATTGCTTTTTGCGCACCAAATCCACTTGTTCCACACTTGCAAATGTAGGATTAGAACCATCCTCAATCATTAGATGATCTCGCTCAGCATCATTAATTGAAGAAACTAACGCACCCTTCTCTTGGGGAATGGATCGCTCAACATGGTCAGATGAAGAAAGGCAATCACCCTTGTCATTCAAGAGGTTTAATCCCTTTGTAGAGTTCAAACTAGGCTTTAAACCGCCCATTGGATTTTGAATATTGATGTGTTTTTCGGTTCTTGAAGCATGGTCTAAAGCTGAATGGCATGAATGTTCATTTTTACCTCTCCCTTACATCTCAACATCATTTAGTTTGGACACTTCCCCGGTGAACATTTTGGAAGAACTAAATGTGTTTCCACTCAAAATTTGTAGTCCTTAAATCACTACCATCACAACTTGCTTTGAATGATCTATTTCGATGATGCCCCCATGATTGTAATCCCTTTGTTAGTTCCATCTTCTTCACATTTGTTTCCTTAATTATAGAGGAACAAAGTTCAATTTGATTTGGTTTCCTTTTATTAGATATATCTAATAAGTTAACCACTTCATTTCCATTTGGTAGGCAATCATTGCAAAACCACTATGTTAATGATCCATCATAAATAGTGGGATTAAAACAATATCTACAAAAACGTCAAAACCATAAACCATGTTTAGTAAAAGAAAAATGGATGGTGATCATTTGATTAGATATATCTAATAAGTTGATTGCTTCATTGCCATTTGGTAGACAAATCATCACATAACCACTCTACTAATAATATTCCATCATAAATAACCCTATCAAAACAATATCTACAAAAGGTCAAACCATAAATCATGTTCAGTAAAAGAAGAATTGGACAATGATCTATAAGTGTGAAGCACACGATAGGTACCTAATGTTAGACACCTTTAAGTAGGGTTTATATCAACATTCTCTTTTCAATCCACTCAAATGTATGACGCTCTAGCCAATTACAATATCATTAGAAGTGAAGGTGTTTTTATGATACCTATGGCGAGGTGTGATTCTGATAAGAAAACAACTTAGCTAAAGGAAATTAGAATGGCAACAAAAAAATGTTCAAAATTATTACTTTCAATGTCCACTAGCTTGCTTTGTGTGGCATGCAGTTCATGTGGCTTTCAACTTGAATCCACCTAAAAGCATCACCAAAACGTTTGAGATTGGATTTTAGGTTTACAAGAGGATTTGAGGAAACAGGTATTAGGTGGTTATGTTGGTTCATTTGGCTATGTTAAAATGATATAGTGTTTGACAAAAGGAAAATCTCTTATTGTATGAAGGTTATCATCATGTGCTCCAATTTGTAGTTTAGTCTACAATTTAGCGAGAACTACGAGATGACTATTGGGGTAATACTATTGAGGGCGATCATGGAGATATTTAGCAAAGATGGTTCAAGATTTAGCAATAGATTGTGAGAGAACTGAAATTTTCTCTTTTATTATACTTGGTATGGACAACTTGTAATAAGTTACTATGGCTTTTTCATCTTTGGGTGCACCGTACTGAATTACAATTCCATTATATCAAAAGGAAGTGCTAGGAATATTTACATGGTTGTCGAAAAGGAGCACCTACATATTATGCGAACTTTTCACATTGTAAAATATCGTCGGATATGATTGCCAATCTACCAAAATGTATATTGGTGGCAATTGACCATGGTAGTAAACTAATTCTGCACTAGCATTTCCAACCAAGAGTTCAAATCATGAACCTTCTTCATTACACAAATCTAGTAGGTCCTAGACTAGCAACTATATGGAGGCTCTAGGCCTAATATGTCGACTAATTTAGTTTTAGGAAAGCAACACAACAAAGAAAACCCAACAAAATTTTCAAGCATCACTATTGGACGGTGTTGATGTCCTTGTGTTTCTTCATGACACTCGTTTCCGTCCCTCCCAAATTACCACAAAGAACAACATACAAAAATATAGAACAAAAAGGTGTTTCGCGTAAGTTAATGCTATTTGTGGGGCAATGTATGACTAATTAAAATGTCCAGTGAAAGCAATGGGGTTTTTTGTAGTGTTGACATAAATATATGTATAGTGCTTTGAAAATGTGATAGCTACATGGCGAAAAACTACTAGATAGTGCAGAATAATTGTTTGTATAGTGCAAATAACACAATTTTTCTACTACTCATAAATATAAATAGAGCTTTGAAAATGTGATAGCCACATGGCCGCAAACTACCACTCAATGTAGTATAGTTGTTTGGAAGAATATATTTGTATGGTGAGAATAACACAAGTTTTCCATACAGGTGTAAATAAACTAAGAAGAAAGTTTCATTTAGTAATTGTTGAGATAAACATCCATAGAAATGAGAAATATAAATGAAAAGCATAAATATTATTGTAAGATTTGTATAAAGAGAAACATACTGGTGCCTAGTTGTGTTCTTGCATTTGTTGCAAAGCAAAAGAAGATCTTCCTAACCAACATCTCCACAAACCTCGCACAAGACATTCCGCAGAATTTCCAAAATGTAAATGTTACTTTTTAAAGAACCTAGTGTTGCAATTTTTGCAATATTTAACCTTATTGAAAACATTCATATAAAAGTACCCCTAACGAAACCTTTTACATTGGACCCTTCTACAACATTTGATGTGTCCATAGCAATGCGCCACAGCTACCTAGGCTGCCACAAATGATGGTCCATGAAGCAGATAAGAAATCACAAAACATCACATGTGCCAACATAGCTGGTGGAAAATTTTGCAACACCGTGCTACGTAGACACAACACTAACGTCTGAGCTCCGTGCACTGGGTCTGTTTTTAGAAAAGGTTTAGGTCCATTTGAGAACCAAAAAACATGTTCAAAAGGGCCAAATTGTAACAAGTTCCCATGGTATTGGTTAACTGGTTATTGTAAGTTTACCATCCCACCACCACATCTTGAGTTGGTCTGATATTTTGTGGACAATTGGTCATTTGCGTGTCTGGCTTCTTGTAAGATTATCGCATGACATATATACAACATTTTCTAGTTTACAACTAATGATATGTTTATTTGAAGCAAATTGCAACTCATGGGTATTTGCCTAGCTCTATATGCACAATGGAGCATAAAGTGTAGAATTCACCCAATAATTATTTGGTCATTATACATTTTTATACACTATAAAATGTCTATTGTGGTAATGTAGTATTCACCGATAATTTTACAAGCGTACCAACATTCCATCAATTTCTAATATACCATAGTGCCCAACAAAATCGTCACTACCCAAAATTACAATGTTGTATAATAAATATCATGCTACATTACAGTACGTAGACAAGGTATCGCATAACATAGCCAACACTAACACAACCTCTGATAGCTCACCACTTATTGTTGTTTGTACTCACCCGCATCTATGACAATCAAGGGCCCAAGATGACTATCATAGGGGAAAAACATCAATTAAGAGGAAAGGGGAAGGGAAAGCATGAAGCAAACCTTAGCCACCATCATCAACCCATCACTAATGCTAGCATAGGCACTAACTTGATGATGCAAACACCACATGTTGCCCAACATCTTAGAGCACAGAGGAGGTAGCAGAAGAGATTGAGACAATGAGATCCAAAGGAGGCGATGGAAGGAGAAACCCTAAGGTAGCTTCCCTCATAGGCTATATAGGCTAAAAATACTAAATCAAGACCTTGAACTTACAACCACACCTAGCACCCTGCCCCAAACCACTGCATTTAGTTCTTTTTTTAGTTCAATGTACCATATATAGTTGCTATGGAATTTGAGAAGACACTAAAATGAACCAAGTCCTAACTTACCCATGTGTAATTGTCCTGGGTATTGGGATAGGGGTTTGAGGCCCACAACCAAGTACATGGGGTGGTGTGAATTGTAGCACTAGTTCAAATTAGTTAAGAATAGATTGAGCATTCCTATTTTAGAGATAACTTACTTAAGAGTCAAGTCATGCCATCTTTATATATAGATAGGGCTATATCTATTTTGCTTTAGCAATGAAGATCAATCTATAATCGGTCCTAACTTCATCTCCCTGACCTAGTCTCCTCTCAATCCCAATCAAGCCGATGACGTCTAGGTATCTTCTTGACAAAGTTTATCCTCTATGAATCCTAGCACGAGATATTGAAACACCACACAAACAATTGTGTACTTGCACAAAATCTTCTGGCTATGGCAAGATGTCATGTTTACACCCTAGTCACTAAATTAGTCGTTTTGCCGCCTAAACAATCCAATTTGGTTGTATGAGGTCTGGACAACCTAGTCGGGACGGCGTTGGGCGCATTTGGACAATGGAGGAGAGCAATTAGGCGGTGACTTGGTGATGGGCAGGTGACTGAATTTTGGGCACAATGCACAATGACAAGAAAAGGAAGCGTGGGGCCAGCTGCACTATAGAATGGAAGGGGATTAGGGTTACCTTACTGCTGCCTATGAACCAGAGATAGCGCTGCCACCCCCTTTCCCTCCCGGCTCGATGCGATAGCACCGCTGCCATGCCGCCACAATCTTCCCCTGCTCCAGCCGTTCGTCCAAGCATAAGGGAAGTGAATCTTTCCTTGCACCGGCCATTCCCTTGCTCTACGGCTCTCTCTCTCCTTGCCATCAATGGAAGGTGCACATGACAATGGTACTGATTGGAGCCATGCCAACCACTAGGCTTGGGCATGTTGGCTTGCTTCTCTAAGCAGTCGATTGGTGTTGCTACTATGCCACCGTCACCGATTGAATCTACACTCTACAACTGCGCCAGCCCTAGCCCCAGCTCAACTCTACCACCTTCTCTGCTACTCATGCTCTGCCTATATTTTTTCTCTTATATAGGTACATAATTTAATTTGAAATTAGTTGTTTGAGGATAATTTCGAGATTGAAGTTGCAATTTTTGCATCTTTCATCACTTCAGAATAAGGTATGCCTTAAATCTCACATTTGTTGGTCATAAAATCATGTGCAAAACAAGGTATATATTGGTATTTCTGTGGGAAAAAGTAGAAAACCTGCCTAGACCGCCCAGTCGCCGCCTAATCTGTCTAGTCGCCACCTAACCAATCTATTCTCTAGTTAGTGGGTACTCGCCCCACTAGCTAACTGTTCTGGTTACACTCCATTTATTCTTGAAATCAAATTGAAAAAATTGCCTAGTTTTAAAACACCCAAACCAACTAGTAAGATTCATAATTGGCCATCCATACTATCTTTATGTGATCCAAGGCTCCGACATACACCTTACTGGGCCTAGATTAGGCTTAAAAGATTTGCGAGACTGTTAGGCCCATACACCCACACCTACTAATTCATTAAGTGTAAGTGAAGTGATCGCCATGGATGCCATCTTGGCTTACATATGGCTTAGTTCACACCTATTAGCAACGCCATAAAAACATTATTTGCTAGAACTCAATTTTATCTCTCAAAAACCCACCCTAGTCTCAAATGTTAGTATTAAGTGCCATGTGCATTTTGAATAGCAGCACTACCTTGGCTCTCATTACCCCCTCTTGAAAGTGTGCAAGACACATGCAACATGTCACATAAGAATTGGATAGTCATACACAAGTGCGCTCCCCAAAAATCAACTACTACCACTATTGTTGTACATTGGCACTAGACTTTGTGTGGGGACCAGGAACCAATTTTACTCGAGTGTGTATGAACTATAGAAGAGAACAGGAAAAGAGAAAAGAAGACTCACCACACATAGGGAGGTGGTCTTGTATATATATAAAGCCAAAAGATTACCTTCTATACATATGTATGTCTTGTACTGCTAAGCGTGTGCATGTCTAATACCCGTCCACAGTTGCAGTGGAAGGATCACGAATGCAAAGACTAGACCGAAAACCAGTGAACAATGATTTAGGCAGTTCTTTGGTCATGATGTCTACGAACTGATCTGTCGAAGAACGTGGAGCACCCGAACTAGTCCCAGAGCAACCTTGTCACGAACGAAGTGGATGTCGATCTCGATGTGATGTGTGTGGCGATGATGAACAGGGTTAGCGGTCATATACACTACACTAACATTGTCACAGTACACAACGGTTGCGGAGGCGATAGGTGTATGAAGTTTCTAGAGGAGTTGACGGATCCAACACTTGGCGATAGCATGGGCAACCGTGCGGTACTCGGCTTCCGCACTAAAACGGGACATCATGATTTGGCGTTTGGAGGACCAAAGAGACAAGATTGTCATCGAGAAAGACGCAGTAGCCGAACGTAGAGCGCTAGGAGTCAGGGTAGTCTGCCCAGTCCGCATCGGAGTACGTGGTGAGGGAGTCGATCGGCCCAGAGCTAAGGTGGAGGCCAGTGGACAAGGTGCCCTTCACGTAGCAGAGAATGCGCTTGATCAACGCGAGGTAAGATTCGCGAGGATCATGCATGAAGAGGCACACCTGCTAGACCGCGTAGGCGATGTCAGGTCATGTGAGCATCAAGTACTTCAGAGCACCGGCAAGGCTCCGGTACTGAGAGGTCAACGACTAGACGGCCGTTGGTGGCTGAGAGCTTGGCATGGGAGTCAACCGGCGTGGTTGTAGGGTGACACTCGGCCATGCCTACCTGCTGGAGAAGATCCACAGCATATTGGCATTGAGAAAGGAACAATCCGTCGGGAAGTGCGTGACGGAGATGCCGAGAAAGTGGTGCAGATCATCAAGGTCCGTCATGGCGAACTCCGAGTGGAGTCATGCCATGATGTGTTGTAGAGTGGCGGTCGAGGATGCTGTAAGGATGATGTTATCGATGTATAGGAGCAGGTAGGCGGTTGCATCCCCGGCATGAAGTACAAAGGATGTGTCGGAGACAGAGGCCACGAAACCGAGTTGCCAAAGAAAGGCGGTAAACCGCTGGTACCAAGCCCGGGGTGCCTATTTTAGGCCATATAGAGAGTGTTGCAAGAGACAAACATTGTTGGGACACGCAGGGTGTTAACACCAAAATTTGGAAAGCCCAGGGAAAGATTGGAAAAAAGATCGGCTTAAGTAAAGAAGAGTCCAGTTGCTACAGGGAGGAAGCCGATCGAACGAAGCAGGGAAAGATTCGGTCCAATTATACAAGACTATCCAAATGAGACCGAGTTTGAGAAAGAGCCGTGAAACTCACGGTATGGTATTCTATCTATATAAATCATATCTTATATAGATAGGAAGGTTTTAGTTTAGTTAACTTTCTTAGAGAAATTTTCCTTTTATCTTTGTTAGGAAATAACGTCCGATGGTTGTTGTAAACGCGTCGGACTCTGTAATACCAGGGTATAAATATAAACCCCTGAGAGCCTATAAAAAGAACACATCTTTCAATCAATACTAATTCGGTGCATCGCTACCCTAGTTCATCTAGGTTTCTACCGGCGGGGTCTAGCTCTCAACGCAGGGCTGCATCGGTTAACTTCAATCTCCGGCGAAGAGGTAAGTTCCGCCATTATCTCGATATGTCTGGCTATGTCTAAGGCTGCATCGTTTAGGTTCAACCTCTTAGGCCGATCGGATGTATCACATCACGTCCGTGCAAGGTTTATCGGCTTATCAAGCTCTTTCTGCCATCGTCGGTCTCGTGCTGCATCAGTTAGATTCGACCTACGAGGGTGCCGACGGTAGATTGACCTTTAGGCCTATAGGTCTCTGTACGGCGTTTCATTGGAGTGCTAGCCGATGAGTTATCTATACATTGAGCAACACGCCCAAAGTGTCGGCTCCTCAGCCGATACGCACCAGTCTTCAGAGACTTTCCTTGAGCGCTACGCCAAGCGCATTAGCCTTTCAACCAATACGCGCCTGTCTTCAGAAAGACGTCCTCTCATCGGCTCAGCTAGCCGATGGGTTCGCTTCGCCCTTACTTCAGCACAACCGATCCGGCGTCCACAGTCCTGTTGTCGTTGACCTCGGTCTCGTACTGTCTCGGTTAGGTCCGATCTTTGAGATTCGATGCTAGCGGCGTCGTCACGGCTGGCGACATGTCTCGTGCTGCCATATCTGGAGTGGCATCGGCTTTGTAGCCGGTATCTTTTATACAATTTCTTGCCAGTTTGCATATGCCTTCATCGGCTGGAAAAGCCGATGAACGAACAGTACAACTTCCGTTGACAACCAGGAGAGTTCCCGCATGCTTTACAGTTCTCTAAATACCCTTTGGTGCCTCCATCGGCTCTGCGGCCAATGGATCAGGATCTCGCTTTCGCTACACCCGGAGCCATCATGTCCTTCGTCGACATCTATCAACGCCTTCATCGGCTCCCCAGCCGATGGAAGAGCGTCCCGATCCCTATCGGCGACTAGCCGATAGCAGGAGCCATCCGGATGCGACCAATGATCACCTCGATCCTATCGGCGACCAACCGATAGCGAGAGCTCGTATCGGCCCATTGTCCGATTGACCCATTCGCCTCATCTCCTTGTCAATTATAGGGTCAAATTAACTAGCACGCCCATACCCGCACTATCGCGCCGGAGCCAAGCAGACCCCACAAGCCCCGGCGCGCGTACCTTGAGCTATAGAGAGAAGCCGACCAACCTACACTGGAGCTAAGCAGACCTCCCAGGCGTCAGCGTGTTCGCGCCGGGCGCGCGAGATCCGACGTGAACACAGGGTCGACGAAACCAGGAGGTTGCTGGCAGTACACTGTCTCCACCATATGGCCATGAAGAAATGTGTTCTTCACATCAAGTTGGTGGATCGGCCATAAGCGCGATGCAGTAAGGGTAAGAACGACTCGAATCGTGGCGGGCTTGATGACGGGATTGAATGTCTCGTCATAGTCGACGCCAGGGTGCTAAGAGAAATCACGAACCACCTAACACGCCTTATGACGAGCAAGGGAACCATCGAAGTAGAATTTGTGCTTGAAGATCCACTTGCCTATCACAACGTTGGCGCCAGGGAGCGAGAAACGAGGCGTCGGGTCCCTTTGTTAATCAACGCCTTGTACTCGTTAGCCATGGCTGCGCACCACTGAGGATCGGCCAAGGCGGACCGGTGGTTCCCCGGGATCGGTGAGACGACAAAGTGGATGACAGAGAAACCATAGCACTGAGTCCGATGAAGGGACCAGTTTAGGACCAAGTGACCATGTGGAAGACAGTTGGGACGGGGGCTGTCACGCGATCCAAGGATACCAGTGGACGGAGGGTAGACTTGTACGTCTGGTGGAAGTTTCGGACTGGGGCAGTCGGAGCAGCCACCGACGCAGTGGCACGGGAAGGTGGAGCAGGAGCCGGTGGAGAGACGTCCTGCACGGCTGGTTCGCACAGAAGAATGGTGGGATCATCTAGCGGGTCCTCTAGTATCACCGAAAGGGGCCGTGGGTGCTCCACGCCATCGCGAGATGCAGTAGTCGTGAGGAGGCATGTTGGTTCAGTATCTGTAAGTAAGAAGTCTAGGTCGCTAAGCGAAAACCTGGGGTTGGTTAACCCGAAGGGGAAGCAGGTCTCGTCTAAGACGATATGACGAGAAATGATGATACGCCAAGTGGATAGGTCGAGGCAGCAGTATCCCTTATGGGAGGAGGGATAGCTAAAAAAGACACAGACGGTGGAACGTGGGGCAAGTTTGTAGGGAGCCGTGGCTATCAAGTTGGGATAGCAAAGGCACCTAAAAACACGAATGTGGGAATAATGAGGAGCCTTGTTGTAAAGGAGAGTATTGGGAATGGCATTGCTAATGGAGGAGCAAGGGCGTCGATTCAGTAGGTTTGTCGTTGTGATGTGTGCTTCAGCCCAGTAAGATGCTGGTAGGTGTGCATGGAAAAGCATGGTGCGGCTAATGTTATTTAGTGTGCGGAGAATGTGTTTGGCCTTACCATTTTGAGGAGAAGTGTAAGGGTATAAGAGCCGGAGGTGGATACCACGAGAATGAAGGAAGGCTTGGATGGTGTTGTTGACGAACTCTGTCCTATTATCAACCTGTATTGCTTTG
The DNA here is from genome assembly GCA_030770085.1 of Oryza coarctata. Taxonomy (NCBI): domain Eukaryota; kingdom Viridiplantae; phylum Streptophyta; class Magnoliopsida; order Poales; family Poaceae; genus Oryza; species Oryza coarctata. The sequence goes on from CM061483.1 coordinate 2,039,471, forward strand.
ATACTAGGTTGAATTGAGTGGAAACATAATTACAAAAATCTATTATGTGGGCTGTAACCTCGGATTTGCGAGAAACAGGAAAAGTCCAGCAGTAATACGTAAAATCATCGAGCAAAATGAGATAATATTGATAACCCGAAATACTTGCAACTAGAGATGTCCACACATCATAGTGAAGAAGTTCAAAAGACCGGGAGGTGAAGGAGCTAGAGTTTAAAATGGAGAGCCGCGCATATTTGCCAAGCTGACATGAGTGGCAAATAGTGTGGACTTGGTCTATTACATTTAATGGATACGCTATGGCGAAGAGTGTCGACGGCGGTAGGATTGAGATGACCAAGACGGAGATGCCAAAGGTTGGTGGAGATGGCGAGGCTAGTGTGAGGAGTGGATGGCACAACAGGAATGGTGTAAAGGTCGTCACCACTATTGCAGCGAAGCATCACGCGCCGGGTCAGGATATCCTTAACAGAAAAACTAAGAGCGTCAAATTCGATAGAGCAATTGTTGTCTCTGATGAATTAGCGAACGGAAAGTAATTTGTGTACTAGAGAGGGAACAATTAAAACATTGTGGAGAGGAAAATTTGACGCAAATGTTGGAAGGAGGGAGTCGCCACGATATGTAATTGGGAGGGTTTGCCCATTGCCGACAGTAACGAAAGGAGAGGGGGGAGGATGGTGGAAAAGGAGTATACCATCCGAAGAGCTCATGTGAGATGATGCGCTAGAGTCTAGCACCCAGGAAAGCTGATTCTAGAGTGTCATCTGGTTAAGAGCGACGATGAGGCCAACCTGGTTCCACATAGGAGCTGGTTGGGAGACTTGCAGGGGCGTGAGACTCATGAGGGGCTACACCGGTGCGAACGCCATGTGTGCCTGGGAAGGAGCACCGATGACCCCTAGCCACTAACTGTTGTGACCGCGTGGCTACTGCTGCATTGGGAATGTTTGAGGCACCTAGGGATTGTAGTAGAGCCAAGGACCCATGGATACGGCTTGCTGTGAAGGAGCAGTAGCAGCATGGCGCGGCTTGGCTTGGCTGCTCCAACTCTTGCTCTTGCCCTTCCCTTTCTCCTTTTCGCCACCACCGACTCGGGTATTGTTGTTATTGCCAAAGCCGTGTCCGTCGGAGTGGTTGCTGTGGCCACTAGGGGAGACAATAGCTAACATGGAGCAGCAGCCACCAGGCTGGTTCAGCCAGGGCCGGCTGCGGCGAGGAGGGTGGTGCGGGCGACCAGAGATTCAAGAATGCTACGTATTCACGCTCATCGACTTGGCCGAAGGACTTTTTGTGCAGAGAAATATATTTAGTCCAACCTCCGACGTTCTTGGTGTTCAGCCGATGAGTGGGTTTGAATCTGAGAATGAATGGGTTTATGTAGTGGGTGGTGTTGACGCAAGTCAACATGGTAACGTCTATTAGAGTGGGGTCATTGGTCCATATCCAAACATGAAGGCATTCAGAATATTCGACCAAAAGTAAGAAGCCGATGTAAGTAAAAGTTCATTCTTTACATATCGGCTAAGGAGAGGTTGATACAATAGTCTATCTCCAAGTCCTCCCAGAAAGACTTTTTGGAGACGAAAACCCTAAGATACCAGTTTCTCCATCCCGGGAGTTTGCTAGGCTAAGATCTGAAGCTGTTAGCCCAATTGGTGATGGCCATAGATAAGTTTTTGAACGGGATTCTTTCTGTTTTAGAGTTTATGAAATCAGTCGGATCTTCGCTACCCATAGGGCCAAGATAGAAGTGACTGGGACGGTCGAAAACCGAGATGACAATCTGACTCTTGGGATCTTACAGAAAACAAAAATCCGACTACTAATGAGAAGACGGGATGGGAAAGATTTATGTGAGATATAGGATGGAAGAGCAGATTATAGTTATCTCAGGGATTACGTGTGTAGAAGCCATCGCACGGAGGAAGGAGTAGCGGCCGATGAAGTAATTTGCGAAAGTTCGCCTTCAGTCGTCGGAGCTCGTCGAGGTTTGGGGTTCTGATAGGAAAAAGTGTGTGGAAGAAGGATGAGGCGAAGAGATATTTTATAGAGGCGGAGTGACCTAGGCAGAAATCTGAGCCGATTAATCTGTGGGTTTTAACGGGTCATCCTAGTTTGCAAAGACTTCCAACGGCTCAAAATTTCGTAGTCTGTTGGCAAACTCCGAAATTAGGGGGCATGTGTTAATGCCAAAATCTGGACGACCCGATAGTGCTAAAGCTGATCGACTGAGAGATGTCCAATGACTACAGTGAAGAAGCCGATTGGGTTGTAGCAAAGGAAGACTCGGTTCCAAATTGAAAGATTATTCAGATAAAACCAAGTTTGCGAAGGAGCTGTGGAATCCACGGTAGGGTATTTTATCTTTGTAAATTGTAACCTTATCTAATTAGGAAGGTTTAGTTAGTTAGTTAACTTCTTTAGAGATATTTTCCTTTGTTTTTGTTAGAAAATAACGTCCGATGGTTGTAAACGCGTTGGACTCTGTAAATCCAGGGTATAAATATACACCCCCTGGAGACATGTACTCTATCTTTCGATCAATACAATCTTGGCGCATCGCCACCCTAGTTCATCTAGGTTTCTACCGATGGGTTCTGGCTCTCGACGCGGGGTTGCATCGGTTAAGTTCGATCTCCGGCGAAGGGGTAAGTCCCACCACTATCTCGATATGTTCTGCTCTGTCTAAGGCTGCATTAGTTAGGTTCGACCTATTAGGCCGATCAAACGTATCGCATCACGTCCGTGCAAGGCCTATCGGCCTGTTAAGCTCCCTCTGCCGTTGTTAATTTCGTACTGCATCGGTTAGGTTCAACCTACAGCACTGCCGACGGTAGATCGAGCTTCAGGCTTAGTTTTCTGCACGGCGTATCATCGGAATGCTAGCCGATGAGTTATCCATGCTCTGAGCTTCACGCCCAACGCATCGGCCCCTCGGCCGATACGCATCAGCCTTTAGAGGTGTCCCTTGACGCGTAACGCTAAGCGCATCGGTCTCCCAGCCGATACGCACCTGCCTTCAGAGAGGCGCCCTCTCATCGGCTCATCTAGCCGATGGGTTTGTTCCTATCTTTCCTTCAGCACAGCCAATTCGGCGTCCTCCGTATCATCGTTGTTGGCCTCGGCTTCGTACTTTCTCAGTTAGGTCCAATCTTCGAGGTTCGGTGTTAATGGTGCTATCACGGCGGGCGACGGATCTCGTGCTGTCATATCCGGAGCGGCATCGACTTTGTAGCCCATGCCTTTTAATACTATTCCTTGCCAGTCCGCATGTACCTTCATCGGTTTTTCCAGCCGATGAACTACTGTTACGGCTTCCGTCGGCTATCTAGAGGGATCCTGTACGCTTTGCTATCCTCTAAGTACACCCCGGTTCCTCCATCGGCTCTACGGCCGATCCCTCGTTGACACCTGTCCATATCGGCTCCCCAGCCGATCGAAGAGCTTCCCGATTCCTATCGGTAAATAGCCGATAGCGAAGGGCCTTTCGGGCATGGCCGATGGCCATCCCGATCCTATCGGCAGCCAGCCGATAGCGAGCGCCTGTATCGGCCCACCGTCCGACGGACCTGCTCGTCTCACCTCCTTATCAATTACAGGGTCAAATTGACTGCCACGCCTACACCTGTACCCGACACGCCGGAGCCGATCGAACCCCACGGCCCCTGGCGCGCGTATCTCAAGCCACGGAGAGAAGCCGATCGACCTGCACTGGAGCTAAGCAGATCTCCCAGGCGTTCGATGTGTTCGCGCCGGGGCGCGCGAGGGATCTCGGCGCGAACAAGCGCAAGCGCGAATAGAGTGTATTCGCGTCCACGGAGGAGAGTTTTCGCGTGTGCGTCGAGAAACGCTCGTGCTCCGAACGCGAAGCGAAAACAGAGAGGTACAAGGCTCGATCACGAAGAGAGGGGCGAGTTTGCGTCCACGACGAAAGAGAGAGGAGAGAGCGGGCGTGAAGAGGAGCCAACGCAGCTGCGAAGAGGAATTCTCGCGTCCCGTGCGAGGTCAAGCACGAGGAGTCGGATGAGGTGAGGAACGGCGCTTGCGTCCGAAACCATGCCGGTGCTCGCCTGCTTCCGCCTCCTCCTCCTTCTCACGCGAGAGCCTCCGAGCCGAGCCACCTGCCTCGTAATGAGTGAGGGGAGGTTAGACCTAATGTTTTTTTTTTATTTTGAGATGGTTGGACCTAATGTTAAATTACTTTTAGAGAGCTGCGCTGGCAGGGGCAGCCGTCAAGCTCCCAGCCCGCCGGCACCCGAGTGCGCTCACATTTCTCCATTGATACCAGGCTCCTCCCTAGGGTTCAACGTTTTTCTTATGTTAAATTTCCTACAAAATTCACAACTAGAGAGGATGATTTCTGGATGGAACACTAATCTCCAGGACAGTCCAAATGGTTCAAATTTGGATGCTATTTCGGTTGCTTTCATCAGCAGAAGCTTATCAAATCTCATTCCACCCTCATCAGAGAGATGCTCTGCACAGTAACCACCCAAACAACACATTGGTCCCAAATTTCCCAATTTATCAAACACAGTAACAGGCTGCTGCCACCGCCGATGATGGAGCAGTGCATGCATGTCCAGGCAAATCCACGCCGGCCAGGCGGCCATCCCTCCCTCCCATCGAGGAGAGTAATCCCCACGGGAACTGGGGAACGCAAACAAGATTGCACAGAAAGAAACAGAACTGAGAGAAGAAGAAGAAGAAGAAGCAGGAAGAAGCAGGAAGAAGAAGCAAGAAGCAAAAAAGGAGGAGGAAGAAGAAGCCGTACCATTTTCCTGCGCCTGAAGAAGCTCCTCACAAATCAAGCCCCGGAAATTGACGCAAGACACCGCAGGGCCCTGTCAATCATCCTCCTCTCATCCTTCCTCCCTCCCATGCCAAGAACAGGAGCGCGCCGGCGATGTGGCGACGCTGCCGCGGAGAAGAACCAGAACCAATAAAAAAAAAGAATGCGTGAAATGATGGAAACAGTAGCAGGAGAGAAGTGTGATGATTGGGTGAAGAAAGGCCAGGCGAAGGACACGGCCGCAGGATCGAGATCCCACCGAGGGAATCACGGAAGTCGCCGTGATCAATCGAGAAAGCGTGGCAAGCGGCGCGGCGTGGGCAGACGACGGAACGGACGCCCGGATGACACGTGACGTCCTAATACTATGCTACTACTCCCTCCGCTCACCGGTCAGACTTTAAAAAAATTAAAATGTCGTATAATGTAAAATGAATAAGAGGATTTGGGATTTTTTTTATATCTGTATGAGTGTACAAATGAATAAATTAATTAGGGTAAGGTTAAAAATTTTATTCTAGAAAAAACATATGATAAACGAAAATTTATACACAAAACACATCATTTAGATATTTGAAAAGCGAAAAAATTCAAAATTGTGGGGCCAATGTAACTGCTTGGTATGGATAGAAAATGTTTTTATGGATTAATAATGCCGTTGGTTGTTGCGTGTGGTGTAATTTTCTATGGTGAGAGTATAAACAGGCTATAATTTTATATAAAAATATTGTATTTATGGTGAGGAGCAGGAATGGGACACAAATATAAAAATAATAATGTATTTACGATAAGAGTATGGATGAGACATAACTTAAAAAAACTAATGTATAGTGTCTACTCTGTATAGAAATGAATTCTGTCCTCCTATTATAATTAATCAACTTTTCTTATAAATTAATCAACTTTTCTTATAAATTATGTTGAAGATATTTCTTTTTATGTTTATGAGCAATACATTACCTAAAATATTCTTTTACTTTTTTCTCTCTAGTTTTTTGACACCGAAGAATATATGTCACGGTTAAATTTGGTGCCCTCACTACAAGTTAAAAAATGACATATTGTTCTTTGTAACTATATAAGAGGATATCTCTTAGTAGTTACTATGTCATAATTAAATTTAGTGCTCTTGTTAAAAAATAACATGTTATTCTTTGTAACTGTATAAGCGTAGAAACAATATAGGATATTTTAATAGACTTACTAGCTGCTATGTGTCAATCTATTGAGATTTTTCTTAATAGAATTTATTTTCAACATTTGACCAAACAAGTAAAGATAAGGGTGGGAGAGCAGGTTGGAGAGGGGCGAAGGAGAAGAACACACCAACGGTACCCTTAGAGGGAGGTCTTAGGAGGTAGAAGTATATTGATGATTGATGACCATGGCAAGTGATAAAGGTGATATTGATGCTACCTTAGTCACATGAAAAAAAGAAGATAGGCTAGTGACGATGGATCTGATGATGCAAACCGTTAGAGATGAGCTCGATAGAGAGGTGAGTGAGAAAAATTCATTAGAGATGTGCAATGGTGGTGGTCGAGGAAGGCAAGGCCGGTGGCCCTCGTTGTACCAGTGTGGCTAGAGGTGGTAGTGTAGATGAGGATGAGAAAAGAGAGTGACAGCATTGATAAGTCACATGTAGGTATAGAGATTGATTGAGAAAATAGATTGGGAAGATGTGGCTTTATTTTATATGTGCACGACAAAACTATAATCAGCCCAAGGCCATGCCAAAGCATTAGATTTTGACCTAAATTACATGGTGATAAATTGTTTAGTGTATTGGCCTGAGGACTAGGTCCGTCTCTGTGGATGAAAGAATCGTAGAGCAATTCTAGCCTGATAGAAAAAAAAAAGAATAAGGGGGTGATAGAGCCCTATATCTTAATACTGCATTGGCAATGTCGTCCATACCGCATGCAGGAGTTCACATATAGGCTACAATAGCTAAAAAAAATCGAGAATTTCATCGAAAACTTTTCCTAACAGTAATTATGTACAAACTTCTCCACCATCGGTGAAAAATATTGTGGTTTAACATACAATGGGTTGCACTGAGATTTGAGCATACACCGAGGAGACTAAATCATATTCTTCATGCCACTGAAATGAGGGAAAACTGGACAACTCAGTCCCTAGGAAGAACTCGGGATCATCTTGCCAACTTTAACACAGGGTTTCCAACTAGGAAAAATGTGGAGTAAGAAGGCATCTATCAACTCAGCCAAGACAGGGTTGTTCCATTCAGGCAGCTCAAGCTGCTCAACCATTTCAGTTGACACCGACAGGCTGGTATCCTTCTCCATGTCAAAGGAGAACTGGACATTCTTAAACTTACCTGCATTGAAATTTTAGAAAGAAATAAACTTTACTAGTTTGTTCGAGAAGACAGAGATTAAGCTCTGTTTCGTTCCAAATATGGTATTGATGCTTTTTTTTAAGAAAGCACCGCAGGGGAGGTCCCCGCAGCTTAAATTTTATTATGAAAAACATTATATGCTTATTTTGATGCTTTTTGTTACCATCAGGAGCAGGGAGTCGCAGAAACATGACAGGGTTGGTGTTGCTCATGTTTCCTTCCAATACAAATTCACTCTTCTGAAGCACCAAGCTGAAAGATTCCTCCTTCCCATTGACAGTCCCATTTGGCACCAGAGAAACAAAAATTGGTTCATCTTTAGAATCCAGGTCGATGTTTTCTGGGAACTTCACTTGTTCTTGCACTGAAATGGAGCTTTTGTCATTGGCATCATCACTCTGAAGGAAAGGGCTCTTCAAGAGCTCACTTGCGGGCAACCTATCAGATACTGAAGCTAGACAGCTCTCAATGAAGCTTCTCACTTCTACATCTTTGACCTTGGAGAGAGCAACTGGCTTTACACCCTGCAGTTATAGCGCCATGAATATGATGTGATATGTTTAGCTACCAGAATCGTAAAATTAGGTATGTATGAATGTTGTGTATCAAAGGTCACTTACTTCAGTAATCTTTTTGTATATCTGAACAAAGCCCTTGCATTCACTGTATGGGCATTCACACGTCACCATTTCAAGCATGCACATTCCAAAAGAATAAATGTCAATCAGCTCATTGTAATTTTCACCAAAAAGCTCTGGTGCCATGAATTCTACAGTTCCTGTATTTAACAATAAGCGCAATTGTTGATGCATGTTATACCTGAAGATAAAAACTTTTCAAGAAAGTATAGAAGACAACCATCTCCAGTCCTTGTAATTTACTTAGTATCGTGGCTTTGTGGAGCACATCACCTACCTTGAATACTCTGTGTTTTCCTTTGCTGCATGACCATTGCTAAACCAAAGTCCCCAATCTTCACTTTTCCATGGTTTCCATTGATGAAAATATTATCACATTTCAAGTCCCTGTGTATGATTGGTGGCTTCTGACTATGTAGATATTCTAACCCTGTCAGTATTTGTTTTGCCCATCGTCTCATTGCTTTCATGTCAACTTTCTTATGCTTTGTACGGTACCTATAGTCATATGCATCAAAGATATTTGAAAAGTGAAAACAAAACAATTGTGGAACATTAAGATAATTAATTCTTTTATGGTGTATTCCTTTTTTTCCAAATGAAAACCCCTAAGGAGTGGGACCAAAGCTATGCTCATTTGGTGTACTGTTTTGCCAGTCCAATGTGTTTTTCATAGAGATTTCTCGGGCCTCTTTAATTCAAATATAGCTAGCTCCTCCTAATTATTTCCACATTTTTACTGAAAGCCCATGATGAAACAATGGAAACTAGATAAAGCAGTTAAAATCCTAGTCATGAAACACACTTCATAAACTTTCTAAACTCATTTGTTAGTTTCCCATGTTGTTTCCAAAAAGGTGGATATGGCTATAGAACCAACCAAAATTAAATAAACCTATGGGTGAACGAAAACTAAATGAAAAAAAAAACCATTCTGAAAGAAGTAGAAAAAAAAACGTAGTGTCTAGCTAGAATGAGAGAGGGATGGATGGCATTAAGTGAAAACAAAACAATTGTGAAGCATTAAGATGATTAATTCTATTATTGTGTATTCTTTTTTTCTTCCAAATGAAAGACCCTAAGAAATGAGAACACAGCTATGCTCATTTGGTGTGTTGCGGGGTCGTTCGCACAGCCCACTTGGGTTTGGGAGGGGAGGGGGGTTGTTTGACTCCCAATATACAGGAATAGCCAGCTCCTAGTTATTTCCATTTTTTTAATTGAAAGCCCATGATGAAACACTAGAATTAGATATAGAAGTTATAAACCGTAATCATGCACACCTAAATTCTCTTTCCCATGTTTTTCGAACAAGGTGGATATATATGGTTATAGAACCAAACAAAATTAAATAAAACCTATGGGTGAATGGAAACTAAATGAAAAAAACATTACAAAAGAAGTAAAAAAAAAGTAAGCGAGCGATGGATGGCAGGGGCATATAAATACATACTCTCTCAAATTACCAGATGTGAATAGCTCAGTAATAATATTAATCGTCCTCTTCTTGGCGTCAACCCATGAGGCATAGAGCTTTAGAATGTGCTTGTGCTGGAGCGATTTCAGCAGCTGGATCTCTGTACGAAGCCGCTGCAATTCCTTGGAAGAACCCATGATCCGGTTGTTTATCTCCACCTTGCCCCATGCTACCTCAATTCCATCCACCGCATCAAAAGCTTTATAGCTGTCAAATAATTATCAGCAGTTAAGGAATAGGGGTGGATCCATGGTGTTAGGATTAGTGTTCGACGACCCCCAACGACTTTCAGCAAAACCTATGGCTAAACTGCTTATACATACAAGATAGCATTATGGTTTAAGTACAATTATACGTTGTGACACTAGCAAACCAAATTTCTAAATCTGTCGTTGTTAAGGGACACTGCTTTCATATATAGCAACAGTCAACTCATTGGACTTATTTAGAATAGGAGGATTTTCCAGTTTAATTTGTCGTTAAATTAATGAAACCCATAGAGGCTACACATATATGAATTTTTTGGGTATTGACATTGCTCACCAAATATTTAGGACCCATTTGGAACGAAAAAAAATTATGATTCAATTAAATCCTCAACGGATCAGTGAATCCGTTGGTCCTAAACACGTATCTATTTTTGCAAGACATTGAGGAGGGTAATAATCCAATTGAGGGAGAGATTGGAGGCATTACACTGTCTTTGAGGATCCCGATCCTACGATCTCCTTGTACTGCAGCACACGATGAACGAAATTTAACCAAATCACAAACAAATTATCCAACGGGAACCTCGAATAAGCATCCAACATGAAGAGATTGACGACGGACGGGCGCACGTACCCGGAGGTAGCGGCCGGTGGGGTCGGCCTCGGCGACATCGGGGTCTTCGTCGGGCAGCTCCGGCTGCTCGTCGGCGACGTTCACCGCCGCCGGCTTCGGAGGCATCGTCGATCGCCCGCGCCCTCTCCAACGAGGCACTCGCACGTGCGTGTCGTCCGCCGGCTTCTCGTAGATGATTTCGCAATTCGACCGCAGAAAAAGCCGAAGTGGTTAGTTAGGCTGCGGTCGAGGCACAAATCAGCGTGGGATTTTTCAGATAAGGATCAGGGGATTACGTTTGCATGGATGATCTGTGGGCTGGGCACCTGTATGTGCGAAAATCAAATTAAGGATATGAATACATTAAGGATACTGGACGCCCGTCAAATCTCTGTCTCATACAGTCACATCCTTGTTTACAAAAAAAATACCCTTTTATTATATTATTTGTCAGTCGAATAGCAAACCCAATGACTATTTTGAAAAAAAAAAGTATATAATAATTAAATACCCATAAATTAAATATGTAGTAAATTGGACTTTGTACAAATATAACAAAGAAACAATAAGAGCGTCGTTCTTGTCGGCACAGCCCTCGTTCATCCGCCTTGAACCGAGCGAGAACGCCGGCCACCCTATTCCACGCGTGGGTTCGGCAGCGACAACACTTAGTCAGGTTTTGTTGCATCGTTAGTGGATGAGTTATCATGAGATTGGAACCCCGCTAATTATATCACCACACCCATCTCCAAAATGGACGGTTACTTACAATATATTTGGATGCATTAACATGCCTGTAACCCTATAAATCCCATTTATAATTTTATATGTATTGTCTATCTTAATGTTGTATTACATTTATCTATTTTTAACCTAAGTGATTCGTCACCTCATATCGACTATAAATTAAGTTAGGCCGCAATAGTCGTCCTCAACAACACATCCTATCAATCCGCAAGCTTTGGGCGTCTACAACCATAACAGGCGCACTATTCACTTGCTGCTAGTCGCCATTGTTCTCGTCTCGTTATCTTCACGTAAGCATTTTTCTCGCCGTTAATTTTCTCAGCTCATGTTATTTTTCTTATAGATTGCCTTTGAAGGCATTTCGACGAAGACGACGACGTCCGTGGAAGGTAGCCGGCTGCGCCTCGACGAGGTGACCTGCAACACCACCGTCCTTTCACCGGCCAACTGTGAGCCCGAGTCGTGCGCTACGGCCTGCACGCAGCATGGCGCCCGCGGCATCTGCGTGACTTCGACGGATGCTATGCACTGTCTGCACCGTGCCGGTGCCACTTGCTAGAAATCTGCATGATCGAATTTGCATGGATCCAGGGATGGATGTCATGTGATTTACTATGAATTCACCGGTTTATCAATAAAAAAAGATGTTGAGAATCGGCGGTCCAACTAGTTGCTCCAAATCAAATTGGTGGCCAAACAAAACGGATCAAGCTGCTGTCATGGGGCTCAGCTAGGCACATCTTGTTAAGATATGACTACTGCTATGATGATTCACATGTTGATGTTATAGTTTAGACACGGTAGCTACAGATATAATAACGTCTTATCTATACGAAAAAGAGAAAATAAAAAAATAAGGGAAAGAAATAAAATTGGTGGGGCCGTCAAATTACTCATACTTATCGACCTGCTACAATAATCAATCCATGCCATATTGTGCGGCTATAGCCTAAGCACAGTGGCATGCACTTTTGACTCAATCCCCTCTCCCCGTAGTTCACCGGAAAAAATATTGGTGGATACCGGCTGCAACCCACCTCCTCTGCAGCCCTGCCCTACATGCCTGACGTGTGGACAAGATACCAATCCGATGGACCATGAGGCTTGGCTCCAGGCGCAGGGGCGCAACGCAACGAGGTCATGGTTTGCTCAGCTTGGGTCGGTCTCAGCTCATAGACGTTGACACCGACTGGAGGAAGACAGAGTGCTGCGGCAGCGGCGGGAAATGGAATAAAAATGAAACTCCATGACCAATCCCTCTATCAACTCTCTTAAACTTCCAATCTCCTTTTCGACTGACTAAAAACACAACCTGTCTATAACAAAAATCTTCCATAAGAACACTTTTGTAGATGCAATTTTCAAATCATCTCTAGTCTGACACTTTTCTAGAGGCATTTTAAAAATTGCCTAGAATATTTTTATTTTAGAGATATTTTAGAGACACTCTTTAACGGCATATTTGCTAAATTTATCTTATAGAGACATTTTTTATGCAATCCATTTACCAAGTATGTAAAGCATGTGAATAAATAGATATAAAATAATAATAAGTCATAATATAGGTTGAGATGGTTAGTGTCTTATCTATTAAGTTATCAAAAGGTCTTGATTTTAAGGATTGACAATAATATGTGTAAATATGATTTTTTTAATATGTTATGGTACTAGCACATATTAGTGCTACTGGAAATTTAATTTTCTGTAATGGAATGTTATGGTACTGGTACATATAAGTGCCACTAGAAAATGCTCCTATTTTTTTTAGAATTTTTCTGTAATTGTATGTGATGATACTAGCACATATTAGCGCCACCAGAAAATGCTTCTGATTTTTTAGAGACGTAAAAATGTTTTAAAAAATACCTAATTTATAGAATGGCTCTAGCCAATTCACATTAATGAAAAATATCTCTAAAATATTAAAAAAAAAAGCTCTACGTGTTTTTTCTATTATATCTCCTCTTTCCCCTCAACCTCCCCCTCCACCCTCCCCTGCCACTCATACATAGTGATGAATGATGATAGCACGTCTTAAGGCCGATCACTAGCTATTTTTTGTTCTTATGCATACAAGAAACTGTTAACGTGATAAGCCCAGCAAAGCATTGGAAATACGATCCGTATAATAAAAGAGAGTCCGATTTTTATAGAAAAGAAGACAATTTAAGGTAACGAGAAATGATTCGGTCCAAATAGAGTACTATCCAAATGAGGTCAAGTCTTAGTAGGAGCCGTGAAACTTATGACAAGATGATTTATCTATATAAATTTTATCTTATAATAGGAATATTTAGTTAGTTCAGTTTACTTCCTTAAAAGATATTTTTCTATTATATTTTTTAGGAAATAATGTCTAATTGTTGTAACCATATTGGACTCTATGCCAGGGTATAAATATAGACCCTTGGAAGCTTGTAAATCATCTCTCGATTAATACAATTTCAGCGTATCGCCACCCTAGTATATCTAGGTTTTTACCGGTGGTTTCTGGCTCTCAACGCAGGGGTGCATCGGTTAAGTTCGATCTCCAATAAAAGAGTAAGTTCCACCACTATTCCGGTATGTCTTACTCTGTCTAAGGTTGTATCGGTTAGATTTGACTTTTTAGTCAAATCGAGTGTATCGCATCACGTCCGTGCGAGATCTATCGGTTTACTAAGCTCTCTCTGCCGTCTCGGTTCCGTGCTGCATCGGTTAGGTTTTAACCTACGAGGCTATTAACAGTAGATTGAGCCATAGGCCTATAGGTCTCTGCCCGACGTTTCATCAGAATGGTTAGCCGATGAGTTATCCATACCTTGAGTAACACGCCGAGGAGTTGATACGCACCCGTCTTCAGATACTGCCATCGAACGTCACGCCTAGTGCATCGGCCTTTCCAGTCGATGCACGCATATCTTTAGAGATATTCTCTCATTGGCTCAGCTAGCCGATGGGTTCGCTCTGCCCTTCCTTCAGCATGACTGATCTGGCGTCCGCCGTTGGCCTCGGTCTCTTACTATCTCAGTTAGGTCCGATATTTGAGATCGGTGCTAGTGGTGACATCACAATGGGCGATGGGTCTCGTGCTGTGGGACTAGCGGGCCCTACTCCTTGTTCATTGCCTACCATATCTGGAGCGGCATCGGTTTTGTAGCCGGTGTCTTTTATACGATTCCTTGCCAGTTCATATATACCTTCATCGCCTTTCCAGCCGATGAACGAGCACTATAGATTTCATCGGCAACTAGGAGAGATCCTGTGTGCTTTGCTATTCTCTGAATACCCTTTGGTGCATCTATCAGCTCTGCAGCTGATAGATCAGGATCTCGCTTTCGCTACATCCGGAGTCATCACGTTCTTCGTCAACATCTGTCCATGCCTTCATTAACTCTCCATCCGATAAAAGAGCATCCCAATCCCTATCAGCGACCAGCCGATAGCAGGAGCCATCCGGACGCGGCCGATCATCAACTCGACCCTATCGGCGGCCAACCAATAGCGAGATCTCGTATCGACCCATCGTTCGACTGACCCGTTCGCCTCACCTCCTTGTCAATTATAGGGTCAAATTGATTGGTATGCCCGCACCTACACTGTCATGACAGAGAGCGAGCCAAGGTAACCGCGCTAGAGCTAAGTGAACCTCCTAGGCCTCAGTGCGCACACCTCGAACCATAGAGAGAAGCCGACAGATCTACACTGAAGCTAAGCAGACCTTCCAGGCATTGGTGTGGTCACGTCGCGCGCGTGAGATCCGGCACGAACATATTTTTTGGCACGCCGGGTGGGATCGAAGATTTCATTCATCGCCCGATAGGACTCGTACTTCATTTATCGGCCGATAGGACTTATACTTCATTCATCGACCGACAGGACTCGTACTTCATTCATCGACTGGTGAGATAGAAGTCTTCATTCATCAGCCAATAGGACGGGATTTCATTCATCGGCTGTTAAGACTTGAAGATTATTCATCGGCTGGTGTGACATAATTCCATTCATCGACCAACGGGACTGTACAATTGCTTGATTAGAGGTCAGAATTTTTACTCATCAATTCGGGGGCATCTTTTTTGCCAATATGTCTAGAGAAGAGGTTGATGCCAAGGCATATTTGTCCGAAGAAGGAGCCGATGAGGATATTATAATTCCAGTAACCATGAGTGATCTAGATGAATATCAAAGGCAACAGATAGAGTAGAACGTGGATAACTTTTAGAAGCTTTGTTTGGAGTCCTTTAGTATGACTAGACAAGAGCCGATTCAAAAATCACAGTTGTCAAAACTTATTTTGACGGGAGATTTCAGAGCCATAGAAGACTGAGGAGGAGAATTTTGAAGTATGAGGCTCCATACTTTGAAATTGGAGGGCATGTGTTAACGCCAAAATTTGGTAAACTCAACGAAAGATTAGAAAGACGATCGGTTTAGTAAAAGAGAGTTCGATTGAAGGAAACGATAAAGGATTCAGTCCAATTATAGAAGACTATCCAAATGAGGCTGAATCTGAGGAGTAGCCGTGAAACTCACGGCAAGATAATTTATCTATATAAATCAATGTTTAGTTACTTCAGTTTAATTGCTTAGAGATATTTTCCTATTATATTTTTTAGGAAGTAACGTTGATGGTTGTTGTAACCACATCAAACTCTGTAATGCCAGGATATAAATATAGACCCCTGAAAGGCTGTAAATCATCCCTCGATCAATACAATTTAAGCACATCGCCACCCTAGCTTATCTAGGTTTTTACCGACGGGTTCTGGCTCTTGACGCGGGACTGTATCTGTTAAGTTCGATCTTCAGTGAAGAGGTAAGTCCCGCCACTATCTCGGTATATCTTGCTTTGTCTAAGACTGTATCGGTTAGGTTCGACCTCTTAGTCAGATCGAGTATACTGCATCACGTCCGTACAATATCTATCAGTTTACTAAGCTCTCTCTACCGTCGTCGGTCTCATGTTGCATCGGTTCGGTTCAATCTACGAGGCTGCCGACAGTAGATTGAGCCGTAGGCTTGTAGGTTTCTGCCCGGCGTTTTATCGGAATGGTTAGCCAATGAGTTATCTGTATCTTGAGCAACACGCCTAGCGTATCGGCTTGGCTTCTCAGCCGATACGCACCCGTCTTCAAAGACTTACATCGAATGTCACGCCTACTGCATCAGCCTTTTCTGTCGATGCACGTATATCTTCAGAGATGTCCTCCCATCGGTTCAGCTGGCCGATGGGTTTGGTCCGCCCTTCCTTCCGTACGGCCGATCTGACGTATGTCGTCCCATCGCCCTTGGCCTCGGTTTCTTACTGTCTCGGTTAGGTCCGATCTTCGAGATCGGTGCTAACGGCACCATCACGGTGGGCGACGGATCTCATGCTGTGGGAGGAGCAGGCCCCACTCCTAGTTCATCGCTCACTATATCTAGAGCGGCATCAGCTTTGTAACCGGTGTCTTTTATACGATTCCTTGTCAGTTCGTATATGCTTTTATCGGCTTTCTTGAACGAGCGGTACATCTTTCGTTGGCAACCAGGAGAGATCCCACGTGCTTTGCTTTTCTCTGAATGCTCTTTGGTGCCTCCATCGGCTCTGCGACCGATGGATCAGGATCTTGCTTTCACTACACCCAGAGTCATCACGTTTTTCGTTGATATCTGTTCACGCCTTCATCAGCTCCCTAGCCAATAGAAGAGTGTCCTAATCCCTATTAGCGACCACCCGATAGCAAGAGCCATCCGGACGCGGCCGATAACCAACTTGACCCTATCGGTGGCCAACCAATAGCGAGAGCTCGTATTGACACATCGTTCGACTGACCTGTTCGTCTCACCTCCTTGTCACTTGCAGGGTCAAATTGACTAGCACGTCCGTACCTACACTGTCACGACAGAGAGCGAGTTGAGGTACCCGTGTCGGAGCTAAGCGGACCTCCTAGGCCTCGGTCCACGTACCTCGAGCCATAGAAAAAAGTCGACAGATCTGCACTGTAGCTAAACAGACCTTCCAGACTTCGGTGTGGTCACGCCATGCGCACGGGATCATACAGAAACACATGCAAGTCTAAGTTTGGTCTGTTGGGAGCTCTCTTCCATGCTACCTAGCAAGAGGACAACCACATGAGCAAATTATATCAATCCACTAACTTTATGGTGGTGAGAACTGATACTATGAATGACCAGAACATGTGGCTAAACAACACATACCGGTAAAAAGAGAGATCCACCATCAGCAATGAAGAAATGGCCTCTGCCTAAACCCTCACTAATGCATGTCACATTCATGGACACCAACAACCCATTACCAGTTTACCACTCATGTATGTCTGTAATTCTGAATTCAACAAAAAAAAAAGAAGCTAGCCGCCACAAAAATGTGGTGTAAACAAACTAATTAAACTCAGTCGCAGTTTACACGCAGTTGAATAATTTTTTTTTACCCTCACCAACCAAAATCCGCTCAAGTTTCAAGTTCTATATAAACTCGAGCAAACCACGACTGGTTAATTCAACCATAAACATCAAGAATTAAGCTAATTAATCCAAGATGGCATCGAGAGCAACAAATTCTACACGTGTAGTAGAAGTTGTCATCAAAATGTCATTCCTCGTGGTCTTCGCCATGGCGTTGCTCTCGCCATGCTGCGTCGACGCCACGTCGCGGTCACTCCTGGTCAGCTCCGGCGCTGCCGATGCGCCGGAAGCCGTTGGCGGCCAAGCTGCAGCGCCGGGGCCAGTGCCGACGTTCGGCGCGGAACCGCCTTTGATCGAACCGTCGTCGCTGCAGCGGCACAGCCACGGGAGGAGAGTGGCCATGTCAAGAAGAGCAACCACGGTGACCACGAGAAGGCGCCACCGCCCAAGAAGCACCACGAGAAGGTGCCGCCGAAGTCCAAGCACCACGGGTACCACGCTCCACCGGAGTTGGACACCCCAGATGCACCGGCGCCGGTGAGTCCCCACCACGGTGGTGGCAAGAACCCTGCGTGGCCGCATCCCGGCAACCAGTGGCCACCCCTGCCGCCATTCCACCCGCCGCCGACACCGGAATGGCCGCATCCAGGAAAAAAGTGGCTGCCGCTGCCGCCGTTCCACCCACCGCCGACGCCGGCATGGCCGCATCCTGGTGGCAACAAGTGGCCACCACTGCCGCCATTCCCGTTCCACCCGCCGCCGGTCCCGGCATGGCCGCAACCAGGCAACAGGTTGCCGCCACTGCCGCCGTTCCCGTCTCACCCTCCGCCCACGCCGGCGTGGCCGCACCCCGGCAACAAGTGGCCACCACTGCCGCCGTTCCCGTTCCACCCTCCGCCGATGCCGGCATGGCCGCACCCAGGCAACCAGTGGCCCCCACTTTCGCCGTTTCACGGCAGCGACGTGCCGGCGACGAAGAAGATCGCTAAGGAAGAAGAAGCGCACGAGTGATGAATGCATGCAAAGGAATTTTAACTGAATGAAATGAAGTGTCAAATTAAGCTTCATTAGATTTAATCATTTAGATAACACAAAAATTAGTACGAATAAATTTCGCATTTGGACAGCATTTGTCCAACATGATTGATATTTGATCTTCCCCCGTGAGGGCATGGCGATATGAATAAAGCAACATAACAATTGAGTTTGCTTATTGTTGTGCTAGTTGTGCATGCATCCTGGTATGATTGAGCAATTATCAGAGGGAACTATATATACAGAAGGCAAAATATATTGAATACTACTTACGTTTTTAAATATATTAGGCATTTATCTTATTAAATTAACTATATAAATATTATTATTTTGTTGTGAACTTGTGATTGTTTTATCATTAAAGATAATTTAAGCATAGCTTATATATATATATATATATATATTTCCACTACATTTTTGAATATGACTAATGTTAAAATATAATAAGTTAATAATAACATATATTTAAAAATGAATTGACTACTAATTAGAAGTATGCGAGGATTACGTTAGGTGCTTTTTTTAACTATATAGTATTTCAGTTATAAGCAAGTTAGTTAAAACTTAATAAGAAACTTAAATCATGATTCAAACATATCTTCAATAACTGTTTTTTAAGCACTACTATTTAAATACAGATATTTAAATATATCATAATCTTTTAAGTCATTTTTTATTATCTCGCTATGCTAATTTTAGTTTTTCTTATTATGACTTAGAATTTTACAATATACTGATGACTCTAAGTTTTTTTTATATGGTCAAACCATCTTAACCAATATTAAAAAGTGTTTCTTCAATTGGTGCTAGCTTTAGTCGATTATGTATATTCTTGTTTCGAACACAGTCTATTCTTATATGACTATCAATCTAGGATAGCATATATATTTCTGTAACACTTAATTGTTAAACATGACATCTTTTTTAGTTCAACATTTTATCCCATATACTATAGCAGGTATAATTATCATTCTATAAAACTTATGTTTTAACTTTTACGTTACCCTTTTATCACAGATGATACTAGATGTTTGACGCCACTTCAATCAGCGAATTATATGGGTAATGTCCGTATCAATATCCCTATCCATTTGTAATATCGATCCTAAATATTGAAAGGTGTCCTTAGGCATTACTTGGTCTACTAAACTCACATCTCCCTCCTCATGTGCAATGGTACTAAAGTCATATCTTAAGTATTTAGTTTTAGTTTTGCTTAATCTAAAATATTTGGACTCAAGAGTCTGCTAGTATAACTTGAGTTTTCTAGTTATTTCTATCCGGCTCTCATCAACTAATACTACATTATTTACAAAGAGCATACACATATTTCTTGTAACCTCGTCCATTACTAAGGCAAAGAGGTATGGACTCAAGCCTCATCCCTGATATAATTTTATTTTAATCAAAAAGTAATTTATGTTACTATCATTTATTCAAACATTGGTCATAGTATTATTGTACATATTCTTGATAAGAGAGACATACTTTATTGAGACTTTATGTTTATTTAAATCATATCATATAATATTTTTTGGTATCTTATCATAAGACTTCTCCAAGTTAATAAAAACCATATATAGATCATTTTTCTACTCTCTAAATCACTCTATAACTTATCTTATTAAGAAAATTGCTTTTATGGTTGATCTTTTGGATATAAAACCAAATTAGTTCATAGAGATCTGTGTCGTTTTTTTCAAACGGTGCTCGATAACTCTCTCACGTAGCTTCATAATGTGGCTCATCAACTTAATTCCCCGATAATTACTATAACTTTAGATATCTCTTTTATTTTTGTAGATTGGTACCAATATACTTCCCCTTCACTCTTTAGACATCGTGTTCGATTGAAAAATATTATTAAATAACTTGGTTAGCCATACTATAGCTATATCCTCGAGGCATCTCCATATCTTGATTGAAATAACATTAGTACCCATTGCCTTACCCTCTTTCGTCCTTTTCAAAGTTTCTTTAACCTCGTATTCTTGGATTCTCCACACAAAACTCTTATTAGTATCATCTGAAGAGTCGTCCAACTAGATGGTGGTGTCATTGTTCTCACTATTAAACAAATTATCAAAATACTCTTACCATCTATATCTAATCACATCCTCTTTCATCAAAGACTGCTCCCTCTCATCCTTAATACAATTAACTTGGTTGAAGTCTCTTGTCTTTCTATCATAAGCTCTAGTCATTCTATAGATGTTCTTCTCTCCTTCTTTTGTACTCAGACATTATAGATTCTCAAAAGCCCGCCCATTTGCCTTACTCACAACTAGTTTTGTGGTCTTCTTTGCCACCTTATACTTCTCTATCTTGTACTCACTCTTGACATGGTATAAGCATTTATAACATTCTTTCTTCTTCTTAATAGCTCTTTGCATATCTTTGTTTTACCACCAAGTGTCTATAGTTTCGTATACATTCCCTTTAGTTACTCTAAACACCTCTAAAGCAATCTTCTAAATACATGTTGCCATCTTCTCCCACATATTATTTGCATCGTCTTCTTCCTTCCAAGAGCTCTCTTTGATAACCATTTCCTTAAAAACATTTGATGTCTCCCCTTTCAACTTCCACCACTCGATTATTGCAATTTTGGATTATTTATTCCTATGAGGATGCACCAAAAAGAGAAAGTCAGACAACACTAGTTTATGTTAAGAAACCACACATTCTCTAAGTATCACATTACAATCCACACATGCTCCTTTATCCTCTCTTCTCATAAGGATAAAGTCAATCTGACTAGAATATTAACCTCCACTAAAAGTCACTAAATGCGATTGTCTCTTTCTATAGAAAGTGTTGGCTATCATCAGATCAAAGGCTATATCAAAGTTCAAAATTTTCTCTCACTCCTGATTCCTACCACCATACCCAAAACCTCCATATGTCACCTACAAATATGTACCTGTTACACCTACATGATTATTAAAATCCCCTCATATAAAAAGCTTCTTGCTACTAGTTACCGTTCTAACCAAGCCATCTGTCTTCCTAGAAATGTCTTAGCACTCTCATCCTAGCCTACTTAAGGGGCATACACACTAATTACGTTTAAAACCATATCACTAATAACAAGTTTAACTAAGATAATCATATTCCCTTGCCTTCTCACCTCCACCACACCATTCTTGAGACTCTCATCAATCATAATTCCTAATCCATTTCTATTTGAAGTTGCCCCTATCTACCAGAGCTTGAAACCGGTACTGTCCACCTCCTTCGCCTTCTGACCCTTTCAATTAGTTTCTCGAACACACAAGATATTTACATACCTCATAACCACTGTCTTGACTAGCTCTCTTAACTTACCCGTAAGAGACCATATATTTTAGCTACCTAAATGGATTCTAGTTAGCTCGACTTACTTTCTTACCCTTTGCACCCGTTGAGTCAGCTGTGAAGACCATTACTCATTTTTCACCTCACCCGAGCGCTAATATGGTGCGCCACTAAGGATACGATGGCCCGATTCTTACTCACTTAACACCATGTCCAGATCACGATATGACGCGTCACAGGAGTGACGACTCAGCTCTTATCTATTTAACACCATACCCGGGTTCTGATATGGCGCATCACTAAGAGGGTTAGGTGCTTTTTTTTTACTGTAAAGAAAGTGAAAAAAATTGCTCAAGCTGATTTGTGATGGGCCAATCTGATTGAAGAAATATCTAGGCCGTTTCTTACTTCAATACTATCTGGAATGAAAAAGGTTCATTTAACTCCCTTAACTATTAGCCGAGTTTAATTCATATTCCTTAGCCACAAAATCAATATAAAAACTCCCTCAAATATTGAAACTATATCAATTTAACTTCCTAAAGGATTTTGATGGTGGTTTTATCCCAAGTGATACCTATATGACACATTGGTCTAGCATTCATCCAAGGTGACGATGACATGGGCATTTATATGGCATCGTAACAAGAAAAAATAAAAAAATATGATGGGGCTTACATGTCAGTGTTCACTCTCCTTTTATCTTTTCATCCAATCGGCACATAGGGGCAGTGGTAGAGGGACATCGACACACTTTTTCAGTGGTGAAGGAGGCAACAATGCGGCGAGGGGTGGCTGGTCCTAGGATCTTGTAGGCAAGGAGAACCCATTGCCCTTGGTCCCCAAAGCCGGAACGCTAGCAATGAGGATGACGGTAGCGGGTAGAAAAGAACGACGACAACAGCCATGGTGACGGTAGTTCTGACGACTTGGTGGCATGGTGCTATGGTGGGTGAGCACCAATGAGCCACGACGGAGGTCCCAGTGGTAGGGTTGAGCCCAAGGCATCCGAGAGCGGGCTCGCACCACACAGCCATGA
This sequence comes from Oryza coarctata, assembly GCA_030770085.1. Taxonomy (NCBI): domain Eukaryota; kingdom Viridiplantae; phylum Streptophyta; class Magnoliopsida; order Poales; family Poaceae; genus Oryza; species Oryza coarctata. Next base: position 2,062,073 of record CM061483.1, read on the forward strand.
GGAAGCCAAATAGGATGGCCACGATGCAAGGTCACGTCAGCGATCTCACTAGGGAAGGAGAGGGAAAGAGGAGCTCTTCTCACAAGGAGCTCATTTGTACCTTCTATTGAAGAAGAGGAGGAGCTACGACGATGAATCTTGGAGTTGAACGGGGACAGCCAAAGCCCTAGCTCCAGCAAAATGGCTCCAACAACATTGATCTAGACGTCGAAGGCTAGTGTGGCTTCAAGCACTAGATGGACTTGGCTCAAGATGGGCACTGTGGAGAGAGATAGAGATAGAAAGGCAGAGAGGATGATGGTGATAGGGATGGCAAGCTTGAGTGAAGGAAGAAGCAACGCGTGGTGTCGACTTAGCTCGAGCTCGAAGCTTCTATACGAGGGGAAGAAAGAAGAGAGAAGGATAATGGGTCCTACTTTTTTTTAATTTTTTTTCTAAAGGTTGTTTTAAATAATTTTTGTTAACTGAAGGGTCACCGTCATTTGCTACCTAAGTTGCTAGATAGGCACCAAGTGAGACAGAAACAACTATCAAAACCACCCAATAAATTAAATTAATCCGGCTAAAGGAGTATCTGTAGCCGGTTTTACGTGCCTCTGTACATGATTTTACCAATAAGGTACTAATTAATTAAACTTGGTCAACAGTTAATCAAAATAGACCATGTCAACACAAACACATTACACATTAGGGCCAAGGATTTGGCCCAAGGGCCCGTTTCTAATCTTTGTTCAAATGTCTGACTGATTTGCGTTCGAAGTTCTAGCTATCTACTGATATTCCTACAACCGTATCCGATCAATAATACTGATGTTCATTTCAAAGAATATACTTATATATACTGATCAATTATCTAAAAAAAATACTGATCAAATGTACACGGGTGTGTTACTGTCAGAATAAGTCAGTCAAAAGCTCAGTCTCTTGGACTGACCAGCTCCAGTTCTAACGTTAAAGATAACATGCATTGCTACACACTACGTACACAAACGTCATTGTCGCAACAAGTTTTTTGGGCAAGAAAGATCAAGTGATCAATGGATGTTTTGAGTCTCTACTGGATTGACTTCTTCGCATGAGATCCCTGAATGAGCGCGACATCGATCTGCATGCATCCGCGTGCACAGAAGATTCAGACTCCAAACCGTACTCCCATTCCGCCAAGTGTTAGTACCACATTAGCCAACGTAGGAGTATTAATTTGAACTAGCTGAAACCCCGCGCGTTACCGCGGGCAGCTTAATCAAAACAAACATGGAACGTACGAACGGCAATAATGATTTCTTTATGGGCAAAATTTTCTATACAAAATACATAAAATTTGCATGAACAAAAGTAAATTTGAGATATATTCTGTTGTATAAACCTAGAAGACATACCTGAGTATGGAATATATACAGATGTCATGATTTAATTGGAAGATGAGTCATCGCAAACTATGGCATACTAAGCTGGTGTGTGCAAATGCCAGCCTATGAACATGATATACGATGCACAATCTCTGTGCAGTTGACCATTAACCGTGTTTGATTCTATGCATGCTGTCGAACTGATGATTTTATAAGTATTGTTTGGCGATTTGTGTGAGATTGAGTGGAAAGACCGAGAAGAGACTTTTTGTCAACTCATCGTCATTGACATCGATCTGAAGCTGCCACACATTCCATACAAAAAAAATCCAATGAATATTTAGCTTTGCCTATCCTGATAATTGACAAATACCAAAATTAATCTTAATGGAATGTTTTTGGGAGACATTATGTAAAATAAAATAAAGATCACTGTCACATGATTCTACATGAGCTAAAGCACGAATCAAATAAATTTAGAATAAGATATGTTATCGTTTACGGCAAAAATTTATACAGACTAGCGTATTGGTATAGCGGCTTTGTTGTGTTTGATGAAAACCGATGGTTTTTAATAAATACCGATAGTGATGGATCAGCGATGATTGATGAATCGACTAAAGACAATGGTTGATAGATCAGCTGGCAGATTTAAGTATGGATTTAAGTGTGGGTTCGGATAGATCAATTGTCATGTAAATGACTAAGCACAGATTGGTTTATGGGAGATAAAGTTATCTTTAGAGATATATATTGTAATTAGGCAACATTTTATTATAATTAGAAAGTTTTGTTAGTTTCTAGGTTGCCATAGATATTATATACATATAAATCATGTGTTACTTTAAAAAAAACACACAACTCAATACAACAATTCTCTCGACGCATCGCTAACCCTAGTTCTCTAGATTTTTCTGACGGGTTCTAGCTCTCATCGCGAGGTTGCATCGTTTTGATTTCTGGCGAAGAGGTAAGCCCCGACACCCAACAGTTGTATTGGCTAGATTGATTTTGTCTAAGGCTTTATCGTTTTTATCTCTTAGATTTCCCTAGTTTGGTCAATATAATTATTGGTTTAACTTGATATATCGGTTATATCTAAGACTGCATCGTTTTCGATCTCTTAGATTAATCTAGTGTATATATCACACATACGTAGAATCTATCGGCTAAATAGGCTTTTTTTTAATCTTCAATCTAATTCTGTCTAGATTATATCCAATTTATTAAATTACTGCTAATAGGTTAAATCCTATTAAGTTGTTAGGTTTTATGCAACGTTTTATCGAAGATCTAACCAAGTATAGTTATAATTAAACTTAATGCGTGTTTTTATCATAAGTTATCCTTATATATATTGGACCATCAGCCGATATTCATCTTCTATTTTAATGATTAAAAATCAATCCGGTCTTACTAGATTCAATCTTATACTGTCTCGATTTAATCTGATATATTAAGATTGACTTTTTGTCCCTTCTATCGAGTAAGCAAGTCGATAAGTTTACTCGCCTATATCATTTTATATGTATCTCTATGTCCTCATCGATCTTATCGCTAGTACATAAGTGCTATCATTTCCATCGGTCATCGGCAGATGGAAGGAGCTCATTTTGGTTTTTACTTTTATCCATATTTCTTATTAATTGTAGTATCAAATTGACTTGCACACTCTTAATAAATCAAGCTAGGATCTACACTGGAGTTAAATAGATCTTCTAGGCTACCATGTGCGACGCAAGGGTCATCATCAGATATTTGTGCCAACAGTCATATATAAAGGATAGTGTGTATTTTAATGATAAGAACTCGATCCTTAAATGTGAGCAAGAGACTAAATGAAATATCAACCTGAAAAGATATGAGATGCACCATTTTGAAAATAAATACCACAATATAAATGCTAATAGGTCATAGCAAGAAGAATAATTCTTGTAAAGTTTGGCTATGTTCATGAAGGAATTTGAGCAACACATTAAGGTGCCATAGGAACACCATTCTAAATCTAAAATCTCAAGAACTTGTCGGCAATTGAACATAACTGCCATCACAATCATCAACCTGCAACCTTTATATCAATATATAAATTAGCACATTTGATTGCTGCAATATGAAGAATAGCATGCAATTAAAAGGTTCGTATGAAATAAAAATGAGTAAATCCAATGTATAATCTTAAATTAACAACCTATTATGTAGCATGCTACAGGCATCCTCTGTCAATGATTTATGGCATGGTAAGATGGGCTGAGGTTTGGACTATAAATGAAGCTGCTCGGTCTAGCAAAGCATGATTCAATAATATAGTGAAAATGTAAGTATGATTTGGAGTGGTAAGATACAGATGGAAACATTGGCAAAAGCTAACCTAATGTTTTTCATATGATTGTTTCTTAAAGCAGTAAATAATATTCCAAAATGAATAGGCAGTTCATTGTTCTCATCAGTACCACGATGAAATCCATCAAGGACCCTGAAGGAGGTAGCAAGGCACAATCTGTAGGTTGGAGTAAATTGCAGCCAATCGATAAGATATAACATTTTGAACTTTGTAAACTAATATCATAAATAATTAGATTAATAGTGGCAATTATATGTGTAACTTTACTGGATAAAATAGTTTTACAGAAGTACAATTCCATTGCACATCAACCAACATACTGAATAGAAATTAGCTGAATAGCTGTTAACTTAAATTTTAGAAACTGTACGAATTAAATCATACATAAATCAAAGCAGGGTTGCAGGGGCAACGTGCGCATGCCCAATATTGCCCCATCGCTTAGAAGAGAAATAGCCCATATAGCTAAATAAGGAGTAGATGCTAACACTGAGAGACATGTACACTGGAGCTCCTTAGTAACAAATGAAGAAGAATAATGATTTATTAGTAAAAACAACACTTGGTAACCAAATCCATACATACCTTTTGATTTACTGATTAGCATGTTGAACTTTTGGTCAGTCTACTGACCACTCAGAGAGCCCCATTTTACGGTTAATAAATTTCCATATTATCTTCAATAGAAAAAGCATAAAAGCATGTCTATAAAACTTATGGCCTAAAACCGTAGGCACAACGCGATGCGACAATCAGGAGGTACAACCGTTAACTAAGAGATGAAGATAACCCTACATAGGTCTATGCCTAAAACACCTATATTACCAAAAGAAAGCGCAATGCTTAAGTGGAGGAGGTCGAATATCATTCTATAACCTTCGGACTCACGTTGGACAGTTGCAACAGGGCTCGGCACGACGCCAATGTTAAATTCCTGTGTAAAAGGACATACGCTTCAGTAACTTCAATAGCATGGAACGCATGGTGTAATAATCTAAAAATGACATGGTGAATAACAGGAATTCCTTAGAACAAAAGAAGATAATAGGAATCGCGAAATAATAAAATCATGTAGATGTGTTAACTTTGAGATAGTGTTGAGCATCTTAACAGATAGTTTGGCTTGATATGTGAAGAATCCAAAATAGGTATAACACGGATTTTAGAATTAAAAGCACTCGGGGCGGGCACGATACGTAATAATCAACACTTTAGAATATCACGAAGAAGATTGCAAAAAGGATAGCTTAAGAAATAGTAAGTCAGTAAAGGCTACGTGGCATGGCTTGCAGCTAGCAAACAATGTTGTACAAAGCAGCTGCTCACGGCGAGCTCAATTTGTGCGAGGATGGGCCTGAAAGGAGGACACATTGCCATGAGGGGCATTAACTTTTTAATCATCAGGTCTTGAGAAGATGCATGCAACAATACTTCTTTCCTGTATGAAACCAAAATAAATCTTACAAAGAACAAGTGCACGAGCACCTGTTAAAGCCAGTGGAGGCGTACTCCTGGAGCCCCTACCGGTAGCCATTGAAGGGCCCAGCCAGGCAAATGGTCACCGATGCAAGTGGCCGCCGATTCTGCTGGGGATAGCACGGCCGGCCAATAGGCAAAGGCGCCGGCGGCCGTCGATTCTACCGGAGGCAGCAGCGGTGGTGATTACGGCTCGAGGGGGCAGAGAGGGGACGATTAGCTAGGCAGCCGGAATGCGATTTTTGGGAGGCGGTACCAGTGGCTTCTTCGATTTGGAGAGGCCGCTCCACCGGCGGCGTCGATTTGGGAAAGCGGCTCTGGCAGTGGGACGATTCGACAAGGAGACGGAGCGATTTGGGGGGAGTCACACGCTCGCAGCAGTGGTTTGGAAGGAAACTGACGAACAAACAGGAGGGAGAGGGAGGAAGCAGAGGCGCGCGTCCACGTTGGCATCCTGTGCTGGGAACACCTTTGTGCTGTAGCTGACCCGAGAGGGCCAAAGGACAGCACGCGGGTGGTTTGATCTGATTTGGACGGCTGCGATCGCATGGATTACTGCTCTACTGTAGAAAGTACAGTACCTGGGCACTTGGCCGCTTGACGTTCCCCTCCCAAAAAAATTAAGTTCTACGTGATACAATACTTGGTGACATCTAACTTTAATATCAGATAGAAATGTATATTAGAGATCGGATTGATAGAGTTTGAAACCTTCTAATTGAGATTTTCGTGTTTTATTTTATATAGATGATATTTTATTAGTGTTTATGGATAGGAGAGAAAAAATATCCTAAGGAGGCAGGCCAATCTCTTTATTAAGGGATTAAGCCCAACTAATCACATCACCGCTGCTTTTTGTGCTAATTTAGCCTAGCTTATCCATCTTCATTAGTTTGTGCTATAATCTATCTATTTTCGCTGTGAGAGTGTGAAACTGTTGTAGGTTCGTCCCAAAAATCTTTCATTCTGCTTATGAGATTGTTGTTTATCCATAGTTGAATCGACTCCGCTAGCCAGTTTGATCTATAAAATATATCTTTCTTTAGGTTAAAGATGGTTGGAGAGTACTGACGCTATTTGCCTAACATGAATTGGCAACTCCATTGGGGAGAAAGTTTCGGCCATATTACGGATTAATCTATCTATCTATTACTCTATTAAAACCCATGGTGATTGTTGACTCTATTACACCACAAAGTTTTTAGGTGATTTTCTTGTGTTGGTTCAAAAAGATGCCAATAAATACATAGGGGAGTACTGTGTCTAATCCAGACAATTTGTTACTAATCCATATAACAACATAGGAGTGTGTTAACGCTAAAATTTAGACGATCCGATGGCGCTAAAGCCGATCGGCTGGGAGATCCGATGGGGCTAAAACCGATTGGCTGAGAGGGGTTTAATGTAGTTATCGGCCGATGGAGATACTGAGACAAAACCGATGAAAAACTGTAGAAAAGCCAATCAGATTAGTAGAAGATTGGATCGGCTTGAAGACAGTGGATTGTTCAATCGGGATCAGGTCTGAGAAGCCTGAGGAAAGAAAGGAGAAGGATCGGCTTGACTAAAAGAAGGTCCGATAGCTACAGTGGAGAAGCCGATCAAGTTGCAGCAAAGGAAGACTTGGTTACAAATTGAAAGATTATTCAGATGAAACCGAGTTTGGGAAGAGCCGTGGACTTTATGGCAGGGTGCTTATTTTTATAAATTATAACCTTACTCAATTAGGGAGATTTAGCTGGTTAGTTAACTTCTTTAGGAATATTTTCCTTTGTTCTTATTAGGAAATAATATTTGATGGTCGTAAACGCGTCGAACTTTATCTGTAAATTCAGGGTATAAATATAGACCCCTTGGGAACATGTAAGATATCTCTCGATCATATATAAATTCGGCGCATCGCCACCCTAGTTCATCTCGGTGTTTACCGGCGGGTTCTGGCTCTCGACGCGGGGCTGTATCGGTTAAGTCCGATCTCCGGCGAAGGGGTAAGTCCCGCCACCATCCCGATATGTCCTGCTCTGTCTGAGGCTGCATCGGTTAGGTCCGACCTCTTAGGGCGATCGGATGTATCGCATCACGTCCGTGCTGGACCTATCGGCCCGTTAAGCTCCCTTTGCCATCGTCAGTTTCGTGCTGCATCGGTTAGATCCGACCTACGGGGCTGCCGACGGAAGATCGAGCTTTAGGCCTATAGTCTTCTGCACGGCGTATCATCGGAGTGCTAGCCGATGAGTTATCCATGATCTGAGCTTCACGCCCAGCACATCGGCCCCTCGGCCGATACGCATCAGCCTTTAAAGACATTCCACGATGCATAATGTCAAACGTATCGGTCCCCTAGCCGATACACACTCGTCTTCAGAGAGGCGTCCTCTCATCGGCTCAGCTAGCCGATGGGTTCGCTCCTATCCTTGCTACGGTATAGCCGATCCGGCGTCCTTCGTATCATCGTCGCTGGCCCCGGCCTCTACTGTCTCGGTTAGGTCCGATCTTCGAGGTTCGATGTTGATGGCACTGCCACGGCAGACGACGGGTCTCGTGCTGTCATATCCAGAGTGGCATCGGCTTTGTAACCCGTGCCTCCTTATTCTATTTCTTGCCTAGGCCGCATGCGTTTTCATCGGTTTTTCCAGCCGATGAATCACTGTTCGACTGTCCGGAGGGATCCCGTGCGCCTCGCCATCCTCTGAATACACACTGGTTCTTCCATCGGCTCTGCGGTTGACCTCTCGTCGGCACCTATCCACATCGGCTCCCCAGCCGATCGAACAGCATCCCGAACCTATCGGCAGTCAGCCGATAGCAAGCGTCTGTATCGGACCCGCTCGTTTCACTTGCTTGTCAATTACAGGGTTAAATTGACTGACACTCCTGCAAACCTCGATAAACATACCTCCCAGGTCTTCGTGTGACCGATCCGTTGTCCCTCTCTGATCGCGGGATTTTTTGGCGACGAGCAGAGTGGCCTTTAACAAATAAGATATGCAGCTAGTTTTGTTACCAATTCAGAGACACAACATCTCCTTGCATATTGGACACTCATCTTATCAACACGGTACTAATTAATTGACTATTTGCATAGTTAATAGTATGAGTAAAATTTGCTTGTGTCGGGAGTTCCTTGGGACATTATATTTGTTATCATGTTGCTTTTTTTAATAATCGTAGGTTGTGTGTATTTTAACTATGTAGAGACTAAAAATAATTTTAGAGTAATTTTACCATCTTAACATAATTGTCTAGTAAATTTTGCATAGTTACTTGTTAGCATAGGAACTGCAAAATAAAATTAACTTACTTATTCAGAAAAATTGACCAGATGTGTCAACAATAGCTGCAAGCTACTACTACTGATGCTGAGATTAGATCCGGCTCAGAATTGTCAGACTCCCAGAAACGTGTATGAGTATCAGTGGGTGCTAATTACTTACTCATTGTTGTCAAGAATCTTGCTGTTGGCCAATCATTTTAGAGTATCATCTATCATCAGTTCTGAGAACGAAAATTAACCCTGCAGGCTGCAGTGTTTTTAGATAATCACCCAATTCTCATGTGTTCTTACCTAAAATCTCAATTATTAGCTACCTTTTCAGTAATCGACACCAAAATCATATCCTATCTTCTCCATTTAATTTGCCGCTCTTTAGACATGATGGGAGACGTCATACTATGGTCATCATATGCTAGTTCATAAAGTTGGACTTGTAGTTTCACATTAATCACTTACTACTGGCCAATGAGGAAGTTTACTTGCTTTACTTGCATTCTTTTCCTGCCTCTGAAAGGGAAAAAAAAAGTGAGAGGATGACCAAAGAGCTTCTTGATGTGAGGTGCAGAAAAAGACAAGGAATTTTTTTCATAAAGAACCAAGATCAAGATCGGTAGCATCTCTTGCGCCTTTTTATTTGGTAGGGAGATTGCATCTAAAATGGTAGACATCAACATCATCATCAGACATGTTGTAAAATTTTTAGTAAGAGATGGATTTGTTAAATTAACTATATCTCCAAGTTGAACTGAAATCATAGAATTACGAGGTGAAATAAGGTCATCATTAGACCATCTTCATCTGACATATCTAACTAACCTAAAATTACAATATATGAATGAGTTTAGCCTAATAAACTGTATATAATTTTATAGTCAGCGTCAAAATTTTATATGTACAACAATATAAATTTCATTCATACATAATATTGTAATAGCGAGACATCCAACATACTATCTATATTAAAACTAACATATCAGAGTCATAACATCGTGTTCTCTTCAAATCAGAGCAGATTATCAAAATACTATCAAGCTACCACTTATAAAAAAAATTATGGACGGATGAATGTCATGAGATAAGTAGACAAGTAGCCTGTGGCTTGTTCAACCTCAGCTTGGGCTTCTTCTACTGTTTACACCACAGCCGATGCCGGTGGGGCCCACCCGCTCCCGCAGCAACCGGCAAAGCCAAGCAGCGGAACACACGGCTCAGATCCTCTCCCACGGCCCCACGACAGCCATGTGTCTCGCTGTCAAGGGGCCCCACGGATCTCCGGCCCCATATGTCATTGACACGTGGCGTCCCCGCCAAACAGTATGCCGGTCCCGCGGCCAGTCAGCCACATCGACAGTCTGCTCGCTTCCTCGCAACCACGCGGCATTTTCTTCAGCCCCTACGAATTTACCGTTTCACCCCTCGCCTCGCCCTACTCGCCTTCCTTCCCTACACCAACCTCACGCACCTACGCGGGATCTCGCCGTGCGTGTCTCCTCGAGAGTCGTTCTACTAACCTACCGGTCTATACACCAGGTCTATTCCATCTCCGATGCAACAGCCATTTCCGCGGCCGGATATTCCGTTCCTTCCGTAGACCCACCTCATAGATTGTGGGGCATCCGAGCGGTCCATTTTGCATCGAGATGGGTGTAAAGGAGGTTTGGTCTATGCACCGGGTCCATGCCGGAGTGCCTCCGGCTCTCTTCCTCTTCTGCTCGGCCCATACCCTACTACCTTCCCGCCGCCTCCGAGCAGCAACCTCCCAAACCACACCCGCTTACGCCTCCGCGCGCGCCGCCGCCGCCGCAGCAGCAACCGCCTCTCTCCTGCGTTGACCGGGAGCTGACTGACCAGCCGTCATGGACCCGCGCTTCCTGCCGCTGCCGGCGCCGTCGTCGGCCGCGCCGCCGCCGCGGGGGCACCACCGGAGGGCGCACTCGGAGACGTTCATCCGGCTTCCCGACGCCGACCTGCTGCTCGACCCGGACGGCGAGTTCGCCTTCTCCGACCTCGACTTCCCTTCCCTCTCCGACGACTCCCCCGCGGCGTCCGACCCGACGCCGCCTCCCCCGCCGATGCTGCCTCAGTCGGCCGCTTCTCTGGCGCCGCGGCCACCCAGTGGGGCACACATGAGGAGCCTCTCGCTCGACGCCGCGTTCTTCGATGGACTCGCGTTCCAGGGAGGGGGAGGTGGGAGTGGAGGCGGGGGTGGGCATAAGAGGAGCGCGTCAATGGATGGCGAGAGCTCGCTGTTCGAGGGCGAGTCGGCGCCGCCGGACTGCGCCAAGAAGGCCATGACCGCCGATAGGCTCTCCGAGCTCGCGCTTCTCGACCCCAAGCGCGCGAAAAGGTGAGAGTTTTTCACACTACGATTTCAATAGAAATGGAACCAGGGTTATTTAGAAAAAAAATATTTTCAAGAACTTTTTGTTTAGCTATTCCCCTTTACTATCTCAACTTGGTAATTAATCTTGAAAATATTTAGTTCGCGGTTGCTGGTCTATTGTGCTGCTTTTCTGAGATGAGCTCTTTGTTGTGTTCTCAATTTGATCCTTATGTTCTTCAGTCCAATCCCACTGTAAACTGTAACTTGGTTTCATGGTGGTAATCTCTGCTGTGTAGGATCCTGGCGAACAGGCTATCAGCGGCGAGGTCAAAGGAGAGGAAGATCAAGTACACCAGTGAGCTGGAGAGGAAGGTGCAGACGCTGCAGACAGAGGCAACCACGCTTTCAACACAGCTCACGCTTCTTCAGGTATTCATTATAACTTTGCTTTTTTACAAAAAGTTGTTTGTAATGTGTAGTATGATTGCTAGAACCGGACCTAATTATTTTACTCAAGCTTGTGCACCCCTGCAATTACTATCATAAAAGTGAAGCTAATACTTTGTCTGATCGGTTGACTTTTGTTTGGTTATGCTTTGCTTATTCTCTTGTATTGAACCTAACTAAAACAAAGATTTTGGCATGATATTAGCAGTTGGAATAAGCAAACTGTTGCCTTTAGATGCATCTTCACATTGATACGGCATTGTTTCAGCCTAGTTATTGTTTAAATAACATCAATTTCTACTTGACACTGTCCAGTGCAAACAGTTTACTGTCCACTGGTATTTTTGATATGGAAGATCACAAAAAACTACTGTATTCATTGATGGTTTCAACATAAATTGTTTTTTACTTTATGGTTACAGCTGTTGCACATTGTCTTCTGGTTTTGATTTTTTAAGATTATCTAACAACGAGTGATATCCGCACAGAGCCACCCCTAGTTCTTTCCAAGTTCAAAATTGCTAGCTCCTCTGGTATGATCGACAATTGATTGTTCAGGCATACTGGATTCTATGATAATTGATAATTCATTGTTCAACATTAGTCTTCTTTTGGTTAAATTTATTTTCAACTGTGAGTACCGCCATAGTTCTGTACTTGCAAAGTTCACTTTTCCAGGACGAGCAAGTTTTAGGAATGCCTGGTTTTGTTCTAAGAACTTTCTTGCTATTGTGAATTTATAATTCTCAAGGGTACTTGACTAGGCCATCTAACCCTTGAATCCTATCACTTCTGCACTTTTTGAGACCAGATGTTTGTGATTTTGGAGGGATCTTATGATAATCCTGCTTATAGCTGAATGCTCTGTGGAAAATAAGCTGATCTACTGGATTTATATGATTTTGTAAATATTAATAGCTGGCTCGTGAATGTATCGGTTGGTAGCTGACAAATTATAATTCTTTTTTGCTCTGAAAATATTACGAGAAGTTTGTTTCAGGACAATATGGTCACTGAACGCATTATGCAATTTTCTTAATTTGGTTTTGTCTGCAAGTGTTCTAGTAGCTGATGTGACAACTGTAGGATTTATTGCATACCTATATACTTTATAGGTTGGTCATGTCAGAAACAGGGTTGTTGATGCTATATCTGACAGCTGATTTGATTAAAGATGTGAAATTAGGTGGGAGGCTGAAACTTTGGTTTGGTAGTCAGGGCTAACAGCTGATGTTTATCTTTCTTTATAAAGCTTCGTTAGTACTAACCAATTTGTTTATATATGGAATCAAGAATTAAGTGATTTTTAAGGAAATTAGGGTTTTTACTTCTTGTTAATGCTATTTCTGACTAAGATAAGTTTAAATTGTTACTGTGCTGCTAACAATAAAGATGATGTTTCTGTCTCCTCTAGTGTTTATGTTTTCAGTGTTTGAATGTCCTATCCAATAGTGTGTTAGATTTTCTTAATGTCTTTTGCTCAGTACATAACTAATTTTATATCCTTTTTCATCTTGGAATTTACCTATGGTCAGAGGGAAACGTCTGGCCTAACTGCTGAGAACAGAGAGCTCAAACTTCGGTTGCAGTCCATGGAAGAACAATCTAAACTTCGGGATGGTATGTCCTATTATTTGAGAAGCTCCTCTGTCTTGTCATTAAGGCCCAGAAATAATGCTACCCTGTTTAGGGACCATTACAATGCAATTGAAATCAATGAATCCAATATATTTATCCAGATAAGCAAGCAACCTGTTGAAAGCTCTTTCTGTTTAATGCAGCTCTGAATGATGCCTTAAGAGAAGAAGTTCAGCGGCTTAAGATAGCGGCAGGTCATGTTCCAAACATGAATGGAAGCTCCTTCAATGGAGGACTACAGCAGCAGCAGATGCTGTCCTATTTCTCGCAACCACAGCAGATGCACTACTTAAGTGGCCACCAGGGTTGGCATCACCACTCAAATAATCCCCATAACTCTTTGAATGCAAGCCAGTCGATGAGCGGCCAGACCCTAAACGACTCATGGATTTAATGTGAGCAGGACTAAAGCACCTCAAGTTGCACGCTAACTGCCACTCATGTACAGTAAATATAGCTGATGTATACCTTATGCATATGAATCATCTGTAGGGTAGCTAGCTAATCTTTGTACCATTTACTCAAAATGCCATTCATCCACTCGATCAATCATCTGTTTCGTTTCTTAGGGGTAATGCCTTAGTCTGAAGGTTGAAAGACCTGTGTTTAACATGCCTGCCATGGTTGTTTTGTAAAGATGTTATAGTGAATGGAATGGTTCTGACTGAAACTCCTGTAGTTTCCCTATCTGCTTAATCCGTTGTCCATTGATGCCCACATATTTGGCTAACAGTGTCTCAATCGTGTGGTCTTGGATCCAGAAAACCTGGTTGGATCTGGAATTTTCAATACTAGTGGTCCATGCTGCCGATGAAAATTGGAAAACAAAAGATGATGAGAAGCCAAATTTTGCTGTGAACATTCAACATGCTCAGCAGTAGTTCTCTTGTTTACGCTCTGTTTGATTCCACAGGAATCATAGAAAAAAGGTTGGACCTGCTCCAAACGGCCATTGGAAGAGTTTGGCCAGGGGACATGATCTGCAAAGGTTAGGCATAGAATGTTCAGTTGTTGGGCTATCTCACTCATTTGGCAGCGGTATTTGATTCGGCATGATTTGGTGATGTGCATGCAAACATTGTCTCCTCCGCTCTGTGTTTGTCCGGTGTTTTGACATTGCCAAGACCCGTGGAACTTGTCCGACTTTCTGAGAGAGAGCACGCAAGGAAACTGATAGAAAGCAAAGATTGACATGACAGCCCATCCAGCCCACATCCCATTTGGCAGAGATGAACCCTAGCTTTTTTTTCTTTTTTTTTCTATGTTAATTCTTCTGTTGCATTTTCTTGGCATGATCATGCGTTTGTTTGTTTTCAAGTTTCAACGATACAATCGTGCCATTTTGGGATACGTATGCATGCTTCCATATCTGATTTTGGCATTTTGTGCTCACTCTAAAATGGAGTGGTCTAACAAAAGACAAAGGTTGAAGAACCAGGCGGCTGGTGACAGTCTTGTTTCATCTTTTTACTCGTATGCTTTTATACACTGCTGCAGTTGCTAAACACATGATACTACAAAATGCGATTTACGAAGTCTTGTTTGTTTTCCCTTTGTTTAACTAGGATTTCAGTGGTGTGTGTTCCAGATGTCTTTGTCAATTGCATAATCAGATGCCACGATTCCATGTAAGCACAGGGCCAACTGATGGAGGTCGGTAAAGCAACAAAAATGTTTTCGTTTTTATTTCCATATTTTTTATCATTTTTATTTTTATTGGTTACCATTTTCAAATGATTTGGTGGGCAAAAATGGAAAATAAGTGTAGGGAATTTCTGTTGCCATTTTTACCCCTACCAAACTGTTGATGTCTAAGCAAAGGTGTTCTCATTTTAGCTTAGTTTGGAAGGCAAGCTGTTGGACTGCACGGATCGTGCACCAGTGCCTCTCTAGTCTAAACCAAATCAAAGGTCTCATAGAAAAGGTGCACATGAGATATACTCAAGAAATGCTGTAGATAGAAACCTTGGTGGCATTAGTTGACCTAGGTCAAGGTCATGTCGCTCATGCGTCGGAGGAAGAGGCATATTGCCTGATTGCTTGAAAATCAAGTTGTGGTGTCATGTTAAGCTGGACCTTATGACTCTAGGCTATCTAAGGACTGCCAGGTGTATTTTTACCAGCCAAGCGAAACGAAGCAGGCAGATCATCCCTTCCCAGAGTTCACTCCTAGAGTTCACCATGTAAGCATCCCTAGGAAGTGAGGGCAGATCCTATACTCCAGGTGTTGCACTGTAAGAACCCCTTGCTGCCCCACAGAGGGCCAAGTGGTGTCCTCATGGTCTAAAGATAGATAGATGTGTGCCCAGCTATGAACCACATCATCTTATAAAGTAGTGCACGAGCTGTAAAACCCATCGATTGCATTAATTATTGATTCTCTCAAGCTGCCTCTTCGCATTTATACAAAAAGATGCGGCGTATCCAAGAGCCCAGACATGAATGGAAGCTCCTTCAATGGAGGTGCTATAATTTTTACTCTTTGCTTGAGCTTCAAACTGTGATCTTTTATTTCTGTCACTTTTACTACTGTTGGCCATCCTGTAATCTCATGTGCCCCCTACAAAATTTAGAATAATTGTGTAGACAAACCAAGTCTTGTTTTAATATGTAATTCAACAATTGTTAGTAGCTTCACAAGCTAGTCCATCGAGTAGCAGAACAGGTTACAAATTAATGCCTTTTTGCCTAAAAAGATGGTAACCACTACATTTATTTTCTATAGTTACGGCGTAATACATATGCAAATTGTATTATTCTGGCCTAGCTGTCTAATTTCTGACACTTGGATCTTGTTCCTTCCTAATACAGTTTTCAGTGTGCTCCTTCGTAGTTCATTTTATGATTTACGTTTTGTAGTATGTCACGCATCTTATTCTGCATTAGGAATTATATTGATAGACCAGGGATGATACTTTTAAGTGACTTAACAGACTAGTTGGGGATTAGGAGACAGCGAGACGCATTGGATGCTGCTGCAGAACAGCACTAGGTTGTTTACTTGTTCTATTGCTTTTGTATTATGCTATTACTTCAAGATTCTCTCTTCAACTACTAGAGGCCTTTTATTAGAGCAATTCTTATCATATTTCCCCAATTTTGTCTCACATGAGCAACATTTTTTTAACAGAAGTATGGCTGTTGCATAAAAGAAATACTGACAAGTGTCTTTTGAGTAGCTCTGTCACTAACAACTTGTCACTACCTTGTTTTGATCATTAGATTCGTACTCAGGAGGGGCACTCTTTTTCACAACACTAGTTACAGGTTGCACCCTTCAATTTTATTCCCACCTTGTGATGATTATCATATTTCACACTGATGACGGATAGTTCAACAGTAAAAATGAATATTGGGCTTACGACCATCTTGATCTACCATTTCAATCATTATCTGCTCAAATCATCATGAAATTGATTTGTGCTCCAATTAATGCTTTCTTTCTTCTTCCAGTACTTGTAGTGCTTATTAAGTACTAACTATGATTGGGATGATACTGAAGTCTACTTCTGCCAGCCTTAGCTTGTTTGAAGTCATTGACAGATCGTGTCTCCTGATCATGGTAAGCACCTGAACCTATGGTTGACAAAATGCATCGCCAAGTCATCCTGTCAATTTCAATGAACTAATTAGGCCCTCTGTGATGAAACCTTAGGTCATTTGCTACTTATGCTGTACGATATGTATTCTGGCATTACATTATTGACCTTTTCTTTTCTGGCAAAACCTTTTTTTGTTATGCATTATCAATATGTGACGAAAAGTTCCAAACAGTCAAGACATTTTTTTCTACTTGACAACAATACATGGTCATAACCAGTTGATGAGTGTACCGAGTGAATTTTAATGATTTGGAATACGCCAACTTAGCTTGACCTGTACATCAGGACAAACTATTTCATTTATTTTGATGGAACAATCTAGACTTCTGAAAAAAAGGGAACAACTAATGCTGTAAAAGCCCATTACAACATATCGTTTGTGCATTTGTATTTGAACTGACCAATCATTGCCTTCTTCTGGATCCAACTCTAAATAAGTTCAGATAACAACAATAGGTAGCTTAAAACCAAGAAATATGTGTGACTCACATATGTTTTCTGTGAGTTCTGCTTTGCAACAACTCTACTGCTTGAGACAAGCTGTATTGTCCTCTTTCAATTCCACTTTATTGCATATATAAGTTATTAATGAGTTGGCAGAACCAACGTCTCCATTGACTACATTAAGAACATGACAATAATATAGTTGTTGTTCGTCGAATCTCGCGGAGGTCAATCTGACCGGTGAAGTCGTAAACAGGTCAACGAAGGTCTGATCGAAGAGTACGACATCTTGGTCACATGAAGTTCTAAATGATCTGCTTAGCTCCAATATAGTTTCTTAGTCTTTGAGATTTAAGGATGTGTTAGTCAATTTAATAATACAAAGTTACAAGGAGATAGATGATGAGATCCACGAGCCAATCGATTAATAGACTGATACTGTTCACTCTATTGGCTGGGTACCGATAGCAAGGTAGCGCTCGAGCATTGGCTGAAAAGCCGATAAAGACATATGTGGTAGACGCGTGGAATAAAATAAAATAGCTTATCGGCCAAAAAACTAATGATGCTCCGCGTATGATAGGCAACGAAAGAGTGGAGCGAGACTCGATCTCCTATAAAGTCATAAGGACTAGCGACTACCGTAACAGTATAGTAAGAACCAAACTTAATAGATCGGACTGAACTAAGACAGTATAAAGCCAATGCTAACAATATAGAGACGACATAGACTAGATCATACGTAATGACGAGAAATAAAAGGGCGAGTTCAACAGCTGCTTGTCGGCCGAATGTCCGATGCAGACATATATCTAACCCCATTGGCTATCTAAGACGATGAGGAATGAAACCCTTTATATTTCAACGCCAGTCTCATCAAACACGAATCTGATAGATCGAATCTAACCGAGATAGTATCAGGCCAAATCCGACGTAACCAAATTGATCGCTAACGGATTAATCGTTAGACGATACACAAAGCAGATATAAGGCGTGTAGTAAGGATAACTCGTTGACTACTCACTCCGATGAAACGTTGCACGAATACCCGTTGGGCCAAAGGCTCGATCCACCGCTATCGATCTCGTAGATCGAACCTAATCGATGTAGCATGATACCAGAGATAGGGAAGGAAGACTGATGTATCGACGGACCTCATACGAACGTGATGCGATATGCCTGTTCAGACAAAGATATCGGATATAACCAATGTAGTCTTAAACAGAGCAAAATAAATTATGATAATGGCGGAAATTACCCTTTCGTCGGATATCGAACTTAATCGATACAGCTCTGCGTCGAAAGCCAAAACCCGCTAGGAAAAAACTAGACGAGTTAAGGTAAGGATGTGCCAAGGTTGTATTGTATGATTTGTAATTGATGATTCAATAGATTCTAAGTCTATATTTATATCTTATATTTACAAGAGTCCAATACGATTATAGGTAATTCTTAAACAATATTTCCTAAACATATATAAGGAAATTAATTTATAAGAAGTTATAAAGCTAACTAAATTTGTATAGGTTACATAATATATTCTATATAGATAAAGCACTTCATCATAATTCTCATGACTACTTATTAGACTCGGTTCCATCTAGATAATCTTTTGTTTTTAACTAAATCAAATCCGTTCTCAACCTGTCCGATCGACTCTCTTACTATGTCAATTGGCTTCTCTCTATAAGCCGATCAATTTTTCTCTCATCGGCTGATTTCATTTACAGGCTAACCAAATTCTAACGTGAATCACCTTATAACGGCACTGTATGGCTGAATTGAGCCTGTAAACAAGTCTATGCCATGATTTTTTTAGATATTGATAAATTGAACCCTCATTGGCAAATGAAAAGTTAACTGTGCCTTTTCTGGTCATAATAAAGTTGAAGTCTTAACATTGTCCTGATCAGACTGAACGAACTCTGCATACATGGCCAAGATAGGTAGGAATTGAGTTCCTGTGCACAAAATCAAAGATCAAAACACATGCTCTTCTTCCAGGGATGTATTTTATATTTTCATTTTTTCCCGTTGTCATTGGCTTATTGATGTATGACTACATGCTATAGCTACTTCGTAAATGGCAACGTCACATGGTTTTTTTTATGCATATAGTCCAATAATTGAATAGATGCTGACACGTATCAAGAAGCATTCTTGGAATATGCCTTTAATGCATTCTCTGGTCCTTCTGCTTCATTATGCCAGGCCAACAAAAAATGGCAGTGCATGCTGTATACTTGTCTTCTGTTATTTTTCTTCAGCTAGATCCATGCCATGCTAGGATTCTGAGACCAAGACATTTTAGCTTGCATTTGCCTTGAAGGCTCAACACATCATTATGTCTTTTCTTCTCTACGTTTCTCCTTTCCCTTTGCCTCCTCATTGTGTTTATGTATGTCCACGCTGAAGCACACGGACGGAGGCAACTTGTTATGGTAGACAACAACTGAATGGAGACTATATCGTATCCTTTCTCCCCTCTTCTCTCCTTACCCACACATGAAGAGAGTAGCCATTTATATGGTCTTCTCAAGCAGCTCTCCATGAGAATGGCAGCTTCCATGTTGATCCTTGTTCTGACCAACAAGAAAATATTGATTTCCTTGAGACCATGGTCCTAGATTCTAATGAGTTGCATCAACATAATGCTCCTGATGTTGATGTGTCTATTAGTTGCGACAACAGAATTTTGGGCCGAGAGAATGGCAACTTGGCGGCGATCCAAGAGGAGCTCTTGGAGGAGGACAGTTAGTGACCTCCTCCTTGCTGGTGCAGAGGCGGTAGAGGCAGGGGATTCAATCCTTGCATCAGTAGTGTTCTCGAGGCTTGATGACTTCCTGTCTGGGATACCTGAAAATGGAGCAGCCAGCTCTTTTGATCGACTGGCATGCCACTTTGACCAAGGTCTGCGTTCCCGGATGTCCAGTGCATGCAGTGGGTGTTATCAGCCAGAGCCACTGCCATCTGGTAACATGTTGGTGCACCAGATCATGCAAGAGCTATCACCATTTGTCAAGTTTGCCCACTTCACTACCAATCAGGCCATCATAGATGCCACTGTTGGTGGCATGAATGTGCATGTTGTCGACTTGAACATTGGCGAGGGCATCCAGTGGTCATCACTCATGTTGGGTCTTGCTCGCCGTGGTGGTAAGTCTTTCAGACTAACAGCTATCACAACATATGCTGACTGCAACGATAGCACTCATGATGCCGCTGTACGGCTGTTATCGGAGTTTGCTGAGTCCTTGGAGCTTCCATTCCAATGTAATTCCATCTGTATGCACAATGAGGAGGAACTGCCTGCCTTCTCCAAGGACTGTAAAGGCTCGGTGATTGTCTTTTGTGATACAGCAAGTATGTATTACAAATCACTAAGCACGTTGCAGAATGTACTGCTTGTCTGTGTCAGGAAGCTAAAACCTAAGTTAGTGGTCACCATAGAAGAGGACCTAGTTAGAATTGGAAGAGGGGCGTCTCCATCTAGTGCTTCCTTTGTAGAGTTCTTCTTTTAGGCATTGCACCACTTCACCACAGTGTTCGAGTCATTGGCGAGTTGCTTCAGTGGTGATAATTACGAGGCATGCCTGAGACTTGTGGGGATGGAGTTGGTGCGGCCAAGGATACATGACTTTGTGGGGAAGTATGGGTCTGTGAGAGTGGAGGCCAATGCTTCTGAGGTTTTGGAAGGGTTTAGGGCATGTGAGCTGAGTGATTGTAATATAGCTCAGGCCAGGATGCTACTTGGGTTGTTCAACAGGGTTTTTGGGGTTGTGTGTGAGAAGGGAAGGCTTGCTTTGTGCTGGAAATATAGACCCTTGATCTCTGTGTCTGTTTGCTCTCCTGTGTGAAACTAAAGTTGTTTCTGATGCTTTTATGGGCATTTTCTTTTTGTTGTTGTAAGAGTTTAAGACTTTGCAGTCAAGAAGATAAGTTTTTTAATGGCCTACTATGCTCTTAGGGGAAAATGATTTTAGAAGACTATTGTACTAATAACATGTGGTTGTTTGGGAAATTTATATGGAGCTCTGTAGATCCTTTATCTATTCTACTCTGACCATACATCCCGTTTATATGTGCCTAATGGACTGAAACACATACAGACAAACATTGTTAACTCCAACTCAGCCCAATAAACTTTGTACTCTGCTCCAAATACTTGTCTACGTTGACCGGTAATGTTTTAACTTTGATCACTGGTAACTTTTAAATTATCAGATTTTTATGAGAGATTTGTATGGTTCTATTTTACATGCAACATACTTTAGTAATATGGTACATTTAAGAAATATTTACAAACTTGTTGCGGAAATAGGAGTGGTCAAAGTTTGAATATGGATAGTTTGCTTCTACTTTATGCTTATATATAAAGTTTTTATGGATTCCTGATAGGTGATGATACTATGTACTTCCTGATTTTTACTAATCTGCATTTAGTTTGTAGCCAGTAACAAAAAGGTGTAAACAATCAAATCTGGAAATGTCTTTCATTTTGAAGAGAAATGTCTGTTTCAGGTAGAGCCAGCTTGTATGAACTGCTCTCAGCACTTCTTACTAATTTATTATAGACTTGTCATTGTCTCTTATAGCCAGCTTCTTTGTCACCTCTATGACTCTATCTCACTTTGAAAAACTCCCAATTTGACTACTTGCTCCCAAGGATTCAAGGAGAGCTCATCTTGGTGCGCATGGATTTTCTGGTTTCTGCTGTGGCAAGTGATCTTATCAGTCGGTTCATCTCTTCGGTAACGCAAAATTACAGAAACCATACATGTAAGGAGGATGGTCGTAGAAGGCTGGAACGCATCTTGCTAAGGATGCATTCGGTTGTCGAGGAAGCAGAGGGACGCCACATCACAAATCAAGGAATGCTCCTGCAGCTAAAGGGACATATTGAGGGATTCTACCTCGGATACTACATGCTTGACAAGATCAAGTTCCAACCTCCTGAAGAAGAAAGCATCGAAGATGAGGTGAGTCATGAGATTCAGTCGTTTGCCTTGTCTGTTTGTAACTCTCGCAAGCGCTTTCGTTTTGCTGATGCCATGAGAAAACACACACCAGCAGCCTTTGGTAGCAGGAGTACCACAAACCTGAAGGATGTTGTTGATGGTTTAGAGACTAAGATCGCAGATATGAGAGAATTTGTCATTCTCCTTGGCAGCTACCCTCGTCTACCTCGTCAGCCTTACAGTACATATCTATACATAGAGAATTGTATGTTTGGTCGCCATATTGAGAAAGAGCAAGTCATCAACTTCTTGCTTTGCAAAGATCCTAATGATCCATATGTTAGCATTCTTCCTATTATTGGCCCACACAGGATTGGAAAGAAAACCCTTGTGCAACATGCTTGCAAGGATGAGAGGGTGCGCAACTGCTTCTCCCAAATATTTTTCTTCAAAGAAGATGATCTAAAGATTGGAGAGCTCTCTCTTAACTCCAACGCTTCTTCAGGGAAGTATTTGTTTGTTGTTGAGTTCATTTGGGATGTGGATGAGGAAGCTTGGACAAAATTTCAATCACATTTGCAGAATATGGCCAGTACTGGAATTAAGGTTGTTGTCATAGGTAGAACAGAGGACATTGCAAAGTTCGGGACATCCCCACCCATCAGGGTGAAGAAGCTGTCTAAAGAAGAGTACTGGTACTACTTCAAGGCGCTTGCCTTTGGAAGTATGGATCCTGACGAGCATCCAAAACTGGCTTCTCTGGGAATGCAGATGGCTACTGAGTTGAATGGATCATTTCTTGGTGCAACTGTATATTCTGAACTATTAAGAGCTAATCCTAACACTCAGTTCTGGCAAAGAATCTTATTGTTCTTAAGAGAGATGGTACAGAAGCACTTCTCTTCCTCTGGTTTACACACCGATGATCTTTTTGAAAGAAATATCCCTGTTGATTACACCAGAATAGCCTTTATTGGTGATCAAGTTCAACGTTGTGTGGTTTATGATCTTAGGGTAGCTGGCCCTGCACAAAGTGGGCTACCAAACCTGAAGACACGAGACATGCTACTGGGTGGTGATTTTCCTGTTGAAGATAAGTTTGATGTGCTGGTATGGAGATCTCGCATTCCACCTTACTGTGCCTACATAGTTACTATTGAGAAACGGACACCACGGTGTACGGTTGGCTGGAGGAATCATCTCACATTGAGAAAATATAAGCAGAAATCTTAATTTAAGGGCAATTTTTTTACAAAGGAATCATGTTGTCGATAGTACAGTTTAAAAGGCTGGGTATGTCTTGACAGGTTGTAGCAACTACGGAAAGTATTCCAACAGTTCAGGTCAAAGTAGCACATGCATCGCTACTGTAGGTTCATAGATGTATTTTTAAATAAGAAAACTGCTATTGTATCTGTTCTCATTAGTTTGGATATGTAAAATGTTGTTAGTTACTATTGCTACCCTGATTAGTATTATGTGTGACAGACACGTTTTCAAAAGAAACTGTTTTATTTTTCCGACTATGATGTCCTGTGTATGACCAGTTTTAGTGTACTACTTTATGTTTCTGATTAGTATCATGCATTATTGTGTCTGTTACAACTCAATTAGTTCCAGTCCCTTTCATCAGTTCCATCATAATCACAGCTCCTGACTTGATTGACTGTATATTCCAAGTACCTTAATGATATACTGTATTTCTTTACAGGCATTCGTTTGGTTAATTTCTTCCTGGTTTACTCTTGCGAATTGGAAAGAACATGTTCATCTTTGCAGTTACAATGTGATATTATCAGCCATTTCATGCACGGTAGTCTTCCCGGGCATGTTGGTACAAACTTCCTGGGCATAAAGACAGAAGAAGAAGATGCATGGTAGTCTTGCATGTTGGTTGTCACTTGCAAAGCTTACTGATCACGTGGTATGACCATCCTCCCTTAGCCAAATTTTCGGCTGTTAAGGTCTTGTTCTGATTTGAAATCCAAGCGGAGAATTTATATTTCTTTTCGGATATCTTGCAATTAGATGTGTTGAGACTTCTGAGGCTACCTTTGAAGTCCACAAGTTTGACTGACTTTGTGGAATATTGTCCATCGGCCATGGGTTATCGAAAGGTCCACACTATGCTAATTAGTCCTGGTTGAGGCAAATGCTTTGTATTTATATTTTCTCTACTCATAAATATTTAAACTTTAGATATAATGTTTGATCATTCATCTTATTTAAAATTTTAATGTAAATATTAAAAAAATATAAGTCATACTTAAAAATTTTACAATAAAATAAATAATATATATATATTTTTTAAGTAAGATAAATGATTAAACATTATCTCTAAAATCAACCATGTCAAGTATTTAGTGACAAATATTTATTACTAGATGGAATATTTCCAAAGCTTGACATGTTCACCTAATTGCTGGTTTATGTGAATTGTCCTCACATTATATGTCCAATTATTGTTTTATTGTTCTCTCTTCATGCCTCTATTTTATTCTGGTAGCCGGTAAGAACAATCGGCTATTTGTAAAGATGTTCAGGGTGGATAAATGCATAAGGAAGCAAACTCCTGCTGATGCCTGATAGCTTCTCAAGGTTATATAAGATCACTTTCAACAAAAAGACCTAGTAGATGGCAGAGGTGATGAATAGTATTTTTTTTGGAATTACGAAGCTGGGCTGATTTGACAAATGTTTGTTCTTATAAAAACTTGTACTAATAAAGGATAACTCCTTAGTTTGGAATCAGGGAGGGATCAAATTCCTTAGCTTTTACTAGAATGCGATACCTGGAAATACTTTTTTCCGTCGCAAGAATTTGTGTGGAGTTCAAATCCTTATGAATATAAAAAAAATCGAATAAGAGGGCAAACTATTTGCCTCTTTTTCATTAATAAAGGAGTTACAGAGTTTGTTTTATATATACAGATGGGTTAGGGGAAAAAGGCACTTTAGCCTTCTCTCTCGGTGTTAGATGATCTCTTAGCTTTCGAGCCCTGGCCAGGCACCATGTTTAGGCCTCTTCTTTAACCTTAGCCACTAAGACGGCTGGCGTTGTAGCGATGTGCTGGAAGACTCATGCATTTCGTTGTTTCTAAATTTCTCAGCTGACTAGGAAGATCAAAGATCGGAGCGGGCTCCTTGGGACTCCAAGAGTCTGTGCCAGTGCTGTCCACCATTGATCTACCGTGTCCAAGGTATCCCATTGGTTGATTCGCAGGCCGAAAGATCAAAATTTTCCTCTGGTTGTTCTGCTGACGAGAGGTGGGAAAGGTGACAGGTGTCAAATTTGTGGTGCAGATGAAATCATTGACCGTCTCCTTTTATTCTCTGGCAAAATTTGTGTGGAGGGTGGTTAGGGTGGCTTGTAACTTCTCATCTACCTCTACTTCTATTGACCAACTTTTTTAATGTCTTGCTGAATTCATCTCCAAATCATGCTAGGGGCCTTGTTTAGATTGGAGTGACAACCATGCTGTGGTCAATGTACATAACTAGGAATAATACTTGTTTCAGGAATAAGTTGGTTAGTAAACCCACTGAACTGATTTATAAAATATGTTGCTGACTCTCTTATTGTTCTTTGTTGTAGATAAGGAGATAGTCAGATAGACAAAAAAAAAACAATTTTATTCTACTAGGCCAAGTCGTAAACGAAATCTTCGATGCCAAGGTAAGAGGATGGAGACCTACAACTCACATGCTGGTAGGATATGTAACGAAAAGTCTTTAGTGAGAGCTGATGGAGAGAGAAGACTTTGGTGGAAGATGGACTAGACATGTACTCCTAGTAGAATTCCCTTCTGATTATAATTGATGTAAAAATTCTGATGTGAACCAAGTTTGTCAAGCTGCTAACCTAATTGCACAAATCTGTTCATGGACAAAGTTCATGTCTGATCCAATGGCCCATCTGTAGTATGATCCAATCATTAGTTTCTTTCATAACAACGCAAAGCAAAATTATGTGTTTGAATAAACGGTAAACAATGTACATTTGGAGCTATTTTCAATCAGCTGCGCACCTGTGCTGATATTTGAAAAAAAGATTGTAAGGGTCTGTTTGAATTGATGCCAAAATGAGTCTTACCATATTTTGGTTGTTTGAATAGTAGTAAATATGATGGTTTGGTTTAAAGCCAAATAGTTGGTAATTGTTAGACAGACCACTGGTTTGGGTTGTATATATATATATAGATCTGACTCTCTTTATATGTTTTGGGGTCTTAGTCACAGTACACATTCTACATGGTATTAGAGCGAGTCTAGATATCCCTGGCGCGCTAGCTTCTCCCTCCGATGAGCCGACTCTTTCCTCCTCATCGTTGACGTCTTCTTCCCGTCGCCGACCCTCTTCCCGGTACTCTCTCTCGCCCCCGTTTTCCTCTTCTCCTCGTCTCTTTCGCAGTCACCTCTCTTCTCCATTCCACCTCCGTGCGACCAGGCAACGGTCTCGATCCGCCTTCTCGTCTCGCCTCACACCCGTCTCCGCTCTTCTTCTTGCTTCGTGCATCTCTCCTTCTCTGACGCCGGCGCACCTCCACGCTCGTCGTCTCTATCGGCTAACTCGTCCGCCCTCTCATCGGCTGGACCTGTCCAGCCCTCCATCGACTGGAACCCTCCATCGGTTCTCGCCTTTTCCGACACGCTCAATGGCTCTCGGACGCGAACCTTCTCCCCTCACATCCGAGCCAGTCAAACGTGTCCACGTGTCCACGGACATGAATCCCTACCTCCCGGACGCGAACATATTCTCTTCGCATCCGGCCACTCCTCGCCTTTTTTGCGTCCGCCCCACTCCTTGGTCTCCACGAGTCCACGGACGTGAATTTTCTCTTCATAGATGTGAATCTTCGCATGTCCGTGACCCAACTACTCTCTGACCCACCCACTTTGTCACCACCTTTTTCCTCACCTACTCCGCTGCCTACTCCCCATCGGCCAACCACTCCTCATCGGCTGGCTGACCCACTTTCCATCGGCTTCTCACATCTTTGATCGGCCGATCCGTCCTCTCATCGGCTTCTCCCTCCCATCGGCTTCTTTCTCCTATCGGCTCTTTGCTCCTGTTCTCCCGTCATGGCCACCGAGTCCGCTCTCAACTCTGGCACTCTCCCAGTCGCCAAGTCTGCTCTGGCCCTCAGTGCCTCAGACTACACCTCGGGCACCACCTCGCCGATCTTCTCCCCTCTCCTCCTTACGCTGCTGTGAACATGAAATCTCATGTTCCTATCTCTCTTGACCTCAACGCCAATTATTTTAAGTGGGTTTTCTTCTTCAAATCCCTTTGTGGAAAATTCGGCCTCCGGTCCCATATTGATGGCTCCGCTCCACCTTGCCCCGATGATTCTCAGTGGGACATCGCCGAGTGCTGCGTGCGCAGCTGGCTGCTCGGCTTGGTCGACGACTCTGTCCTCGACCTCGCTATGGATGATACCGATCTCACCGCCTGGGATCTCTGGGTGGCTATCGAGCGGATCTTCCTGGCCAACAAGCAGCCTCGTGCCATCTTCCTCCTCAACGAGTTCCACTCCATGATACAAGGTGACTCCTCTATCTCCTCGTACTATCAGTGCCTCAAAGTCAAGGCTACTGCTCTCCGGGACGTCGGCCACCCTGTGGCCGATTCTCAACTCGTCCTCGCCCTTCTGCGAGGCCTCAATCACCGCTTCTCCAACACCGCCGATGACATCGCCAACACCACATCTCTTCCATCGTTCGCCCGGGCTCATAACATGCTAGTTCTTAAAGAACTCCATCTGGCCAACGATGAGAAGACAATGACCCACACCGCTCTTCTTGCCACAACCGATAATGGCTACTGAGCTTGTTGCGCTGCCCCTTCCTCCCGCGGTTCTGGTAGCCATGGCTCCGGCCATAGCACCACAGCCCGCATCGGGAAAGGCAAGGGCAAAGGCAAAGACAGGACCTGACAGGGTCTGACGCCCTCACGACCTACCTCGGTCCCTGTCCACCCTGTCGGTCCCACGGGTCCGTGGCTCTGCTATAACCCCTGAGCGCCCCAGTCCCAGCCACACAGCCCCATCGGCTGGCAACCCGGGGTACTCGGCGCCCATCCCCAGGCTCACCTGGCATCGGCTCCCGTTCTGCCGCCTCAGCCAATGCTACCGACCTCACCTACCCAGTCGGTTCCCTCCTGGAACCAGGCTGGCCTCGTCGCTGCCCTTAACCAGATGACGCTCCAACCATAGCACCCTTGGGTGCTGGACTCTGGGGCGTCTTCACACATGGCATCATCGGCCGGTATACTTCGCTCCTGTCACCCCTCTTCCTCCCCTTTTGTCACCATCAGCAATGGTCACTCTCTTCCTGTCCAATGCCAAGGTGACTCCTCTTTGTCTACATCTAGCACTAACCTTCCCTTACGCAATGTTCTTATTGTCCCCTCCCTAATTCACAATCTTATATCTGTTCGCCAATTCATAAGAGACAACAACTGCTCCATTGAATTTGACGCGTCTGGTTTCTCTGTGAAGGATATCCCAACCTGGCAACAGATCCATCGCTGCAATAGTAGCGGAGATCTCTACACTATTCCCGCTGCGCCGTCCACTCCACACGCCAGCGTCGCCCTGTCCACCAACCTTTGGCACCTTCGCCTCGGCCACCCTGGCCCTGACGCTGTCGCCACCCTCCGCCGCAGCGCCTCCATCCGATGTACTCACAGCAGCTCCACAGTTTGCCACTCATGTCAACTTGGCAAATATGTGCGTCTGCCCTTTTTTAGTTCTCTCTCCTGTACCTCACGTCCATTTGAACTTATACATTGTGATGTATGGACGTCTCCAGTTAAAAGTGTCTCCGGTAATCAGTATTATCTCGCTATACTTGACGATTACACACACTATTGCTGGACCTTCCCGCTCATCCACAAATCTAAGGTCGCCTCTCACCTCACTCATTTCGTCACGTACGTGTCCACTCAGTTCAACCTCCCCATCAAGGCATTACAAGCCGATAATGGTACGAAATTCGTCAACCATACCGTTACAAACCTCCTCACCTCGCAGGGCATCCATCTCCGGCTCTCCTGCCCCTACACCTCTCCTCAGAACAGCAAAGCCGAGCGCCTCTTTCGCACCCTCAACAACATCAGTCGCACCATGCTACTTCACGCCTACTTACCCGCCACTTATTGGGCCAAAGCTCTGGCTACTGCGACGTACCTTCTCAATCGAAGCCCATGCTCCTCCATTCAAAACAACGTTCCCTACGCCCTTCTCTACCGCACGGCGCCCGACTACTCCCACCTTCGCGTTTTTGGTGCCTCTGCTACCCAAATCTCACCGCCACAGCTTCCCACAAACTCACTCCCCGCTCCAACGCCTGTATTCTCCTCGGCTATCCCACCTCTCACAAGGGATACCGATGTCTCGACCTCTCAACCTGCTCGTCGCCAAAAAATCCCGCGATCGGGGAGGGACGGCGGCTCGGTCACGCGAAGGCCTGGAAGGTCTGCTTGTCTCTAGTGCAGGTCCTTAGGTCTCGAGGTTCGCGTACGTGCCAGTCAATTCGACCCTGCAATTGACACGGAGGTGAGACGAGCGGGTCCGATACAGACGCTCGCTATCGGCTGGCTGCCGATAGGTTCGGGATGCTGTTTGATCGGTTGGGGAGCCGATGTGGATAGGTGTCGACGAGCGGTCAATCATAGAGCCGATGGAGGAACCATGGTATGCTCAGAGGATATCGAGGCGCACGGGATCCCTCCGGACAGCCGAACAATAATCCATCGGCTGGAAAAACCGATGAAAGCAGATATGGCCTAGGCGATGATTAGCGCAAGAAGGCACGGGCTACAAAGCCGATGCCGCTCTGAATATGATAGCAAGAGACCCGTCGCCCGCCGTGGCAGCGCCATCAACACCGAACCTCGAAGATCAGACCTAACCGAGACAGTACGAGGCCGGGGCCAGCGGCGATGATACGGAGGACGTCGGATCGGCTATGCCGTAGCAAGGATAGGAACGAACCCATCGGCTAGCTGAGCCGATGAGGGGACGCCTCTCTGAAGGCGGGTGCGTATCAGCTGGAGGTCCGATACGTTTGGCGTTACGCGTCGTGGGATGCCTTTAAAGGCTGATGCGCATCGGCTGAGGGGCCGATGCGCTGGGCGTGAAGCACAGAGCATAGATAACTCATTGGCTAGCACTCCGATGATACGCCGTGCAGGAGACTATAGGCCTGAAGCTTGATCTATCGTCGGCAGCCCCGTAGGTCGGACCTAACCGATGCAGCACAAGACCGACGACGGCAGAGGGAGCTTAACAGGTCGATAGGTCCAACATGGACGTGATGCGATACATCCGATCGGCCTAAGAGGTCGGACCTAACCGATGCAGCCTTAGACAGAGTAGGACATATCGGGATGGTGGCAGGACTTACCCCTTCGCCGAAGATCGGACTTAACCGATGCAGCCCCGCGTCGAGAGCCAGAACCCGCTGGTAGAACCTAGATGAACTAGGGTGGCGATGCACCGAGTTTTAATATGATCGAGAGATATTTTACATGTTTTTAGGGGGTCTATATTTATACCCTGGATTTACAGACAGAGTCCGACGCGTCTATGACCACCGGACATTATTTCCTAGTAAGAACAAAGGAAAATATTCCTAAATGAGTTAACTAACCAGCTAGACCTCCCTAATTGAGTAAGGTTATAATTTACAAAAATAAGCACCCTGCCGTGGAGTCCACGGCTCCTCCGCAAACCCGGTTTCATCTGAATAATCTTCTAATTTGTAACCGAGTCTTCCTTTGCTGCAACCTGATCGGCTTCTCCACTGTAGCTATCGAACCTTCTTTAAGTCAAGCCGATCCTTCTCCTTCCTTCCCTCAGGTTTCTCGGACCTGATCCCGATTGGACAATCCCCTGTCTTCAAGCCGATCCAATCTTCTACTAATCTGATCGGCTTTTCTACAGTTCTCCATCAGCTTTGTCTCAGTATCCCATCGGCCGATGGCTGCATCAAACTCTCCAACGGACCTCTCAGCCGATCGGCTTTAGCCCCATCGGATCTCCCAGCCGATCGGCTTTAGCGCCATCGGATCCGCCAGATTTTGGCGTTAACACAACCCGACGGGACATCGTCTCTCGTCACGTCATTTTTGATGAGACATGTTTTCCCTTCGGTCTACTTCATCCGAGATCCTCCTCTAGTGATCTCGACTTCCTCCTCACCAACACCGTGCCGATCAGGTCTCCTCCACTGTCCTCTCTATCGGCCCCCTCATCAGCCACTGCTCAGGATTTACCCTTCATTATCCCACCACTACTCGGTCCGATGTTCCCACCATTGGACCCCCATCGGACCCACCTCTATCGGCCGATACCGATCCTATTTATCCTTCAGCCAATACCATTCCCTCTCCATCGGACACCCTACTTCCATCGACTCCTCAGTTTCCATCGGCTCCCCCTACCCTATCGACTGATCCATCTCTATCGGACCGATTGGAATACTCGGCCCACCTGACCTCATCGGCTCAGGCCGATCTAATTCTTCCTTTTCCTCTCGTCTACAGTCGCTGACTCGGAGCCGATGACGCCCCCACCTGACCAGTTCTTCCCATTACTCCCGCACCCCCATCGGCTCCAGTTCTCTCCACCTCTCACATGGTCACCCGCTCCCAGACCGGGTCTCTCTGCCCCACATAGCGCTACGGTCTCTCCGCCGTCCACAGCTCTACCTCACCCATCCCGATGACTTCTCGCTCAGCCCTGGCCGACCCTCAGTGGCGCGCGGCCATGGTTGACGAGTACAAGGCCCTAATGGACAACGAGACCTGGCGCCTCGTACCCCGACCTCCCGGCGCCAACATTGTGACCGGTAAGTGGATTTTCAAACACAAATTCCACGCCGATGGCTCCCTTGCTCGTCACAAGGCTCGCTGGGTCGTCTGAGGTTTTCCCAATGACCCGGTGTCGACTACGACGAGACCTTCAATCCCGTTATCAAACCCGCCACTATCCGAGTCGTCCTCACCTTGGCTGCCTCTCGCTCCTGGCCGATCCATCAACTAGACGTGAAGAATGCCTTTCTTCACGGCCACCTGACGGAAACAGTCTACTACCAAAAGCCCCCAGGCTTCGTCGACCATTCTCGTCCCGATGACATCTGTCTCCTTCAACGCTCTCTCTACGGCCTCAAACAAGTCCCTCGTGCCTGGTACCAGTACTTTGCTGCCTATCTTCGGCACATCGGCTTCGTTGCCTCTGCGTCCGATAGTTCCCTGTTTACTTTCCATATCGGCTCTGCCACTGCCTATCTACTTCTCTATGTCGATGACATCGTCCTTACAGCGTCTTCGACATCTCTCCTTGACCAGATCATGGCCCGACTCCACTCTGAGTTCGCCATGACCGATCTTGGTCTTCTCCACCATTTCCTTGGCATCTCTGTAACCCGCTCCACCCACGGGCTCTTTCTTTTCCAACGCCAGTATGCCATCGACCTCCTCCAGCGTGCGGGCATGGCCGATTGTCACCCCACGGCCAGTCCGGTCGACACTCGAGCCAAACTCTCCACTGTCGATGGCGCCCTCGTTGCCGATCCCTCTCACTATCGGAGTCTTGCCGGGGCTCTCCAATACCTCACACTCACCCGACTCGACCTCACGTACGCTGTCCAGCAAGTGTGCCTCTTCATGCACGCTCCGCGTGAACCTCACCTCGTGTTGCTCAAGCGCATCCTACGCTACGTAAAGGGCACCCTCTCCAGCGGACTGCATCTTAGCTCTAGCCCCATCGACTCCCTCACCGCGTACTCTGACGCAGACTGGGCAGGCTGTCCCGACTCTCGTCGCTCTACGTCCGGCTACTACGTTTACCTCGGTGACACTCTCGTATCCTGGTCCTCAAAACGCCAGACTACAGTGTCCCTGTCTAGCGCCGAAGCCGAGTATCGCGCCATCGCCCATACCGTCGCCGAGTGCTGCTGGCTTCGTCAGCTTCTCCAGGAACTCCGTGCACCCCTCTCCACCGTAACCATCGTCTACTGCGACAATGCCAATGCCGTCTACATGACCACCAACCCGGTCCATCGTCGACGCACCAAGCACATCGAGATTGATATCCATTTTGTCCATGACAAGATCGCATTAGGACAGGTTCGGGTGCTTCATGTACCATCGGTACATTAGTTTGCTGATATAATGACCAAAGGCATGCCCACGTTTTGTTCACCAGTTTTCGGTCCAGTTTCTGCATCCGTTCACTTCCCGCTGCGACTGTGGGGTTGTTAGACAGATCACTTGCCTAGGTTATATATATATAGATCCGACTTCCTTATATACGTTTTGGGTCTTAGTCACTGTGCATATTCTACAGTAATATCCATACTCAATTCGGCACAAGTCTGGAACTTTCTCCACATGATTTTGCTCCATGTTGATAATAAACCAAAACTGAACAATGTAACTCTATCTTACCAATAAATTGGTAGAATGGTAGTATCAAAAGTTGCCTAATTTGACGCTACAAAAGAATTGGTAGGGTAGAGGACTAAACATGCCCTAAATACTTTTACAGCTGGAACTTCACAGTGTGACATGTTCTCCGGCGAATTTAAATAGAGTGCTGGATCAAGAGGAAATGGGCGTAAAAAAACAGAGGAAAACGTATAGAGAGAGAGATCGATCAAGCAGTGAGGATGCAGGCCGCTGGTGGTGGCGGCGGCGGAGGAGATGGATGGCCGGAGAGGAGGAAGGTGGTTGGTTGAGGCATGCGCGGCGGTTGGATTTCTCGTCGGAGGCCGCCCACATCAAGGCTCGCTACGGTGAGTAAGTTGACATCTCGCTCTGTGATTGTACTAGGAATGATCATGTGGAGAGTTGTGGCTTAATCTAATTGAACTAATCCCTCCAAAAAAAAGTATATAATTGAGCCAGGATTTGTCAAAGTTATTTACTTTTGCTTAATAGAATGGTTTAAACACATTATTCCATTATTCTTTTTCTTAATAGAATGGTTTAAACACATTATTCCATTATTCTTTTTCTTAATAGAATGGTTTAAACACATTATTCCATTATTCTTTTGCTCTTGATAAAGATGGCCAGAGCAACTTAACGAGCCAGCTGTTGCACTTTGTCCGTTACA
The DNA here is from genome assembly GCA_030770085.1 of Oryza coarctata. Taxonomy (NCBI): domain Eukaryota; kingdom Viridiplantae; phylum Streptophyta; class Magnoliopsida; order Poales; family Poaceae; genus Oryza; species Oryza coarctata. Next base: position 2,096,050 of record CM061483.1, read on the forward strand.
AGTTAAGGAGTTTACTCGAGGTGTAAACACTGTCAACCTCACTGCAAATGCTACTGTTTGTAAACACATTGAAAATTTTTGTCTTCCTCTTTGAAGCTTGAGCACAGATTATTTTATACCTAAATGCATGTATTATTACATATAAGACAGTAAGGCACATAATTATTAAATCTAATTTTCCTTTTCGCGAAGGAAGACATTACAGCTTTGACCTTGGAGTTCAAAAGGCTGGATGCACCTTTCACCAATTCCACCACTACTGCAAGCTATTTGTACAGTTCAGGTCAAAGTGGCATGTGTCTCTACAGTATCTTAATAATATCTTCTATTAATTTGGATATTTGAAAGTAGTTCTACTTTGTCTAGTACTATATGCATGACAGAAACCTTTTGAAACGAAACTGCTTTATGCTTCTGAGATCTGACTGTGGTGTCCTCATATGAGCAATTCAATGCCTCATATGAGCAATTCAATGTACCGTGATATGCTTTGTCTTACTTTTTGAAGAGAAAATTCTGGTTCAGGAAGAGCTAGCCATCACGTTTAATTTCTCGTAGACTAGGTCTCTTTGCCTAGTTCTTTATAACCTCTAGAAGCCTGGCTCACTTTGTAAACTCCCATTTTGACAACTCGCTGCCAAGCAGAGCTCGGGTTAGCATGGAGATTCTGATTTCCGCTGTGGCAGGTGATCTTATCAGCCGGTTCATCTCTTCGGTAACGCAAAATTACAGCAACCATACATGTAAGGAGGATGGTCGTAGAAGGCTGGAACGCATCCTGCTAAGGATGCATTCGGTTGTCGAGGAAGCAGAGGGACGCCACTTCACAAATCAAGGAATGCTCCTGCAGCTGAAGAGCCTTATGGAGGGCTTCTACCTCGGATACTACATGCTTGACAAGACCAAGTTCCAACCTCCTGAAGAAGAAAGCATCGAAGATGAGGTGAGTCATGAGATTCAGTCGTTTGCCTTGTCTGTTTGTAACTCTCGCAAGCGCTTTCGTTTTGCTGATGCCATGAGAAAACACACACCAGCAGCCTTTGGTAGCAGGAGTACCACAAACCTGAAGGATGTTGTTGATGGTTTAGAGACTAAGATCGCAGATATGAGAGAATTTGTCATTCTCCTTGGCAGCTACCCTCGTCTACCTCGTCAGCCTTACAGTACATATCTATACATAGAGAATTGTATGTTTGGTCGCCATATTGAGAAAGAGCAAGTCATCAACTTCTTGCTTTGCAAAGATCCTAATGATCCATATGTTAGCATTCTTCCTATTATTGGCCCACACAGGATTGGAAAGAAAACCCTTGTGCAACATGCTTGCAAGGATGAGAGGGTGCGCAACTGCTTCTCCCAAATATTTTTCTTCAAAGAAGATGATCTAAAGATTGGAGAGCTCTCTCTTAACTCCAACGCTTCTTCAGGGAAGTATTTGTTTGTTGTTGAGTTCATTTGGGATGTGGATGAGGAAGCTTGGACAAAATTTCAATCACATTTGCAGAATATGGCCAGTACTGGAATTAAGGTTGTTGTCATAGGTAGAACAGAGGACATTGCAAAGTTCGGGACATCCCCACCCATCAGGGTGAAGAAGCTGTCTAAAGAAGAGTACTGGTACTACTTCAAGGCGCTTGCCTTTGGAAGTATGGATCCTGACGAGCATCCAAAACTGGCTTCTCTGGGAATGCAGATGGCTACTGAGTTGAATGGATCATTTCTTGGTGCAACTGTATATTCTGAACTATTAAGAGCTAATCCTAACACTCAGTTCTGGCAAAGAATCTTATTGTTCTTAAGAGAGATGGTACAGAAGCACTTCTCTTCCTCTGGTTTACACATCGAGGATCTTTTTGAAAGAAATATCCCTGTTGATTACACCAGGATAGCCTTTATTGGTGATCAAGTTCAACGTTGTGTGGTTTATGATCTTAGGGTAGCTGGCCCTGCACAAAGTGATCTACCAAAGCTGACGACACGAGACATGCTACTGGGTGGTGTTATTCCTGATGAAGATAAGTTTGATGTGCTGGTATGGAGATCTCGCATTCCACCTTATTGTGCCTACATAGTAACTAATGAGAAACGGAAACCACAGCGCATTGTTGGCAGGGGGAATCATCTCACACTGAGAAAATATAAGCAGAAATCTTAATTTGGTGGAAAATTTCTACAAAAAATACATTATCGATACTTCGACAGTATAGTTTAAAAGGCTGGGTATGCCTTTGGCAGATTTTAATTTACTACTGATTATTCAAACAGTTCAGGTGAAAGTAGTATATGTCTCGCTATTGTGGGTTCATAGATGTATTTTTTTCTTAGAAAACTGCCGTTGTATTTGTTCTTACTAGTTTGGATATGTAAAATTCAGCTAGTTACTGTTGTTACCTGACTAGTGTTATGCGTGTGACAGAAAAGTTCTCAAAAGAACCTACTTTGTGTTTCTGAGTTCTAATTGTGATGTCCTGTGTAAAGTATGACCTACTTATTAACGTATAACAATATCTGTTACAGCTCATTTCTCAAGTAGTTTGAGTCCCTTTCATCAGTTCCATCATTGTCACTTCTCTGGACTTTCCTAGCATCACTGGACTTTTATATATATATATACCCGACCTTTTCTATATAGAGTTAAGATCTTAGTATCATTTTATACTATATTTCTATATGGTGTTAGAGCGGGTTTAGACATCTCGACACGCTAGCAACCCTCTCATCGGCGAGCCGACGCTTCCTCCCCGTCGCAAACCTCCTCCGGTATTCCTCCTTTGCCTTTCTTGCCTCGGTCCCTCTCCTCATCGTCTCCTCCGTAAACGGTCTTACTCCTCCTCTGCCACCTACTCGCCCCTTCTCCACCACGTACCAAGGAGACAGCCCTCTTTCGCCTTTTTGTCTCTTTCAGACCCACCTTCGTCTTCCGCTCCAGCTCTTCCGCTTGCTTCGGCACGCCTCCCTTTCTCCTTATGCCGGCACACCTCAGCGCTTGCGGTCTTCATCGGCTGGACTCGTCTATCCTCTATCGGCTGGACCTATCCGCCCTCCATTGGCTGGCACACTTTCGGTTCCCTTTCTTCCGACACGCTCACCTACTCCCAAACACGAAACTTCTCCACTCACGTCCGCGCCACTCCGACACGTCCACGTATCTATGGACGTGAATTCCTGTTCCCCGGACGCGAACTTCTTTTCTTTATGCCCGTGACTTCTCCCGCTTTCCAGGTCTGCCCCACTTCGCTGCGTCCACGTGTCCACGGACACGAAAACTCACTTCATGGATGCGAACCCTCTCATGCCCATAACCCACCTACTCTCTCACGCCTATGACCTATCTACTCCACCTACTCCCATCGGCCAAAATTGGCCCACTTCGGACACCCGTCTCTCACCATCGGCTCAACACTCTCATCAGCTTATCACGCTCCGCTACTCTCTCGTCATGACCACCGAATCGGCTCATGGTTCCGGCACCCTTTCAGTCGTCGGATCCCTTCCGACCATCGACGTTTTTGACAACAACTTGGGCAACCCTCCACCAATGTTCTCCCTACCCTACACCGTTGTCAACGTGAAATCTCACGTTCCTATCTCCCTCGATCTCAATGCTAACTATTCCAAGTGGATTTTCTTCTTCGAATTCTTATGTGAAAAGTTCGGCCTTCGCTCCCACATTGATGGCTCCGCTCCACCTCAGCCCGATGATCTCCAGTGGGATATCGCCGAGTGCTGTGTGCGCAGCTGGTTGCTCGGCTCGGTCGATAACTCCGTTCTCAACCTTGCAATGGACGACACCGATCCCACCATCCATGATCTCTAAGTGGCCATCGAGCATATCTTCCAAGAAAACAAGCAGCCGCACGTCATTTTTTTTTTAATGAGTTTCACTCCATGGTACAAGGGGACTCCTCTGTCTCCTTGTACTGTCAACACCTTAAGGTCAAGGCCGCCTCTCTTCGTGATGTTGACCACCCTGTAGTCAAGTCACAACTCATCCTTAACCTCTTGCGAGGACTTAACCATCATTTCTCTAATACCGCCGATGACATTGTCAACTTTACACCTCTTCCCACGTTCGTTCGGACCCACGACATGTTAATTCTTAAAGAACTTTATCTGACCAACGACGAGAAGACTGTGGCCCGTATCTCCCTCCTCGCCGTAGCCGATCATGGCTGCTCTACCCCAATCAGCCACTCCTGAGGCCACTCTTTGAACTATTACGATCTAATCCTAACACTCAGTTCTGGCAAAGAATCTTATTGTTCTTAAGAGAGATGGTACAGAAGCACTTCTCTTCCTCTGGTTTACACACCGATGATCTTTTTGAAAGAAATATCCCTGTTGATTACACCAGAATAGCCTTTATTGGTGATCAAGTTCAACGTTGTGTGGTTTATGATCTTAGGGTAGCTGGCCCTGCACAAAGTGGGCTACCAAACCTGAAGACACGAGACATGCTACTGGGTGGTGATTTTCCTGTTGAAGATAAGTTTGATGTGCTGGTATGGAGATCTCGCATTCCACCTTACTGTGCCTACATAGTTACTATTGAGAAACGGACACCACGGTGTACGGTTGGCTGGAGGAATCATCTCACATTGAGAAAATATAAGCAGAAATCTTAATTTAAGGGCAATTTTTTTACAAAGGAATCATGTTGTCGATAGTACAGTTTAAAAGGCTGGGTATGTCTTGACAGGTTGTAGCAACTACTGAAAGTATTCCAAACAGTTCAGGTCAAAGTAGCACATGCATCGCTACTGTAGGTTCATAGATGTATTTTTAAATAAGAAAACTGCTATTGCATCTGTTCTTATTAGTTTGGATAGGTAAAATGTTGTTAGTTACTATTGCTATCCTAATTAGTATTATGTGTGACAGACACGTTTTCAAAAGAAACTGTTTTATTTTTCCAATTATGATGTCCTGTGTATGACCAGTTTTAGTGTACTACTTTATGTTTCTGATTAGTATCATGTATTATTGTGTCTGTTACAACTCAATTAGTTCCAGTCCCTTTCATCAGTTCCATCATAATCACAGCTCCTGACTTGATTGACTGTATATTCCAAGTACCTTAATGATATACTGTATTTCTTTACAGGCATTCGTTTGGTTAATTTCTTCCTGGTTTACTCTTGCGAATTGGAAAGAACATGTTCTGCAGTTACAATGTGATATTATCAGCCATTTCATGCATGGTAGTCTTCCTGGGTAGTCATGGTTTTAGTCATAGTAACAAAGCCCGCGTCGGTGGTAACGAAAAAGGCAAGAATAAGAGCTAGAACGGTTCGATACAACCGTGACATGCTCCTATCCCTACCCCGTCCACCAGTCCCATGGATCCGTGGTTTTGCTACAACCCCTGGACACCCCAACCCCAGCTATGCAACCCCATCGGCTAGCAACCAGGGGTCCTCGGCGCCCACCCTCAGGACCACCTAGCATCCGCTCCCGTCCAACCGTCTCAGCCGATCATATCCTCACCAACCACCCAGTCGGTTCTCTCGTGCAACCAAGCTGGCATCATCGCCGTCCTCAACCAGATGACGCTCCAACCGTAGCACCACTGGGTGCTGGACTCTGATGCGTCATCCCATATGGCTTTATCGGACGGTATACTACTCTCTCACCATCCTTCCTCCTCTCCTTTCGTCACCGTCAGTAATAGGCACTCTCTCCCTATCAAATACCGTGGTGACTCCATCCTGTCTACACCCACAACCAATTTTTCACTCCGCAAAGTCCTCATCGTCCCTTCCCTCATTCACAACCTATTTTCTATCCGCTAATTCACCAGAGATAACAATTGCTCAATTGAATTTGACACTTCTGATTTCTCTGTGAAGGATATTCTGACCCGGCGCGAGATGCTTCGATGCAATAGTGGCAGCAACCTCTACACCATCTCAGCTGCGTCGTCCACTCCCCACACCAGTCTCGCCATCTCCACCAACTTGTAGCATCTTCGCCTTGGTCACCTCAGTCCCGACGCTGTCGCCACTCTCCGTCGCAGCGCCTCCATACCGTGCAACCACAATAGCTCCACTGTCTGCCACTCTTGTCAACTTGGTAAACACGTACGGCTGTCTTTCTTTTCCTCTATGTCTTGTACCTCTCGACCTTTTGAATTAATTCACTATGATGTATGGACTTCTCTAGTTAAGAGTGTCTCTAATTATCAGTACTATCTTGCAATACTTTATGATTATACACACTACTGCTAGACTTTTCCCCTAACAAGCAGGTTCAAGGTTGCCTCCCACCTCATCAACTTCACCAATTACGTCTCCATCCAATTCAACCTCTCCATTCAAGCCATACAGACCGATAATGGTATAGAGTTTGTCAACCGTACCATCCAAGCCTTTCTCACCTCCCGTGGCACCCATCTCCGCCTTTCTTGTCCTACACCTCTCCCCAAAACGGCAAGGCCGAACGCCTTCTTCGAACACTAAACAACATCAGTCGCACTATGCTTCTTCATGTCCATCTATCCGCACCCTACTGGGCTGAAGCACTGACCACTGTGACCTACCTCCTAAATCAGCGCCCTTGCTCTTCCATTCATCACAACGTCCTCTACACCCTTCTGTACCACAAAACGCCCGATTACTCTCACTTACGCGTCTTTGGGTGTCTCTGCTACCCCAACCTGATAGCCACCATCCCTCGTAAACTCACACCATGTTCCATCGCCTGCATTTTTCTTGGCTATCCCTCATCCTACAAGGGATACCGATATCTTGATCTCTCCACCCGCCAGATCATCGTCTCCCGCCATGTCATCTTTCACGAGTCCTGCTTCCCCTTTGGTTTACTTCACCCTGGACCCTCGTCTGGCGACCTCGACTTCCTTCTAACCAACATGGTACCATCCCGGCATTCTCCACTGACCTTACCTCCATACTCCACATCGGTCGCTCCTGAGGACTTTCTGAATGACTATCTCACTCTTCTCCGCTCCCATGCCACCCACATTGAACCTCCATCGGCTCCACAACCCTCATCGGCTCCCCACCCTCCATCGGCTCAAGCTAATCTTGTCCCACCCCCATCAACTACACCAACTCCATCGGCTAATCAGCCTCCATTGGTTCGCCAACCCCTATCGGCTCATCAACCTCCATCGGCTCACTAACTCCTATCGGCCCCCACCCTTCATCGGCTCAGGCTGACCTCGTTTAGCCCTTTTTTCGAACCTACAGTCGCCAATCCCGAGCCGATGCCACCCTCCCCCCTTCCGACCCTACCCCACCACTGACGCTACCATCGACCCGTGCGGCCTCTGCTGTCTCCTCCTCCTCTCATATGATCACCCGATCATAAACCGGGTCCCTTCGCCCGACCAAGCGCTATGGGTTCTCCGCAGTCCATTGTACCGTCTCACCCATCCCGACAACTCACCATTCTACCTTGGTCGATCCTCAGTGGCGCGCGGCTATGGCTGATGAGTACAAGGCTCTCATTGACAACAAGACCTAGCGCCTCATCCCTCATCCTCCCGGTGCCAACGTTGTGACCGGCAAGTGGATCTTTAAACACAAGTTTCACTCCGATGGCTCGCTTGCTTGTCACAAGGCGCGCTGGGTAGTTCGCGGTTTCTCCTAACGTCCTGGCATTGACTACGATGAGACCTTCAATCCCATCGTCAAGCCCGCTACCATTCGGGTTGCTCTCACTCTTGCTGCCTCACATTCTTGGTCGATCCATCAGCTCGACATGAAGAATACCTGCCTTCACGGCCATCAGACGAAAACGGTCTACTGCCAGCAGCCTCCAGGCTTCATCGACCCATCTCCTTCCGACGACGTTTTTCTCCTTCAGCGCTATCTCTATAGCCTTAAACAGGCCCCGCGGTACTCGGCTTCGGCGTTGGACCAAGACACTGTAGTCTGGCGTTTTGAGGACCAGGAGACTAGAGTGTCACCGAGGAAGACGCAATAGCCGGACGTGGAGCATCAAGAGTCGGGGCAGCCTGCCTAGTACACGTCAGAGTACACGGTGAGCGAGTCGATGGGGCTAGAGCTAAGGTGCAACCCGCTGGAGAGTGTGCCCTTCACGTAGCGCAGGATGCGCTTGAGCAGTGCGAGATGAGGTTCGCGCAGAGCGTGCATGAAAAAGCACACTTGCTGGATGGCGTAGGTGAGGTTGGGCCATGTGAGGGTGAGGTATTAAAGAGCACCGGCAAGACTCTAATATTGAGAGGGATCGGCAACGAGTGAGCCATCGACAGCGGAGAGTTTGGCTTGAGTGTCGACCGGGATGGCCGTGGGGTAACATTCGGCCATGCCCGCACGCTGGAGAAGATCGATGGCGTACTGGCACTGAGAAAGAAAGAGCCTGTGAGAAGAACGGGTGATGGAGATGCCAAGGAAGTGGTGGAGGGGACCGAGATAGGTCATGGCGAACTCGGAGTGGAGTCGAGCCATGATCTGGTGTAGAAGGGACGTCGAAGATGCTGTAAGAATAATGTCGTCGACATATAGGAGGAGATAGGCGGTGGCGTTGCCGATGTGAAGAGTAAAGAGGGAGCTATCGGACGCAGAGGCCATAAAGCCGATGTGCCGAAAGTAGGCAGCAAAACGCTAGTACCAGGCTCGAGGGGCTTGTTTGAGGCCATAGAGAGAGTGTTGAAGAAGGCAGACATCGTCGAGACGAGAGGGGTCGACGAAGCCTAGAGGCTGCTAGCAGTAGACCGTTTCCGTCAGATAGCCGTGAAGATAGCCGTCAGATAGCCGTCAAGCTGATGGATCAGCCAAGAGTGCGAGGCAGCCAAGGTGAGAATGGACCGATGGGTGGTGATGAGCCGATGGGAGTAAGGTGTCCGATGGAAAGGGGACAGGATCTGCCGAAGCCGATGAGAGTGGTAGGGCCGATTAGGGTCCGATGGGAGTGACATCAGATCGAAGAGTAGTGGGATAGCTGAATAGTAAGTCCTCAACATCGGTCGATGAGGGAGCCGGTGGGGAGAACGGTAGAGGAGACCAGGATGGCACTGTGTTGGCGAGGAGGAAGTCGAGATCGCTAGATGAGGATCTCGGATTAAGTAGACCGAAGGAGAAGCATGTCTCGTCAAAAATGACATGATGAGAGACGATGACCCGACGGGTGGAAAGATCGAGACATCGGTATCCTTTGTGAGATGAGGGATAGTCGAGGAGAATGCAGGTGGTGGAGTGGGGAGCGAGTTTGTGAGGGGTAGTGGCGATGAAGTTTGGGTAGCAGAGGCACCCAAAAACGCGAAGGTGGGAGTAGTCGGGCGCCGTGCGGTAAAGAAGAGTGTATGGAACGTTGTGGCGAACGGAGGAGCATGAGCGCCGATTGAGGAGGTAAGTCGTAGTGGTTATTGCTTCTGCCTAGTAAGTTACAGGTAGGTGGGCATGAAGCAGCATTGTGTGACTTATGTTGTTGAGGGTGCGAAGGAGGCATTCGGCCTTGCTGTTCTGGGGAGAGGTGTAGGGGCAGAAGAGCCGTAGATAAATGCCCTTCAAGATGAGGAAGGTTTGAACGGTACGGTTGATAAACTCCATACCATTATCGGCTTGTAGAGTCTTGATGGGGAGGTTGAACTGGTTAGAAATGTAGTTTATGAAGTTAGTTAGGTGGGAGACGACCTCGGATTTGCTGATGAGTGAAAAGGTCTAGCAATAGTGTGTGTAATCGTCAAGTATGGCAAGATAATACTAATTACCGGAGACACTTTTAACCGAAGAAGTCCATACATCACAGTGTATAAGCTCAAACGGTCGCGAGGTATAAGATAGAGAATTAGAAAATGGCAATCGCACATGTTTGCCAAGTTGACACGAGTGGCAAATTATGGAGCCGCTGTGGGTACACTGGATGAAGGCGCTGCGACGGAGGTTGGCAACAACGTCGGGGCCGGGGTAGCCGAGGCAAAGATGCTAGAGATTGGTGGAGAGGGCGACACTGGCGTGTGGAGTGAACGGCGCAGTGACGATGGTATAAAGATCACCGCCACTATTGTAGCGAAGAATCTGTCGCTGAGTTGAGATATCCTTCACAGAGAAATTCGATTGAACAATTGTTATCTCGTGTGAATTGGCGAACAGATACGAGATTGTGAATAAGGGAGGGGACAATGAGGACATTGCGAAGAGGAAGGTTAGTGGTGGGTGTAGACAGAGAGGAGTCACCACGGCATTGGACATGAAGAGAGTGGTCATTGCCGATGGTGACAAAGGGGGAGGAGGAGGTATGACAAGAACGGAGTATACCAACTGATGACGCTATGTGGGAGGACGCACCAGAGTCTAGCACCCAAGGGTGCTGAGGTTGGAGCGTCATCTGGTTGAGGGCAGTGACGAGGCCAGCCTGGTTTCAAAAGAGAACCGACTGGGTGGGTGGTGGAGGTAGCATCGGCTGAGGCGGCAAGATAGGAACCGATGCTAGGTGGGCCTGAGGATGGGCGCCGAGGACCCCTGGTTGCCATCCGATGGGGCTGCGTGGCTGGGGCTGGGGTGCCCAGAGGTTGTAGCAGAGCCACGGACCCGTGGGACCGACAGGCTGGGTAGGGACTGAAGCAGGTCGCGATTGCATCGGACCGTGCCAATTCTTGCCCTTGCCTTTGTCGGTGCCACCGGTGCGGGCTACGGTGCCATGGTCAGGGCCATGGCCACCAGAGCCGTGGGAGGGGGCGGCAGCGCAGGATGCTCGACAGCCATGATCGGCTACGGCGAGGAGAGCGGTGTGGGCCACGGTCTTCTCGTTGTTGGCCAGACGAAGTTATTTGAGAACTAGCATGTCATGGGCCCGGGCAAACGACGGAAGGGGTGTGGCATTAGCGATGTCATCGGCGGTATTGGAGAAGCGTGGGTTGAGGCCTTGCAGGAGGGCGAGGACGAGTTAGGAGTTGGCCATAGGGTGTCCGACATCCCGAAGAGTAGCAACCCTTACTTTAAGGCGCTGGCAGTACGAGAAGACAGAAAAGTCTCCTTGTACCATGGAGTGAAACTTGTTGAGGAGGAAGATGGCGCGGGGCTGCTTGTTTGCGAGGAAGATCCACTCGATAGCCACCCAGAGATCCCGGGTGGTGGAGTCGGTATCTTCCATGGTGAGGTCGAGGATAGAGTCGTCGACCAAGCCGAGCAGCCAGCTACGCACGCAGCACTCGGCGATGTCCCACTGGGGGTCATCGGGTCGAGGTAGAGTGGAGCCATCGATGTGTGACCGTAGGCCGAACTTTTCACAAAGGGATTTAAATAAGAAAACCCACTTGGAGTAGTTGTTGTTGAGGTCAAGAAAGATGGGAATGTGAGATTTCACGTTCACAACAGTGTAGAGGGGTGAGAAGATCGGCGAGGTAGTGCTCGAGGTGTCGTTTGGGGCGCCGAGAGCCTGAGCAGATTCGGCAATTGGGAGAGTACCGGAGCTAAGGGCTGACTCGGTGGCCATGACAAGAGAAGAACAGGGGCAAGAAGCCGATAGGAGTAAGAGGCCGATGGGAAGAAGCCGATGAGAAGGGAGATCGACCGATCAGAGAAGTGATAGGCTAATGGGGAGTGAGCCGATGAGAGAAAAGGGTAGGCCAACCAGCTGATGGGGAGTGGTTGGCCGATGAAGAGTAGGCAGCGGAGTAGGTGAGGGAAAGGTGGTTGGCAGAGTAGGTTGGTCAGAGAGTGGTTGGGTCACGGACATGCGAAGATTCACGTCCGTGAAGAGAAGTTTCATATTCGTGGACTCGTGGAGGCAAAGGAGTGGAGCGGACGTGAAAAACTTGGAGAGGGGCTGGACGCAAAGAAAGGAGGGTCGCGTCCGGGAGGCAGAGATTCATGTCCGTGGACACGTCGGAGTGGCTCGGACACGTGTGGAGAAGGTTCACGTCTAGGAGCCGTTGGGCGTGTTGGAAAAGCGGGAACCGAGAGAGGGCTTCAGCTGATGAAGGGCGGACAGGTCCAGCCGATAGGGGGTAGACGAGTTCAGCCGATGGAGACAACGAGTGCAGAGGTGCGCCGGAATCGAAGGAGAAAAGATGCACGGAGCAAGAAGAAGAGCAAATACAGGTAGGAGTCGAGATGAGGAGGAGGATGGAGACCGTCGCCTTGTCGCGTGGAGGAGCAAGGGATGGGAGAGGGTGGTAGAAAAGGAGAAAGGAAAGGCGTCTGCGGAGAAGACGGGAAGAAGAAGGAGCTAAGACGAGAGAGCGAGGAGGGAGTACCGGGAAGAAGGTCGGCGACGGGAAGAAAACGTCGACGACGGAGAGAAAAGGTCGGCTCACCGGCAGAAAAATGCTAGCGCACCAAAGATGTCTAGACTTGCTCTGATACCATGTAAGAATATATAATAAGACTAAGACCCCAACTCTATATAGAGAGTCAGGTCTATATATATATATATAGTTCAGTAGTCTAATGTGTCTATGTCTCTCTTCCACCCTACTCCGAGAGTCATAGTGACAATCTTTTGCTGAGTTCTTCTCCGTGTCGTACCGAAACCTTTTTTTTTCTTTGTTTTAAAATCTTTGAATGGCCTACTGAACTGATTTATTTTGCAGAAAAAGGAGATAAACAAAGAAATACTACCATGGTCGGTCCACGTAGGTCTTGCTTCTAGAACAAATCGCAAATGAAATCTTTGATCCTAAGCGAGGATGATGGAGGGAGAAGACTTTTGATTGAAGATGAACCTGAACGTGTACAATTGCTCTGTTAACAATAGAATATTGAAAGGCCTTGTTGATCCGATCAATTGCAATGACTGTTGTGTTGAACTGTGCCGATATTGAAAAACGAAACTGTAAATTAACTAGTCTCAGGTCAATTCAACCTTATAGAAACTTCAAAACCATTAATGAAAGTGCATGCGGCTCAAACGGTTCAAATAATTAAGTAGCCATCATCGGATGGATGAATCAAGTAGCCTGAGTGAGCCAAGCGTCAGCTTGTACAAATGGGGAGAGAGGCCAAACAGATGCACAAGGTTTTTGTAGTGACGTTACGGCATAGAGTAATCACATACCACTAATCATATGCAGATGCAAAGCATCTGGCTGCAAATGAGATTTTACCGAGTCAGAGATTCAGCGAGCTTTGAAGAATTGTGAGATCCTCGAACAACAAGGAATGGCAAAACAGGGTCTGGTAAAATCGCTTTCACCAATAGTTCACATTAACAGCATAAATCGTGCCCACACTATGCACCAACACTGCTCCAAAGTGCGGAAACAAAAGGCAGGGAAACAGCACAACATGAGCTTAAGCAGCTGATTGGCAAAAGAACACAGGAAGATGGTAGAACAATACAATTCTTTGCTGCCTGGTGGTAATTTTCACCAACGAACACAACTCAATCAAATGTTAATTTTTCTTCTAATGAACCAGCACACAAGATTGTGCTAATTTTATTAAATATAGTAAAAAATATAATTTATTATAGCCTTAAGAGGCTGTAATTAGAAAAAAGTCAAACAAAAACATACCACCACGTGCTAGTAGCTCTAAACATACTCTAGAGGAAAAAAAAACTAGCACCAAGCTCGGCTGTCACTACACGTAACCGATTGCCACTAGTCTATAGGAGTTACAAATGCCCTGCCAAACACCAGCTCCAAAACAGAAGATCATCGATGGGCTCCCAATCATACTCACGGAGAAGGGTTGGAGAGAGAGAGCGTGAGAGAGAAGAAGATCAGCTTGTCCCTCACGCGCAACCCAATGATAATGACCTACAAGACATCGAAAATCAGACTAAGAGAAGCCTGTGATAGCGAAAAGATGAGATCTCAATAACAATGTCTTTAAGGAGATCATGACGCTAAAGACGTCACCGTTATCCGTTCAAACCGTTCAAAGGACTAAGCTTTCACAAGAGATTCTCGTTAGGGAGAGAGAGTGTCAACTCAATAGCACCCAAAGAAGGGGAACAACAATAGACGTCATTGCTACTGGCCTAGAGAACTTCGAGCAAGTCTTTTGCTTGCAGTTCCATCCCCCCAACTTGTTGTTAGGCAACCAGCGCTTTGCCACCAAGTGGCCTCCGTCAACATGCAAACTCACCGTGCCGACGATCCTCCACCGACCGACCACCTTCCATGTCGTCAGTTACGCCTTGCTGACCTTACCAACCACCTCCTCGTGGCGTCGGCCTCCTCCTCTCGGCCATGGCCTCATGCGCCATCGGCCTTTGTCTCGTGCTCCTTTCATGTCCCACTGACCTCCTCCTCTCGCATTGCTGGCCACCTCCTCACGACACCGATGACCACCTTGCACACCCTACCTCGTGTGCCGTTGGGCTTCGCCTCATGCACTGCCAACCTCCTCCTTGTGATGAAGATGCAACCGCGGTCGCTGAAACTGCAGCGCAGGCGTCGACCGCGGCGGCGGCGAAATTTTCTCCATTTCTCGCCGCAGAATTTCAGTAGTGTAGGGCGAGATCGAGCAGTGAGGTGGGTGGGTGGGCGGTGGTGTCCGAGGAGGAGGAGGGGGAGATGGCTGGAGAGGAAGGTGGTTGGTGGCCTGCGCTTGCTGCTCCGGCGGAGGCCACCCGCTTCAAGGTTCGCTCCGTTCTCTCGCCGCCTCGCCGCGGCCGGCGACGGCCAGTTCTTCACCTGCTAGTAGCTATAGTAGCTATAGCCGATAGCTTCTGCAGTGCCGTGCTATGATGATGCCTTGCTGTAAGATGAATCCTTGTGCTTGTGTTGATTTGCGCAAGCACGACGACCACGATCTGTTAGCTGCTGCCATGCTTAGATTTTCTAACTTCCAATCACCTCAATGGTACAAATTCCTTACAAACTTTCTGCTTAGACGATTTCCTACTGATAGATATCTAGGCTGCTTCATTCTCATCATTGTTAACCTGATATAGTTGGTCTCTTCTCTTCAGGTGGCATTGTCCCTGCCTCCCTGGGGATATATCCCAGCCCGCAACATCTTTGTTGATTGCTTGTACGCTATTTTTCGTTCCTTAATAAAATTGGCTGGCGTTCTGTTGCGAAAAGAATTCGTCCTGGTTTAGGCTCACAGAGTCACAGTGGACATGCTCATCTCTGCAGTTGCAAGTGATCTTTTAACTGTTTTCATCACCTAACCTACCTGGTCCAGAGAAGCCGACTAAAGAAAAAAAAAATACAAGAAGCAGCACACAACAACAGAGAGGGACCTCGAGAGGCTGAAGAGTGTTCTCCCAGACAAATCATGTGTTTAGGTTAGTGCCATAAATTTAACCTGCAATTTTTGTTATTTGAAGGTTATTATAGCAATTGTTTTTAGCATACTCAAATGTGTCAGCTGGCCCAGTCAAAACAATTTCAAGACCCATTCCACTTTGTGTTCACATGGATTAGGTTGGTGATTACAAGTTCTTTTTTGATGGTCTTATGTACCTTCTAATGTTGACTAATCTGTGTTGGCTTTGTAGCAAGTAATAAAAGGTATAAATTACATTTAGCAAGTAATAAAGATAGAAACACATAAACCTGGAAATCCGGTCTTACTTTTTGACAAGAAAATTCTGGTTTAGGAAGAGCCACCTCATGTGAACTATTTTCAGTACTTGCACAAATACCTTGTAGATGTGTTTTTGCTTCTTTTCTGAGTTCCTTTTCACCTCTAGAATCCTGGCTCACTTTGCAAAATCCCATCTTGGCCACTAGCTCTTGATAGAGCTTGGCTTGGCATGGCGATTCTGATTTTTGCTGTGTTAGGTGAACTTACCAGCCGGTTCATCTCTTCGCTAGCACAAAATTTCAGCAACCATACATGTGAGGAGGAGGATTGTAAAAGGTTGAGCTGCATCTTGATCAGGATTCACTCTATTGTTGAGGAGGCAGAAGGACACCACATTAAAAATTGAGGAATGCTTCTACAACTAAAAGGACTTATTGAGGGATTCTACCTTGGCTACTACATGCTCAACAAGGTCAAGTTCCAACCCCCTGAAGAAGAGAGCATCAAAGATGAGGTGAGTCATAAGATACAATCATCTGCCTTGACTACTTCAAACTCTGCCAAGCCGTTTCGTTTTGCTGACGCCATAAGGAAACAGCAGTGTAGAAACTAAGGTCGCAGATATGAGAGAGTTTGTCATGCTCCTAGGCAGTTACCCTTGTCTACCTCGTCAGCCATACACTACATATCTATTCATGGATAAGTGTATGTTTGGTCGCCGTATGGAGAAAGAGCAAGTCATCAACTTCTTGCTTTGCAATGATCTTCATGATCCAAATGTTAGCATTCTTCCTATTATTGGCCCACATAGAATTGGAAAGAAAACTCTTGTGCAACATGCTTGCCAGGATGAGAGGGTGCACAACTGCTTCTCCCCTATTTTTTTCTTTAAAGAAGATGATCTAAAGATTGGAGAGCTCTTGCTTAACTCCAAGGCCTTTTGTTTGTTATTGAGTTCATTTGGGATGTGGATGAGGCAGCATGGACAAAATTCCAATCATATTTGCAGAATACGTCTTGTACAGGAATTAAGGTTGTAATCATAAGTAGAACAGAGGACATTGCCAGGTGTGGGACATGCCAACCCATCAGGATGAGGAGGTTGTCTGAAGAAGAGTACTGGTACTACTTCAAGGTACTTGCCTTTGGAAGTATGGATCCTGATGAGCATCCAAAACTAGCATCTCTGGGTATGCAGTTAGCTACTGAGATGAACAGATCATTTGTTGCTGCAAATATACTAGGTGAACTCTTAAGAAATAATCCTAACACTCAATTCTGGCAGAGCATCTTATTTAGCTTAAGAGAGCTAGTACAGAAGCACTTGTCTTCCTTTGGTGTACACCCTGAAGATCTTATCAAAAGAAATACCCCTGTTGATTTCACTAGGGTAGCCTTTGCGGGTTCTCAAGATCAAGGTTGCCTGGTTTATGATCTTAGGGTGGCTAACCCTGCACAAAGTGAGCTACCAAAACTAATGTCATGAGAAGTGCTATTGGGTGGTAATATTCCTGCCAAAGAGAAGTTTGATGTGTTGATATGGAAATCTCACATTCCACCTTAATATGATTACATTGCTACTTTTGAGAAACAGAAACCACGACGCATGGTTGATTGGTTGGCAAGAGGAACACAATATACCACTGAGAAAACCCAAACGTAAATCTTAATGTGGGGGTAAATTCTACAAAGAAATTACATCATCGATAGTGTAGTTTTAAAGACTTGCTCTAACTACTATTGGAATAGTTCATACAATTCAGATCAAAGCAGCACATATTTTCTCTACTGTAGGTTAATAGATGTATATTTTTCTTAAGAAAAAATCTGTTTATGTTTCTATTAGTTTGGATATGTAAAATGCAGTCAGTTACTATTGCTACCCTGACTAGTATTACATGTATGCCAGGAACCTTTTCTAAAGAAACTATGCTGTATTTCTGACTATGGTGACCTGTGTATGAACAATTTAATGTACATTTTATTATGGTGATATCTGTTACGGAATAGTTAGTTTCAGTCCCTTTCAACAATTCCATCATAGTTAAGCTGCTTCCTTGCCTGACTTTATAAATTTCAGTTACCTAATGGTACGTTTCTTTACGGACTTTCATTTAGATGACTCTTCCTGATTTGGTCTTACAAATCACAAATTCACAGTGGAAATGCTCCTCTGCAGTTGCAAGTGATCTTGTCAGCCATTTGATCTCCTTTCTGATCCAGAAATTTGAGAAGCGGCGCACACAACAACAGAGGGGAAGGAGGGTGTTCTTCTAAGGATCCACATTATCGTTGAGGAGGCAGAGGCATGGAAGATTACAAACTGAAGAGTGATCATCCAGTCTAAGGGGCCTATGGTAGGTAAGTTCCTTGGGTATTATTTCTTGGCTTGTCAAGTTGCAGTCTGTTGGAGAGGATGCTGTACTTGAAGATCATTCTCAGAAGCGCTTCTGTTTGTGGTGAGAACAATAGGCAACGAAGAAAGAACTTTGTTTTAGGTGGACAAAAGGATAGTGAAGCAAACTAGTGCTGTTAGCTTTCCTAGGGAAGAAAAAGAGGCATGTGTAGGTACTGTAGCTATAAATGTTTCTTTTTATTAAAAAGAGAATATAATGATGTATATGTAATATGCTCTTACTAGTTTGAACATGTAAATGCAGTCAGTCACTTTTGCTATTCTTACTAGTACTGTAAGTATGACGTAAACCTTTTGAAAAGAAACTACTTTACCCTTCTGACTATTGTATCCTCATATGACCGATTCAATGTACCAATATGTCTGTTAGTGCCTAATTAGTTTCAGTCACTTTCATCATAGTCCCAGCTTCTGCCTTGCTTGGCTTTCCAACTTCCTAGCACCTTAATAGTATATTTCGTTATAAACTTCTGCTTACACAATTTCCTCCTGATTTAGGCTCACAATGGACATGTTCATCTCTGCAGTTGCAAGTGATCTTGTCAGCCGTTTCATCTCCTACCTGGTCCAGAAATATGAGAAGCAGCACACAACTGAGGGGAACCTCGAGAGGCTGAAGAGTGTTCTCCTAAGGATCCACACCATAGTTGAGGAGGTGGAGGCACGATAGATCTGAATCAGAGGAATGATCCTCCAGCTGAAAGGGCTCATGGAAGGTATGTTTCTTGGGTATTATGTTCTTGACACTTTCCAGTTCCAGTCTGTTGAAGAGGGTGTAGATAAAGATAATCAGGTCAGTCACAAGCGCCTCCGTTTCAGTACCTGCACAAGGAGGAGTATATCATTGTTAGCGCTTGGTACAGAGAGCACACCTGTGCTTAAGAATGTTATTGAAAGTTTGGAGATCAAAATTTCTGATGTGAGGGAGCTTGTTATGCTGCTTGTCGGTTGCCCTCGTCTTTCTCAGCAACCCTATAGCACATATCTGTTCTTGGAAAAGTGCATGTTTGGTCACCACATTGAGAAAGAGCAAGTAATCAACTTCATACTACATGATGATCAGAACCTGGCCGTTCTTCCAATAATTGGGCCTCACAGAATTGGGAAGAGAACCCTTGTCCATCATGCTTGTCAAGATGAACGGGTGCGCAATCGCTTCCTGAATATTGTTTTCTTCCATCGAGATGGTATTGGAAACATTTCATTAATCCCTTGAAGGAAATACTTGTGCATAGTTGACTTCAGTTGGGATGTGGATGTGGAAGCATGGAATATCTTCCGATCTTCTATGAAGAAGGCAGCTGTAAGTGGCAGTAAAGTCATTATCATAGGAAGAATAGATGAGCTTGCCAAGTGGGGAACAGCACCAGCAATCAGGTTGAATAGATTGTCGCCAGAAATGTACGGGTACTATTTCAAGGTACTTTCTTTTGGAATTTGAACCCTCATGAGCATCCAAAGTTGGCATCTCTAGAAATGCAACTGGCAACAGAACTACAGGGATCATTTCTTGGTGCCAACATACTTGGTCACATACTAAGGGGTAATTCAAATGCTGAAATCTGGAGTGGATTCTTGATGAGCTTAAGGAAGATGTCACAAAAGTGCTTATCCATCTTCGAGTGGCATCCTCCTGAGAAGAACCACCTTTCTGATACAGCTAAAGTGGCATTCTTGTGTTCTCGAGGTTGTATGATGTATGATCTTAGGGAGGCTGGCCATTTCCAAAGTAAGATACCCAGATTGACACCAGCAGGAATAGAGCTAGAAGGTGAAATTCCTTATGATTTCGGGTTTGATGTGCAGGTATGGAGATCTTGCATCCTGCCTTACAGAAACTACGTAGCTACTTTTTTTCAGCCAAAGACACGGCGCATTATCAGAAGGAAGAATCCCCTGGCAGTTACTACTTACAAGCATGATCTTGTATGAAGGACATACCCTCCAATTGCTGGATCATCTGATCAGAATTTGGGCGGTCAAGATCGATTGGGATGGTAAGGAAAGCTCTTAGTCAACATGCATAACTTCACGGTGACCTGTAACTTGTTCCAGATGCTAGTGTACCTATACATCTGTACTCCCTCCGTCAGAAATTATAAGGCGTTTAAGTTTTTTACGCATTCTCAGTCTCTAATGCAGAACATTGATCATTAATCTCTTTTATAATATATTATCAGTGGCTACAAAATCAATATCATATGAAAACACTTTCAAATACAAATCTAATAATATCACATGCATTTCATTATATATATATATATATATATTACTGGTTTAATTATTAGTCAAACATAGTAAATGCTGATTTTTTCGAAAATTGTGGGCACCCTATAATTTGGGAGGGACGGAGGGAGTATTATTTTTGCTGGTTTGGATGTGCGTAGTTTAAGGTGATAAGGAATTGATCTGGGTTAAAAATGACACTTAGTTTCCTCACTTGCTGCTTTTGTCCCTTTGTTCTATCATTAATTGTTTCTTGTTATACAAATAGAAAGAGAATGGTGGGCGTATAACTTTACACGCTGGGATTGATCCATTCGTAACGAGTCATGTTTTTTGCACCTTATCACACTTGGAATCTGATTAGTGATTATTGAAGCTCAGTTTACGATCTGATTACATCATTGCATAAAGAATGCAAAGCATACCATGCAAGTGAAGTTGATCTATGTTAGGTCCAATTGTAAATTTGTAATCAACCGGCCAGTAAAAAAAATAAAACTTCCAAATTTTGAACGTTTCCACGCTGCAAAGTTTACTGTGCATCCATGTCAAACAGCATCCGTCTACCGCTGTAGACAGCCCATCTGAAATGGCAAAGCTAAGTTAGTTAGTGAGTAGCCAGCCGTAAGAATATGAAAAAAATAGTTGGTGAATAGCCGTGCGGTGAGAATATGAAAAATTTAGGTTTTCTAGCTTTCGACTACTATTTTATTTTCTGATTCTGTACATATTGATTCTCATAATCTAAATAAGAATTTGGTCTGTACGAGGAGTTCAAGGTTTTGAAAGTTGTAGCGCAGCCGTTAGAAACTCCCCCTAAACAGAGTTAGGTGTCTTATGGGCCTGTGGCCAATTTTGTGGTTTGTTTTCATAAAGGCCCTTTTTTGTGATCATAATTCCCAGACGTTTGCAAACATGCCCTAACTTGTGAATGGAATTTTATAAAATGGACCCTACTTAGGATCACTATCATTAATAGAGATCCGATTTGGTTTCTAAAAGTCCCCGTTTTACTATTTAGGATCTCAACCGAGCACTGTTTTGCAAATAGACAGATGTAAGTGTTTAAGTGTACAGCCTAACGTCATGCTGCTTCTTCTCGCAAGCTTCTAATTTTAGCGCATGCTGCATAGATAGGGCACTCATGCTGGCCAAATCCATTCTCTAAAATTATGTTTTTTTATTAGCACATGCATATATACCGCTACACATACAACGCCACTCTCACGCACCCACGAATATAGCACTAACACGTTGTTTAAAGAGACAAACTAATGCCACGTCCCTGAGCTCAACTAAACTCCAGCTGAAAACCCTAAAAACCCATTTATATGTGTAATATTCGTATGCACTGGATTTGAACCCTGATGGCATGCACCCATGACTCTACCATCATACCACTCACGTGCTTCCCAAAATTATGTAATTTATTCTAGTTAATCCAACTAAACTACTTAAGATGGGTTCATACCCCTTCAAAAATATTGGCCGTAAATGAAAGTAGCAGAATGAACTGAATGAATTTAGAATAGGCATATGAAAAGACTGATTGAATTCTTCTGAAGAAGACTGGAGCATCTCCTGATGTTTTAGCAGCATTCAGGACATTGTTAGAGCTTAATGGTAATAATCGACAATTAGCTAAGAAAGAATTGAGTTAATTCTGGTGGCAATCTCCTCACAAAAAAATGCTGAGCAATCTTTTAGTTATTTTGCAAGAAAATAAAAAAAATATTTACTGTGCTTTATAAGGTAATAATGGCCGACAGTGTTAATGCACTTTCGGTCTGAATCTTACTTAGGCTACGTTAAAACCATCAGCATCCAAAATATTTTTCTGTATAAGCAGGTCTACCTGATGTTGATCCATGCTGTAAGCCTGATCCAATAGAGGGTCACACATCAACAAGTTGCTTTCAGCCTTTTTCCCAGATATCGTTTGGACAATAGAATATTGTGCCAGCTTGATTTGGATGAACTCGTTCCATGAGCAAAGTATCAGTAGGATTAATATTTATTTGGTTCAGTAGCCGTTAGCACATTTTCTCAAATTATCATTAAACAAACAAACATACTAATACTGATAACTACATATATACTCATTCTTCCATAACATAAGGGATTATACCATTTTTTTCAAAAATGGAGGTAGTAAAAGAATAAACCATGATATAAAATGTGATAGTTGGTGGAATAAGTAATAAAAAAGTAAATAGATAAGGATAAAGTAATAAAAAATTACTAGGCGGAGAATAAAGTGGTATAAAAGTGGCTAGGTGGAGAATAAACATTGTCTCTGAATCACAAAATAGGATAAATTAGAAAGGCAAAATCTCTCATAAAAATAAAGGGAGTATTATTTGATGTGTCGTTTAATAATCTTTGTCCTAAAAATAGCAACCATGGTTTATATAAGCCAATTAACTGAGTGCTATGTTGATTATGATTTTTTTAGTTTTACAACTTCTCAAAATGCTGATCATTAGATATTGTTGTGTACTTAAAAATACATTACTCTAATACAGTTTATTCAAATCAATATATACTCAACTAAAAAAGGTTTATTTGTATGGAAAGTATGTAAAATGTTATTCTCATTGTCCCACAAAGACTTTATTTTTGTCATTTTTTGTTTCATAAAAACTTCATTTTTAAAGTTATTAATATATTAGAGTTTTAAAAAAAGAAACAAAACATTGGATTTTGAGAAAGTATAGACAAACCTATTGAAATTTGAAAAATCTTTTAATTTTATATTAATATATATAATCTTAGAATAGAGATAGTATATACAGGAGTATCTTAATAACAAGTGACGTGCATATGGATTCTTAGTTCATTGCCTCTTTTTTAAATGAGATTTCAGCTTTGCACTCCTGTTGCTTTTCCAATCCACATTTTGGATGAAGCATAGAGGAAGGTCAGTGCAGTCCACATCAAGGATATATTGGTCTTTCTTATTCACACACATATTTTTCTAGATCATGTATTAAATTTAAGATTTAAACTTGAGTAAACGGATCACCACATGAAATCTAATCATATGTCCACTTCAATATTAAGAAAAACTTTAGTCACGAGACAACGAAAGCAACCAATAATAATAACATACTTTAGACCATGATGTTTCTTAGGAGAGCCAAATTCAAATGTTATATTTCCTTGTATGACTTTAACGATGTAACACATCATAAACAACCCAAACAAAGACGTACGTTCCCTTTGTGTGAGCCTATCCGCTCCCCTCTCCCCAAATATCCTCACTACACCTCGTCCACGCATATACACCCGCTGCCATGTGGTCCTATTCAACCAGGTCCACCAAGAACCAAGTCCACCCATCATAAACCTGTCCAAACCCAGCCCACACATTTGCAGCGACCACACCGACAGCACGAGCATTCTTACACCAAACTCCCTACGGCGGCTTAACAAGTGCAAGCACTTTTACGATTTTACCCCTATCGAAGCCCCCTTATTTCCACCCTCCTCGCGCCCGCACGACTCTTAAAGCATTGGTTCGTTCGCGGCTTCCTCCTTCGAGCACACGTACGTACCAGCTGACTCCTCTGTCTCCAACATGAGGGATCAAGCAACGGGGAGGAGAGGGGGACCCTAGCTTCTCCGGCGCGGGGCCGGCCCCAACGCGGTGAAGATGGCGATGGCCGCTGCTGCTGCTGCTGCGGTGGCGGCGGGACCGGCGGGTGGGGGTGGGGGAGGAGGGGTTGAGGAGGGCGTCGGCGAGAGCTCGTTCCCGGCGCCTCGGGAAGCTTCTGCTGGCGGGGGAGCGCCAAGCCACATCTGGCGCCAGATGTTCGACCGGCTCGTTGCCGATGGCCACGTGGAGGCGGTGGCGTCCGGGCCCGAGCTCCTCGCGCGGCTCGAGGCCCACTTCGACCGGCTTCCTGTCAGGTAGCAGTAACTGCTTGCTCCCCTGCCCTGTTCCATCCCTTGCCTCGGAAGAAATGGTTGCGTTCGAGCCGTGTAGAATCGGGGATCATGATAGGTTTCTCGTGCGGAACGATCCGAATGGGTTATGAATCGCTCGAGTTTGGGGTGGAATTAGCGAAATTTTGCTCCTGTTGTTGTGCGGATCGTTGATGCCTCTACCAATTTACTGCTCTGTGGAGGCTAGAATGTAGCAGTAATGTAATCGCTGCAGCATAATTTTTTCGGTTTGCACTCATGCTGTTTGACTTACCGTGGAACTCGATTTGACCTTCTTCCTATCTCTGGTCGGCAACTCATATTGATTATAGTACTATTATGTTAATGCAACAGTAGTTCGAAATGTATCGTACACCCGTGGTTGTTGGATTTGGAAATGGCACTTTCCAGGATTAAACTACGCACATAGTTTTGTTTATATTTGACACTGACGTGTGTGTTCTACATCTATGAAGAATATTCGGGGCACCGTGCTAAATTCTGGGCTGCTTTCCTGTTATGCCCGTGGTTGTAGACTTTTATTCCTGTAGGGTTGAGTTGATCTTTTGATTTGGTGTGCTTGGGAACCCACAGGCCACAGCCCACAATATTTATTATTCATGCCAGCAACAAATTAATATTCCTCTGCTGCTTTCCACCTCTGTGTAGTTATCAACTGGACCTAGATGTTGACCAAGCAGAGCATGTGTTAATCCATGAGAAGGTTTTGACAGAAGCAAAGGATCCTGCTAGGCGCCCAGCATTCGATGTTCGTTACCTCAGGGTAAATATCTATCTTACTGTATCTGACTCCTTTGTTGGACTCTGGTTACATTGGCAAGCAATGGATGGATCCATAGAATCTCTGTACTATTCACCACGTTTATTATGGAAAATTGTAAAACATATGCACAATCATTACTTTCAAAGAATGTTGAAAGTAAGTTTCAGTACGAAGGCAACTTAAACACCCAGCATGTCATGGTGCAATTACCATTTCGTGTAACATTAAACAAATTTTCATGCTGTCTTCTGATAAAATACTCTACTAGAGGAAAATTGTTTGTCATGTTGTGGTTAAAGGGCGCTGAACATTTTTTTTCACCATTTTTCCTGGTTGGAATACTTGTTTGTTCCATTAATATTATTTTTCTGTGTATTATCACCAATATAATCTAGAATTGACTGCTGACTTTGAAAAATCTAAGCTTGAAGAGATAGATGTGGATGCGACAACTAACTTCGATACACCCAAAGATGTGGCTAATGTTGATGATACTCTTTCTACCAGGTACGTGTGGACTACACTAGTGTGGATCTTCTATAGTTCGAGTGACCTTGATGCTGACTAGATCTTTGCTGCTTCAAAATTCGTTTCAACCTTTACCTTTCAGAGTGGTTTGAAAATGAAATTGGTAGTTAAGTTACTACACTGAGACATATACATGCACAATAACTAATGTAAAAGGTATAGAATATGTGAAAAACAGTAAAAATGGTAATTGCTGGTTAAGTTTCAGTGCATATATGTAATGGTTCCCTTGTTTCTCTTATGCTTGAGATGACTTTATGTTCCAAAACTGCTTGTGGTTCTAGATAGTATCGCTCCCATTCTTTTTGTTGGTGAGGTAAAAGCTTTTTTATTTTATTAGAACATGAACATACACATCATCGAACCAAAAGCAACCTGTCATTGGCATAATAGCCATTTTGCCTAATAAGTGCATATGCTTTGTTTGTCTCTCTTGTATGTTGTATCTGTAAGCATATGCATAGTTCTCCTTAAGGTACCAATGCATTTATATCTTTGCACTCACTCAAATTCTTACCCTGGACCCATACACAAAAGTGCATGTTTTGTCCATTTAAAGTCACAGAGTTCAAGTCTCGCATGATTGGGATGCCCTTCTCTTTTATGCTTTAACAGGTCATGGGCATCATATACACCCATTCATGAGGTAGTCTTCTCCACTAGCAACAAGCCCAAGCTCCTTAGTCAGGTCCGCGATGCTATTTATAACACATTTTTTCTAAATTTTCAAGAGATAAGGCACCTGCAGAAGTGTAGTATACAGACAGTGAGACTAGGACCTCTGAAGTTGGCGATGTCATCGGCGGTGTTGGAGAAACGAGGGTTGAGTCCGCGCAAGAGGGCAAGGACGAGTTAGGAGTCAGCCACAGGGTGACCAATATCATAGAGGGCCGTAGCCTTGATCTTGAGGCGTTAGCAGTACGAGGAGACAGAGGAATCCACTTGTACCATGGAATAAAACTCGTTTAGAAGAAAGATGGCGCGAGGTTGCTTATTTGCTTAGAAGAGCCGCTCGATAGCCACCCAGGGGTCGCGGGCGGTATGATCGGTGTCTTCCATGGCAAGGTCGAGAATGGAGTCGTCGACCGAGCCAAGCAGCCAGCTGCAGACGCAACACTCAACGATGTTTCACTGGGGGTCATCGGGGCGAGGGGGGCGGAGCCATCGATATGGGAGCGAAGACCAAATTTGCCACAAAAAGATTTGAAGAAGAAGACCCACTTGGAATAATTGGCGTTGAGGTCGAGTGAAATCAGAATGTGGGATTTCACGTTGACAGCGGCGTAGAGTGGGGAGAACATCGGAGTGCCCGAGGCAGTGTCGAGAGCACCGATGGCCAGAAGGGAATCGGATCCGGCAACTGGGAGAGTGCCGAAACCAAGGGCCGACTTGGTAGTCATGGTCGGATGCGGGAGCGTGCGGGAGAGTAGGAGGGCATGATAAGCCGATGGGGAAGACGCGGGCGTGAGAAGAAAGGTGACGTCCGGGAGGTATGATGGTGCGTCGGTGGACACGCGTACGCGTCCGATGGATTGTTAAGCCGATGAAGGCAGGCGCGAGGCCAATAAGTATAGGCGGGCGTGAGGCCAATGTGGGTCGACGCGAGGCTGATGAGGGTCAAGGCCGATGAGGGTAGGTAAGTCACAGGTGCAAGAAGAAAGGGTTTGCATCCAGGAAGTGGAGTTTTGCATCCGTGGACACATGTACGCAGCTGAGAGGGGCGGACCTGAAAACGAGAGAAGTCGTGGACGCGATGGAAGAAAAGTTCGCGTCTGGGAAATAGAAATTCACGTCTGTAGACACGTGGACGCGTCGGAGTGGCACGGACCCGAAAGCAAGAGGGGCCGTGGACGCGAGGGGAGAAAGTTCGCGTCCGGGAGACAAGTTTTGTGTCCGCGGACAGGTGAGCGTGTCGAAAAAGCAGGAACCCGAAGGGTGTTCCAGCCGATGGAGAGCGGACAGGTGAACGTGTCGAAAAAGTAAGAACCCGAAGGGTGGTCTAGCCGATGGAGGACGCGAGCGCAGAGGTGCGCCGACGCAAGGAGAAGGGAAGGTGGGTCTAAATAGGACGAGGAGGCGAATGAAGGTCGTCTCTTTGTCACGCGGTGGAGGTGGCGAGCAAGCGATGGTAGAGGAGTAGACCGTCTGTGAAGGAGACGATGGGAATAAAGACCGAGACGAAGAAGCAAAGGAAAAATACCAAAGGAGGAGGCATCAGCTCGCTGACGAGAAGATTGCTAGCGCGCGGGAAATGTCTAAACCTTGTCCTGATACAGAAGTCTCAGTCTCACTGTCTATATACTACACTGCTGCAGCACCCATTGTATTACTTATGATTTATGTTATTTTGCATTTTAAACATGTTGGATTTACTTTAGCTTTTCTGCTTGTATGATAGGCAACCATGTATCAAGCACAGATCCCAATCTTACACGCTTAGATACTTGTTTATTATAGCATTGGCTGATGACTGAAACTCATCCATCTATTTACACTAATATGTGCTAACTTGATAATTGTTCAATGTATGTGCTACATTCACAGCTGTCTGCTTTGCTTTCTGACATTGGACTGAACATCAGAGAAGCTCATGTTTTCTCAACTACAGATGGTTATTCTCTTCATGTTTTTGTTGTTGATGGTTGGCCCATTAAGGTAATTGTAGTTTCTTATGATGTAGTTTGCTGAATTTCCTATATGAGAAAAGCAAAGCTGATGTACTGGAAACTTTTCCTCGAACTTTTCTTTGAATCGCGATATAGTTATGGTTGTTTAAGAGATTTCTGGAAGCATCCAAAGAATTTAGTATTAGGGATAAGTTCTCTTGTTATTCTTTTATTTGACGTTAGTTCTCTTGTTATTCTCTTAGCATTGTTACATGATTTCTTTCCTGTGTTTTTATGTCTAGCGTCTTGAATGAGTACAGCGTACTAATAAGAATGCACAGCTAAATTTATGATTCTATTTCTGTATGAACACCCAAGGTCATTTTCACTCTATTTTGGTATGCACCAACGATATACTTGCTTATTGATGCCAAAGGGTGTTGTGGTCCTAGTTCTATATGAACAGTTATTTTTGCACCGAGCAACTTTTATATTTTGCATGTTATGATCAGGATACCGATGGCTTGCATAAGGCGCTAGAAGCATCGATTTTAAGAAATGAGGTTGGGTTATCCATACATGACCTTCGACTTTCTTTAACTTAATTTTAAGAAATCGATTGACTGTCCATAAACTAGTATCACATTACTGACTCTTGTGGAGAATACAGGGTTCATGGTCTGGTTGCGACTCCTCGAATGCAGACAAACTAATACCATTCCGAGTAGAAGAATGCGAATCAGATATTAACATAAAACTTCTGAAGATAGGGCAGAAGGCTGCTTCTGGAAGTTGCGCAGATTTGTGAGTTACTGTACACTTCTAAGTTTAGTTGCTGACCTTTCATATCTAATAATATTTTATCCATATAATGTTTCCTTGGCTTATGTGAAGGTTCCATGGGACCTACGGTGATGAGGAAGTTGCTGTTAAAGTTCTAAATCCTGCGAATTTGAGTCAGAGTGTCTGGAATGAATTTAAGCAAGAAATATATGTTTTAAGGTATTTAACATTTCTTTTTAACTATATGTGAGGTTATTATTGATACATACCCTGGTTAAAGTTTTGCATGTTCACTATGTTGTGGTTGGATAAAACTCTCACAGTAGGTAAAAGTGAACATGGAACAGCATAGATCAAGTTCTCCAACAGATAAAGATACAAGCCTTGTCTTCACCTTACACACTTCTTTTCAGGGAAGTTGAACACGCAAACATTGTTCGCTTGATTGGCTCATGCACAATGCCACCTCATTTTTGCATAATAACAGGTGAGCTTAGCACTTGCATTGCCCAGATCTTAAATAGGAATACAACATATTTTTCCAATCATATGAAGAAACAGACATCGAAACAGAATCAATTACATGTCCTACAACTTTGTAGCATTGATAAAGACAGCTTAAAGCTACCGTTAATTATCACATCCTCCCAGGAAGTGGAGATCTAATATTTTTTTGTTGGATGAATATTATTCATTGCTTAGGGTTGAAAGGCTGTGTTGTTGTGTTGTTATTGTTGAATATTATTCATCATGTTATTATTTGCTTCATAGAAGTATACATGTCTTACAGAAGTTCTTTGGTAGTAACATTATATGTGTGCTATCTTGCAGAATACATGTCTAGAGGAAGCTTATTTGTTTACTTGCACAATGAGAACAATGTCTTGGACCTCCCAACGCTTCTGAAGTTCACACTCGATGTATGCAGAGGGATGGCTTACTTGCACCAGAAGGGCATTGTTCATAGAGATTTAAAGTCAGCCAATCTTTTACTGGATAAAAATCATGTATGTGTTCCATAACTATTATCTCCTTTAAGCCATGAATTACGGAGGGTATTTATTGGTGAATTATGTTTTACTGTCATGTTGGACAGGTACTGATCATGTATGCACATTTAAAAGCACTGATATATTATCTTTTATGTTGCTCATTTCTGTAGGTTATGAAAGTGGCAGATTTTGGTCTAGCTCGATTCCAGGATCAAGATGAAATTATGACAGCAGAAACTGGGACATATAGATGGATGGCGCCTGAGGTATTACTGCAGTTGCTAGAGCAGT
Source organism: Oryza coarctata (assembly GCA_030770085.1). Lineage (NCBI taxonomy): Eukaryota > Viridiplantae > Streptophyta > Magnoliopsida > Poales > Poaceae > Oryza > Oryza coarctata. The sequence goes on from CM061483.1 coordinate 2,126,013, forward strand.
TTTGACAACTGAACTATTAAGGCTAACCGAAGTTGCAAATAAAATACCAATTGTTTTTTTTATTTCTGTTGATGGTTTTCATTGTCTTGCTTATATTGTATTTTAGGAGGTGGCTAGTTCAGAGTAAATCAATAAATAATTATTATGATCAATTGCATATTTTATACACAATGATCTGAATGAATTGGTTTGCAACATGTCATGTTCATATAATTTGCAATGACTAAACTAAAAACTATAATTCATTCCTTTCCCCCAAAAAAGCTGAAACTCTGAAATTCCTTTAATATCCTTTCTTTTGCGTGTGTAGGTTATAAGTCATGAGCCTTACAACAATAAAGCAGATGTGTACAGTTTTTCCATTGTGCTCTGGGAGCTCATGACATCCAAGGTAATTAACTGTTATGCTGTTTCATATGACAACTTTACAGTTGCATACAAAAATTCCATTCAGTTGTCCTAACTAATTCTGGGGATTTATTTTGAGTACTTTTCTTATTTTTACAGATTCCATATAAAGGCTTGAGCCCCCTCCAAGCAGCTGTAGGTGTGAGGCAGGTTGGTTTGCACTCCCTAGTACTTATATATGCTAATCTTGTGCTTTTTCAGGCTCTGGGATAGAGGAATGAATGTGTGATGAGGTGTCCAAGTTAATACCTCCACATCCTCAGTTGCTCACACATCCTATATTCCAAATACCAATTCATCCATCCTACCCCTAAATCCAAACAGCTCCTTTGTGTCTGAGATGCTTATGGAGCTGTGGTTCATCCAACAAACTACCTGTATCTGAAAGCATGTTAACGTTGTATCTGTACTGACTGTTCAGGGATTGCGCCCACAACTTCCGGAAAATGCACATCCCAGGTTATTAAACTTGATGCAGAGATGTTGGCAAGCTGTTCCGTCTCATCGTCCATCCTTCTCTGATATAATCACTGAACTCGAGGATATTCAGACACAAGCTCAGGTATTACCATGTCCATAAGCTTTGTCACAGTTTCCTAAATGAACAGCTTTGCGGTTCTAAAAGTATCATATTCTTTGCTGCTGCTACAGGGAACATCAGGGGAAACGAGAGGATGATCCAAAGACTAAAGATCGATCCTCTGCTCATACTTGTTGACAGTTTTTTTTCCCCTTTATAACCTGATCGCTAACGTTGGACAAGTAGCATCTCGTTTTTGGTCCGGTTTTGTCCGTAGTTCTTATGGCTGATTTCTCCTTAATTTCTTAGGCTTATTTTCTTACATAGAGGAAATTGGAATGACCTGCTTTTTTTGCTTGTGGGCTGCGGTTTGATATGTGAATGTTCGAATGAGCTCATCGCTCAAACTGAAGGTGGATGTTTTTTTTATCACTCTAGCTGCTACATAGAAAATTGTCTGGCCAGTGAGAAAGCTTCATACATATTACAGTTGGGTATATATTTGTTGGTGTCTTGTTTCATATCGTGGTGAATGCGATGCTAATTTAGTCTGTTCAGTGTAAAGATGGTGACAGCTTGTGTGTGAAAGCGTAATTGCTTGCGTGAGGCCGGTGAGTAATAATCAGAAACACGATTTGAACCTTTCATGATTATGTCAGATGTTGCGGATGCCTGTATTCATGCTCCTCTGCTACAGTTGGGGTCATCTGAATTGACCAACCACATTAATGGAAGAACAGAAAAGAAAGATGGTGACTGCATACTGCATAGGTGTTTACATCGCTGTAATTTGGGTAATGGCTGTCGACTGGCTAAAAAACCACAGAAGTGTACAACAGACAAGATGCTGATTATTATTATTTTGTTGAACATGATTGGAAATCATCTTACCAAGATGGTTGCAAGTAGCAGCCATTCCTCTTCTCGGCTTCCTAGAGACCATCACCGACAAATCACATCCTGATGATTTGTCAAAAGGTATCCAACTTCTCAGGACACTGGTGTTCAGCTTCAGGTTTGTTTGTATATAGGCGCAAGACTCACCTGCGCTGAGCTGACATGTCCATCGGCCTTGTGTTCTCCACACTCGTTGAGTTGGCGCGCGTGGCTGTCACACTCGCACACTCTGCTCTCTCCTCGTCCTCGATGAGCATGAGCATGGCTGCCACCAACGGCGACGTCGCCAAGCTGACCGTGCTAGGCCCCGCCGCCGCGGCGCCGGAGGCCATGGAAGATGAGGAAGCCACCCACGAAGGCGTCGGCGCCAGGTCCTCCCAGTGGCTGCGCGCCGCGGTGCTGGGCGCCAGCGACGGCCTCGTCTCCACCGCGGCGCTCATGCTGGGCATCGGCGCCGCGCGCCCCGCCGACGCGCGCGCCGTCGTCTTGTCCGGGCTGGCCGGCCTCGTCGCCGGCGCCTGCAGCATGGCCACCGACGAGTACGTCTCCGTCCACGCGCAGCTCGACGTCGAGCTGACCGAGCTCAAGAAGCGCCGTCGCGGGCAACCGCATGCGGCGGCGGCGGCGGCGGCCGTGTCGCGCCCCGGCCAGGCCGCGGCCGCCTCGGCGCCGCCGTCCCGCTACTCGCGGCGTGGTTCGTCGCCAGCTACAGGGTCCGTGTCGTGGTCATCGTCGCGACGGCGAGCCTCGCGCTGGCGGCGTTCGGCGCGCTCAGAGCATTGCTCGCCCGCGCTCCGGGTGGCCGCGCCGGGCTTACGGCCGTGGTTGGAGGGTTGGTGGCCATGGCGGCCACCTACGGCGTCATATAGCTCTTCACGACACATGGCGTTTGATGAGTTGATTCCCCTAAACACAATTTGATGCAAATCCTCCAAATGCAAAGTGCAAACAGATATGTACTTGATGATTAGTGGTTCAACATGTGTTCTTGCGTTTCTCCTTCCTCTGCTCGACCTGACAAAAGATGAAAAATACTTTTCCTCTTCTCTCATGAATCTAAAAGCTCCCTAATAAAAACAGAGGAAGATTACAAATTCTATGTTTTTCACACCATAATCTCTTTTTTTGTTTTTTGCCAAAGAAAAATCTCAGACCATATCAGAATGGAAACATTGAGATTGAACTAAATCAACATGGTTGAACTGAAACCATTTGATTGCATCTCACTGCCTGCATGCGCTGCAGATGATCATCTCAACTTTACAAAATCACCACAACCGTTAGATCACATCTCAGAGCAGCTGCATGGATGGGTATATATGTCATCACGTAAACATATAGAGTTGGTCACATCCTAGTAGCCTACTAGCTTACTTAAGGTATAGATTATAGTCAGCTAACGTGTGCTACATATATAATATATACACAAGGCGAACTTTCGTTATCATACTATATGCTAAGGTTCTCCATCTGTGTGTTTCTCTCCCAGCTTGGTGTCTCCAAGCTGTGTTTTGCCACGATTCAGTATCGATTCTTTAATCTCCCTGTATTTCTTCAGCTCATCAAGTGCATCTGTTGCCGTCCTTGATTTCAAGGGAGATGAAGACACCGCTGTAGAACTTGACGGGATGCTGCCAAGTTCCTCAGTCACGACCTTCTGAACTAACGAAGGTTCTTGAGCAACCACAGGAGCAGCGTCTGACCGTAGGCCTTCCCTGAGGCTTGATGCAGTCTTCAGCAGGCGCACAAGAGCACCAATGGCTGCAGCTGGAGACCTCGTGGACGAGCCTCCAGTATCCTGGTTCATTCTCTGTTCCTCCCTGTCTGAGATATCAACCCTGGAAAATCGAGGAGGTTCCAGTTTAGCTTATAGGAAGACCAAAAGATAGACCCCAAAAGCTAAATGAAAAATCAGATAAGCAGTAAATCTACAATATCTAGACTCTTAACTACCAAATTGCTTTGAGCACGCACTGGTCACCAGGCTCTTTTGTAAAATAAACACCATCTTGCTTATTGATACACCTGTATAATCACTGGATATAATGGGATGCAAATTATACATCTAATCTGACAAATTTATTCCTAACATTTGTAGGTTAGTACAGGAGTACTGAACTATCTGAAGAACTTTAGAGATAAACCACTATGACCTGTTTGAGATTGTTGAGATAGAATAGGTTGCACTTTCTGGAACATTGTAGATAAATAGTTTTAAAAAATGCTAAAATTAGTTAATATGTAGCAAACAATACAGGGCCTGGATTGTCCTGCACAGAGTAAAATGGGGAGAGGAGGGGGCTAATATCACGTGAGAAAAGGATAATCTGCCCAATGACATTGTAAATTAACCGGCTATGGTGTCATTTGAGCATTTGAAGCTATCAGTTTTGTAGAATTAAAGGCTGCAAATAAGATAGGGGCAGGAAACAAGTATAGGATTCTTAAGCCAGCTACACATCACTTCGATTTATCTACAAAATCATCAGAGTTCCATTCCTACATATTAAAATTGATCTTTCAATTAGTTTTCCTAAAAAACCACACACTGGCTTTGGTTTCAGTTCATAGTTTGTACTGTACGTTCAAATCTAGCCTAAGGCAATTAATATGCCTATATTACTTTTTCAATGTAAACCCTATTAAGTCTCAGTAGTCGGCACAAAATGTAGTACACATCAATAGGAAAAAAAATTAAGCAAATGAAGGAAATAAGAGACTAGAGAATAAATTAATAATATAAAGTAATGAACAGTAATCATCTCTGTTTTGCGTCAAGAGGATAGACTCATCTGAATAAAGGCAATGCGCAGATTATTAATGATGTAGATAAATCTGAATTATAAATGCAAGTGCCCAGGAAGGTAATTATAATAAAGAGAACAAGAAGCATTTCAGAGCAGATCAATCCAGCCAAAAGAACCATACTGCTAATATATTGCCAATTAGTATGAGGAATATTTTTTCTGGTTTATGGAACATTGAGACAAGAAATTATGTGTCTATTGAGCATCTAACCTAGCATCTTGAAGCAAGCATGGTGCCTCAGTTCTCATTAAGAAGAATTCACATTGAATAAATGAACAAAATTTTAACTATAATCAAGTGCAGCAATAATGTTCATAGGCCTTAATAAGCACTGCAAATCATAGCATTACCCTCTTTAATTTGTAGAAACTACATAGAAGGCATACTAACCACCCTTTCTTGAGCATGTGCACGTTAAGGGCATCATTCTGGAAATACTCAGGTGCCAGCCAGTCTCACAAACTACATACTATTTCAATTAGGAGACTAGGAAAGAGTACCTGTTAAGCTGATCAATTATGGTGTCTCTGTCTTCCCATGCAAAAGCCAATTCCTGTTCGTCTAGTTCATCCATGATAAAAAGTTTACTTGATGTTCGTGTCAATTTCAATCCATGAAAATATCCCAAATCATATTTACTGTAAGATAACACCTAGGGCAGAAAGCAGAACAAGAAAATCATCAGCCAAAAATCAGACCCAATTATCAAAAGGTAGAAGCCTCATAATAAAATTATTGTTATTGCAAATTTCACATGTTGCTTGAACAAATAACAAATATCGATTACCTTTTGCAAGGCCTTGTCCTTCTCAAATTCACCCAACCTGACCAGATCCTTCCTTACATTTGAGTTATCATCAGGGGAAGGTGCCAAGTTGCCATTGTGAGATGAGAACTGGTGCTTACCCTTTGAACATGGAGGAGGCAGCCCGCAAGACTTGGGAATAATAACTGGAGCACTCTCATAGCAGAACAAAGGATTTTTAGGGTAGCTAGTTGAAGGGGAATGGGATGGTGATGGTGATAATGGTGGCGATGGATAACATTCTTCAAATGGTGTATATTTCTTCTGCCCAGAGGATGATGCATTTTGTGGGTGTGAGCATGTTTTTAGAGAAACATGCAGAGGGATGCATGGGTGTGGACTTCCACGGGGTTCTGAATTAGTGGGAGAAGGAGATGGTGGACCTGACATTCCAGCTCCATGCTCAATACTCCAACTGTGCCTCCTGGCCATTGCAACACATGCAGGTGCAATGCCTGCTGAAGGGAGGGAATTGAATTTCTTGAGAAAATCAGTAGTGGGGCTCCCAACATAATCCGTTATGATCTCTGGTGGCATTGGTGAGGTTGGTTCTGAAGCTGCTGCCACCTCCAATACTGGCACATAAGAAACTGATAAGCTCAATTGGCCAAACAGAGTTCCAATTGGACCAAATGCATAATGCTTCATCTCTGCATCCTCTGCCCGGGTGAATGGCTCAACAAATGATGATATCTTGTGTGACAGGTTTAGCGGACGGATTCTCCCAGACGAGTTCAGCTCCCTGAAGAGACTGTATGCTGGCAAGAGCCTGACGACCAGATGCAATGACCGAAGTAGCACTGTCGATCCCTGGTAGGTTGCCCTGTACAAGCTATGATCCTCAGCCGAGCTGTTCCTAGACCTCCTGCTACTGTTCTTGCTGCCATTACCGTTACCACTGCCAGGCTTGTGGGTTTCATACTGAATTACCCACCTCTCAATGATCTTGCCACTCCCAGCAGTGCTGTTGCTGGTGCCGTCACGGTGCAGGAGCACAATGTCAATGACCAACGGCTCAAGGTTGCTCTGCCGCCACAGGTCAAAGTTCTCGAGCGCAGCCGGGCAGTCCCGGAGCGCAAGGTTGAACCACCGGTCGCGTGGCTGGCTGCCAGACAGTGGTGAGGATGGCGGCGAAGGCCGCATAAAGTTGCGCGAAGACTCGTAGGGAGAGCGTGACTCCAGTATGATGTGGAGGCTCTTGGCAAAAAACTCTGTGATCACTTGCTCCACCATGGGAGGCTCCGCGGCGGCAGCAGTCGCAGCCATGGTATCAAGACCTAATGCAGGGGCATGGAGTTTAGCCAATTTTGCCATTTTTGGAAACAAATTGCTATTAATTGGAGTTGGATCTCAAATCTTCCCCACTCCGGCTCGCAGCGCGGTGGTGGCGGAGAAGAGAGGGATAGGGAGAAGAAGAAGGAATACCTTATCCGGAGCCAGCCAATCTCGCGGCTGCCGTCGCGTGGGAAAGCTTAACGGCGAGCGGCGGCTGCCCTTATAGCGAGCAACCACACCACCACCCAGAGAGGAGGATCCGATTCCGAACGACTTACCCAACGGCTCACACGTCTCGTTCCCCTCCCAATCTCTTCCCCTCCATCCCGCACAGGATTCCGCTCCTCCCCCACCAACAAAGATCCCCTCCGTCCCCGCCTCCGCGCCTCCCTCCTCCCTCCACGAGGCGGCGGCGGCGGCCGCCGCGGCCCTTCACGCTCCACCTACGCGCGGGTGGACGGGTGGACGGGTGGGACGGGCGCAGCTAGGAGCGACGGAGCTGCTGGTACGGGCGTGGGCGGCGGAGGGGGAGGGAGGAGGAGGCGGGGGAGTGGGCTTGCTCGCCCTTGCGCAGTGGCGAGCACGGCGGAGGGGCGAAGAAGGACGAGGGGATCGGGCTGTCAACCGTTGGATCTGGCTTGGACGGTTGATTGATGGGCGATGCACACGTCGGAGTTTTGCTTGGATCCAAACTGAACTGACCCCATCTCAGGGTTCTAGCGCCTAAACCGCCACTAAAACCCTCGTTTAATTGAAAGGCTAAGTAAGCCCCCTTTGTGCCAAAGAAAAAACAAATAAAATAAATTTTGATTTTTTTTTATAAAACACTCTATAAACATAATTATACACTCACCCATATGAATAAACATACATATATACAACAAAATCGCCGAATACGCCGTCTATCATTAAAAAATAGCCATAAATATAAGCATACATATCAAATTTAAAATTTAAATCTATATCAAAGTTTTAAAATTTTAATGACGTACGGTTTACAGCACAAACCGACAAAACATCACATAATCTGAATGCTCGGAAAATAACAATTATGATTGATTGATGTTGTCGTGTTAATATATAGGAGCTGTTTAGATGGCTACCATATTTTATTAAACTTTGCCCAAAGTTATTTATTTTATTGCTGTAGTTGTAGTGCGTCACAATTTTCTTACTCTTAGACCTATATGCTATAGGCTTATTCTTTTGTCAAACTTTGGCTTAGTTATGGCTATCAAACCTTACTAGATAATGTTTGGCAAAATGTGGGGCAATATTTGGGAGTCAACCAAACAAGCCCTAATGTCTCAATTGAATTAGCCGTAGCCTTATAAAGACTATGGTATCTGAAAATTGAACCTTTTTATGTCTTATTAAGCTTATAAATCAATTAGATCCGGAGAAACACCAACTCTAAGCAAGCAAATATGAAAAAGAATTAAATTGAACTCTGATTCGGGGGCTGTCGGTCAGCACCTCGATAGCCGCCGGGCAAACCACCGTTGTCTCCAATCAGATCGGCAAATAAAGTGCGGTCATCCGAGGTCCGGTCAAAGCGTGACATGAATAACGGTTTAATCGGCCTTTGTGCTCCGGTCTTTTACAAATTCAGCCCAAATTAAATTTAGACCTGTGCCAAATTCAGTCGTCAACACTTTGCCAAATATAGTCTTCATGCTAAACAGCTTGTTAATTTGGTGGTGAAGGGGCTTGTTAATTTGGTGGTGTAGATAGTCAATGCTTCCCTGATGCGCAGGGACTTGAACAAAGCAATAACGTGCTGCCAATGATCAGATCATCCTAACAGGTATATATGCAATTTAGATATCACGATGATGATGCTATCATGCGCCTTTATATTCAGAATATATGTTTCCTTGTACATTGTACAGCTTTCTTTGTTACTGTCAATGGCTAATGATGAGAGTTTCTGTTGTTTTTGTGATTTCACTTTTATTTGCAGCTGCACAAGAATTTTAATTTGTCAGGTGTGTTGTGGACAAATCTGGTCTTTGATATCAGCTACTGATCGAGTTGGATGATTTCTGTGAATCTGAGATGGATCCTACTGTCTACAAATTCCTCTGAACTGAGCCTCGCCTTTGACATGGCTCATTGTATTCTGCTGCCTCTTCTTCTAATTGTATAGAAACATAAAGCTTTTGATTGTTTGCAAAAAAAGATCTTTACATCTCTCTTTTGCTGATGTTGGTGGTCAAAGCCTGTGGGGATATATTGAAAATGTCCTAAATGATCTGCATTGTCTTAAATATACGGCTTCAGATGCCCACTCTTATTGTTTCTGCTTCTTTAATTTTACAACCCAAACTATGAAACAAGTGATGATCGGATTGTTTGGAGGGCTCTTAATTTCTGGAGTTCCAGTGTTTTACTAATAAAACGTCTGGACAAGTGTTGTGTAGCATCAACAACCACTCAACATTATCTGCTAGCTCAACGCTTATAGCGGTTGTGTTTTCATAACTATAATAAGGAAAACAATGTAATAGACCAATTAGCTGTTGTTTGAAGCAAATTAGCAACCATATAAATCGCAGCTACAAACATGCACATCAAGATTCAGGACAGATATTTACACGAGATTCAGAAGCTGCTCTCAAGTGATGAAGAGACTAAGAAGAAGGGAGTAAACTGAGTACCCACATGGTCTGCTTCCCTCTCTAGCACAAAATGGCAATGCAATGCAATGCCTATATGCGAATATAAAGCTCTTCAGTTCTAAAAATGGTAGATTACAAGATTGATTCAGTAATGTCAAGCAGTTACCAGAACACAAAACCAATACATCAAGACTGGTCTTTCAGTAAAGCATTTGCCCCCTGCTTTTATATGGTATCTTTGCATATTCATCCTTAACCTTGGCGCAACACAAAGTCTAAGTTTTTCATTCAATCATTCCCTTCCAAACATGCAGAACATTGCTACTAAAGAAGGGGCGGGGGTGGTTACGAGGCCTTCATCACTCATCAGTCTCAACGAAGTAAGCATGACAAGATTTAAGCTGACGTCTTCTGGTTCCTGTTTCGATGGCAGATAGCACTATATCAATGTTTCAAAGAATAAAAAAAGCAATCTACAAGGTTCATTCACATAATATACGCATGGTAAAGTCGTTGGAACAGTACTATAAATCAGCCTAGGGTGAACAGCAACAGCATGATCACTAACAATTCAAATTCAGAATAGAAGATTGCTATAGCACCATATCCAAGAAAGGTGAACATATATAAGGTTTTCAAGCTTAGAGCTTAAAAAGGGGCCATTCATGATGTTCAGAATTCAGATAAAGCATTGAGAATTATGCTTAGGCACCAACAACGTTGAAATCACATAATAAATCATGCGCAGGCTTACAAACCTACAGTCTAATTATTAAAATTTCCATAAACAGCACAACATTTTGACCAAAAACTAGTATTAAGATCAACATTAAGTATAATGTTATAAATACATGCAGTGCCTGCATGTAGCGAGAAGGGATCGTCCAGGTCGACAAGATGGATTTTGTCACACATGTAGCAGTAGGTCACCACGGGCTTCTCCTTCGCCGTCTTCTTCTTGTCACCGTGCGCCACCGTCCTTCTCTACTTCGATCCCTTCTTCTTGTCCGGTGAGGGCACAAGTCGCCGCTTGCAGCGAGGGCAAAGGGGTGGGAACGGCTGTGAACCGTTGGATTGTTTTGGATGGTGGATGCAGACTGTATTGCTGACCTCTGACTAAAGCGCCTAAACCCCTCGCATAATTGTACTTTTTCTAAGTAATGGCTATATTACAAATGATTAATTAGTTCTTTGTTGAGGTTACATATGAGAAGACGTGCATGGAGAGCATTAAGAATATTTAATGATTATTTTTCCAAGTCAACGGTACTTTAAAAAACGATTTTCCACCTACCTGAAAAATATATATTTTAAGTAGCTTATGTCTTTTTCAGTCTTCATTAGTTATATATGTTATAAAACTGATCCTCAAATTGACATTGATAAACATGCGAGCCTCATGAAAATATCGATGCATTAATTGAATCCATGCCATTACAGATTTATTATATTGGAACATATATTTACTATTATTTATTAGCAGACATGCTATTATAATTTCACGATTATTTGATATATGTCACTATTTACCTCTTAATACATTTTCTTTTTTTTTTATCAAATTGCCCGTTTCTTCTTCTTCGTTCCCTCTCTCTCGTTTTCATCATCTCCACCAATAAAGCTGGATCTGACGATAGACGTCATAGCTTGGACAGCCACGTGGCGATGGGAGACCGGTGGTGGACGGGCAGCGTCATGCTCCGGCCGGCCATGAGCTCTGCTCTCAGGTGACAGGGAGCCCCGGGCTATGGCCATCATCCATAACCAACTCCATTGGCGACGAAGGAAGCATACAGGGCAATTTGGTTAAAAATTTTAGAAAATGCGTTGAATAGATAAGTAGAAGTAGCGACATATATCAAATAAAATGACATGATCCAATTAACCCCTCTATTTACTATTTAAGAGAGCATGGTACCATCTCCATTCTAATTCTTTACTAACACCACATGTTACAACTCCAAATCTTAATTTATAATTAAATTTATACACATATTTGATTGGTCGTAGTTTTAATTAAACAGTTGTTGAAAGTGTTATTTGCTCCAGATGTATGTGAATTTGTCAGTTCAAATTTTTGTCATAGTTGGACTTGTCCAATTCATAATAATTTAAAGGGGAAAACTAGACGTCAGACATCTGTTCTGGTGCAATAAATTGGATGGCCAAAAATAACACAGTTGATTATAAGTAAAATATCAAGTTATATATTATAAAAAATAGTCATTGAATATTTTAAAGATATAAATGTGAAACAGTGAAATATTTGTTGAAACATTTCACTCTCACGTATGAAATATCAGAATTTAATGGCTGAAATATATATATATTTCTTCCATCAAAATATAATCGTGTGGATCTTGCCTTAAATAATTAATTGCAACAGATAACAGTATAATCGGATAGGAAAAAAGATAAGTAATTTAGGGGAAAATATTTAAATCTTTGCAATATGCACTCCTATACTATCACGAAGAGGGAGATGAAGGGAGAGACAGAGAAAGGGGATGGATGTGTGGGTTGGTCAGCTGAGTGGGGACGCCCATCTTTTGAAGAGATTAGGTGTCGGGTACAAGGCATTTGCCTAGATATTAATTAAGCAATAGTCATATTCGCATAAAGTAACGAGAAAACTGTTTATATGAACCCTTCTTGCAGTGGCATATAAATTGAACCTAAAAAGGCAATATTCCTAAATAATGATATACCTAAGATTTATGTAGTTTGTACTATTATAATTTCTTTTCAAACAAGTAGTTGTTTTTTATTAATCTCCCGATGAGATCTTACCAAACATTTTGTTTGCATAATGAACTTGGTGCAGTAGGGGCGATAGTATGAATGTTTTATTCTGTGCTATCTAATTCATACCATTAGGATTATATTGGGGAATGTTAAAATTATCACTAATCTTGTTTTCCTGCAACCAAATGCTCCTAGCTCAGCATATTTCAATAATAATACCACCAACCATAATAGATACTACATCTCAAATAAATTAGTCCTCAATAGAGATGGTTGGAGTTAAAAAAATTGTACTTGATGTGATTACGTGAATCCAATCACAGTTACTAGTACTAACATGTTGCCATCAAATACCCAAAATCGTTATAAAATGGTACATCACATTTTATATTTTTGACTTCACTGGCTTTCCCTCTGAAGTAGTATAAGAACGAATGGACCTGATGGGATAACCCCGGATAAGGGCAATGCAATGGAAGCACCAAGGTATCCTGCATGGTCCATCCAATTCCAACCACATCTACATGTATTATATTTTTATCTATGGAAGCGGTGATCTCATTTTAAGAAAATAGAAAAGTTCATAATTGGTCCCTCAACTATGTCGTGGACTTTCAAAAAAAATAGTGTTAGCCTGATTTTTATCACTCAATTATGAAATAGTTCGTTATTTGCCCTTCTAACACTTAAAGCCATTCTGCATTTCATCCCTAAACCAAAGTCAGAGTGACTTTTTTATGATATGATGTCTATGTGGAGCCAATATAGTAAAAAAATAATTATTGTCCTTATACTGATTAATAATAAACAACATAAAAAAGAAAAAAAACTCAAACTCACATGACATCCTCAGCTCTCATATCCTGTCTCTCGCACCTCCTATGTAGTTTTATTTTGATATGCCAAATAGAATGCCACGTGGAGCATATTAGATTATTTGGGTGCTACATGACATGCCAACTAGAAAATCAAAAGCAAATTTGAGCCACCGGGAAGGAGAGCTGAGCCGCGAGGAGGAAGAAGTCACCAATTGGAGCATACACTAATGGCAAAGATAAAGTCGGTTATAATATTTAATGCAATATAAGTTGCTTAACCAATTCTTAAAAACTAATGAAGATTTTTTTGTAAGAGTACTCTAGAATAGTACTACTAAACATATATCTAGATATTTCAACAGTTAGATTGCTTCCTAGCATTTATAGACGAATAGAACAACACAATTTGTTAGAAATATAATGGTCGTAAGTATTCTAGTTTCAACGCAATATAAATATCTTCTAAGGAGCTTATTATATTCACAGGTTGTATCTTCTAAGGGGAATATTATATTTTTAAACACGAACACGTCCCACACATAACTCCTCTGCATGCCCGAACAAGCTACAATGCACTATAGGGAATCTTAGTTAACCCACAATCGACTAAAACTTATGTTCACTTACCGTTAACAGGATTAAGGAAATAAGTGCAATAACCGAAGAGTTTAACCCACAATCCACTAAAACTTTCTTTAGTAATCATCAACCAGAAATATGGAAACAAATGAAACAATCCTACAGCTGCCAATATTTAAATCTATTGGGCACAATTGATTTTTACAATTGATTTTTATTTAGGCCGTTGTTGCATACGTCCCAACCTTCTATTATCAAGTTCCACATTTAACTTTTCTCTCCTGTAAGAAACTATTTGCTCCATTAGAATCAATTAAAATTTAGGGTATGAATATATATATATATATAACTCTGTTATTTTAGAGTCACTTTTAGACAAATATGATAGTTTAGGAGGGTTAATATGGATATAAGATTAGAACAAACTATTAGCAGATATGTTGTTAAAAACAGTGCCCCATTATCATATTATATATTATTCTTGTTAACCTTTATTTGATATTTATTTTCTTGTCAGTGGGTTAATTATCTTTAGAATATTATTGGGAGTAGAAATGAAGCTCAACTAAAGTTTTTTTCCTATATATTAAGAAATATTATGATGATAATCCAATAATTACAAAAAAAGTCAAGTTATTTGCAGCAATTATCAAGATGATTACATTGTCCTACGATTGTTGATACTATTGTTAGTGATATTCTCTAAAGACAATATAAAGATGTTTATATATCACATACCATATCTATAATTTTATTGTTTAAAATAGAAATTATCATTATTGATCAATGAGTATATAATTTATTTATAAGACTCCTAATCATATATCATATGAGTGATAAATATTATTATAAAATTAGTATGTGTATTAATTGATGATAATGTCTTATAAATCATGATATGGAGATACTAAATCGATAATATCGATATATATTAATAAACATATATAGGATATACCCATATTATAAAGATTTTATGTCTTATCAATTAATCTTAAATAATGTTTACGAGGAATTCTTAGACTTGAGATCATCATATTTCCTAATATAGGTAATAACTTATTTTAAAACTATCAAACACTACTTCATAGCAAAATAATTATAAACGTAATTTTTGAGTTTACTATAAAATATGTAATAGGATTGTGAGTGATAAAATAGAATTTGCTTCTTCTATAGGAAAGATATCTCTAGACCCCTCAATATAATGGATTATAGAAATGTATGACTATGATAAGATGATTGAGAAGTCAATCATAAATTTATAATTCATCATAGGATCGAGAGAGTGATTAAGTTATTAAGAGAATGATATAAGTCTCAACTTGAACTTAATCGATATTATAGGATAAAGTGATTCATACATGAGAGATCAGCCGATATGATCTTTATGAATGTTATTAACAGGATGATTGAAAATGCGTTTTTGAGTTGTGACAAAATATACATAAACCTACAGGGTCGCACACTTAATGGGTTAGAATGCATATTCAAATGTGATTCTAATAAGAGCTCAATTCAAATAGAGATCCGAGTAGACTCTTATTATGTCATAGTCTCTTAAGCCTAAGTGAGGAAGCCTATATATGAAGAAGTGGAGATATCAAGGAGAGATATATCTTTGTTCACCTCAAACAAAACCTTAGCCACAATCTCTCGAGCCAAACCCTAGCCACTTACATACACTTACAATAGGCATTACAGCCTTGAATATATGGATATCGGTAGAGACGCTGCTCGTTGTAGCATTGATCTACATCAGGATCATGACGATTGACTATTTCATCTACTATCTCAACACACGTGTGGTTGGATCGGCTTTCCTAACTCTATATCTGCTGCACTACGTATTTCATGGTAACGGTCTATGATCCCTACTTCGTATGATGTTTTAGTATATGCGGTAGAAAAAATTTGTCTTATACTATTGTAGACTACGCATTTCCCTTTAATTATAATGCATGAGGATTTTGGAAATCTCAACCAAAGAAACCATAAGCATGATTATTTTGAAGTCTACATTTTTAAACGACGCTTACCATATATTTATAATATGTAGCAAATGACAATAGCTAGCCTTCCGTTCAACTGTTGTTTGGTGGTTGAGCTTTATATTAGCACATAAAAACTAAAAGATGCATTTGATAATTTTTTGATTTAGCTATCCATAATTAATCAAAGATTCTTGACTAAGCTAGTTGAGAAGATAAAAAAAACAGCCAGTCGAAGATGTGCCGATCCTAACACCTGAAAAGTCATATTAGATCTGAGATTATTTAGGAATATGATACTACATGTTATTACTTTCTTTCTACTTCTTTTCCAAGTGAGAAATAGTGGTGCGGGCACACCGCCAGATTTTCTTAATGAAATATTTTTTATTAGACTTAATTTATACAAAACTTCCACCCGTCATAGAAGTGGAGAGGAAGAAAATTGTGTTTTTGTTTTGTTATTAACCTATTACTCATTATGTGATTGTAAAATAAATTCAACTCTAGCTCATGTGTTTCAGTTAGAGAAACTACAAGACTATTCAGGAAATCTGTCAAACGTCAAAAATCTGACAACATTGCTCTTAGAGACATGTGCTATGATAGATTAGTTTTAGATATTGTGGCTCTTTCTGCACAATGATCCATTCTTTTTTTTCTTTAGGCAAAATTGCAGTGATTTTCTTTCATGACACAAAGTTTAGTTATTAGGGAGATCTTTAAGCAATAGTAAAATTCTTCTATTTTTGCTATTTTGTTCAAGATTTATATTAGTACATGCTAGGAGATGTCATGAAGATACCCAGCTTCTGCAACTCCACACCTGAACTCCAACTCACCTGTCGCGAAAGCCTAGTGTTATGTATCAGTATCGACAAGAACACTGACAAAAACCTCCATTTGGCTATTGACGAATTGTTAAATAAAAATAAAAATGGTGTGAAGTGTTTAAAGAGTTATGTGAACAGATACAATTAGGCAAGCTACTAAGAACTATTGAACAAAGCTAAATAGTCAACATCGAATAACAAGAGCGCATGTGTTCAACTCTCCAAGATTATCTTTAAAACTTACTGGATTAGTTTCTCCATATGTTGTGTTCACTTCTTAAAGGATTATAAGTCATGAACTGTGCTAAATTTCTCTATGGATTGTGCCAAAGTATTTTAGTTCAGAGTGGTCATTTGCTCAGCTCCATTTACCACAAGTCACATGTTACATACCAGCTTTTGGTGCTGAAAACACCGTAATGATGGTTGGCTTTGATGGCGTTGTAACGATGGTCCTTGAATTGACCAGGCTTCTCCATCTTGCCGTGGTGATGCAGAGTTTGCACTATATATATGTGCACTTCAAATTGTTCTAGCCTTTCTGAAGAAAAACTGATTATTTTGTGCAAGAAACAGCCTTTATAAAAGCAAAATGTTTATTTTCTACCAGCATTTTTAGTAATTGAGAATAGTTTGAGATGCACTAATATAGTTGTAGATATTTATTAATATACCGATTAAAATATTTTCTGCCAGAAACATCTACCATTCTAGGTTAATTAGATCCATTCCATTACAACTTTCATGGTTTATGGAAGTATGTCTGATAGCCTATTGGCATATTTGGAAGAAAAGAAATGCCCTTGTTTTTCAAAACATTGCGGCTAATGTGGCTAGTTGGAAGAATATGTTTGAAAATGATGTTCTCTTACATACATGTAGAATGAAAGAAAGTTTAAAACAACAAGTTTTAGATTGGATACAAGATATATAGATTGAGGATTTTTTTTCTATTTTCTTTGATGTATATATGTACTTCTTTCTTTTAATATAATGTAACTATTGGGCACACTCTTGACAGTATTTATTTAAAAAAACATGGTTTTGAAATCTACCACTACTATTTACATAATTGGAACCATGCCACTACAATACTCCCATAATTGGATTCATATCACACACGTGGAGATCACATCATATAAACCATGGTACAAACCAGTAAAAAGACCATTTCAAATGTTCTATATTTAAACAAATAAAGTTGAGTTAAATCAATTAGAAAATTTTATTTTATAAATCATTGTTCTCGATTTACATGTAAGGAGTGCTTATCTTGGTGGTTGCATCAGTTTGTGCAGCCTCAGAACATTGGGAGATCAATTCCTACTTAGTGCATATTATCAGTTTTTTTGTTAATGCTAATTTCTTTATTAAGTATCGATCACTTTTCTTTCTATGTTTAATGCTAATTTATCCATGGAAAGTATCACCTGATATATCGATCGGGAGGTATCAATTCTAATTTCTTGGTCAACCACTTAATGCTAATTTGTTTGTTAAGTGTCGATCTTTTTTCTTTATTTGTTAAGTATCAATCTTTTTTTAGTTATAGTGCAAATTATAATTTTACCCCTCACTTATTTAGACGGTTATATGCTTCCACATTTCTACTTTCATAGGATGACGGTAGTATAAATTATCTTGGACCTGATAAAAAAATGAAGGGTCCGGATCAATTGTACTATTAGTAAACACCACCGTAAAAGGCCATGTATTATCAGGTCATTGAGATACTGTCAACCTAAGGGTAAGGAAACAGCATGATGGCAATTTAGCACAGAAAATTACTATAGCACAATATCCAAGAAAATTGAACATATGTATGATCTTCAAGCTTACCGCTTGAGAGGGGAATTCGTGAATCATGGTGTTCAGATAACCCATAAAAGTTCTGTTCAGACACCTACAACGTTGAAAGAGCATAAGTGTTATTGTACAGATCAAGAAACTAAAGACTAATTATTAAATTTTCATAAATAACAGAACATTCAGTTAGAAACTGGTACACGGATCAACATTAAGAACAGTAACGCCTCCCCGGCCGTTCCCACCAAAGGATAAGTCTAATGTTAACTAACAACCAAAGGATAAGTCTAATGTTAACTAACATGATGTTACATGTACTAGGAAACCGTTCAATTGGCTAAACGTCATGCGTTCCCATCGGAAAGTGGCAAGCGTACTTTTCCTATAGTTCTCAATCAAAAAAACACAAGAAGTTTTTCTTTCAAGATAATGGAACCAACAACGTAATACTTAGTCAGTCACACTACCACAGGTTATTCGTTTCAATTTGCATCGTATAGTAACTATTATACAGTTCTACCAACTTACATGAGATAATCTTCATCAATCATACAAGAAATAGTAATGCCGTATTTAATTTTCCCATCATGTGGAGCATCTGACCAAAAAAATCTCATGATGAACTAAAACTCCGAAGAATAAAATTAGCAAATGCAGACACAGACCTAGTGCTCGTAACAGTGGTTTACACACTGTTGTATACTCATGATGAACTAAAATTCCGAAGAAGAAAAAAATAGCAAATGCAGACATACCGTACTCATGCTTATAAAAGTGTTTTTACACACTGTGGATTGCAGCGTTCCTCAAGGTACTTCTTTGGATCAACAAGTTCTTCATCCACCCTAAGGTAAAACAACATTAGAAAACCACTCTGACTTCTTCAGTTGTGTTTCAACTTTGGTCTATGAGTTATACAGTGGCTCCAAGAAATATAGTGTGTATGTCAACTTATCATATATAGTCACTAGATCAAATACATTAATAGTGTTCTAACATCATATTTGTTTCCGCTATTGATTCTGATTTTTTTTAAAAAAATAGGTCTAAGATATGCTTGGAACAATTTTTTCGATCGATGTTGAACAATTACAAGCCAAAACAAAAATGAAGATCCATATGTGCAATGATCAGTCCAAATAAATCCACATGCTTTGGAATGGGAAATGATCACTTTTATTACAAGTCATGAACCACAAACAGTCACAAGAGACACTAGTAACTCATTCAGTTTCAAGCGAACAAGGTTACACAAATAGAATAAGTCACTTATCCAAAGTAACAGCTGATCATCATTTGAGCTTCTTAGGGAGCTTCGGTGCTACCTATAGATTCACCCCCATAGAATATTTGTTATTCTCTACCATGATGGTTGTGTACATGTACATTGTATGCTTGTTGGTGGTACTGTTAATGTGAAAATTGTCTAATATTTGCATCAATATGTCACACGCATGAAGGACTATGAGATTTGTTTAGCTCTAGTATAGCTCCTTAAATTATTAATATTCAGAGCATGTCAATTAATTTAATCTATAAATAATAATGGAGATAGAAATTAGACCAATAGGCTAATCGGTCGAAAAACCGACACAAGCTCAAGCTATCAGTTATCTAGCGAATAGAGATTAGTTGGAAAGTTTACAGCTGTCTAGCTGATAGAGATTATCTGATAAGTGAGATAAAACCTACTAAGTCACGTTAGTAACTTTATTAAAGATAATCTTGATAAATAGGATTAAACTGAGACAGTATAAGATTGCAGCTAAGAAGTTTACGTACGATTGATAGCAGATTAAATGTAATATAAAAAGTATATCAGATAATGGTTCGATATGGATGATTCCTCAAATATAACTTCAATGAAACGTTAAATAAAACTTATCAATTTATCAAGATTTATCTTATTAAAATAATGTAGTAGATTAGATCTAACCGAGACATTATAAAATTAAAAATAACAAGATAAACTTAATAGGTCGATATATTCTATAATAATGTGATAATACACCAGATTGAACAAGAAGATTAAATCAATATAGTCTTAAACAAAATTGAGTATATCAAGATAACTAGCAAATATATAAACTTAGGCTTAACATATCGGACCGAACCGAAAAAATCTTAACCAAACCAATACGTTTACTGTATAATAAGACTTATCTCTTAATGGAGATTGAAAATAACCGATGCAGCTCAATTCAAAGCAAGAACTCATCGAAAAAAACGTTAATTATACTTCTAGAGATAATGATGTGTCGAATTTGATTCTATTGATCTTATTTTGATTGATCTTACGTAACCCCTGAGTGTACATATTTATGTACTTAGATTTATACAAGTCTAAAACGAGCACGAGATAATATTTATTAAATAAAAAGAGAAGAAAAATATTCATGTATATTTATAAGAGATATTTATAAGAGATATTACTTTTTCTCCACTTATAAAAATTTATTTGAATCCAATCTCCACCGGGCAATCCTCATCAACTACATTATCTTTTCTTTTCTAACCAAATCTATTAACGAAATTTTGATGTTAACATGTTGTCGCTGAGACTAATCATTTTCTTGTTGTCACCTCCTGGGGTGATTAGGGTTGCTACCTGAGCGTGGAAATTTGGGGGAAGATGGTGACCTGGCACATGGGTGTTTCAAGATGGGCTGAATTGGGCTTCATATTTTGGGCTTGGGCCCAATGGAATGTGAACTCCAGTCACCAAAGGTTGGGCCGCCTCCCAGCCTTATTTTCTTTTGGCTAAAAAAAACATATATTATTTGAGTGGTTTCACAAACCCGGCTAGTTACCAAAAAAACCAGGACCTTATATTTTAGCCATGATATTTCACACAACCCCACCATTTTTATCAAATTGCAACTTTTGGACATTTGATTAAACATTTTCTAAAAATTTGACGGTAGACAGAAATTCTCTGGCTAATTTGGTATTTTTTATCACAGTTTAATTGAAGTATTACCTAGAATATATTATTAGCACGAAACACATGTGAGTTTTAGAAATCTACTATATATATTTTGTTTATCGTCACGGTCTAGCAAAGCAAAACTACAACACATTGAGTTCTCTTATTGATAACTGGTTGTGTGTGATTCTAGCCCAAGCTTCCTTTTCTCTCAGGGGTTGCCCACATGTGGTCATGATCAACACAGCTGGGGGGAGCAAAATTAATAAAGCGAGTTGATCAAACAGCGCAAGAACAGCAATCAGCTTTTCACGCACACATGGGTACGTACAACTAAAATAGCCCAAATTCTTCCCCTCCTTCCTCAAGATCCCATCGGATCATCAGATCAGGCAGATGCAGCGCAGGCAACAGCTGTTCCTGGCTGGTTGCCATGCCCGTTCATGATCCATGTGCTGACTCCTGAACTAGGTTGCTGGCCCCACCTGATTAGCGCACAAATCACACCTTAAATCCGTAGGGCTCGTATCCTTTATTTCTTCCTTTTACAACCAAAAGCTCATCATGCGTCGAGCCACAAAAATAGCCGTTGGATCTTTACTACAATCGATCTCAAATATCCAATCTAGCTTATTTAGTGCACTAAATATAGTTATTGCTAATTATTCTTACTAATTTGTTGTTAGAAAACGTTTCATCCCAATTATTTCTTGTAGGTTTTCGCATTAACACGGCGGGTGCCATCTAGTATCGATGTATGTGCACCATTAACGCGAGCTACATACAAGAGCCGAGCACCATCCGACCAGTAGTTTTCTAGTATGAAGAAATGTTCTTTTGAATTACAAATGGAAGGATAAGATACTTTTGAAAAGCATGCATTAATTACAAAGATTTGTATGTACAGAAACAAATTTATAAGAAAATTAACTCATGCACGAAATTGAAAAAAAATAATGCGTTCTAAACAAGGCCTAACACAGCTTTCTTTTTTTTATTACCAATCAAGTCAGTGTTTTTTGCTTTCCATGGCCAAAAAGACAAGAAACAAAATGACGGGTGTATCACACGGGTACATTCTTAGTAGAAATTTAGCTAGTTCTTAAGGAGACATATAATCGCAAGTGTGTAGTCAAATTCAGTTAGGTTCTTAAAGATGACACCATCGTGTATGTATACGTGTGATGATGTATGCGACTATGCATCTTCAAAGGAATTTTTTTTTACAAGGACATTACTATTTTTTTTTGTTAGTTTAGACTTTGGAGCATTTTCTCCCACTTCCTATAGTTTGTGCATATAAAATTAGGCGTAAGGTAGAGGCAAACAACTCTTCACATGGCCACCACAACCACTCTTTTGCAGCTTTCACTCTTATCTTATCTTAAAGTGTCTCCTAAGATTTCAAAGGGGGAGTATCCATGATTCCACCCAATGTCTTTTGGCTCCTATATTGCTCACATTTCTTTCTTTTTTTTATTTCTGCCAAATATACTTATATATATATATAAATAAGAGAGATAACAATATATAGTATCAGATGATGTTGATCAGGTGAGGATAAATGATCGTCACTTTCTTTTTCAAAAGAAAAAAAACAAATATACAGTGAAAATAATACTAGACCAATCCATCGATCACTCTAATACCTAAGGCTCAACCAATTAATCGAAACAGTAATAAAATGTGCAGCTACAGTACCATAACAGGAACGCAACACTGAACGCTCGCTAAAGTACTGCTACAGGGTAAAACAGAACAACCCCTCCCAACAAAAATTCTTAGAAATTCACCTAATCAAACCCGTTTGATATAAAACTTGAAAAATAAATTCTAGAAATAGACTATATTCAATTTTTGCCAATAAATATAAAAAGCAACTGCTGAAATTAATGGGATCTAAGCAAACTTGTATCTAACCTATAAATAGTCCTAGATTGATTAAAAACTAGCCAATAGATCAAGATCTTGGTAGGCATAAACTAGATTCAATACAAAGCTAACAAAAAAACTACAATCAAATCCAACTGTTAAAAAATCTGAAGGCAATCTACGATCAGTAAAAACCTGTCAAAACACACTATGCAACAATTGAGTTGAAAAACGGAATCAAGGATGAATTTAATGAACTTTATTGATAGATTCATGTTCTAAAAGTTCCTGCAAAGTACATTTCCATCCACTCTCATTCTCTCAAGCCTAAAAAAAGGGTATTTTTCTCTCTATTTATTGTCATCTCTCTATAAGTAACATATATAGACTATAAAGCACATAATCAATTACAACCTAAAACACCAACCCAGTCCAACTCCATTATATCTAAACATTATGGACATAACTTCTCCATTCCACATCATCAATCATCTCCATGTGACTAAGGTAAAGTATAATCATCTAGTGATATCTCCCAATCGACTCTGACATTGGAAACTCCGTCTCAGTCTCTCAGTCCCTCGTCACTCACCATAATCACCTCTTAGCTCTTTTTGCATATCAAAGACAAAGAAAATATTTTCTGAAAAATATGATCTTCCTAACTTGATCCATATTAGTTCAAATAACAATAACTTTTGCCAATTATTCATCACGTATATCACACGTGATCTAACACAATCATTTCTAATGGAAAATGTTTTTTAAGGGGGACTACGTGTTGTTAAAACATTTGTGCTTCATGGTTAAAACCTCTAAGGATCACCGATCATTCAGATCAATTCTAAAGAACGCGGAAGCTACCGTTTTAACAAACTCAATGCAAGTAGGGTAGCTTACCTACTCTCTATCCAACGTGCGTTGGCTACAAGAAAGATATTAAAAAAATAAACCATACACCAAGGAAGAGACGTTTAAGACAACAAACAGGTTACATGTTCTATCATAAGGTATGAATAGTGATAACCACATGAAGTTATACACTAACATTCTTAACCACCGACTACACTCGTAAAAACTAAACATCTATCTACACTTGTAAAAACCTAGTTTTATGTTATTTTCTAGTTACTTAGCTTCATAAACCAGCATCTATTTTAATTCGTACTGGACCGTGAAAAGAAAAGAAAGTGACCACAAAAGTTTCATCCGGGATTCCCAGCGTAATTGTGCCCAAGAGAGGGAAAAAAAATCTCGGCGTGCTTAAATTGCGTCCAACATGATTGTGCGGCCCTAGTCGAGGAGCTTATCTACCCTCGCCTCGCCTCCTCCCGACCTGGCCGCCGCCTGCTTGCGCCGATCTCCTGCTCGCCTCAGGTGCGCCGTCGTCGTCCGTCCTGCTGCTTCCGCCGCCGCGTCCCGGTGAGCATCCATCCTACGCGTTACGCTCATCCTCTTCCTCATCTCTCTCTGCCCACGCACAGACGCGCTGCACATGTTTCTCGAATTTGCGTTAACCCTAGCTTCCGTTCTACTAGATCTGGAAGCTTTGCTCTCATTTTGCGTTAACCTTAACACTAAGAAGCAGTTTGTTTGTTCCCCCAAAAAAGTTTGGGGGTTCGTTAGATCCGCCCCTGAGCTGCCTTTGCACCCGTCGATTCATGATTAACTTGGCTGTTAGTGCTTGATTCTTGTATGCAGTTGATTATCACATATTTGTTTGCTCTACAGCTTTTAGATCTCAGATGCTGTACTGCAAACATCTTAGGGTCGGACTGTCCATGCTGTGCTCTCGGTGTATCGAACTATCGATTTATAGTTTGCCTGTTATGTTTTTTTTTTTGTATACGAAAGTTTGATGTGCCAAAATTTCGTATTTAAACAAGGAAGTTAGCAGCTGATCTTTCGAGATTTTCCTGGAGTTTGCATCTAGTTTGTGTTGAAATGGCTATTTGTGACGAGTTGCAGCTCATGCCTGTTCTCTTCTATTTTGCATCAGAGATTCAGAATCAGTAGGAAATGGCTGACGGTGAGGACATCCAGCCCCTTGTGTGTGACAATGGAACTGGCATGGTCAAGGTTCGTAACGCTCATTCATTCGTATTTCTTTGTAACAACTACCCATGTTTATGTGATTTAATATTACACATTCTTGCGAATCGCTGGCAGGCTGGGTTTGCTGGGGACGATGCGCCCAGAGCTGTTTTCCCTAGTATCGTGGGACGCCCCCGTCACACTGGTGTGATGGTTGGTATGGGGCAAAAGGATGCCTATGTTGGTGACGAGGCCCAGTCCAAGAGAGGTATCCTCACCTTGAAGTACCCAATCGAGCATGGTATTGTTAGCAACTGGGATGACATGGAGAAGATCTGGCATCACACCTTCTACAATGAGCTCCGTGTTGCGCCTGAAGAGCACCCTGTGTTGCTGACTGAGGCCCCACTCAACCCCAAGGCTAACAGAGAGAAGATGACCCAAATCATGTTTGAGACTTTCAATGTGCCAGCTATGTATGTTGCCATCCAGGCTGTGCTCTCCCTGTATGCCAGTGGACGTACAACTGGTAATAACTCACTCACATGGTGGTCATATTTCGTTGTTAAGAGTGATGAATATTCAATTTAGTGATGAACCGCTTCTTTTGATGCAGGTATTGTGTTGGACTCTGGTGATGGTGTTAGCCACACTGTGCCAATCTATGAAGGATATGCCCTGCCTCATGCCATCCTCCGTCTTGACCTTGCTGGGCGTGACCTCACTGACAGCCTGATGAAGATTCTTACTGAGAGAGGTTACTCCTTCACCACCACTGCAGAACGGGAAATTGTAAGGGACATCAAGGAGAAGCTTGCATACGTGGCACTTGACTATGAGCAGGAGCTGGAGGCTGCAAAGAGCAGCTCATCTGCGGAGAAGAGCTATGAGCTGCCTGATGGACAGGTGATCACCATTGGGGCAGAGAGGTTCCGATGCCCTGAGGTCCTCTTCCAGCCTTCCTTCATTGGTATGGAAGCTCCTGGAATCCATGAGACCACTTACAATTCCATCATGAAGTGTGATGTGGATATCAGGAAGGACTTGTATGGTAACATTGTTCTCAGTGGTGGATCAACCATGTTCCCTGGTATTGCTGATCGGATGAGCAAGGAGATCACTGCCCTTGCACCAAGCAGCATGAAGATCAAGGTGGTTGCACCGCCTGAGAGGAAGTACAGTGTTTGGATTGGAGGGTCCATCCTTGCCTCCCTTAGCACCTTCCAACAGGTAAACCTTACACCTACACTTTATCAGTTAGCAAGAATGTTGGCGCTTATGCTTTATGTTAATATTATTCTTTTGGCATCTATGTTATAGATGTGGATCTCAAAGGGAGAGTATGACGAATCAGGTCCAGCAATTGTTCACCGGAAGTGCTTCTAAGCTCTGGCTTCTTCATCGCTCATCTATGAGGCAGTGTCATTTCAGTTTTCACAAGCCCTTGTCATGTAAGCTACTCTGTTTGGGATTGTTGGCATCTGATCAGATTGTTGTTGGATTTGTTTTATGGCTGAATATTATGAACCTTCTGAACACTTGATATGCTATTTGTCCAGTGGCTGCTGTATTATATACGTGGCATGCATGGTGCAACTTTTGTTATGCTAAATTTGTGGCTAGTGGTAGGACCAAAAGAAAATTGAGAGATGTACCCACTACCTAGGATCATCTATTGTAATCGTACTTGTGCGAATCACGCTATCATTTATCTTGTACATTTATCTCCAAGATAAGTGATCTGGTTCATTTATCATTTGATTTATGGTTTCTGGTTATTATTTGTTACAAGTTATGACATGATGCTTCTCTGGGCCACACAACTGATCACAGCTGAGGTGCTGATCCATGAGTATCAATGATCAAATGCTCCATTTGATCGACAATCATCAGTTGGATGTTTATCAGGTACTGGTTGCAGTGTACTATAGTTCTTTGAGGGCAATTCATTCTCATAATCAACACATGAGCCGCAGAAACGTTGTGCTGGTTTGGTTCCTTTGGTACTGTAAAAGTTGCATTGCTGGTGCCTGTGCTGAGTGCATCAATTCAGGAACATGGGTTGCCCCTGTGCCTGAAGAACATGGGCTGTTTATATTACTTAACTTTGCCTGGCACTGGGACCATTGCTGGCTGCAACAGTGCAGCTCACACCTTTGTCCTCTAAACTGGATTTAAGTTTGCTTTTGTTTTAGAGATGTGTAGGCTAGCTCCACCTGCCTGTGGCTCTCTCATCTGTGATTTTGCCTGTAGATGTACATGAAGAACCAGTAACCATTTTGGCCTAACACTGTGTGCTCATCAGCACAAACAGTATGTCGAATTAGTACTAATAAAGTGGTCACTGAACGAGGAAGAGCAGCAATGTCAGGAATGGTGCCGTGCCTGTGCAGGTCTGAAAGTCTGATCCGGAGAACGAGCAGTCTGATAAACATCTTAAGGTGTTGCCGGTGGAGGAACCACTCGTCTCCTGACAGGTTTTACGTAACCTTCACTCGAAGGCGGAATCTGGTTTCTCAGGAAAGCTTAAGCAAACGGGCACCGTAGGTCGCTGTCTTGTCTCCGGGCTCTGGCTCAAGTGGAATGGAGAGCGCACCCACCCAACGGAATCAAGCCCACCTAAATTTCCATAGCTATGGAAAAAGCCCTCAGCTATGGCCTGGGTCTCCTTTTATGCTCTTAATTATAAAACCAAACAGCTGGCTTATTTTGTCTTGGTTTCAGTATCTTACGTGGTACTTATGTTGTATTATAGACAGCGATTTGGTATAACGTAGCACGTTAACTTGATTCATCCTATACTGATATATGGTACTTAAGTGACAATACTTAAAAAAAAATGAGTCCTACATATCAATTATAAGAGAAAAAAAAAAGAACAACCACCGCTGCTGGTACCTCCCTCCTCTCACTGCTTCGTTCTTAGGCTTAGCTCACCCAATACGTGTCCATGTATCTGGAGATGCTGGCGGCAAGGTGGACGACGGGTACAGCGTCGACACTGCCACCGTTTCTACATCGCTGTTCGACAGAAGATTGAGAATGGAGGGGAGCAGCGCCTTGCTGAGCATGTAGTCCTGCTGGCTGTTGCCAAGGTGTTTGTAGAAATGCCTAAGACAAAAGGAGGAAAAGAAGACGAACTAGGGACTTACATGTGGGACCCATTGCTGACTAGATGCCAAATAAGAACCACGCTGAATTAAACTTCTATCAAAACCACCTAAGAAAAATAAACGGTTTTAATAGTTGAGACAGACACTGGTATTACAGTTGAGGAAGGTTATTTAGACTAAGTCATAATTCAGGGAGAAGAGATGGACTTTTCCACCTGTCAGAATATCGCAAGAACGGCTTCTTCTTCTCCATCTTGGCTTGGGCACACCACCGCGGCAGCAGTTCGCCGTAGCCCATCGCCGGCGGCTGTTCTGTGATCCATCGCCTTACGCAAAGGTAATCTTGTGTCCCTTTATTATCCTAGTGTTGATTACAAAGCCTGATGGCAGAGGAGCAATTAATTGTTTTTCTAAGAGAGTGGAAGAGTACAAAGCAGGATCACCAAATTAATGGAGGTAAGAAATGTTTGATCAGATCGCGGCTGACGTCGTGCGGTTGTTTTGTTTACTCCGTACTCCATTTGTTTTGTCACTTGGTCCGTAGCTTGTTCAAAGATTCCTGGGATTATGCCATCGCCATGAGTAAATTTATTGCTCCTCGTAGGATAGTTGGTGTCGTGCAAGTTTCAGAAAATTAGTTTCAGGAATCAGAAGCTGCCTAGTGGTGAAGCCCAAGAGATAGGCATGGCATCGGCATCTATGGTACTAGTATATGCTTGGACTTTGGTATGAAATAGTTACCAGTGAGACCATGATTTTGTTCTAAAGGATTAATGGGATTTGCATGTTCTTGACAGCTTAGTCAGACCGTAACCAAAACAAATGAAGACCGAATATCCTGAGACGAGAAGCTACTCCGATGCATAATCAGACTGACTAAACCATAACTGTACTCATCTGATTGTCAAGTGTGTCCTCAACCCTGACATAAAACAAAAGTCAACAATAGATTTGGTCAAAACAGCGCCATTACGAGTACAATTGAACGACTCCTTTCGCTGTTTCGCATCATAATATCTGCTGAAACCACCGTCTGACAAACTCCACGCAAATGCAACAGGCACGTATGTTTCTTTTCTTCAGGCGTGCACCGCATCCTGCCATAACCAATGCCCACGCACGGAGAATTGGGGGGGATTGTTGGTGTCGTGGCGTAGCCCGTGCTGTCCCTGTCAAGTGGGCCCACCCACCCCCGTAATACAAAACCGCGTGACCCGAACGAGCCTTTTCGCAACTGACACCTGGGCCCCACCAACTGTTGCCCCCGCCTGTCAGTGGAAAGCGACAAAACGCCGACCCGTACCGCAACAAGGAACCGCACTCCGACGTGTCGTCTCGGCGATTTGTTTTTTTTTTATATATATACTCTCCTCCTGTCTTTTCCCGTTTCAGCGTGGCATTTTTCTGGAGCGCCTCGTGGTCGGCGCGGCCCAAGGATTTCGGCGAGGCGACGGCGACGGAGGCGGCTTCCCTACTCGCCGGAGTTGCCTAATACTGTGAGTTATCTCTCCGCTCCCTTCTCCCTGCTCCCCCGGATGGCTTTTGTTGATCGCAGCGGCGTTGGTTGCCCTGTTCTCGCGTGGCGTTACACCCAGTGTCGCTCGCTGCCTCCTAGATGAAGTTCGGGGGTGCTTGGAACGCCGGCGACGAGCACTCCGAGCTCGGCGATACCCAAAGCGGAGGCGGTGGCGGCTACCGCGGTACAAGGCCGGGGGCCGTGATTGCTCCTCATCGTGATTAATCTTGTCTGCGTATCGTATCCAACCATGTGAAATACTAATTTGATGCTCGGTATTTTTGGTATTATGATTTTATTGGATGGATAGCTTATCTGCGAACAACTCAGTGTTTTAGGGATGCGACAAGAGGATTTACTCTACATTTTCTTCTTGTTAGTGATAGGTAAAGGCGGAGCTGAGGCATGAAAATGTTGCAGCATTTTGTTATCATAAGTGGTGGATTAGTTGCCACTTGCTACTGCACTAATGTTTTTAAATTGTGTCACTCACCTTACCCAGTAAAATGGTTTACCCATTAAAGTTTGATTTGCCATTTGCGCTTTTGACTACTTGAAGCAGTTTAGATTCTTCAGAACACCGTGCTTTTAGTGCTTCAGTTTTAGTATGTTGTCTTGGCAATTGTAACCACTACATCCAGTCGCCCTGATATCATAAGATTGACAGGCTGAACATGCCATTTGTTGTACAACACTAGTGTAAAAAAGATCTCTTAAATGGTGTAGTACTTATTTCTTATTAGGTTGGCTTGATTACATCTGGACTCTAGATCAGATATATTGTGTGATTCTGAAGATTGGCATGTATAGAAATGTGCAATATGCATTGTTGGATTTCCAAAATTTCATCCAAATTGCCATTTCAGGTGATATAAATGTGACGCCTGGTGACACTCCTGTATGCATTTTGTCTGGTATTAACAAGAAGTTGAAGTGTCTGGGTGATCGTTTTGGGGAAATGGAAGGTAGTGGCCTACCCCCAGGAAATACAATGCAAGGACCTCCTTATGGGCGTGTAGACTTCCCCATGCAAATGCATCCTACAAACTCAGGAAACCGGGCCTTCAACCAGCCTCAGATACCAGGGAATTTTACCGTTCCTATGGACAGGGCTACAGGGCCTGATAACATCTCTGATGGAGTTCAGTTAGGACAACATGAGATGGTTGCCCACCACCACCACCATCACCGCAAACACCAATCAAAGAACTGTGGGAGTGATGAGGAGGAGCATGATATGAATGAGGATGCTGCTGATACCCAGACTGGCAAAGACAAGAAGGGATCTGCATGGCATCGGATGAAGTGGACAGATTCAATGGTGAAGCTTTTGATTACTGCAGTAGCCTACACGGGGGAAGATCCTGGAGCTGATTTTGGTGGTGGGAGGAGGAACTTTTCAATGATGCAAAGGAAGGGAAAATGGAAGGCGATATCAAAGGTCATGGGCGAGAGAGGTTGCCATGTGTCACCACAGCAGTGCGAGGATAAGTTCAATGACCTCAATAAGAGGTACAAAAGGCTAACAGATATCCTTGGAAGGGGTACTGCTTGTGATGTTGTGGATAATCATGCACTTCTTGATCACATGGATATTTCTGAAAAGACGAAGGAGGATGCAAGGAAGATACTGAGCTCCAAACACTTGTTTTACGAAGAGATGTGTTCCTACCATAATAACAATCATATGAATCTGCCTGAAGACCCTGCACTTCAGCAGTCACTAATGCTTGCTCTTAGATGTAAAGAGGATAATGATTTCGGGAGGCATGCAAGTGGAGATGCTGAACAAAATGATGATCAGAGTGAGGATTCGGATTATGAGGAGAATGATGAAGATCACCAAGCAATTGATACCAATATAAGGGGTTCCTCAATGCTTAAAGGGATGTGGGATGTGGTGGATCATGGTGATGTGGGTTTTGTCATCTCATGCTTGAATGATGGTAGTGGGAGGTCGGATCCCTATGATGCCATATTGGATATCAACAAAAGCTTTCCATATGGAATTGATTTGGCTTTGGTGCAAAAAGACTTGGCTCTGAAAGCAGCAGAGATTAAAAAACATCGTTTGCAGATTGAAACCAAGGCTGTGCAACTTGCAAAGCAACGTCTCAAGTGGGAGAGGTTCAGGAATAACAAGGACAGGGAATTGGAAATGATGGCTTTGGAGAATGAGCAAATGATGCTTGAGAATAAGCGGTTCAAGCTTGACCTAAGAAACAAGGAGCTAGAGCTTGAGATCAAGATGAAAGGCAATGACAATCGTGCATGATCTTTGTTCTGTTAGTGCTTTAATTTGCAATATGGTAAGCAAATGGACTAGATTTTCAGTTACTTTTACTCAAAAAATGCTCAATGTTCATAATTCGAGTAGCTTCTTGTGGGAGTTTTTTCATGACAAAAGTTTTAAGGTACTACTGTGCTACTAGATATGGAACTATGGAAGTCATGCATTGGGACTGTTTCTATTGGTAGTGTTTACTTCAGCTTTATATTCCCAAACCTCAATAGTACATAAATTAGTCCCATCCATAGATGGAGGCATCAGGTAGATGGAGGTTTTACTGTTCTACAGCAAAGAAGGCATCAGTTAGTTATCAACACTCAACCGTGAGTGATTTCATGAATAGATAACACAAGGGAAATAACTGCATCACCAAGACATGAATAGTGATGCTGCTTGGATTCGGTGATCTTATGTGGTGTCGGATTGGCACTTCCAAGATGAGTTTCAGCATCCAGTAATCTTTATGATTCAAAGTCAATATCCAAATATATGTCTTTTTCCCCTGATTAAACGGATAATAGTTCTTACTGTTGTATGGATAAGTTGTTAATCGGTGTGGTGTTTGTTATCTTGATAAGAAGCAGCTTATGTTTGTTCAATTGCAGAACCAATGTTTATCTATTCATATGTAGATTGCTTCCTTTTAATATGATGGGATGCATTGTTACAGATAGCTTACTCTAAGACTCTTAAAGTATATAACTCATGTAGCTTAGCTTGAGGTAAGCTGGTTCACCTATGCTTAGCAAGAGAGATCGAATGGAGATAGTTTGCCTCTAAAAGAGATCAAATTGTTATGTTTTTTTTTCTCAAACGGAATGTAGATGGTTATCAGGGTACAATGTACTAGTACCAATGCAATATTTTCAGCACCAAGTTTTGTTTCTTCCATGCCCTTCCCAATAATTTCAAATTCTCTATAGAACTGAACAATGATTGTCTGAAATTCAATTCGTTTCTGGATTGTTTCAGGTTGCAGATGAATTCAATTCAGGACTGTGTGTGCGCTAGATGGTAGAGGTGGCAGATTATACTCTGACAACCATTTCGATGCATTAGAGCTAGCTCAGTGATCTTCTCCTTTTGTGGTTTATGACTCCTGATTCTCTGCTTGTAAAATTTCCCTGTAATACTGGGCTTGATCATGATTTTCTCTATCCAACTTTGTTTTACTCAAGGGTGCACCCTTCCTAACCATGAATACTGAAGTCAAGTCAAAGCCAAAATGTGGTGGTCTACAGTCCACTAGTCAACTTGTGTGTGGGCCCTCGGGCGATGTTGACTGGTCAACTTGTATTGAATGGTGGTAGCATGGCCTGGGCATTTTGCTGCTTGTTGTTGCTGTAAATAGTATCACATTTTACCACCTTCGTCGCTTTACAGTAATTACCATCTTAGATCCAGTGAAAGGAACATGTCATATGGGCATATATGGCTGTTGGTTTTGACTTTTGACAATGGGTTTGGTGGGCCCGGGACGAGCCATCGGCGCCATGATGCAGAACCAGGGACCACACTGGCAGTGACTCTGCAGTGTCGTCGGCATACGGTGGCTCCGTATTTTTACCCTACGTGCAGCCTGGCAGAGAGAGCGCACGTAAATTTTGACCACGTAAATGCAATACAGTGTCCCGAAACTCACGATCTGCAAAGGTAATTATTGCATGCCCCGTTTATTTGGCGCTCTACAATCTAACCGACGTACACTCCCTCCGTTTAAACTTAGTATGGGATTGAATGCAGTCTAGCGCTAGATTGTTTAATTTAGTATCTTATATATTTTGAGACGGGAGACGATTATAGGAAAAAATGGTTAAGACATTATTCATGTTGTTTTCTTCTGAGGGGACGAGGGAGATAGGAGTTACAGGTTTTTCTTTAATGAGATAGCTACTTGAAATTTATTAGTTTTAATCAACAATTGGTCAGACCTACAAGTATACTTTGTGTATAAAAATCGTACCATTCCATATTTAATATGATTTCGCACTGGATCGATTCTGCAGCTACTAAAACACATTTTTTTAAAAAAAATCAATAATCATAACTATTTTTATGAAACAAAATTAAAATACACTCTTCAAGAATCACGAAGGCAGCATTCATTTTGGAGAGAAAAAAGACATACTTGATGCGACCTTTAGAACTAAATTTAAAATAACTTTTAAAATTCATACCAATTATGTATTACAATAAATTTATAAAATCTAATAAGTTTAACTTTACGATATTATGGTACTTTTCAAGACAAATATGTGTATATCATTTGCCACCTTGTTTTTAAACAAAGCATTTGAGAAAATATTAACAATGGAAATTTCAAAAAATTTTATCATACGAGTTAAATATTTTTACCCAAGGTTACCATACAATACATACCTCCTCCATGCGCAACAGCTCTCTACAATATCCTCGGAAATCCAAGCACCACACATTAATTAAATACAAATAAATAAATAAATAAAGTTCCCAAACACTGCCGTCTCCTCTCAGACCAGACACCTCGTATCTCGCTCTCCCACCTCCGCCGATTCCGCCGCCTCCGGCCACCGCCTCCGGCTCTTCCGGGGTACTACCCCTCTCCAAGTTCCGGTCAATCGGTTGCTCCTCCCCCGCAACCACACCCTAGCGGCGAGCACGGGCGGCTCGAGCGCGGCGACGGGAAAGGCTCCTCGATCTGGCGTCAGCGGGGGCCTGAGCAGCGACGTGCGGGCTCGATCCGGCGGCCGGGGTGGCGTCAGAAGCCGTCGCCGCCCTCTCCCACGATGCTCTCCTCCTCCTGGCGCGAGCGTCACAAGGTTTGCAGTGGAGAATTGGTTCTTTTGTCTTGATCGATTGGGCATCGGCTGGAGAAGGCTCGCCGAATCCACCATTTCGGCTCTCGTAGCTTGGCCTCCCTTGCAATCGGTGGAGAGATAATTAGCATCGTTGACAAGACCATTGTTTGACCACCTACCCTAGCCTGCATCCCACAGCGCGGGGGCATGTCGCTATGGTTGCGGTCTCCCATCGTTTCAGAATTGAAAAATGAAAGACTAATCTGGACTAATTCATTTGTATTTGCTGGCCCTTTTGCCGAGTCAATAGGGAAGAGAATTTGAGTTGGCTGGAAGGAATTACTTTTGGAATGCTGTTATTGTTGGCCGAAAGTAGGCCCCTTTTGGTGGAGTAGTTCAGTGAGATCGATCAGTTTTCAGAGTAGATGTCGTTTCGCAGCATCGCGCGCGATGTAAGGAATGGATTTGGGAGCCTATCAAGGAGGGAATTTGAGGTGAAGATTCTGGGTCATCGAAGGGGGAAATCTCATGGTGCTGTCCATGGGTTGCATGACCCGATGCTTGTGATCCAGAGAACCTGCTGGGCTAGCTTGCCTCTGGAATTGCTTCGAGATATCATTGAGAGGTTGGAGGCAAGTGAGGCTACATGCCTTCTAGGAAGCATGTGGTTGCTTGCGCGGGTGTCTGCAGAACATGGAGGGAGATGTGTAAAGAGATTGTCAGGAATCCTGAGTTCTGTGGGAAGATCACCTTTCCTATTTCTCTGAAGCAGGTGATGATGCAAATCGTGTCATTTTTAGTTTTATACCCTTCATGAGCAATATCAGTTCATCTATGTTAGGTGATTATTCTTTGATGTATTGTTGTAATGTTGAAAATACAAGATAGAACACCATCTATCACAGGATTATCATTTGCTTATACACTAATAAGCTCGTGTTGGTCCTCTTCTATGTACAGCCTGGGCCACGAGATGGAACTGTCCAGTGTTTCATTAGGAGGGATAAGTCCACCCAAACCTACTACCTCTACCTCTGTCTTGGCTCTGGTAAGTTATTTGATACTTCTCATATGCTTTGTGTTATATGGGCCATGTACCAGTGCCCCACATATATTTCTGCAAAAGAAAGCTCATATGTAGTTGTATATACTTGTGGGCTGTAGAACATATTCTGCTGAAGTTGTGGTTGTATTACATAACCCTTGCATAGTACAAATGGTTCTGTATTGAACTTTTGACATGAATATGGTTGAAAAAGGTTCTTTCTTATTTGTCACTGTCTTATCTTCCACAGTTATGCATAGATGTGTTCTTTAATTTCCTGGACATTTTTGTAACCGAAATAGTACGATACAGCAGACAATAATTGTTCTGTATTGAGAAATTGCTGTTTTTTAATATTGTAGACCTTGGTGATGCACTTGTTCGACTGTCTTACCAGACCTATTCCACTCAGTATTAATCACTGCCTACCTTACTTGATCTGAAAAAAATGTTGACCTGAGCCATGATAATGTCATGAATCATGATAACAATTTTAAACAACAGAAATCATGTCCTTCATTAGTCTAATATATTCTCATTGTTATGCACAATTATGCTTCATCAGATTCCTAGCCCTTTTCTTTGTTAAGATCGTTTGCATTCGAACTACTTCACTGACAGTCAGGCACCCATATGATGTGAGTATATTCACAAGTCTGACTGGTTCTGCACGATAGTAATTTGAGTTGCTGCATCTTTTGCTTGTTTGGAATTTGAATGCTATTTGTCTGCTGTGTTGATGTGGGTGTGAATCTGTCACATTGTTGGTTTCCAACTATAGACAAAGTAACACACATATATATTTTGTTTCCTTTCTGAAATACTAAATTATTTAGTATTTCAATAACAGTATCACTAATTTACATGTTTTGATTTTTCTTTTCTGCAGCTGTGCTTGTTGACAATGGCAAGTTCCTTCTATCAGCAAAAAGAAACTGCCGTGCGACATGTACAGAATATGTGATATCTACGAATGATAACAATATATCTAGGTCTACCAACATGTACATTGGAAAATTGAGGTATTAACTCAAAGAAGCTATAACCTTTTTCAGAACTTGCCCCCATTTTTATCTAAAAATATTTCTGGTGCTGCTAATAGGATTTATGTTTCAAATTTTAGGTCAAACTTCCTAGGCACAAAGTTCATAATATATGATACCCACCCTCCGTACAATGCAACTAGTGTTTCACAGTCAGGGAAAACAAGACGAAGGTTCTACTCCAACAAGGGAACAGCAAGGCTTCCCTGCAGCATGTATAACATAGCAAACATCTCATATGAGCTGAACGTCTTTGGAACTCGGGGTCCTAGGCGAATGCGCTGTTTAATGCACTCCATCCCTGACTCATCTCTTGAGGCTGGTGGGAGTGTTCCTTACCAGCCGGATAGCATCCTTGCCCATTCCCTCAACAAATCCTCGTCTAGGAGTGTCTCCTTTTCGAAGTCATCCATTGTGGACTATGCATTTCAGCAGCGCCCGGTTCTCTGACATCTCAATTGGAGATGGCCCAAGGATTGGTGGCTGGGAATTGTGTGATGATGAGTGCAAGGAGACACCTTTGATTCTCCATAACAAGGCTCCAAGATGTCATGAGCAGCTACAGTGCTGGTGCCTAAACTTCCGGGGCCGGGTGACTGTTGCTTCTGTCAAGAACTTCCAGCTCATCGCTGCCACGCAGCCTGCTGCAGGAGCCCCTACTCAATCACAGCCTGTTCCACCACCCCCACCAGAGCATGATAAGGTCATACTGCAATTCGGGAAGGTTGCCAAGGACATGTTCACGATGGATTACCGCTACCCGCTCTCAGCTTTCCAGGCATTCGCCATCTCCCTGAGTAGTTTTGACACCAAGTTGGCCTGCGAATAGAACTGCCGGGCCACAAGATGCTTCTTATTTGACGGCCCCCTGATGGTCTAACATGCTCCTGAATGAAGCTGACCACCCCAAAGTTTACCTGGGTCCTGGGACGCTGTTCTGTTGTTGTATGTTGCTTATGATGTGTTAACTCAGAAACACCGAAAAAACAAAAGGCAAAATGCTGTTTTAGCATTTAGCTTATTTATACTGATTTTGCTTTGTAACTGAATGCTATCTCCATTTCTTTTGGCCCATAGCTCTCTCTGTGACAAGTATTCTGTATGCGTATCAGTGTATGGGATAATTTTAGCAAAATTCATTCAACTGTTCACCAGTGATATATTATTATTAACTGAGAGAGTTGATTTTTGTTGATTCGAGTTCAGATAATCTTCAATTGTGAGGTGGAAATTTGTACCTGTATTAGGCTTAAGGAGTTCAGTGTCACCATCAGAAATCACGTACCATGTTTGCTTCTAAGGGAGGCCATGAGTTAGGCTTTTGCAACCAAATCATGCAGATCTTATCCCAGCAGGCACTAAAATAACAGATCTTATACGGTCCATCTAAGCCTGTATCACCATCCAAATAAAGATTCGAAAGTGAAGCTTCTCTTTCTAGAGTTAGGTGGCCAGAAAGTGACAGCAGAGGATACAACATCTGCTAGCTTTTTACGAGTAACAAAAAAGTCACCTTGACCTGAATTAAGGTAAACTACACATCATGTTTGATCAGGAGGTATCTAAGGTTAAAGACTGAACTGTCCATGCAATCAATTAACTTGGCAGCCATGAACACATTTCCTGCAGCCCAAGAAATACTGAAGAATCAGGACTAGAAGAATTAGGGACCAGAAACACCATTTCAGATAGTATATATTCGGATCACTGAGAGCGAAGCATTGTGATCACTGAGAATGAGGCTCTGAAGCATCCGTCCACTTTGGGAGAGCAAAAAAAAGGGGAATTAACAGATGCTCCATGAAGTCATCCAAGCTTGATGTGCCCTGGATTCTTCTTGATTCCCAACCAAATGAAATGAGACTACGTGTCAGTACTCGGTACCAGGTAGGTATTTTGTCAGGTAGAGTTCAGTAGTCAGTAGTCAGGTTCACTGCTTGTGTCTGTCCCAATTGTGTGGTGACTGGTGAGGCTTCAAATCTGAACTTTCTCGTTGAATGAAATCAGCCTGTGATCTGAACTTTCTCGTTGATTGACATCAGCCTGTGGTCTGAACTTGTTCAACGAACAACTACCACCGCTACCTGTATCGTATGGTCAACACTCGAGCTGGAATTTTGACCGGTTCTTGAGACCTCGTCCATCTGTATGTTTCTCTTTTTTTCCCACGTATTAAGGTTTATGATAGAAAGTGATTGTTAATAGAGGATGAAAGATTATTTATTTTTTATAGGTATTTAATGATATAAACGATAAAATTAACAGCTATAAAGTTAAAAATCTACTTTATAAAAGTGAGATGAAAAATTTCTATATAATTTATTTTCATGTAAAAACCAAGGAAAAAATCTTCTATCATCCATCATTTACAAACACAATATAATAGTATCAGATATTTTTCTTTAAAAATAACGGTTAAATTTTAGATATTTTTCTTATAACCATAATGCTATATTTGCATCATGACTTTCAAATATAGCAGTTAAATTCCTACATGAACGAACAAAATTTAAAATTTTCCTAACGTAGAACACTATTTTTAACACAAGTTTAGTTAATTGTTCATGTGTTGCAACAAAAAAATTAAATTTTACACACAACCACAACTACGAGTATTGATGTAACATAATAAACATTTCATAATGGCATATGTAAAAGTTTAGTTATTTGGTTTCTAATGCCATCAAGTTACTTCAGCCTAGTTGGTTAGGTGATATGGTGGATAGTCTCACGGTCTTGTGTGTATCGGGTTTAAGGTTTTCATACCAGAGTGTCTAAACCCTTTAACACAAGACTAGCTTAATGTTCTATACATTGTAACGGAAAGTCAATTTTTACACACTGTAAAGTAAAATAATAGACATTCCATATTAGCATACGTAGAAATAAAATAGGCATCCTATATTAACGTGCATAGAAATAAAAGTATAGTTGTTTGGCTTTTATTGTCATATCAAGCTATCCCCATCTAGTTAGTTACGTGAGAACGTGGAAAGTTTTGATTTAAGATTTTCACACACGAGTACAACAACATTTCTCGTTTACAGTAATAGGGACATATAAATTGATATAATTTAAGTGAAATACTATCAACAAACTATTGTAGTACAATTTAATTTGTGTCTAAAAAGATCAAAATTTGCTACAAACAATACACACACAAAAGACCAGAAGACCTGCCCATGTCATCATCCATCGGAATGGATGAACAGTGGTGTGTTTGTCCAATTAAACTAGCTGCCCAGCTAGCTAGGCATGAGCATTGAGCAAGAGAGACAAGACAAGCAGAAAGTTTCCCATACGATGGCAACAGCGTAGTCTTCGCATGCTTTGCTTTGCCTTCTCTCACAAGTCACACAAACACGGCTGCCGCCCGTGTCCCCCGGAATTTTTCATTCGCTGGTTGACGTGTCTGGCCCTGCCACCCGGGCCCACTAGCAGAATTGTTTTCTTTCAGGACTCTACAATCCATATTAGTAGGACTACATGGGAGTGGAGTATTAACTCAATCTCAAAATAGTTTCTTTCTAAAAAATTGATTTTTTAAAAATAATTATCATTTTAAAATATTACTTATCGCATCAATTACCTATTATTCAAATTTCTTTTCATTATACATCCAACCAACCATCCACTTTCAACCATACAATATTTAATATTTAATAAGAGATATTATAGTATTTTCTTTTCAAATTTTAATATGTGCTAAATAAGGTACAAAAGCGAGTTTTTTTATGGGAAGTATTTGCAAGCAATGGTTATGTGACTTTTCTTCTTCTAGAATAAATATGGTTTTGTACCATTAAATATAGATTACTAGGGTGTTTTTTATATCTAAAATTTCAGGAACATCCTTCAATGCCTTCAACCACAATCCAAGACTTTTTGAGAAAATTGCATATCTATCATCATAAAAACGTAGATTCATTGAAATACTATTATTTAAATAGGTTTTGATAAAATACCACTCTCAACCAGAGCATCTTCGCCAAAATACTATTAGACAATATTGCCCTTAGCTATTCTTCTTCTTCCCTCCAAAGCTAGAAGAGCTCACCAGTGGCCACCGTGCACCATGGTCACTGCCAACTGCTTGACCATGGTCATGTAACTGCACATCTCCTTTCGCGCGAGCCGCTCTATCCCGCTTAGTCCCTTCATCTCCCCTCACCACTGATCCACCTTAGTTCTGCACTGGTCTCCCCATCGTCCCGCCTCTCACGCTGACCGTCGCGACGAGGCTTGAGGAGATCGCAATGGTGTGGAAGTTGGAGGAGGTTGGTGACGCGGGAGCTAAAGAAGGCCACT
The DNA here is from genome assembly GCA_030770085.1 of Oryza coarctata. Classification (NCBI taxonomy): domain Eukaryota; kingdom Viridiplantae; phylum Streptophyta; class Magnoliopsida; order Poales; family Poaceae; genus Oryza; species Oryza coarctata. The sequence goes on from CM061483.1 coordinate 2,167,040, forward strand.
ACTGTCTGCTCCTTATCTTGCCTACCGACTGCCTTGTCTTCTTTCCTTATCGTATCGTAGTTAGAGGAGACCGAGCATCACGTGCGGATTTGGAGGTGATTGACCACCACACCAGGGCTCAAGGATGCCATGGTGAAGCAAGAGCTAAAGGAGGCTGCCACCGTTCGCTCCTTGTCTCACCCACTATCCAACGCACCTCGTGCCATTTCCATTATATGCACTGGAGGTGAAAGAGGTAGAGGCAGGGGCATTTCCGCCTATGATGGTATTTTAGCAAAGATGCTTTGATTGGGAATAGTATTTTATCAAAATCCATTTAAGTGACGAATTCATATTTTTAGAATGGCATAGATGCAATTTTTTCCTTTACCACTTTGACTCATCTGCTTTCGTCGTACTATCTTAAATGCTCCACCCTTGGTATTGGATTCACGGCATAAGTTTTACTTAGTTCTTGAATCATGCTTGATTTTAGGTCAAATGATGAAGTTGCTACTGTATGTGGAATTGCCCGTGCCAACATATTAATGACAAATCTTGAAGCATATCAAATAACTCAAAACCAATTATATTGACAATGGATTGTTCCCCATAACTTTTTTCTAATAGTAGTAGTTAAAAAAAAGAAAAGAAAAGGACATACGGGCAAATATCTAGTGCCACCATCGGTGAAACATTTGCTGATAGTGCCTTGGAAAATAACAAAGGGTCGTACAAGATCGAGTGGCCAAAAAGCATCGCCGATTTTTTTTGGTAGTTTGACGCCGAGTAGTGCTACACATACTACTGCATTCGGACTAGCACATCTAATACACGACATGTTGTCAGTAGGGCATGGATCATAGGCCAGGAATTAATCTACGCTGCAAATGTACATTCGGATGTTTCAGTTGTATAATTCAGTCGTATGTGTAACATTATTGTTTGATGCCTTACCAACCATTAGGCACAGGTAGTGTGGATGCAGGAGATTGATCCATGATTGTGACCACTTTACATTGCACACTATTCATGCGATTAGTACGGGTTACAAAGTGGACAGACACTTCAGGACATTCGTATGCAAACGTCAATGATTTTTGAAAACTACATTTCTAAGGTAACCGAAAAAGGCGTTTACATATTTTAATGCCCTTTTAAACAATAATCACATACTCTCTCTGTCTTAAACTATTTGTCACTCTAGCAAATTTTAGACCAAATAATGAGCTGCGGCAAACTACATCGTTACTTTCATCAAATGCATCATAATCGTTTTCTAAATCAACAATTAACTCTAATTAACAGCTGTGCATCTAAAAATGCTTTGAAACATTAGAATTATAAGTATTTTGATAAAAAAGTAAATGATATAATGACAAATAATTTAAAATAGAGAGAGTATCTCCTCAATACAGAAATTCTCCAAAGCCAGTAAGGAGATATGTTCTTTTTTCTGATTAGTTAAATGGTTAAATAACCGAATAATTTTATGATAATTATTTAAGTATATAAATAAATGAATTGACGGTTATAAAGAAAAAAAATTAAAATAAAAAATTTCTTCTACATATAGGAAAACTCACACTTACTTGGGGTAGGAGAGAACTTTTGAGTTTTCCTATAATTCAAAAAACATTTCTTTAAAATCTGCTGCGGAGTAAAATCGAGCGATCATTTCTTTTAAAAAAATGCTGCCTTGTAAAAAAGAGGGGCGTAACAAAAAAAATTCAAGCTTAACTACTCCCTGTCAACCTACGACGTGCCACGCACACAACAACCCGTTCCGTTCCGTTCCGTTCACCGACAACAAAACGGCCAGGTCCGGTCCGTACAACCCCCGCACGCGCCGCGCCGCGCCACGCCACACCGCCCCATCTCGTCCCAACCGTTCCCGACCCGTCCCCGTGCGCCCCCACCCCCACTGCCACATGGGCCCCACCTAGCCGGGCCCCGTATCGGTATTCCCCAAACTACCCCCCTGGCCGGTGGGCGTAGCGCGGGCCAGAGCTCAGGGGCAGAAGCGTAAACGCGCGCGGGGTGGAGGTGTGAACGCACGGGCCCCGCGTTGGTGGGCCCCACATGATCGATCTCGGGGGGGGGGGGGGGGCTTAACTCGGTTTGGTTTACTTTTCTGATGATGATGAATTGATCTCCGCAAAGGCGACTGGTCACTCGAATTTGATTGGATTAGTTTCGTTTCTTGATTAGATTAAGCCAAGCTTGGGATTAATATGGCTGCTGTTGCTGTCTTTTTGCAGAGATGCCCTCCAGGGTTGGTGGTTTTTGTGTCTGTGGTATCTTCCTGCCTTCCTGCATCACCACGTGGGTGGCTATCGTCAAGATGAAGAATGCCAATTACTGTGCATCATGTCAGTGTAGTCAGCAGATCACTGTAGTTAGAGGAACAGTAACAAGGAATACACCAACAGCAATTTTCACTTGAATATTTTCATATCCTCAAGAGGAAGCCTTGGCCTATGTGGAAGGCATTTCCGTGGCTGTGGTATACTATAAACGGGAAGACACCTGATCCAAGCAATACAAAATAATTACTTTATGATAAGAATTTTGTGCTTCTACTCTTAGCACACCGAAAGTCGGAGGCTAGAGATAATACCATTGAACTAATTCCAAAATCATGTTACAAAAATTGGCTGAGTTATAAGCCGTAACTCAAAGCATGTTGGTTAACGTATTCTGGATACTAAGACGTTACCACATCCTAATCTCAATGCATTTGAAGGATGACCATATTTCACTCTAACTTGTAAGGACTTGGTCGTAATTACAACATTTTAGAGCCCCTCCTACCAAAAACCCTCAGAGAAAAAGCTAAAATAAAACTAGAAACATTCTCAGTTCCAGAAGAATATTTGGACCCACAGAAAGAAACCATTTATAAACCACAATTAAACTAATCCAACAATCATGATTAGCTCAGGCCACTTCCCCTAACCCCAAAATATCATTAAATTAATCACCTCGCTAGTCACAATCCCATACATATATACGCCCACCCACCCACCCATCCATCCATCCATCCATCACAAGCTAACGCCTTCTCCTTCCTTGCGATGCCGACCCGCGCCCGTTAACCCGCTAAGCCCAGCTCTCGCCTTTCCAAGATCCGCTTCGCTTTCTCTCTCCGGTGACCATGCCGGCGACGGACTACCAGGGCTCGTCTTCGCACTCCCACCCCTCCCCGTTCTCCTCGTTCGGCCGCTCCCTCCTGTCCCTCCGCCGGGACAGCCCCGCCGTCGGTGCGTCCCCGGTCATGGCGGCGTCCGGCGAGGAGGCTGACCTGGAGGCGTTCCAGCGGCACGTGGCCGGGCATCTCGCCGATCTTAGGGGCGGTGAGGATGAGATTCTGTCTATTGAGTGGATCCGGCGGTTGCTCGAGGCGTTCCTGTTGTGCCAGGAGGAGTTCCGGGTCGTTGTGGCCCTGGCGCGACGCCGCGGGGCGCTGTCGGCGGCGGCGGAGAAGATGGTGGGGGATTTCTACGAGCGTGCGGTAAAGGCGCTCGATGTATGTAACGCCGCTCGCGACAGCGTCGACCAGATGCGGCGGTGGGAGCGGCTCGCCGGCATCTCGGCGTCCGTGCTGCTCGCCCCCGGGGTGATCCACGAGGGCCAGCTCCGCCGCTCGCGGAAGGCACTGTCGGACCTCTCGGTCCTCCTCATCGACGACGCCGCGGCCGCCGCGGGTGGCGGCGGCGTCGCCTCCTTTCTCTCCTCCCACCGCAACCGCTCCTTCGGACGCGCCCGCGCGTCTCCCTCCCGGTCCGCGACGCTCGCCTCCTCCTCCTCCTCGTCCTCCTCTCACTTCCGCTCGCTCTCGTGGAACGTCTCCCGCAACTGGTCGGCGGCGCGGCAGCTGCAGGCCATCGGGTCTGGCCTGGCGGCGCCTCGCGCGCACGAGGGGGGCCTCGTGGCGCCGGTGTACTCCATGGGCTGCCTGCTCCACCTCGCGGCGTGGGCGCTCGTCGCCGCCGTGCCCTGCCCAGACCGCGCCGCCGCGCTCCAGGCACACCACCTTCCCGCCGCGCCGCCGCGCGCAGCATTCCCGTGGGCGCCGCCGCTCCTCGCGCTGCAGGAGCGCCTCACAGAGGAGGGCAAGCGCAAGGAGAGGCGCAATTCCTGCGGCCTCCTCAAGGAAATCCACGCGCTGGAGACATGCACACAGCGGCTTGCCCAGGCAATCGACGCTGCCTCCATTCTGCTCTCCGGTGAGCGTGAGGCCGAGGTACGGGAGGCTGCAGCCGAGCTGGCTGTGGTGTGCGCCGCCATGAAGACCGGCCTTGAGCCTCTGGAAAGACAAGTCCGGGAGGTCTTCCACCGCATTGTCCGCAGCCGCATGGAAGGGCTTGATTCGCCGATGCTCAACGCCGATTGAACCATGGATAATTCACATTTGATCGCGCAATGTGGTGGTGATAGGTAACGCTGATTGAACCGTCGAGAATTTGGATTTGATCGTGCAATGTTCTGGGTTTTTTCCTCACTTGTGGTGGTCTAGTGGTAATTATAAAATGTGTGCCGTTCTGTAAAGGAGGGGTGGAAAGGAAAGGAACCATCTTTATGTGTAGAAAGATGATTCCTTGTTCCCATGTTTTGATGCTGCATTTGGTGTATATCATGGCATTTTTGTTAATCCTCCATGTGTGTGCGGCGAATTCTTGAGTTACTTATAGTTGAAAAATCTGTCAGGTCACTCTGAAATGTGACCTGTTGTCGAGAATGTCGGCAAAAAAAATTGAAACAAGAAAAAAAATCTACTGTGGTTTAGCTCGATGGTATTCTTGTCTCACAATTCATTGTTTGGTCCTGAATAATCAAAAGGTCAAATCTTGATACTATCATGCGTGCAAAATGGAGCAATGTTTGACATTATTCTGTTGCCTCCTTCTATCCTTTCAGTTCTACATATGGCTTTGTGGAATCCTTAATTTGGTTTTATATTCAATATGGGAACATTTATATGAGTTCTGCATTGTGGGTTGCTGTTTGTGATGGACTAGTTGTGTTGTACAATGTATTTCAAGGGTTCTTGATAGCAGAAAAATTAGTATCTGATGAATTAGATCAGGAGATCACCATGGATAGTGTACGGAGTAACAAATTTCAGATCACACACTCTTTGAATTATATTCAGTGTCAAGAACATTGAAAAGACACGGCCACTGCAAGATTTGTCATGTGACATTGCCAATAATCTATATGGGTGATCTTCTTATCTTCTGCATAATACTATCGAACATATTACTATAAAGATCATGTCAAACTCTTTTAGTGCTGCTTCCAGTATAAAATTAAGTTGGGAAAGAGACTAGGGCTGCATGTTATCCGGTCATATGTAATCATCTGATGTACTAGTAGGTGCATGTTGGCTTTGTAGTTCAGCTTGGTTAGATGTACTCCTGTACATTATTTCTACTATGGTTGATGTAATTGATCCTAATATTTCAGTCTTCTGGTCTTTTTCATGGTTCTAGACTTGTAGGTGTCACTGACCCAAAACTCAGGCCTGAACATTGGCTCTTGTCTTACTGATGATTGCTTTTGCACGTCACAACTGAAACTGAAACTCTCAGAGCGTTTCCTAATCTTCTCCATGAGGAATTGAAGGAAAATCCAGCTTCCATTGTACCTAAAAAACCCAAATGATTTATATTGAAATCGATAAAATTAGTTTATATTAAAATTATTATTATTATTTAATTAATTTAGAAGATATGGTAAACATGTATGCATTGACATAGAGTATTTTATTTATTTATTTATATGTAGAAATTAAATTTAAAAAGTAGTTAAAAAATTGTAGAAAAAATTTAGAGAAATTTTGAACAAAAATTGAGAAATTAAATTATTAAATTTGCTTGCATGAGCTGAAAAAAGTTAAATACGACTAGGCTGGGTTAACTTGGTAGGGGCTGGTATAGTGCTGACGGTGAGAATCGGTCTAGTAGCATGGCCGCATGTGTTCGGTGAGAGAGATGAGCTAGACCTCAGCAAGAGAGACTAATAGATGAGCTAGACCTGTCAGTGGATAGGTGCAGTGGCTAATAGGCAGGCTAACCCTATTAGTGCGCATGTTGTAACGCCCGTTATTTCATTAGTCTAAAATTTTTTGTCCCGTATGATTTTTTCGGTTGTACCAAATAAATTTTTTCCTTTCGTTCAGAGACAGTAAAAATACCCGTTTTTAGATTCTGATTATCCGTTGAATAATCCCACCTCCATCTTTTATTCGTTAACCAGAAGCCATAGCATGCATGCAAGCACCACTTCATCCACTGACAATACTCCTCTGAAAATATAGTATGAATTTCCATCATCATCAGCAGCAGCGTTCACCACTGTCCTGTATCATCAGTAACCTAAAGCATTTTCTCCTAGTGACAACATTATAATGGCTTAACTGCTGGTTCACCTGCGATGTGTGCCAGTGAAGTGCTCTCCTTTCCATGAGCTTTGTTCACAAGATGTGCATGAAATGGAGAGGAGCTTCTGTTCTTCAAGTGAATCATATATCATCCTGATGATTCATCAGCAATCAGCAGTAGTACAGACCTTGTGCAGAAGCTGCGATGATGTGTGTGGCTGCTGTGTGATGTGAACTGTATCATTGGAAGGCCTTTTTGTGGGGTTACATTTCCATTGGCTTGATGATTGATGAGGAGTTTGTTCGTGGCGCTTTTCCAGCTGTTGCTGGAATGGGATAAGTGAGAACCGGACGTGTGTGTGCTAATGCAGCGCATGCATGTCGGCTCACCTGCTGCTGCGTCTGCGTGCCATTGGTCCCATTCCCCACATTGTTGGGCGTCACAGCAGCGTCTTGCTGGCGTCAGCGTCTCTGCGAAATGGGTCGTGCTTGTCAGCCACGCGAAGATTCTATCGGTCTGTTTTTTTTTTGTCAGGCTGTTCTATATTTTCAGAGCTGATCCAGGCATTCCATTCAACTTACCAAGAGTTGAATACAAATAGTAAATAAAAAAGGTGTCTAGGTTTCAGTTATAAGAAAATACCTATAAATTTTAGTTATTTTGAATGGTCTAGACCATGCACGCAACTTTATCTCATCCGAATGACGAACCTAAAACAAAAATCACTGGATGTTCTATCCATGTCATAACACATATAATACTCTAATTTTTAACTAATAAAGTAATCAATATATGTTAAAACACCTAAAAATTAAAATTCTACCTAGGATCGTATGACCCCGAGTAAAACACCATGAGAATGCCCTTGTCTTTCCCTTCTCTCATGGTCTTCCCCAAAATACACTCACATTCGCCGATTGAAAGCGCCATTGCCACTTCTCCATTTCTCCTGATGCACTCTCTCTTGTCTCATGGTGGTGAGGATGGCGAGACCCACCCGATTGCCCTAACCACCACCGGTAAGTCACTGTCGCTAGTGAATCTTTCACAAACCCCTCTTCTCCCTCTTTTGAGGATGTAGGTTGATGATGACTATTTGACCACAAGCATAGAGCGGGTGACTGGGATTTGAGACTTACTTGAAACCAAGTAATCCAAAAAAAAAAGAGTGGAGGCAGTTTTTGCAAGGGGATAAGGCTACAGCTGCATATCATAGTCTACGGCTAGATCACACCCTATGTGGTGTAAGGCTAGGCCTTAGTTGGGCTGAGATGGGTTGGCCATGTTGATGATGAAGAAAGTCCAAGTCAAGATTGGCTTGGCGAGATGGCAGGCCACAAACAAAAGCAATCCAAGAAGACACCATGGCTAAGAAAGCCCAATACTAGATATCTGGGTGGAAAGTGGGTCTAATAGCTATTAGCTGAGCTCAGAGTTAGCGAGAAAGGTCTTGTAGTGCTATGCTCTAAAGGTCGGCAGAAAGAGAGGTGTGAAAAATTTTGTACAAACTTCCAAAACTCAATTCAAATCTCTCTCCTCGGTTCATTCCTACTTTCTCATTTCTAGCTTCTTCTCTTGTTTCCTCTTAATTTCTCTTTCTCAATTTTGCTTCCTTTTGTTCATCACAAGAAAATCAATCTAGCATGGTCGTGATAATTTGGTATCTTAGCCTAGATCCTAGAGAAGCCATGCTACTAAACATGATTATAGCTTTAAGTTGATGCCACAAGGAAGCAAAATATTGATTTCGGCAAAATCCTTAGCAAGATCCAAGAGTCCTCGGTGACGTTGACCACCAGGCAAAGCAAGGCTCAAGTTGCAGTCATCAAGCTGGATTTAGGGGTGAACGCATGGCACCCTCAAATTGATGCCAATGTGTTGGAATTGAGGGATGAGGTGAATGAGCTCAAGCATCATGTGGATTATTTGGGCAAATCCTCATCGACTCAAGCTGCGACTCCTATGCCGCCATCTGCATCAAAACCACCGGAGAAGGACATTGAGGGTGGCCACAACCTTGATCCCAACTCCAGTCAAGGGTATGTATGAATCATCCCCATCCCATGTAACTCCTGATGAGAATTTTAAGTTGGAGGAGGAGAATCAGGGTCCTAGTTTAGGGGAGAGACAATATAATCATTACTTTCCCAAACTAGATTTCCCAAAATTTGATGGGACGGATCCATAAGACTAGCGTATGTGATGTGAGCACTATTTTGATGTTTGTGGCATGAACCCAAGGTTGTGGGTTCGAATTGCTACTGTATAATTTGGGGGGCGAGTGGGTTGCATTCTTCCCATGCTTATTTGCTGTATCCGAATTGGGGTGGATTTTGTGTGGTAGTAGCACAGAAGTTTGATCGGAATCAACATAAGTTGTTGATCTGACAAATGGACAATATTAAGCAAGTGGGTACAGTGTTAGAGTATTATGAGAAACTTGATGAGATTATGAATTAGCTTTTGGCTTATGATCCGGCAGTCAATGTGATGTGTACTTCACTCATAAATCCGCTGATGGGCTACGTAGAGATATTAGAAATGTTGTAGTTCTTCATCAACCTCATGACCTCGAAACTGCTCTCGCTCTTGCTTCTTTACAGGAAGAGGAATCGGAGTTACCACAGGCTCTCTATTACATTTGTGCTGAAAATTGGTCACCTAAACACAAATGTGCCAATGCCGTTCAGTTGAATGCAGTGCAAGAATTGTTCACTATCCTGTTACAAGTCACCAAGGACCATTCCCAATCCTGAGCCCCATTCCCCTTGAATCCTTCTTAGAGGGTCTATACCAACCTCACGGTGCCCTATGGTTGCTCCAGTGCCTTGCAACATAGCCATCTCCTCACATCCTCGATGACAATCTCCCCTTCACTTCCTCAGCCCCAAAAGAGGGGTTTTTTGCAAAGTTACTGTAGAATATAGAAGTCATTTCAAACAAAACGCTTTCCAATCCATGTCACATATTAAAAAACACCTCAAAATATGATATATAAAAAACCCTTTTTCACTGGGAAATTTAACCAAATATAACTTTTAGATTTGTCCCTATAAATTTGCCACCGGAGGGAAGAGCTTTGTTACTTTTTATCACTTTGTCCTATGTGGTGTGACAACTAGCACTGCCAATATGGAATAGGAAGTGAAATATTGATTTTACCCCTCACTTCATTCTTTCTTGAGTTACTTCACGCCATTGTTCTAGTCACGTGGTTCTTTCACCATGGCCACTTGAGCCTCAGGATAGGGCCGTAGGGAAAAGGGGTGTCTCAGCTAGGGCCACTGGCTGATGGCAGTAGGGTGTGGTGAAAGAGGATCTTATAGCCTCTACTTTCATCTCCTCCTTTCCATTCTCTTCTTGCTTGATCTTGTCTAAAAAAGAAAATCAACATTGTCGATGCTAGCAGCGCATGTCGATTGACCTCATGCCTCTAATTGCCACTCCGCCGGCCGTTGCGCTAGCTCTCGCTACGCACTGGCCATATGGTCCTCCTCTTGGACTACCCATTGAGCTAGCTAGGCGCCGATCTTATTCCTCATGACTTTAATGTGGAAGACAGAAAGTTAATAATACACATTGATGCATCCCTTTCGAATCACGATTTATATTTTTCTCTATTTTTTCTAGTGATTCCGACCGGTGTGGTGGAGAGCCAAGACAAGCTCCATTTTTGTACTCTGATTTGTGGGGCCCATAAGAGCAAAATGAACATTTCACCTTCTCATTCCAAGCTAGTAGTCCTAGCTATCACGCCACCTTAGACAAAGTGGTAAAAAAATAACAAATCTTCTTTCTCGTATATTAAATTTGTAAGAACAAACCTAATATGACATTTAAATAGTAGCTGAATTTAATAGTGGAAAATATTTAAATTTCCCTCCACCAATCTATGGACGAATATCATCTCGACCACTCGAGGGAAATAAAATATAGCGCAAGTAAAAAAAATAAGACAAATTACATCCTCAAGATTGTGAACTCCTGCACGAAGACTCGTCCTCGATTGCTGCCGCCACTCCACTCATCCACACAGACAGCTCCACCCATCCTCACCGGCTGCTCCATGCACCAGCATCGTCTCCCCGCTCTAGGCCCTAGCGCTGCCGCCGCTCCACACATTCCATTCCATTTTGTTCATCTCATTGCGTTATCTTGATTTGTTGATCTGCCTGTTGTTTGCTATTAAGTGTAACTGGATCTAGTGTTGCTTGCAAACGTGCGATAGGATTTGAGAAATTTACTAGATCTATTCATGAGATGTTTGGTGACGCGCATCTGTTTAGGAAATTTCTAGGGTTTGGTTACTTTGTAAAGCGTTTACCTAACTGCATCTGCAGTATACTGCATTTGCAATCAGGAGATTGTACCTAACGGCATATACAATCAACAATTTTCGCACAATCGATATAGTATCTCTGTGTAATAGGAAAAACACATCCTGGTTTAATTACATAGTATTACTTAATACTGTGGCAGCAGCTCTGTTTTTACATAATAAAAACAAAACTACAGGTCTGGCTGGATTATTTCTTAGTAGGATTTTGAGTCGATTTGCATTTTTAAAGTAGTACTTCATATGTTTTTTGTGCATTTTGCAAGCTAGAAGTTTTAGAAAAGCTGAACAGGAATAGATATGTTATTTCTTGGAATTGAGGTGAATAGTCATCTATATTATTTGTTGATCCATGATTTCTATGCACAAGGTGAAGGAGATACTAAGAAAATACTGCCCAAAAGTGCAATACAGCATATTATGTTCAGGCTGGTTAGCTGATTAGTTATTTGCATTCTAAGAGGCTCAATGATCAATTGGTCATGTATTTAGATAAATTCGATGAAACCACCATACTGAGTCTTTTCTTTTGTTTTCTAAAACAGTAATAACATAGATCCATTGGTAATGCTACTAGAACATATATGTTTGCTTCATTCTTTGTCCGAGGATAGGCAAAATGCTAATCTTTTGTGGGATATTCTGCACACTCGTTTTTTTCCCAGAACTTTATGCACAGTTGTAGTTTGGGATATAATTTTCTGCAGATGACTTACTTGATTTCTGTTATGTTTATCTGAACTGGGGATCATATATTTGAACTTTTGAAATAAACAGAGATTATCTGAACATCCTACCTTTTTTACATTGTATAAATCGTTCCTGTAGTTTCAATTGTTAGTACTGTTACTAGACAACCTTAAGTTGAATCAAGTCAGCACGTTGATCATCATTAATTTTTAACAGAACCTTGATCATTATGTTGATGTTGCAAAAGCACTTCATACCCTGCAGGCAATCATATTCTTGGATTTCATTTGTGGATTGCTGACATGTATAAAGAGTACCTTGCTATCTGGCAAAAGTGCCCAATGCCATCAGAAACAATTAGAAGCTATCTTCTTAAGATTTTCAACAACTATAAATGGCATCTCATTGATTGGTTGTCTTTTTTTTTCACCTGTAGCCAATATGGCAATACTTCACTGTAACAGCATGTTATTTCTTTTAGTTGTTAACTATGATGTTAGAAGATATTTGAAATGTTATCTAAAAGAGAACAGTACGGAAATTATTGGAGGATGAGTAATGATATTGGTTTGATTATACCAATCGGTAAGAAATTGGATGAGTCTTGATAATGTTGGCCACCATTTAGGAGTTTTTATGAAATGTCTTTGGACTTTTTTACAGTACTCCCAAGTTGTTTTGAACCATTCTATAGGCTTTGATTGACGGGTTGATAACTATATTACCTAGCAGGAGGTAAGAGGCACCTGTCTCATTTAATGCACAGTAAATAAGGAAAGAAAATGACATTTTCCACCTGCCATTAGAGTCACAGTTGTGTATTAGATAAGTAATATTCTCAGAAGCTACATTTATAAATCTTAATTGTAATATAAAAATTCGAATTAGTAAAAAATATCATCTACCAGTAAATTTGGAATATATTTAAACATTAAGATCATTTTTTGTGATTTTTGTCCAAATTCATAGTAAAATGTCAATACCCATACTATAAAGCAAACATGTTTGTTCAATTTGAATATATATATATATATATATAATAGAAATTTTTGAATAATTTATATTGTGAATTTTATTTGTATGGCCATGCATTATGATTTGAGATTCAAAGTTACAACCAGTATGCATCAATAATTTTAATGGTAGGTCCCAATTTATGGCATGAAGCTAAGCACAATTAAGTTTTGGGAGGGGAGTTACGTGCATTCATACTTTCCATTTGATGCTATCATTTATATATTGGGAAAACATGTAATTGTTTCTATTGGAAAAGTTTAACTTAATATTCAAGGGACAGGATTATAGCAGAGGTCTCACCTCTAAGGAGGTAAGATGGAGTACCTTAGAAGGGCTTTTTTTTTTATTGGAAGCATTCTAAAAAAATGCCACAAAGTAAAGATGAAGGGCATTCTAAAAAATGCCACGAAGTAATGATGAAGGGCATTTTGAAAAATGCCACAAGAATCTATAACAGCATTATAGAAGTTAGCACAATACGATGGTATAAGCTAACTCTAAATTTTACCACATATTTTTACTTAGATAGAGAAGAGAAAAAAAGAGAGAAGAAAACGGGCTACATATTAGCTTCAAACTATATGAGAGGTGAATCGGATATTAATAGTGTAAGTATGTATGCATCAATTTTTAACGCTAGCATTTGGGTACACTATGGAGCTGCACAGTGTGCTAGCCTGCTTGCCTGGGAAACCCTAGCCGTGGAAACGGGCAGGAGCGGGATGCGCAGAGGGAACGAACGGGAGGCGCGCGATTGGAGAGGGCACGCCACCGGCGAGTAAACGCGTGTCGGTGGAGCCCTCGAGAACGGGAGGCATGGCTGTGCATCGCGCGTTGTCGATGTGCGCCGTGGCATAATTCACTGCTACACAGACACTAGTCAGTGCTGGCCTGGAACCGGTCTTCGGTACCGGGAAAAACCTGCATCTATAAGCAAGTACAGGTGCTAATTCTTGACTCAATTCAGCACCTATAACAGGTGTACGCTGGCACACTCAAAGGTGCCAGTTTTCTGCAAGAACTGGCACCTATACTCCGTTGTCGGTTCTTGAACACCCTGTCACCTGGTAGGGATGATATGTGCTGGTTTTCTAGTAATAATGAGCACATATAACTTGCTATGAAAAAAAAATACAGTTCCACTGATCTTACACACAGAACATATATATATATAGAACAGATATATCAAATATGGTTCCACGTTCATTTACCATCACATATATATCTTTCACCATCACAAAATATGGTTCCCGAAGTCCCAAAGCCCCAAAGTTCACATTCACATTCACAAGAGCAAATATAATACCAAATTGCAATGACACATATGCATATGTAAGCATCTCTCACAATTGCATTCCAATCCCACATCTTAAGCGTAGAACATTTTCTGGCTTAAACTAACCACTCTAGAAGCTCACCTGTTGATCGTAGAAACTATCAAACATACTCATACAAATCCATCAAAGTGTCCCATCAAAGGATCACAACACCGCGGGTACGATTTGGCAAAAGTCCTAGATTACCAAAACTTCTACCAATTCACCCTACTATGCTAATCAATCCGCTGTGTTATAATCATTTAAGGGAGATTTTGATGGATATGTCTCCCAATCTCCACAATCAACCATTAGGCTTCAAGAGCTGGTTAGTTTGAGACGACAAATGTAGTATGCATAAGGTAGGGATTAGAGAGTGATTGCACTTAACGAGAATACCTAGCTAGATTTGAATTTTCAAAGTATGGTCAACCCTCTCGTCCTCCTGTCATCGTGACTGTCATAGAGAAGATATAATAGAACGGATGAAGATATTAATTAAATAAAAAATTACACATAATCCAACCTTACATAATTCATACATACATAGTCTTTCAAAACATTTATGAAGGTATATGCCAAATCTAGCTGCTTCTTCTCTTCTTGAGAGGTTTCTTCTTGGATGTACTAAGGTAATGTGGGAGGCTCAGACAACCATATCCTCAGCATGGCTGTTAGTTTTGGTGGGCATTTGTTAATATTATAATTATCATCTAGATCTAATACTTTACTGCATATGAACCCACACAGTTTATCAATGAGGCCAAGGATAACATATGGTAACAACTTACTTGAGTTGAGACCTAATTTCTGCGACATAAGAGCGGAATAGATGGAAATTTACTTAGTACTCCCCACTTTCCAAAATATAAGGATTTGTAGAATTCAAATCTTGTTACAAAATATAAAGATTTCTACAACCATTTATACTAGTACCTGTTTCATCTCTCTTTTCATTCAAATTTCTTTTCATACTACCTCAACTACCCTCCCATCCTTAACTCTTACTTATTTATTGAGGGACGTCAAAGCCTTTTTTCTTTATCTTAATCCCTGCTAAACAATCTAGAAATAACTTTATCCCATTTCTGAAGGTGGTAGTGAGAGAAAGTTGGCTCATGGAGGCAACAGAATGCGGCCATGAGAAGGGAAATGAGATACGCTACTGTGTCCAAGAGAGCACTAGGGACATCAAGAGTTTGAGAGGAGGAAAAGAGGGAGGGGGCTCACCGAAAAAGAATTTGCGCTAGTTGGGTAGAGCGAGCTTGAGGTGGTTGAGCTCAGCAGAGCACACTTGAGTTCGACAACTAGAGCGAGATGCACTAGAGGTGGGGCTGTGGCTATTTATAGGCGAGGAGTGGTGGTAGAGGACGAGACTCTATGGAAAGGCGGTGGAGGATATTTTGGCTGAGATCAAGATTTTCGTGGCGATGGCGACGCAGAAAGGATGTGGTGCGGCATGCCGCGGGAAAAAGGGATGAAGGTGATGCGTTAGGCAGTAGATCAAATAGCAACAGAGTGGGGGTGGATGGACACAGATGGAACACAGTGGTGCAGAGATATTTTCAGCCGAGGAGATATTTTTTCTTATAGGCATTTCCTCAAGCATGTGACATGTGTAAGGAAGAGGATGGAGACAGGGGATGGCCGCATGGATGGCCAGCGTGCGAGCATGTGTGAAGGAGGCAGAGGTTGGTGAGCAGGCCTAGGGGAAGGGAAAAAAGAAGGGATTCAAAGAAGGATTTGAAAAGCAACCCTGATAGGATCTTGAATTTGAATTTTTGATTGAAGATTTAGAAGAGAGAAGATATTGGATCGAAAAGAATTAGGGAATTGAATTATTTTGGATAGATTGGGAGCGAGACATTCGAATTTCAAAATTTGAGTCTTGGAACTGGATGGAATGTTAAGCCGAGACTTTTAGGGTCACAAGGAAGGATTTAGATTGAGATCCTTAGTACTTATATCCTTTATCCATACTCAAAAATTTTGAAAGTCAGGTTTTTATTAAAATAGTTTTTAATGTCTCAAAATCAGGGCTTTACAATATTAATCTGCCGGGTTTTGTGCTATTGAGGGGGGTGGAGGAGAAAGAGAAAAAGAAATAGAGAGGAGATGGAGGACAAGAAGAGATCCCCCGCCTTAGCACCTTAGCTGTCTCGCCGCCACTGGGCATAATCAAAGGTCCGCTCCAATGGAGATCAAAGGCTTATCTCTTCATATCTGGTAATTAGTTTCGGGATCGTATCAATTTGAAAAGAGACACTTGATGCTGAATTAAAAAGGGCCACATCTGTAAGCAAAAGAAATAAGAATTTGCAAGTAAATTAAGCCTATGTTGGTCGGATTAATAACATGCTAGTTCTAGACCGTATCACCTTTAGGCAGAAATGACGAAGAAGTATAACTTACCAGATGGTGCGCGACTATAAATCAGCATTGGTCAATATTACAGTCGTGAATCAAAACATAGTTGTTAAATTAACCTTGAAAAGTCACTAAGAAATCCTCAGATGCCATCGATAAAGATCAAAATACCTTGTATGTCACTGTGAGTGACACAAGTGGCTCCCACATATCATCAAAACATCCATGTCATGTAAGGGATTTTGGAAGTTTCCAATGGGGTTGTCGTTAGTTGTGTTTTAATTAGGGACGTGTCATAATTATCTGTCCGAGCCATCATTATTTAGCGCCGATGGTGACGGTGACGGCAATGGGCGCTGCGCCGAGGAGCAGGAAGAAAGCGGCGAATGGCGCACAGCACTGGCAACTCCGGCGTCAGCTGAAGGCGTTATTCTCGTAGACTTGTCAGCGCTCAACCGACAGTACGTAGGTGGTGACGAGCTCACCACCGTTACTAAGCTGCTTGGCATGAGAATCTCCGCACCCCTCGTAGCAGTGCATCTCCACCCACGCCTCGGTGATAAGCTCCAGCATATCGGTGGCACGCGACTCTTCCAACCCGACATTGATGAGCTTCGCGCCAAGCCGAGATGAAGCACCTGTTCTTCCAGTTGAAGCAGCATCAGCACCTTCATTCTTCGATCCACTGCGCTGCACCGCGTCCCCCTGCCTCCGCCCATGCATAGATTGCATGACCCCACCCCCCTCGCCCCGCCGGAAGGTCATGGCTGCAGGCCGCTAATGGCGCTGGCCAGTAAATGTCAGATGACATCATGATGGTTTTAGTCTGCTGAGATCTAGGAGTGAAAATAATGAAGGGCCTTAATGGTTCAAGAGAGTTACGAGAGTGACGTTCCCTGTACCCCTTAGAGGTCATGATGCTCAAATAATGTGTGGCTTGCCTTCCATAAAATTTCTCCATTGAGTTGTACTTGTTAATTTCTAGCTGTTACTTTGGTTCTCCATAGGGATTCATCTGCTTCGTTCTTACCACCACACAAGCTTGTGCTGCATCTGGAAATATAATAAAATAAAAGCTAATGATAGGTGAATCTAATTTAGTATGAAAAGTTCAGAAACTTCATGGCTAGAGAAAAATTTTACAACTGGTGAAACGTCTAGAAGCAAAACACAAGAATCTTTAATTTCCATTTTTCTTTTTTCTTCACAACCTGTAAAAATGATTGATCTTGTGTGTATATGTGTAAAGTCGTTGGTCTAGTTTGGTAACGTGTCCTAGCGACCCGTCATATTTTTCGATGTGGATAGATTATATATGGTACATAATAACAAGAAAAAAGTAAAATTGCATAAAATGAAAAATATGGATTTTCATTTGAACTGCAGTAAATGTAAAATGCGTAGAAAAATGTGTACACATAATGTGAGAGCTAGCCAAAGCTAATATAGAGGAACTTATACCCAGCCGGCTGTTGGCAGCACAAAGTTAGATTAAACTATTAAGGGATTAGGAAAAGACAAGGCTCAAGTCAATCATCTGATACCCCACACAGCTGATAATGGTAAAATATTATAAAAATAACTTGAAAAAAAGACTTATAAATTAGCATGTTAATTAAAAAATAAAATATATGGCCTTAGATCATGGGGACCAAGAGCCCTTGTGTGGTGCTCCATACCGGCTGTATTCTACCATCTACCACCAATCAAGAGACCAATAAAAACGATCTAAGCCGTTTATTTATAATTTGCTAATTTATGGTTAGGGGTAATTTTAACATTTATTTTTTCTTAATCATGCCATCAGTCGCCCGTGTCGTCGCTCCCCTCGTTCCTTGACGCTGTTGCTCCGCGCGTGCTCGACTCCGACGCCATCTCCGCCGTTGTCGCCACCTTGTCTGTCCGTCACCGCCATCGCCACTGCCATTCGATCGCCCGATCCCTGCGTGGCAACCACGACCGACTCCTCCCTGGCGACCATGACCCTAGTAGCGGCTGAGCGTTCGTTCGCCTCTCCACTACTCTATTGCACATCTTCTTTTGCCCCGTTACGAATCCTTTTCCTCGGTGGCGTCTTCGTATGGCTTAAGTTTGGATCTGGATGGGGCAGTGGTTTTGTCCCCCGTTGGTTCATCCCAAATTCGTGAGGGCTCCACGTTAGGGGCGTGGCGGATTTGGCATGGCCCATCTACAATTTACTTCCTCTCAAACTTGTACTCATATGTGATCTGTTAATCTTCTGAATGGTTGAACCAAAACTGTTACTTCGGTATGTTCGCCCTTGTCTGAAGTCTCAACTTGCTTTAGAACAAACGATGTTGTTTCTGAGGCTTCTGCATGACTGCATGGGGTTTGCTCTATGGCTTAATTTGGCATGTGTGTTGATGCTTCTATACCTTTTTTCGGCAGTTAATTTTTCATAAGTGGCACTATAAATTGCTTCACCATTACCGGCGTGGATTGGCGTTATACCAGGGGCAGTTAATTCAGGATGAACCTTTTGTTAAGATGGTCGCTAGAACACTTGCTTACATGCTCAAAGTCAGAGACAACTGAAACACTTAATATACATGAAGACAACACTTTCTTGTTCTCTGTAACTTTTTATTTCATTCCAAAAAAGTTTGTTTTGTGCCTTATCCAGGTTACAGCCAGTGAAGGGATTTTCTCTCTTTTGGCCAATTGTTAGTTTTTTAGGTTATTACAAACTGGTAGTATTTTGTTTTTTATTTTGGTTACACACTCTTCACGCATACACTATCTGGGTGCACACAGTTGTAGGATTACTTGGTATGATTTAGTAATCCAACAAGCATTGCATATGAAGAATATAACCATAATAATGTCACTAACCCATTATGGGCTAGGGAGCTGTTCTTTTTTTCACCTGAGCGATTCACCCAGAATCAATTTTCATGCAGACCATAACCTGCTTTTGTTTGCAAATAATGTAAAGAAAAAATGCATGTAGGGGCAACATTTTTCACTTATCTATCTATTCTGAATCTTACTTTGGGTTAAATCTCTAATTTGCCATTATCTAAAACTACAGAAATGGAAGTTCTAGAAAAAGCGAGGGGCAACCATCACTAGTTCTACTTCTGGTGCTGTCACGTGGATCAGACATGATGTGATAAGATTTATCAGAAATAACTAGTGGTTTGTGTGATACGTTGGGAAGAAATGTTGATTAGCCTTGTCCCTTCAATCTTAAACCTCTTTTCATACTTTGGTAGAGCGCTACACATGTTTTCCAGCTGGTAGGTTTGCATTGTCATCCATACCGAGAGGTCATAACGTAGTACTCCCTCTGACACTAAAAAGATTGTTGTTTTAGAAAGTTAAAGACATATAAATAAGAGCTAAAAATACTATCATATCCTTTATTAATATAAAGAGAAAACGAGAGGAAACAAGGACGAAGAGGGAATACTATTGGTACGATAGAGAAAACGAGAAGAAAATGATGAAGTTGTATTAAGAGGCCTAGTGGTCCGTACTCTAAAAAAGACAACAAATCTTTAAACTAAAAACACACTCAGAGATGGAGAGAATATACCATAGCTGGGCATGCTGCCTGATGAGTGTAACACATGGAAACCACTCATAGAAACATGGTCCAAACCAATAAATAGACCATTTCAAATGTTTTATATTTAAAAAATAATTGAACTTGAGTTAAATCAATTAGAGAATTTTATTTTATAAATTTTAGTTGTTGGTCATGATCCGCAGAGAACTGACGTTCGTGAGCGCCGGTGTGGGTACCCTCCATCTTCGTCACGTACTCGCCTCCATCAGTATCAATAACGATCTGTACAACATAGGCGTAGAAATAATGGAAATTAACATAGGTATTAATTAATTCACTTTTCTATACAAATGTACTATTCAGATCTATTTATGAAAGTAAAGTTTTCACGAGAATGAGGTAGTAGATAGCTAGCTTAGATAGATATTCTGCCAACTACTCCCTTCTATAACAAATTTAACGCTGTGATTTTTACCATAATATTTAATCATTAGTCCCATAAAAACATTTAATATAGAAATATAAATAAATTACTTTTAATAATAAAGTAATTCGTAATAAAAATAAATAATATACATATATATAATTTTTAATAAGACAAATAGTTAAACATCTGTAATCAATTATTTCGTGTTTATAATTAAACTTGCCGATCCATCCATTGATGTTACACCATCAAAGAAGCATGTAGACGTCCGTAACGTCTGAGGAGGATTCGACCGCTGGTCGCCCCAAACGTTGGTCGCATTGGGTACAGTGAAGCTATCATCTTGATCGTGGGAGTAGGTGAAGCAAATGGCGGTAATAATTCCAGTTTGAGCTGGAAGCTGGTTGGGATCGATGTCCATGATCCTGCCAGCTGCGTGCCCACCAAAAGGCCCAACCTCCACCAAGGACATCTTATCACCGTTTGGATTATTTACCTGCATAAAAAAACATGCATGTCTCGTCGATTTCGTTGTTATTAAATACTATATACAAAGGTATATTCATAAAAAAATTTAATATAAATAAAATAATATCAATTTTATGTTAAAAACTGTAATGTAAATAAATAATTATTCATCAAAGTCTTTTCTTAATAAAATAAAATATGTTTTATATTTTAAAATGAAGAAAAATGT
The DNA here is from genome assembly GCA_030770085.1 of Oryza coarctata. Taxonomy (NCBI): domain Eukaryota; kingdom Viridiplantae; phylum Streptophyta; class Magnoliopsida; order Poales; family Poaceae; genus Oryza; species Oryza coarctata. The sequence goes on from CM061483.1 coordinate 2,187,787, forward strand.
TGATATGAACGAGGTGGTGTAGTATTAGATGGTGCAGTACTAGTGCGCTGGTGCTTAATAATAATTGTCATGATCGCACTACATGCTGTATGAATGAAAATTAACCATACATCTACAAAATCTAAACAAAAATAATGCGACATCATACAGGCCAATGAAACTAACAATAATAATATACATGATCGATCTTACCTCTTTCACCGATCTCTTATTATTTTCAGGGAAGTTTTGCTAAATCATGCAAGTATATAAATGATCAAAGCCAAAAAAAACTATGATTAGAACAGCTACAATATATATATATCCAGTCTAAAATTAAAATCCAATTAAAATCTTTAAAATCAGGCATTTACTCTTTTATTGAGTTAAAATTTTATAATATATTAGCGTCTGTAAGTCTTCTTTAATATGATATGGCTCAACTATCGGTCATACAAATCCAACTATACACTCTTTTTTATATATATTCACGTGCACAGGTGTGCCATGACAAGCCTTCAAAAAATCAAGATCGAGGGGACTCACCTCCAGGATCCGTTTCGCAGCCGACTTCGACGAACAGAGAGCGTAGGGCCGGCGTGGAAGGGGCTCTTGCAGTAGCCATCATCCACCGTTCACCATGCAACCAAAGGTTAGATCACCCATAATCTTTTTAAGCTGGACACTATTAACATTAAAGAGAGCCTGATAATCCCTAAACTACTGTGTCAGTCTGATTTCCTTTACCCTGTGAAATATAAGTTAAATAAAGCTAGTGATTTTTAGATAGCCATCGTGTATTAGGATCCAGGACACATTCGTAGATATATGCGCGCTAACATCTTGTGTGTAATTGGAAAAAAGAAAATGAGCTAAAAAGAATTGACCAGCAGCAACAAGGATAAATATTGTACACACAATATTTGACATGCACGAAATACGATAGAATTATAGAACCTAGCCCGATTTAAGCGTGTACGTAATAGTGATGTTGATCCACGTGGACCAAAAATGCTTGTAGTGGTTGTTTAACTACAATCTTGGAGTTTAAATGGCTCGAGTGATCCTAATACGCGCATATGGGCTCCCAGGGGGCAAATCGCACACCCCCGTCGTGCCCCTTGGCCCATAAGATGGTGACGTAGGGTATTTTTTATAATAAATAAAAAAAGAATTGAGTTGAATGTTTTCAAATATGAGTTAAAGGTTTTAAATTTTGGATTTGAAAGTTTTAAATTTGAATTAAAATTTTAAATTTGAGTTGAAAAGTTTCATAATTTGTGTTGAAGGTTTAAATTTGAGTAGAAATTTCATGTTTTTAGTAGAAAGTTTACTAAAAATTTCAAATTTAAATTCATTTTAAACACACACTTTAAAAATAAAAAATAAAAAATAAAGTTGACCCAAAAATACTTTGTCAAGCCTAGAGGCCTACTAGACTACTAGAAATATCACGGACAGAAGGGATCGAGAGAGGTTTAACCCACTAGAGGCCTGCTACCTTAGAAAAACATCAGATCAACACGACCCTCACAAAACGAAACACAACCCCAAGCGAGCGAGCAAGAGAGGAGGGCTCCAACTGTTTTAGTTTACATTGATGATATCAATTAAATACATTATCAAGATATATAGATTTTAATACAAATTTATTTAATGTTATAGATATTAATGTATTTGTTTATAAATTTAATCAATGTTTGAGAAGAAACACATGATGAGCCTAGCATATATTCATGACACATGAGCGTATTATCAAGTACGGTAAAATCTCTCATTCTTAGTTGATGGATATATGGTTTGCGCTACATTCACGTAATACAACAACGAATTAATTTGCAGACCACACCTGCAGTAGTCTGAAATGTTGGCCAGGCTTATTTTTACCTCGTTCAGTGAATTATAGGATGTGAGGGTAAATATGTGCTTAGCTCCATCATCGGAAGAAGTCAGGGAACGACCACATGATGAACCTGACATACAAGTCATTCTCCAGGAACTCGATGTGAGCGGCTCTGCCGATCATGGTGTTGAGGCTCCGACGACGGCCGTGGGAGGACTGGTCGAAGCTCACGTCGCAGCGCATGAACACCCGCGTCTCAGACGAAGGGGCTCGGATCTGGTCCAGGCAGTTGTTGAGCATCTCGGTGAACACTTGGCCTCTTATCGAGTTATCTGACGAAGAGGCAGGGCAGAGATCGATTCTTGCTGAATGATATGGAACATATCCATCCTAGACAGAATTATTAGGAAAATGTGTCATTTAAGGAAAAAATGTACCACTGATGTTTCATCAAGACGTACCTGTGGTGATGATACCAGTATGATATTTTTGAAGCTATCCAATGTCTTCAGCTGAAGGAGAAAAGGAGAGAGATAAGTTAGAGTTCGTATGTAAGAAGTTACTCTGTAATTCCTAATTCAGCTTTAATTTTAGCGAAATTTGATCTCATAGTTAAGTTTTATTACTCAAGATATTCCAGCATTAAGGGCATAGAGTTAATGGTCTACCTTGCATAGCCTGGACAAATATGTATTCTGGGGGTCTTGTTCATCGCTGAAAGTGAGCTGATGCATGCACTGAACACCTTTGAGCCTTTTCATAAGCCACAGGCCAGAGTTGAACAGAGAATTTGAGCTGTACCAGTAACCTAAGTGAGGTCCAGATATTGACATGTATGTGTAGAGGTTCTTCAAAAACGGTTGCATCTTGGGCTCTGTTGAATGAAAATGACTAATTAGTCACACGGTGCCAGAAGCATTTTTTGAAGCAATTCCTTAAGAATGTTCGAAAATACTACCGGCTAGGGCACTTCTGATGATAATGTTCCCAATGGAATGGCCAACAAAACTGAGCTTCAACTCTTTGCAACCTCCATTTCTTGAATACCTATCAATTTTCCTTTTGAGGAATGCAACTACCTCATTTGAGAGCCTTCTACCCATTTCCTTAAAATCTCCAGATGTTCTGTCTTCATTTGTCTGAGACAGTAGGCACTCAGATCCAGGATCCCGCAGAAGCCATTGGTTTCTGATTAGGCGTAAATCCAGATGATGTCCCTGCTTTTATTTAAGTCAGCAGAAGGATCATCACCAAGATGAAAACCAGCACTACTAAGTTCAAAGAAACTTGCCTGAAATCCATGCACAAAAATGACTGCTCGTAATACCCGCCCAATATTTTCACCGCAGCTAGGTGTTCTTGCCACATATTTCCCATGTAGCTTATGCTGTACAGTAGTATTGTTTGTCTCTGAAGCACTTCTCACCAAAAGCTTGCTAGAACCATGTTGCGGAACAACCATGACATGTTGTTCAATATGAACAACAGGAATTTCTGAAGGATTAGCATAAATTTGCATATCTTGAACAGACCGTGCATTAATCTGCAGAATGTTTCCTGTTAGTGTCCTTTTCTGGAATACTGCAAATTGTTCCGGGTCAACATAGACCGAGTACGGACCTTCATTTGCGCTATACTTTTCCTATGGAGTTCTGCCCGTGAAGAAGAATTCTGTACAGGCTACAAATATATGGAACCATCACAATGTGACGAGAAAATACTACTAATTAATAAAACAGATGGTAAAAAAAAGGGTAGATAGTTCACTGTAAACATCAAGATAAGACACTTACATCAGGATGTAATTTTCTTGAACTGGAACTCCTAAGAAATGAATGGCGAGGAGATGCCTTGCCACTCAAACTGTGCAAGTAACGATGTGGAATGTCAACTTTTGAATGAATAATCCATATCGACCATTCTGATTTCCGGTCAGCATCCCAAATACTGTGCAAATGATTCATTATCTTGATTTTATTTGCCCTGCAGTAGATCTCAAAACTTTGGTTGAACAGGAAATAAAATGAAAGAATAAGAACAATAATTAACAAATCATTACACTAGCATATGAGAGAAGTAACCAATGACCATCTTGATTCTGAGACAAAATCAAGAAACCACAGCCAACCTCACCTATGAAATTTCAAGAATGCATTCCATAAAAATGAAACTTGGCTGCTCACAGTTTGAAATAATTCCAACAAATCTTCCTTGGAAAGGGTGTACAGCAGAACGTCATTAGTGCTCCGAACCACATTATCAGATCTCTGGAATTACTTGTAAAAGAATGATACAGTTAGTAAAAGTATCATATGTGACAAAAATTGTCACTTTTGAGAGACCAACCCAAGTATACCTCTATTAGATTATGTAAAATGCCAGTAAGGTGGCCAATGCACTTCGTGGGTGCAGAGAACCCTTTGCTATATTTAAGCAAGCTTTCCTTTGATGAATCGATCGAATCATGTCTACCAAGAGTTAAATCAGCATCATCTAAATCTTCAAGAGTTTTACCAATACCAGCACTCATCTTCATCACTTCGTCAAGCAAAATTTCTCTAGAAGTTAATAATGCCTTTATAATATAACATGATTTTGAGCATAAACCTTGTTCAGGTGCCTGCATATTGGCAGCTTTTAGGGATAAGAAATGAAAGCAAGTTGTTCAGGTCATGATATGCCTATTGCTAATATGCACAAGCACAAGCATATGTGGTACTGCAGCCAATCCTTGATAGCATTTCAGATTACCATATATATGTTGAGCATCCTTTCTTTTGGGAATACATATGTTCAGTAGTTCATCAAATGTTCTAAAAGTCTGTCCCTCTCAGACAACCTTTTGTAATGTATGGTCACCAGTATGGCAGTATCTAAAAGAATATTAAAGCTAAAGTATCACAAACCTGTGTACCTTCTGTGAAGATTTGGTCACACCAGCTTTTAGGTACACGATATGCATTGTTAGATCAACAAGCACAGGGTGGAAAGCGTCAAAATGGACAGGAAAATATGTGTGTAAACCCAGGAGCGCTGTGTATGGGATCCTAAATTCATGCACAGGGGCCAAATATATGTCACTTGAATCTTCAGTTTCAGTCCTACAATAAAAAAAGGAAGCAGCTTCAGTTCTGATGGATAGATGTTGTTTTTGTAGGCACAGGCACTCCCCCAAATGAACAACATAACGAGAGCAACAAAATAAAATCAAAAAGAGAAAACAAAGAACAAACCTGTTTTCTAATGTTGGAACATAGATGAGCTCAAATTTTAATATTAGAGACGATGTTGCTGGACCCTAGAATGGAGAAAGCAGAAGTTCAGATCAGTCACTCTAAACATAATGCAGTTAGGAAAAGAAAGTTAAGCCAACCTCATATTCGGTGTTGGGTATGTAGAAAGACACCATAACTGATAGAAAAATATCCTGTCTAGAATACTTAATCTGAAATGGTTGCGTGTAGAAGCTATTGTCAACATCATCTATTTTCCAAAGGCCAAATGCGCCCTTCGAACCAATATCAGGAACTGCACAATCCACCTAGCATGTCATTATGTATTAGCTAAATAATGACAGTTTAAGATGATGCTAGACAAAAAACAAGAACATGGATGGAAATATTCACCAAGCATGGATGGAAGTTTTACTAATAGAATGTGTGCTTGAGTTGTTTATTTTAGTTAAGTTAGTTTCCATTGGCTATTTACAATTTTAGGTTGGTAGATAAAAATTACAACTATGTAATAAGACATGGCTATGTGCATCTCATGGTGCAGAGGCTAGGATATTTATATTCCATTATTTAAAAAGAAAAACAAGAACATGAAAAAATTCAACCTAACAAATTATTCTGATTGACAACAAGACAGTTCCTATGCATTCTGAATTAGTTTTAGTTCAAAACAAACAAGTCAAGAACAGATCTTGGAAAATAAGTACAACTACAGGATTGATAAGCAAGCATGCAAAAAAAATATACATCATATCAGCTCCTGCAATTTGCAATCATCAAACAGCTGCAAGAAATGCACAAACCTTCATATTGCGCGACCCTGGCAGGAGATACTGGTGCCCTGCACTCATCCTCCTCCCATGCTGCACTAATCTTCAACCGGTACCATCTGCACGCAAAAAAAAAACCAAATTTCCATGAAATTGAAATAAAAATTTTCAGAATCTCACACTGAACCAATACAGAGAAATCTTTTCAGACAAACAGGCAGAACAACCAGAATCGTACTGCAAGATTAGGTGTCAGGCTAAATTTAAAACCTAAAATTCATCCAAGAATCATATGAAAGATAAAATTTTCATTATAAGCCACATAAAAGGGATTTCTTTCCTACGAGTTGATCATTATATATTTACCCTTGCTGGAACAGGTCGAGGTTGTGGAAGCGGTCGATGTAAATGGCCACCTCGTGCGCCGTCTCCATCACGACCCGCGGCCGGAGTGAGCCGGCGTCGAGATCCCCCACCCCCACCGGCTCCTCCACTAACGCCGGCGAGATCGCCCCCTCCCTCCTCCCGCTCCGCCTCCGCGCGGCCACCCATTTACCACCCTCCCCTCTCCTCTCCCGCCGCCTATTCTTGTCTTCCAACACTGGGCCGCGCGCGTGAAGGCCGAACAATGGAGTCCACAAACCATTCGCGTCTTGGGCGGCAAGGCAAGGCCCAATACTGGAGGCCACAAACCATTGAATTTTTTTATTAATTGAACCTTTTTATTTTTTTTTAATTTTAAAACCAAATCACTTCAAAATTTATTTTCAAATACGTACATTTTAACCACACCACTCACATGTAGTAGTATTATTTGATCACGCTAAGAATATGGTCACTCCCACTTTCTAATGGCATTGTTGTATTGTGGAGTAGCGTGATTAAAAATTATAGATTTTGAAAATAACTTTTTGAGTGATTTAGTTTTAAAATTGAAAAAATAAAAAAATGTTTAGATATTAAAAAATTTCCAAACCATTCGCGTATTGGGCCGCGCGCGAGGGCCCAACACTGGAGGCCATAAACCCTCGAGAAGTCCACCGGCGTCGCCGCCCGACACCGCCTATCCTCCTCGATCGCCGCGGCGGCGGCGAGTACGCAGCCATGTCACGGGCTCTCCTCCCGCCGCGCGGCAACATCCAGCTCCTCCTCATCCTCCTCCGGGTATGGGCCCCGTCCGCCCACCGCCGATGCATTGGTTCTCACGCCGCCGCAGTTGGGGGTGCGGCGGCTGTCTACGGGGGCGAGCGATGGCGGGGACAACTCCGGCAGCAGCAGGAGGGGGAGATCAAGGCGGTGAAGGTGTCGGTGTGGTGGGACTTCGAGAGCTGCCATCTCCCGCAGGGCGCCAACCCGTGCCGCGTCGCCCCGCGCGTCATGGCGGCGCTGCGGGCCGCCGGCATCCGCGGCCCCGTCGGCATCACCGCCTTCGGAAACGCCTACGTGTTCCCCCACACCGTCCAGGAGGCTCTCGCCGCCACCGGCGTCACCTTCTCGCACGTCCCCTCCAGTTGCGTCGTCTTCCAAACCCCATCCCCGTTACCCATCAGCTAAGTGTCATTGTGAAATTAATTAATGTCTACTGTCTTACTGGAATTAAGAACTGATATTACTGGAATTAAGAACTGATATTACTTCATGATAGAATGTATATGATAAAAGATAACCTTTTGAATGCTTCTGAATTTCTGATTGATTGGGTTATATGTAAATGATCACCTTTTTTTAATGCTTCTAATTGATTGGGTTCTATGTTTGTGTGGAATTGGGTTTGCGGGGAGGAATTGGAAGTAGCATTCTCAATTCCTTATTATACTCTGCTTCATATAATATCCAATATGGTATTGAGTTTCTCCAAGTGCCATCAATGTATCATCATAGGCGTGCATTTTTTTTTCATAAAAATAAGCAGAGTATTGGATGGTTGCATCTTGCAAATCAACCATTGGTATGCTTTAAAGTTTATGTTTTTCATGTTTTAAGGAGAAAATTTAGAACAGTTCCCATTTCGCTTATCCAATGCTGTTACTCCATTGCATCGTACTAATAAATAGTTGACATTGTAGGTGCAAAGGATGGTTCTGACCGATCATTCATGGCTGATCTGACCTATTGGATTGCTCAGAATCCTCCACCGGTCCATTTCTTCCTTATATCTGGCGACAAAGGCCTTGCAAGCATTCTGCATCGCCTTCAGATGAGCAATTATAATGTATTGCTTGCATGCCCCAGTGCTGACTCTAGTGTATTGTGCAGCGCTGCAACAATTATGTGGCCATGGCATGCTTTAGTTAAAGGGTTGGATTTCGCACCAAAACATTTTAACCAACCACTTGATGATATATCCTTTTCTTGTTATGGTCACTACAGGGGACCCCTTGATGGCCCGTTCTTGAACTCAGAGTTCAAGAACTCCATGGCAGAGTCGAAGGACTCCATGGCTTTACAGCCACATACCAAGCCAGTGAAACCACCTATTTTACCCAAATCTGTTGTCAATGGGGTTAGGCAAGCACTGTACTCCTTTCCTGAAGGTGTCAGTCTTCCAAATCTTCAAGCAGAGCTTAAAAAGAATAATGTGTTTATGGATAGACGATATTTTGGCTTCAAGAGCTTCTCTTCCCTTCTCCAAGCCATGCCTGATGTTGTGAAGTTTATAGATCCTCTACCAGGTGAAAGAAACCAACCTGCTGTAGTTGGGGTTTTCAAGAGATCATTGGAGCCTGCTGAGCAAAGTTACAAGGGAATGAGCTCTGCTCAAAGCAGTGGTGAGGTCAAATGCCTCAATGAGACTCTGAATGAGAAGCCACCATCATCAAATGTCCCTTCTCCATCAGATATTTTATCTACAGACCACAAGAAAATTCTAGCAGTTGATGTCCCATCTTCCCAATCTGATTCGTTATGTAGGAGCCAAAGGAAAACTCCACGTGTTCATCTGTACACAATCTGAAACACCTGCAAACTGTATGGAAACTGATGTGGAGGGTGCTGCTGGAACTAGTCCTGCCTTTTTAGGAGCTCAAAGTACTATTGTCAAAAAGGGGCTGTTTGAAAGGATTTCTATACTATGGAATGACCCAGAGCCTGTTAAGCCTATGGTATATCCGTCTCAAGATTCTATCCATTGTAAAGGCTCCAATGATTTACCAACTCAGGATGCCAATAATAACCAACATGACAGTCTTTTGAGAAGGACCTTGAAGATCTTTTCCATAACTGACAATTCAGATGGAAACAATCTTGATAGCACCTCATCAATTAGCAGAAGTTTCTCAAATATGTCTGCCAATGACCAGTCTGATAAATTAATGTCAAGGAGAATGTAGGAAATATGACCATCCATTCTAATAGATCAGTTGACATGAGCAATGCTGAACATAAAGTCGAGTTTGGAGAAAAAAGCAAAGGAATATTTAGCTGGGTCGCAAGTTGGTGGGCATCTGGAAAACCAGACTCAGATGACAACATAAATTCAATATATATCAATGGTGGAACAAGGGAAGAATCAGAAAAAGAATCTGCATTTGTAGAGACAGCTGCTACTGTAAGTGGACACCAAGTAGGAACTGAACTGTTAAAGAAATCTTACTTCTGGGATGCACTACAGCAATATTTGTCTACCCCTCATGGATCAGATCTTGTTTCAAAAGCAAAGACAAGGTATTCTTCTTCTTAAATTACTTTTATCTACATGACATAAATGTTGCTACTTTGCCTGCAATTCTATCTTTAGCAAATTCCAACATGCACAGATGGTAACTAATCTCCTGCAGCAGCGCCAAGAGATAATCTAAATGTTAAGATCTGAATATGCAAGCATGCGGATTGATAGTGGCTGTTGTATGTGATCATATACAGATTCAATTCTTGTAGTTCTTATATTTTATTTTGCAATTGCACTTTCCTCTTCAAGGTTCCTGATTTTGCTATAAATGTTGTTATCAATGCAAATCTTACCACAGAAGATACCAGAAGTCTCCAAAAAAATGATAGCTCAATCATTTCAACTCATGCAATTCTTGTTCTTATGTGGACGTGGATCCAAATGTTTCACCTCAAATATAATTAGAACTTTTGATAATCATTTCTCAGTAAAGCTTCACTCAAAATAGTTGCCTGTTTTTGCCAGGAAGGACTTAGCACATGGGCTACAGAAGCACGCCTATTGGCCTCTAGAAGGCCTTCATGGGAAATGCGTCCACTAGTTAGTAGATTTGCTTATCTCAGAAAATCATTGGATTAAAGAATCTCCTTCGCAAACGTTTCCTTTTCTACTTACGCTCCCCCAGGGAAGAGCTTGTGCTCTATTACGTTTCAGCAAAGTCAATGGGCTAAGTTCTGTTTTTACGAATGGAAGGTCGTCAGGGCAGCATAAACATGTACATGATAGAAGCACGACTCCATCTAGAACATCCGTTCATGTTTTACCTGCAAAACATGGGAAGGGTCAGGCCAGCTGCAAGAGCAATCAAAATCAAAGTAAAAGTGATGACTTTGTGGGGAAGGTGCTTGGTCCTGTATCTGACAGTGGTAAACCTTATCGAGAAAATGATAAAGCAGTCCAACACCATCCTCCTACCCATTCAGATGATGAATTTTCTGATGATGAAAATCATGAGGTGGTTGAAGAGGCAGGAAGAGATGCAGCACAGAGTTCACTCTTCAAAATTATTGATTCATGGAACACTAGTAAGAATGGCTGTTCTAGCAAGAAACACCATGGCATTGCTGGTATATTGGACTGCTCTAGAATCAACAGAGGTTATGGTGATAATTTGATCACAGAAAATGCACAAAAGGCAACAAGTTTGTCGCAATATTCTTGTGTCCTTAGGTTCAGATGAGGATGAAGAGAAGGATAAGTTGTTCAGCAGTGTCTTGGGCAGTCTGCAGAAGGCAAAGCATTCAAGTTTGCCCGGCTGAATGTTTTTAGTTATATTTTCCCAAGAACTAGCCTCTTCTGCCATTAGATTTGACCACACTGCCATTAGGAGATTATCTAGCTATTTCTGCCATTGTGGAGTAGCTTGGGGATGTTTTTAGTTACATTTTTTCAAGCTATCAGTTAGATTTATGAACATCAATGATCAATTTACAGTAGAATATTCTATTTATTTTTATTTTATTCGATAAGCATCCACAGTTTATTTGAGATGCCAGGTTTGCGCTGGTATAGTTTAGGAGTACTGAGCATCTTTAATTGCCAGAAATTTGTCAGTTATATTCCACTCTAACTTTGCCTATGGTAGCATACTGCCATGTGTACAAATTTTGTTAATTTTCTGTATCTTTGAGGCTAAGTTTTGTTACACAAATGCTGAGATCAAGTCCTCAGCATTTGTGAAACTGCATCAATCTTGGAAACATCAGAGAATGCAGATATTACATGGAGGTAAAATGAAAAGACTGTTGATTGTGTTGCACTGCTGGGATTACCAGTGAAGTCTATTGGGATCACCAGCGACATTGCACATCTTGCCTCTTCTATGTTGGTTTGTTCCTAAACAAACCTTGAAAATTTTGGTTATGCCAAAACATGGACAAAATTTGGCGCAACAGGATTTTAGGTAAAGCGGTTGCTCGGTTTGATGCCAAAATAGAGTATCTAAATTTGGAATCACCAGAATGACTATATATTAGCAGCGAACCAAACATCCACGAGCAGCCTCAAAAGCTCAAGCATTTTGCTCTGGATAATTCTCTGGCCGTCCTGGAATACTCCAACATCTCCTTTTTTGCCTCTTCCTCGCAACGTTAGGGCATCCATAAGGGGAACTTGCATCTAGCCTAATGCCTTTTATCTCCAATTCTGTATTACTCATTAAGAACTCCCTTCCAGCCTCCATGTCAATTATAAGTTCATAGAGGTCCACGCGTTGAATTCGTCCATTCTTAGCGCAAACGAACTTGAGCTCAGTTTTCCACCACCACCATATGCCATTTTTTTCATGATGAAACAACATATGATCAATTAAAATCCTATTATATTTTAAGGCAATGAAAAATTATAGAAACAATCAGGGAAGACAGCATACCTTAGCAATCTCTGTTGTATTAGTCGTATTGTCCATTGCCCTCAAGCAGACCTTCAGGAGACCACGTTGCATGAAGACCACTGCTCAGGTCTATGAAAGAAAAGGAGAATTCTTAAATACATTTAATGGATCAACATGAAGTGTGCATGATTTCTGAGTTCATGTGCTTTGAAACTTGAATAAAGATTATACCTTAGTCCAGCAGCAGCACTCCTCTGGCTCAACTCCAAGCCAATTTCATGGCTTAATTTTGAATTCCTGTCTGCTCTCATAGCCTAATAGTATGAAAAAAAATGTAATGCAGAATGATACGTCTTTTTATGCTAAATTGCTAATTATAACATTCAGAAGTAACATTGTACATGACCACCAAAACATCATGGATATTGCTTTACTAGCCAAACAATTTATAGAGGAATACTCTGATGCCAGGTCGTGTTCAAGAATCAAAACAAGGCTAAAACAATACTTCAGGAACACAAGAATCCATGAGCATATATTGTGAAGCATTTAAGCATAGACATATAATTTGCACATAGAATGGCTACTTAGGATCCATGACTGATATCAGCTAGGAAATTATGCTGTTCATCTGTCCCCATTTGCATTGAACTATTGCTAGGTGCTGCAGTCAACTAAAGAAGGAAGAAAAGAATGAGCTATGGCATCCAACTTTGAACAACAGATGCTTAGTCCAGTTACAAACACAATAATGCGAGAGTACTTGCTGCAGACTGCATGCTTTTGCTAAAGCAGTCCAATCAGAAGGCTTCAGCAAACAAAAAGGAGGGTGCTATGAAGCTATCAAAATTTAGACAATGCATAGATGATTGAAAGCAGTATAAGAGTGCAAGAGCATCCTGTTAACTTACAAGGCATTCACTGTACAGTCCTCTTCCAAGCTGAATCTTGAAAGGCTTGTGTATTAACTTCCCTGCAGCCTCGAGGCAATCATGAGCAAGTGACTTCCCCTTAGAATGCAGATTGCAAACATCAAGTTGCAGCAGCTGTTCAAGGTATCATTAATGCAGTCATTCACCATGTAAGGGGTAAGGTAAGAAACCACTAAGTATGAAAGCGACATTTAGATTCCTCACCTGTTCAATAACAAGAGGATTTGTGATACAGTTCAATTTGGCATGCTCATCCCTGAGTGCTGTCTGAAATTCCTTAGCATTGGGCAGCTGCCACTGGCGCAGGTCAGCATCTTGTATGTATTTAAGAATATTAAAAACCCGTGCCTCACCTTCTTGGTCCAACAGGTTCTCACACATATCCTGTGCAAAAGAGAAAAGAGCTTTTTGTTACTCAAACGACATGACATAATGAACCGGAATATAAAATATTCCCAACTCACTGAATCAGCTTTTGTCCCAGCAAGTTTCTTGAAGAAACAATCAAATGTAACTTGAGCACTGCTCTTTGTTGTGTCAATGTTAAGCTCAAGATTACTTAGGCAATGACCCAAATGGGGGATTCTTGCTAGTGCGCTTTGCTGGTGATCAAATGCGATTACGCTGCATCAATTGCCATGTCAGGATGATATATTCCTCTGCTGGACTGCTCATAATCTATCATAAATTATGCTTCTGATCATCAAAAGTTCTTTCAATAAACAAACAAAGAAATTTCAGTGGGCAGAGATAAAGAAATTTCAGGAGGGCAGTGTCATGACTTGGAAAGATCCTCAGACATAAGTGATTTGCTCTGAAAAAGTGGTCAGGAACTCCAGTAATACACTACCATGTACAGGTATAATGGTCAAAGCAACATCTCGGTTACATAGGTACTGAAAAACTCATACCATAAACAGCATACTTCATGAACTGTTGTCATCATTGTGCCGTTGTGTGTAAAGATTGTAGTAAGGACACCCTAGATATTGTTCCTTCCTTTTCTTTCTTCCATACAAAAGCTATTTACTTTTTCATACTCAAATCATCCCATAAAGCATATTTGTCGGCAAACATAAATCTTAAACAGATCATTTATGTTCCATCAACTACTGAAAGTCATAGAAAATATTGTCTAGTTGTTCACTATTTCATTGATTTGTTCCCGCAAGGAAGTCGACGCACCTGGGGATGAATCGAGAGAGCTCCAAAGCGAAGTTCTTTGGCCCAATGAAATCCAACAGGTAGCACGTCTGGAAACCCGCGGCCTCGAAGTCTCCAGCTCTACGTCATCAATCAATTTTGAAATTTCCATTTTCAAGAACACACACCAAAATCAAGGAAGGAAAGAAGCATATGCAAAAGCTGATGAAAATGTGCGGGGGGGGGGCGGTAAAAGCGAGAGGGAAACCTGAAGGTATCGACGGAGGAGAAGGGGAGAAAGAGGAGGCTTCGTCGGAGACGGCGGTGGAAGAGGTGAGCGGCGAGAGCGGCGTATGCGCCCGCGAAGGTGGGGTAGTTATAGAGCGCGAGGTGGGCGGGGCCCTCGGAGTCTGCGGTGTCCTTGGAGGTCTGCGAGTGCGCGCTGATGGCTTCGAGGGAGGCATCGGAGCGGAAGGCTCGCCGGAGCTCGGGCGCCGCCGCGGAGGAGGTGGCGTCGTAGCATTAGTTTTCTTTTTTTAAAGGAGATGGGCCTAAAATAGAAGCCGGCCCATGTAGGCGCCTATGAGTACGTACATGTACACATATGAGGATGAGGATTTATACGTATATTTATACACACAACTGCACATCGTAGGCGTACGTACATACGTACACGATACTGTTACAGCGGCGAAGCCCCCGGAGGCGGCGGCTCAGCGCGTGGGGCCTCGTCGATCCAGCTCCCGCCGCCGGAGCGCCGGCTCCTGCTTCCACGGCGCCACACGAGCGCCATGACTGCGAGCAGGATGACGGCGGGAGCGAGGACCATGAACAGCGACAGCCCGCCGCCGCTTCCGCGTCGTCGCCGACGACGCGGCCTCCTCGCCTGGCTCGACCTCCTCCTCCTCCTGCCGCCGGTGGTCTTATTACCATCGTCCGCCGTGCCGGCGCTGCTGTCACTCTCGCTGCTGTCGGTGTCCTCCTCCGCCGTAGGCGGGTCCTGCGTCGTTGTCGGCACCGGCGCCATCTCCGCGTCCGGGTTCTCGACGTGGACCGGCTCCTCCACAGGCAGCCCCAGCGGCCAGTGCTGCAGCTCCGACGACGCCGACCCGGTCTCGACGTCCACGTGCTGATGCTCGTGCCGCTCGACGTCGAGGAGGTGGTGGTGGGCATGGCCACCTGCCGGCTCGCCCGCGCCGCCGCACCCCACGTCCACGGCAACCACGACCTCATTATATTGCACGGTGACGATAGCTGGATTATAGCTACTAGCTACCAGCCTGACATGGATTTCAGAGACGGCGGCGCCCGAGGGGATGTCAGATGTGTGTGCATACTTATAGCAGTCGGATTGAAGAAGAAGACGACGACGACAGAATCTATCGTGTACGAACGAGTGTGTGCCTTTGGATGCACGTATGCATTTCTTTGTCGCACCGGCACCGTAGAGCTGCTTTGCATTTGCATATGCGTGTCATCATCACCTGTCTCTGACAATTCTGACAGCGTCGGCAGATCTATATATACAGCTTATCACTACTCTCTCTCCGTTCCAAAATATACGCACTACTCTCCCTCACAGGTTGTTTTAGCTTTTATCTTAAAATCAAGCTTTTTAAATTTTGATTAATTTAAAACTCGGTTAAAGTTGCCTTAGAATAAAATGCTAAATCAATTATAATATGATAGATATTTTCTTAAAGCAAAGACTAAGTTAAGAAGAAAAGACTTAGTATGCATATCTATTGAGGGTAAAATAAGGATGGTTTGTGAGAAAAAAACTAATATCTTCGTTCTAAAATATAAAAAAATTAGGGATTGAGTATGTATTAAGAAAGTATATAAAATTAAATGGACAAATGTTGTGATTAATTGATAATAGAATATAGGTGGAGAAATTAAATTACGATGTAATTTTGATTAGTTGAGAAGAGAATATAGGTAGATATGTGTTAACGTCAAAATTTGGAAAGGCTAAGAAAAGGTTGGAAAAAGATCGGTTGAAGTAAAAGAAGAGTCCGGTTGTTATAGGGAGGAAACTGATCGGATGAAGTAAGGAGAGATTTGGTCCAAGAATAAAAAATTATCTAGATAAGACCGAGTTTGAAGAGGAGTCGTGGTACTCATGGCAGAATATTTTATCTATGTAAATCGTATCTTATATAAAGGTTTAGTTAGTTTAGTTAACTTCAGTAGAGATATTTTCCTTTTATATTTTTGGAGATAACGTTCGATGATTGTTGTAACCACGTCGGACTCTGTAATGCCAGAGTATAAATATAGACTCCTAGATACTTGTAAACGGAATCAACACATCTTTCAATCAATACTACTTTGGTATATCACCACCCTAGTTCATCTAGATTTTTTATCGACGGGGTCTGACTCTTTACGCGGGGCTGCATCGATTAACTTCAATCTCCGATGAAGGGGTAAGTCCCGCCACTATCCCGATGTCTTGCTCTATCTAAGGCTGCATCGTTTAAGTTTGATCTCTTATACCGATTAGATGTATCGCATCACGTCTGTGCAAGGTCTATCGGCCTATCAAGCTCTCTCCGCCGTTGTCGATCTTGTGCTACATCGGTTAGGTTCGACCTACGAGGGTGCCGACGGTAGATTGAGCTTTAGGCCTATATGTCTCTATACGTCGTTTCATCAGAGTGTTAGCCGATGACTTATCTATACATTGAGCAATACGCTCAGCGTATCGACTCCTCGATCGATACACACCAGTCTTCAAAGGCTCCCCTCGAGCATCACGCCAAATGTATCGGCCTTCCAGCCGATGCGCGCCTATCTTTAGAGAGATGTCCTCTCATTGGTTCAGCAAGCCGATAGGTTCGCTTCGCCTTTGTCATATCCGAAGTGACATCGGCTTTGCAGCCGGTGTGTCTTTTATACGATTCCTTACCACTTCACATATGCCTTCATCGAATTTCCAACCGATGAACGACCACTACAGTTCCATCGACTATCAGGAGGGATCCTGCGTGCTTTGCTTTTAATACCCTTCGGTGCCTCCATCGGCTCTATGACCAATGGATCAGGATCTCGCTTTCACCACACCTGGAGCCATCATATCCTTTGTCGATATCTGTCCACGCCTTTATCGGCTCTCTAGCCAATGGAAGAGCGTCCCGATCCCTATCGATGACCAGCCAATAGCAGGAGCCATCCAGACGCAGACGATGACCACCTCCATCCTATCAGCGGCCAGCTGATAGCGAGCGCTCGTATCAGCTCATCGTCCGATTGACTCATTCTTCTTAACTTATTGTCAATTGTAGGGTCAAATTGACTGGTACGTCCGTACCCGCACTATCACGCTGGAGTCGAGTGGATCTCACGGGCCCCGGCGCGCGTACCTCGAGCTAATGAGAGAAGTCGATCGGCTTGCACTGGAGCTAAGCAGACCTCCTAGACGTCGGCGTGTTTGCGCCGCACGCGATCCGGCGCGAATAATATGTTATTATATATTTTAAGGGTAAATTTTAAATGATAGAAGTTATATTTTAAGATGGTGAGTATTCTAGTGGTATTTATAATTTATGCCATGCTTGTATAAAAAGTAGAGAATAAAACCGGAGGAGTAGATAGTTGTTTGGGAAGCCTGACTCTAAGGATGAATCTGGAAAAATAGTTCACTAGTATCCTCCGCATATATCTTCTTGTATGCGTAGTTTCCCAATAGATTTTATCTAAAATGGTGGGTCAAACTCTAAAATGATAACTATATATATTCTAATAATGAAAAAATGATAAACGATATTACTTATATGCTGGTATATATATAGAGAGAGAATCTCTTAACTTTTGCCTAGTGTAAATTAACTCATGATCCATATACCCTGTACTCGCAAATTTTACAAATGCGCATGCATGCATCATATGGTTATCTTGTAGTGAGTACACATCATGTGCCCCTAATTAACTCGATGTTTGCTTTTCCAAAAAAGCATGTAGTATTTCCCTAATCAACGGTCGACATTGCATGTGGCTGTTTAGTTGCGTGGCATGGTGCATTGGTCCCGTTTCATATATGATATGATTTGTTAATAATCAGTTATTCAATTACGGATGGTTATCACATCCGTCGATGCACCCCTACAGTCAACAATTACTAAATAGCCCCTCCCCAAAAAATAATTTCCTCTCAAACAAATCAAACAAAATGGAATAGCATGCATGGAACAAACAGATTAATCACAAATAAACTCATTTTTGGCCAACTTCTAGAGTATATGCCTCTCATCCTCTACTAGTTTTGAGGTTTTCTCAACATAATTTATTTTTCAACATTAACTTTTAAATCACTA
The DNA here is from genome assembly GCA_030770085.1 of Oryza coarctata. Taxonomy (NCBI): domain Eukaryota; kingdom Viridiplantae; phylum Streptophyta; class Magnoliopsida; order Poales; family Poaceae; genus Oryza; species Oryza coarctata. Next base: position 2,206,005 of record CM061483.1, read on the forward strand.
ATAACAAAGATGTAAAAATTTTATCCATAAATATTTTTGTTGCTCAATTTAATTTTTATGGCTTATCATCGTTACAGCTCTGATGGTGAAAATCAGATTCATCATTGGTCGTAATAGGCAATAGCAGGGCAGCAGACTGCGTTCTGTAACCAGGAAAATGGTCAATGGAATCAGTGACAAAAGTCATATTCTATTTTGTGCTTTCTGAAGGAGTTTCTACGGAAAAAAATCACACATAGGGTAGTAGATCAGGGCTGCGGCAACGAGGTGATTTTGTAGCTTAGACCCTATAATAACATGAATTATTGAACGCCTACGTGGGGGTCGGGATCTAATTCTCCGAACCCCATCCTCAAGTCAACTCCGACACGACGCGGTTCAATATGTGTTCAAACTGTATGCATTTAAATGCTTATGAAAAATTGAAATGTTTTCAAATATGAATACATTTTAATTCTATTTCTCGTTTGTGGAATCTATGATTTTAAAAAATACATTTATTCCTTTTGTAAAGTGTACTATATTAATTTGAAAAGCCTAATATTTTATTTGTCACATTCCTTGTGCGTGTGATTGAAATACAGAAGAATATTTATGGACTTTAATCCTTTCTTTTCCTCCTATGATTTACGAATTAGGATTTAGGAGTTGAAAATATACTACTTAGTAACAGATAAAACAAATAAAAATCAATGCCGAAGATTTTCTCTATAGATCCTATCTCCTATCTCCAGAAAAAGGTTGATGAATATTTTTTAGGTTATGTTTTTTTTCTAATTCTGTATTTTAGATTTTTATTTATATGCTTTCTAGTGTTTTATTAAAAATATATATAATTTTCTTAAAATATTTTTCTAGAACAACTTTTTAATTTTAAAATTATATAAAATTTTCTTAAAATATTTTTCTAGAACAAATTTTTAATTTTATAGAAGTTAATTAATTAATTTATATCCTTAAATAGCTTAAAAACAAATAACATATCAATTCATTGATTTCAGCTATTTCAAATGAGGCATTAGGATGCGTTGTTTGGGCAGTTTCCAAACTTATTTCACTTATTTTCCATGCGAATATTTTTTCCTAATTGTTAAACATTATGTTTTTTAAAAAAATTCTATAGAAAGTTTGTTTTAAAAAATCATATCATCCATTTTGGGTCAAGTTACCAACCGTGCCGAAAGAGAATGCTGGTCACATTGGTTATGGAACATGCACCGGATCAAGGCTATCTACAGTGTCTATTGCAGTGAACAGCCTCGAGTTTTTTAACAACAACGCCTCTTTACATATGCACTCCAAGGACACGATGATGTAGTGATAGTGTGGCACTTTGCCTTTTTTTTGGCACCCTGAACGACGCAATGGCTGTTGCAGCGGCAATCCATGTAGAAGAGACGAGGAAAGCAGGTCTCGATCTTAAACCAACAGTCCTGTTGGATATGGATGTTGAAGAGATAGAAAAAAAACCTTATACAAAGATGATGGAGAAAGAAAATGATGTGCCACTTCAATTCTCGAAATAAAGCTATCTTTTTTACTAGTATAATCTTTCACCACTCCAAAAAACGAACAAATCGAAATATGAAGGTAAGCATAGCACTCATGTAAGTGTGGGAATGGTAAAAGTTAAAGCTATCTTATCGTACTTTTCATACGAAGATAAACATAATACTCATATAGTTAGTAGAGGATGGTCTACCAAAATTTCCGGTGAAAAGATGAAAACCACCTCGTTCAACATGTGCTGTGGAAGGTAAGAATAGCACTCGTGTGCCTCTGAGGGTGGTTTGCCGAGTTTTCAAGAAAAACAAAATAGGAACTATCTAGTTCTCACTGAGTGTGAAGTTAAGCGTAGGGCTCACGTTCTTGTGGGTCGGTTTGAGAGTTTTTTAGTGAAACGGTAGAAACCGTGTCGTCCTACTCTAGGAGTGTGGTACGTTCAACGCTTGCATGTTTGTGGATCAGTTTGAGTTTTTTTCTAGCGAAAAGACAAACTGTGCCATCCTACTTAGAGTGTGAAAATAGATAAGCGTTAACGTTCACAGGGACAATTTGAGAGTTTTCTAGCAAAAAGAAAAAAAACCATGTCTTTATAGACGGTTTGGCAGGAAACAAAATAAACCATCTTTCCTCAATTGGGTGTTCAGTTATACACCTTTTAATAAAAAATTAAAGCAACAATATACACACCCTATATGATTAAAAGCTTGTATAAGATAATATAGCTCTATTAAACTTTATTAAACCGGATTAAGAGTGGCCATAATAAGGATGATATAAGTACATTATAAGAGTTAACAGATGATGAGTTAGAGAAGGGATAACCGATTTGTAGACAACTATAACAGTAGCTTTTTTAATTGTTGTATGAAAGAATGATATAACAGTAGCTTTTTTAATTGTTGTATGAAAGAATGAGATATGCTAGATGGTTAATACTTTAACATGTATTCATACCTAATTATTATATAAATGTGTTGTTAAATTAATTATAGATTATATGATAATTTTTATAAACGGTAGCCGGCTAGTATACTATTAAGCTTAAGCTTGCTCCGTTTCTTTTTCTAAAACCATGCACATATCTTAAACTTCATCTATTGTTTGGTTGCTAAATGTTACTATATCCTGCTCCTGCACCAATGTGCCACCAAAAGCATAAATCCCCCTATGAGGCTATTTTGGTCTCTTCCCAAAACGGAGTTACAAAATCCATGGGAGGGACCAAACACGCCTCAAAGCTCGCACCGCCGAGCATCTCTTGAAGCTGGCCAATCCCTTCTTCCTCTTCCTGCACCTAACACCCAAATCCAGCCACCAACTAGAATTTTCTGTTCCCATTATCGGATCCTTCCTTCCCCGTCGCCGCACAGCCAACGGGTCCCGTCGTCTCGTCGTCGCTCTCTTGAGTTACAGGGCCTGGCTGGCCCGCCCGTCCGCACGCCGTAATCTTGAATCATCCGGCCGCCGTTTGACGACGACGGTGCGTGCCGGCACGGCCGCCCCCGGGGGCGGAGGAGGAGGAGGTTGGATTCTTGATTGGTGTTGGAGTTTTGGTTGACGGGTTGTGAGGGTGGGAGGTGAAAGATCCGATATTCCGGTGGGGTTGCCGCCGGTGGGGATGGATCGGGACGAGCGCCTCCGCCGCGCGCTGGCGGCGTTTGGGGGTGGCGTGTGGGAGCTGGTGGACGCCGTGCTCGCCTGCGCCGCGCGGGACCGCCCCGACGAGCTGCGGGCGCGGCGCGACGGTATCGTGGAGCGGCTCTACTCCGCCGCCGCCGGCTGCAGCAACTGCGGCGCGACGGCGTCGCCTTCGCCGCGTGGGGCGGCGACCGAGGACGACGAGATGGCGGCTGCCTCGCCGGAGGACGCGGAGTATGGCGCCGGTGGGGAGGAGGCGGACGGCGTCGAGATCAAGATCCTGGCCATCAAGGACTTCTTGGAGGACCAAGACCAGGTCCTCCTCAAAGAAGCCATTTTTTCCCGCGAAATTCGCACGAAAAAGCGCGGCTTTTTAACAGGGGCTGCACGTTCTCGTTTGCTTTGTCGCAGTCGGAGGACGAGCTGCTGAGCTTGCTGCAGACCCTGGCAGACATGGACATCACCTACAAGGCGCTCCAGGTGAAAGCCTTTTTACACCGCCCCCCCCCCCCCTCTTCTTTTACGTCGCAGCTGTTCCCCTTGCAAAAGGGGGAGAAGATGCTACTAGTTCGTCAGCCATGGAAGATGAAGCGGAAGCTTGTGCTTTGTGTTCTTGCAGGAGACAGACATCGGCCGCCATGTGAATGGCCTCCGCAAGCATCCCTCCGGTGAAGTCCGGCTACTTGTGAAGCAACTCATCAGGTGAGCAAGAAGAAGAAGATGATGAACTGATTACTTGTACACTATTGCTAAGTAGTACTGTTGGAATATGCGGTTTAATTGTCCTTTTTCGGAGTGAATTTTGGTGTTGCTTGCAACTTGAAGGAAGTGGAAAGAGATAGTGGACGATTGGGTGCGCTTACACAACAATTCCAGTGGTGACGGCGGCAACTCGATCATCAGTATGTCACTGTACAAAATATTGCATTTGTCTCTGCCTCAGGATTTTTTACATATCATGTTTTTGATAATTAATTCTGATGGGTTAAATCGGTTGTTTGATGATGGCAGCTGATGGTGACTCCCTGGAGAAAATCCAAGGCAAGAGCCAACAAAGCTCTCAGGTAAACTGTTCTTGCTAAGAAACGGCTCTGAGCGACTGCACACCACAATCTTCTTTAGTGATTCCCTTGCCCATAGAAAGTTTCTTTTGGTAACATGTCTTGTTCCAAGAATATTCCCCTTTCACATGCTTTCTCATGCTGAGTAAACTAAGAGATAATGCAAAACCTGTAATTGTTAGTTGTAGTGACACTACTGTTGCATTTGAAAGATCTTATACTTTTAACTCTCTTCTTTGGTTCCTAATTCTGTGACAATGACACCTCTCTGGATGCAACCTTCCAGGTTTCAGAGTTCAAGTATTCCCCCAGCCCAAATAGGCACCGTGAGTGTTACAAATACGATATCTACCATGGACTTTTTCAGATTTCATTGTTTTCAATACCCATGATTACTGATTTCTCGCAACATGTTCCTTCTTTTATCTGGATTTTAGATAATTCAAGCTCAGAGAGAGTTAGCAACGGGATTGCATTGATAGCAGCAACCAAGCATAGACCAAGCCCTGTGCCAGTGCATCATAATGCCAGGCATATCAGCAACACCCACCATTCTACTACTTCATCTTCTGCTCCAGCTGTAAGGATGTAAACCAGATCTGTCTACTTCCCCTAGTCCCTATTATTGTCGGGCAGAGGTTGTGCACTGCATTTTGTTTAAAGTAGAACTAGCACTATCAATATGGACCCCAGGTGTAGGATCTTTTGACCGATTTGCCTTCACTTGTCACTACTCATTGTTCAATGGTGTCTAATCATGCAACATGACAATAAAGCCTCTATGTTCCTCTTTCAGTGAACAGAAGAGTTACTGTTACCACAAAGTTGGAAGCTTTTAGATGTTTTATTCCTGTCCAGTGGGTGAGTGTTGTTGTCATAGATAGATATGAATGTTAGAATGATTTTTGGGGGTTTTCATGCAGAGGATGGTGAAGGAACAGAAGGACAGTCCTCTTGACGTTGAAAGGCTGGATTCCGCAAGGAAGAGGCTCCAGGAGAATTACCAGGAAGCGCAAAATGGTAAATTACTAAAATTTTTATATGCCTGCATTATAAGAAACACTGCATAACAAATTATTGGCCTTCCCGTCAGAACACTTAGAATGTTTTTAGTAATAGCAAGTGTCTGAATGCCAGATGCTCATATTTGAAAAGCAATTTGTCAGGAACAGATTAAAACCAAATATAAGTAGCAATTTCTGATTTCCTGTTTCCTTTTTGGCAGCGAAAAAACAGAGAACGATTCAGGTGATGGACATCAATGAAATACCGAAGCCAAAGAATAGAAATGCCTTCATCCGCAAGGGCAATGGGGGTGGGTTCCCAGCAAGGCACCGGTGACATTGCATTCTCGGGAAACCCATATTTCAAATTTGTTTCTTACAAACTGCACTGAAGAAAAGGAAAAACGAAAAAAAAACAGTTTCTTTTCTTCATGTGCTATGTATTGGCTAGCCTCAACATCAGTGTGATATGTACATGCGAGGTATACCTGTGGTTTTTGCAGGAGAAGTAGGAGTTAAAAAATGTTGCCCTTGCTTGTAGTGCTTATTTAATCACCTTTATCTTTGTTTCTTCTGTTAATATTTTCCATTCTGCCCCCCCGCCCCCCCCCCCCCCAAAAAAAAAAAAACCTAAAATTGGTCAGTTGCCTAATTTTTTTTAAAAAAAACCTGTCTCTTTAAGATTTGTACGGTAACATAAACCGAACTCTTTCTTCTCTTCTTCCTTACCCAGTCACCCTCTCTATGCTGCCACTGCACCACCATTCGCTTCTGATACCACTGCCACTATAACCACCATTTGCTCCTGATACCCCTGCCAGTGCTAGTGTCTAGCGCTAGCAAGGCCTGCCAAGCTTTCACGTACCCCTCTCTTTCTTTACCCCACTACTTTTGCTATGTTTCTTCTTTGTCACAATAAAATCGCATGTGTTGTCCTACCTTTCTCTTCTCTGATGGCTCACAGTTGGATTTGTCACCACTCCTCTCTACCTTAACTAGTTGGCTTTCCTCATCTCGTCGCCAATCTTGCTCATCACCCTCTTCAAACCCTATGATTCTAATGGTCTCGTGTGCCCGCCCATGTCCACGGTTGAGCTGCTGCCTTCCTCCCAGCCATCTTTAAGCTCATATAAACCTTACCTTCCACTCTCTCCGCCAATCTTCGAGGACCTAACCTATTTGCGCAACCTGTTTGTCTTTGGCATGTTGTCTTTGGCCGGTGCCACGAGAGAAGAAGAGATCCTTGTCAGAGAAGAATATAAGTGCTATCTAGATAGAGAATATCGATGCTTTCTAGATAAATAGACGCGCACCAATCTTTATATTCGTAAGATTTGACTAAATTGTTTTATTAGAATTTTAGTACTAAAATCTAGACATCCCCTTAAAAGAAAATTAATACGTACCCCTTGTGAACGATATACATCCACGACCGGGGGACAAAGACGACCCACCCTCCGACCTCCATGGTTGGGGCTAGCACAGCGACGCCGACTGCAAGCCGTGGCGAACGGGGACGGAGCGCCGCCGTTGTAGGCACAAGGGGCCCGGCCCATAAATCGATAGACAGTTAGGCATAGATGCTACTAAGGATTCGTAAACGTGATGGAAACAAATACTCGAACTTGTCCTCTATCATACATTCATATATAGGATCATTACCAGATCGTCATCGATTCATCGTTGCCTTGCCATGGAGTCCACGGCGTCTGATCACCGCGGCGGCGTCGACCTGATCAGCAACCTCGTCGACGACGTTCTCGTGCACGTCCTCGGCCTCCTGCCAGCAACGAGCGACGTGGTGCGCGCATGCGTGGTCTCGCGGCGGTGGCGCCACCTGTGGCCGCGCGTCTCTTCCCTCCGCTTCGAGTCGTTCGAGACGAACCAGGAGAGAGCCGATCGGTTCGTCGCCTTCGTCAACCATGCCCTCGCCGCGCGCGCCGCCCACCCCGACGCCGCCCGCGTCGACCAGCTCGCGATCTCGCTTTTCCTGCACTCCGGCGGACAGCACCTCGCGGCGCCCACCATCAGCGACGCGCAAGTCGACGCGTGGATCCGGCGTGGTATGCAGCAGCAGCTGGCGGCGAAATCCTTCATCTTTAAGTTTCATCGTCTTCCGAGGATGGAAAACAACCTCCGCCGCTTCATAGACGGCGGCATGGTTCTGGACGAGCTTCCGAGCTCTACAGGATTGGAAGCCATGACCTTGTCACTGAGCAACGCCACTCTCCGGCTCCCCGCCACCGTGGCGTTCGATTCGCTGACACATCTTACGCTCGAGGGCATGCGGCTCGCCGCCGGCAGCTCCCATCACCTCGGCCGCCTCCTGTCGTCACCGTGCTGCCCGCGACTGCGTAAGCTATGGCTGACGCGTCTAGCTGGTCTAACAGAGCTGCAGCTCGACGCCGGCGAGCTGTTGGAGCTATGGCTGCACGGGCGAGAACTAGAAGGACTATATCATCATGAGCCAGGCATTCATCGGCTACAGCTGAACACTCCCAAGCTTCGTCTTCTCCAAGTAGGAGATTGCAGTTGCACCCTGCAGGCACTGGCCATGTCAGCTCCGAGGATGGAGGAGCTAGACTTCTCGTCTATGCAGTTGAAGGACATCGACTGGTTCGCCGCCGGCGACCTGTCGCGCGTGCGGCGTCTCAAGGGGCTCAGGCTGAGACCTCGTGGACGACCCTTCCATGGCGCCGGCGTCAACGACTGCGTCATTCGCCTCCTGCAACGATGTACCTCCCTCGAATGCCTCGGCTTGTTCTTCGGATTTCCAGAGGTACGTAGGTTTCTCTCTCTCTCTCTCCACACACATATATATATATAATATGCTAATATGCATATTTGAAATATAGAGTAAATTTAAAGAGAAATAGGATAAACAAATCCAGTTAGCTAAATTTGACTCTTGTTTATGAGAGATGTGTAGAATATCGTAATATCGTATATTCGTGGAGTTACATATAGCAATTAATTTTTTTAAAAAATATTATAACAGTTTAAATAAATGCTTACTCTAAGTCTCAAGGAGACGCTAGACGCTGGACGTGCGTGGTCGACACGTGTTAACTTTGACCATATAAAGTTTGTCATACAAATATCTTTCATAATATAGCAGTTATGCAACTTTTTAAAGTCAGACAATTTAAAACGATTTGTTTTCGAGACTAGAGGGACCGAGCGAGTACAAAAAATAAAGAGCATGTGCACTTTAGTTTTAATTAAATATTGTCTTTCTGAGAATACATGCATGAGGCGACTAGTCAACTCTTGGTTTAATTACCTTAGCTAGCTTGCGAACATATGGGCATTGACGATCCTTTTTGCAGTACTCTAATTGGGGCGAGACAGAAGAGGTTGATATGATGAAAGACGTACCATCATTGCCTCGTGTCATATCTTTGTCGGCAACAGCTTTACCAAGCGAAATGCAAGGCATTGTTAATGGCATAGCATGTCTCTTTGTACGGTGCAGCTCACTCAGATATCTTCAGCTACAAATGATGAGCGAAGCTATGGTGAGATCTTTTTATATTGCTTGGATCCCTATGCCATCTCATTTTCTTTTACTGTTTCAAAATTACCGCCGTATGTGTTAGTATAGCACAAACTAATATTAAAAAAATTACAGTATCCCATGGTACCTACCCCTCGAATAGCCGTAGGAAATATACTATGATTATTTTCTTGGTTTTTTTTTCTCAAGCCATCCACATATTTTTTATTTTTCCATTGTTTGCTTCCATGTAGATCTCACTTTGCTTTTGTACTGCTTTTCGAAAGTACTGCTATGTGTTAATTTATGACATACTAATGTTAAAAGTTATGATATTTCATGGTATACCTACTCTACCTCTTACCTCTTATATAGCTATAGGAAATACCATCCATAACTGTTTTCTTGCTTATTGCTATCCATGCTTAAATATGTTTTTTCCATTTCTTAATTGACTTGGGACACATACAGACGAAGGATGATGATCATGCCATCTCCAAGGATCACCTTAGCATCAAGTCACCTAGTCTCCGGGAAATTGATATAAGTGGCTACGAAGGGCGCAAGTGTGAAGCTAGCTTGATGGAATGGTTACATGCAACCGGCCCTGCTCTCCAGAGAATCAAGCTAAACTTTGGCTGGGGTTTCAGGAGGAGGAGCACAGAAGAACTCATAAATTTGCTACCTCAAATTCCCTTTGCTGAGGCTGGTAGTTGGTCAGTTGATTGTACCGATCGTTGTTCCGGTGATTACAGGACGTTCGTGTGGACACCGACATGCGAAGAGGAATAGGAGTGTTTCATGTGCATTGTTTAGTTGGTGATGAGAATTAATTTAGCCGTGGAAAAATTTTCACCTATAGTAATTGGGATGGGAGAAATTAATCATGTACTAGCCTAGTAATCCTATTAATTTACTCTCTGTCTATGAAGTATTTTTATATAACATGTGGAGGTAAAATTATGAGTACATCATATGTTTGATATTACTGAGTTTTAATACACGTTTGACCATTCATCTTATTAAAAAAAATATAATTAGTATTTATTTTATTGTAATTTAACTTTAAATATAACTTATATTTTTTATATATTTATATAAAAATTTTAAATAAGACAAACAGTTTAAAAAAATCAATGGCATCAAATATTAAAAATCTGATGGTGTTTGATTTTTCAAAGTGAATATGCTCTTTTTGAACAGTGCGACCATGCTGGTCGTCGTCTGACCACGTATTGGCCCATATTTGGGGAGGGCCAGGAATAGTTAATTCAAGGTTTGTCCAAAGATGTTGTCTAGGCATCAACCGACTAAGAGTTCTTAAAGTCTCAGGAGGTGTTTCCTTTTTTTTAGCTTATATACTTACGGATTATTATGGTTCTCAAACTACTCCATTCCTTTTTAAATATATGGTATATTTTATTTCGTTAAAGTAAGGGTTTAATCAATAATTAATTTATTAAAATATAATTTTTATGACTATATAAAAAACTATGAAAAAAAATATCGTTGCATCTCTCTCAGTGATAGTGCTGTAGTTTTTATTTTCAGTTTTTCACAGTCATAACAGGAAACTTCAGTGTAAGCTTCATTGTGTTTTTTTCTTGGATTTTAAGGTGCTACTAGATATTTCGTGTTTTCACGATACTTATGAGCTCCACTCATGGTCAATTAGGTATGCTACTTCACTGATCAACGCCTCAGCCTCACGATACTTATGAGCTCCACTCATAGTCAATTAGGTAGCTTCAGAGTTTAATGTGGTTGACGGAAAAAGCTTAGGTCACTCAGGCATCACAGCTTTTTCACGGGAAGTCACCAAGGTTATCAAATTCCCACCTGAATGTCATTTTTGTCAGGTGCTGCTTCTTCAGAGCTTTCAGCCATTTGACACTTGCAAGTTGTAGTAATGTATAACTGCTAAATTGAGCTGTCACATAGCTTTGGATATATCAAAAATATCATATCAGGAATCAGTAAACCCCACAGCTTCACACCCACATGTTCTGAACTTTGATGTATATGCACCTAGTGTGAGTTGTACATTTTCTTGTATACTCCATTGAGTTGTGGTGTGCCTTTGCTTCTCCATGGACATAGAGGGGGTGGCGAAGAATACTGCCGAGTATTTGCTCAATCTAGGGGCAGGCTGGTATGGAGTTGGGAATCTCTCCTCTTTGTCTTCTTTTTCTTTTTTTGCTGAGTGCCCGTCCAATACTTGCTGAGAGGTCTGTGTCAACCTTAAAATTGTATTAGGTAACAGAGGTTAGACTTAATGTTGGACTCTATAACCCAAACAACTCTTTAAATAGAAAAGGACATCACAATGTAACCATGATGAGGACCATAAAGAATAGACACGCATAGGAAGAATAATGGTGAGGCCATAGATCCGTAACGGTTAGTGTGCTATGTTGATTGGGAGGAGAGCCCATGAATTAGAGACTTAGGGATTAGGCCACGGCTTAAACTCATTAAAAAATATTGTGTGTTTCCGTGTTGTCATCTAGCATGTCTAAGTGGATCAATGTCTGACAGGATTAGAAAGGTTAGTTATCGTTGTATTGGCTAATTTTTATAATAAGTGGTACTAGAGCCAATGGATTTGGCATTAAATCTAATTAACATGAGAAAGAGGAAACATGAGAATGTTGCAATGAGATCAATGGTGATAACAAGGACATTGCAGATGTGACACCCTCGCTCGAGATCAAATCAGTGAGGGCAATACATGCCGAAAGATGGGGCCAGAGAAGGTGACCGGAGAGATCAAAGGGGATAGCACTACGTATAGTGCGCCCGACACACGGGACGATCATGGATACATGGTGGCAAGGCAAAGCCAGCAAACATGGCTGTCACACGTGCCCTAGCACCACCTATAGTGACACAAGAGGGAGTACATCGCAGGAGATTGGTGTGAGCCAATCCCTACGGAATCGCAATGCTGGTACCAATCGTAGAACATAATGCTAGTACCCGCAATTAACAAAGATGCATCATCGCAACCCTTAGGATAGATTATACCTTTATGAGTTGTGACGGGATCGGCTGATGAAGGGAAGACTAATCGGCTTATAAAGAGAAGTTGATTGACACAGTGAGAGAGCTGATCAGACGGGTTGAGCATGTATTCGGTTTAGTTGAAGACAGAAGGTTATCCAGATAGAACCGAGTCTGAGGAGGAGTTGTGAGAATCAGAGAAAGATACTTTATCTATATATAATATATTACGTAAGCTAGGCGAGTTTATTTAGCTTTATAACTTTTTATAATTTTCTTATATGTTTAGGAAATATTGTCTAGAGGTTATCTATAATCATGTTGGACTCTTATAAATCCAGGGTATAAATATGGACCCCTTGTAACCTATTGAGATATCAATAAGATCATACACAAATACAACTTCGGCGCATCGGCACTCTGGCTCTCGACACGGGACTGCATTGGTTAAGATTAATCTCCGGCGAAAGGAGTGAGTCTTGGCATTATCCTAGTTAGTTTGCTCTGTCTAAGGTTGCATCGGTTAGGTTCGACCTCTTAATCCGATCAGACGTACCACATCACTTTCGTGTGAGGCTTATTGGTACATTGGCCTCCCTTCGCCATCCTCGGACTCGTGCTGCATCAGTTAGGTCCGACCTACGAGATCGGTGGCGGTGGATCGAGTCGTTGGCCCAGCGGGTTCTCGTGCGGCGTTTTGTTGGAGTGAGTAGCCAATGAGTTATCATTATCACATGTCTCACGCTTATATTTGTTTTACATCTCGTCCAATGATTAATTTGCTAGCGATCCATCTGGTCACGTCGGGTTCGGTTTGATACTGAATCGGTTAGGTCTGATCTATCAGGTTTGCATCTGATAGGGCTGGCGTCGGGATCTAGAGGGTTTTGTTCCCCATCGGCTCAGATTAGCCGATGAGGTTAGATATAGGCCTACATAGGACATTTGGTCGATAAGCAGCCGATGACCTCACCTCTTCCTTTTTTCGTCGTTTCATTCGATCTAGTCACCGTCATCTCTGTGTTGTTAACCCTACCCTCATACTGTCTTGGTTCGGTCTGATCTATCGAGGCTAGTTCTAACAGTGCCATTACGATCGTCGCTGGTCCTCGTCACTTCATGGGGGATTGAGTCCCGTAATGTGTTTTCATCGCCTACCCTATCTGGAATGTCATCGGCTCTTTAGCTAATAAGTATTTTATTTTATTCCACACGTCTATCACCTATGGCTTTATCGGCTTTTTAGCCGATGCTTGAGCACTACCTTTCTATCGGCACCCAGCCGATAGGGTGAGCTGTATTGGCTCATTGGCTGATTGGCTCGTGGATCTCATCCTCTATCTTCTTGTCAATTGTAGGGTTAAATTGACCAGTACACCCTCAAAGGTTAAGTACTTGCACTAGAGATAAATAGAACTCCCAAGCTTTCGTATGACTAAGGCACCGTCTTCCCTAATCGGACCTCCGCCGGTTCGTTCATGACTTCGCCCAGTCCGATCAGTCTTCGTGAGATTTGGCGACCAACACAAACTCATTAAGTGTTGTAATCTAACCCACCACCCAAGAACAAACCAAGACACATAGAAGTAGGGTTTTACACTTCTATGGGCCCAAACCTATATAATTGTTCTATATTGATTCTCATTTGCCTTATCCTAGTGAGCTTGAGCGTCATTAACTCTCTGACTGAACTCACAAAGGGGATACTATTAGATCCCTACTATCGGCGTCCATCTGTCATGTCACACCTCATTCCTATGCCATTGTACCAATAGCGCCGAGGGGGGCATGCCATAGGAAAACAACAAACTATTCTCCTATGGAATCGTGAAATAGGTACTAGTCCCAAAATCACTATGCTCATACCAGTTGTAAAATGATGAATCGATGCAAGACTTTTTACATTATAAATATAATATACCTTCATGTTATTACTTTGGGTAATCCCTGAGTTAGAACCTTTAATCAGAAATAGCAATAGTGGAACTCAGCGAAGTTAGAGCACCATTTCACAAGTAGTAGTTTTGGTCCAGGGGTAAAACACCTATCTTTATCTTCTACCTGAACTTAAGACGAGGAGAAAAACAATATTAATGGGGGTAAGTACTTTCGTACTCCACATGCCACGAGAAATGTGCAAGTGTAAGCGATAGAGAAAGGCTTGGGTTTATTTGGTAAACCAGTTATTTAAAATAGTTTCCAAAACTCCAAGTGTGGGTTTTAAAAATTTATTCGAAGGGAGGCATCTCACCTTGATCCGTCCGCGAGTAGCTTTATAATAACTCAAGTAGAAAAGGCCAAATTTTAGTAATTAAAACATCTTTTTCTTCACCAATTTATTTTCTCTTTAAAAAATATAAACCAATATATTCTTAAAACAAACTATTAATCAAGTCTTATGGTTAACCAACATTCTTGGCTCTGTTGTGGTCTTCTCAACCTGCCAACACAAACTCGGCCTTTTTAGCCTCACAACCGGCCTTCTCAACCCACATCATGACTTGACCATTTTAGCCCTATGATGCCATCCAACACCTCAAGTCACACAAACCTATTTTCAACAACGAAGGCTGGTCATCCATCATAAAGAAGGACTCTGGTAACGACTCTCATCCTAGAAACCAATTTATCAAATATGTTTTTCAAACAAATCTACACTATGGAGAACACCTCACATCCGTCTATAACTGTGGACATAGTTATTTAAATAGTTTAACTAAACTCTATAGAGGTTGCACGCTTTAACTACACGTCATGAGTATCCCACTTTATTTAGCACATGTAGGCCAATACATAGTCGATAAAAGAGAGTTCACTATAAGCCTTTTCCTTAACCAACCCATAAGCATCCCATGTCATATAGTTAGGCCACTCTCTAAAACCAAATATCAAGCCAGTCTTAGGCTCTCGTCTACTTAGGACACGCCGTATAGCACTAACTACGTCTCACGGTTAAGACAAACCCCCATCTCAGCAAATTGCGTTAGTCTCCCTATCCTGGCGTTCATCAACTATTAACATACAAGACACCCATGTTTTAGCTACTTACTCTACTAAGGGCATCCCATGTTGGCCATGTGATCGTACTGTTTTATACTCGGATGAACTTTCTAATGGAATCGGTCCTTGTGCACGACTACGAAACCAAACCACACAGAAGAGGATTTGCATCGCAAGTTTTCCCATAAAACCTTTTGTTTTCTAAAACCGCTGACTCAGTCAGGTTTTATATATTTTTCACAACCCATGTTTTTCAAAACGACAATCCATCACATATATTTATAATATAAAATAAAGTATGGTACGGATGTACACCTACGTTTAGAGGGCGCAAGTATTATGACAACACTATGATAAAGCGATAAGGATTTAGTTTATCGGAGTGCTATCGAAAATAGTGCAACTAATACGGAGGTCTATCGGTCATGTGCTTGTAGACCGATGGTCGGATAAACTAATGGTACTCTAAACATGCATGCTTGTAATAAAAGCATTTATAATATAGGAGCAATATAATCAAAGGGCGGCTTGCCTTAGTCCTTGGCTGATAAGATAACTCTCCAAGAAAACCGGGTCTTCAAAAGTGGAGAATTCTTCTAGAAGGTTTAGGTATTAAGTTGACTAGTAATCCTCTGATAATTCCAAATCTTTCGAGAGAACCATTTGGAAATCTATGGCCAAAGCATAGCTTGAAAGAAATCCTATCGTTGTTGACTAATCACAAAAAAAACAACACACCAAGAAAATATTATTATAAATAACTAATATTGCTAGGAGATAAATCTCATTTTTGTGAAGGTTCTGAAAGTTGAACAAAGGGAAAATGGAAAAGATATGATTTTTGAAAGTTTTATTAAATTTATGGAAAGGTAAAGAATTATTATAATTAGAAAAGAAAATAATTCAGGAGGGATAAAATATAGATTTTATGAAATAAGTGAAAGAGATTGGTGGGACTGATGGGCCGACTTATAGCTTCATCCCGAGGAAAAAGAGGGAGGTGATATAGATTCTTAGAAAGGGCCTTATGGTGTAGAGGGATGTATTTTGGACTTTCTGCAATAGAGGGAGTGGAGTTCTAGCCTAGGACCATATAGAGGAGGTAATTCAAACTTTGGTAAAGAAGGAGGCTACTGGTGGGCTTTGGTCTATGGAGAAATAGAGGAGATGTGATCTAGATTTAAACTAGGAGCAGCCCATATGTAAGTGGGGAGTGAAGGGTGGTGCATGGTGGACCAAGTCCATAGGTAGGCTGGGAGAGAGAGTAGGGTCCACGTGGGTTGCTACTTCTTTTCTTTTTCTTTTTCTTTTTCATTTTTCTTTCTTTCTTTTTCTTTCTTTCTTGTCTTTTCATGTCTTCTCTTCATCATATTCTTCTCTTCTCCTTCTTTTCTTCTTGCTACTCGGCATAGCAAGGACGGTGGCATGGTGACAAGGTGGCGAGCCAACACCAGAGCAGCCTAACGCGACAGGCAGCGTGTGTGTGGTGACGATGTGGGCTGGCGCACTCGCAGGTGGCAAGAGGTTGTGGCAGGAGGGCACTGGGACGAAGCGAGCGCACATAGGCAGCGCAGCAGGGCAGGTGTCGAGTGACGATGGGGGCAGCCACGATGATGGGGGAGAGCCGAGCTCTACGCGTGGTGTGGCGAGGACGCCATGTGCGCATTGGGTAGGTGGCTCCGAGCCCACTACAGAGTTGTGCCAAGTCATTAGGGCTACAGCTGGTGCAGGTGGATGGCGATAGTGCTTCGGCGACTGCTCAGCGAGCAACGGCGTAGGGGAAAAATAAAATGTGTGAAAGGTGAGGGCACCATCAAAGCCCTAGACTTATAGCTCCTTGGTGAGCAACGATGACACTGTGGCCACGCTTGGCTCTCTGTCTCCTTCTCTGCCCATAATCCCCTTCTTTGATGCCTTTCTTTTGCTTGGAGTGAGGAGTGGAGGTGTTAGGGAGCATATGTTGACCCTAATAGTTTGCTCAGGGAGGTGTTGTGTGGGCAGTGGTTGCTTGTTGACTGTGTGGTGTGTGTCGTGAGGTATGGAGGCAAGGTCTTGACAATGGATAGGGTGGTTTTTGCATGCATGCACATCGTGTTGCCTTGCATGTGGGCAGTGGAGACGGAAGCATGAATGTTGTTGTTTTGTGCTCATGGGTTGACAGTGGAGAAGATGGCTGAAGTGTGTATACATGCTACTCATGAGCTTCTCCTCCCCTCTCACTACCTTCTCTGTTGCATGTCTGATGCTGCCTCCCTATTGGTTTGGAGTGTGGAAGATGAAGAAATGTTGGAGAGCCACATGTTGATTTGGTAGGGAGGTGGAGTGTAGGAAAAATTAGGTACGTGCATATGTCTGCTTACCTGTAGGAGAATTAAAAGAAATTGAAGGAAATCCTAGCTTTTTGTCGGTTTTGTCTGCTTTAATTAAATTCGTTGAAAAAACAACAAATGGTTTCGTACATGTATAGGTGAGGTGGAGAAATGAACAAGTGTTAAGAAAATATTAAATGTGCATGGGATATATTTGTAAGGCGGTCGAAGTTGAAAAACAAAATTTTAAGAACTCTAGATGGAAAGAATTATTTGTCGGTATAGTCAAAATTTTGGAAATCAAAAATTTTAACCATAGGAATTTTTAGAGAGCCATGGTTTTGAAAATAGACTCAAAAGTTGGAGAAAATTTAGGAGAGGATAATCAGAGTCGAACCCTAAAAGATTTTTAGCTCGGTTTTGGTATTTCAAGAAACGACGGAATTTAGGGATTTTTGACACCTAATCCTAGATATACTCAAAGAATCAAAAAAGTTTTAAGAATATATTTTTAATTAAAATAAGATTTTTTGATTTTGGCGAAAATCGAAGCGTTACACGCCGACAGCATGTTTGTTAGGCAATGCAACTTACTCCTATAATTTGAGCTACAAATGCCTATGGGTATATGATGAAAACCAAATAAAACTGATCTAGATAGTGATAATGAAAATAAACTAACTCTCAGAATTTCTTCTACCGATATTTATTTGCACTAAGTCAATAATCGGCAAATGTGTTTAACTGTTAACATGTTGTCTTGCCCTGAGAACTTGGAGAAATCTAGTATTTTATATCAACGTAGTACCCTAGGATTACAAGAGTCTGGTATAGTTATAAACAATAATCGGATTTTCTTTTCTAATCAGAAAACAAAATTTTTTATAAGAAATTAATAAAACTAACTAAATATGCCTATTATATAAGATATATTCTAAAGATACACTTATCCTATAGTGGCTTTCATAGCTCATCCTTAGATCCAGTCTCATCGGGATAATTTTCTATATTTGACTGAACCGAATTCATTCTTATCTGTCCGATCGGCTTTTTTCTTGTATCAAATCGGTTTCTTTCATTAGCCGATTGGCTCTCTAATTCTGTCTATAGGGCTTATTAAATTTTGATGTTAACAATATGAAGATGAAGGTGAGTCCTTTTGCATTGCTTTCAACCTCACTTCTCATATATTTTTTCAAAAGTACCATCATTTGTTATATGTTTTTTCAAAAGTATCAACATGTGTTAAGTACAATAAATTAATGTTTAAAAGCTATGGCATTTTGTGGTGCATATATACCTACCTCTAATTAAACAGCCATAGGAAACTCCTTGATTATTTCGTTGCTTCCTTGTCTCCAGACATGCTTCATGTTTTTCTCCTCCCATTTCTTAATTACCTTGGATCACATACAGATGAAGGGTGGTGATCAAGCCGTCTCAAAGGATCGCCTTAACATCAAGTTTCCAAATCTCCAAGAAATTAGGATAAGTGGCTACCAAGGACGCAAGTGCGAAGCCAGCTTGATGGAATGGTTGCATGCAACAGCCCCTGCTCTCAAGAGACTCAAATTAAGTTTTTCCTATGAGTAGAGAACAAAGAGCACAAAGAAACACGGAAAATTGCTACCTAAAATTCCCATTGCTGAGGTTGGTAGTTGGGTAGCTACTGATATTGATCGTTATTCCAGTGGTTACGGGACGTTGGTGTGGGCACCGACATGCGAAGAGAAAAAGGGGTGTATATCTACTGAGGAGATGTTTGGTTCGGCATCTTCTGGGCCGTAACTGATAACAGCGTTAAGAGATCTCACGTTACGCGTGTTTGTTTGAGATGGCCCGCAATGGAATCCCGTCCCAATGCAAAGCTGACAACGCTCCAAGTCGGGCGTTAAGCGTTATCGATACGGCGCTGCCGGAGCAGGCGAGCAGCCACCTGCCGCCGAAGATGCCACCGGAGACGACGTCGCCACCACCACCCACCATCGGAGATACTGTCGTGCGGATCTTTTCGGCGCACCCACTGTCCCTTCTTCCTCGATCCCCACCAGGGGTGCTGCCAACACTCGCCTGCGTGCTCCGCCTAGGATTACACCTGTGAGAGCCCTCTCCTCTTCCTGTGTAAACCATCCCTTCTTGCCCTAACTCGATCTTAAAACTCACTGAATTTTTCCAACGCCAGATTTTGAGCTAGAAAGCCTGTTTCATGGTAGCAAGCCTCTCCTATGTCCTGATTTATCCTATGTGATTTCAGCCTGATTAGGTGTGCTCTTCCTTGCAAATTAAATTTCATTCAAGTAAATTTCTTTATCACAACAGTAGCAAAGAGCTTCATCTTCACTTGTAATGTGTGTTGCGTCTCAATTGATTCGTTCCTTTTTCATTAATCAATAATATTATCGATATAAGTCATTGGCCTAGGTTTGTATTAGAGAATTCTTACAACAAAATATAATTGTCAAAAGTCATGAGCTTCAGGCAACTAAGGTATGACTAGCCACAGGCTCCTGTCATGTGCTCTTATAAAGATTCAGTTTTATGTAATTTTTGTCGCTCTTCTGCTCTGCAGCGCATATGATTATCCATTTCTATTTTTCTTTTACTTCTTTCCATTTGTGCAAAAGAAGCCATCACCTGATTCTTTCGACCACATGCAGTTGGGATCTTTAGAGCGCACGCAGTTGGGATGGTATACTGGGGTTTCTGAAAATTTGTATGATCCATATGGTCCTACAATTCATACAAGTGATGAACATGGTCGATATGTGGTGAAATGTTTTGATATGGGGTAACATTTTCCATCTATTAATTATTTACAGGCAGAATAAGATGTCTAGTATGTGCATGACTGCCCCATGGGCAATTTTAATTTTTTTGCACCCGCTGTTTACATCGTATTCATGAAATGGTTAGGATTTTTGTTTCGTTCTTATATTATTACTTCCTTGGAGATGGGTAGAAACTCCCATAGGATAAGAACGGTTATATAATGCCAAATGCTTGCGATGATAGAACTGATGCCATCATGTAAATGGTTGCGTTCTATTACTAACAAAATATTTGCTCGATTTTCTGACAAGCTTTGAATTTTCTCTTGTTCATGCAACTGAATTCAAATGGTCCTGGTTTCCCAATATTTGATATTTAACTTGCAGAGGCATATGGAGGGTACAATCTGCAGGTGCACTAATATATATTTCAATGAAAAGAAAATATGCCTAGAAATTACAGGAATAGTTCCACTTTTATCAATTGCATACGTGGGAACACACATTTATTGGTTTTTCTTGCTCTCACGTAAACTCACAGTGGCATCTTTTATTTCTTTTAATGTGGCAAATATGGCAACGACAGCTGGAAGTGTCATAGTGATCAGCATTTTAGCATTATAAATGGACATTGAATAGCACTAATTTTATAGTTGAGAAATGTGTTTGACATCGATGCTGACATGGCATGAGAGTCTGTTAGAAGGGAGTATGTGCTGAAAATGCTTCCTGGTAAGTACTGCTATTGATCATTTTAATTGCTATCCATATTTATTAAGAATAAGTAGGTAGCTAGTGACTACAAATCAATTCTACAAATACAGCTAGCTAGCTTCACTCACTTCATGTAAGGTAGTTGAAAACTGCGCCAATTAGGTTGCAATGCCCAGGTAACAACAAAAGGGTGCACATATTTTCTGTGATGTTAAGTAGATAACTGAATAACACTTAAAATTGTTAACTTGTTCTTAACAATTGTGCCAAAGTAGATAACTGAATTTAAATTGTTAACTTGTACTTAACTTTGGCTTTTTTTAAAATTATACTGTTATTTATCAGTTGCACCCTGTCACTTAAGAGGGTTTTTTCAATTTAGTTTGCACATGTAAATGAATAATATGCGTCTGTCCTCTAATGATTGATTATCTTGCTAAACATAACCAAAACAACCTGACTAGGACCACTTTATAATTTCCCTTTTCTGACTCAGTTATTTCTACGTGAAGGATTATACAACATTGAATCAAGCAGCAAATGCCATGAAAAAATAAATATACTAGCCAATATATTATCGTGCCAATGTTCCAAGAGTAATTGACTCAAGTTTAGGTACTGTTATTATTCCCTGATTCCCTGTGACATTAGATTTCATGCCATTCTGTAATGTCCATGTAATCTCGCTTGCTTTTACTCACTTCAGTTCATTATATTGTGTATATGTATGCATTGTCAGTAGAAAATTAACTTCATTTTTTAAATGCATATGCTAAGTATTCCGTACTCTCATATGGATGTAATTTTGCTTTTACTAACTTCTGAAAGTTTTCATTACGAGATGAAGAAAAAATTATGTGTGTTGCACTTGACTTGGGGATTAGAGGCCTTCCTTTATGGAAGTTCATTTTCAGTACTTTGGGGTGTTATTTGCTTGTACTATGACAGCTGGTTGATCAAAAGACCACCTTGCATGTTATAAAATTCTATGACAGCTTGTAATTCTATGACTGATATTAAACATCACCTTGCATGTCATAAAATTCTGAACTTATATGTAGCTTTGATTTTATATCCTACAAGAGCTGGAGACTGCATTGTGTAGCTTGGAGCATTTGCCTGGAACATTGGCAAAGCGATTGGAATTTTTTTTTTCTTTCGCGGAAGTGGTCACCTTCCCGCCGCCCATAAACACTGCTTGCTTTGGATGTAATCGTTGCCCGCCCGCCCGCCGCCCAAACACCGTAAAAAAAAACAGAAGACATTACCGTGGCAAGCCAAACAAAGCCAGTTAAGTGATACATTTTATCCCATTACGGCTGCAACCGGTCCCATTCACGTTTGCGTTACCAGGCCTCAACCAAACAGCACCTGAGTTTATTTAGGTGGTGAGAATTTAACCAAGGTAGCTATGTTAAGCTGGAAAATATATATTTGTTTTGCTAAATATTGCACCTATAGCAGCTGTTTAGGAGGAAATTATCATGTCATAGCCTAGGAGTAATACTAATTACTCTATGTCTATGACAAGTATTTGCAAACAATGTATATATATTATCTCCCTTTTTTTATTTGACACCATTGTTACTATTCCTTCTTTTTTAAGGCAATACTTTACTATTTCTACAGCTAGTTTTAGCTAACACTTTGCTGTCCTAATCTAGATAGCAAAATTGACTTCTTCTCGTTGGCACCAGCTGCTTGATGCTTATACACACTGTAATTTCACACGGCTGTAAATTAAACTAACCTATGCTGAGTATTTCTAGCTCATTCTAGCAAGCATCAAGGTCCTAGACACATCTAGTGTTTTTATGCCGGTAATTGATCTGCAAGTACGAGGAAGCAACAAGATCATTTTTCACGGAACAATGAAACACAGCAAGATATATTTACTGATTCCAGTCGTTTTCGGTAGCTGAGAAGGAAATAAAGTCCATAGATTGGAAATACTCCGTCCAAAATTCCGAATTTGAGAAGAACAATTGCATCAGATTCTACCAAACCGCTTCGTTTTCAAATTTAAGTTGCTGTTATTTGAATCGGGCTTTATCAGGACACGTATCGCATACGCACGCCTGCAGCTATGTTGGCGACTTGGCGTTCGACTCCTACGTGACATGTATTGTGTCACCTCTACGTACCAATGTTCATGCTTTATAAGTACGAGATCATTACAGGTCGATTCGATAATTTCGTCACTTTGCCATGAGTCTACTGCCGTGCCGGTGCGTAGTGCGAAACGAAGACGGCGGCATCCGTTGGCGTCCGATCACCGCGACGGCGGCGGCGGCGGCGACCTGATCGACGGCCTCGGCGACGACGTTCTCGTGCACGTCCTCAGCTGCCCGCCAACAACGGCCGACGTGGTACGCGCATGCGCAGTCTCGCGGCGGTGGCGCTACCATGGGCACGCGTCCCTTCTCTTAGCTTCTCCTCGTTGTACGAGAAGCCCAAGGAGAAAGCCAGCCGGTTCATCGCCTTCGTCAACCATATCCTTGCCGCACGCGCCGCCGTCCAATCCGACGGCCCCCGCATCGAGCAGCTCGACATCTCACTCTACTTGTGCTCCGGCAAGCAGCATGAGGTTCTCCGGCGAGCCTCACGAGGCGCCGCCCAATCCAAAGCCACCCGCAGCTCGACGCCTCACTCGACGCCGCGCAAGTCGACGCGTGGATCCGGTACCGTATGCAGAAGGTGGCAAAATCCTTCGCCCTGATACTTTCCCCCGGACGCTTCATCGTCGACGACAACGATGACGACGAGAGCTTCCGAGCTCTGCGAGACTGGAAACCATGGTCCTGTCGTTAAACAACGCCACTCTCCGGCTCCGCGCCACCGTCGCGTTTGATTCGCTGGCATGTCTTTCGCTTGAAGATATACGGCTCGCCGCCGTAAGCTGCCACCTCCTCGGCCGTCTCCTGTCATCGGCGTGCTGCCCGCGCCTGCAGAAGCTACGCCTGACGCAGATAGTCGGGCTGACGGAGCTGCAGCTCGACGCCGGCGAGTTATCGGAGCTGTCGCTGCAAGGGCGACTTGCATATGGGACGGAATTGCCTCTGCTAGAGCTCAACACTCCAAAGCTTGGTGTTCTCCACATAGAGGATTGCACCCTCGAGGCACTGACCATCGTCGCAGCTCCGAGACTGGAGGAGATAGCCTTCTTCCCCATGTGCTGCTTGAAGGAAATCGAGCAGCTCGCCGTCGGCGAACTGCCACGCTTGCAGAGTCTCAAGGGGCTCAAGCTGCGCTCTCATGGACACCCCCTCTACGACGCCGGCGTCAATGACTGCACCATTCGCCTCCTGCAGCAATGTCGTACCTCCGTTGAATGTGTCGACTTGTCCCTTCAATTTAAACAGGTACTCCCTCTGATGAAAATTTACTCGACGATTTACTTTGTTATGGTATTTAACATGTGAATTTGGTCATACTTTAA
This sequence comes from Oryza coarctata, assembly GCA_030770085.1. Classification (NCBI taxonomy): domain Eukaryota; kingdom Viridiplantae; phylum Streptophyta; class Magnoliopsida; order Poales; family Poaceae; genus Oryza; species Oryza coarctata. The sequence goes on from CM061483.1 coordinate 2,229,943, forward strand.
TATGTAAACATTTTCTAAGACAAAACTACAAATCTTATGTTTTCAAACTAAATTATTCTAAAAATTATTGATAGTAAAAGTTTACATAAAGCGTAACTCTATCATTCAAAATTTGTCATATAATAAGTTCACTTTTAGCCTACTACTTTTCCTTCCAATCATTTCTCATTTAATTTTTTTCATTTTACCCTTAATTATTTTTTATTATTTCGTTCTTTAAGTACTTAAAAATATATTTATTTAGGGATAGAAGTAGTATAAAATTTTGTCAAAATGTATATATAAATAATCTTAGTTCCAAGCTGGATAAATGACACTGACTCCATATTCTTTGTGCAGGAATCTTGTGCTGGAGAGCTAGAAGAGGAAGAAGAGGTTGACATGATGAAAGGCATACCGCTATTGCCTCGTGTCACGTCTTTATCGACATAGTTTTTCCCACGAGGCGAGCATGCCATCATTTATAGCATAGCATGTCTTTTTACACTGTGTAGCTCACTCAAATACCTTGCTACATATGATCAAGAACATTCAGGTGAGTTCCATCCTCATGTCAACCTCACTCTCACTTTATGCTTTTGCTGTTTTCTAAAAATACCGCCATGGTGTTCATTTACAACAAATTAGTATTGAAGTTTATGAACCTACCTATTTAAATAGCCCTAGGAAATATTTTATATGACTACCTCCATGCTGCCTTTGTCTCTCAAGCCATGCACAAATTTGCTACTCCCATTTATCAATGGCATCCCATCACATACAGGCGGAGGGTGGTCATCAAGCCATCTCTGAGCATCACCTTAGCATCAAGTTACCAAATCTCCAGGAAATTGGGATAAGTGGCTATAAAGGACGCAAGCGCAAAGTCAGCTTGATGAAATGGTTACACGCAACTGCCCCTGCTCTCAAGAGGATCAATCTAGGTTTTGCCTATATTTTGAGAACAAGGAGCATAAAAGAACTTGAAAATTTGCTGCCTCAAATTTCTTTCAACAAGGTTGGTAGTTGGTCAGCTGTTTGTGCTGACCACGGAGTGTGCAAAGATAGGTGTAATGAGTTTAAGTGGTGAGAATTTAATTAAGGAAAGAATCCATGGAAGCTATATCAAGCTGAAAATTAATTGTTTCATCTATATGTTCACACTGAATTGGTCCTCCATGTTCGTCGATGGAGCTCCGATGCAGTCGCTCAAACACGCCAAGGCCTAGGAGGTCTGTTTCGCTTTAGTACAGGTCCTTCGACTTTAAGATCTCTTCATCGGAGTTGCTAAAATTGTGAGTATGACAATCAATTTGATCATGCAATTGACAAAAAGATAAACTGGTTAGTCAATCGACCGATAGACCGATACGAATTTCTACTATCGCTTAGTTGCCGATAGTCATCAGCTGCGTCTGATGCACTTTTGCTATCGGCTAGTTGCCAATAGGGGCTAAAGTGCTTGTCTATTGGCTGGAAAGTCGATAAAAAGGAGTAGGTAGATGGCGATAAAGAGAATAAAATATATATCGGCTGTACAACCGATGGCGTTTTGAAATAGGATAGTCAATAAGCATGCATGTTGACTCCTCCTATCTGCTGGTTGTCAATAGAAGGTGTAACGCTCATTCATCGGCTGAAAAGTTGATAAAGACATAAGTAAATAGTAAGAAATAGGTTAAATGACATATCAATTGCAGAGCCGATGGCACTCTGGAATAGAATGGTGCTCCGAATAAGATAAAAAAAACCCATCGGCCGTAAAGCTAATGATGCTCTGAATAGAATATACGATAGCGTTCTGAATAAGATAATAGACCTATCGGCTATAAAGCCAATGGTGTTTCGAATAGAATGTGCAATGAGTAGCAAGGAACGAGACCCGATCTCTCGAAAGTATGAGACCCAGTGATCACCATGATAGTACCATTAGAATCAGACTCGATAAATTGGACCAAACCGAAACAATATAAGACTAAGACTAACGACACAGAGACAACGAGACTAAATCGAACGTGCGGACAGAAAGAATAGGCAAACCCATCGGCTAGCTAAGCCAATAAGAGGAATTCTCTGAAGATATATGTATATCGGCTAAGAAGGCGATACGCTAGCGTGAGGCTCATTATGTGGATAACTCATCGGCTGGTTGCTCCGATGAAACGTTCGTGTAAAGCCCTATCGAACTATGGCTCAATGTACTATTAGTGGTCTAGTAGGTCAACATAACTAATGCAGCATGAGAACGATGGCAACAGATGAAACTCGATAAGCCAATAGAATCATGTAAATATGATGTGATGTATCTAATCGGACTAAGAGATCAGACCTAACCGATACAGCCTTAGTTAGAATAGATATATTAAGACAGTGGCGGGACTTAGCCGTTCGTTAGAGTTTGGATTTAACCGATGCAATCCCATGTCAAAAGTCAGAATCCACCGGTAAAAAACTAGATAAATAAGAGTGACAATGCATCGAGATTATATTGATCTGAGAGATAATTTACAAGGTCCTAGAGACACTGTATTTATATACTAGTTAGAAGAGTCCAACACAGTTAAAAATAAACTCCGAACGTTATTTTCTAAACATAAAAGAAAATAATAAAACTAATTAGACTTATATATTCTATAGAAATAAAAGTATTTTATCGTGTTTTCTACGGCTCCTCTTTAGACTCGGTTCCATCTGAATAACTTTTCATCTTTTAATTGAACCGAATATATACTTAATCCGTTCTATCAACTCTTTCTCTATATCAATACGATATTTTACCTAAACCGATCGGCTCTCCAATCCTATCTACAATGCTAAACAAATGGAATGTTGTCATAACTTAGCAATTTTATTACTTGATGTTTTAATTTTTTTTCAAAAATTAAATATCTTTAAATTTAAATAAATTTATGGAAAAATGTAGTAGCATCTACAACATCAAGTTGGTTCAATTAAATTAAATAGAACACTTTTGATAGTATATTTATTTTATGTTGAAAATATTGATAGATTTTTCTATAAATTTTTCAAATGACATATATGGTGCCAAAATTATTATAAAATTATTGCATCATGAAATTATTTTAGCTTTCTATGCGTTTTCCAAGTAAATGCATTGTGTTCTCTTTTTAAGAGGAACAGTGCCTGCCAGTATTTAAATTTGGGTTGGGTTTCGTGAGAATGCTACTATATTGGACTACATGGGAGGACATTGTGCCGAAATGCTACCGATTCATTAATTCTACATCATTAATTCGACATCGATCAGGTCCTTTTCTTCCCACAAATGATTGCCGAAATGAATTGAATCGACGAACAAAATTCCGTCGTTAAGTAATTTCTAAAAAAATCATGTTTCCATGCTCGATCCAAACATTCCTTGCAGTGGAGTAGTGGACTCCTCATGGGCAGCAATCATCTATTCAGCATTACATCCTCCAAATTATGTGCAAATGATCACCACACGTTTAGTAACATTTGAATGTCGAAAAAAAATAAAATCACTTCAAAATTCTAAAAATTTGTGACGACTCGATCCGAATTTATTTTTTCATAAGAATTTTGTCAGGGGATTCACGTTGGCGCCAAGAAGTTACCAACCAACACCTCTGCTTTCTTTACCAAAGTTTGCATAGCTCGATCGAGACGAAGACGAGGAAGACGACGACTCCTTCAAATCATGGCGTCCCTCAACTTCCGGTCACCCTTTCTCTCTCTAACCTCCCCTCCATTCCCTATCCTCTCCTCCTCTCTCTCTCTCCCTTTGCATGCATCGCCACCCATCCTGCCATTGACCCATTGCACCGATCGATCGAGCTTGCTTGCTTCTGCTACGGCGACAAGAAATGGACAGGATCCCACCGCAGAAGTCGAGCAGCTTCTCGCCGGGGACCTTCCGGGAGGAGAAGCTCAGCCGCAACCTCTCTCTCGGCGCCATCAAGATCAGCGAGCATGGCCCCAGTGAGCGTATCAAGGAGGAGGGCGAGGAAGGCGGAGGAGAAGAAGGGCACGGCTGCGTCGACAATACCACCGGCGAGGGCGAGCCCGGGGAGGGTGCTGTCGATGAGGCGGCCAAGGAGGAGGCGCCGCCGCCTGAGGAGGTCACCGAGCCTGACCTCGCCGCGCTGTCGGCGGAGGTCGATGCGTTCCTCGCCGGAAGGGATGGAGAAGCGCCGCCGAGCATCTCGGAGGTGACGCTCGATAAGTTCGCGTCCGCCGTCGAGCAGGAGATCGCGCAGTCTGAAGGCGACGAAGATAAGTGGGCGGTGGGTGAGAACGGCGAGGCGCCGCCGCTCCTCGCCGTGATCAAGCGCATCGCCACGCTCGCGGCGGCGCTCGCGGCGGCCACCGCCGAGGGGAGCAAGTACACCATCGGGGTGCACCGCGTCACCGGCGTGCTCCACCGCACCATGACCTTCGTCGAGGACGAGTTCCACGCCATGCTCGAGGACCCCCGCGTCGCCAAGGCGGCGCTGGCCGGCGACACCGGCAGCGCCACCGGCAAGTCCATAAGACGACCGCCGTCGTTCAGCCACGTTGGGGGCGATCCTGACCGGACGTCCGACGTCGGCGGCGGCGGCGGCGGAGCTGCTGGTGGAGAAAACTCCCCGCCGTTCCCTCCCGAGACCGTGGACCGGCTCCGCGCCATGGCGGACGCTATGATGGCCGCCGGGTACGAGACGGAATGCACCCAGGTGTTCCTGGTGGCTCGCCAGAACGCGCTGGACGCGTCGCTGCAGAGCCTCGGGTACGAGAAGGCGAGCATCGACGACGTGGTGAAGATGGCGTGGGAGTCGCTGGAGTCGGAGGTGGCGACGTGGATCAGGGCGTTCCGCCACACCATCAACGTCGGCCTCTCCGGCGAGCACGACCTCTGCGCCTGCGTCTTCTCCGGCTGCGACGTCGCCGTCGGCCGCGCCATCTTCGTCGACCTCGCCCATTGCGCCATGCTCCAGATGCTCAACTTCACCGAGGCCGTCGCCATGACGAAGCGCGCCGCCGAGAAGCTCTTCAAGGTGCTCGACATGTACGAGGCCGTCCGCGACGCCGGCCCCATCATCGACGCCTTCATCACCGCCTGCGGCACCGCCGACGACGCCACCACCACCGAAACCGACACCACCACCGACTCCCTGGCCGACATAAAATCCGAACTCGCATCCGTCCGCTCCCGCCTCGGCGAGTCCGCTGCCGCCATCTTCTGCGACCTGGAGAGCTCCGTCCGCGCCGACGCCGGCAAGCAGCCCGTCCCCGGCGGCGCAGTCCACCCACTCACCCGCTACCTCATGAACTACCTCAAGTACGCGTGTGAGTACAAGAACACGCTCGAGCAGGTGTTCCAGGAGCACCACCGCGCGGACGCGGACGACGAGGAGGGCAACAACCCGTTCGCGGCGCAGCTGATGGAGGTGATGGAGCTCCTCCACGGGAACCTCGAAGCCAAATCACGCCTCTACAAGGACCCCTCGCTGTGCAGCATCTTCCTGATGAACAACGGGAGGTACATGCTGCAGAAGATCCGGGGGTCGCCGGAGATAAACGCGGTGGTCGGCGAGGCCTGGTCGCGGAAGAGGTCGACGGATTTGAGGCAGTACCACAAGAACTACCAGCGGGAGACGTGGAGCCGCGTGCTGAACCTGCTCCGGGACGACGGGGTGATCACGGTGAAGGGGTCGGTGCAGAAGCCGGTGCTGAAGGAGAGGCTGAAGCAGTTCAACGCGGCGATGGACGAGATCCAGCGGACGCAGGGGGCGTGGGTGGTGAGCGACGAGCAGCTGCAGTCGGAGCTGAGGGTGTCGATCGCCGCCGTGGTCGTGCCGGCGTACCGGTCTTTCCTCGGGCGGTTCTCGCAGCACCTCAGCGCCGGGAGGCAGACGGAGAAGTACATCAAGCTCAGCGCCGAGGACCTCGAGGCCATCATCGACGAGCTCTTCGACGGCAACGCCGTCTCCATGCCAAGAAGGAGAAATTAATTCATTAAATTAAATTAAACTAACCCTAATTAACCCACACAGATCATATTCATATATATCCAGTGGGAAAAAATTCATTCTTGCAGTTGATTTAAGTAATTAATGTCCTTTTACTTCCACTTGTTAATTTTTGCTCTTCTTCTTCCTCATGTATTCATCATAGTAGATACTAGTAGATTATATATCGATGTGTATTCTTTAATTAATTCATCGAATTAATTACTTGTTTATATATTAAGAGAGATTCTTTTATAATACGATTCCATATATGCTCTTTGGATTTTTTTTATTTAAGCATCTTGTCCTCATTGCGTGCCATAACGTCGTTGACGCCGGTGTTCATGGAAGATGCAGCGCCGGAGCGAGGCACGCGGCCCACCAAATCTTTGCAGGCTTGGGCTTGCACTTCGGACAGTCCTCGCTGCCCAATCAGGCCCACAATAGTTTGGATGGCTACATTTGGTAACGGCCCAATTTTGGACCGTAGAAATTTGGACTGCGCATACAGTTTTTTTTGTTTTGTTATTTTTCATGTTGGTATATTTTTCGATCTAAATTGGAGAAGTTTTACTCGGTATAAAAAAAACTCGTGGGGAGCACGAGTAAAGTTTTATAAGGGGTAGCTGGTACTTGATTAGCTTTTGGAAAGACTTTAAGAGTATATATGTACATATCACGAGAACCACAAGACCGGTATTATATATGTATATGTGATACCGTAGATCTATTGATTGATCTTCGGCATATTAAAGGGCGCATAAAAACATCACAACACCACTGCACAACTCCCCTTGTTGTTGTGTGATCTCGTAGTTATTTGTTTGGCATCTAAATTTGCCACAATTAACCTTAGATAAAATATGGCGCCGCATAAAAATGGAGATAGGTCACAAGTGTGACATGGTTAAAAAAATAAGTGAATGACTTGTGGGTCCAAAGTATAAGAAAGTGTGACTAATCTAAATTATGACAGTGAAACAAACACCTACCTAACAGTTAACATATGGCTTGGCAAAGTAAAATAATTAATCAAACAACCGCTAAGTTTCTCCACGCACTGTTAATGGGAAGTCTACATGTTAATACAAGGGAATCACTAAAATATTAGATCTACAACAACCGTTCAGACCTAATTCTATTCAACATTTCACAGACAAGATCCACCAGGCATGTTCGGCGGGTGACGCCATCTCACCGAAGTCGCCACTTCACTGGCCAGCGAGTTGCTTGCTGTGGATGCCTCCTCTCTTCTTCTCTCATCTCTCCACTATACTACTCGTCTCCGTTCTCACTGCGGCCACGCGGCTCGGCAACAAGTAGAGCACATCGATCTGCATGCCCGTGGAGGAGAAAAGGAGGTGAAGCAGATCGAGGTGATGGATGGCGGCAATGGCGGATGCTAGCGGCAATGGCAGAAGGAGGGGAGGGGGGTCTTGCCGGAGAGGGGTAGGAGAGAGTGGGGAGCTTGCCAGACAAGTGACCGCCGCCCCGCCGCGTCGTCGGGAACAATGTCATCAGAGAAGGAGGATGGGAGGGGCGCAGGCTGGAGGAGGCTTAACTTGGTCCTGTGAGGTATCAGGCCTTACCTCCTCATAGGTATCACCTTACACCAACAGTTTTTATAATATGATGTCTATCTAGTATTATCCTGTTTTGAAATAGGATGCTATATAATAGTATCCCCTTTTCTATAACTTGATCAAGTTAAAAAAGTTTGACTTAAAAAAATCAAAACTCTTTGAAAATAACATGGAGGGAGTACGTATTTGCAAACGGGTGGGAGGAGTACTAATGTAAAGCTAGCTCACGTCTCCAGCTTAAGATACTCATCGAACAAGATAGGTCGAGTACGTGACTGATATATCGATCACTAATGGGAGTGGGCATCGGAGTGGAAGAAGAAGGCCCCGCCGGCCGCGGCGGAGTCAAGGTCGTGTCACGGCGCGTTGTCCTGTCCGAGTCTAGAGGTGGAGGTGGAGGCGCACCGCTGGTGGCTGTGACGATGCGCCTAACGCCGTGGGATCTCCGGATGATCACCGTGGACTACATCCAGAAGGGTATCCTCCTTCCCAAGCCCTCAGCCGGATGGGAGGAGAAGGCAAAGCATGACGGCGACGACGCCGTCGAGCAGCTTGCCTCGTCATTCGCTCGCGCGTTGGGCCGCTTCTACCCCATGGCCGCCCGCCTCGTCGCCGGCTCCGCGTTTGACTACGATCAGTCGAGCATCATCGTTTCGCTCGGCTGCAACGACAGGGGCGCCGAGTTCGTCCGCGCCGTGTAGCCTGACGTCGCCGTCGCCGACATCACCTGCTCGCAGTACACCCCGCGCGTGGTGTGGTCCTTCCCTCTCAACGGGCTAATCATCGCGGACGCCGTCGTGAACGACTCCCTCCCGGTTCTGGCCTCGCAGGTCACCGAGCTCGCCGACGGCATCTTCGTCGCCATGTCGCTCAACCACGCCGTCGCCGACGGAACAACCTTCTGGCACTTGTTCAACACCTGGTCGGAGATGAGCCGAGGCGGCGGCGACAGCTCCGTGCCATTTCCGGCGCTCGACAGCTACCCCGTGCCGATCCCTCTGCCCTTCGGAAATCCGGAGGACATGACTCGACGGCGCATCGAGTACCCGCCGGTGCGCGAATGCTTCCTCCATTTCTCGGCGGAGAGCATAAGAAAGCTCAAAGCGAAGGCGAACGACGAGATGGCTGGCGAGGCCACGGCCACCATCTCCTCGCTGCTGTCACTCCTCGCGCACCTCTGGAGAGCCGTGTGTCGAGCTCGTCGGTTGCCGAGGACGGGTCAAGAGCAAACCACACGCATACACGGGCAACGCGGTGGCGTGCGTCGCCGCCAAGTCCACCGCCAGCGAGGTCCTGGACAAGGGCCTGGGCTTGACGACGTGGCCGATGAACCGCGCCGTGGCGTCGTTCGACGAGGCGACGGCGAGGGGTATGGTGGCGTCGTAAACGCGGAGACCAAGCTTCATGCACAATGCCGACCTGCTCCACGACCCCAGGGCGATGGGGACGGGGAGCTCGCCGCGGTTCGACGTGTACGGCAACGACTTCGGGTGGGGGAGGCCGCGCACCGTCCGGAGCGGCGCCGGGGGCAAGATCGACGGGAAGCTGACGGTGTACGAGGGCCGCGGCGGCGGAGGAAGCATGGTTCTGGAGGTGTGCCTGGCTCCCGACACGGTGGAGAGGCTCGTCGCCGACGAGGAGTTCATGGACGCCGTTAGCACCGAGGCGTGACGACGTCATCGATCAAGGAGAAAACTACGCAAGCGGTGCTGTACTGCTGGTGCACGTGCATGCACGCACGCACATGCATGTGTGGATACCCACTTATGAGATAAATGAGTTTGGGCCCAATTAGTCTCAAAGAGGTCCATATATGTGATTAATGGGCTTGGTCCCAAGTTGAATGGAGGCCCTTATATGGTCTTGGCCGGTAGTCTTCTATGGGCCGAGACGCGTGGACTTCCGGCCCAGTGAGTCTTTTCCTTGAGAAAATATGAAGATTTTACTTTCCCTAAAAAAAGTAAAACTGGTGATTTGCTCATGACAATGACAAAAAGAAAAGTTGATCTATTTGGACATTGTTTTCCCACTCCACGGATCTTTTCTCTTCACTAAAATTTTTGTATTGTGTTCTCCTACTCTGCAAAATCTCCAGGTGTTGTAAACTTGTAATAACTAATAAGTCACTTCCCACTGTCATATTTGCCTCTTTTTTTTTCTGGTGTAGTACTTGTTGGCTAGCAAAATAGCGGTGATGGTTGCATTTTTTTATACTACTCCAACTGACACACAAAAGTTTTTTTTAGACAAAAGACAAATAAAACATTTGTTTTCCAATGACAATCTTTTGAGCAAATACATTCTACGACATCAATGTCAGGATTGGATTCATGTGGTTTTCCAGGCAACCACTTATCGCTATCAACTTTAATTTAATTTGTGTTAAAAAAACCTTTAATTTGAGTGCAAAGTTTCAACTACCAACTACTTTCTGAACACCATAAGCGCGATATTTTTATTGCGTGTTCTTTACTCATTAAATCCCAATCACTCCATGCACCTTCTTATCTCTCTTGCCAAATAATTAGGCCCCGTTCATTTCCTGTGCTAAACTTTGGATTTTTTTGTGAGGAAGATTTTTAAGTTTCATGTAAATATTTTTTATATAAAAGTTTTTCATCCGATCTTTTTTAATCAAAATTTTAAATTTATAGTAGTCAAATCATTCGTTTATGCACAGTTTACCATAAAAACCAAATAATCTTTAAACGCTTCAATATCAACCAATAATCTAGCCTAGTAGGTTGAATTTTACGCTTGCTTTGAAAGATGATTATTTTACACATACGTTACTATAGCACTTCTCAAATCCTGGATGTAAAGTAAGATAGTAAAATCTACTTAAAGACGGTGAATTTGAAATGAAATACGAAGAAAGGCAAGGTCGATAAATATTGCTTCACCGGTACAGACTTACATGGATACATGACGTGGAGAGAGCCATGCATGCATGCATACACAGCACTCATACAGGCCACTTATTTGGGCACACAGACACGCGCAAGGCTGCAGAGAAAATCAAGCAACACAAGCTGAACGCCGGGGTCCCACGTGTCAGCCTCTGACGCGTTGAGGCCGGAGTCCTTAGAAACAGTAACACGCATGAAGAAAAAGACAAATTATTACACACACAGAGGATCGACGACGGCCGCCGGCGAGGTCGACCGTCGACGATATGATGGAGGGATCAGATCAGCCGAAGAGGTGGTGCTTCTTCTCGCCGCTGGCCTCCTCGGCGCTCTTGTGGTCCTTCTTCTTCTCGTGGTGCTCGTGGAAGGCGTAGCCGCCGGCGCCGACCGCCGCCGTGGCCGCGATCTCCTCCGTAATCTTGTGCCTGTGCGCGTTCTCCGGGTCCTTCTTCGCCTCGTGCTTCTCGTACTACATGTACACGACGATTAGTTAGCTTGATTAGTTCTTTAATTTCTTAGCAAATTAATTAAGGTGGTGTTGAATTTTCGGTTAGTTGATCAGAGTGATTTACCAGGGCGAAGGCGCCGGCGGCGAGGGCGCCGGCCTCGCCGAGGTGCTGCTTGTGCTTGTGCTCCTTCTCCTGCTTGTTGTAGCTCTCGTACTCGTCCTGGCCGGTGGTGATCACCTCCGTGGTCACCGTCTCCGCCGTGTACCCTCCCTCGCCGTACTCTCCGACGGGCCTCTCCTCGTTGTCCTTCTTGTGGTGGAAAAGGTGGTGGTGGTGTTTCTTCTCCTCCGCCATGGCTAAGTTCCGCAGGCTAGCTAGCTAGCAAGTACTAACAATATGTGATGACACAAGTGACAGTAGGACAGACGAATATGGTGGCTTGCTTGCTTACTGGCATCGTCCTACTGGCCGCCGGCTTTTATAGGCGGAGGTCGCCGTTAAACTGGATGGTTAGAGCTTAAACTAACCGTATGGGTAAAGCTAACTAATCCGGTGTTAACTCTGATTAATTAATCAATCAAATGCATTATTGAATGATTAATTCGTGGAATGGGCCTTAATCGAGACGTAGTAATTGCACCGATCCACGTACGTACACGCCGCGAGCGGACGATGGACGGTGCGGCCCACCGACCACCACTACTGCACTGCACCTGCTTGGGAAGGGGTTGTGTTTTATGTGGGGCCCACCTGGGTGACAAAAAGTTGTTTTGGCATGTGTCGGCAGATCGGTGTGGTGCAAGTCGTTGGGTACGCGGAGCAGCGTCAGTGTGTGCGGGATGAACCGGGACGGGATTTTTGTTTGCGTGAGGTAGCGACGATTCGATGAATCGGCACCCGATAAAAGCCGGCACGGCAGCAGCTCAACTAATCAGGCTTCTACCGAGCCAGCTGAGACTGAGACCCAAGTATGTATCCCAGGATGCATCAGATGGCAATAATACGGTCCTTGTGGTGGTGATGACGATGAATTAATCGGACTAAAGCGATCCAGCCCAACTACTTTTGGAACATTTTTACAACCAGTGAAATTATCTTTAGTGTCATTTTTATGCAATCGATACATAGGAATAAAAATAGCTATTTTTAATTTCGATTCAATTGACCTATAAAAGTATTTTTCTATATTATATAAGTTGTTAATGGATAGTCCTTACATAATTTGTCGAGATGAGTTCTTGGACGGGGGTGGAGTCAACGGCAGCGTCGTGTGTGCTACGGCAGCCTTGATGAAAAGACGGACGTACAGCAACGTCAGTGTGAATGAGGTCGACTTAGAGGACAACAGCAAAGAGCCAACAAAAACGTAACAAGAGGAATTAAATCAGAGAAGACAAAGGTACATATAACATTTTTTTTTAAGAACAGGTTATATAACAACCTGTATTTTTTCCGCTCGGCCAAAATATTTTTAGTTCTAGTTAATATTAATAATCAGGACTAAATATACATTATTAAGTAAAAAAAAGTTTTACGTTCGGCTAAAATATCTTTAGTACCGGTTGTTTTGTACAATGGTTACAAAAGATTTTGAAGCGGTTAAAATAAGGTACAAAATTTAAAAAACATAAAAAGTGTGAAAAATAATTTTAAAAACCAAAAAATTGTAGGATAAATAAATTTAAGAAAAAAACTAGCATAAATAATTTTAAAAACTTTAAGGTAAAAAACTTATGTTCTAATTTTCTATTCCTTTTCCTCTATTTTTCTATAATTTTCTTTTATTTCCTAATTTTTTAACTTTTTCCTTTAGTTTTGCTATTATGAAATACTCTTAATATTTCTATATTACCTCTATTTTTATGATTAACACATACTCTTATTTTTCTCAAAATTTTATTTTTTCTCATCTATTTTTATATAGAGAATAAGATATAATACAATATCTTAACCATACAGAGGATAAAGTTGCTAATATTATTTTAAGCCTTAACGAGTACTAATAGTTAACATTGATATAATATAATATAATATATTCAACAATTAGTAACAACAACTGGTACTCTTTGTTACTGGTGCTAATTGTGTTATGAATTTATTTGGTGACAATAAGATTTTATTTACATTTACAAATCATAGAATGAAACAATTCATTCATAACGGAGTCACTCTATTTTCAAGTCAGATAAATACGTACACCAAGTTTTATCTAGATAAAACTTATTTATTTTCTTACTATGTCATCAATTTAACCTATATAGCATCTTGTTTAATAAGATTAAAACTCTAATAAAATTAGCATAGGAAGGGCTTAATCACAGCCGTACAGTTGGGTGGTTAATTTGGAGCCACACACGGTTTTCCTTGTACCGTCTGAACTAATGGTTCTAGTGTAAATGACAATTAACCGTCTAAGACATTCTGTTATATCACAGAGTTTTTAGTTGACTTGTATGAGTTGAACCATCTTTAGTAAGATTTCTACGTAGTTTGTACTTGACTTGTACGAGTTGATCCATCTTTGGTAATATTACTACGTTCCAAAAGAGCCTAGGTTAAGATTCCGAATAAAAATGAGACGAAAAATATACTGTTTTTATTTCTAACCAAGTTGTACTTGATTTTAATGACACTCAGCTATTTCAATGGATACGGCTATATCTTTTTGACAAAATGTTCGTTGCCTATGGTTGAAGTAATTGCCGTCCATTGGTGTGGAAAAAAGGGTCCGGATCTGCTAAAGAAATGATAAACAAAGTAGATAATAGTGCTTTAAAGTGATTGACGAGTACTGAGATTGCGATATATGTCGACGAGTGACTTGAAATAATCCCAATGGATTTTTCTATCCATGGAATATACTTATGTTTGGTGAGATGATCTTACAATTGGTCCAGCTGATATAGATAATGGAGGGTATAGGCCTACAGAATCAACTGTAATAATGTGATCATCCTCTCATTCTTTTGTGGCTTAATTAATTATAGACAGCTTGTATTATATACATGTGGCACAAATTAAAGCAGAACTAAAAGGTCAAAACATCGTAAGTGACATCATGTATGTATATCAGCACGTACTAGCTAGTACACAAGTTTGGACTTTGGGGAGACCAAATTAATTAGTTGACATGCTTTTTTTACCATGGATAAGTTTGGAGATTGTTAAAGTTAATTTAATTATTCGTGCACTTCTCGACCGATGCTACGACAAGTCTCTACGAGTGAAGTACCACGTTATTCCTTTTTTACTTATCGTTTTGGATATCTAAACGGTTTCCAATGCATGTGTTTTATTATTAATTTTTCTAATTACATATTCATAAACTTATAAAAAAATATATAAAGTGTTTTTAATGACAAATATATTAATGTTATTTTCATATATTAAATCGTACTATTAATATTTTTAATCTATTAATGATTTAAAAGTTTAAGGCTTGATTGTCCGTATTTTAGGATAGCATTCTTTTGATAACGGAGGTAGTAATTAGCATGCGTTGTATTTTTATTTCCTCTTGCATGTTTTTTTGCCCTTTGGCAAAGGTGTATATTATAGACGCAGATCAGTAACCAGAAAGTTGTCGGCCACTTGGATAAGAACCAAAAATATCTTCATTATGCGATCAGGATGTAGATGTGTTTTATGGAGTTGACTCGTCTCCTATCATAAACAATATTAGTTGTAGTAACTCTTAAGCTATATGCAAAAGTATACACGTGGCCTGAAATAATTCATTCATGTATTGCATTATTGGAGCCATATCCCCCCATAAATAATCAAGCAGGAAAAGGTACATAGTACCACTACTATGTTACCTGTGATCTAGGTCAGGTTATAATTAAAATTTGCATCGTCCATGACACGAATTGTTAATCTGAGCAACGTAGATGGTTGGTTATATAGCTAATTTGACTATTTGGATTATATGGTCTGCTCTTTAAAAAAAATAAATTGTACTCGCACGTATTTCCTCTAATTTATGATATCTTTTCATATTTACAAAAAAAATTTAAATAAGATAAATGGTCAACATACTGTAACATCTCAATTTTTCTCATGTTTAAAACCTATTTTGATTATAAATTTTATTTTTAAAATTTGTTTTTTATTCAAACCTTGGTCCTTGCGCCATTAAAAATCTCAAATCTTCATCCAAAATATTCTAAAACATTAGAAGTATAGTTTATATACAACTTAATTTAATATTCCTCCCAAAATACAATTCTCTAAGTTCCTATGAAATAACAAAAAATACAACTTCTTTAGGCCCTAGCTCTCTCTATCTCTCCGCCCAACCCCTTTTCCTACTTCTTTGGCCCAACTCCTATTTCTCCCCCTAAACAGATCAATCCACCACCTTCTTTCATCTAGTCAACACCTTTTTCTTTCTAGCCTAACCTATCGATAATCTAGCCTAATTCTTTTCACCCAACTCGCCAATCCAACTGGCCTAGCTCTAGCAACTGAGTCAACCAACCACATGATAGGCATCGCCATCACACACATGACCTGTCGTGCGCCATGGCAGTACCACACCACACCATGCTGACAACCACAATGAGCCAGCTATCCCTATGTCATGCCAAGTCACACAACTACCACCCAATCACCTCATCCTCATGAATCCTGTTGCTTGTAGGCTAGGGTCGACGACCCCACTACCTCTCTATAAGTGCATAGCGACACATTATCGCCCTCATCGCCCTATGTTGACCACATTGACATCGCCCAAGCCATTGTAGTGTGCCACCTCACTAGCCCCTGTGATGTCTAGGCCAAGGACACTTACCAACTTGCTCTAGCCACACATCCCCTCATCCTTCCTTCCATGTGCCATCCTCGTTACTTTCGTCAGCCACAGTGGCTAGACAGTCCTACTGGCTGCCACCTTCTTGCCAAGTGCCAACCGTGGCTACTAGAAGCCACCCCGCACCTCCTACCTCCCCTTTTCCCTTGCACAACCTCAAGCATCCATCGCCACTACCTTGCTCCGCCTATCCACCCACCACTATCACCATAACCACCAACCGCCGCCATCGAAGCCCTCTATCAAGTCAGGCGAGCATTATGTCAAACACCCGGCACGCACCCAATGGGGCTCCACTTCGTCCAAGCAATCATGCCCTTCCACCCTTGCTAACCACTGGTTCTTTCCCTCCCAGAGCACCACCAGATCACCGCCGCCTCCTCTAGCCTATTGGAACAACTACCACGCCAGGTTGACTCGATCCTACACAAGTGCTGCTCATCCAACCGCCTTTTGCCGCATCCCCTGCCTTTGACACGGAGAGCCATCTTCATTGAGCTCTACCGCTGCTCCCCTGCGTTTTCATCCACCACCGCGTTCTCTTCACCCACCATCACTCGCCTCCCCGCATCAGCCTCTTCTTCGGTGTGGCCAAGAAATAAAAGAGAGAAGGGAGGAGAAAGTAAGAGAGAGAAAGGAGTAGGGAATGAGAAGAATAGAAGAGAAGATAAAATAAGGGAAGAAAAAGAGCAGTGAGAGATTGACAGGCAGGACCCACATGGGTCCCACATACCTTAATCAAGCTTTGTACAGTAATGTCCCTCCTAATTCCCTCTATTGTCTCTATGACATGTGGGTCTACCATGGTTAATCCTAGAGTCACTTACAGGTAGGACCTACTTAAGCATCGACCACGCACTCTATCAACCGCTCCAGAGTCACTGACCAGTGGGCCCTATTCGCCTGGTCCTCTATAAATCTACCAACAGAGACCTTGTTCACCCACTTCTCTGGTTGCATGTGCATACTCTCGGTCCACGTGATCCGTGTTACTGACCATCGGGATCCGCATGTTGATCCATTGACTATGAGCCTGGTCTACCACTCCACCTTACCATACACTCGCTAGACTCGGTTTACCATGAACCAACACCCCTATGTCTATAAGAATAAACTCTTTTTTCCTTTGGACATAAATTCAATAAAAATTCAAAAATCAATATCTTGCAAACCCGTAACTTTGTTTGAGACTATTCAACTTTCAGAATTTTTCTAAAAATGATATCTACCTAATAGAACCAATAATTTTATCTTTTATAGCTAATTTATTAGCTTTTGTGTTAATTTGCTCCTTTTTATGTGTAATTGCCAAGCCTAAGGAAGATCCAGATGTTGTTCAAGGCGAGAAAGAACCATCGTAGGACCAAGGCAATCCACCTTCGATCATATTGACTTCTATATGTGTAAAATTATGTTGTTTGTAAATATGTATGCTTGGATTACACGTTAAGATGTTTGGCCTCGGTTTGAGATTACATAGGAAATTGAAACAACTTGCCCTTGATATCCCCACAATTGATGCGCTGGCATCTACCTTATGGGTATGATTGCCGAACTAGTTGGCTTAGCTTTGTTGCGGTTGTAAAATGTGTGGGAAAACATGGATTTCAACCTAATATTTAAAACCCGATACTTTGTTTCGATGTTTTTGTAAAATAAAGATATATTGTGAACCCTGATGATATATATGCTGAGCCTGTGTAATTTGGCTATGTGTTATCGATCGATTTTTTTGTGAATTTTATTCGAGCATTTTACAATATAATCGCACGGGTATTATAGGATATGTGGACATCTTATGTGCTAGTGGTTGAGTACTATATACTTTTCTCCAAACTTATAATAGGTAGTAATTCAGTAACTTATCGATGCCATCATTGACAGTTTACTTGAAAATCAATTTGAATGGGCTGAATGCTTTTCACTTGCTGCACGGGAAGAAATGGACGAACAGATGAAGATTCACAGGATTGTACTGAAATAGCTGATCACTACTTTAGATATAGTGACCTAGCTAAGAGGTCATTAGCGTGCACAAAGTTAATAGCTAAAAGTCAAAGCTAGCTAGCTAGCATGTTTGCATCAACATATCTTTATCTTTGAATATTTCGATTATATTTTCTGGCGGGCATTATGTTTTATCATACATATATATAGCCTATTGTTCTTCTTGAAAACGAAACATACCAATCTAATTAATTAATTAATTAATCAGCACGTTAAAATCTTTTGGTTTTCCTTTAATTTTGGCGCAAAATAATTTATCTTCAGTGAAGTGGCCAGTCGATGTCAAACAAGCTAGACCACACAAAAAATCAAGCATGCTAGCTTTTTTTCAGACAGACCAGCTAATTATGTCCACATGAACTTCAATTTCACCACTAATCTTTTTAATCTTCAGGTCGACTTCTATCTAAAAGAAAATTGTACTACTTCTCTGTTGCATTTTATAAGAACGTGTACTGCATGTCTGAACACATGCATACTACTAGTTTTTTTTTTCTCTGGCTGTAACTTATAATTAGATGGTGTCTCATCTGGGCCGGGGGGTGTGGTGGATAACTTCTCAAGTGATGATAATGTTGACTCAACTTGTTATACTCTAATCTGAATCTGAATGGATGATTAAGCAGAATAATGACGCTGCAAGGACGAAAGCAACAGATTAACAAAACCACGATCATTCTATGAGCATGTACATATACATGTGCATGCACGCTTTCCATCCAAAACAATCAAAAGCTGGGATCCAATCAATGCAAGTACCCGGCCCATGATAGCAGATCTTTCAACATATATAATTTCGAAAAATCTCTTAATAATGCGAGTATATGCATATATTATTGTATTTTGCAACCACTCCACTGATTATTTTGGATAGATGAGCTTAATTTTAGCCCTACAACATATGATGCAGTTTGATTATGGTGCCCAGAACTGGCGGAGTGATGAGTGGGATGCACATGTCTCAGACCAAGTCTGCTTGTCCCTGCACGGCTGCACATGGATGTCGATGGATGACAAAAAAATTAGCAATTAATATAGGGTAAGTAATTTTTTAAGGTAATAATATGTACACTCACCTATACGGGCGTATAAGCGCACATTCTACCTATAAAAACTTTTTTAAAAACTCGACACATCACCATAAAATTAATTATAAAACGAACATTTTATGAATTAAACTATGATGGTAGGTTTCACCGTAACAAACTAAGCAATTAACTGTAGCTCAGTTCATAATCTAGGGTGAGTCAATTGAGTGCACGTAGCAAGTAAATGAGTACATGAGAGGATATCTAGCTTATATTTATCCCGTACGCATTTGTTCGATTAATATGAATTATATTGTGGAAAATTTACGATGGAAAGACACAGTTGTTTAGATTGGTAAATGCACATCACTTTAGTCCAATTTTAATTAACGGCAGGTCAGGAGTACACTTATGAAATAGACCGAGGACTAATTAACGCGATCAAAGATACGAGTGGTAATGTCGAAAAGAAGCAAGTCATGTAGTCAGTATACTAATATATTTTATGACCCTCTCCAAAATCCATAGTTAATTTGATTAGATGATAAGGATATTATATAAAACTAGTGTATTAGGATACTGATGACACTTATAATTCTATTTTCTATATTAGCCCCTAAGATGGGCATTGTGCAGACAGATGGTGGTGATGGGCTTAAATCTGTGAAGAAAAATCATAACAAAAAGAAAGGAAGACATGAAGCTGGCACTAGGCCCCAAGGAATGCATGAATCTACGTCGTTGCATAAGACAAATAGAGGTTCAGCTAGTAGCATAATGGTCTGAATCCGGATGTATATGTGTCCAACACAGGCCACATCAACTAATGCTTGAATTTTTAAGAATAATTGTAGATACAAAGTTTTTTACATGTCTCCTTTTGTAATTAACCATGAAAAGGGAGTTGAGCGGTAAAAGTGATTTAAAACCCCCTAAAATTTATATTAAAAAATATAAGTATCAAAATCAGCTTTGTTTCGAAATTTGCTATGAGACAAGAGTACATGGTCTAGCATCTAGAAGACTAGAACAAATGTTCATTTTGTTATCCGTATGGTATGGTGCTCAAGATATAATTGGACAGACACACAAAGGGTGAGCAGACATCAAATAGAAGGATGTAATAAGTATTTACTACATATTAGGCCATTTGCAATACAGTGATATGAGGGGTGGTAAAAAGTAAAAAATTCTTAGCTTTGCTGGTAAAAAGTTAAAAAAAAGATTGGTACTTGACCTACATATTTTTGGGGTTTTGTAAAAGTATTCACAAAGAGATGTCAATGATTGGATGTAATTTTATCTTCTGCAAGTGCTTAATTAATTATTCATTATTTATCATCTGCCTGTGTTTGATTAATTGCTTTGTTGAGAGCTGTTCCTAGCACCTATTGATTCCATTCATGCAGATTCAAGTATTTACTCACTTTTAACAAGATATGGAACCCTCATGAATTTTTTTAGACGGGTAGCCCTCATGAATTTGGAGAGCCATCATTGTTCATATTGAATGAATAGTGTAAGATTTGGAGTATTCGCATGTTCAACAAAAAGTTTGCATATGTGCCTAAAAAAACAAATTTGCATTATGTGCCTTTTTGTTTTATTCAAGCAGCACTGCAGCTGGGTCAGCCGGTCAGCTAAAGTTCAGAATTGCAATTCCACCACTCGCGCCAAGAACTCGAAGATGGCATCGGATTCAAGCCCCAAGAAGGTGAAGGTGTGTGTGGTCGGCGCCGTGGTGGCGGGGCTTGCGGCGGCGCGGGAGGGACACCACGTGACGGTGCTCGAGCAGGCCGGCGGCATCGGCGGGCAGTGGCTGTACGGGTCGGCTACCGACGGCGCCGACCCGCTCGGCGTCGCCGGCGTTCACAGCAGCGTGTACGCCTCGCTCCACCTCATCACCCCAAGGGAGCTCATGGGCTTCTCCGACTTCCCGTTCCGCCCCAGCGCCGACGGCGCCTGCGACGCGCGGCGGTTCCCCTGCCACGCCGAGTTCCTCAGGTACATTAGGGACTTCTGCGACGTGTTCGGGCTCATGGACGTCGTCAGGTTCAACACCAGGGTCCTCCGCGTCGCCGCCGCGCCGCCGCGCAACGAATGGCTGCGTTGGACGGTGAGAAGCAAGCACGGAGAGGTGGTGACGGAGAAGGTGTTCGACGCCGCCATCATCGCCGTCGGCCACTACTCCCAGCCGAGGCTCCCAACCATCGACGGGATGGACAGGTGGAGGAAGAAGCAGCTGCACAGCCACTCTTACCGCGTCCCGGCCTCCTTCCACGGTGAGGCGGTAGTGATCGTCGGGTGCGGCATCAGCGGCAAGGACATTGCCCTGGAGCTCCGCCGCGTCGCGAAGGAGGTACACCTCAGCGTCAAGTCAACTGC
Organism: Oryza coarctata; assembly: GCA_030770085.1. NCBI lineage: Eukaryota > Viridiplantae > Streptophyta > Magnoliopsida > Poales > Poaceae > Oryza > Oryza coarctata. The sequence goes on from CM061483.1 coordinate 2,251,062, forward strand.
GGAGGCCATGTCGTCGCCGGCGATGTCCAAGATGCTTGCCAGGCACGACAACCTCCACCTCCGCTCGCAGATCGTGCGACTGTGCGAGGACAGCACGGTGGTGTTCGCCGACGACGTCGTGTCCTGCACCGGGTACACCTACTCCTACCCGTTTCTAGACACGGGCGGGTAGGTCACCATCGACGACAACCGCGTCGAGCCGCTGTTCGAGCACGTGTTCCCGCCATCGCTCGCACCGTCGCTCTCATTCGTGGGCATACCGGCGATGGTGCCGGTGCAGCTGTTCTACGAGGCGCAGGCGAGGTGGGTGGCGCAGGCGCTGTCCGGCCGGAGGGCGCTGCCGTCGTCATCCGAGATGCTCCGCGCCGCCGAGGAGTACGTCCGCGGCAGGGAGGCCGCCCGCGTGGCAAAGCGGCACACGCACGCCACCTTCGATCTGGACTACGGCGAGCGCACCTGCGGCTTCCCGCGGATGAAGGCGTGGAAGAAGGAGCTGATGTGGTCGTCCATCCTCGCCATTCTCGACGACGTCGAGACCTTCCGCGACAACCTCCACGACACAGACGTCGTCATCGACGGGCTTTGACGGAACGGCTGGATCCCCATGGTGGCGCAGCCACCGCAGTTAGGAGGACGTCGGCGAATGCGTACAGTCCAATGGCCGCTTGACTGGGCTAGAAATGATTGGTCTGGGTGTGCACGTTGCATTGCACACGATAAAGTGCGACCAAATTCTGCATGTGGCTGCAATAGTGCAGCTGCATTCGTCCTCAGTGAATTCAGCTTAATAATAGTACAGAATTTAATTTCCTTTCAAGAGCATCATCTAAGAAAATAAAGATGGTAATGCTCGTTCCAAGTCATGCTTTACCGACAGTATGCATGAGTGAAGGTTGATTTTTTTTTTGGACGGAACACGCACGAGCATATACACTACCACATACATAAACTGTACGAGTTCCTTGACCCTAATCATTTCAACTTAATTTTTAGATAATAGATAAAAATCCGGTCTTTATAGATATCAAATTCAGTTTAATACTACTAAGGTTGGAATCAACTAGAAAATGGTCAAACAGTTTTCTCAACCACACTTGTTTTACAGGAAATTTTCTAAACCATACTTGTATAGGGAGCATGCTAACTGTAATCCAAACTGGATACTTGCAAATGCCAATCACTGACAGATTCATGCAAAGCAGAGGTTGCATACTGGACAATTTATTTCCAAGTTCTTTTTTTTATTATTACATCGAGATCGTGTTCGAGTGGTCGTCTGCGCGCGCACGAATAAATTAAGCAGCCGCCGGCGCCGACGCGGGAACGACGGAAGAACCGTTGGTGGACGGTCGGCGGGGCGTGGGGGTCGCCGCTCGTCACCACCGACCTCGGCATCACAGTAGTGGTGGAGGATGTTGGCCTCCTGCACGGTGAAGCCGACGGAGGCGAGCATGGCCGGCCAGAAGTGGCGCGTGACGGTGCAGATGACGACGCAGCAGTCGGGGCCGAGGTCGGACTTGCCGTTGATGAAGAAGAGCACGATCTCGACCGCAGCTCCGTCACTGTGTTCCAGCATTCCATCATCCACCGGCCGCAACCACCTCCTTTCCCTTCCTCGGTCGCCGCCGCCGCCATCCCGTCGAACGCCACGAGTAACCGCAGCCGCTCCACCAGCGACGGCGCCGCAGCAGCAGTAGTTCCGGCCGAGCCACGGAGGCGGCGAGGAGCGCGGCGACGACTACGAGCTTCACGGTGCGCGCCGTTGGTGATGAGAGCTGTTGTAATTAAATCGGGATTCGGCCTCACAAAACTTACTCTATGTCACTCAATCTATGAATATCTGAAGTTTTCTGATCAGCGTGATGCCTGGTATAAAGCATAGATAAATCAGAAATTAACTTAATTACCTATACAAGATATATAAGTTAATGCACATAAATAGACTTTCTATTATATCACTGTAAGTATTACTTACATGTGATGCTATTATAGACAAACACATTACAGGAATTAAAAACAACAAACGACAATTAAGTGAAAGCTATAACGGAAAGCAACTTGAGATTCGAAGCATTAGGCACAATAGCTATAGCTAGGGGGCTAATTTATTTCACAGACATGACTTAGTAAATAGGACTGAAAGCATAAAAATTCTCTATGCTCTAGCTGCTCCTATAGGAACTCTTCGACGAATATGTCGATATCGTCTTTTTCATACTCTCTATATATAAACAAGGGTGATTACTTTATGTACTCATCGAGACAGAGGAAAAGATGGCATGTTTGTCTTAAAAAGGGAAGAAAATAGCTTTTTTCTTGAAAAAAATTATTTTTTAAAACACTAGTGAGAAAATTTTAGTTGTCGGAAAGAGACTCATACCTCAATTTATTCTACAAGTTATTTTGCAACAACTTATCATAGCGATTATAGGTTATAGCAATATTTAATATTTTCTTAGCTTTTTTCTTTATTAACTCATTTTTGTTTTTTTAGTAATTAACACATAATTAAATATTATCTCTTAACTATTTCTCATAGGCACTACAGCACTATGGTGGCAACAAACACCTAAGGTCACAAAAACCTATTTCCAACCACAAAGGTTGACTGTCTACTACACAGGTGGACTCTGAAAACGGTTTTATCCTAACAAGTGTGTTTACAAATTTTTTAAAAAACAAAACTACGCTATGAGAAACACATCATATCCGTCCATAACCGTATGCATATTTGTTTAAACAATTTAGCTAAACTCTGCAAAAATTGTACGATTTACTCACACGTCATGAACTTTTGTCTTCATATGATATGTGCTAATCAAACACGGTTGGTAAAATACGGCTCACTACAAGGCTTTTTCAAAATTAACCCTTAAATACCTCATATCACATAGTTGAGTCAAATTTCTCAGATCTGAGTATTAGATAAATATCATGCCCTCATTTACTCAGGACACACCGGGAATGTCTCCTAAATCTATTCAATCGTCTTAAAAGAGGCTAGAGCAACACTCATCTCAGGTAGTATGATCCATGATACTATCTTCTGATCCCAACGTTTCACAATTATTGACATATAAGATTTTTATATGATAACTAATTACTTATGTATGGCTGTAATGTAATATGTTTAGATGAATTTACTAAAGAAATCGGTTCTTAATGATAATATGTAGCCAAGTCACGAAGGCATTGATTTCACATTATCTAGGTAATATAAACCATTTTTTTACAAATATACTGACATCACATCGGATTTTAAGTAAAGTTTAAAAGTCCCAAGTTTCCATATGACATCCCAATCGTAAGCGGGCTAAATAACTATCACGGTAATCACATCTAAGAGATGGCAATACCAACGAATATTTGGTAGAGTTAACAAGGATGAAAATCATCAATATCCTACATAATATAAATGTAACTACTAAGAAGGTCCATCAATTTCATGTGAACCAAGGCCAAGCATAATTAAAGTATTAACAAAGCAATGCATTTTCAGAAACAAAGTAATCCGTACATATAGGTTCAAAATGTTCAAAAATGTATTATCTTGGTGCGCAGCGGTTCCTGCTGCGACGAAATTTGGCATGAACACTCATTCGATCATGACCTCTATATATGAGAAATACAAGCATTACATAGAGTACCATTAAAAATAATAATGCCATTGTGTAGAGCAGGATTTAAAAAATAAGACTTAAATGGGTCAAATGGAGTTACAGATAAAAGGATTTTAATTTTTTAAGTTTAAATGATTTTGTGGAAAGGAAAAGGGATTTATTTAACTCTGAAAAGTATATTCCAAAGAATATACTCTCGGTGGCTGATAGGTAGGGTCCATGAGTCGAAAAAGAGGGAGGAGCATAGGCTTTGCGCTCGGGGGTGGCCAACGAACTGAGTGGGCTAAGGCCTATAGCTTGTAGGCATGTTTTTGGTCGGCCCATGATAGGGTAGGGGAGACGATTCAGACTTGGTTCATGGGTGGCTCAAAAGGGTACACATGGGTCCTATCTATTTCTCTCTTTTTCTTTTCTTCTATTTTTCTTCTTCTTCTTTCTAGTTCACTAGCTTGCTCTTTGGTTGGCCTTCCTTGTGTGAGCGCGATGGGCAAGGGCAACGGTGGTGCTCCGAAGGTGGTCAGGCATGGTGAGCGATGATGAGCGCTCCTGGACGGTGCTAGAGGGTGAGGCAGCGATGCTAGGAGGTAGGTGCAGCTAGGGCTTGCACAGCCCGACATGGCGGCCTATGTAGCAAACAGTGGTGTTCTGGAGGCCTAGGGAAAGCGGCACCACGGCATGGGTGGCAACAGTGACTTGGAGAGCGGGGGTTCAAGGGAAAGGAAGATGACGGCTACCTTCTGCCACGGAGAGCGATAGTGGCGACAATGGTGCCAGTGGTGCTACTCTATTCGTGTGACCGATCAGGCTCAGTGAAGTGGAGAAAGCGGTCTGGAGGTGAAGCAGTGGCTCAGGGAAGGACAAAGCCAACAATGGCAGTTGGCTGGGTTTTATTTGTAGTTGTTTTCACTGCTTTGTGACAATTAGTGACGATGAGCATCCTTGCAGCACCGTAAATCATGCGAAGTACTTGATCGGTCTTCTGTAGTTGTCACAATGGGTGCGGCGCTACTTCGTGTCATCTTCGCTTGGTCGGTCTCTCATCGCTTGTGGTATGAGATTGGAGAAGTGTCAAGCATGTGCTTGGATATGACCAATAAACCATGAAGTATGCACGTAGCATATTTGTCTTGCTCGACTAGGTTCTTGCTATCTCCTAGTATGAGTAGTATGAGTAAGTGCTTCATGTGGGTAGAATGATGGTGGATACATGCACGGGTGATGGTGGGTGATGATGGTTGAGGCATGCATGTAAGTTTGTCTGCTACTTGGCTAGTTTTTGAGTAGAGGAGAATAGGTTCACATGTAGGCTCTTAGGTGAAAAATAAATGCATGCAATGATATACTGTGTTGACTTGAGATAAAATAAAATGATGGAGGGGAGCTACACAGTGCTCAGTTTAATTTTACTAGAAAAGATAACGGGGCAAAATATGATGTTGCTATTTGAAGAGATGGAAAAGGAAAGATTGGGAGAGAACCCTAGCTTTTGCCGTTTTCTTTTGCACGTGATTAAATTCAATGCGAATATCTTAGGCGGTCTATGGAGACATTAAAATATGAAGAAAAATATTTACCAAGCGGTTGAGGTCTAAAAAGTGAAATTTAAATTTCTCAGACATACATGAATTTATTTGGTATAGTCAAAATTTCCAAAGTCAAAAAATTGATCCCGGGGATTTTATAGATTTATGGTTTTGAAGGTGAAAACATGATTTAATGGCACTGTCAAACAAAATTTTGAAATTAAAATTTTAGAAAAATATCGAGTGTTATAGCCAGCTACACTAAACTGATGAACTTAACTTCTAACAAACGAAAGTGGCGAGACTACAAAATTTAGAGAGTGACTTGGTGTTGCGAATGTGCGACTTTTGATCAGTTCTCTTTAATTATTTATACCCTGAACCTTAGGGATTAGTTACAAAAGAAAAACTAACTTCACCTCTACTGCGATCCAATTTGACCGCGTCATCCCACGATCAATTAGCAACTATGGTAACTACTTAACTGAAAAATGAAAACAACGCTAAAGAATATGACTTAGTGATCGATTCACACCGTGAACATAGCATGACAGATTATTTTGTAAATAAAGCATGCAAACAACAACTAGATTATCTATCAAACACCCCCTAATCTTGTTGCTTCAACTCGATAATGCTGATCTTCCCACAAATCTCATGAAATTTCACCCATCCAAGCGACTTCATTAGGATGTCAACAATCTGATCTTTAGTTCTCAAGTACTCCAACTCGATTTCCTTCTTCTCAATAAATTCACGTATGAAGTGAAACCGAGTATCAATGTGTTTGCTTCTATCATGCAACGCTATGTTCTTGCTTAGTGAAATTGCTGACTTATTATCAACCTTGAGCACCACACACTTCTTCACCCTTCCACACAAGTCAGAAATTATCTTGAGCAACTAGATTCCTTAACAAGCTGTTGTAGTTGCTGTTATGTACTTAGCTTCACAAGATGAAACCACAACCTTCTGTTTCTATGATTGCCAAGTAATCATACTTTTTCCCAAGGCAAAGAAAACTCCTGAAGTGCTCTTTCTATCATCCACATCCCTTGCCATATCACTGTCACAAAACCCAATTAGAGTTGGTTCCTTAACCATCCTCTCATACCAATACTCCCAATTGATTATTTCTAATCTAACAGTAGCCAGGTGCTTAGATGTAGGTTTATCCATAAAATCAACTCAAGTACCCAACAGAGTAAGCCAAGTCAAGTCTGCTATTTACAAGGTACCTGAGGCTATCTATGATGCTCTTGTAATTTGCTGCATCCACAAGAGGGGCACTGCTTTCCTTGCTCAACTTCAGTATGGCCTCCATTGGAAATTGATAGGGATTACACCCCTCTATTCCATAATTCTTTAGAATACTCAATGCATAGGCTCTCTAGTACAAGCTAATTCTCATGGAATTTTGTCTCACATCCATCCCAAGATAAAAACTCAACAATCCCAAATCACTCATGTTTAACACCTTATGCATCTTGAGCTTGAATTTTTGAATATCTTTAGCCATTGAGCCAGTGATGATTAGGTCATCTACATACACCACCACAATTAAGATTTTAGTCCCTAATCCTCTCTTGTACACAGCATGTTCATGGGCATTCTTGTCAAACCCCATTTGCAATAATGTTGCATCCAATTTGGCATTCCATGCCCATGGCACCTGCCTCAACCCATACAAGGCCTTGTTCAGCTTTATCACCTTGCTTTCTTTACTAGCAACTTCAAAGCCTTGTGACTGTGACACATACATCTCTTCCTCCAATTCTCTAATTAGAAATGTAAATTTGACATCCATATGGTGTACCTCTCAACCATCATTTGTAGCAAGTGCAAGAAGTAACCTTTATGTTTCAATTCTTATAACTAGAGCAAAAGCTTCCTTAAAATCAACTTCTTGTTGTTGCACATATCCTTTCACCACCAATCTAGCTTTATGCTTCACAACTTTACTGCTCGGGTTCCTTTTCAGCTTGAATACCCACTTGAGACCGATGGTCCGCTGACCTGCTCGGAGACAAGTAAGTTGCTAGGTGTCATTCTCTTTAATCTATCGCACCTCTTCCATCAACGCTGCTCGCCATCAATGCTCCTTCTCCGCATCAACGAAGTTTTTTGGCTCATATGTAGCAAGCAAACATAAACTAGAATACTAAAATTCTCAAAGCGATCTTGTGTTATTGTTGAGGTCGATGACGGTGCAATATCTCCATGGTGCCTCATCGGAGGGTTGCGAAGCATCTGAGGGTGGTGTGGAGAATTCCACTAGAGGGGTTGGTCTAGTAACCATGGTCGCAAGGGTCACCGGTGGTAACGAGTCATTAGACTCATGCCTCGGCGTCATGAGCTCCGACGTCGCGACATCCCACGCTCTATAGCACTGTTCACCGTATGGCACTGAATGAAATGAGTATGACACAGTAAACAAATCATTGGAATTCCCAATGGTCTCCACACCTACATTCTCCTCCTAGTTCCATCTGCCTTGCTTATCAAAAATCATATCCCTCGTCACCTAGACACTATTGGTCACCGGATCAAACACTTGGTATGGCTTGCTTCCTTCTTCATACCCAACGAACACCATTAGGTGGCTCCTGTCATCAAGCTTGCCAATGTGCGGCTTCATATTCTTCACATATGCAAGACAACCAAAGGTATGGAAGTAATGCATGTTCGACCACCTTTCATACCAAGCCTCATAGGGAGTCTGCCCATCGAGCACACTCATCGGCGCACGGTTCAGGATATGGACTGCGATCACTACCTCTTCACCCCAAAATCTTCCTAGCACCCCTTCGCCTTTAACAGACTCCTTGCCATTGCCACGATAGTCTGGTTTTGATGCTCAACAACGCTATTTTGCTATGACGAGTACGACATGGTGAGATGGCGACGCACGTTGTGATAGGCACAATACTCACCGAACTCAATTGAAGTGAACTCACCACCTCGATCTATGTGGAGCAACTTAAGCTTGTGCCCACTTTCAAGTTCAACCCGAGCCTAGAAGTTTTTGATTGTCACTAGTGCCTAGTCCTTCGTTGCAAGCAGCACAACCCACATATATCAAGACATTATCGATGAGCAACAGGAAATTGTGGTTACCTCCAGGAGTTGCTAGCGAAATTGGCCCACAGAGATTGCCATGTACTAGCTCAAGTGCCTCCACTACACGATAGCTAGCCTCGGATGGGAACAACGCAATGCGTTGCTTCACAATTAGGCAGCTATCACAGACACGATCCACCTACTTAATGTCAAGAAGGCCACGCACCATGGTGCCCCATGTGAGCTGACGTAGGGAGTCAAAGTTTAGATGGACAAATCTTGCATGCTAGAGCCACGAAGCCTTTGCGCATCTCGCCGCCAAGCACACCAGCTATGCCACCTTGAGATCAAGGAGATAGGAGCAGTCCTTGACCTCATCACCTTCGCTACCAGGGCTCACCCCATCTCGAATTGTCATCACGCCGTCCTCAATGTGGATTGTGCAGCCATTCTTGTCTAAGTACCTAAGGCTAATGAGATTGCTCTTTAGTTTCAAGATGAAGTACACCCTAGACACATCATGGTGTGCACCATTGTAGCACTCTAGGGTCACATCCTCAAAGCCACAAATGTCAATGGTGGAGCCATCGCCAAAACGTACGATGCCGTGCACATTCTCATCAAGCTCGGTGAAGAACTCTTTGTACCCAAACATATGGTTGCTGGCACCCGTGTCCAAGTGCCACATGTCGACAAACAACTACTCCTGGTGGCCGACGTGGAGCTAGGCATGATGTTTGTCGAGGACGATCATGCTTGGACTAGCCGCGTTGCCTATGGTGATCATGGCGCTTGCGATCACCAGCAGCAGCACTAGTTCCTCCTGTGCTTTAGCCACGTGCGCTTGCTCATGGCGCTCATGACACGACTTGCAACACTCTTTGGAATAGTGCTCATAGTTGTCACAGTTGTAGTAGCGAATCCTTGACTTGTTACGCGACGCTGCAGGCGCACCACCATCCTTTTTCGTTCTCCCGCCACCAGACAACCCTTGGACACCATGCTTGCCATGAGCATTTTTCTTGTTTGGGATTGATGATGATCCACCACTTTTTCACCAAATGAGGAGCTCTCCTGCTCCTTTTTCTTCTTCATCCATGCCATTCACTCCTCCGTGAGCAGCACAAGGCCACCCTGTGACTCACCCCTGGCACCACCGTGCTAAGTCACCCAACGAGCTCCTCCAGTGGCATTGTCTTCAGATCAAGTAGTTGCTCGATCGACATGATGATTTGGTGATAAAGCAGGGGCACCACACGCATCATCTTCTTTAGCATCTGCTTGTCGGTGATGGTGCTACCCTCATCTCATATGTTGATGACAAGCATGTGCAAGCGGAGGGCGAATTCTTCTACAATCTCGTCGTTCTTGAACTGGATAGCCTTGTATTCTACTCATACCATCTGCTCGCACACCTCACGAACATGATTAACACCCATGAGCATCATCTTGATTGCCTCCCACATGTCCTTGGTGGTGTCCTGACAAAGGACAAAGCATCTCCTTAGGGACGATTTATAGGAGAACGGTAAGAGCCTGCCAGTCCTCATGGAATTCGATGTACCCCAAATCAATTGCTCCCCATAGGCCATGTGCCTATAGGTTCACGTGTATCAACATTGCCCAATCATTGTAATTTGTTCGAGTGAGGGTAGGATAGCATAGCTGCACGGCTGCATCCCGTGACACCTGCTGTATCACAATTAGGAGCGTTTCAGTGTCACCTCCAATGCCTCTGCTACCACTGGTGCCACCACTTCCTCGCTGCCTAGGCAGGGTGTAGAGTCCTCCATCATCACTCGACATGGCACTAGGATCATGAAGAACGGCTCTAATACCACTTATTATAAATGAATCGGGATTTGGCCTCACAAAACTCACTTTATCTAACTCAATCTCTGAATATCTAAAGTTTTTCGTCTAGCTACAGTAAACTAAAGAACTAAACTTCTGATCAAACGAGAGTGGTGAGCAAAGCTTAGAGAGAGATTTGGCACTATGAATGTGCAACTTTGATTGGCTCTCTTCGATTATTTGTACCCCAAACCTCAGAGATTAGTTACAACCAAAAAACTAACTTCACCTCTACTACGATCCAATTTGACTGTGCCATCCCACGATTGATCAGCAGCAGCTGTGGTGACTACTCAACTGAACAATGAAAACAACTCTAAAAACTACGACTCAGTGATCGATTCACGCCATAAATGCAGCATAACTATGTTATCTATCAAGAGCTAGCTAGCAAGCTTGCTTTGGTGGGTTGTGGCAGCTGCTGTGCAAGCGCACGCCGGCGAGGAGGTTTATATAGTGCGCCAGGAGCTTGAAACGTTCATGGTGCATGGAAGGTGAAGGGAATCGCTGCCATCGTAGTAGTAATGGTGTCCATTGGCATGCCTACCATTACAATAGCTAGCTTAGTGATCAATGGCGCCATGGCATTGGCAGGGACTGATTATATTCTTAATTATTGCACCGAATTATTGTTACAGTAATAATTTCTGCAGTTTTTTAACGTGCAGGCTTAATTGTAAGTTAATTTAGCCATGGCGAGCAAACTTCCCTTTGCATCAGGATTAGTTAACAAAAATTTTCACTTCATATAATGGCAGAGTAAAAACGAGTTTTACTTAACGCCAGCCCATGCGCATGTTTGTTAACTAATCCTATATGTCATATATTCCTATATAATTACTCCCTATTAGGTACAATAAATCATATTTTCCTGCCTTGTGGTGCAGCCACGTCATTGGAATTTTCTTTGATCGTCGGACCAGAGATGAAGGGGAGATTAGATCATTCGTTCCTTCAGATGAGTCCGTTGAATTCTGCCAGTACAAGGCCAAGCATCGGACGATCAGGTGTGCCTTCTCGGCTTCTCCACACGCTGCTGGCGAGTGGCGATGTTACACATCCGGCATCCCCCGACCATCGAGCTCTTTAGTCCCGACCATCCGGCATCCGGCATACCACGTCATCTTCTTCTTCAGGAGATGCATTCAAAAGTGGAAACTGACGCAGGCTATCTAAGAGCCTGTGATCATATGGCTTTGATCAGTTTGGTCTTGATGGATGCTGGGACTGGGAGTAGATCCTACACGACTTAGCCGCTCAGAGCTTCACACATTATTGTTTGGAAAGCCTTCATGAGATTGTCCCATCGGATCACGATCTATTGTGATCCACACCTTCTCACCTCAATCAATTGATGTTCCATCTATTTGAGAGCTCCAAATAGCTGATTCGTCTTTCGAAAAATCAGAATATCGCTTGATGAGTTAGCGCCTCTCTTTTTTCCCTCGTTCTTCATTGTTGATGTTGACAACAGGCAGCTGGCTCGCGTGAGCTTCTACATAACAGGTCGTTTCTCTTTCCTAATGATGATGTTATTTTATCTTATGTTTTTCTATCTTCAAGATGCAAGTGGCTGTCTATTAAGAAGGTGGTTTGTGAAAATTTGGAGGCTGCAATCTTTTTTTCCAATTTCCCCCACCATAATACCATCAAGTGATTTTGATGTAGTCCAAAGATGTAATCGCTTCAACTGATTTGGTCAAGCACAAAACAGAAGTGCCACCGATTGCCATCTGCAGTGATGCGCTGGAATTCAATTATCACATATACAAAACTTTTTACTCACCTATTTATTGATCTCATATTTTTTTAATTAATCACCATTTGGTAAGTATTGATATTGTTCTCCTGAATTTCTATTTATGGTATGAATTGGTTTCTCTTTCCTTTCTAAAACTATCCGTCAAACATTACACTTTTCTTTATTTAGTTCACTAAAAATGTATAAGCTCTGTTAGGGGGAAAAGAATCAGCTATCTATTGGCCAACATAAGTGTATGGGGCCGCGGAACGAGGTAAAACTGACCCTTCAAATATTTTAATAGAATTTTACTTTATTTTGTCAAAATATTGGTTGCAGGCACATGCTTCTTGGGACATGTTGCCATGGCATTTCCTTTGTAGGCTATCTATATCCTGTATACAATTTCTATACAGACTGGCTAAAGCTCAAAAGACGCTTGCAATTTAATTGGGTAATTAATCCACTCATAAATATGATAGAAACTGATGAGTGTGTTTAGAAAACAAACAAGCTACTAAGAAATGTAAACATATTTATAATTCACTGTAACAAAACTGTTGGACTATTTCCTTAGATAATCTAATCTATATTTACTACACATACTACAACAACATCACTGTTCATTTACACCATAACATTGATGTCTTACATTATCTTATAATATTCTTAAATTATATGGATCATAAACTTCCTTACTATTACTCACTTCGTCCCAAAATAAAGTTGATATGAAATTATTTTGGAAAGGAGAAAGTACATAATAATGCTTTTGATATATTTGTAAGTTTACAACTATATATCATACGTAAATATCTTGTAGCAACACGCGAAATATTATCTAGTTGTGCTAGTTCTATGCCTGTCACCTAAAATTGCACATTGCTATGTGTAATTTTAGTTTGTTTTAACTACAATGTCTTGTTTTTTATGGTTTTACTTATTTTTATCTAAGTTTGATATTATTGCATGTAATTTTTTATTTCATGTAATTTTTTTACTACAACAATTTATTATTCAATCTTTACTAACGAAGAAATTTTTTTAGAGTAACATCTGCTTACAATACATAAATTTATATGGTAGGTACCAGTAGTACAATAACTTACAAATGGCTAGTTCCACTACAACAACTTATGTAGTTTATGTGAATCAGGACTAAAACATCCACACAATCAAAATAAACTGATATGGTGCTAACATGGATGCTATTGCTTCCACGCTAGCACAATTTGGTCATGTTTTTCTCTCTTTTTTTTTTCATAAAACACCATTTGACATTGTATTTGGCATCAAGATTCTGTGTATTATTCCAATCCACTTTTTCTATCTTAAAAATGAAACAAGCAATCTGTCATTGTTTCCAAGACCTAAATGCCATATGGATCACATGTAACAATTTTAGAGAAAAAAAGTTTGCACATAAGACCAAGAAAGTACTAATAAGATCATGCAAAATAGCATCATGTAAATATTTTAGATAAATATTATCACAAATAAGACCAAGAAGGTTATAAGATCAATCAAAGTAGTATCTCCATAAGCATGGGTTTTTTGGTAAAAAAAGAAAAAAACATGATCAGACTGTCTAGCATGAAAACGGATGTAGTATCTGTGTTAATGCCACGTTATCTCATATTGATTCCATAGACCAATTTGGCCTTGGTTCACATGGACTAAGTAAGTTGAGCGAGCAATTTACATGTTGTAACTTTTTACACCCATCACTTAAGTTTCTGTACGATAGGTGTACGCTACTCTTTGCTTTTAAGTAACAGGGGAGTGTGATGAGAGCCAATGGACTATCATTTAAGGGATGAGAAAATTTTATTAAATTTAAAAAAAATCTAGACGCCTGAAATTGGATACTTCTTATTTATTTTTGGTTCAAACAAGTGCAAAGTAAAAGCTTTTGTTAAGCCTATATTTACTCATCAACAAAATACAATTTAATATGCAGTAAAACACACAGAGAGGTTAGTTACGACCAATAGATACCTAGCCCATCAAGTTGCATTGGAGGCCAGACCATGAGTTTGGTGTAGAGTTTCCATCTTCATCTCCGTCTTTGCCCATTCCGATGCCATCAGACATCAGAGTGGATGGAGGAGGTGGCCGAGGCAAGCTCGTGCGTCACTCCCCTCTCCCCTCACTATCCAGTGCCCCTCCTCTCAATCTGGCCGAGCTCTCTCTGCTCAGATCCACTTCACGAGTTAGGGCATAGGGGACACTGGTCTATTAGAGCTAGACCCCTGCATAGGATCCCTTGTACATCGTCAAGGACGAGATTTAGGACTCGGTGAGCTTTCCTCCCCATAGCACATTACTTCACTCACTCGATCCATTTCCTAGGTTTGCCTGTAAGTGCAAAACAATGTTCTTGTGGTGCTATTCCTGATTGTGAATCTCGTGCATTAGACTCTGGTGCGTGGACCACGTGATTTTGGACTTTCTGGTGGTCACAGGTGTTCTTGCCTTCCTGTGTTGTTCGCTTTGTAGAATTCATTAGAGCGGCTTAGTTCTCTCATGTAGCACAAATTTGCTTCTTTTGTTTGGTTTAGTCTTTACACGAGAATTGCAGGAAATTAATGCATCTTAGATCCTTAGTGAGCATTACACCAATACATGGATTTGAGATAGAGATCTAGCTGTCTCTTGGGGGTGTGGCACATGGTAGTTGCTGCATATGTGATTCTGTGAAGAATCGTTATGCCATGTGTTGTATGTCATTTTTTTTCTTAAGAATTATCTGGCATATATTATAAGATTTTAAAACAATGGTATCCTATGTCCGCATTATGGATTATTTTTCATGTAAACAATAGGACTCAATGGCGGGCTCACCATTCCTCAAGGGTATTAGATTTTTTGGCAAAAAAATATATATACTATGCATTTCTTATATGTATTAAAATAATAGAAAAGACGCATTCGCTAGCTTAGACCAACTTTTCTCTTACCCCCAAATGGCCAAACAGGATGGCCAGGGCCATCGGCCACCAACACAAACCAAACCTTTGGACAGCTGGGCAGAGGTAGCGAGTGGCGGCACGCGGGCGTGGCGGACTGGTGTCGTGGCGCGAGCGGCCGATAGCTGGGTGGCGACTACCGGGCGACGACGGCACGCCACGCGTGGGCCGCGGCAGGTGGTAGGCGCGGTGGCGCGAGCAGGGCAGGGCGGTAGCTGGCAGGCTGAAAGGTCGGCGGTGGCACGACACGGGCGCGGGCAGGCACGCCGCGGCGGCAGGGCAGGGGCCCGAGCGGGCCGGTGCGCGGTAGGCGCCAGGCTGACGAGGGCGACTGGGGTTGGGCAAGCTTGGCTGCTTGGCTGACGGCTGCTGCTGCTTGCCTGCTCTGCCTTCTCAAATCTCAAGCATCTCAAACAGAAGTAAGTGAATTTTACTAAATTATTGATTTGTTCTAGTATTACTGAGTTTTGTTTTAGTATTATTTAGTTATTCATAGCTTCACAGCCATTTAGGGAAGTAAAAACTTATGCCTGTGCAATGGCTTAGTGTATATATACCAAGATTTAGGGAACTTGTGTAATGACTTAGTGCAATGATTTAATTTCTGAGAATAAAAGTATGGCTGGCTATTAAATTTTTAGGTCATTTATATGTTTCATATGTTACCACTTTGATATGTTTAACTATTAACACTTCTATATGTTGAACAATTTCAAGTTGTGATCAATTATATGAAAATTTGAACTTGGGCTCAATTGTATGTTATATATGCTTTATATCGTATAATCACTAGTGTTTGATATGATACAACCCAATTATTAGGATTTTAGGTGTAAATTTTTTTTACCCTTTACATTTCGAATACCCAACTTCTAAATCTTGAGCCCGCCCTTGGTAATAATGCTAGTAAATGTTACCTTGCTCTTCCTAGAAATAGTGCATTTCTTTGCTTCTATGATTTGTATAACCCCTCCTCTTGTTGCCCCCATTCTTTTCCAGGTAGACAAAGTTCAAGATACTTTTCACCAGTGGAAGCAAACACCTGAAAACACAGGAGAATATGTGCATCTGACCAAAGAGCTAATAGCAAGCTGTGAAAGTATCCAATGGCAGGTATATTGGATTACCACCGTATTTATAGTGTCATACTAATTTTCAGCGCATGATGCTTAGAGATGTTAATCCTATATACTTATTATTCATTTATGGTGCAAATTGTCTTTATTCTCTAGCTATGCACATCATCTTATTTAATTTGTTCCTAGAATTTTTTAATATGTCATCTCGATTATTTGCGCCCTTTAATCTCTTACGAAGATAAATTATCTTAATATTTTTAGCATTAGATGATATTTGGATGGTTTAAATTGTCAATTCATTTGACAACAAAGCAAATTTAATTTGCACCTCATGTTTACTTATATCATATAAATTCCCGTGGCAACCTGTGGGGTCTCCTCTAGTTTCATACTAATATTTTGTACTTTTACATTTTTGTAATGTTTTGGGCAATGCAATTTCCTAAACAATAAGATTCAGAATGGTTTCGAATATTTATAAACTCTGGGTACCTCTCCTTTTTCTTTTCATGTTCTTGTCCATCGCTGACCTATGTCTGATTTGAACAGGAGAAAGCAATTTCAGTTGCTGAGAGAGATCCAGCTTACTATGGACTTAAAGAGGTTGAAATAGGAAAAGGAAGGAACTGGACTAGCACTGCTCATAACCAGGTATAGTTTTACAGTATGATTGATCTATAATATAACCTGATTTCCACTATATTTTGAGTTTGACGTAGCAAGTAATGAACTTTGAAATAGCCTAGGTGGTCTCCATAAGGCGGTATGTAGAAGCTGGAAAACAAAAGAGTGTCTTCGGTCATTCAGTCAATCATTCTGAATTGGTCAGGTCCAAGCAACACATTGTTCAAGACAATGATGACTTCATTTCTTCAGAATCTGATCAGCAGATGCTCTTGATCAAGTAAGCGCTTTGTGAAATTATCTAGTCTCCTAAGATTCATGCTGTTCAAATCTCAAATTAAACCCGTAGCTTCACAAAAAATAAAGAAATAAACTTCTGCTCCATGGAATCATACAATTTCCTAAACAAGAGCTTTGAATATATACGATAATACCTTCCATAAGTCTGCTCCTTTTTTTGTCTTACATGAACTGTGGGCTAAATGACCACTGATAAATGGACTGCACATCTTCTGTAGATGACAGGACGAGGAATTGGATGAGCTTTGTGCTAGTGTCCAACGAATTGGAGACGAACTTATTGGGCAGGTAAAATTATGATAATCTAAATTTCCTTTCTTGCTTTCATACAGATGATTGCTGTGGACTCTCTTTCCTTGTATCCATATTGTACTTAATAATTGACTACTGTATATTGTGTTGTTGAAAAGCAGTATCATTTGTAATGTCAATGTTTATTCCCATCTATCTTGTGCAGGAAAAACTTTTGGGTGAGCTAAGCCTCGAATATGTGTTATACCTTTGGCTCTATCCAAATATAATAGCCTAACAGGAAGATCATATTTTTTGCATAGTTTTTCTTGACCCTGGATTTCAACAGCCTGAAACCTCTCCCCTCCTTTTGATTCTGCGCAGAAAAGGGTGGCCATGGTCCTGAAGAAGGCCAACTTGAAAGGGCAGATCATGATGATAGCGTTCCTGGTTGTTCTACTCATCATTCTTTTCATTTTGGTGTTCTTAACTTGAGAAATTGAGTGTGGAGTTACATTCTTGTTGAGTTCAGAGCCATACTGGAATGCAGAGTTTTGAGTTGTGTATTCTCATCAAGTGCAGAGATAGCAGACAGCTTAAGTATATTTATTGCATGCAACTGGTTCAGCCCAAGTGATATATCGTTCTTTTCCCCGGCATTTCCATCTCTTCAGCTGCAAGTGATTTGAGTCGAATATATACTGTGTACCCCTGGAATTGTGTATCCTACATATCATATCATCGACATTGTATTATGCAGCAACAATATATTATTCATTTATATAACACTTAAATGGAGGGGGAAAAGGGCATAAATTCAGCCTCTCATCATCGTCTGACTGCTGGCTTATGCCGCGGCCAAAATTTGATTTTAAGGTTATTTCATCGTATTTTATTTTTTAACATCAATTTTTCAATCGTCTTCAACATAGATTAAAAGTTTTAGCCATAAATTAACTTGCTTCTCATTTTTCCAGGGCTTAATGTAGATCAAATAATTAGATCTTAAACACAAAATCACTCGAAGGAAAGGGGAAAATTTCACGAGTAATACTTGTTTTATTACCCCTTTACGAGCAAAGCTAAACAAGAAGAAAAAAAGGAAGTGAAAAAAAGACCAAATGATTAGCCAGAGAAGAGGAGGTATTGCGCCGGAGCCCAGCCTGGCCCAGAGAAGTTAGCCCTAGAGGCATTCATCGCGGAGGGGCATTTCCGTCCGACCCACCAAAACCCTCGACCTGGCGCCCACCTTTATAAACGCTGTCCTAGGGTTTACCCTCCTCCGCCTCCGCGCACCCGACCACCACCACTTGGCGCCGCCACCCCGCACCAGGTAACTAATCCCATCTCATCCTCCCCTCACCTGCTCGCCGGCGCCGGCGGCGCGGCCATTTCGTTGCCGGCCTCGGTCTGCGGGTTCGCTGGTGTGTCCTTCTCCGCGTCTGCTTCGTCGTGGATCTGACTGAGTTGCATTTTCTCGCTGGTGGATTGGATTTTTGTAGGTAAGGGAGGGGGAGGAGTTGGAAGGGGGAAGATGTCGCACAGGAAGTTCGAGCACCCGAGGCACGGATCCCTCGGCTTCCTCCCGAGGAAGCGCTCGTCCCGCCACCGCGGCAAGGGTATGCTGCTCACACACCTGCCTTTTCTTTTTTGGCTTGCACTCTCGAGTTGCTAGATTTGTAGAGCCTGCGCCTTGTATGTATAGAGCGCGAAGCTTGTTGGATTTGGATCCTTTTGGTGGAAACTGGGATGTAGTCGTGACCGAGGTGTGCGTTGCTGTATGGATCTATAGGATTAGTTCTGTGTGCCTGGCTATATTGTTGTGCGCCCTAGTGAAGCTTTGCAGAGCGGCATGTAGGTCTCTTACTCTGTATATAACAATTCCATATGAACCGATCCATATGGTACAATCGTTAGTAGAATTCCTACTAAGAGCATACCCGTACTGTAGTGCACTTCCGTGTACATACTACTACATGCTATTTGTTTCGTCTGGTTGGCTTATACAATTTTCTAAATTACTGTCTTGTTTGTCATGGTTTTATAAGAAAGTTACTGTTTTGCTTGTAAAGAATATCAAAAATTTGTCAAGTCATTCCGGCAATCTTTTGGCTTAGTTTAAGCTTTAGCTTTTGTTGTTCCATTGGTCTTCTCAGTGGCGTTTTGTACTGTCAATTGTTTATTTCCTTGGAACGATCCTCAATTTTGTGGTTAAACTAGCAGTCTTATATTTCGTTCTCTGTTATTGCAGTGAAGTCATTCCCCAAGGATGACGTCAGCAAACCATGCCACCTCACAGCCTTTGTTGGCTACAAGGCTGGAATGACGCACATTGTGCGTGAGGTCGAGAAACCTGGATCCAGTACGTCTATAATCTCGATTTGCTGATGCTAATATTTTGTTCAACCTGAAAGTAGATGCTATTGCATTTTGCTTATGCTCAAGAAGCAACTGTCATGGATGCATCTGTTGACGTGCATTCCAAATTTATTTCCTTGGAATAACATAATGTTCTGAATTATATTTGTTAGATTGCTTACTAGACTCAGCACTTGTCTAGTTAATACTGACCTTTAGCCAAGACTTTAGTGCTAGACTAGTCTTCATCTGATCTGAATTCACATACTACAGAAGATGTTTAATCTTGTTATTTGTTTGATGCTTTTCAGAACTCCACAAGAAGGAAACCTGTGAGGCTGTTACCATCATTGAGACACCTCCTCTTGTCATTGTTGGACTTGTGGCCTATGTGAAGACTCCCCGTGGCCTGCGCAGTCTCAACTCTGTCTGGGCTCAGCATCTTAGTGAAGAAGTGAGGAGAAGGTTCTACAAGAACTGGTGCAAGAGCAAGAAGAAGGCTTTCACCAAGTATGCTCTTAAGTATGATAGTGATGCTGGCAAGAAGGAAATCCAAATGCAACTTGAGAAGATGAAGAAATATGCTTCTATTGTCCGTGTAATCGCGCACACCCAGGTCAGGAACTTACTGTTATGTTGCATTGTCATAACCAAGTGTGCTGTAATTGTTTGTTTTTTCTCATTTTAAATTTGAACTCAGCTAATGTTACTTGTGGTATGTATGTGGTTCAGGTTAGGAAGATGAAGGGATTGAAGCAGAAGAAGGCTCACCTCATGGAGATCCAGATCAATGGTGGCACCATTGCCGATAAGGTGGACTATGGCTACAAGTTCTTTGAGAAGGAAGTCCCAGTTGATGCCGTGTTCCAAAAGGATGAGATGATTGACATCATCGGTGTCACCAAGGGTAAGGGGTATGAAGGCGTTGTCACACGTTGGGGTGTTACTCGCCTTCCCCGCAAGACACACAGAGGTCTCCGCAAGGTTGCCTGTATTGGAGCATGGCATCCGGCTAGGGTTTCCTACACTGTTGCCCGTGCTGGTCAGAATGGATACCACCACCGCACTGAGATGAACAAGAAGGTTTACAAGATCGGCAAGGCTGGCCAGGAAAGCCATGCTGCCTGCACTGAATTTGACAGGTTGGTTTTTATTTTCCAGATCTTGCATATTTCTTCCATCATATTTTTCATGCTTGTAAATCTGTATTTGATATTATGTTGAATCTGCTGTTTACAAGATATAAACTTACCTGTGCTCCTCTCACTCAGGACCGAGAAGGAAATCACTCCCATGGGTGGCTTCCCCCACTATGGTGTTGTGAAGGGTGACTACCTCATGATCAAGGGTTGCTGTGTCGGCCCCAAGAAAAGGGTTGTCACCCTTCGCCAGTCCCTGCTAAAGCAGACCTCTCGTTTGGCGCTCGAGGAGATCAAGCTCAAGTTCATCGACACCTCGTCCAAATTCGGGCACGGTCGCTTCCAGACCACCGACGAGAAGCAGAGGTTCTTCGGCAAGCTCAAGGCTTAAAGTTTGCGGTCCTCAGCAAAGTCAGAATTTGTTAAAACGATCATCACTACTCTATACTTGTTCTCTTCGCTTCCTTTTTCAGGTATTAAGTTTTGTAGCAGATGTTTCAGGACCTGTTTATCTATGAATTTGTGCCCTCTTCTGCTGTGTCTACCATTAAATGCTGTTGAACCCTATTAAATCTGGTAATGCGGTTTTGCTGGTTGCGACTTGCTGTGATGTTTGGGATGACCGCCGCATGTCATTTGTCATACTTGAACCGGAACCGGTCCTAAGTTTTCAGGCTAATAATATTTTTATCATCCTGCGTAGGCCATAGGATACCTAAGCACCATGTTTATATTCAAATTTGGATATTTTTTGTTTTCTCGTGTTGCGCCGTGTATTCTCTTACTAGTTATATCCTAAAATATAGCTCTTAATAGATTCATAGCTAAAGTTGGTACTCCCTCCGTCCCATCCCATACCTAAATTGTTACCTGCTCTATCTTAAAATGTAAAAACTTTGTTAGATATAAGTATATCTTAACACAGATTTATAGCTAAATTTGTTATGCTTTTTTGTGAGACAGAGGGAGTACCACAGTAATAATAAATATTTTTTTAAAAAACCAATACGACCTCTTCAGTTCACAGTGCAAGCCTACAAGTGGCAAAATTGCTGCACGGTTCAGGTGTGCCACACTGCATTACTACGAGTGGCAAAATTACCTTGACACGTGGCAAGCAGTGACACACCAGCATAGGGACAAGACTAGGCAACCAGCTTCACTGACACCCGTGGCCCACACACTACTCTACCACCACGGTGGCAGGGAGTGAAAACCGGGGCCCTTACCTCTCGAGCCAGGCGCCCTATCGCACCCGTTGTTTCCGCCGCCTCTCCCCGCACCCGGTCCATAGACCAACCCCAATCCACACCACCCATCGCCGCGAACAAACGCACTATATTTACGACACGTGGCGAAGCTCACGTGCACCGCCCAGTCGGAGAGAGAGAGAGAGGCGTAACCCCACTGTGCCCCGGTCTTACTCTACTGTGCAACCACCCGAAAACTTGTCTCTCCGCCTCGCAGTCGCAGGCCGCAGCGGAGGAGTTGCAGAGAAGCGGAGGCGGCGAGCCCAATCGGAAGGTGCGATTTGTTCCTCCTCTTTTCTTCTACTCCCCTCTCCTTGATTTGTTCGGGCTTGCGTCGGTTAGGGGCGGCGGCGGTGGAGGGGGTGGATTTGGGGCTCAGCGCCGGGGGAGCGTTGACGGTTAGGGCTCGATTTGGTGCTTATGTGGTGTGGTCCCCTCGTTTGGGGCCGTGGCTCTCCTCACCGTGCGCGTCGTCGGAGACTCGGAGTCGTCGCTGCCGCGGCGGCGGCGGTTGCTGGGTTGGTTGGTCTTGTCGGTGGTGGGGCTGCGAGCCGTATGGGTTTTGGGGGCTTTTCGGTTGGTCTGCTCCGTCGCCGGCATGTAGCTGTATCTGTGTGCGGTTCTGTTCGTGGGGTTTGGCGCGGTTGGAGTTGTTCGACGCACTTTTCTCTATAGTATCAAATTAGCCTCGAATTGGTCCGTCAGGCCTGGAATAGCGATCGACTTACATTTCTAGGCGTGCCCCCAACGGCTGGTGTTGTTTGCACACCTGAGTTGTGATTAACTGCTTTGAAAGTTAGTCCTTGTTCTGTCGGCTTTCTGAATTATCTGACTGACGCTCCTCTCAAATGACCCGTGCATGTGTTTTAGGGCTTCAGTCTCACTTGAGTTTTCACTGGAAAATAAACATCACTGTCACTGATTTTTCACAATGGTCCTAGTTGATTTAGTAATAGATTCAGTAATGTATGAGAGATAACTTCTTGTTAACCTGCCAGATTTTTATACTTGCTGCCTCAATTTGTCCAAGTTTCATACTTTAATCTCTTCTTTGTGTATTGCATGGTTTTTTTTATTGTTTTCAAGTTTCAAAAGATATTTATCTTGTTTGGGAACTTTGGTAGCTTTCATTTTTGACCTAATCCTAGGTTTTGTTTAAATTTCACTGATTGTTGGAATCTCATCCAGTCTGTATTACCCATGGAGTGAAATTAATTATGATGCTATTTTATATTCGTATACGATTGCTCTCTCCCTATCTTATTTCTTCATAACTTATGATCCTATCCTGAAGTACTCCTGTATGGTGACTTAGATTTTGTCGTACTGAAATTTATATCAATTCGTAGGCATGGATAGATACCAAAGGGTGGAGAAGCCTCGCAATGGGACACCAATTAGTGAGAATGAGATCAGGATCACTGCACAGGGGAGGATGAGGAACTATATCAGCTATGGGATGTCGTTGCTTGAGGTGACCCCATTACCATGACTTTTCTTTGGTTATGTTGTTATTTGAGGTAGGATAAGCAGCAACCTTTGTGGGCTATGTTTTAACAATTAATGGGATCCGCTTGCAATTTGACATTGTGGACATTGAAGATATTTCTAGGGATAACCTGGATGTACTGTACTCATGCATGTGCCTTTATTTATCACTAAATATTTCATTTTGCCACTATTAAGCTGTTGGGTTATCTTAAATTCTTCATCTGCTTGTCCCCAGCTGTTATTTCTACATAAGTCTAAAAAATTTACTTCGATTAAATGGTCCCAAAATCTCTGTTATCTGCATTTGGTATGCTCATTGTATTCACACCTCATATGTACAGATCAATCAGAGACATCTTTGGGTTGTTAAATTCGAAATTTACTCTTATGACTTAGGTTGGCATAGTACATTGTCTGTTGCCACTGTAATACCTCAGAGGACCTCCTGGTCCTTCCAGTATTGCCTTGTGCTCCTTTATGTCTGTTACTACTCCTGAATTTTGTCATTTGTAATTAGCATTTGATCTTGACTCTTGAAATATGTGATGCTCGTCAGCCTGAACAAAAAGATGTGAACTTCCATGCCATTAAGATGATTGTGTAGAAGATACCTTTGTCATTTGTATATGCTATTTCTTCATCTTGTTATGTATAGTGCTCCTTTTTCTGAAGGATACCATTGTTGAATTGTTTGCATATGTTCCGTTATCCTGAAAATTTTATTGGGTGATCAGTGGTCAACAAAGCTATATTCCCTCTTGTGAATCCCTATATAGTCTCATGAATTTGATTTAATCCAGTATTGGGTGTATGATGAAACTACATTTTGTGACCATCTATTATATGTTCATATCATATCCACCTTTTTTTCCCAGGAAAATGGGCATGATGAGATTGTTATAAAAGCTATGGGAAGAGCCATTAACAAGACAGTCATGATTGTTGAATTGATCAAGGTTAGTGCTAATTATCACTTGTATCTACTAACATCTAATACCAAAGTTGTTAGTTGTTTTCTCAACTTGCACTTAACTTTTCGTTCAGAGAAGGATTGGCGGCCTTCATCAGATTACATCTACTGAATCAATTGACATCACAGACACTTGGGAACCATTGGAAGAAGGCCTTCTCCCGTAAGAATGTGTCTTAGTATTTTCAGAAAAAAAAAGAGGAAAGACTTTTCGTGAGCTCATGACACTAGTGTATTGCTTACCACAGGCTAGAGACAACCCGGCATGTATCAATGATCGCCATAACATTATCCAAGAAAGCACTGGATACATCATTTCCAGGGTAAGTTGAACCCTGTCCAGAGCTAATATGTTTATCCACTTTTCATTCCCTTATTTGGTGCTGTATATTATTTTGAAACTGGTTGTGAACTTGTCTGATCATTGTCTGTTGTTTATACCCTTAGGTACCAGCCACCTATCCCAGCTGAAGAAGTGAGACCTGCTTTTGACTATGAATATGAAGGTATTGTTCTCACATGATTCTGACCTCCTGCTTTAAATATGACTAGTACAACCATTTGATAAAATAACAATTTCCATTATGGCAATTTAGAATCTTTCCTGGCTAGTCATGGAAGAGGCCGTGGTGGTGGCAGAAGAGGCAGGGGCAGAGGTATCTTCTTTCTTAGTTCTTCTATGATCGCAACACTACCAGGCTACAACACAGATGGTTATTACTAGTATCTGCTACCATTTTAGCGTGCCATATTGCCTGCCACTTTACAAACTGGCTTTTGAAGATTCTACCATCCTGATGTCCTTAAATAAATAAATAAAAATTATGGTTTCTGACACTTCCTATCCATTGTGCCTTGTTTAAAAATGTGATAGCTGCATTTTCATATTCAATCAGGTGTCTTCTTCCACCTACAGGTTGAGCCAAAAAAAAACATGTATGTTATTTTGTTGAATGTCTTGCAGACAAGATGTTATGTTTGCTAATTCTTTCATAGCAAATTTGTAGCCATGAGCAATGGTCCACCTGCTTATGATTATGGCGAGGAGTGGGAGGAAGGAGATTATTACAACCACAGAGGCAGAGGGAGAGGCCGGTTTAGAGGAAGAGGACGGGGAAGAGGGCGTGGTGGCTACTACGGAGGTGGTCGGCGTGGTGGTTATGGCTATGATTACGGTTATGGCAGCAGGGGGGACTACTACGAAGATCAGGGCGAATACTTTGATGAACCAGAAGACTACCCCCCTCCAGGCCGCGGTAAGCTCAGTCTGACAGTCTGACATTAGTAAACTAACATGTCTCCGGTTTTGCCATCTTACTTCTCATGGCTCCTCATCCTTGGCTTCACAGGGCGTGGCCGGGGAAGAAGGGGCGGAGGGCCATTCCGTGGTCGCGGTCGTGCACGTGGTTGGTTCTAGATGAAATCAGGAGGTTGCCCTGAAGCTTTAGCACTCATGTGCTTAAATTATCTGATAATGCTTTTCTGTATGAGGATATCCATGAATCCGTATGCTGCCCCATCAGTATGTTTTTACTTCCCGTGGCGTGTGACTGATTGGGCAAATTTTGTGGCTGGATCTTGGTTTTGTAGCTAGGCCTGTCAGCAAAAGCAAACAACAAAACACCCTGTAGCGGAGTGTTTTCCTCATCAACATATGCTGCTGTTTATTTATCAACAACCTAGATTTCCTTCCCGTGTGGGTTCTGATTTCTGAATGCCGTTCGCAACGCAGTGTTTTTTAAGTAGATTTCCTGAACGACTAAACGTCTTTTTTTAAAAAAAATTATCAACTAATCAATTTTAAGTTTAGAATAGCTAATAATTAACTAATTATTTACTAATAAGTCTTATCGTTTTATGTGGTCGCCTTTACTTTCTTCTTTTATCGCCATCAAACACACCCTGAGGTGTTTCGTCCGTTCCTCCTGACTGATGGTTCGTGTTCATGCTGGATGCTGACGTGTACATGCTTGTACACGCTGGAGTGGTCAAAGGCCACCAATGTTGGTGCTAACGTGGTGGCAGCAGATTGGCACGTGCGTCGTGGCCACACGCGGGGGTACAGTTGACCAATTGTCCTGAGCGGTGCGACTCCAAATGCGAACGTGACCAGAGGCTCGCTCTTGACATCTTTCGTGACGATAGATGCTACCACCAACTCGGTTCACCTGTGTGTCTCAGTGTCAGGTGCCAAGGGTTCTTACACAAGATTTATTGCCTTCCTCACCGCAATATAAATCCTATAAACTTAAATCTAAATATAAATATACATTCTAGTATAATCTAACCGTGTTATAAATGCTAATGTTTGCAGTCAGTTTTTCTAGCTGAAGTCCAGAGTTCATACACACACGTTGCTGTCTGCAGGTAACAGCCAGAAAAGTGAGCCACGACCAGCGAAACACAGCGTACACTAACTTTTGTCCGGAGTCCACGAGTTGCGACTCAGATTGAATGCGTATTTTATTTGTATCGGAAGACGAGGACGATCAGGCTGTTGTGATGTGTAACCTCTTGACCAGATTACGGTCTAACCGGAGATGTGAAAAGGGCAAACGTCAGCGCCGGCGCCATTGCTGTGACGAGCTTGGATTCAGACCTCCATCACTCCTCCGTGTTTAACTAGTGTTAATAAGTGTGTGATAAATCTTAAGAATATTAAAAGACTTCTGCTCAACCTGAGTGTGTGGGCGTACGAGTGTGGTGTGCGCATGTCGGACTTGTGCTTTTAAAATAATCGATTAAAAAGTTTTCGCGACTTTTTTTTGTTGGCCATTTGTTTTCTTTAAGCTGAACTCTTGATCGTTTGTGGTGTTTTTTTTTCTGAATTAATGAATGACCGAATATATGGATAATGTGTTACAATTATTTGAGGGTGCAAGTTAATAAAGTAATTATTAAGAAGTTTAAAAATATATTTTTAAAAATTATATATAAAGCTTTTTTTAAAAAAAACTGTATAGTTTAAGAGTTCAAAAAGTGCATTCGTTCATTCATTCGTTAAGAAAAACATCTATATGGAGAGAAGGATTCAGACATTTTTGCTAATTTAAAACTGTTTTGTTCTAATTTAAGAGAACACAACTACTATTTCAAAGTATACAAATCAAGTCGAATCAATCAACGAAACGAACGTAGATAGAATTGTGGCGGGAAATCTAATTGGCGAAAGCCGTGGCGTGCTACATGAGCTACTCGTGGAGAGTGGACACATTCCAAACTCCAAACTGATCCTTGGCGCGTTATCTCGATGGGTCCCACGGCGGCGGCGCACGCCACCGAGAGTGGTTTCTTCAAGAATATTTTCAAAACACAATTTTACCAGAATGTTTTCAAACACAATTTTCTTTCTTCAAGAACAAAGGGGGTTTGGCGTGCAGTTGACCAAGCAGGGTTTGTAATACCGATCAAAAACAGCGAAAACCATCGGAGCCGGTTTGTACAGGCTGAGCTCATTTTCATGCATAGTTGACTGAAAGTCATCGGTTTTCGGCAAAACAGCTGGGACTATCTTTTAATCTCGAAAACGGTAATGTAAACCCTATGACCACGTGACAAAAGGAAGTCCATTTGCGCATGGATCAGTTAGGTCACAAGGTGACTTGATCATATTCCACTGTTGATCAGAAAAACGTGTACCTTAATTAGGCACATTTGGAATCATTTGTTGTCCTTGTTAACATTGTCCATTCTCTAATTATTTCTTGCTTTGCTGACAGCCACGTCCATCCATTATCCTTCTATAACTCTCTAGTCTAGACTCTACTCGTGACAAATGTGAAAAGCTAGATCGAGATACACGAGGAGATGCAGACAATATATAGCTGAGCAACATGGGTCCATGCAACTATCCGTTTAAAATGATAATTGAAAACTAGTAGTAACACATAAGAAGATTATATATTTTCAATAAAAGATTTGAAAACGAACGAGGAGCGCAAGTTTGAAATGGCTACTGAAAATCTTAAACTATCACATGAAGTTGCTCTGTTCTGGATGAGACTGCTAAGAAATGCACACATACACTTGGTCTAGCTACTAAGTACATGCAATTTTGTATACTCAACGATGCTAATTAAATTCCAAAATTAACAGATAACACTGTGACGAAGAGTAAATAGGGCACGATTGGTAAGCTTTCGTTACCGTGAGCCACAGAGGAAGCAGACGATGTTGGCAGCGGTGCACGGTGTCCGTACGCCGGCCACCGCGCCTCCCCTGCCTCCTCCGCGCCGCCACTGGCGACCACCCTCGCCAGCGCCGAGACCATCACCGTCATCTCCCTCGCCTGGTCATGCCTCGACAACATCCCCGCCGCCACCCGCACCGTCTCCTCTTCTTCCTCCTCGCCGCCGGCCACGGCCAGCAGCGGCGGCAGTCGTGGTCCCGGTGGGGTCGCCACCTTGCCGCAGCACATGAACACGGCCGGCCGTCGTCGTCGTCCACACCATGCACCTGCGACGTGTTTATATAGGGCGGTGGGTGCCCGGGAAGGCAGCCACGTGGCGGGATCCCAGCGGTCGAAGGGCCTCGCCGTTTTTTGAACAGTGAATTCGCCGACGGCGAGGTACAATGCACCTCGTAATTTTGCATCTCTATCTTCTTATCATCAGCTTCCGTTCGTCCTCGAAAAAAAAGAAGGTTCCATTCGTACTCAATTAGTTTTTTTTCTTGTTTTTGTGTAATTCTCGGCCAGTTTTGATGCGAATTTGTTTCGTCTTGATCTAGAAACAGTGGGTGTGAAAGATAAATAGGAACAGTCTGAAGAGGGTTGATACTGTAGGATGTTCTTCTTTTTCTTAAAAAAAAAGATATTTATGAACTGGAGGAGAATTTGGGAGCAAATTTGTCTCTTGTAAACAACTAATTGCTGGCAGTGAGATTTTCACGCTAGCTTAATTAGACGCCGGTTTGACTGTACAACCAAGTTGGGTTTGACCTGATTTCTTCCTGATCGGTGCTTGCCTGTCTGCCATTTTTTCAGTACTAGATGTGTTAGGCATTCTATTCCTGCACATTTTGCAGTTTGCACCCTGAGCTTAGGTAGTATTTCAACATCTTATTCACGCACGTGTCTCAAAATGAAAGGTTTGCATGACAACGCTAATCAAGGTTGCTTCATTGTGCCTTTTGCTGCTTTGCAGGCTATGGTTGACACTTGGCGTGCAGGTGCAGATCACCCAGGGAATTGTTCTCCACTTTGATGATTGGATCACCTATGTTAATTAGTATCACATTATGATTATAATACATTTGATACTATTACTCTATTATAATTGTAAGTAGTTCCTTGAGTTAATTAACTGAAAGTCTATCATGTGTAGGATAATGGTGATGGAGTTTGCCGACATCGAATGTGGGGCTTTTCGTCAGCAAAAGTCGAGAGTAAAGGTGGCGAAAGGTGGGGAATCAGAATTTGGAACGAAGGAATCAGACAAGAAATAGACAAGAAAACCCCATCGAACAAAACAATTGGGGCCCTTTTGTCAGTCTGATTTTCATGTTCTGTCCCCATTTTGTTTCTCTCACCGTTTTTTGGTTGAGCTCTCTGTTCCTTTTCTGTCCTGAATGAACGAGCTGAGACACCAAGACTGCAGGGCCATGGAACACAGGGGATGCTCATTGTTTTCGACAGTTCAGCTCTTGTCATTTGCTTGGTGGTTTATCATTAAAAGTTAAAATTTGAATTTTAAAATTTAACTTTAGAGTTTATTTTAAGGTTATATCGTCATAGTCTATTTCTAGCATTATCTTTTAAACCATAAATAATACAGATATAAAAAATTTATTTGTAATTTTTTTCTATCTTTTCCATTGTTCTACAGTTTGCCAACCGTACCTCATCAGATGAGGTTTCATTAGAGATGAATTTGACTTAATGCGACATACTCCGTGTTCACTAAGATATATTAGATATATTCTTAATAGATATAAAAATCAATATTGTGTAAAGGTACTTCAAAGTATGAATTTGTTATACGCTTAATGTACTTGTAAGTTAACAAATTAAGAATTTTCGAGTTTTAACATTTTGAAATCAAAATATGCCTTGTAGAAGAACAGAGGGAGCATTATTCTTGTCAGGCTTATTTTGTACAGTATCCTCTCCTGAGCCATGATTCTGATTTCTTATAGAGAAAACACTTTTCCAATAATTAAGGTGAACATTATACACTACCTTCTTAATAGGACCAACTAGTACATAAAAAAGCTCAAAGCTAGTGACTCAGGATCGGCACGTAACAAGCTTAATTTGGATTGGTTTGAGTTGGGCTTTTAGCTCATAAAATTAATGAGCCAGCTCGCGAGCTACTCATTTAGCTCATTATTTTTATATACTTATAACTTCTTAACTAATGCTTAGTTTTATAATTACATTAGTTAGTGTTTATTATTATGTTAATATATAATAAAAATGATAAAATTAAAATTACATAGGTAATTTAAATGAGATACAGCTGGTTAACGAGCCTAATGAATCTTAATGAGCCAGCGCACAAGCCAAATCGGGCTACGCTTTTAGCTCATTAAAGTTAACGAGAGCTGAGCTGACTCGTTATCCAATGTATCACACTGGCGGCAGGAGAAATCTAAGGACAAGAATTCCATCATCCATCAGATGACCAGTCTACACCTCTGAATCCGTCTTGACATGTCATTATCTTCAAATCTATACCGATAAATCTGTAGCAGAACTTTGGCTAATTTGACATGTCTGTGGATGGTACGTAAAGGTAAATAGGAATCACAGCTAACTGATAACGCACTTGACTACTTGAGTTTACAGAGATGATATCTCTGATATCTAACTGATGCCCTTAAATCATTGATTTGCGGCCCATGTAGAATAGAAATCCATCCACATTACCGTATGACATGAGAGACAAAGATACGAACAGATACATGTACAATAAAAGAACATTTGAAACAGACACCATTTACAAACAGACACATCGTTTGAGATTAAGGGAGCTTATATTAAAGACTACATTTCTATCATAGACCTCAATCTTTTTTAATTTTCCATGGCTGGTGCAGGATTGGTAATACTGAAAGCCAAAATTTCCTTGGTTTGGTATTTCTGTCTGGAATGTTCAGTAGAATGAAATACTGTATATGACCTTTCGCTTGTGTTGCTTCTCAAACGCAGCAATGATATTATCAATGGCGTCTTCCCAAGCATCGACTGCTTCAAGCTGAAAGACATGAAGAAGAGTAAAATACTCATATTAAATTCCAATTCCCAATATTGAATTCTGACAAATCCAAAGAAGAGGAATCAAATGAACGAACGGGTTATGCACTACCACTATGTCATGGATAAAGTTGTATTACATACTACCAGGCTAACATAAACACTTCTCGCAAAAAAATAAATGCAACATATAAAAGAGAGGGCCAGTTAGACCATTTGAATGTCAGTTCAGACGAAAACAAACCATGGGAAAAAAAATTTTCCACTGTGCTGCTGCAAATACAGAGGATCTTTAATGGATACTATCTTCTGATTGAAGATGAACATATCTTAATTTCAGAAGAACACATCTGGTGCATTTTTCCCCTATAAGGTATTTCAGTATACAATACACAGAAATGTCTAGAAGAGATTCGAGGCCAGGAGAGGTCTAATTACATATGTTTTTGGTTACTTCATTATGCAATGAAGGAATTTTCTAGGATCAGGACAGGGCGTATATAATTAAAGAAATTATCAAAAACAAAAAATATATATTTTAGAAACAAACAAAAAAGTCATGACAAAATCGAAAAGAATGAACGTTGTGTTCGTTACTAGTTCAGTGCAATATAGTCTATCATGATGTGAACCAATCTTCAGTAGCAAATGCAAATGTCAAGACACAAATATTTCGCAGCAAATAAAAAAGAATACAATATAAACACATCGCAGAACTTGCTTACCCTCTGGCACAAATCTAAAGCAAGCTTTGCCCCTACACCAGCTTCCTCATGGTTATCTTTGATATCCATATTGATTATCAGGACAGTGTTTATCAGCCTTTGTTCACGGGAATTCAGATCTGCAAACAAACATATCCATTCTTCATATTGCTAATGCTTACATCACCATGAAACTGCTGATTACGCGGAACAGATGGAGTTATCAACGAACATACATGCCAGCAAGGCATTTTGATGAACAATAATAATACCTTCAACAACCGAATCGAAGACCTTCTCCTCGAAAGTGAGCACGACATCAAACGGCCCATCGTCGGCATTGTCTTGCCAACGCTGCGGTGCGGCTTTGACCGTGCTGTTCCTCTTCAGCATGGGCAGCAGGCCATTCCTTTTGTACCTGGATGTGCAAGTGCAACCACAACATGTGAGCAACGCAATGGAGAAGTGGGGCAGCCGGACAGAGTTCTCTATCCCACTTCAGAAGCCTGAAAGCTACAGCCTTTCCGACCAATTCACCGAGAATTCGAGAGACGAAAGAGACATTTCAGGCGAATTTTGCTGAATATTAAATCGAGATTCACAAACACTTATCTCCGGACTGTCACATTCTGAATATAGAACTCTTTCGTTAGTAATTTCTCACTCGAAATTCCTTCAAAAATTTTTGCCATTAAACAATTACATATTTAAATTCTAACTTCCTAAGGCACAAACACTCTAAGAACACCAAAAGCACATCCCCCCCCCCCCCCCACAACTAAAGCCATCATAAAAAAAATGCAAAATCAACATGAGAAACTGAATCAAGAATTCGAGCAGAGATCCCTGAAACGAAGGTTTTGCACATCTCCAAAGAAGAGAACAGCAACACCAAGGGCGAGCAATCAAGGCGCGAACAGGTAGAAGGAGAGGGAGGGGCGATAGGGTTTAAGCAAGCAGCAGGGGCGGCGTACAGGTCTGGGTCCTTGCGGCGGAGGTCGTCGTGGATGGCCTTGTAGGGGGTACCGAAGGCGTAGACGTTGGGCTCGTGGAGGGATGGGCCGGGGAGCTTCACGTGCGCGCCGGTGCCGTAGGAAGCGACGTGGAGCCCCCCCGCGCGCGTCAGCAGCGAGTGCGCCTCCATGCTCCGGTTCATGTTCGACGAGCACACCATCGCGTACATCCACCGCTTCGCCTTCGCCGCCGCCGCGGCCATCGAGTCGCTTGGCTGGTTCCGTCCGTCCCGGTGGTGTAGAGCAGCCGGCGTCCGGTTTGGGTCGTCGCCGACGGGCAGGCAGGCAGGCGGGTAGTTCGCCGGTGTTCAAATTAATTTCAGATGATTTTTGCACAAATCAAATTAATTTCAATGAAATCCCGTATCTCAAAGAGCCGTGATAGTTGATTTTACAAACTTTGGCTCTCATCATTTCACTCGTTGAAAGAGTAAGAATTATGGCTTATTAGCAAATAAAACATAATTTATAAATAAAACTTTTATATACGAATTTAAAATTAAATGTTATAAAATAAAAAACTATAAAATTAACTCTAAATTAAATTTTAATATTTAAATATTATCTTATAAACAAGTGAAATGGGGAATTGGAAGTTGAAATCCCCATATAGACAACTCAAATTGGACTGAATTTTAGGAACCCCACAAAATTTTTGTGAAATTTCTTTGTCCCAAATAAAGATATAAATATGATTTGATAAATTATAGTACCCATTGCCTCCAAATTTCCTCAATTCATCCTTGGATTCCAGATGGCCTAGAAAGAATTTAGGTGAGACTACTAATCACTCATCACTTCGTCAGTCAGTGGTCACAAGTCAAGGTCGCCCTCGATACAAGTTCACAGCGTGTCAGTCAGTGACAGCCGAAGAAATAGTCAACCGCAGCCTGCCGAACGCCGTTGACTCCATGGACGACTCCACCTCGGCCTCCTCCCTCTTCCTCTTCCTCTCAACAAGTCCAACAACTGCGTCCTCTCCTCCGCCTCTCCCACTCCCGGGCGCCCGCCATGGACGCCATACTCAAGGCTCTGCTCGTCACCGTGGTCGTCTCTGCCGCCGTCTTGCTCCCCTGCCTCGCCATCGCCTTCCTCTGCCGCCACCGCACCAGCGGAGTCAAGCCCCACTGCTGCCGCGCGCGCTACTCGTCGTCGTCCGCGGCCGGGCTCCCGGTCACCGCGCCGAACAGGTCGTGCGAGCGCGTCTCGTCGTGGTCGTTCTACGGCTACGACGACGTCGACTGCTCGCTCAAGATGCTCTCGCTCGACGACCTCGCGGGCGCCACGGGCGGGTTCTCGCCGGACAACATCATCGGTGACGGAAGCTTCGGGTTCGTGTACCGCGCCGTGCTGCCCGACGGCGTCGCCGTGGCCGTCAATCGGCTGTCCGCCGACCACGGCTCCGGCTCCGGCAACCGCGAGTTCCAAGCCGAGCTGGAGGTGCTCGGCAGGCTCAGCCACCCCAACCTGGCGCGTCTTCTCGGCTTCTGCGCCGCCGGCAGCGACCGACTCCTCGTCTACGAGCTCCTCGAGCGCGGCAGCCTCGACGCCTGGCTCTACGGCGACGCCGCCGCTGGCCCGCTGCCCTGGACGGCGCGCCTCCGCATCGCTCGCGGCGTCGCTGCCGCGCTCGCCTTCCTTCACCACGGCAACGAGCCGGCCATCCTCCACCGCGACATCAAGGCCAGCAACGTCCTGCTCGCCGAGGGGTTCGAAGCCAAGCTCGCCGACTTTGGCCTCGCCAGGATCGCCACCGGCGACCCCGCCGAGTCACACCTCAGCACGCAGGCTGCCGGCACTGCCGGGTAATCAATTGCACCCTTGCTACAAACCAGGGTTTATAAATTCCATTTGTCAATAACTTAGAGGTGTAATCGACGAAAAGTAGTGGATTTTGGATAGCTTTAAAATTAAATTTTGGTTTGATTTTTTTATTGAACTTGGTTGATTTATGAAGAGTTTCTAAATATGGACAGACTCGATAATACCGAGTGGTTTTCGTCGTAATTATACACCTCGCTACAAACTCGTCATTTTCGAATATGATTTTCATGTATAGCTCTCCACTTAATAAAACAGATAACCATGATAACGGAGTGGTTATCGTCGTATTTGTATACTCGCTACAAACTACCATTTTCAATTATCCGTTTGATAAAGCGAATGTTACCGTCGTATTTGTATACCCTGCCACAAGCTGCCCATTTCCGAATATAGTTTTTAAGTACGTATGTTTCTGTTTACAAATAATTGACGCTGTTGACCAACATTTTGTTGAAACGAATTGTAGGTACATGGCACCAGAGTTGCGTGCTGGTGTGGGCGCAAGCGTGAAGGCGGATGTGTACAGCTTTGGTGTGCTAATGATGGAAATGGTGACCGGCCGGCGACCAAGCTGGCCAGTGAAGAGCAACGTGAAAGGGAAGGAGGTGGAGATGCTGGAGTGGGCTAGGGAGAAGGTGGAGATGGGCACGGCGTTTGAGATCGTGGACCGTCAGATGGCGATCCAAGGGAAAGGGGGTGAGGCAGATCACGATGTGATGGGAGCGTTTTTGGACGTGGCACGTCTTTGCACGGAGGAGTGCCCTAAGCACCGGCCGTTGATGGAGGAGGTGGTGCGGATGCTCAACAAGATCTGAACCTGATGGGGCACATAATTTGAAATGCTTTAGACAGCTGCAGCCATATTTGAAGCTCAGTCAAACTTGCAGTTGGATTTCCTGTTGAGATTGTACTTTGGAATTGGAAATTAATTGTAAGCCATGGTGAATATGAATGTTGAAGGACGAACATGCCATGCGTGCATATGCTTCATGCAGGTCATTCGTTGTATGGTAATGCCTGATGAAAAGCTGAGTGAGGTATGCACGGGTATATATATGTGATCAACTTGTAGCGAATAGCTTGCAGCAATATTGCAACGTTTAAAATTTCTGCAGATCTTGGCATTCGTTTATCTTGTTTGTCGAAATTTCGAAAACCCCACGTGCATATATACATGGACCTGGACCTTTGATTTTAGAAATCATTCACATAATAAGAGGTGGTTCGTACCAGTGGTAACAACGGAATTGGAAAAAAAATTTAATCAACTAGTACTAATACAGTACCATTAATACAGTTGGATCGTATTTCATCAGTTCATTTCTTCATAGGGGTAGAACATGGCAAACACGAAACTGAGGTTCAATTGTCGAAAACTTCAGATCGCCAAGGACATTGAGTATATCATAAGTGGTTGCAGTTCCCTAGATTAGCTCATCCAGCTTGCCAACATGATCCGCACCAGTCATCACATTGAATTTTGCTACCATATACATCTTGATTATGAGCAGAGCTCCAACTCATCTTCATCAAAATTTTAGCTGTGGTACAAGCTTCCGATTCTTGATCAGCCTTCGCAGTTCCCCTTCATCTTAATTAACTTTACTCCAGATACGGCAACTTCCTTCAAATCATATATCATGTCATACATGCATGGTAGAAAATTAGCGTTTTGGTACGAACCTTGTTAGCTTCGATCTGCTTGTACCTTGCATATACAACAAGACTATACCCAAGAGATCCAGGTATGGTTGACGCACCAAGCCAGCAATAGCATAGCCAAAGACGACGCGAAGTCGCGAACCATGAACCCAACGAAGATAAACTTAATATGGTAATAGAGACATGGACATAACTGTCTCCGTGTTGATCAGAGTTTCACGCAACAGTGCGTTCGTCACAAACAATACCCAGATGTACAGCACACCCTAGACCAGAAAATCAAGCTCGAACACGATCGTATATAAACTTGCTAAGACTTTGTATACACATACCGAGGGTTTAGGGTTTAGAGTACACAAAACTTTCAGCAGTTGGCCAAAATTCCGATGGAAAAACAAAATGGTATGAACAAGATAAATATTATTGAAATTAATATTGTGTGAAAAGATAATTTGATATGCTTGTATTTTAAGCTCTAGAATACCATAATTTATATATGATGTGGTATGCTTATATCTAAAATAATAATTGGTAGTAGTTGATGATGCTATATATTTGTATCCTGAGTTTTAGGAGACAATAATTGATATGTGTAGATTAAAATCAAATAATAGAATGTTATTTTCCATATTTTGGCATGCTTTTCAGTGTTGTTTAGCATTCCCATGCCATTTGTCTTGCTTAAACCTCATTTTATTATATTGTCACTGGGCCAATTTCTCAAGAAAAAAAACCCTATCAATATACAATTTATTATTCGTGAGTAGCTGATGATCAATTTAGTTTTTTTTCTCCTTTTGGAACAGAGAGGAGATCATCTCCCACTCCTATCATCAAAAAGGAGGATTCTCACGTCCATCCACCTAACATGGCAAATATGTGTATGTCTCAACATTTATGCACTGGCAAATATGTCTAAAGTAGGTAGAGAACTAAAGAAGATGTTTCATGTGTGTTTGAGTGTTTATTTTAAACTTATTTTTAATGTACCATCTAGTGTTTTATGGTGTGGTAGCTAAGAGGTACCATTATGTAATAATAAGAAACGCCTATGTGTATTACACAAAGGATGGAATAATTTTGTCCTATTATAAAGCTGATGGAAAGGAAATAACCATATTTAGGAAGAATAGAGGACTCATCCTGTTACTTGGACCTGCCTTTCCCACAATTCATAATGGCTCTACCAGACCCTTTAACTAATTCATTTTAGTCAAAATGAAAGTCATACAGCCCATTCATCACTATTTAAATCTTGATAGCCATACATATTATATCCACAGAAGTACATTTTCAATTGAAATTTAGTGAAATCAGGGATTTGTCGTTGGCCTACGTCAAAAGCAAGTGCATTTACAGGTGTATCGTAACCCCAAAAAATAAAAGTCCTATAGAAAATTGGATTATCCAAAGTCTCATAAAAATTGATAAAAATGGTACATCAATATTTACATTCCAAGAGAAAAATTACTATCATTGATGTATTGGTCGTTATATATCATAAATATGTAGTTGCTTTTAGATATATATTGCAAACCTACTAAAATAGCTAAATACATATAATTATATTTTTATAAATAGAATTTGTAAGGAAAGTATTACATATGGTGGTGAAATTATAGGTGTAAAAATCCATCCCTGATTCGAATCTTGATGGTCATAATTATATACGCATGATGTGTTTCCTATAGGAACCAAAGATTTCGTTAGTCTCCATCTAATGCATATTAAGGAACACACTCTGGTATATATGTATAGCTTGGTGTATGCATATGCTTCTTTCATGTAATTTCCAGCTAAATATTATGATATCTTAGTGTAGTGTATGTAAAATTGCCTGTAAGTACTCATCGTTTACCTAGCTGCAGTCAGTTGAGGATTATCTCAATTTTCATCCGAAATTATTCTAAATTTTTTTAGCATTTTTTATCTATTTCTTAAATTTAATTCTGCACATAAATAAAAAACACAGTTTTTTACAAACTGATATATATCAATACACACGCTCACCATATTTTTTTATAAATAATTTTAAATATAAACCAATTAAATAATATTAATTTTAATATAAACTAATTTTAATAATTTTAATATAAATTATTTTACAAATTTTACTTAGACCAATTTTTTATTTCCTTCTCTCCATGCTCTGCTAGTAGTAGTTGCCACCACTATGGTCAGAAGTAAAACATCGCAGATATGGGGACTACTAGGGAGTACGATGGGGTGTCTTCGGAGGTGAATTATATATGTATGATCAGCTTCCTATGATATGCCAGTAATATGCAATTAAAAGCTTTACAACCTCACTTACATCTATAAATGATCCAGAATAAATACGTACACGATCGATCTCATTATTTATGTAGTCTGATCGTCTGAACAATGCAAATATATGTGTGGCAGAAGGTAGCTAGGTCGGTAGAGATCGATTGATGATCTCTTAATTTCTTGATGATGATGTCAGCATGGATACAACTTTCTAATAAATGAATGTTAATTAGTTGCTTGTGCATTCCAGTACTTAGTACACGACCTACTAAAATAGATAAATGCGTATAGTTATATTTGTAGAAATAGATTTCATAGGGGAAGTATTACAGATGTGGTGGTAAAATTATAGGTGTAAGAATCTATCATCAGGTTTAAATCTTGTTGTTCATAATTACATAGGCATGGTGTGTTTTTAATAGGAACCAAAATTTCGTTAGTCTCTATCTAATGCATATTAAGAAACACAGTCTGATATATACGTGTAGCTTTGTGTGCGCATATGCTTCTTTCATGTAATCTCGAGCTAAATATTACGATGTCTTAGTGTAGTGTATGCTAAAATCACCTGCAAGTATTCATCGTCTACCTAGCTGCCAGTCAGTTGAGGTGCCCTGTGTCTGATATCTCAAATGTTTGCTCAATGACCATGGATAAAGTTGAAATTGGAGAAACAATAACAACCTTATGCAACTCGATGTGTAAGTAACACCCATAACTCTAGAGATTCTAGAAGGCAATACTCAAGGAATATTCCTCCACAAAATTATCAAAATGATGCAACTTTATGCGACTCTGCCCTGAACCGTATCATGCAGGTTGTGGCCGGGAACTCCATTGCCGGGCATGACCATCACTGTAGGCGCTCAATCACAAAATGATCATTCTGTAACTGTTGATTATCCATCCTATGTATGGTCATCAGCTATATGATTCACAACATCCATGTGTAACTGAGCCAAAAATTTCCAAGAAAGCGAAACGACAAAGATTGAATAATGCACTATGAGCTAGCCAGCCTGATGGTCTATTAGTGTTACTCCATCTACTTTGGTTAGCTCAAAACACGTGTTTCGCTCGTCTATCTTCCAGCGCCGCCTGATGTATTCGCAAGCTTATTCTGTGTCAGTAAGTCTCCTGCCCTAGCTTCTTCTGTTTTGCCTCCGATTCCCATTGCCGACCTCGATCTCAAATTTCCGATTTTGCTGGCTTCCTTCTCTCTAGCAATTCCTAGCTCCACGCTCTGCTAGTTGCTGCCACTATGGTCATACATAAAGGAACAGTGCAGATATAGGGACTAGAGAGTAAGAAGGGGTGTCTTCAGAGGTGAATTACATATGTATGATCCGCTTCCTATGATATGCCAGTAATATCCAGTAAAAAGCTTTACAGTCTCACTTAAATCTAGAAATGATCCAGAAGAAATACGTACATGATCAATCTCATTATTTATTTATGCAGTCTGATCGTCTGAACAACGCAAATATATGTGTGTGTGACAGAAGGTATCTAGGTAGGTAGAGATCAATTGATGATCTCTTAAATTTCTTGACGATGTCAGGATGGATAAAACTTTCTAATAAGTGAATGTTTAGTTGCTCGTGCACTCCATACTTAGTAGTTAGTGCACAACCTAAGTACACTCATGTACACTAACTAATGCTTCTACCACTTTCATAAGCTAACACCCCTCTCGAGATGACCAAACAGGCAGCTCGGTTCGACCCGGCACGAGACCAGTGTTTAAAGCAGGCAATGCCAGGTTGGCTAGGACGGTGGCCCAGGCATGACCCATCTACCTGTTTAACCCATAAAACAGAAAGACACCTGAAAATTTAGGAAAATATGGAATAAATGAGAAAAAATATTTAAAAATAGAATGAGCTTTATTGATGTTATGGTTGCCTCTTTAAAAACCTTTCTATGTAAAAAAACTTATTTTAACTACATGAGAAAACTCTAGAAAGGAAAAAAGATTACAACCAAGCTTAGAAATTACACATTGCTCATTTTGATTAAGATACAAATTTTTAAATGATAGTTGAAGTTCTTTGCTGTTTATGGAGTGTTGTGTGTGGGGTTTAATCTGCTCATAATTTTTGACAATAGTAAGTATCTCTACCATGTAACTTATCAAACATCTTTTTCTATTAGTAATTATTCTGCCTGTGAGACTGAACTGAAGACAGACTCAAGACAGACTCAGAAGAGATATTAAAAACAAGAACTGTCATTATATCTCGTGCTAATAATGAAAGCATGCGATATGTTAATTTGTATTCTTGCTACCACGTCATTATATTGAAATCTTCGTTATCGTGGCTGATGGTGTCACATCGAGAAAGGAGTTTAACTCAATGGAGAAATAGTAGCTAAGTATTTAAACTATGTCAAAATTATAGATGTTAAAGTCCCAAAGCTCCTTAACGAGAAACTATCTTTAGTACCAAATATTTTTCTTCGTACAGTTTTCTTCTTACCTGCTCTAGCCGATATTGGTGGGGGCTGTTACAATCTTACTATACCATACTTGCTTTTATACTTAATGAAAATATAAGTTAAATTACTATGAATCTAATAATCACTACTAGTAAATTCAAACAAAAGTTATAGTACATTAGAAAAACTACGAATCTAAATGCATATTACATATGTATGCTTCTCTATTATTTTAAAATTTTAGTTTTTATAGGAACAACTACAGAAAGAAGTAGTGGGTCATTTTCGTATTTGTTTAAATGTGAAAGAATATGATGTAGAATTAATGGTGTTGTAATATAATAAACACCAGTTAAAACAACATTATCATCATAGAATAGTTCTAAAAATTGTAATATTCTTTCGACGACATACCAGTACACTTCAGTGAGTAGAGTGCGTGTAGATAAAAAGAGAGAAATTATTCTTTTATGGAATAAGGTGCTTGAACATTAGGTAAGTAGAGCTCCATTTGATATTCATATCCAAATCAAACTTATGAGGAAGAGCCTCCATAGCAACACAATTGCTCTTATATGTTGCAATGCATTGGTTAGAGAAATTTTAAAAAAATTATAGTACGAAAAGCTTCAAGACAATTATGCAATTATTCCAAACCAGACTTAACTATAAGATTAATTAAATAACTAAGCACAACACTAATATAATAAAATATATCCAATATATCCACTAAAAAGAGAAATAAGAATATCGATGGTCGTAGAGTTTGTAGAAGCATTATATAAAATAATTACAAAGATTTTATTAGTTAGACTAAATTCTTCTACTACTTTGAAAAACTCGCTCTACAATATTCTCACCTGTGTATGCCACGTTAATTAAACTAAATCCATTTATTCTCTTTCTAATCCCTAATTATGGCCACTCCATCTTTTTGTTTGCAGGTGGCAATGTATCGAATCAAGTAGTCAGTACCACTAGAAGCCCTAGTTGTCAAAGTATTCTTCCAATAATTACATTTAGTATATCTTACCTTGAAACTATTTTCTTCAATAAAGATCTTCTTAAAATATGTCTAAACTTTAGATAAACTACTTCTTGATCTTTTTTACCGGTGCTTGAAGTTGTGTGTACTTACGAGTAACCTTCTTCTTTAGATACTTGACCTATAACATTACCAAAAAGAAACTCTACGGCATCATCCACTACATCACCCTGAAGAATAAAGTCATAATCAATAGATGTGGGGTCCAATCGATCCTGACGAACCATAATTGTCGTACTGCAAAAAAATATTTAACATATTTTAATAAACCACATAAATCAATTAATATTAAAAATACTATAAAATATATACCAAAATGATAAACATTATCTTTTGTTTGGATTCCTGGAGCAGTGGTCGATTCTCCTATTATTTTGACAAAAAAAATTTGCCAATTTTTGAATTTCTCAGAATTACAAAAGCAACTTGCGAGTTTAAAGACAAGAGAATAGAGATGGGAATGCAAGTGGCTGGTGTGGAATGGGGAGCGGGATGGCTGACTATTTATAGATAAAATTTGAGAATTTGTTTGAATTTTGTTGAGCTCAAACGATAAAAAAAGTATATATTTTCGAATTAAACATGCTAGACTTGCTAAACATGTTAAACGGGTCATGCCATGCTCTAGCCGTGCTGGGCCAACCCGTCGTGCTGACCATGCCGAGCCAGCCCAACCCATCTAGGTACGAGCCATATCGTGCCTAGGTCAGGCCAATAGTAGCGGGCCTTGTGCCGTTCTAATTGGTATGGCTCATTTGGCCACCTCTACCCCCTAGCCCACAAATATTTACCAATATTTAAGGCAAAATTTAGATAAACTTTTGAAACTTAGTTTGTTCAAATGAAAAAATGTACATATTTTGCCTTCAAATGTACTATAGTAGTGTCATAAAATTAGTAGATTATCTTATAAATTTATTGTAATACAAAATATTGATAGTCAAAGTTTTAAAATTTTAACCAAATTTTGTTCAAAAATGTCAAATATTGGACTAAAGGGACT
Organism: Oryza coarctata; assembly: GCA_030770085.1. Lineage (NCBI taxonomy): Eukaryota > Viridiplantae > Streptophyta > Magnoliopsida > Poales > Poaceae > Oryza > Oryza coarctata. Next base: position 2,294,427 of record CM061483.1, read on the forward strand.
ATTTAAATTATTATGCATCCATCTACCTACTATTGTATTTCAAAACCGGGTAGAAGAATCATTACATATTTGGTGGTAAGTCTTCAAGGCTCTTTTAAGGACTCATTTGGGAGGTACAAAAACAAAACGAAAGTACAACAGGATGGGTTAATTTCTTGGATGCTCTCTCCTTGTCATCGTCGTCTCCTATACTCCCTGTCGATTGATCCAATGAAACCGTCCATGTCTCTAGCGAGCGGCGGAACACCCCCCACTGATCTCCCACCGATTTCTATTACAGCTGGTTTCTTCGGCATCCTCTTCCGTTGGTATGGTTCCCTTCTCAAGCTCGCTTCCCTTCCCGTCCTCGCTACCCCCACCGCATCGCCGGCATAGGGAGCAGCTAGGGCGCGAGAGGCGAAGGTTCACGGGCTTTTAGGAGCAGAGGGGATAGTAAGGGTGTCGCCCTACCTATCTAAATTTCTTGCTAGAATAATGCAACACAAACCGCTAGGAAATTATGCAGATAGAGCAACCTTGCCTCCAATTCCCATGGGTCCACGATAATTGGACTTAACACCCAACACTAACTTAATTTACTTGCTCTTTTCTTCCTCGATCAGTCTACGCTGTGTTGGCTTCTGCTACATATAGAATTATAGATGTCTAGCACTTGTCGTGCTGCGTGTACAAGCTAGGAAACGTTATATATAATGGATGCTGTATGGATCAGTCATATATAATAATAAGTTCATATTACCTCTTCAGCTAATACGTTTGTCTAAAAAGATATTATGTATTTTATATAGTACTAACTAAAATCCTAACCTATCCACGTGGATAGGCTGGGATTAAGGCCCATCCGGAAGGTCTTAGTGTGTTTTGAACTTTGTGAATTGGAACAGGCACTGTTCGAGCATAATATGTGACCCACTATCTATGTGTACAATCCACCCGTCCTCATCTACACAATTAAAATCAAATGCTAGAGTGTTCTTTCTTTTCCATATTTTGGAATGCTTGCAGTTGTAGTGTTGTTTAGCACCCCCATGCCATTTATTTTGCATTAAACCTCATCTGTTAGTTGTCACTGAGCCAATTTCCCAAAACAAATACATTATTCGTGAGTAGCTGATCCCCCCCCCCCTATTTTTCTTTTTGAAATAGACATGCATGAGATCATGATCTCTCCCATTCCAATTATGAAGGATACTTACATCCACCCACCCAACTATGGTAAAAAAAAAGAGAAGGAAATACTAATCTTGTTGCCACAGCAGTGCTCCAGAAAGTACTCATATTCTCCTTCTGCATCAGGAAGTCCTATGCCCAAGAACAATTGAGGCCAAGCAAACTGTTGGCTCCTTCCCTTTTGCCTCCTGTTCCCATAGCTTACCTTGATCCCAAATTCCTAAATTTCTCGCTTCTTTCTCTAGTTTCTAACCCTATAGTATTTGTCAAAGTTATGGTTTTTACCATATATTTAGCCAGCTTCATGCTCTGCTAGTTTCTACCACTAGTTAAGGACTAGGGCACGGTCCTTGAGAGAAAATTATGTATGATATTCGTATTGATATACCAGTGACTATAGTCGAAATTTGACTTGTTATTTACATCTAGAAATAATCCCGCAAGGTATGCACACATGATTTAAACATTTATGTGCTTCGACTGCATGCCTGAACATTGCAAATATGTGTATGTCTCAGCATTTATGAACATCGATTGTCTGGAACATCGTAACTATGTCTATGTTAGAAGGTGGGTAGAGAACTACAGATGATGGATCTTTCTTGACGGTGTTATTTACACTGTCAGAGAATGGATACATTTTTTTATAAAAAAAATTATGAATGTTTGGCTACCCATACATTCAATAATTAGTCCGCAAGCTAGATATGCTGTTACAAGTAATTCTCAAATATTGATCCATTTATATATCTATTATCTTTAAAAATTTATGTATTATAATTTTTAGAGTAGAATTAGACATATACAACCCACACACAATATGTATATACACGTGTGTCCTCTACACATGCTGCCCACCCCCCAAAGTGGGCAAGCACATACCAACTAGACACACTAAAAATCAATAGCAATTTAGTGAGGGACAGATTTACTGCTAAGCATCCATCTTCTTATGCATGTTAAGGATCATACTAACAATATATATATAAAGGTCCGTGTGACTTTCCATATAACTGAGGAAAAATATTTAACAGCTGTATAACAAACTCTACTCTCTACTATTTCAAGGAAAAATACATACTTGCTTGCGGAAAGAGAGAAGAGAAGCTGCACATGCATTCTATTATTATACAAATCTATGCACATTGTTGGAAATATGCATGGCAGAATGCAGAATACCATTCTTTCACCACAGCACAACACTGAGTAACTAGAATATTACGACCAGTGAGCACCCTAACGCCTTTATCAAGCCTGGACGACGGGTGGTATAGCGCGAGCAGTTCTTTCCTCTTGCCTCCAGCTCCCATGGCCATGGCTCCACAAGGTCACCGGTTTCCTACTCTTTCTTTGCTTGCTCTTCTCTTCCTCGATAAGCCTACACTATTGTGCTAGCTGCTGCTACCTACTAGCTAGCATCTGCTGTGCTGTGTGTAGCAGGACATTATTATTGAGCGCTTGTTCTGTTGTACCTACTAGGCGTTCACTTCTTTGAATGCTCATATCTTGTACTAGTACGAAATCAAATACTTGTAGGAAGTAGATGGCGATCGAGGTGGTGATGATGAGGTGATCCCAAAGAGAATTATGCCGAGCAACTGGAACAGGTACATAATCCTATGTAAGCATACTCCCCCCTCCCACAAAAAATCGATTTCTAGGTTCCCAATGCAAATTTAGTACCAATACATCCATTCATTAGCACTGCCAAAATAACAAGCTACATTGGGTTCTCTACATTGGCACATAAAGGACACAAGAGGCATCCTGTGGCAAAAAAAAAAATCTCTACATTAATCTGCAAGCTCGCAAGAACCAAGAACCAAGAAGAATAGATGGAAAACAAAAGCCCACGGTGCCACCATAGCCGAGCAGCATGTACCTGCTGCCTCCTGCATCACAACTGCATGTCCTCAGCCGTCTCTTGCATTAGATCACTCCTCCGTCATTATTATCCCATCCTTAACCCTACACGTCCCTACCACTGCTGTCATCATCGTATCGACCATAAATCATAGATCTAAAAGACTTCACCACTGACGGCGCCATCGTAGCTAAGCTGCATCCACCCGTGGATTTCACCTCTTATGTCACAACGGCATTCCTTTTTACCTCTACCGTCGTCGTATCCATCCAATGCCACCATCGTCTGGATGCGAACCATTTTCTTATAAGTCTACCTCTGTGGCCCGACTAAAAAAAGCCTCTATCTTTGCTGGTGTAACTAGGTGGATGTGAAAGGTCATAGGTAAGGAGAGAGAGGAGAGGAACAGGAAGGGAGGAGGAGGAAGATGGGTGGAGTGGCGTTGGTGCATCGCAAGAAGACGTTGACGAGAGAGATAAATAAGAGATGAGAGATAGAGGGGAAGGATAAGGAGAGAAATCTGATAGAGGAGAGAGAGGAATGATAAGTTTCACTTAATGTTTGTTGCCTTTTTTAAGTAGGAATCAGTTTATTGTAAGGCAATCCTCCACCCTCAGAAATTTTTTTTTTTGGGACAGGGGGAGTAAGCAACCAGAAGATTTTGTGTTTGCTCATTAATTAACTAGTGAACTGGAATTAACAGAGTATATCTGTGACAATTTGCGACTCTTTAGTTGTGTATGCACTTCCTGTTTTGAGAATGTAGTGACTGTGACTCCTTAGTCCTTAATTTTTTGTGTGCGCACATTATCATCCTCACTGACCTGTTTTGGCCCAAATTTGAGCTAATTAAATATTATGATACCTCGTACGTATATAGTGTGGGTATGTTGAAGTATTCATTGGTTTAGCTAACAGTCAATTAGATACCCATCGTCACAAGTGCTTGATGAATGACAATAATGGAAGAGGTTGACATCAGAGATTATAAAATGCCATTGCAACTCCAATGGTACGTGACATTTGTAATGCTTGAAATGGAGCTGTGGTAGGCCCGCTTCGCCGGAGACCCGGCCGACCACGCACAGGGTTCAAATTTACGGAACGTAATTTTCCAAATTTGGGGATTTTAATTGGTCTCCCCCTCACACACACATAGGAAAATACTTAACCTGAAATTTTCTGTTTTCTTCATTTTTTGTGAATTTAACAAAAAAAAGTCGAATTTAGCTAAAATTAATTCAGAATTTAAATTATTACAACTAAAATATTCCAAATTTTCGTAATTTCTAAAATTTTGGTTCTATCAAGGCCGTGCCCTAACCACGCATAGCTAGGCACGCCCTGAACCACGTGATGCATGGTGTGGCCTATAACTTTGTGGCCGGCATGAATACACCCAAACTACCTTCTGCATTGCATTTGGTTACTCTCTGCACCTGATAATTATTATATAGTAGTAATATGTTCATGTATCGTAATAAGCTAAAACAATAATATTAGAGATGCGATAAGAGGATAAATTAACGTACCGACTGAGCCAATAAAATTAGAGATAGATTAGGAATGTAGAAATAAAATATTCAATACTACGGTGTTTGCGTAGGTATGTATGAAAAGAGCAAACAAAATAAGTTGCATACAGTGAAAAGAGGTGAGAGCATGCGGTCAGAGGAAAAGAGAAAGGAGGGACGACTACGTTTTTTTAGGTAGTAGAGATATGAATACCCATATATGTATGTGTACTGCACCAATCGTAGGGAAATTAAAATTTGTCATATGCGCAGAGAGATATTTTCCATATTAATTTCAGCATGTTCAGAATGTAACCTAGCAGTCCAATGCCATTTCTCCTCGTTCATTTGTATGTCGTCATTCATTAGTTGGTACTGAGCCAATTTCCCCGAGAACAAAAAAAAAATTCCGGAAAACAAAAAAAACATGGATTAAATAAATTAACTGTGAGATAGCCTAATGATCCATCATGATATGCTAGCTAGCTATTTTGACAGGCTTAAAGACCAGTCTACAAGTGTTCAAGCGCTAGCTGTCCGGAGTTACGAGTATAGCCATAGCCATAGCGTTCATATTCTCTTTTTTGCATCATGAAATCTCTGGCCCGAGAACAACATTTGCATTGATCACTCGTAGCTTCTTCCCTTGTGCCTCCTATCCTCGATTGCCCAACTTTCCTCGCTCTCTTCTCTAGTTCCTAGCTCCATGCTCTCCTACTTGCAACCACATGGCGATACATGAAAGGAAGACTAGGACCAGAGAGGTTGTCTTGAGAGAATTATGTATGAGCTTTAATGCTTCATGTAGGGATGACGGTCAGGAGGTGCCAAAAGTTAATATAATAGCTGCAACGAACTCATAATATGCATTTGCTTGATCATTTTGAAGTCTGTTGGCTTGTTCAATAACCATACTTGCAGACTGTTGTATACCAATACTTTGGCTTTGGCATTGCTCCGCCAGCAAATAACCAAACAACCAACTACACCACATTATGTTAATGAATAGGATCATCATTTCAAATTCAGCACGAAGTAGATAGATAACAGAAGCTGCAAGAAAATGCCATATGTTGTCTATACAAAAACAACAACCAGCCCCCTATTATGTGATAGACATGTGATCCAACAGAAGAGATATGAGCCAATAACAACAGAGATTGTCCAGATCACACGCATCGGTTGGTCCGTAGAACGCCAGATTACCCATTGGGTGATTATGACAAACACCAGAGAAAACCGACCCAAGTCCAACCACTGTCACGTGGGATAACCAAAGTATCTCAGAATCATCGTTATCTGACAATTTGTTGATGGAAGAAGAGGTACTAGAGGACGACTTGTACGGGTTGTCACTCGATTGGACGGCGAGGTTGCCACCATTTGACACGTCTTCCTTGCGGGCTCCGTCCTGTCAGGCTGTGGCGATCTAGAGGCCGATGCAACTGCGGACCTAGAATTTTATAATTGGTGGTTAAGTGGTTTATAAAACAAAATTTTATCAGTATTGAATTTGTTTGGTTTGTAGTCTTACAAAAATTTGGTAGTGCTTACATAAGAAAAAACTTCTGGAAATACCAAATTTTGGAAGTGTGGCAATGGCAAGGATAGGTTTAGTTTGTTAAACTATCAGAATTTGGTAAAAAACTAGGATTGAAAGCGGTAGAAGCTCCTTATTCCTCTGCTTTCCGATGGACTGTAGAGCTTTGGGTACGGCGAGCAGTTCTTTCCTCTTGCCTCCTACTCCCGTCCCATTGGCTCCACAAACTTAATCCCCTACTCTTTCCTTAATTACTCTCTCTCCCTCTGTAAGCCTACACTAGATGCGCTGCAGTTAATTAGCTAGCTATCACCAGCTGTGCTGTGTGTGGGAGGCATCATATATATATATATATAGTAGTTGACGCTATACGGATCGATCCACTGATATATATGCCAGTGGCATTAATTATTGATTGCTTCATCTGTTGTACCTGCTAGCTAGGTGTTGTACGAAATCAAATACTTGCAGAAAGTAGATGACGATCGAGGTGATCCCAAAGCAAATATGTCGAGCAACTGCAACAAGCACATGTAACTATGTAAGCACAATCAACATGAAGAGTTTCTTAGTGTTAATTTGCTCAATTAGTACTGCTCTTAGTGAACTGGAATATATACCCTTATCTCAAGTGCTTGCTGAATGACAATATGTGGATGAGAATCATTATTGCAGCTCTAATGGTAAATGACATTTGTAATGCTTGAAATGGAGGTGCGGCGACCCAGCCTCGCCGGAGACCCGGCCGACCTCGCATAGCCCCGGCCTAAACAACGTGATGCAGGCGTGTCTCGGAACTTCGTCGCCGCCGGCAGCAAGTGATTAGTTTCTCATAGAAAATTATTGACTCTAAAGAAGTGATAATATAGAGAAGACGTAATTGTTTGAAATATACGAAGGGCCTCAACCACATACGGCAAGGCATTTGGTTATTCTCTGCAACTGATGCTCATCATCTATATGTATGTACAGAGTGATATTTTCCGTATTGATTTCAGCATGTTCAGAGTGTAATCTAGCAGCCCAATGCCATTTCTCCAATTTCATTCGTCTGGCGTCATTCTTCAATTGCCAGTAAGCCAATTTCCGGAAAACAAAAATACATGTATTAAATAACTTATCGTGAGCTAGACCGATGATCCATCACGATACGCTACCTAGCTACTTTGGCAGGCTAAAAGAGCAGTGCACAAGTGCACCGTGGCTTCAAGCGCTAGCTGTCCTTGGTTTCGAATGACCATAGCGCTCATATTCTCTTTTTGCATCTTGAAATCTCTGGCCCGAGAACAACATTTGCATTGATCACTTATGGCTTCCTCCCCTATGCCTGCTTGGCTACCCAACTTTTCTCACTCTCTTCTCTAGTACTTCCTAGATCTATACTTTCTTCTCTTCCGTAAGGATCGACTCATATTATAGGCGAAGTGAATGATCACGGAAATTAAAAATAACATTTAACACTTTCTTTAATCATAAAACTTTTTATAATTAGGATAGAATCCTATTTCATTACTAAACAGATTATAATAGATCTGTAAATCAACTTAAAAATTTGATAGAATCAATTAGAAAAAATTTATAAACCAAACAAACTAAAATAATCTCAATCGGACTTAACATATTAACAAAACAAAATTAATTAATGAACAGAAGGTTACCAAAATTAAGTAAACACTAATTAATTAATAATATAATTAATTAATAATATAAGATCTAAAAATAATTAACCGAACACTAGAAAAACACTAGCTAAATTTTAGATAAAAAAACCAATCCGAATCTTATAGAAAATAAATTAATCTAAAACAATTGTTAGGCATACATAAATATGAACTATTATCAAAATTGTAGTTATAAAATTCACAAAAACTCTCTCAACTATCTATTAGAATCTCTAACACTTTACCCTCTTTTTATAGCAAAAAAAATAATTAGAAAAAACTAAAGAAAAAAACCTAAATATCCTTAAAGATCTCGTAACCACCACTCTACTTATTATCAGCCGTCGAATTGAAAGTCAACACTCTAAATTACGTCACATCACTTAACACATGGAAGACCATAGAGTCTGACGTGTTTTTTAGAAAATCCCTCTCGTACACAGTTTCTACGCCACCGCACCAATCTTGTGACAACACGTATCCCTAGGATTTCCTACGCCACATGCACGCCACGTCTCCGCCTCATTCAGATTTACCTGTCAGCCACTGCGTCACCGCGCGTTCGCACTCATTGCCACACCAGACCCGCCTGTCAACGGCACATATTGTTGTGCCCACATGACACTGCTCGCCACCATGTCAGGCCCACACGTTAGTTACACACCTTGTCATGCCCATGCACCTCTTCTGCTTGGCCGATTTCGCACCGTTAGCCTATTCCGCCGGCCTACCTATCAAGTCATCCCACTCACTGTCCTACTAACTTTCGTCATCCTTCAGCCCATACTAGTTCGCTCCTGCACCATCATCAGCCCACTTCTAGCTAGGCTACGTTCATACTATGTATCTATGCAAACTCTAAAAATTAATTTATCAATTTTTCACCAAAATTCCTCTAAATTTTTTCCATAATTTTTTATTTATTTTCATTATTTAATATATGCACACATATTAAAAAATATTCTCCAGCAGACATTTTCACAACCTGATGTCATGATGTCAGTGTACACACACGCTCACCATATTTTTCTATAAATAATTTTAATATAAATCAATTAAACAATGCCAAATTTAATATAAATAACTTTGCAATATCAATTTTTATATAAACTAATTTTGTTAATTTTAATATAGATTAATTTTATTAATTTAAATCTAAACTATTTTTATCACTTTTAATTTAATATGTTGCTATACCTCCATATTCTCCTGCTTGCAACGACATGGCCACACATAAAGGGAACATTGCACATATATAGGGAATAGGACCAGGGAGTAGAGCATTTATGTATGAGCTTCAATGCTTCATGTTGATATGCCAGCTATTTTTATATTATGAAAGTTTTGCTTATTTACATATCAAAATGATCCCACGAGGTAGACATACATGATATCAACATTTAGAGCATTTGCAATGTTGTGTTTACAGGTGTATTAGACGATAGAGAAGAGAATAGTGTCGGTCCTATACATTGTGACATTTTTTCCAGTCAGTCCTAAGCGAAGACTAGGTACCATAGTGCCTGATCCATGTGAGAGAGAACGTGCTTGAGCCCACGTACTTGTGTCCACTTCCTTACATGAATTAGATGAATTATACACTACGGATGCTCTGATGTACTCAAGAGTCACGATCATACCTGGCTCAAGCTAAATATTATGATATCTCGTAGTGTGTAATGTCTACCGAAATTGTCTATAAGCATTCATTGTTTACGTGCCAATCAATCAGATACCATCTTATATCTCAAATGTTTGCTCAATGATAATGGACGAAGTTGAGATCTGAAAAATTAATTACCTTATGTAACTCGATTGACCAGTAAATACACCCTTAATGCTTGAAATTCTGGAAAAATAACGATACTGAGGTAAATATTCCGTCCCAAAATGACGCAGTCCAACCCCCACCCCCTCATCCACTCTACCATGAAGCACATCATACGTGCAGATTGTAGCCTACAGGTTCAAACGTTTGCTACGCCGGATTCACTCATTTGTGACGGTTTTAAACCCTCGTCTATAACGGATATGATCTTCGTCACATATGAGTAGTCAGTGATAACTCCACGTCATTTGTGACGGGTTAAGACCCATCAGAACTAAGATTATCTATTATAAGAAAAAATCATCACAAGAGAGGTAGTACCACAAGCTTATAGCACTTACGACCCATTAGAGATAAGAGTTCTAATGGTTGTTTTAACGACCCATCACAGATGATATACCCCAGATGTGTGATTGTGCTTATAACCTGTGAGAGGTAATCTACCTCTTACGAACATGTTTCATAATCCATCCATTAGAGAGATGACTCAATTATCTACAACAGCGTAGATTAGTACTCATCATAGGTAGTCACATGTGACTGGTTTTATTTAAAATCCATTATAGGTAGTGCTCACTTGTGATGGGTTTTGTTTCAAACCTGAGGGTGGGATGGTTATTTAAAATTAAATAAATTTGTTTTTTTCTAGCCCTAGGGATTGCTAGCTATGTTCTTTGAAAAATAGATATCACATATATTCCTAAATCCTACTAGTTCACAATATCAACATTGTCTAATTAAGCATCTAAAATTCCACCAAAGTGATATATTGATATTGACATGTCAACATGCTCACATATACATATATATATATATATTCCTCGCACATTTGTAGTCAGATATTTATCAACATACATATATATTAATATTTAAAAATCACATATAGCTATAATTTTCATTTGAATGCATAAACTTACCTGTTTATTTTCATATATAGCTTCCTGTTTCGTTTCATTATTTATTAGTTGATCCTCAAAAATAAAGTATGCAACTTCAAGGAAAACATTTTACTTAGTGGTATTTGGCATAACATAGGTATAAATAATGATGGCCCTCCAGGTTTGAACTTTTACTTATACAATCTAATATTAATATATATATATATACATATATATACAAGAAGAAATGGTTCGTATATTTGTAAGACATATGCATGTGCTACCTCTATCAAACCATTTAATGTACCTCGCTAGAATCAATTCAATGGCAATTGATAGAATGGATCTGCTACCTTTAAATCTGAGTTTGAATATTTTTTTATATCCATAGAATTCAGCTGTATCATTATTTTCTCCTTGTCACTAAGGCAATATTTATCTTAACCATTTCCTCATGTTTGTCTGTCCAAAAATATTGCCTGTTTATGTCATATGTACTATATTTCTTGACTTGATGTAGAATCCTTTAGCTACATGCTTCAAATTAGCACTCATAATAAAAAAAGGCAATAAAAGAGTAAGAAATTACCTGTCGGTAAGAACAAGTTATAAAACTATGATATTCAATGCTTACTTTATTTATTATATGTGGCTCATCATATAATTTTTCTATATAAAAATAAATTACATGCATGTCAACAAAAGAAAAAAATATTGACATGTTCAAAAAAAATCCCTAAAACTATTGTATTGTGCATATCTCCAAATTAGTAACATTGTGAGCTTTTTTTAAGTAAAAAGAAAATTTGAGTATCCAACAAACCAAAACCAATATTATTAGTTATACAAAATATAGAAAAAAACATTATCTATTCAGTCTCGATTATTTTATACTAACACATCATAATTTCTAATCATCTTTATAATCCTAAAGCACAATTTTTAGTCATTAGACAGGCCATCTCATGCCACAGAATTTCTAATGAATGCCATATATGCATCATATAAGAATGCATAACTACAAAGTACAACAGTGATATATTGAAAGCTACATATTAGGTAATTCCTATCGGCAAAAAATTAGATCACCAACAACAAGTAGCTTGTGAGAATGGATATTCACTAAAAGTAAGTAAAGGAAAGAAAATGTATCCGTAATGTCACATATACTAGAGAACATGACATGCCCACTATGATGCTAGCTAGCTAAATTACTCTTATGGTCACCAAGGAGTTAGATGACGTGCACGTAGTGGACATGGTGTCCGATAGTCCAACACATACATGGTGTGTGGATGCTCCTCTTTGAGGTTAGCAAGGACGATCGTCATATAGCCGGTGTTGTATGCGAAGGCATCCAAAGCCTCGTGCTTAGACCTGAGGGCTTGAGCATGCTACCACCACCAAGATGGTCAGAGAATCTAAGCCATGAGCTCAAGTGCTCTAGATTTGATCGTTCTGTGTTTAAAGGTGTCGGATCTGGTCGTCCTGAGTTTGCACCGGCTAGATCAAGGGAACATGAAAAGAGATAGGGTGGCAACAGTGCTAGAGAGAGAGGAGAGTGAGGTGGAGGAGGTGGCAGTGGCATTGGGCTAGGGAGAGAGAGGGGGAGGGGCAAAGAGGAAGGGGAGGGTTTAAGGAAAGGGAGATATAGGTAATGCATTGTGCTTTGCAGGAGCGAGCGAAGGTGTAGGCATCAGTGGCCTAGGTGCCTAGGAGAGGGAGAGAAGGGAAGGCCTAGAGGGGGCAGTGCTAAAGGGAGGACTTAACTAGGGACTGAGATGGAGCGTTGAATATATATGGTTTCTATTAATAGATCTAAGCCATTTGATTAAGATCCAATAGAGCTAAGTATTATAAGCAATTCTTATTCTACATCTACTTCATATTCAAATTACAAATGTGCTAAATATATATAGAAAGTAGTCAACCTCTATTGATTGCCAACACACTAACCATTAGATATATGGTCAAGAAACTTGTGATAGACCGTAGAGGTAAACGCACGTCATAGGATAGGCATCACCTCTAACGGACTATACTAAAAAAACATTACAGATAGTAAATCCTCACCTGTGATGTATTTAGACTAGATAATCGTCATAGGTGAGGATTTACCTGTGATCGCCTATCTACTGAATTTGTTAGAGATGAACTGACCTCATTTCTATCGGTTTTATATGGCGGTCCATTACAAATATGGCATCAGTTATGACGGATCCAACCGCTCTATCTCACCTTCAATGGGCGACGATACGACCCATCAGAGGTGATGCTATCTGTGATGAGATACTAAGATCTATCACAGATAAACTGTTTGGGATGAAAGATTATATGCTTGTGGTTGTTTATGGTGCTTATATTCTCATTCTGCATCAGGAAGTCTCCTACCTATGTACAACAAGTGCCTTGAGAACCAATGGCTTCTCCCCCATTTGCCTCCTATTCCCATTGCAGATCTCGATCATAAATTCTCAAATTTCCTAGCTTCCTTCTAGCTCCATGCTCTGCTAATTATTACCACGAGGTCATACAAAAGGAACATTACATATATAGGGACTAGGGAGTTGGAAGGATGTCTTTAGAGAGAATTGTGCATGATCAACTTCTTATCTATATTGAAAGTTTACAGCCTCCCAATGGTTGGAAGCAACGGCCACCTGCTCTCCAAATTTTCAACAAGTTCCCGAGCCATACGTGTGTTTTTGTAGAGGATGGAGCTGCACAATGGCATGAAACAGTGGCAAGAAGCAACGGCAAGCAGACGATTGATGGAAGCAACGGTCACACGGTCTCCAATTTTTTAATTCATGTGTTGGAAGCACTATGTAAATAACATAGTTTATTTCCTTGTAACTGGTAACAGCTGAGTGACTGCATAACAGGTTGTTTACCGCTTTCACAATGCTTATGACCAGGTACCAAGGACGTATTTAATACTTACTGCCTCTCCTGCCATCTCTAGAAGTCATGTGTCTCCTTTAAGGGCTCATTTGGCCTCTTGAATTTTATATGAATTAATTTATTTCATAAATAAGAACTCTAATGTCCTCATCATTTCCTTTTAGCTTATAAGCATAAATAGAAATTTAAATTTTCAAATTTAATTTTAAGTTGATTTTGTTTTTTCCATTATAGTTTATTTTTAAATATTTGCTTTTAAATCGTTAAGAGCATGTACTTATAAATTATTTTTTAATTACTGATAAGACATTTGATTATAATAAGTATACCTAATATGATCATAATGAAAGTAATACCAAAATAAAAATATATTAACTACAAAGCTGAGCATAGCTTAGTTGGTTAGGTTGCTTGTGATAGAATTTGCTCACCTAGATTTAAGTTATAGACTTGATACGGATGCTCATATTTATGGCTAATTATTTTTTTGTCACAAGAGACGTGCTGGTTGTCAACGAGACACTTATGATGACTTTATCAATGTCAAAATATACTAGTATAGTCTCTTAGAGATGTTCATACGTAGTGTATGTGTGTGTGCTTTTATAGGGGCTGAAAGTGCATATAGGTCTTTATATAGGTTTTGGATAATTTATAATAAATGATTAAGAGACTAATATATTTAATGAGTATACAAGTAGAAGATTAGTCCAATAAATGTGTTAAAGATGAAGAATAAAATATAATATGGTTTTATTGTAATACAAGATAATAAGTGACTAAACCTAGCAAGATGTGGTGAATGGTTAATAAAACTTGGCTATGCGAATGACCATTCATGGAGAAGGGCAAGCAAGAGCTTGGCTCCAAAGGACCATTGCAGTGGCAAAGGAGCAACTGTTTGGTGCAACATTGACAGACTAATTGAGGCCATAAGAAGTTATAAATTGTTAAGCATTAATCTTTGTTAAAGTGGAAGTGAATGGGGCAAAGCTTGGAAGAAATAATATCAAGTTGTTCTAAAATTTGTGTGGATCGAACAATTTGGATAATGTCAAACAATCTGACTTAGCATGTGTCTTGCTAACTGTTACAACTAGATCATACACTCTGGGTTAATGTTGGATTGTCTGGCTCAACAATGATCACACGATCATGTGGGATCAAATGTTGAGTTAGACAATCTAAAGGTAGTCGGATTATCCGTCTAGTTCAATGTTCGGAGTGGTCATGTGTTGACCGGACAAAGAAATTGAACTAGCTGGACAATCTTATATCAATTGGATAATCCGGTTCTATTGTGATCAGCTTGAGCCAGACAGTCTAGAGCGGTGTTGGACAATTTAGCTTACACTTTGTCCGAAGGTGATTGGACAAAGCGTAATGGTGGGTTTGTTTGGCGTCAGTGTTGAACAATGTGCAACGAACAATTTGGTGCGGCGTTGGATTGTTCGACCAAGTCTTGGAGCGACCGGACGATTGCTCAATCGAACGATGGAGAAGAATTGACTAGACAATCAGGTGTAGATTGGATAGTCCGATAGAGGTTCGGTCGGACAATCCAGACAGTCCAACAATGGTACCAGACTGTCTGGTTCTTTATAGCCTAATGGCTAGTTGCTAATTACCATTGTAAAAGTTATATAGGGTCAAACAATCTAGCACGGTACCGAACTGTTCGGCCTAGTGTATTTCTAATAGACTTTTTTAATAGCTATAAATGGCTAGTTAGAGGAGTTGGTGTTATATATGGATGATGCTATGAAGACGATTAAAGATTTTTGGACTCTTGACAATCTAAGCAACCTAAGTGATAGTCAAAGAGTCTGAAGAGCTTATCGAAGATCTTTTGAAAAAAAAAGCCTTGAAAGTGTGCTTAGCGTAAAATTTATAAGCCTAGTTAATCTCCAACTATCTCAAGAGTATGCTAGAGTTTGTATACTACTGGTGAGTGAAGTTAAGAGTGGTGTGGAGTGTGTGCTTCAAATTTGTTATCTTGAGTAATTGTAATAAAAAAAAGAGAAGCCTATAAACAACCAAATTATGTGTGATATGCCTGAGAAAAGATTGTGAATGTTCTACCTTACCTCCGTAAGGGAAGAGGTAAATTGAGTGAAAGTCGAGCTGTGCCTTGTGGTTGCTTAGTAAAGCAAGCTTGACCAATTAAAGGAAGACATGTGGCATCCAAACTCTTGGTGATCACTTAGGCACGGACTTACTCTTAGTGAAAGTGGTTGAAAGTAACCCGACTTTGATAAGAGCTTCCTCAAGAAAGAGCAGGAATGGTTGGTTTTGAACTTCAATAAAACGAATCGGTGTCTCATCTTCTCTCTTTATCTTGTATTTGTTGTTTTGTTTCTTGAGCTATTTGGTGATTTTCATCTATCTTGATCCTTGCTAACTCGTGTGAAATTGAAGTGGGTTAAGACTTTATCTTGCCAATGATTTTCAAACTCTATATGAGGGTCGGACTATTTGCCCTTAGTCGGATTGTCTATGCTTCGTTTTTTCTTTGTGTGTGTCAAACTGTCCGGTTGTAGTTAGATTGTTAGATACTTTGTGTTGTCAAATTGTCCGCAACATTTTTGAACTGTGATATTTTGTGTTTTCAAACTGTCTGCAATATTTTTGAACTATCCAGTCAGTACTTATTAGTTTTCAGATTTCAAGTAAAGCATATTCACGGAGACATAAACGGTCGTTTTTAGGGACAAGTATACACGTGTGTTTACGAGTATTTGTATTTGTAAAGACTACATCAAAAATTGGTAATTGGAAGAAAAAAAATTACCTGCCATTGTTTGGTTGGTTTAAATGTGGTAGATTTCTTGTTTCTATATATAGTTACAAGGTAGTTTAAATTTTAGGCAATTTTTCTCATCACTCTTAAAAATACCTTTTTTAATAAAAGTTTGAACAATAAATTATTCCGACCTACAAAATTACTTGGAATAAACTTATAGCTAACAAAAATTTATAAAATTACATGAAAAAACAAAATTAGATAGAAATAAAGTAAGACCAAATGATAGCACTGTAATTTTAGACTGCAATTTACACATTTAAATTTTCAGGCACCTAAAATTTAGCAAATCCCTAATTAACAAGGCTACTAGAATAGTTAAGCCTATATATAATGTACATATAGAAATAAAATGTAACAGCAAATTCGGCTTCTCATAAGTTGCTTCTTTTATGCTTTAAGACCCTATCTATGACGTAGTTTCTATACGATTACGTAGCAAATTCGGCGAGTTTTTTTTTTCAATTGGTCGACGCGGGCACGTTTAATTACTGGGCCCAAATCAGGTGGGCCGAATACTCCAAACGGACTAACTGCCCACAAATGCCATTCGTCTCCTCACCGTCGCCTTCTCCGTCCTCTCTCGCCGTCGTCGTCTCCTCTCCCCTCCTCTCCTCCGCCCCGATTCATCCGACGAAACCGGCCGCATCTCAATCTCCGGCGAGCGGCAGCGCCGGCCGAACACCCCGCCTATATCTTCTGCGGCGGGTGTCTCTGGCTTCTGGTTTCCCTTCGCTAGCTCGCCTCTCCCCTGCCGTACCCGCTACCCCCACCGCATCGCCGGCACAGGGTGAGGGTGGTGGCGTGGCGTGGTGGCGAAGGTTCCGGAGGGGATTCTGGGAGCGCAGGGGATAGTAGGCTATGGGTTCGGTGGATCTGATCGCCGCCTGCCTCGACTCCATCCGCCAGGTCGGATATCTTCGGGAGTTCTCTGTCTTGCCTGACCCCTAGATTCCTCATTGTTTGTTCGATTTTTCTTTTCGTCGATCCTTTTAAGAGTTTTGTGCGCCTTTAGCTTGTTGAATGTAAGAGAACTTTCCGTTTCTAATCATGTGAATTTGCGCTTTGGCGATGAATATTTGACTAATGTGATGAATTTGAGCGATGAACTTGTTAAAAATCCCATCTTTACAGCTTCCGTACGGAATTTCGTGTTTCTTCCTCGTTCTAAAACGAGTACTAATTGTAGGAGCTGCCTTACTTAAAGATTTGGTCTTTTCAGTTTCTGAACTGACACGTTGTACAATTCGTTCCTGATAAACTTAACCTCTGGAAAATTTTGGGAAAGCGCATTCTCGATTGATGATTTTGCACATTGAAATAATGGAACTTTATCTTCGCAGCTTTGGCTCTAGAAATTCATGTTCTTTTTTGGTTTGTTTCTGCTTTGCAGATTGGAGATGAGATTGCAGATGCACTACTGTACCTTGATGCAGGCACTCTGGAGGCGTTTCAGTTCATAGGAGCTTTCCCCTTGCTTCTTGAGCTTGGTGCTCGTGCAATATGCAGCTTGGAGAATGCAGCTCCGCTTGATGCTGTGAGATTCCTTAAATCCCTTGCCATAAAAATCAATTGATTATAGTAGTAAAGAATGGATATGTTAATACATACGTCCTAAATCAGTAAGCTAATGGCAATGCCTCCCAAAGTTGGAATATTATCTGCTCAGTAGTAATGTATGTGTCGAACTGAATGAAGCATTGTTAGTTCTAGCACTTGAGTGGCAAAGTTTAGGAAGAAGCAGAATTGATTTCTGAACCAAGAGTGGAAGTTCTCTAATGGCACGCTTTACCCTCAAAAGGATCTAAATATGGACTGGATAATCTTCTCCCCTCTTAAAAAAAAAACAAAAAACTATGGACCGGATAAGTCATCACTGGCAGTAGTAATTTTAGAGCTCTTTGGCAATGCTGTTCACTTTGATGCAGAGCTAAAGCCAAAAATACAGAGTAGTTTTTCAGAACTAACCACACAGATAGTTTGGACAAAATAATTGCTGTTTTCTGAAATTCACTCTTTGTAATGACAATGGAGTGTTTGTTAGTCATTTCTCTTCCAACTTCAGGGTTTAATGAATGCCCAGCAGGTGTAGCATGGCTGGAAATACTAGTATATTGTTCTCATGATTTATGCAATACTTCTATGTGTCTGCAATCTGGAAATTTCTTATGATTTTCAGTTGTTTGAAAAATACAGTTTTTGTGCTGGCTTTGAAATGCTTTTTTTAGTATCCAGTTGTTTGACAAATATGCACAATAAGGTTTTGCAAGTGCCATTTGTTTCTTGATTTATGTCAGCTTAGAGTTAAAGCACTACCTTTGTTGTTTTACAACATCTTGAATTTTGTGTACTTCATATTTCTTTTTCATTCTGAACTTCTTATAGATGAAAAGCAGGCCTAACAACCTTCATGTTAACCTTGGTGTGTGAACTCTTTTTTTTTTATTATGAAACCATGATTTTCTTTGCTTATATACGAAAAACAAGAAATATGATGTTTTTTTTATGACAAATGGGCCATCCTGTTCTTTACATGATCAAAATGTTGTATCATGTTTTTGCAGGCTGCTGACTGGAACTCAAGTTTTGCACATCCAGCAATGAAGATTGTAGTGATTACATCCCACCTGCTTAGTGATGCACATCGGTATATTTTGCGCTGCCTGGGAAACCATGGAACTATTTCACATTGTACTGTGTTAACAGCTATTTCCGAGGTGCTTCATCCCTTCTTGTTTCTTTGATGACTGTATTGCTTCTGAAGTACTTGAGCATCCAGCAATTTATTTCCTAAAATTATATCCCTTTACATAAAAATGTCTTTATATTTTTTGTCTGGGGCTGAAGTTCCTATCACTTTCCTTTGAAAAATCTACACAGTCCATATTAGTTTTCATATTATGATGAAGGTATCATACAATAAATCTGTGCTGTTTGATTTTTTTTTTCTTTTTCCAGGGGAGGGTCTCAACTCTCAAATATGTAGTTTCATTGACGTGCATGTTATCCATTTGGAAGTTTATCAGATCCGTTATTTATTGTAACCTTAATGTCATCTTGAATTATTTGTTTTACATAGTACAGCTGGACATGTAGTGTATCGGTAAGAGCTAATTTGTTATTTGTGGACGTTGTTTTATTCGCAATGTGCAGTAACTTCTGCGTTGCACCACCAAATGTTGATAAATTGCCATTTTGCTTTATCTCATATTATAAGAATTCTCTTTTGAGAAACTTAAGAATTTTTTATTGGAAGACACTTTCACAAGACCATCCTAAATTTTGCAAGCAGGCTTTGAACCATTGGTGATATATAAATGCAGGTTGGTCACTCAGCATATGTTGATTCCCCACTTGGACCAGATGCCTTCCGAGAGTATGAGACATTACTCACTCAGGACCATGAGGAGCTTCTGAAGAAGTATGAAAAGTCAGATGATCACAAAGATACCGTTCCTTTCACCTCAGATGGTGATAGATACTCCAATTGGGAATCTGGGGTGCATTATGGATCTAACCCCGAATCTAGCCCAACAAAAAAGGATTTGTTTGGTGATGAGTCAAGCCAGCTAGATACTAAAGGAAAAAGGTTATCTGTAACTGTGGGTCACTTTCCAATGATTTTCTCTCCTATTTCCTCTAGGACTTTTATTTTGCCATCTGAAGGCACAATGGCGAAATCATGTTTATCGAATCCTCATGAGGATTCACTTAGTCCTGGGCTACCTCCCATATCTACTGGTAGATCTTTTGATGGTGATGAGATTCCCCCTGGAGTAACATTGACTGCTCAGTTCCTTTATCATTTGGCCAGTAAGGTAAGGATTTATTATAAGTACATATTTCTTACTAGTGGCTTCTTATTTTTCACTCACATAACCACTTAGTGATCCGTATTACAAAACATGTGTAGATGGACCTAAAGCTTGATATATTTTCACTCGGAGATACATCAAAGGTCATCGGGAAGCTGATGATGGATATGTCAAGTCTATATGATGTTGGTCGTAATAAGAGATCTGCTGGCCTGCTGATCGTAGATCGTACACTTGATCTCCTTACTCCTTGCTTCCACGGCGACTCATTTCTTGATAGGATGCTGTCCTCCTTGCCACGCAAGGAAGATACTGCATCCTATCTTGTGGCCAAAAATCCACAAACTCCAAGCAAGCATTCTCAAGCTATCATTAAACGTATCCCACTAGATATAAAGGTCCCTTTTGAAAAGGTCTTCAGCAAGGAAGAACCTAAGAGTAGGACCAGTATGTTACCCGAAAATATCATGTCATTTGTGTCTGGATGGAACTCTCCTGAAGTTGACTCTGAAGTTACCTGGATACCTGATTACACGGATAAAGCACATGATGACAAACTCAGCAGTCAACATAGTAATTTAAGTGGTTCATTCCTATCCAATTATGCTGGAGTGCGCTACTTAGAATCATTACTAGACAGAGGAGCAAAAGATGGGTTGATGCTGATTAAGAAATGGCTTATGGAAGCTTTACAACATGAGAAGTTATCCTTTCCATCTAAAGGTCGGCAAGGGGCAGCCTCTGTTTCGGAGCTTCATTCTATGGTTCAAATGCTCTCTCGAGATCAGTTATCCTTGGTAAGAAACAGAGGGGTTATCCAATTAGCACTGGCTGCCGAAATGGCTCTCCAGGAGCCTCAAAGTTCTCACTGGGATGCCTTTACAAGCGCAGAGAGAATATTAAGTGTAACATCTGCAGAGACAACTCAAAGTCTTGCCAGTGAGCTTCGTGATTTTATCAACACTAGCACTTCAGTGGAATTTCACAAGCAAGCTAATAAAGTGGAGTCCTCACAGGGCCTTCTGAGTTTCCAGGATGTTTTACTTCTAACAATTATCGGGTATATCTTGGCTGGTGAAAGTTTTCCTACATCAATTGCTGGTGGTCCATTCTCATGGGAAGATGAGCGGTCTTTGAAAGATATTGTGGTGGACTCTATTCTTGACAGGCCATCATCCATGAAGCTCCAATTCCTTGTTGGTTTGGAGAATGAGCTTGAAGCTAAAGCTAGACCTCAAGATGGTGACAAAAGTAATGATTCCATCAATCCTTCTAAGACTACTGATGATTTTGATGACCAATGGGATAGCTGGGATGATGATGATGATACTGATGATCAAAAAGAGGAAGTTTATGGGGACATGCAACTTAAGTTAGAAGTACGAGATAGAGTTGACCAACTTTTCAAGTTCTTTCACAATTTGTCCAATATGAAGTTTAGGAACCAAACTCTTGGAGACTGTCTAGCAGCACTGAGCAGATTTGATGCTGACGTTTACTCAAGAAAAGGCTTGCTCTATAAGTTGCTATTAGCTGTCTTGGCGAGGTATGACATTCCTGGCCTTGAATATCACTCATCAGCTGTTGGACGACTATTTAAAAGTGGACTGGGGAGGTTTGGGCTAGGACAGGTGAGTTCAGTTTGTACTTCCTCTGCATTCTCTCTGTAGTTATCCTTTTTCACGCTCGATATTGTCTGCAGTCTAAACCAAGCTTTGGCGATCAAAGCATTCTCATTGTTTTTGTTGTGGGAGGCATCAATGCCCTTGAGGTATGGTCCATATTCTTTTGTTTGACGTATTCAATCATACCATTATGGAATTATTTAAGCTCTGTATTACTGTGCATACTGTTTGGTGTTTAAATATAAAGGGCTGGTTTGGTTTGGGGCCAAAATTAGCTTTACCAATTTTTGCCAATGCTAAATTTTGGGAAGTTTTGGCATGGTCAATTTTAGCAAGGGCAAAGTTATATGGTGATTGAAGCCAAAATAGCCTAAGTTACTATTGAAGTGGCCAATTTTTTCTAGGCATGCCAAAATTTGGCTTCAATCCAAATAAACACTTAGCACCATTGAAATTACCAAATATTAGTAAGACCAATTTAGTCCACAGGTCAAACAAGCTCAAATATTTGTTTTTCTCTATTGCTAAAAAAACGCAGTCATCCGTCCTCCCTCTCCCTTCCCTCGCATGTCGCATGCCTAGCGCGCCCCCTAGGGGAAAGCTGAAAAAGCGCACTCTCGAGAGAAAACGAAAAAAACAGAGTAAATAAAAAACTATGCGGTTGGTTAAAAAGGATGGTTGGATCCTTCTACTAGATCCACACTTCTGGGCTTGTCCTATTCTCAGTCACATGGCCTATTCCTGGGTCTTGACCTATTCTTAGTTGAATGGCACACTGCAATGTACGGGTATGTTGCTAGTTCTATTAAAACTGCAGTAAAAATCTACAAGTTTGACCTGTTTTTCCTATATGTTACCAGTGTCCAGGTTAGTGTGCCACTTTCAGAGCACACAAATTTTTTCTTCAAAATATCAGGTTACATTTAGAAAACATCAGGTTTTAGTTAGTGCAGATTGAAAAGGCACATGAAAACATCAGGTTAGTGCAGATTGTCCAAACAAGTGATTGCAAACCACAAAAAAAAGCTAAAACAACTTGCAAAAAAATTCTTTATAAAGAAGAATAACCGACATTTTAGTAGGGGTGAAAATGGTACATGTAATGTCTGATCCCCCGCCAAATCATCTGTAAGAATGGTAAGGGACCTTCTGCATTGGGGGAGATATGGAAATGGCTATGGATAGTAGTGTTGGTATATGGAGTTGGAGATGGTACATCATTATCTGATGGATGCAAATTGTCCAATAGTTTGAATGGATTATCTGGTGCTTGCTATTTGGATCATCCACAATTCCTCCCATCTATGACTGTTCCTTTTTCTGTGCTATCTGCGCTTACGTGCCGCCAAAGTATACCCCAATGCGAAAAGTAAACCTTAAGAAATTAGATGATCCTTTTTTTTTTTTGCAAGGCCCGGGAAGTCATGAAGGCAATATCAGAGAGCACCAGACCTGATGTGGAGCTTATTCTTGGTGGAACAACCCTTCTCACCCCAGATGACATGTTTGAGTTGATGTTGGGCTCATCCAGCTTTAGTTAGACTCAAGATTAACAACTGCAGCAATACTGTTTGTCTTTTATAGGACAATATCATTGAAAACAATGACTTTTGAGAATCATCTTCTGGACATTCATCATGCTTGTGCTTGAAGGCTAGGGTCTACTGCTTTGGGTCAGTCACTGTATTTGGAGGTGAAATCAATATGAAGTGACTCTGCTGACTACACAGTAAACACTCAAAACAAGGTGTGATTCTGTCTTCTGTTGCCTCCCTAGAAACTGCTCATCCGTTCAGAAAGCATATGTAAATTTAATCGGTGTAAATTGTTTGCTGTTGATTTGGAAATCTCTGGTGTGCATTGCTCAGAGAAACTGTCAAATTAGGCGAAGGGTTGTAACTGAAAAAAGATTTCATTGCTCAGCTCAGTGATTTGAAGTGTGCATTACATGTACTATGTTGTGGTCAATATATCACAATCGCCAAAATTGGCTAATAAGATAAAGAATAATAATTTGTTACGTTCCAGAAAAATAAATTAACATATAATATGCACAATTCGCCATTCTTTTTAGTCGGTATAAAACAAAGGCAGCTTTCGCAATCCTCCAATGAAATGTCCAACTCTCTTCATCCTTTCCATCAATCTCCTACTATAACTCTGGTTTTTGCATTAATACCCAATACGCTCTGTTCCAATATGCATCGAGACAAATTAACAGAAAAAAATTTTGGCATGAACCTAGCAAAAAATCAGTGTTAGCATCCACGATTAAGGTTGTGTTCGTTTCTACAGTGAGATTTTTTTTCTATGTTTTGCGAGCAGTAGATTTTTAATTTTAAAATAATTAATTTTATTGTTTATATTATTAAATAGCTATAAAAATCAAATAATTTTATAGCTATATTAAACACAGCCTAAGTTTAATAAATCACCGTGATAGAGAGCCGGGCTCCCCTATCCATTTGACCCATTTGCCCTCGATAGATGGATCCAGTCGACTCATTTGCCGTTAATAAATTGATGTGGAACCTCTGCGTTATTGTTTCTATATTAAAACACTTCGTAGGCACATATTCAATGGCTTGCAATACAAGAACAATCCTGCAGAGGATTTCCGTTGCCCATCCCATACGTAGCTTAGGTCTTTGATTGTTAGTGACGTACTTCCTCTAATTTTTTTATATTTAATGCTATTAACTTTTAAACACATGTTTTATCATACATTTTATTTAAAATTTTATGTAAATATGTAAAAATATATATCTTACTTAAATTATTTTTAATAATAAAATAAATAATCATTATGTAACTTATTTGAATAGAATGAATGGTTAAAAGTAGGTTTAAATTTTAACTACGTTAAAAAAATATAGAGGGAGTAGTTGGATATGACAAGTCTGTCTACATATTTTAATATATAATCGAAGATAGAGAAGATATATATTGAGTTTGAGCGACTTCTACAAGCTTTCCTATTTGCAATTAACCTTGATCATTGCCTCTGAAGAATCATGGGGTTCGTATCTTTAATTATCACCCATGCAAATTGGACCCTTCCATTATTGTCACAAAAAAGATCACACAACGCTTACTGACACAGTGACACGTACTGAAACTGACATTTGACGTGAGACTGCTGGGAGTGTTGCCTAATCACCCTACAGTCTCTGGCCTGAAATGATAGTAGTGTTGTAGCATTGCTTGGCATCTACCTGCCTGGCTGAATCAGGCTTAAGCTTAACGGCTAGTAAGTGCTGGGCTAATCAATGCTTAACTGTTCTGTGTGTGTCCATGGATCAGCAGACATATCGGGATCTGAATAATTTGTGCTCGTGGATGGATGCACCGAAGATGCATGCGGGGATGTCTGTTTGTTCCTGCTGCTGTGTTCAGTGACTGCAATTTAAATGGCATCTTGCTCTTGCTGCCTCCTGTTGTCGTTCTCTGCAACTGGGCTATGCATCTTGTGATTTCCTTCCTGGATTCATTCTTTTTTTGTTTCTTGCGTTGTCCTTCTGTCAGCTAACATGCTGTTCTTTCACAAAGAGAAGAACAATGTTATTTCGGCACTGCAAATTGTTTGCAAGCTTTCTAATTATCATCTTGACTGAGGTAAGAATCAACTGATGATAATTCTTTCGCTGTCCTAGTTTTGCAGCACTCTGTCCTAGTTTTGCACCAGTAGCATTCTCTCTGGCAAGGTTAATTAGTAGGATCACGTTAACTAGTACAGCCAGACTGTACTAATCTGAAATGGTTACTGCAACTTAATCTGTTCATACTGCACACGCAACAGAACACCATCATCAGAAAAGAATTTTTCTGTTCAGAATGTGTTCAGGCATCAGGACAACAAGGTGATGGACGGTCTGAGAATTGGAGGCTCTTGCATCTCTGAACTTTTGTTGTTTGCATGAATCCAGCTTGCTGAATATGATCCCTATCCCTGGCCCACCGGAGATGGAGAAGAAGGCGACGACGGCCGCCACGGACACCGAGGCAATGGCGCGACTACCGAGGCAGAATGCGCCACCATGCATGATCCAACCATCTCCATGTACATTGGCTGGAGGGCTACTTAAACAACAGTTGAGCTCAAAGTACAGACGGGCTAGATAGGGTGATTTGGCAGCAACTCCTTGTTCCTTTTTCTTCAGAATGTTCAGAGTTTCAGACCCATCCAAATTGAACAGTTGTGCTGATGGAAGGCAGCTCATGCCGTGGAGTGTTTGGTGTCCGTCCTCCTCCCACAATCTCTTGTCACCTACCTGTTAGCGTTTCTGAGGAGAGAGGGATTTGTCTGACAAGTGCCCATGGATGCAGTCCATGCTCTGACTGAAGAACAATTCATACACTTGAAGCTACTACACTGAATAATCCCTCATGATTTGTATCCTTTTCTGAAGAAATCTGGAAATCAGTGGACATTTCTTTCCTTTACTAGAATTTACCATGCAATGGTACGTGTTTCATCTCATGTTTCCATCTTCACATTTCCTGATATCTTGTAAGGAATTACCTGAATTTGACCAGTGATAGCTTTCCTCTGAAAATTTTCAGACTGATCTGAAAAAACTGGCAATTTCTGATCTTGCAACATCTCTACACAGTCAGCTGGCTCAATGCATTATGGCACTTATTAACTTATCCCAAATTCTTACCATGAATCCAAACTACAGAATCCTCACGATACAACCATATGAGAAGCTGAGAATTACTGCTTGTTTATTCCGACCTGGACCTCCTTGTCCTGGCTGCATCCATGCATGCATGAATGGATGGCTTTATGGGACTAGATGCACACGTATGGTCTCCAGCCTAGTCCTTTCTTCAAAGTAAAGACATGGACCACAATCCAGCTTCACCTTTGTAGCATGCACCCACACAGTGACACACACTGTCATCATTTTCAGTATCAGCTTCAGTTCGATGTATATCTTCCTTTACCCCTTTTCTAATCCGATTTCAGTATCACCTTCCTGTGACAAAAGGTGGACCATTGCATGCATGGATGCAGTGAAGGCATGCAGGTTCTTCCTCTCCTGCAAAAATGAAAGCTTTTTGCACTCTGTCGTGCGATTCTGCAAGTGTGACTGTCCTTGTGGCTGTGGGTATCATCAGTTTAGGACCACTGGACATTTATATATATATATATATTTAATTTGAGATGTCAGTCTTACTGTATACTACATTTATACATGGTATTAAAACAGGTTTAGATATCTCCGGCATGCTAGCATCTTCTTGCCAACGAGTCGATGCTTCCTTCTCGTCACAGACCTTCTTCCTTGGTATTTCTCCTCTACCTTCTTATCTCGGCTCTTATTCTCCCCGTCTCCTCCGTAGATGGCCTTCTCTTCCTTTATCGTCTTCTCGCACCTTTCCACCACGTGACAAGGAGACGGTCTCCATCCGCCTCCTCGTCTCGTTCACACCCGCCTTAGCTTTTCTCTTGCTTCAGCGCACCTTCCCCTCTTCCGACGTCGGCGCACCTCTACGCTCGTCGTCTCTATTGGCTGGACCTGTCTGCCCTCCATTGGCTAGACCCGTCCGCCCTCTATCGGCTGAAACTCTCTCTCGGTTTCCGCCTTTCCGACACGCTCACCTGCTCCCGGACACAAAACTTCTCCACTTGCGTCCAAGCCACTCTGCCGTGTCCACGTGTCCGCGAACATGAATTTATGTTTCCCAGACGCGAACCTCCTTTCTTCGCATCAACGACTTCTCCGATTTTTCGCGTCCGCCCCACTCCGCTGCGTCCATGGGTCCACGGACGTGAAACCTCCCTTCACGGACGCGAACTCTCTCACGCCCGTGACCCACCTACTCTCTCACACTCGTGACCTACCTACTCTGTCACCCACTCCTCGCTCAACTACTCCACCACCTACTCCCATCGGCTAACCACTCTCATCGACCACCTACTCCCATCGTCTACCCACTTTCATCGGACACCGGACTCTCCTCATCAGCTTACTACCATCATCGAATTATCACATCCCGCTACTCTCTTGTCATGACCACCGAATCGGCCTTAGTTCCGGCACTCTTCCAGTCGCCGAATTCCTTCCGGCCATCGACGCTCCTGACCATAACTCGGGCATCACTTCGCCGATGTTCTCACCACTTTATGCCGCCGTCAACGTGAAATCTCACGTTTACATCTCCCTTGACCTCAATGCCAGCTATTCCAAGTGGGTATTCTTCTTTAAATCCTTATGTGAAAAGTTCGGCCTTCGCTCCCACATCGATGGCTCCGCTCCACCTCGGCCCAATGATCTCCAGTGGGGCATCGTCAAGTGCTGTGTGCGCAGCTGGCTGATTGGCTCGATCGATGACTCCGTCGTCGACCTTACAATGGACGACACCAACCCCACCGCCCGGGATCTCTAGGTGGCCATTGAGTGGATCTTCCATGCCAACAAACAGTCGCAAGCCATCTTCCTCTTTAATGAATTTCACTCCATGGTATAAAGAGACTCATCTGTCTTCTCATATTGCCAACGTCTAAAGGTCAAGGCCGCTGTCCTCTGTGATATCGGTCACCCTGTGGCCGACTCACAACTCGTCCTTGCCCTCTTGCGAGGACTTAAACCCCGCTTCTTAAATACCGCCAATGACATCTCCAACTCCACACCTTTTCCCACGTTCACCTGAGCCCACGACATGCTAGTTCTAAAAGAACTTCGTCTGGCCAACGACGAGAAGACTGTGGCCCACACCGCTCTCCTCGCCGCAGCCGATCATGGCTCCTCCAATCCCATCGGCTGCCAACCACCGTGCGCTACTACCATCTCTCGCAACTCTGGTAGCCACGGCTTTAGCTATGGCAACAAAGCCTGCGTTGGTGGCAACAGTAAAGGCAAGGGCAAGAGCTGGAGCGGTCCGATGCAACCGCGCCCTACTGCTGTCCCTACCCTGTCTGCCAGTTCCATGGGTCTGTAGCTTTGCTACAACCCTTAGGCACCCCAACCCCAGCTACGCAGTCCCATTGGCTAGCAACCAGGGGTCCTCGGCGCCCATCCTTAGGCCCACCTGGCATCGGCTCCCATCCAACCGCCTCAGCCGATCCTACCATCACCACCCACCCAATCGGTTCCCTCGTGGAACTAGGCTGGCCTCGTCACCGCCTTCAATTAGATAATGCTCCAACCCCAGCACCTTTGGGTGCTGGTCTCCGGTGCGTCATCCCATATGGCGTCATCAGACGGTATACTACTCTCTCGCCATCCCTCCTCCTCCCCTTTCGTCACCATCAACAATGGGCACTCTCTCCCTATCAAACGCCATGGTGACTCCCTCCTGTCTACACCCACAGCCAATTTTTCACTTCGCAATGTCCTCATCGTCCCCTCCCTCATCCACAACCTACTCTCTTCGCCAATTCACCAAAGATAATAATTGCTCAATTGAATTTGACACTTCTGGTTTCTCTGTGAAGGATATCCCGACCCAGCGCAAGATGCTTTGATGCAATAGTGGCGGCGACCTCTACACCATCTTCACTGTGCCGTCCACTCCCCACACCAGTCTCGCCATCTTCACCAACTTGTGGCATCTTCGTCCTGGTCACCCCAGCCCCGACGCTGTCGCCAACCTCCGTCGCAGCGCCTCCATAACGTGCAACCACAATAGCTCCACTGTCTGCCACTCTTGTCAACTTGGCAAACACGTGCGACTGTCTTTCTTTCCCTCTATGTCTTGTACCTCTCGACCTTTTAAATTAATTCACTGTGATGTGTGTACTTTTCCAGTTAAGAGTGTGTCCGGTTATCAGTACTATCTTACAATACTCGATGATTATAAACACTATTGCTGGACTTTTCCCCTAACAAGCAGGTCCGAGGTTGCCTCTCACCTCATCAACTTCACCAATTACATCTCCTCTCAATTCAACCTCTCCATTCAAGCCATGCAGGCCGATAACGGTACGGAGTTTGTCAACCGTACCATCCAAACTATTCTCACCTCACGTGGCACCCATCTCTGCCTCTCCTGTCCCTACGCCTCTCCTCAAAACGGCAAGGCTGAATACCTTCTTCGAACACTCAACAACATCAGTCGCACTATATTTCTTCATGCCCATCGACCACACAAACTCTATCGGCTACTCAGCCTCCATCTGTTCGCCAACATTTATCGGCTCATCAACCTCCATCGGCTCACCAACCCCTATCGGCCCCTCACCTTCCATCGGCTCAGGCTAACCTCGTTTAGCATTTTTCCCGAACATACAGTCGCCAATCCCGAGCCGATACCACCCTCCCCCTTCCGTCCCTACCCTACCTCTAACGCTACCATAAGCTCATGCGAACTCTACTGCCTCCTCCTCTCATATGATCACCCAAATACAAATCGGGTCACTCCGCCCTACCAAGCGCTACGGGCTCTCCGTATTCCATTGTACCATCTCACCCATCCCGGTGACTCATCGTTCAGCCTTGGCCAATCCTCAGTAGCACGCGGCTATAGCCGATGAGTACAAGGCACTTATGGATAACAAGACCGCGCCTTGTCCCGCGTTCTCCTGGTGCCAATGTTGTGATCGGTAAGTGGATCTTTAAACACAAGTTCCACTCTGATGGATCGCTTGGTCATCATAAGGCACGCTGGGTAGTTCGTGATTTCTCCCAACGTCCCAACATTGACTACGAAGAGACCTTCAGTCCCGTCATCAAGCTCGCTACCATTCAGATTGTTCTCACTCTCGCTGTCTCGCGTTCTTGGCCGATCCATCAGCTCGACATAAAGAATGTCTTTCTTTACGACCATCTGACGGAAACGGTCTACTGTCAGCAGCATCTGGGCTTCGTCAACCCATCTCATCCTGACGACTTCTGTCTCCTTCAGTGCTCTCTCTATGGCCTCAAACAGGCCCCTCAGGTTTGGTACTAGCGCTTTGCTGCCTATCTTTAGCACATTGGCTTTATGGCCTTTGTCTCCGATACATCCCTCTTTGTCCTTCACACCAGAAACACCACCGCCTACCTTCTCCTCTACGTCGATGACATCATTCTTACGATGTCCTCGACGACCATCCTACAACACATAATGGCCCGACTCCACTCAGAGTTTGTCATTACCGATCTAAGTCATCTCCATCACTTTTTTGGCATCTCTGTCACACTCTCCTCATGGGATGTTTCTCTCCTAGCGCCAGTATACCATCAATCTTCTCCAGCGTACGGGCATGGCCGAATGTCACTCTACCGCCACTCCCGTCAACACTCGCGCTAAGCTCTCCGCCACCGATGGCTCTCTCATCGTCGACCCCTCCTAGTACCGGAGTCTTGCTGATGCCCTCCAGTACCTCACACTCACACCACCCGATCTCACCTATGCTGTTCAGCAAGTGTGCCTCTTTATGCATGCTCCGCGCAAACCTCACATCGCACTACTCAAGCGTATCCTTCGCTACGTAAATGGCACACTATCCATCTGCCTACATCTCAGATCCGGCCCCATCGACTCTCTCACAGCGTATTCTGACGTGGACTGGGCGGGTTGCCCTGGCTCCCAACGCTCCACTTCCGGCTACTATGTCTTCCTCGATGACACTTTAGTCTCTTAGTCCTCCAAGCGTCAGACTACAGTGTCTCAGTCCAGCTCCAAAGCCGAGTATCGCGTCGTTGCTCACATCGTCGTTGAGTGTTGATAGCTTCACCAGCTTCTCTAGGAGCTCCGTACACCTATCACTTCTGCAACTGTCGTCTACTACGACAACGTCAGCGTCGTCTACATGACTGCCAACCCGATTCATCATCGACGGACGAAACATATAGAGATTAACATTCACTTCGTACGTGACAGGGTCGCGCTTAGACAAGTTCGGGTGCTCCATATATCGCCGACGCACCAGTTCGTCGAAATTATGACCAAAGGCCTACCCACGTCTTTTTTCACCAGTTTTCACTACAGTTTTTGTATCCGTTCCCCTCCCGCTATGACTATGGGGGGTATTAGACTACTGAACTTGTATATGTATAGACCTGACCTACCTGTATAATATATAATACACTTCTGCAAACATGTTATGAATTGACAGCCATGAGTACTAGATTTTCTTTTTCTTCAGTATTCTCTTACTACTAAGAATCTGACTCTCCAATACTACTGGTTTAAAAAAAGGTGAAATATGCATGCACAACATTGCCAAAAATGGACACAAGCCCCACAATCTATCATCAATCCATTTCTCTCATACTAATTAATTAGGAGATGAAACAAGAAAAGAAAACAAAGAAATGAAACGTTCATAAACCTAACTGAATATGCATCGATCACTATAATTCAGCACATATAGTTCAATTCGATCCATATATCATCATCAATCATACGCACATACATACAAGAATAGCTCTCTTCTCAATCTCAAATAATATGTCACTAATCATAATCAACAATGCCATGAGCTCAATCGAACGATGAAATCGATCAACATGGAAGATGAAGCTATCAAGTTCTGAACCTTTTCTTCTCTGTGCAAGTAGTAGGTAGGATTAAGATTAATTCCTCAAGAAACAATGGAGATTTATCTCTTGAGGAGTTGAGGTAGGCTAGTGTCTGGGAGAGCACTGGTAGCACTTGGTGAAGAGGCCAAAGGTGTCGACTTGGCGGACGAAGTTGACGGTGCTGGCCCAGCCGCCGAACCCGAAGCCGACGACGAGCACCCACCCGACGACGAAGCAGTTGGCGGCGTAGGTGCCCGCCCACCCTCCCAGCGCGCGCGGCGGCCGCTCGACGGCGTTCTCCCTGGCGCTCGCTGGCGCGAAGGTGGCCATGTGGGCGAGCGCCGGGATGATGTAGACGGTGAAGCTGACGAGGAAGGAGCCGACGGTAGAGTTGATGGGCCCGAAGAATGGGAAGATGACGGCGAGGAACCAGATGGGGAGGACGACGGGTAGCCTCGCCAGCGCGCGGCGGAGCACCCCGGCTCCGTGGTGCACCCCGATGGCCTTCTCCCACACAAAGTAGAGCGGCGTGCAGGCGAAGCCGAAGGTGATGAACTGGTGCATCAGCATGAGCACCACGGCGGCGTCGCGCCACCCCGTCCGCGGCAGCAGTGAGAAGGCGTTGGAGTGATCGAGCAGCGCGTCCCCGAACGCCCAGTACATCGCAGACGCCGACGGCAGCGTCAGCGTCAGCACGTACAGCGTCGCCGCCAGGTAGATCATCTTGAACCTCTGCGGCTTCCACATCGCGTGCATGATCTCCACGGTGACCGCGTGGCCGCCGAAGGTGTAGAGGATGTTGGTGGCGCCGGTGAAGTAGAGCACCATCTTGGACGGCCCAGTATGCGTCACGCCGTCGACCTTGCCATGGACGACGGCGGTGACGGTGAGATACCACGCGGTGTAGGACGTCATGAGCAGGCCAAGAAACGACCAGACGCGGTAGTTGTGGAAGGACGGGACGAACACGGTGGTGGCGCAGCAAGCTCCGAAGATGTATGTCCATGTCCGCTTGTCGAGCTTGTCGTTGATGTAGTAGATGTTGCTGGCGCAGGCGATGAGCTGGATGACGGAGCCGAAGAGGAGGAAGGTGCAGTTGAAGAGGAGGCCGGCGTTGCGCCAGTGGCGGCCGAGGAGTCCGTCGAGCACCTCGAACCACTGGATGACGTGGTTGCGGAAGTCCACCTTGTCGCGCTCCCGGCGCGTCCGGTACTCGACGTAGAGGACGCTGATGAGGTAGGCGGTCCAGGAGCCCAACAGGCCGTAGAACACCTGGAATGCCACCCCGGACACCATGCCCAGCTGCGAGAACGAGTAGGGCAGCGTCAGCAGCACCTGCGCCACCTGCAATCACACACCATTGCCGCCATGGATCGATGCATGAGCATTGAGAGGTGGTAGCTAGAGTCTGTAGGTAGACAACGACGAAGTTACGAACCTGGTTGGAGGCGCAGCTGAACCAGGCGTCGTAGACAGAGCCGCCGTGCCAGAAGAGGCTGGAGACGGCGAGCTTGCGCCGCCCCGACGGCGCGGCGGCGGTGTCGCCGCCTTCTCGATCCATCTCGACGTAGTTGCCTGCCACGATCGTCTCCACCTTCTCGGACACCATGTGGATGGATCGATCGATGCTATATATAGCTAGCTAGCTAGCTTGATTGCTTGCTTGCTCTTGGCCTCTCGATCTATAGCTAGAGCTAGCTAGCTCTGATCCCCTGGAATATAATGGATGGCCTGGTCTTAGTTAATTGGATGTCACAGGCTGTATCGATCGCCACTGCACTGCAGGCTGGCGATTTATAAAGAAAACGATCGATGGACTAGAGTACTGTAGTAGTGTAGTGTAGTATTGTAGAGTGATGGGAGCATGCATGCGTGCATATGTATGCATGGATATGATGGGGGTAGCACACGAGTGGCCTGCCCCCATGCACGCCGCTGAGTCAAGTGACAACAACTTCACATCTCTGATCTCACTTTTGCTTATTAGCTATTCTCTCTCCTTCGATTATATGAAAGACGTGTATTCGCATGCACTATCATGCACTCATAAGTACGTGTTATCGCGTCCTAATTAATACATGCTTAAAGAGACATAGGCCAGTGGCAACTCTCCGATCTCACTAAATTCTATTAAAAGCGCACTTATAGATAGCATAATTTAAACCTAATATAAGTACGGTTATACAATTAACCATAACTCTACTGTTATACTACCGGTGCTCTCTCTTGGTGTATGATTATGTATATACGTATGAGAGATATGTATATATTATAAATAATGTGACTGTTCATGAACGGTGTTCTAGGTTGCAACCTACCTAGGTATAGCTAGGTTGTTAGGAGATCGGCGTAACGGACTAGCACATTCATGCATGAATAGATCGAAGCAGTTTAGTATATGATGTGTGCAAGTGTTCATGCATGGCTAGGCAGTGAGACAGAGAGTCAGATAGATGGGCAGATTATGTATATGTACTTATCATACAAAATCATGTGTTAGACATATCTGAATAATTCAATTAATTCTGAACTTGGATTGCAATGATCTCTACTAGCTAGCCGGATTGATGTGGTTGGAGCTTAGTACTACATGGCCCATGCATGCAAAGTTGACCAGTGATCAACTGCATGCATGTCCGGATGTCCCCTTATCATTGGCCGAGGAGAACATCGATCTCAAGGCGACAGCTAGTTACGCTGATCGATGGATCCATGGCAAAAGGTATCGTGCGAAATTCTATCCTTAATTAACACCATAATACCTTCAGCACTTTTCTGTAGTTAATCTACAAAGGGTTTTAAAGAACTTTGATAACACTTGCTCCGTTTCATAATAAGAAACCCATATATTTGATTGGTACATGCTGTTTTACTTTTACCACTAATAACCTCTAAATCTTTTGATTATATTCAATAGAATTACTATACTTCCTCTATTTTTAATAATTAACGTTGACACTATTTATATTTCAACTTTGAACACTTGTTTTTTTAGAAAAATTTATAAATACTTAAAATATGCTATATTATTGAAGTGTGTACCATCATAAATATTACAACTTTCATTCATCATAATATAATAATTTAAAAGAAATTTGTTATCAAAGTGAGATGGCTATAGTCAAAGCGTTAGTTATTCGAGAACAGTGAGTATTTATATTTACTGCATTCACAACATGCTTCAATAATGCCCATAGGATAGGTCTGGATTTTGGTAGTGAGTTATTAGTGGTCAAGTTAAAACAGTGCCCATTATTTTTTAAAAACAATGAAATGGAGGGAGTATATTGTAATTTGTACGGTAACTTGGTAATAACCCGGGAAAGGAATAATAATTAAATTGTTTGAGAAGACGAGATCAATATTGTTTAGCATGCATGGTAATAACGATGTGTTCAATGGTCTTGTAATTAGTAAATATGTATTTCATGTGTTTGTCAAAAAGTCCTGCAATACAATTCTAGCTAGCTGTTTTATATAATTAATAATATAATACACCCGATCAATTGCTTTACTCCAACTTTAGACAAGATCAGATTTCATACAAATATTGTTTCCTCATTTTTATTGTTAGACATTGAGTATACATGGAGGGTTCTGCATCTCTCTCCGCTGATGTATGGTCGGCAAGCAGATCAGAGAGGAGTGGCATAACTAATTAGTTGTCACACGTGTAGCACAATAATGTGAAGCACCATCACCCACTCGTGGAGAAATCATGCTCAAGATGAATGGAACAAAAGGGACCATATATAAGAAATGAAAAAAATGAAATTAATTAGAACGGGGCATATATTAATGCTATAGTACTACAAAAAAGTATTAATTAAGAAAAAAATATAATCATGAAGAAATATCATGATCAAAATTTTTGAGCATAATATCATGATCAAATTAAGCAGTTAAAGTCATATATAGTGCTCTACCACACATTCGGAGGCGGTTCTAGCCCGGTGCACTGGTGTCGTAGGACACCAACAATTTCTCTGTAAACTCCATTGTAAAATGTCATTCTAGTGGTCACGTATGGAGACTCTATGGAGTAATAGGGAATATTTAACTTTATGACACTCACGGAATGAATTGAGAAGAGTTTTTGTGAGAAAGATTAAACTTGTTTGATGCATAGAAGCAAATAGTTAAATACCCCGAGTAATAGAGGTGAACTAATGACACCAATGACTTATTACTATTCTGGACTAACCTCTGCACACATTTCCCGGGTAACCATGTGCAGTGGATATATATATATATATATATTAGTTAGTCGTCTTAGTACTAAGTATAATTTTCAATAGATATTTTAGGTAGCGTTGGATACTATAAGTTTTCATCTTTTATTCTCTTGTATTTCATATACATATTTTTCAAACTAGATAAATATTTTTAAAAAAATCTATAGTAAAGTTGCTTTAAAAAATAAATTAATATATTTTTAAGTTTTTTCTAATACTTAATTACCTACGTGAATAATTAGTTCCCAACATGGAGAAACAACGCAGCCTTAGTCCTTATTAGGGTACTGTTCCCATCAAAATTATCTTTTCTGACTCATAAATGCATATTGCATAAACTTTTAATCCATTTATCAACGCATCTGGCTCAGAATATTCATCAGTCCTTGATACATAGGGCTTCTTTGTCAATCATATAAAAGTGTCAGGAAAGTGGGAAAAAATATGTGATGTGTGGGGACTCAAATTAAAATATCAAAATTAAATTAAAGTGTGCGTTCATTAACAAGGTTCTACAAGGAATCAAGGAGCCTAGCCCACATTTTTTAATAGTGCTCCTCTTTATTTCCTTCTTTAATTTCTATATGATCAATGCATTAAAAAAGTGAAAGAGTACTACTCCAGTACACATAGTAGTAGTGATTAATTTGGAATCGGAATTTCACTTTAGATATTCTTAACAATTAAAGGTCATTGAAGTACTAGTCTTGTGGCAATTAATTCAAATCATACTTCCAAATATCACGTCCCAGAACATGCAGTCATGCACGTCAAGAAGTTGGTAGGTCTTGATTATGATGATGAGCTCGCTCTTGTTGAAACATGCTTCTCTGAAAACAATAATTAGGGGAAAAGCAAACCCCATTGATGTAACACAAGTTGCAAAGTAGTAGTAATGTATGATTAATATGCATGTCTTCAGATCACATGCCAAGGTAGGTGGCTTATGGAATGAATTTAACAAAAAAGAAAAATGAAAATTACTAAACAAAAAAGAAATATGAAACTTACTATGTAGATGCACATATTTCTACAATGGATGACAGTTAGGAATGAACAAAATTGATCTGAAATTAGTTATCATATTTCTAGTATTCTTTAAAACTGATTTACCAAACGAAATATTACAGATCGAGTATACCAAAAATTAACTATACAAAAAGGTCAGACCAACAGTATGAACGAAAATTAAGTTGCAATGTGTTGAGACTGCCAACCTAACTGATGTCTGGAATATTTCTAGCCTATTCGTGAAGACCAGCCAACCATTTTGACTTGCACCAAACTATCAAGCTTACTTAATTATTGAAATATTCAGAAATCAGAAAAGGGTGGAAAAGTCTACAAATGTAGCTAGCTAGGCCGGTTCTTGGCTCCATATATATGCATATACAAATTGCACACAAAAAGTATTATCGACGATATGATACATGAACATATGGCATATAATTAATCAACTGATGTTACTTGCGTGGTAGCTTCCAACTCTGTGTGATCTCATGATTACCTTTGGAGGTGCAGTTAGCTGTTGGTTACTAAAGAAATTAAAAGTGCATGCAATGGTACCCTTCACTTGATTAATTATCTATGGCCTTAATCTTTCTCATCATGGCCCTCCTCGATCTCATGGTGGCCTAACTTAGCTGCTTTGGCACACCTTTATTTCTGAAACCCTTTTCTCTGAATAGGCAGGGACCATGCACAGATTCATAGTCGCGTCCCAATTTCTCTATCTTCCGTACCATCTCAAAGGACAACGTTCATAGATCAAGTGTTGCATGTGTAATAGGAATATTTGCAAGTTTCCTTTCATTTCAATTTTGTCATGATCATTACACGCATGCAGAGGAGATCTAGCAAGCTAGAGAGAGATGGAAGCAGAGTCTACATAGAGATCATATATATGAAAGGTACGTATACATGAAAGCTTACAAGTATAACCAACGACGATCAGAAGACAGTTCTAAATATAGATGATAGATTGCACATTTCTATATTTAATATCCTCTCAATCTAGACAGAGATAGATTAGGTTCAGATTACGCCGTAAATTACAGTAGGGAGTAACCGAGAGCGGCTTAGTTATGATGTCAGCCACCTGGTTCTTGGATGAGATGAAGTGAACGTTGAGTTGGCGAGAGGCAACACGTTCACAAACAGAATGGTAATCAACCTCGATATGTTTCGTGCGACGATGAAAAATAGGATTGGCAGAGAGATAAGTGGCACCAATGTTATCACACCATAGAGACGGTGGCCGAAGCTGAGAGATCTCAAGTTTCCTTAGCAACACTTGTATCCATATTACTTCAGCAGTAGCATTGACGATGGCCTTGTATTCAGCATCTGTGCTCGAGCGAGAAACACTTGGTTGTTTGCGAGAGCTCTAAGAAATAAGATTGCCACCAATGAAAATGGCATAGCCAACTATACTACGCCGATCATCTGGGTTCCCGGCCCAATCGGTATCAGAGAACGCACTTAGCAATGAAGACCTAGATTTAATGATGCATAGCCTCATATCAGACGTGGAATGAAGATAACGTAGTATGCATTTTACTGCCGCCCAATGAGCCGTCGTTGGTGCTGATAGAAATTAACATACTGTTAACGCCAAAATCTGGACAGCCCGATGGTGCTAAAGCCGATCGGCTGAGAGGTGTCCGATGACTACAGTGAAGAAGCCGATCGGATTGTAGCGAAGGAAGACTCGGTTCCAAATTGGAAAACTATCCAGATAAGACCGAGTTTGTGGAGGAGCCGTGGAATCCACGGCAAGGTATTTTATCTTTGTAAATTGTAACCTTATTTAATTAGGAAGGTTTAGTTAGCTAGTTAACTTCTTTAGAGATATTTTCCTTTGTTCTTATTAGGAAATAACGTCCGATGGTTGTAAACGCGTCGGACTCTATCTGTAAATCCAGGGTATAAATATAAACCCCCTTGAGACATGTAATGTATCCCTCGATCAATATACAAATTCAGCGTATCGCCACCCTAGTTTATCTAGGTTTCTACCGGTGGGTTCTAGCTCTCGACGCAGGGCTGCCTCAGTTAAGTTCGATCTCCGGCAAAGTGGTAAGTCCCGCCACTATCTCGATATGTTTTGGTCTGTCTAAGGCTGCATCGATTAGGTTCGACCTCTTAGGCCAATCAGATGTATCGCATCACGTTCATGTAGGGCCTATCGACCTGTTAAGCTCCCTCTGCTATCGTCAATTTCGTGCTGCATTGGTTAGGTTCGACCTACGGGGCTGCCGACGGTAGAGCGAGCTTCAGGCTTATAGTTTTCTGCATGGCGTATCATCGGAGTGCTAGCCGATGAGTTGTCCATGCTCTGAGCTTCACGCCCAGCGCATCGGCCCCTCGGCCGATACACATCAGCCTTTAGAGGTGTCTCTTGACGCGTAAAGCTAAGTGCATCGGTCTCCTATCCGATACGCACCCGACTTCAGAGAGGCGTCCCCTCATCGGCTCAGCTAGCCTATGGGTTCGTTCCTATCTTTGCTTCAGTACAGTTGATCCGGCGTCCTTCGTATCATCGCTGTTGGCCTCAGCCTCGTACTGTCTCGATTGGGTCCGATCTTCGAGGTTCGTTGTTAATGGCGCTGTCACGGCGGGCGACGGATCTCATGCTGTCATATCCGAAGTGGCATAGGCTTTATAGCCCATGCCTTTTTATACTATTCCTTGCCAGTCCGTATGTGCCTTCATCGGTTTTTCTAGCCGATGAACGACTATTACGACTACCATTGGCTATCCGAAGGGATCCTATGCGCTTTGCTATCCTCTGAGTACACCCCGGTTCCTCCATCGGCTCTGCGACCGATCCCTCGTCGACACCTATCCACATCGGCTCCCCAGCCAATCGAAGAGCTTCCCGATTCCTATCGCCAAATAGCCGATAGCGAAGGGCCTTCCAGGCGCGGCCGATGGCCATCCCGATCCTATCAGCAGCTAACCGATAGCGAGCGCCTATATCGGCCCACCATCCGATGGACCTGCTCGTCTCACTTCCTTATCAATTGCAAGGTCAAATTGACTGGCACGCCCGCACCCGTACCGTCGCGCCGGAGCCGATCGAACCCTGCAGCCCCAGTGCAGGCCATGTAAGAATGCATTTTGAATATCAATCTATCGAAGAAACCAACCACGAGAGACTGCAATAGATAATAAGACTCGAATAGTGGTAGGTTTCACTAACGGGCTGAATGTACCATCATAATCAACTTCATACTACTGCTTAAAGCCCTTGGCGACCAATCCTGCTTTATAGCGATCAATGGAGCCATCAGCTTTGTGCTTTAGTTTAAAAATCCACTTGCAATCAATGACATTAAGGCCGGCACGTGGAGGAACCAAATGTCAAGTATTGTTCTTGACAAGGGGTTGAAATTCATCATTCATTGCTGACCTCCAAAAAGGGTGTGCCATACCAGTAACATGCGATATAGGCTCTACATCTGAAATCCGTACGGCAGAATAAGTAATCGTGTCGTCGGTACGAATCTTGGGCTTCTTGATGTTGTGGCTTAAGCGCGTCCCATACTTGTGGGCAGGAGGATCCAATCTAGGAACTTTTGAGTGGTGCATGGCCTCAGGCCGAATGCTCGGTGATGAAGTTTATCGCAATGCTGGTGATGATGAGCAAGCAGATGACAGCCCAGTCGCAGCCTCTGTGCTTGCCTTAGGGGACATTGGAGAGACAGGCAGAGACTTTGATGCAGGCAAGTTAGTGTCTGGCGCTGCATGCGGAGCGCTTGCCTCGGGTGAAGAAGCGAGCACAGGGAATATCGGTACCAATCCTGATGAGGTTTTAGGCATCTCGGGATCTGTTGCATGTTGAGGAGCTGCATTCACAGGGTTAGCAGGAAACATATGCATATCATAATTGTTCAAATTAAAACTACCACTGTTCTGATTAGGTGCAACGTTGGATGAAGGATAAGTGGAGAAAGAAAAAATTGTTTCATCAAATATAACATCACGGGACACATAAACGCATCCGGAATCCATATCGAGACATTTGTATCCCTTGTGAAGACCACTATATCCCAAAAACACGCAGACTTTGGATCAAAAGAAAAGTTTATACTGGTTATAGGGTCATAAATTGGGCCAACATACGCAACCAAATATACGGAGCAGGGAATAATTCGTTGGAATTTTGAGGAGGCGTTCTAGAGGGCACAGATTATCAAGGACTCAAGTGGGCAATCTATTGATGAGATAAGTGGTTGTGAGGAAGGCCTCGTCCTAAAATTTAATCGGTATGGAGGCATGAGCTGGTAGAGTAAGACCAGTTTTAACTATATGACGATGCTTACATTCAGCTGATCCATTTTATTGGTGAGTATGTGGGCAGGAAACACGATGGGCTATGCCAAGGGATCAAAAAAATTGAGTATGAAGTTTTTGGTACTCTCCGCTCCAATCAGATTGGATGTATTTAATTTTAGTATCAAGGAGACGCTCTACATGTGCTTGAAATTGCAAGAAAATATGTTGAGCCTTAGTGCGGTCATGCATCAAATATATCCACGTAAATTTAATAAAATCATCGATAAAGCTTATGTAGTATTTGTATCCACTAACAGACTTGGGGGCAAGGCCCTACACATCTAAAAAAACAAGTTCAAGAGACGATGTAGAACGATAAATGGCATAAGTATAGAGGAGTTGATAACTCTTGTCTAATTGACATGCATGATAAACTGAGGGACTTGACTCCTTGATATATGAGAGATTATTCAAACTCAAAATAGACTGCACGACTGGGGTAGAGGGGTGGCCAAGACGAGCATGCCACTGATCTGTGGATGCCTTGACACTGACAGTGCTTGTTTGAAGAATTTAACATCAGATGGCTTTATGTGATAGCGGCCAGATTCACACTTTCCTTCTAGAAGCACTTGTTTCGTTGCTTGGTCCTTTACAAGAAAATGATAGGGATGGAATTCAAAAAATACATTATTGTCATGTAATAGTTTATGAACTGAAAGGAGGTGTTTAGAGATATCAAGTATGTGGAGAACATTATGTAAGTCAAGAGGACATGTAGCAATTTTAAGAGAACAAGAACCAATATGTATAATTTGCAAACCTGTCTCATTGCCAACTTGAACCGTTTCTCCACCATGGTATTGTTCACGCAAGGCTAGGCGATCCAGATCACTGGTTATGTAATCGGTAGTTCTCGTGTCGGTATACCAGTTGGTGTCGACCTTGTAGGATGAAGTAGCAGCCACCGTAGCATAGTGTTGTTCCTCTTGGTAAGACTCATCCATACGATGCCAACATTTGATGACAGTGTGACCTGTATGACCATAGATCTGATAGGGAGGGGCGCCGCGTCCACGTCCCTGGGGCAGAGGACCGCCATGGCCACGGCCTCGGGCGCGGCCAGAGGGACCACCACGGCCACGGCCCGCTTCCCACCTCGGCCGATGTTGAGGCGAGTCTTCGCCTGGTATTGCAGTTGGCGTGCCTCAAATACTAGCAGATGTGAATAGACATCGTCGAGCGTGAGAAGCTCACTCTTTGTCATCATAGATGTGACAAACTGATCGTAATCTGAGGAAAGACCCGCTAGGAGATAGGCAATGATCCCATTATCACGAAGAGGAGCATCAGCTGGAGCCATCTCGGAGGCCAAACTCTTGATCTTGTAGAAGTAATCAATAGCAGAGAGGTCGCGCTTTTTGGTTGTAACAAGGTCGATATGCACTTGGACAACGCACACACGTGTGGTGGAGGAGAACATGCGCCGAATAGTATCCCAGGCTTCTTTGGATGTGGCAGCAGACACCATGTCCTAAAGGATATCTTCAGTCATCGACGAGAGAAGACCACTTAGTACTTGTTGATCTTTATCATACCACAGGTAATATTTTGGATTAGACACGTGCTCGGCACCATTAGCAGTCGAAGAAGGAATCTGCTGGGGAGGCACGGTCATGGACCCATCGATGAAGCATATAAGCTTTGTACTCCACAGGTATGGGAGAAGCTGGGTGCGTCATAATGTATAGTTTATTTTGTTGAGTCGGATGGTGACGGCATGATGAATTGGTATAGGGGCAAACGTAGTAGCAGAGGAGAGGCTGGAAGTAGAGACGGAGGTGGTGGAGGAGGAGGTAGAAGATGATGTCGATATTGATTTAGAGAAAAAATATTGGCTCTGATATCATATTAATATAATTGGCGCTAGATGACCTCTATGAGTCATGACCACTTATATATATATAGAGAATCGTATACATGAAAGCTTACAAGCATAACCAACGGTGATCAGGAGACATAGCTCCAAATATAGATGATTTCTTATTAAATATAGATTACACAATTCTATATTTAACAGTGATGAGCGCGAAATCGTTTGCCACTAGCTAGTAAGTACTACTCATCAAATCACCTCAAAATGATTATGTACATCGATGCATCTTAGTTGTAATAAACTAATTCTCTAGAGATTATGAGCCTACTCCTTCCATCCATGAATATACTTTTTTAAAGTAGAGATTATGGTGGAAGGAAATCAAAATAATTTTAGGTTCTTTTATGATATGCCTCTCATTAAAGTCAATTGAACCGTGGAAGGAAAGGGTCCACTGTTAATGAGGGTGAAAGGGTAAAACAATGATAGGAATATTCATTTTGGTGAAAAAATTCAAAAAGGTCAGAATGCTTATAATTATAGACGAAGGGAGTGTTTGATTAGTAACCACTTTCCCATTTTAAATTTTGGTAAGGCAAAGCCAAACATATCCCAACCATATTAATGCTACCATACTAAAATTTAACAGTTATGAAAGCATTCACTCTTAAAACTCTAGCCAATCAAATGTATCCCAATACTATTGGTAATATCAAAATGTATTAAATTTTGGCATTATCAACTTTTAGTAATTAGGTTTGGTTTGAACAACAAACCAA
Source organism: Oryza coarctata (assembly GCA_030770085.1). NCBI lineage: Eukaryota > Viridiplantae > Streptophyta > Magnoliopsida > Poales > Poaceae > Oryza > Oryza coarctata. The sequence continues at coordinate 2,338,653 of CM061483.1, forward strand.
ATAGGACAAACCGTTTCTATAATTTATTTAAATCCTATATGAGCCAAATATTTATTTAAATTAATTTACATGAGCCTTTTAAAACATATTCTGAATTGGCAATCGTCTTGAAATTAATGGTGTATTGAGCCTAGCTTGTTATGCTAATTCACCATGTCTATCATTGCAAGATCGAAGCATGTGCTTTGTGTCTTGTCAGATGATTCTCTTCCATTGCTTGCACGGTTGCATGCGTGCATCATATGCTTAATCATGGTTATTAGCTACTTGCGAGTGACTGGATATCTAAATGCATTTAATGCATTAAGTATGCGGCTCATTTCTGGGTCGTGCTCATTAGGAAATGTGGCTTCTAGCTGGTGGCACTAATTTTTCTTAGCCCAATTATTCTGATTTGACAAAACTACTGGTTCCATTAAGCAACATAAAGCCTTTACAATTTAAAGAGCGTTAGAGACAGTATGTGTATGAAAAACTCCGTTGGAATGATCATGATGGTTTTGTTAATTTTAAGATATGTTCGGCCAGTGTTCAAATATAACATGTTCATAACGATCACGATGAGTACGCGTGTTAGAGCGTTTACGTTTGATATGTGTTTAAAAAAACGCACGAGATGGATGGATCCACGTCACTGTTTCACAGGCCACTAGGAAGCCCACAGAGGTGGCCAATGTTTACACAGACATAATTGATGAACCCATATAATATGGGCCGGATTGGGAGAAGGGACATAAGAGTGTGTGCTCCGGCCTTGATGCGAGTGGACACAGTGTGCATTCTGCTGTATTGTAAATCACGCAAAGACAGATTAGCTACGAGCCTATGACAAGCTAGATTAGCCGTTTCCGAATCTGCATTGCGATTCTAATGATCTTCCAAAGAAGAAAATCTGCAGTGCTAATGATTGTGAGCAGTGCAGCAGCAGGGCTTTTTAGGCCAACTGATCAAGCTTATCTACACTGCATTATCACTTGACTCTCTTATCCTTTCTTTGCACTCCTTTTGACCGCACAGTAACCGCTAAAACTCATGCGAGATTAACGAAACTAATCCACATCAACCTGCACCAATCATGCCATTGATGATCTCAAGATCACAGCAGCATCTTGCCTGCATTCTTCCTGCTGAAATTCGGAACTGCCACATTCAGAATGATCGATGTGTTCAGAATTCAGTCAAACAATGAAAAAAGAGTGAGGAGATTTTAGGGTCATTGGCTGCAGCCAAGTTTGCATTTTGAAACTTAATTTTAGAGTTAATTTCGGGGGTTTTCTTTTCATCAAAATCTATTTTATAGCATTATTTTTTAAACCAAGCTAAGAACAAAAAAAAGTTTTAAATCCTTTTTCTAATTGCTTCATTTATTTTTTTACGACTTATCAGCTACAACTGAACCAATCAGATACTAATATTCAGATAAACTATTTTAGTGCTATCCTTGCCACATTTGTATCTATTTAATTTACATGTGACCTTTCTTCTCCCCTCCAATCATTGGTTAAAAAAATGCAGTGAAGGAACCAGATGGTCACATCACAATTCACATATGTGAACCACATGGCCATAGTCAGAAGTTCAGGATTGGGAGCATGATGGCAAGCTCCTGCATGCCCATGCTGCAAACACACATAAAGATCACCCTTTTCTCCTTGGCATTTGTGTTCATTGTGTATCTTTTCATTCATTCCCACCACCCAGCATTACTAGCAAAAGGGTCATTAAGGCCATTAGTGTTAAACTAATCATGGGGTAATGGAGAACTAAAGCGGTGTTGCTCAAAGATGTTTTTAGCTAGTAGACATAGTGACACACTCCCCTCATTTTCAGCAACTAATTAATCCTTTAATTTCCTCCTCTCAACAAGGTTAGATCATGTCTTCTTCTTCTCCAATGGAAGCTAATGCGACGAAGGAGAAAGACAAGGGTGGCAAGAAGTTGAGCAGGGTTGGAAGCTGGGGTTATACTCATCGTCTTCTTCCTCCCGCAGGAGCCGACCAGAGGCTGCAGCTGCAGGAGAAGAAGGCAAGAATGGCGGCGGTGGCAAGAAGACGAAGAAGAGGAGCATCATCTGCGCGGGGTTCATCTGCAGCACCAAGGAGAGCTAGGTGTCGAGTAGGGGAAGAGGCCGGCGCCGGAGCAGCAGCCGCGGCGGCGGCGGGAGCACGTCAAGCAGCTCGCTGATGGCGCCCGACTACGGCGACTCAGCTGCGGCCGTCTCCGCGTCGTCGTTCAACTCCGTGATGACGGCGGTGACGTCCGTGACCGCGACCACCGCCACCACCACCAGCTCGTCGACGACCTCGCCGCCGTCGGCGCTGTCCTCTTCGCTGTCCTCCATCGGCGGCTCGTTCAGGGCGATGCAGATCAGGAAGCTCTCCGGCTGCTACGTCCAGTGCCACTCGGTGATCGACCCCCGCAGCCTCGCCGCCTCCGTCTTCTCCTGCTCCGACTGCGACGAGGTCTTCGTCAAGCCCGAATCCCTCGAGCTCCACAGAGCAACCAGACACGCAGGTATCAAAACTTTGTACTGAATCTTTTGATCTAGCTAGCTGTAACAATTCGGCAAGAATCCAGTGACGAAAATCCATCCATTGATTGCAGTTTCAGAGCTCGGGCAAGATGACACGAGCAGGAACATCGTGGAGATCATCTTCCAGTCGAGCTGGTTGAAGAAGAACGGGCCGGTGTGCAAGATCGACAGGATACTCAAGGTACACGGCTCCGACAAGACCATCAAGAAGTTGGAACAGTACAAGGAGCTCGTCAAGGTGAAGGCGAGTGGTGCCGGCGATGAGGCCAAGAACAATCCCAGGTACGTCGCCGACGGCAACGAGCTGCTCAGGTTCCACTGCACCACCTTCACCTGCTCCCTCGGCCTCGCCGGCGGCACCGCCCTCTGCTGTGGATCGGCATCGTCGCTGCACTGCAAACTCTGCAGCATTGTCAAAGACGGATTCAGGTAGAGAAGAAAATCTTCAGAGCTCTTAAGGTTTTTTTTTCAGAATGAAAGAAAGAATTAATTCCTTATCGGAAATTCAGAGTAGGTTACAGTATATTTGCGAATTGCTATTGTTTCACTGACAAGGTGGGTCCGGGCCCACATCTCAGCGAGACAATGAGTGTCATGTAAAGATTTCTGAAGAACATTTTACTGACATTTATTAAGTTATTTGACAAACAAAATTTTCATCAGGTTGGATGGCAATGGGAGGATTGCGACAATGGCGACGAGCGGGCGGGCACATGACAAGGCGGAAATGTCGTTGGAAGGCGAGAAGAGGGCAATGCTGGTGTGCAAGGTGGTTGCTGGCAGGGTGAAGGTCAGCAGCAGCAGTTCTTCAGAGGAGCTTGATTGTGACTCTGTCAGTCCCTGCTCAGAAGGGATCTACTCAGATTTGGATGAACTGTTTGTGTTCAGTCCCAGGGCTATACTGCCTTGCTTTGTAGTCATATACAGTCGCTATTAGATCATAAAAACTACTAGAATAGCTTGATTTTGCCACTGTTCTTGATCTAGTTTCTCTCTGTTGTAGGTTGTAGCATGTTTAATTACTTCCTGTTCATCATAAAATCAGATCATAATGCAAAAAAAATCTGCCTACGAACTGCAAATCTTTCTGTTGTCTCAGTTCCTCTACATGTACTGAGCTCTATACAGATCACTACAGTAGCCAAAACCACAGGTATCATTCAAATTTGACAATTTTGTTTTATTTAAGGAAATCAGGTACAGGATGAGAACAAGGCCATGCAATAGACACCAAAAACAGTGACTTTGCTTGCTTCCAAGATCTAACAAAAGTAGAAAACGATTGTCAACGCAGAGTTTTTGTCCCTGTGTTCTTAGCACAGATCAGATGCTTACACCCATGAACATTTCAGAAAACGATTGTCAACGCAGAGTTTTTGTCCCTGTGTTCTTAGCACAGATCAGATGCTTACACCCATGAACATTTCAGGTTATTGGAAGAAGCAGCTAGACAAAAGGTTAAAGAACAAACAGCTACTTTGGAAGAAGCAATGAACTATTAACCCTTATAGTATTTCCCTAAAGAGGCTAACCATGCATCCAGCTACATCCCACTCAATGTATTACTAAATGCATGTATAGTACTGATCCCTAGCAAATGCTTCTTCTTAATTATGCAGCTCTATATATAAAAATTCCTCTAACCAGTACAGGTTAAGCACTAAGCAGTAGAGGTAATGGAGATTATACCTGTATTTTAGTCGATCATATTCTGAGGTTCTCTGCTTGTGGACGACAAGTTGTACAAGCTGATTCCAAACAAAGAGAGCACACATCTCATCAGATTCAAGATTGTTCATTAAACAATTGTTAATCTGGTATTCTCGTGGCCTGATCTGTTGACTGCAAAACTGAACAAACGTCAACAGACAATTTTACAGCAAGAATGTCATTTGGCAAGGCAGCATAAAGAAGTTCAGTGTCCTCAAGTTGCCTGTTTTTGTGCGTTTGGATGCAGCAAACAACGCGCTTCGAACGCTATGTCAGAATGAGTAGTGGTAGACCATGATTCAACTTTATTTGTTTAAAAAAGTCAATTATGCAGTAGATCTAAAATTAATTAATTAGTTACCTATCTGCAATTTCTCATGAAATGGTTCAGGAACTTGCATTAGCTAGTGAATGCTTAACTAGTTGCCTTTTCCCGTACAATATGCCATCGACTGTTTGTCACAACTCACAGGATTACCATATGGCATGGATTATTGAGGTAAGATGCCTGGTATTGCAGGCTGCAGGGGATGCTGGTGGTAACAAAATCCGGATTAGCCTCTTCCTAGTGGTGAAAAAAAATTCATTTCCTAACTAGTTCGGAAATTTGGTGAAATTATGAGTAAAATAATATTGTTTTGATTATTAATCTAAGAAAATATAGATTTCGATCATCTAAAATTGCCAAGACCACGTTTTAGAGCCGACATAGCATGGCACGGGTCTAGATTGTTAATGTAATTGACGCTAGATGATCTATATGGGTCATGACCACTCATATCTCATATATATAGAGAATCGTATATATGAAAGGTTACAAGTGTGACCAACAATAATTAGAAGATATAGCTCTAAATATAAATAATCTCTTACTAAATATAGATTATACACTTCTATATTTAACACCTCCTTAATCTAGACGGAGGTAGACTAGGTTCAGATTGCGTCGTAAATTACAGTAGGAAGTAACCGAGAGCGACTTAGTCATGATGTCGGCCACTTGATCCTTGGATGAGATGAAGCAAGCGTCGAGTTGGCGAGAGGCAACACGTTCACAAATAAAATGGTAATCAACCTCGACATGATTCGTGCAACGATGAAATATGGAATTGGCAGAGAGATAAGTGGCACCAATGTTGTCACACTACAGGGACGGTGGCCGAACTGAGAGATCCCAATTTTTCTTAGCAACACTTGTATCCATATTACTTTAGCGGTAGCATTGGCGATGGCTTTGTATTCATTTTCTGTGCTCAAGCAAGAAATAGTTGGTTGTTTGCGAGAGCTCCAAGAAACAAAATTGTCACAAAAAAAATGGCATAGCCACCTGTACTACGCTGATCATCTGGGTTCTTGGCCCAATTGGCATCAAATAACGTACTTAGCAATTACGACCCAGATTTAGTGATGCATAGCCCCATATCAGACGTGGAATGAAGATAACGCAGTATGCATTTTACTGCCACTCAATGAGCCGTCGTTGATGCTGATAGAAATTGGCATACCCGATTGACAGAGAAGGAGATATCGGGGTGAGTGAAAGTTAAATATTGGAGAGCCCCAACAACACTGTGATAACATGTAGTATCTTCAGCTAAAAGAGAGTTGTCACTCTTTAAGAGTAACTTATTGTTGGAAAGCATAGGTATCGGAACACTATTAGAGGATGCCATATTTGTACGCTGCAGCAGGTCTTAGATGTATTTGTGTTGTGTCAAGATAAGGCCAGTAGAATATGATGTACTTCAATGCTAAGAAAATATATAAGAGTGTCAAGATCTTTCACCGTAAACTTAGCTTTAAGTTAAATGAGTAGATGATACGTAACTGATGACGAAGAGCTAATAATAATAATATCATCCACATAGATGAGAATATATATCTGAATGCCACCTCTGTTAAACATAAAAAGAAAAACATCAGCCTTAGAAGCCTGAAACCCCAGTTATAATAGTTTGTTACTAAGACAAGAAAACTAGGCAATTGAGACCTGTTTGAGGCTATATAATGACTTGTCCAACTTGCAAAGATAAGTAGGATGGGCCGAGTCAACAAAATTAGATGGTTGTTTCATATAGACGTCCTCTTAAAGATGGCCATGTAACAATACATTTTGAATATCAATCTGTCGAAGAAACCAATCACGAGAGATTATAAGCGACAATAAGACTCGAATAGTAGTAGGTTTTACTACCGGACTGAATATATCATCATAATCAACTTCATACTGTTGCTTGAAGTACTTGGTGACCAATTATGCTTTATAGCGATCAACGGATTCATCAACTTTATGCTTCATTTTGAAAATTCACTTGTAATCAATGACATTAAGACCGACACGTAAAGAAACCAGATGCCAAGTCTTATTCTTGATAAGGACAAAATAGAAGATGATACCGACATTGATTTAGAAAAAAAATATTGGCTCTGATACCATATTAATATAATTGACGCTAGATGATTTTTATGGATTATGATCACTCATATATACAGAGGATTGTATACATAAAAGGTTACGTATATATGAAAGGTTATAAACATGATCAACGAAGATATAGCTTAAAATATAGATGATCTCTTACTAAATATAGATTATATACTTCTATATTTAACATGGATCATGAGGGTAGGATCCATGGGAAAATTTGCACAAAACTAGTACATAAAGATAATTAGATAGATTGAATGACTGATCTTGCTCGTGTATACTACTGGGTTGCAAAATAAAATCTGAGAGCCAGAAAGATCACAAAAATGTCAGCAACGCTCAATGAGGATGAGCTCAAGTCATGGTTTCAGATATTATCCTCCCACTGGCGCCTAACTGAAACACCATGCCGCAAGCCGATTGCTGAAAAATCAAACTCTGCTTCAGAAACACTATTTTGTCCTTGTAAGTTATAATGCTATCTACTCTACCACTCCTGAAGCCATAAGCGGTGACCCAAAACAACAAACAGGTTGGATGTTACGATAACCTGCATCAACACAATTCAAAATTCATCCTGACCCCCAACCAATCTGATTCAAAAATGGTTATCATCTTTCTACGCTAGGGCAAAACTGATCTTTTGCCCTTGCAGTTCTCACCAATTTCCAGCAAATTTGTACTATAAAAAGTCACCCCAGGCAAGCACATTTCTATGTTGTTGAGAGCTCCAAAATGATATATATTATCAAGAATGAGGTGGTTATAATGCATCAGTGATTTATCATTCCAATAGCAGTACAAGAACCTTAGCATATCTGATACAGGTGAATAGGCTGACCAGCTATTATAAATTAACCAGAAGAGGATTTTTACAATGCAAGTGCATGTGCACATACATATTGAGCCAACGGATGTTTTATTAAGATTCTTGTTGTGCTGAAGAATACCATATTGTACTTCATAGAAATCTATGTTGTCCGTACAAATCTCACAGCAAATTTGACTGCGGAGGTGTATATGCACGTACACCTACATTATAAATTGACTTTCCCCTATTGTAATGGTTGAGCCGAAGGAGAAGAGGGATTTGGGTATTTAAATTAATTAGATGAATTTTTTATTTTTTTTGTTGATTTTTTTAGATGAAAGTTTTAGATTTGAAATTGAAAGTTTCATATATTTGAATTGAAAGTTTGCAATTTTGAGATGAAAGTTTGTTGCAAAATTTTAAAGTTTTAAAGACCTAGAACATTTGTGGAATCGGAGTCTAGCACTTTGCTACTCGTGCGGCATGAAGCTAAATTGGCATAGGTGCGCTATGTGCGCGGCTCGTGTTAGCAGCACCATTTTTCAGAAAGTGAACCAAGCATGAGTTGGTTTCCCTGCGCACGTGCGCGTACCACCCGTTCCCGTTTATATTACCCCGCTTTAGGTACTGTGTTGTCTAAAAACATGTCTACACTGTAAAAACAGTGCATTATACCCCTTAGCTGCTAAAATCATTTAATTTAATCCTTAGATCAAACTAAGGGTGGTTTTCACCAACATAACACTTATATATCAGTCTAGTCAAAGTATAACGAACATATAACAATTATGGCTACCTATGTCAACACTCATAGTCTAGCTTCAATACGGTGCTAAACACTGTAGTTTAACCTACAAATTCAAGGTAACAAACAACAAAACAATCACAAGCTGATGAGATGCACACTCTGCTGGTTTAGGCTAACAACAGAGCGTTATGAGAAGACTTCGTTCTGAAAATGGAGCTTTGGTGGCATACATGCACAGTTGTTAATTATTTGTTGTAAAGAGAATCGGGGAAGCTTTTGAGTACATCACAACAGACGAGAAAAGTGTGGTAGAGTGCAAGTGTGATTATTGCTTGACAGCATTGAACAATAGAGTTCAAAGAAATAGATGATCAATAATGCACAGAATTCACGAAAGTAAAAATACTAAAATTGAAATAAACAAAGTGGAAAACAAAACTGAATCAGAAATAAGACTGAAAACGGGATGGGCATTTCCGGCCTGCCCGATCCAACAGTCATAGAAACATCATAAAAAAGAAAAAAAATTGATATCTGGTACTACCTGAATTTGAATTCAAATTGACTAAAAAAATATGTTATAATATAGGAAAAGTTATATCCCACCGTATGTCCTGTTATAACAAAATGCTGTCCTGTTATAACAAAATGCATTATGAGTCCACTTATAAATATAATAAAAGATTGATTAATTGTTATTTTACAAGCTCACAAATAAAATTTTGCATTTTTCTTTGATATCCAGTTGAAATGCTTTTTCCTACATTCATTACATTCCTATGTCTATTCCCAAATCTGATTCTATAAGAAAAAATAGATTAGAATAGAGATAAGTGTTATGGTATCTGATACCACCCATACTTCAGTTTGCAAATAAGACGTCCTAGTCACGGGTGGTTGTCCTAAAATGAACCAGGCAGGAACGATAATTTGTCATGGTCAGCAAAGTTTACTCATGCCCAGAAGTTTGAGAGCTAAACTGAACACTACGGTGATCTTATATGTTCAAATGTTTTTACACGGGTGCCCTTTAAAGTAAGCACAGGAAAACAAAAACATCAAAAAAGGAGGAAAAGGTTGCTGTTGTTCAGCCTGTCAGACAACCTCTGGGCCACCCTGCGCCGGATGTGAACCAACGCAGGAACGATCCTCTACAACCGTTGGATGGGAGGGCATCCTGGCCGTCAATCACGCTTTGGACCAGAGGCCATATCTCATCAACCAGGCTTGAGTGCTTGCCTCCTTTCTGGTAAAGGATGCAACGGTACGAGCCTATAGAACAGATCCTGTTCAAGTAAGGTCGTGCTGCACTCGTTTAGCCTCCAGATTATAAGCAGCGCTCAATTCATCAATACTGGCGAGGTGGGACTAATTGGCAGCGCGTGGCTTGTGTCTCGTTGGTAGCCGAACGGCCCAGCCCATCTCAATTCTCTGCAAGTTATCGAGGCTCACGTTCACATTCCCTTGGAGCACGTTTGCTGTCGAGTTTGAATTCTCCGATTTTTCCGTCTCAAAAAAAAAAGAGTTATACTGTTCTAGTTCTACCATGAGATTCTGTGTAAAAAAATGTCTTTTGCAGTGGTTGGCTGCTGGCAATTTGTTTTAATAGTAGATGAGATGCTGCTAGTAGGATTTATGATAAGTTTGAAGAGAGAAAAAAGAGCGGAGGGAGAAGTCTATAGCAGCTGCACAGACATATAAGAGTCTTCCGCCATGGGAAAGAACAGCACCGTGGCCTCATCCGCGAACCGTTTGGTCGAGTAGCCGGTCACCATCGCCGCCAAGAAAATGATGCCCTGCCCCGATCGTGGCCCAGGGAACCCGTCGAAAGTCGCACTCCCGGCACCGCGCTTCCCGGCTCTCCGCACGCGACGCGCGCGAGGAGGCCGCGACAGACGGTGGCCGAGGGCCAAGTCGGCGGACGCGGAGCTCGGCCGCGTGGCCGTGCACGGAGAAGACGAGGTGGTGTTTTCGTCTTTGGGACCGGGGGCAGAACTGACAGATAGGGCCGGACCGCCGGAGGCAGGGTGGTGGGCGTAGAATCCGTGTTAGCTATTGGATTCTTTTAACCCTCGTTTAAAACCACAAACAAATTGTTAAAACCGGGTCTTACACCCCTTAACTGTCAAAACCACCTGCCTCTCATCTTAAACCAAGGTGATTTTCACCTGCGTAACGTTTACATGATGGTCCACTTAGCATAACAAATGAAAAGAAATATGGGCCCTACATGTCAGCATGCATAGTCTAGCTGCAAACTATCTCGCATGCAGTCTACCTGCAAACTATCTCTTGCAGTTAGCAACCAGACAGCACGGGGCCGAATTAAACTCTGTCTGATGAAATTTAACCGGGAAATTTAAGGCGACAAAACAGTAGTACATTGTCAATTAAGTTGATGACGTGCACGCTCTGCTCTGGTTTAGACTAAAAATAGAGTATGACAAGAAGGCTTCGTTCGGAGGATGAGTTTTTGTGGCATGCATGATCATTTTTTAATTATATGCTAAAAGGAGAATTGGGGATAGGGATGGCAATCCGCATGGATAGTATACTCATATTGGTATCCGTGAGATAATTTTATCCTCATAGATATAACCATTGTTCATAACGGATATAAAAACTTGTTCATGTCTGTCACATATGAATGAGTTTACCAATTTATATATCACTACATATACATGATAAAAATAATATAATAGTAAAATTATATAATAAAAAATTACTTATAGATTAACTATCAACTAAAATATTTTCAAGCAATTGAAACACGAGTTATGATACCATAGTGCAAGATATAAATTAAAGTTTGAATTAGTTATACATTAAAACGACCAGTAAACGGCAAACCAGGCCTAGGTAACGACTATCCATACCCATGCCTATTTACTTATCCGGTATGAACTTTAACCAACTAGCACATTTATGGGTATAAAATGAAGAGCATATTTGACTCTAATAGAGTTTTTACCCATAGGTGAATGGACAATCGGTATGATTGCCATTCCTAATTTTGAGTAGTACATTTACAAAATAAATGAGAAAGTTGGGTGGATTGCAAATGTGATTCTTGCTGGACAACATTGAACAATAGAGTTGAAAGGAATAGATGATCTACACATAATTCCTGAAAGCAAAAATACTAAAATTAACATAAACAAAGTGAAGTGGAAAACAAGGATGAATCAGAAAGCCAGATGTTTCATATGAATACCTTAGAGCTTCTCATCATTTTACTTGTTGGCTTATTAGCCTCAATAAAAGGTTGAATTTTGAAAATTATGATTTTTAATGCTTTTTATTATATTTTATTTTTTATTAACTTTTAAATTGTTAAGAACACACATATAAAAGTTTTACCCATAAATTATTTTAGATTAATTTATTTATTTTCCCACATATAAGCCGTGAGGGATGGTTATGACCTATAAATGAATCATGTACGAACGTTAATAACTCATGGTTAGCAAAGTTAATCATCATAGAGATTTGAAATCTAGACCGAAAGATAAGGTGGTCTTCCGTGCAAATTTCCCCAGCAATTTTACACGGAGAAACAATAAAAACAAAGTAAACAATAAAAACAAAGTAGGGGTAAAGAAGGAACGATCTTCTACAGCCGTCGGCGGCGGCATCGTCCTGGCCATTAAATCACGCTCTGGCCCAGACGTCATATCTTATCGACAGTACTTGCCTCCTTGTTTAGGAAGGAGGCCGCAGTACGAGCCTATAGAACAGATCGTACTGTCGGCCTCCAGGCTCCAACCTATAACCAGCGCCCATTTCTTCAAAGCTTGAGAGGTGGTACTAATTGTGGCCTGGCTTGCGTCTCGTTTGTAGTTGAATGGGCCCGGGCCATCGCGAGTTATCGAGGACCACGTTCACATTCCCCCGGAGCACGTCTGCTGCCGAGTTTGAATTTCTCCATTTTTCCTATCTCAACAAGAAAATAAGCTCTACCCTGTGATTCCGTGTAAAAAAATGTCCTTTTGCAGTGGTTGGTTTCTGCTAATTTTTTTTAATACTGTGGGAGAAACCACCTGATGTATGTAAGGCAACTTTGGAACTTATGTAACACGTCAACACCATAAGTTCAGTTGTGAGCAGCAATTTAGATCATGGTGGTGCAAAAATCATATGACAAACTGACAAACATCCAGAATAATTCTATCCAAACTGTCACAACTCATAAAGTCATAGGCGAATGGTTTTGTGATCCCTGATCATAAGCTGCCTTGGGGGAGCAATATTAACCTGCTCTAATTACATATTTGCATTCAGTATGAAATGAGGACAACCATGCATATCATGTCTAGACCCTGAAACTAGGAGAGGAGAAAACAGCGCATTCATACAAAAGATATATAATCAATGGTAGAAAATTAGGCCAAATGAATTCATTCAGACACTTTGTCGGAATCAAACCAAATACAGTCATGCCATAGTATATAGTTTTGTGAACGATACGCGACATGCAACATAAGGACATTCCTCATCAGAAATTAACTCTAGTAAGCATGTTCAATGTTCTGCATGTTGCGCGCCAGAGAAGCAAATCGAGCATACCTGCATCCGACCCCAACAAAATCAAAATGCTCATGACACAACAAACATAAAAGAGAACATGCTTAGTTAGCACCAGCAATCATAATGTTATTATTATACCATATTCCATTTCCTCTTCTTAAATACAGATAAACAATATTGAGGACTGCGGTAGACACATTTCACTTATTACTTAAGCTTAAGTCTAAGAATCACTAACATCGTTTGACACATCTCACATTATTAACTGGCCAACTCTAGGAGTTATTGAAGGGGACAACCCTGTGTTCAAATCAACAGCAATATCCCCTCAGTGAGAGAGAACAGATCAACAGCACTGCCCTGTGGCTGTAATGCATTAGCATTTCAACACAGCAACCCGACTAACAAAGAACTCCCCACACTTCCAGCAAAAACCAAATAAACAGTCCATGTTATTATAGTCAAGAAATCAACTTCATTGCAGTGGATATGATCAAAAGCTCAAAGCAAACAGTGGATATTAGATCTTTCTATTTATTTCCTTCCGTTCCCCTTTTTTGGCCTAGGACTACTGGGTATATCAGATGGAACAAGCACTTCATGGTAGAACATTTGGGAAAACAATGACAGGCACTCTCTAATCGCTTTTCATTCTAACCTTATTTGCTTAAATAGACATCAACTTAGGTAGGTCGCATGTTCCTATATGAAACATCATTTAATGGAATCTTTTAAAACCCAGGGACACATAAAGACACAAATCATTGCAATTTATGCTGCCAATAATTCCATAAAATAGTAAATGTAGTAAGAAACATCAAATTAATATATGCTCGGTAAGAAAAACGTAAAACAAAACAATACATATTGGCATACCAAAAACCATTAGTAGATAGCACACTACAACATGTTCTTCTCATCAACTGCAAACATAAATGTGAAATATATTAATTCATCAGCTATATGCAAAAAAATAACATTAGACAAGATAACTTACAATACAGAATTGGCTACAAACTAAAACCAATGGTTTTCCGAGCCACAAGAGTCAACCTTTACGCATTGCAAGGTTTAGTAGACTTCAACCAAATTCCAGTGACAAACTCATGCAAAAAATGAACTCTTTTATCACCACTGCAGACAATCTTACAAGATGTAATGCAATCAGCCTCATTTTGACACGAGCAATACATCAGGCTTCCGCTGCTTGCCTGGCGTGTTTGGCTTGGAGCTTGGCCTAGAGCTCGACGCAGTGCTCCCAGCAGCACCTACTGACATTATTGCCCCAGAAGTTGCTGCAGCTGCTTCTTTGGCAGCCTTGCGTGCACTTTTGTCAAGCTCGATCAAGCTACGGGATGCCAAGATAGCCTGTGGCACAAGCTCATGACATGAGCGGGCATAGACAACCCGCACAGCTTCTGCCGCAGCATCCCGCACCTCCGTCGGATTCAGTGGAGTTAGCAGGCAGTGCCCAAGAACTCTCATCACTGGCTGAAGAAGCTCCCACGGAAGTGGCACCCTCCCCTCTCTCTCGCCACAATTCCGACCATTGCTGTCTCCATTGACACGCAACTTTGCCATTTCCTCCTCCAACGCCTTCCCATTCTCGGCCTCTGACGACAACGGCGAAACAGACCCCAACGAATCCGCCTCTTCTTCTTCCAACTCCTTTTCATCAAGCTCAAAACGGCATTTGCAGTACTGCCCCGCCCACGCCGCCACGGCATTGCAAGCATCCACCTTGGATGCAAGCGGCATCTGTGAAATCTTGGCGTAGTACGCCTCGAAGGCAACTCCAATGATCCCCGCGCGCTTGGTCGACTTCACCGCCGCCTGTGGCTCCAGCGGCGGCGACAGCACACCAACTACAACATTCCCCGCGGGAGGGGGAATCGGCGGCGGCTGCGCCCGGCGAGGGTACTTCGAGGTGGGGATGGACAGCGGCGTGTGGTACAGGGAGGGGACGGAGAGGTCAGGTACCTGGACAAGGACGGGCTTGCCCTGGCGATTCTTGGCCTCGGAGGAGTAGACGGCGAGGAGGACGGCCTCGAAGCCGGACAGCGAGGAGGGAAGCGCGGGTGGCAGGCGGAGGAGGTAGAGCGACGAGAGGAGCGGGAGGAAGGCGAGCGCGGCGAGGCGGAGGTTGGGGTCCGGGGAGAGCAGCGTGTCGTAGAGCCAATGGCAGGCCGGGTCATCGGCACCGCCCCCCGACCGGAGCGCCGCGGACAGCGCGGCGTACGCGGAGGGGGACCGGAGCAGCGCGCGGGCCGGGCGGTCGGAGTCCGCGAGCGCCGCGACGTCGGAATCGGCCGGCGGCGGGAGGATGGTGGACAGCGCGAGGATGCGGGACCGCGCCTGCGACACGGACTCCCACCATGACGGGGTGGGTTCGGACGCGGAAGCCGATGAGGAGTTCGAAGGGGAGGCTGTCCCCGCAGCGGCCGGGGACGGAGGCATGGCCAGCGACGGCGACGAAGGCGAGGTGAGGGGGGGGCGCGATCTCGAATCGATGGACTTCTCCGTCTCTCCCCTACTTCTCAAGGGGCTTTTGCGTAAATAAACCACAAGCCTGAGGTGTTATTACTACTGGTTGGTAGTAGGTGGCACTGCCGCACTGGCAGTTGACCATTTCTTTTTTTTAGAGAGAGAGAAAAGGAGTGAGACGTGGCAGTTGACTGGTTCACACGTCGACGTCGTCGTATCCTCTATCACGTCGCTGCACCGAGCGGCCGCATGCGCACCCAGGCGGCGCTGCTGGGCACGCCGGCGTGGAGCACGAACCACAGGTAATACCCCGGCGGCGCCAACGACGGCGACGGTGGCGCGGCCACCTGCGCCTCGTAGATCCCCGAGTCCAGCTGCGCCACGGTGCCCACGGCCAGGAACACGACCCTCTGGTTCATCCCGAAGGAATGCGTCGCGAACGCCGGCGCCACGGCCGCCACCCGCACCTCCTCGGGACCACCGGAGACTGCCCCGCCGGGCACCTCGAACCGCACGGACGCCGCCTCCCCGTACCCCACCTCCGCCGGCGCTGCCACCAGCCGCGGCCGCACCCCGTCGAGCCGCGCGTCGAGGTATGGTGGTAGGAATGCCTCCAGGCCGAGCTCTGTTGGGTATGTCACGTTCGCGAACACGTAGCCGACGTGCGGGTTGCTGCCGCCGACGAGCACGCGGCCGTAGGTGTCCAGCGTCGCTGACGAGTGGTACATCCTCGGGATGGTTGATCCGGCTAGCACCTCGAACCGCGCGCCAAGCTGCATATCCGACTTGTACAGCACCGGGTACGTGACCGGCTCGCGCCCGAGCTCCCACCCCGCCGTGCCGGCCGCCGCGCCGTTGACGATGAGCACTTCGCCGGTGGGGAGTAGCACCATGTCGCCCATGACGCGCGGCAGTGGCATCTCCTCCATCGCCCACACCGGGTTCGCGTCGGTCGGCGCGATCCGGCCGCAGGTCCGGTCGGCCGGGACGAACGTACCGTTTCGGAGGGCGAGGCGGTACGCGCCGCGGGGCGCGCCGCCGCAGACGAGCACCTCTGCGTGCGACGGTGACTCGGACCGGATTGGGAGGAGGACGGAGGAGCCCGAGGACGGGTAGTTCCTCGGCACGCCACCGGGGATGGCGGGGAAGCGCCGGAGCGGGGCACGGTTATAGGGGTCGAACACGACGGCGCGGTCGTTGGCGAAGGCGAAGACGGTGCCGTCGGGGAGGAGGTGGAGGAACGGATAGAGGTTGTCCTCGGCGTCGATGTCCGTCGTCTCGTCCAAGAACGGGAACAAGGTCAGCTGCGGCACGTCGTCGTGCGGGAAGAACTCGAAGTTGAACTGCCGCCGCCCGCCGAGGATGAGCACCCGGCCGTCGGCGAGGAGGATGTCGGTGGCGTACCACCGCCGGACGGCCAAGAACGACGGGAGGTCCACCCATCCCGTCGACGGGGAGAAGAGGCGCGCAATGCGGTCGCCGTTGGAGAAGCCACCGGTCTGCAGCAGCGTGCCATTTGGTAGCAGCGCCGCCGACGAGCACCACGGGTTGGTGGCTAGCGTGTACGGCCGCAACGTGTTCGACCGGAGGTCGAGCAGAACCGAGTGCGCGGTGCAGTCGACGGCACCACCACCGGCGGCGGCGGGCGCCGCGGCCGCGCACGGCGAGAGCGCGTCGAGGGAGATGTTGGAGGGGCCGGAGTCGGTGCGGTCGAACATGAGGAGGAAGTCGCCGGGGAGCAGCTGCATGTGCATCGCCGAGACGCCGGTGTTCTGGTGCAGGAGCTGCCACTCGCCGGGGAGGACGACGGCTGGCTGCTGGACCACGTCGGGCTCCAGCCATGGGTTGGCCGCGACGGCGTCACCGTCGGCATGGGCAATGCAGGTGGTGATCACGAGGAGGAGGGAGAGGAAAGGTGATGCCTTTGGCATGGTTGCTCTGCATGCATGTAGATTGATCTTTAAGCTTATTTGCATGGCGTTGCTGTGATCTGATGCAGAAGGGTTTGTACAATCTGTTCAAGGTTTTGTTGGGTAGAGGTTTGGTTTGAGGTTGGAGGGAATTCAGAATTCACATTTGATGGTTAAAATTTCAAAATTTAAATTATGTTTAGGTCACCCAAGTAGTTAGTTATCATTGCTCTGTTTTGAGTGCTCACAAATATGGAGTATATGTCAATCTGATCAAGCTACCTAGTTCATTTTATAGTGCACATTGCTTTGATCAGATGTACAATGGTTTGTAAAATGTGTGGTGCGTTATATGCTGGAAGTTTGGTTTAAGGAGGTTGGAGGGAATTCTTATTTGATGGTTAAAACTTAAAATTTTAAATTCAGTTTACATCATCAAGTAGTTATTGATCAGTGTTCTGTTCGAGTTCTTACAGCCTGAGTATCTGTTAGTCTGATCAAGCTACCTAGCTCACTTTTATAGTGCACACGAATCTGATCAAGGTAGGATGCTCTAAACATTTCTGACAACGAAAATACGTTCTGAATATTATATGGTTCAAGTACCAAAACGAAGAGATTCGCAAATAACGAAACTACTCGATTATGATTAACTTATTGCCGGTATATCAATTCATGTTTCTCATGACAGAATTTGGTTAGAACCATAAGGATGTCGTTTTGTTTGGTTTGTAGTTAGCAATGCTCCTGCTAAGTATTGGAGTATTATATTGCTCGCTGTCACGCCGTATTGATGAAAGGGATTGAGGTTTCAAGTAGGTAGGACTTGCCGTTAGAAATCTGATAATAGAAACCACGCCTCCTTTGAAAAAATTTACAAGATTTTTATATGAATTAGTTAGATTCCCTTGACGTTGGGCTTGTAAAGAATGTAAAAATTTAATAGGAATTAGTTCAATTACTGCAAAATTCATGTAAATTTGTTGATTCCAGGTCTCCTTTGGAACAAATGAATTGTGAACGGATATTATAAGATTTAAATCTTGTAGAAAAATTTCCTATTTGGATCTTTGAAACAAATGGTTGAAGCTTTCAAAAATTTATGAAATTCATTTTGCAAAATAGGTCAATACATGTCGCCTTTGTAGAAAATGTTAGCATAGGATTCAACCTCTCGAAAAATTTTCTCCAGGTCTCTCTCAGTCATCTAGTTCTTGTGTTCTTTTTAGTTTATATGAACCATAATTCCTATATGTTTTCATGTGTTTTGCCATTATTATGTTCTAGGCCTTAAAAACTCATGTTCCAAGATAATAAATCTACACAACAACATAATTACACTAAACCTGCTAAGCTTTTTTTTTGCATTTCCTAATTGACATGGCCAATTTGCACAATATTTAACCATTTTGTTTTGTGGTTATGTCCGTGTTCGAAAGTGAGGGTAAATGATGGAGGTAGGTTATTCTAACTCTATGACAATTATATAAGAACACAAACTTTTAACTTAAATATTCAAAAGTTGATAAATAAATTTAAGAAAGTATTATAAGAAATGGTAATAAAAAGTTTTTTTTCAAAAAAAAGGCACAGGTTTGTAGCGTGTCCATAATAACATAATATCGTGTAATGTTAGTGGTGGAGGAAAAAGATAACAATGCTCTCAATAATCGGAGTGTAGTATTGATGGATGGGAATGTAAGGGGTATTGAAGAAATAAAAAAATGATTTATTTTGAAATGGAGGTTGAAGGATAAAAGTTAATGTTTTTTAGGACGGAAGTGTAGTAGCATTACTCCTAATGCTTTAGATTTTACAACTAGGCCTAAACCCTATTTTGATTTATACGAAAATATAGTAAGTTTGGAGGATTTCAAATGTATGGGAAAATTTCCTATGAAAATTTTAGAAATAAAGGATTAGATCCTATTCTGTCCTTTGATATCCATATGAATTGAGCAATGAGGAAAAATAAACATTTTTGTCTAATCTCATGTTGTCTTCTCTCTATAACTTCAAATTCCCATGTTGTTTTCTATGTTTCCAATTACTATAGAAATTTAATGGGCATGATATTATATTTCTACGTTTTTTTATTCCCATGTCTTTACAATCATACTTTCAAAGTGCTTAAAAGTTGAAAATAGAGGGACCAAAGTATAGATGGCCATGAACCGTGCTAACGCGAGCCGACCCAGGCATAAGCGTACTGTGCATGATCCACGGCCAGCACGATTTGGTAGCGGGTCGTGCTGTTACGGCCTATAGGGCGTGCCCAAGCATGGGCCGTCTACTGTAACAAGTTGGGCAAGCACGAGCACGATCAAATCGGCAATTGTTTTTCTTTATTTTTTCTCTGTCTTTTTTAATTTTATTTATTTATTTATCACATAGCCCGTAATTAGCCTTATATCCGATCCGTAACATGGACGCGGAGATGGATAAAATATAATAGTCGTATCTTAACATGCGCCAATAGAATAGACAGAAGAAAGCAAGAGCGCGGGGCCCACTTCCAGTATCCCAGAGGTCAGATCACGATCTCGGCTGGCCGGAGATCCCGAACCCCCCAAGCCCAGTAGAAGCCCAGGAGGCAACACAGGCAAGCGAGCGCCGCACCGGGCTCTCCGCTGACGCTCCCGTCGTCGTCACCCTCTCGTCGCATCGTTGGAATCTCCGCCCGCCGCCGTCCTCTTCCTCGCTCCTCGCTCCCCGCCCCCGCCCCCTGCATTGCCCTGTCCCCAGTCCACGGGCTTTCGGAGATTCTGGAGGTCACCCTCCTCCTCCGCCCGCCGGCTCACGCAGTGTCTCGGGGTAGGTGTGCTGCTGCTGCTGCTGCTCTTTGCTTCCCGTCCCTGCGCCTGTGTAAGGGTTCCTGCCTCCCGCACCCGCAGTCAGCTGTGGCGGCAGCGGAGCGGCTCTCCCGTTCTCCATGCCCGATGCACCGCGGTTCGTCCGCCCAGGCCGTGAGCGTGCTTGCATTACCTTCTACAACTAGAAGCTTCCGCGTTGTCCATGAGGAGGGTTTGATCCGGGCGCTGATCTGGTGTCTGTGCATGCAACCGCTTGGCTAGGCACTAGTGCTACTACACAAATGCCGCAGGGGGTTCTCAATTAAGATAGATTCCAGTTCCACTCCCATGGTGCTTTTTCCTGATTATATATCACTATGTTAGATTTTGAATAGCTCGCTCGCTGCAAATGAGTTTGCTTTCTGTGCTGCATCTCCCGGGGTAATTCCAAATTCGTCTTTTTTTGGGGCCTAGTTGCGTTCCACCGGATGGCATTTCTTCCCTTTTATGTGTCTGCCTCCGGTGATGATGTTACATAATATAGCTACACAATTAAGATTTGATAATGTGTCTACATTGTTATTTCAGGTTTATCACTTCAAGTCCTCTGTGGATCAGCATTGACAGTCTGTGAGCTACTACTTGTTAAAGCTGTACAATATGAATCCATATTTCGTTGGTTTTGCTATCCCTTTTCTGGCAACTCTGCTGTTCACCAAGAGGAAGGCTGAAAAGAAAAGGGGAGTGCCAGTCGATGTGGGTGGAGAGCCTGGCTATGCCATCCATAACCACAGATTTGAGCGGCACGTCGAAACACACTGGGAAGGAGTTTCCACACTTGCAGAGTTGTTTGAGCAATCCTGCAAGCTGTTTGTCTACATGCCTCTACTTGGCACAAGGAAGTTAATTTCAAGGGAAACAGAGGTAGCGCGCGATAAAAGGTCCTTTGAGAAGCTTCATTTGGGGCAGTATGAGTGGAAAAGCTATGCTGATGCATTCAAGACTGTCTGCAACTTCTCATCTGGTTTAGTGCAAATTGGGCACCTGAGGGATGAGCGTGTTGCTATTTTTGCTGATACACGAGCTGAGTGGCAGATTGCATTGCAGGTAGCTTTCTCTACCCATGTGCTAAATTCAGAAAATACAGATTCTATAACTTCCATAGTTTGTTTATATGCAGAAAAAAAATAAATTTATATGGTGCAGACTGTTCTTGAAGTGTCTTGACCTGTCCTTTTCATAATGCACAATGTTCCATCGCCATCTTTGCATATATAAGTGAAATGCCCTCATGAGAACAAAACGAACTATGGTAGCTATCTAGAATTCTAGATGAATATGATAACATGACAAAACTGTAACTAATGACACAGCTATTGAGCTATGGATATATAAGAAATCATGTGTATTCTCTCATGAAAAACTGATTTTGTTGACCATGAAACTGCTTAAGCTTAACCATACTGATATTGTCACTTGGTTGAGAAATCTATTATATTGTTGTATTTTACTTATGTTCTTCATGCTGTGTTAACAGTTAGCTATGCAAATCAGTTGCAAGGTGTCTAACCATCCTTTTCTATTTGGAAGGCATGCTTCAGACAAAGTATTACAGTTGTCACCATTTATGCCTCCTTGGGTGAGGGAGCCCTATGTCACTCACTAAATGAGGTCAGTTGACTTTTTCTCATCCTCCATCCTTATGATAACAAAACCTCAACGAAAGTGAATTTTGTTTTGTTGTAGAGTCTACTTTGCTGATGGGCAGCATCTTAAGTAATTTGGACATTATAATTTATTCCTACTGTATTTGCTATCGTGATATGACATCTAATTTTGTTGCTGTTTTGACTCTTTAGACTGAGGTAACTACTGTCATATGTGGAAGGAAAGAACTGAAAAAGCTTATTGATATAAGTGGGCAACTTGATACCTTGCAACATGTCATCTACATAAATGAGGAAGGTGTCTCTAGTGAAGTATCCTTAGCTCAACAATGTACCAGCTGGAGGGTTGAGTCATTTGAGGAGGTAGAGAGGTTAGGATTGGAAACACCTGTGGAAGCAAAGTTGCCTCTCCCATCTGATACTGCGGTGATAATGTATACAAGTGGTAGCACTGGAATGCCCAAGGTCTGTTCAAATATTAGTTGATTTATTTCTAGTGCCCATGTTGCATTATTTCACAATATTAATATTACTACTGGATATCTCTTCTAGGATCATCTGCTTACAACTACTCTCATTTGTACTATTTTTTCACAGGGAGTCATGATGAGCCATCGCAATGTCCTGGCCGTCGTATCAGCTGTTATGACCATTGTTCCTGCACTTGGCAAGAAGGATGTCTATTTGGCATACCTCCCACTAGCACACATTCTTGAATTAGCAGCTGAGGTAGGCATAAGATTACATATTGATCACCTCAGTATATTCCATGTGTTGTTTTATTAATGCTAATTCACGTTATGCTAATGTGATTTGTAGACAGTTATGTCTGCTGTTGGGGCTTCTATAGGGTATGGATCACCATTGACCCTGACTGACACATCAAATAAAATAAAAAAGGGGACTCAGGGCGATGCTTCAGCTCTGAAGCCAACACTTATGACTGCTGTACCTGCTATACTTGACCGTGTTCGTGATGGCGTTAGAAAAAATGTATTGTTCTTTATAAATGATATTATGCATTGCTTTTTTCTGGCATTCTTTCCATCTTGACCATTTTTTTTCATGATGAGATGAATTAGGTTGATGCAAAGGGTGGTGTAGCAAAGAAACTATTTGATATTGCCTATAACCGTCGGTTAGCTGCTATCAATGGAAGTTGGTTTGGTGCATGGGGATTAGAGAAACATTTGTGG
Organism: Oryza coarctata; assembly: GCA_030770085.1. Classification (NCBI taxonomy): domain Eukaryota; kingdom Viridiplantae; phylum Streptophyta; class Magnoliopsida; order Poales; family Poaceae; genus Oryza; species Oryza coarctata. Next base: position 2,361,459 of record CM061483.1, read on the forward strand.
GATATGCTTGTCTTTCAGAAGGTACGTGCGATCTTGGGAGGACAGATTCGGTTTATACTTTCAGGTGGAGCACCTCTGTCTGGTGATACTCAGAGATTTATCAATATATGCCTTGGGTGAGATAAATAGATTCTTTATTATTTTATAAGCCATTCTCAATTCTTGCTTGTTAATATCAATTCATTGTTTTGGTCCACTTGTATTTACCGTGATTTAACTTCACGCATTTCAAATCTAACTTGCATATTGCATTTTAAACCTAAACAATTGACAGGTTTTGAGTTTTGCTGTTGCAGGGCTCCAATAGGGCAAGGATATGGTCTTACTGAAACATGTGCTGGCGGAACATTTTCCGAGTACGATGACACTTCTGTTGGCCGTGTTGGTGCTCCATTGCCTTGCTCATACATTAAGGTACATAATGTTTTATTATTTAGTAGGGTGTCTTATATCCTCATTTCTATAGCAAAGCTATTATTCCCATGCATGATATCACCATGGTAGCATATATTCATCTTACTGAGATGCCTGGTGACTGATGTATGTTGCTAATTGCAAAAGAGATTGTTTCATTTGTATGAGAGATCGCAGATAAGCTCATGTCCTCAAACGTGTGACATGACGCATACATGTCTGCTGATAGCTTTACTTTAATCACTAACCTTAGTACCTTACAGCCAGTCCAGTGACATTGTGGATTGTTTGGCACTTCGTCCTATTTATATTTAAACTTTTAATTTTACACCTCTTAGCATAAGAACTATACAGATAAGCTTCTGCGCAAAAGAACATCTGTTTTGAAAGTTAGTGAAATATGTCCATCCAGTTTATGTTTTGGTTTTCTCCTTTCATGCTGAGATTCAGAAGAGTAATATTCTTATCACTTTGTTGGATATTGTTCTTTCCTAATGTAATGTTAACTGTATATGATAGTTGATAGACTGGGCTGAAGGTGGATATTTAGTTAATGATTCACCAATGCCCCGGGGTGAAATTGTTATTGGAGGTCCAAATGTGACAAAGGGGTACTTCAAGAATGAGGCAAAAACAAATGAAGTCTACAAGGTATGTTGCAGATAATACACCAACACAGTCTGTGCTGTGAAGCCCATGATAACTTTTCTTTAACAACTCTGATTTGTTGAAGGATGATGAAAGAGGCATGCGGTGGTTCTACTCCGGTGACATTGGACGTTTGCACCCAGATGGTTGCCTTGAAATTATTGACCGTAAGAAGGACATAGTCAAGCTTCAACATGGTGAATATGTATCTTTAGGAAAGGTAAGCTGGCTTCTCTTTTCCAGCCAAATTAGTGGCATTTAGCTATTGTAATCTAACTATTATACTACCGCAGGTGGAAGCTGCTTTGAGTGTGTGCCCATATGTTGACAACATCATGATCCACGCTGACCCCATCCACAACTACTGTGTTGCACTTGTTGTAGTTGCACACAATGAACTGAAAAACTGGGCCTCCAAACAAGGCATCACGTATACAGATGTTTCAGATTTGTGTGAGAAGCAAGAGACTGTCAAAGAGGTCCTTCAATGTTTAGCAAAGGTGTGTATTCTCCCTGCGTTTCAATTAATTAGATATCTGATTAATCTAGCAGTCCGTTCACCTTCAATATTTCTCTATAAATTAACTGCTTTAGTAATGATTGCATTTTCTAGATGATTTAGCAAAACATGATCTCTTCATTCTTTTTTTTTCCTTTATTTTTTGAGACAGTGGCAATGTGATGTAGCTGTACCAATACGAGAACAAGGGAGGATTTGTTGAGAATCAGGAAAAAAACATTGGAATCTTCCATTAAACAGAGAATATAACCCATACGCTAATGTGCAATTTAATGCAATCATAATTTGTCATGATCTCCCAAATCTTGCATGCAAAAGATGTACATTCATGAGTTCAACCAGATACCGCGTGTTGCTGGGTCAAACGATCGATGCCAAATAGCAACTATAAAATTTTTTCACTCAGTACGCAACTCCACATGGCACGCACCACCATAACAACCTCAAAACTAATTGAATCTAGCAAGCCTCTTAAGTAACCAATGAAGGATATACAAGTTATGAGAATTGGATCGTACTGACGTGTCTGTTTGTTCTTCAGGCTGCTAAGCAAGCGCGACTGGAGAAGTTTGAGATCCCAGCCAAAATCAAGCTGATACCGGAGCCATGGACCCCGGAGTCAGGACTCGTCACAGCTGCCCTCAAGCTCAAGAGGGAGGCCATCAAGAAGGCGTACGAGAATGACCTCGCGGAGTTATACAGCTAATGTTGCTGCTACAATTTGTTCTTGACACTGAAAGAACAGCCCGAGTTGTCTCGTGGCAATAACAAAATTTTCCCAGTCTTGAAACATCGAAACCACTCATTTGCAATGGCAGCAGTGGGTGGAGATGAAACAAACGTGTAAGTTATTGCATTTGGAAGATCGTTCCTGAAATGTGCAACAGGTAGATTTGGAGTTCTGAATATTGGCCTTTTTGTTTCTTGTAAAGTACCCGAAATTTTCTTCTGAGGTTATCTGAGATTTTCGATATAAAAGAAATGCTGCCTAGGGTAATGTATTTGCTCAACAAAGCAGATCAGCGTACGAAATTCGTGTGATTGAACAGAACGGCCATTCAAGAGGAAAGATCATCTTTTTAGACTTGAACATCTCAAATTCAAAATAAACTCATTAGCATAACAAAAGCATAACCGATGATTTTTGCGATCCAAGACAGTAGATTGAAGGGATGAGCATAATATATTGTAATTTTATTTTGCTACAGTGCCGTGTTCTTTATTCACCACGAATAGGATTAAATCCATTTGCTCAGGAGCAGCAAATCCAGCCTAACCCAAAAAAAACTCTGCATGAATCACCACCAAAGAAACGAAAAAGGACTGGAAGTGCCACCTTCCTTAAGCTATAAATCGATCTTTAATACATTAAAACTAGAGCTCCCAAGTTTTAGGTTTTCTCAAGAATATAACAAGTGGAATAACTGCGGATTGGTACTGCAAGGTGCTTAATCTGCACGGGATTGACCAGCACGGGATGAGAGGATGATGCCCACAATGAGACCATACAGAGCAAGAGCTTCAGCGAAAATGAGGATGAGGATCATGCCCACGAAAAGCTTTGGTTGTTGTGCATTTGCCCTGCAAACACCAACAAGAGATATCAATTGCAATCCAAAGTAGGCAGCTTAGGAGCAACCTTAACACAAAGGGCAGTCATGAACACCTAGTTGATGACCAAAAAAGCTGTGAAGTAAAAAAAAAGTTACAAATAATACAATTCAATCATATGACATTGTATTAACATCACAATCTAATAAACATCCCAAAATTAACCTTCTAATGTTCAAATGAATAAGAAACAATCAAACAATATGCATGATTATACAAGAACATACATATCATCAAGAATGGGAATCAGAATCATACTCCAGTCAAGTGCTAAAATTGTGAAAGTAGATTATGTACCTTGAAATCATAACTAGCCTGCACTACATATTTGAAAAGTTTTCAGGCAGAAACACCTTGACCAGTAGAACACGTGAGATCTAATAGATACAGAGAAGAACCAATAGCAGAGGTTAATGCAGTCCTTGTTTGCTGTTCACACCACAGCATATTGTTTTCTCAGTAATTAAAAGTTAAAATTTCAGTGAAAATTTCCAGAGAGCAGTACCAATAACAACATCATTACTCAGTATATGCTATGTATTTAAGTACCCATGAGAAAAAGAACCCTCCTACAAGAAATACTAGGAATTTACAATGCTTCAATATGGCACTTGCCACCATCTAAACCACAGGGATTTACAAACTGGAGGATCCAGAAATATCATTTAGGGAGCCATGTTATTAATTTCCACAGCCTTAAAGCAATTGAAATGCACAACCTTTTAGGCAACAGATACTAAGTACTAGTTCAGGATTAACTAAAAGGCTATACAAGAACATAATGAATACGCGTTTTCTAACAGAAATGGCTATCTATGATGCCTACCACGTACAAACTAGTGTAATATAAAAACTATAGTTCCTTTAATCATATTTAGTAGCAAACCAACCGACAAAGTATTTTAGAATTGTTGATCGAACTGTAGCTTTACTCATAAAACCATACCTAATAACCAATGCACCGCACCAACAGCATATACACTACATCAGAGATGGACAAAGGAGCCAGCATATTTACCTAACACCAGCATCACCGACGATGCCGATGGCCATGCCTGCGGCGAGACCAGCAAGGCCACAGGCAAGCCCTGAGGAGAGATGCGCGTATCCATCGAAGAGGTAGTACGGCTTCGCCTTGGGGTTAATCCCGGTACTGATGATGACGGCAATGATAAGCCCGTAGATACCGAGCACACCAGCCATGACGACTGGCACGATGGACTTCATGACGAGCTCGGGGCGCATCACACCCATGGACGCCACGCCGACGCCACTCTTCGCCGTCCCATACGCTGCCCCCATGCCTGCAACAGATCAAGGAAGTAATAAGTATCGCCATCAATAACAGAATCCAAAGCATCCTGCTTTCCCCAAATCCGACCTCTAATCGGGTCAAATCTAGCCTCGCAAAGCAAAATCTAACACTCAGCGCATCACGGATGGTGCGAATCGGGGCGTGGACCTCGTCGTCGCCATCAAACCAAACCACAGGTCCCGATGGATCCAACAACGAAGCGGGCGACCCGGATAACAGCTAACCCATCCCGATCGGTAAAAATCTCGACTTTAGTAGGAAAAATTGAAGCTTTCTACACCTAATCGCTTGATCGGGGAGAGAAGGGGGGAAGAAGATGCGGGATGAGGAGGTTACATGAGAAGACGAGGGCCGAGGCGGCGCCGAGGAAGCCGAAGAAGGGCGCTGTCTCATCGCCGCTGAAAACCGACGACATCTTGCTCTTCCTCTTCTTCTTCCTCCTCCTGAGGCGAGCTCGATCTCTTCCTCCTCTCTCGCACCGGGTCGCCTCGTCGCAAAGGAGGGATAGATGGGAGGAAGGAAGATCTGTCGGGTTTGGTTTTTGTTTTGGGGGATTTCTGATCTGATCTGAAGATCTCTAGAAGCGAGCGACGTCACGGTTTTTTTCTGCTTAGCCCCCTTCAGTTTGACCGTACCTGATTATGGCCATGTTTCTTCCTTCACTAGATTTTGGATTCTTCATTAGTTATCTTTTCAATTGTTTTGTGTAGAAATTTTTTCTATAAAATTTTATCATCTAGTATTTCTAGAGCAAAACTTCAACTCTAGAGTAGTTAATTCATTCGTTTATACCCTTAAATAACTATCACAAAAATTAGATAATTTAAATATTCAAAATCTTCAGAGATTTTAAACGAAGCTATCTGAAATGTACAATTTGGCAATATGATTTATAACTTTTGATTCAATTCTAAATACATTTTAGTGCCACATCCAAATAAAAAGTTTCTTGGTTTTGGACCTCGTTTGACATGGCTATTTGGATGAGCTATCATGTTATTCTCGTAACAGCGTGTTGTTTTATAAAAACATAGAAGTTCTTTAAAAAAGTTTGAAAGTATATTGTTAAGTTTATAATAGTTATGTGTAATGGATCAGTTGAACCGGTAAAAGCCTTAATCTACATTTAAACTTGAGAGAAAAAAATATTTGTTTTGTGTATATAGAATATAATTTATTACTCATCCACAGCGAGACGTTTGTAGCGACGATTGGCTTAGTCTTTAGATGTGTATAGGGATAGTAGGATATACGTATGTGCATCGATTATCTGTGTCGTTTATATTATGTTTAAAAAATATATAATTTAGTAGCAAAGCCAACTCCTAATGCTGGTGATGTTTAGGCTGCGCCACTGATAATAAGCATGTCCAAACCTATGGAAAAAATTGTTGTTACATTCAAATTCCTAATTAGCATGCACATTTTTATGTAATCCAAACTACAACATTTTTGATAGTGAGTGAGTAAGCATGTGTTTACTTGTGCAGGATAAAGTGAAAAATTTTCTCTTTTTTTATAAATATGTGTTTTCTGAACTGTGCTTTTTTATAAAAACATTAAAAATTATATTAATATATTTTTATTTATAATATGTAATACTTAATTAATTATTCACTAATGAATTTTCTCGTTTTACGTGATCGTCAAACTAAGTCTGGCTCCCTAACTGTTAATTATGAAGGATTATGGCAAAGAGTAACTCTCTAACTGCCAGTCATAGGAGGATTAATCTTTGTAATGAACAAGCCAAGATTCGCGTAGCAAGAGAAAAGATGAAAAGGTTCAGTCTAATGTGTTCGACGGTTGATTGAGATATTTCTCCGTTCCAATGAGGCATCTCATCTACTCCGGCAACAAAAACATGTGCAAATTGCGAAGCCACGATATCGCCGAGCCAATTGTAAATTCTGAAGTTGGAGGGTTAGAATTGTAAATGACCTTGGACCGACCTTGTTAGAAAACCATGAGCTGGCTGATCTTACGCCAAGAAGGATGGGCCAGGGGCAGTAGGCCACATGGGCCTTTCACCATTTCCAGTCGACTTGTGTTTCACACAATTTTACCGATCAGAAAAACACTTGTAGTTTAGTGTAAGAAACATGTAAAACCATGTTTCGTATACTAAATCAGTAGGCACATCCAATAAATACTAGACATGTAGAACGACAAGCATGTGTGTTATATGCATGCTTAGGTCCATGACAACAATATAATTAACAAAAATAACAAGAGCAGAAACAATGTCCATCACATTCCATATTTTGGATGGCAAGAATCATCGATGCCAATCCAATCGAAATCACTCTAAAATTCTCTCTCAAATCCGATCAACATATACAGGCACATAGCTTTCTTGAGGAGATCGTAGTACACCATCGGCTTCCTGTAGCTCTTGCCGCACGCCTCCTGCATTCAAAACCCAAAACAAAAAAAACCATCCATCTCAGTAATTAATTAATCGATCGATGGGCAAGATACACATATTATACTTACTCTTATTAGTCCCACATGCAATGCATGATTGCAAGAATTTTATACATATGGAGAGCACATCATCATCAGTGTTCATTTTTTGGCTGAGGTGATCCTGACCTGCATGGCGTAGGCGAGGTGCAGCAGCGTGGCCTCCGACCACGGCCTCCCGATGAACTGCAACCCCACGGGGAGCCCTTCCCTGTCGTACCCAACCTTCACGGTGATCGCCGGCAAGCCCAGGAAGTTCCCGGCGATCGAGTACCTCACCAGCGCAGCTGCATCTGATGTCATTAGTGAGATGATAGCTTACAACTAGAATTAGACAGATCTGGAAACTGAACTCTTCATGATGAGTTGCTCGTGGTTAATCAGTACGTAATCACATCCGTGCCGCCGGCCACCTTGCTGGTGTTGTAAAGGTTCCTCGTCGACCTGAAACGATCAAATCTGGTAAAGATTGTAATTTGGAGACGGCGTGGATGAACAGCTCGACATGTATGTACGTACCCATGGTGCGGGTCGATGCCGCTGGTGCCGGCGCCGAGCTCGTGCATGTTGGTGTTGCCGGCGAGCACCGCGCCGCACGCGCGCAGCTGCGCCACCGCCGCCGCGTCCTGCACGCACGGCCTCATCCTCTGCAGCCATCTTGTTCCTCCTGTACGTGCGCCAGTGCGTGTTTCATCAGTTTTTTTTTACTATATCTTTTGCCTCTCAGTTTCAGTGTACAGTATAATCAATCAGACCGAAGATTTTCCCCTAATATAAAACTCCATGCGATTTCATCTTTCTATGTCGACATAGATTTGGCCCTGACAATATTGAGAATCTTTAGACTCATAAACTCTTTCTTCGAAACAGTTAATCCACACTCTTTTCAAAGATGTTTACTCCCACGGTTATAATTAAGTGACGTTTTAGAATGTATGTAGTCAACACACTTAAGGTTTGACAATTAATATTGCTTTGAATATTTTGAATTCAACTTTTAAAAATGGTATTACTGGATTCTTCTTCAAAAGTAGTTTCAAAATATTATAACTTTTCTACCTTTCTTATAGTTTTTATACTAATAATTAGTAATCAAACTAAGTATCCCGGTAACTTTTTTTAACCATGTCTATGTACTAAACAACACTAATTTGTGACTGGAGGGCACGTCCATTCCAATAAGTATTTGTCCCCTTAAAAATCATTTAGTACAGCCTAGCTAAAAAGTATTAATTCTTTTTTAACAAATCAGATTCCCTGTCCTGTTTAATGAGCAGCATGAATACACCCGTTAGAGAATTGATATAAAGAAAAAGTCTATCGGATAGATACAGAAATTATTCAGTTCAATTAAAAATAGATGAATATTCATCAAATAATGAGTAGCCGTGAAAGTCATGGTATTATACAAATATGATAGATAGATTTAGTTAGTTTTGTTCTTACAGATATTTTTCTTTTATATTTCTAAAAAATAACGTTCGATAATTGTTGTAACTGTATTGAACTCTTGTAATCTCAGTGTATAAATATAGACCTCCTATAAGCTTGTAATTTATCTCTCGATTAATACAATTTCGGCGCATCACCACCCTAACTCGTCTAGGTTTTTTTCGGTAGATTATGGCTCTCAATGGAACTATATCGGTTAGGTCCGAACTCCGACAAAAGAGTAAGTCTTGTCATTATCCTAGTGTATTCGCTCTATCTAAAGATACATCAGTTAGGCCCAACCTCTTAATCCGATCAGATATATCACATCATGTTTGCGTGAGATCTATCGGCTTATCAAGCTTCTTTTATCATTATCAGTCTTGTGCTGCATCGGTTAGGTCCAATATATAAGACTACTGATAATAGATTAATTCATAAGGTGATAGGTCTTTACTTAATGTTTAATTAGAGTAGCTAGCCGATGAGTTATCAATCCACACAACCTCATGCCTAATGTATCGGCTTCTCAGCCGATATACATATATCCTCAGAGAATTCATCTCATCGGCTTAGCTAGTCGATGGGTTCGTCCATTCCTTCTGTCCGCGCGTTCGATCTAGTCTTCGTCATCTTTATACCGTTAGTCTCAGTATCATACTGTCTCGATTCGGTCTGATCTATCGACGTTAGCTCAAACGATACAGTCATGACAATCACTAGGTCTTGTAATTTTGAGAGATCGGGTCTTACCTCTTGTTACTCATCACACATTCTATTTGGAACGTCATTGGCTTTGTAATTGATGGGTCCTTTATCTTATTTGGAGCGTCACCGCATATTTTATTTGAAGCGCCATCAACTTTACAACCGATGGTTCCTTTATCTTATTCGAAGCACTACTCTACTCTAGAACTTTTATTCCTTCCGTCACCATCTGCCTATGCCTTCATCGGATTTTCAGCCGATGGACAAGTGCTCCAGTCACTATCGGCAACCAGCCGATAGTAGGAGTTCATATCGATCTATCGGCCGATTGACTTATTAGTTTATCTCCTTGTTAATGATAGGATCAAATTGACTGGCATGCCTATAACTCTGGCAACCTGATGAAGGACCTCGGTGCACTCCCAATCCAATCAACGAAGGACAATTAGGAGCACACACCATTCAACGAAACCGAGGGATCTGCACTAGAGCAAAACAGATCTCCTAGGCCTCGACGTATTCACGAGTTTCGATGTGAACATATTTTTTGCATGCCTGGTGAGACTAGTATTTTATTCATCAGTTGGTGGGACTGAAGATCATTCATCGGTCAGTAGGACCTAAATTTCTTTCATCAGCTTGTGAAACTTAAAGATCATTCATCGACTGGTGTAACATAATTTCACTTATCGACCCGAGAGGCATAATTTTTATCAACATGTCTAAAGAAGAGATTGATGCCAAGGCGCGTTCATCTAAAAAAGAAGCCGATGAAGATATTGTGATTCCAATGAAAATGGAAAATTTGAATGAAAATCAGAGGCAGCAAATAGAGTAGAACATGGACAAGTTTTAGAAGCTCTGTTTGGATTTCTTTAGTATGACTGGATAAGTATCGATTTAAAAATCACAGTTTTCAAAACTTGTTTTAATAAAAGAATCGAGCCAATCACCACCTATGAGTCTTCTGAATTCATTACAAGAGATAATCAACGAAGCAGTTTATCGAGCACTCATCAACCCATTAAGAGTATTGGTAGATACACTATAGAATCTGATTAAGAAGATGATGGATAAATTATTAGCTCAAGAGCTTGATCAAGATAATATATATTTACCGATAGAAACAAAACTACCTCAGAAAACTTATAGAACTGGGAAGGATTTATCGACGAAAATGTATCCACCAACACAGATTCCTGACGGCCTCCTGAACGCGCTCTGCCGGCGACAAGTCCAGATTCGTCAGGCTTACATTCTGCGCAGGGATGTTGTCTGCATCAAGAAGCAGCAGCATCAGTTTTGAAGTTCTAACTGAATCCAAAATTGGATTTTGAAATGTGAATTCTAATATGAACAAAATAAAACAGGTCGACATGGTAGGGCCGAATTCCAACAGGTAAGGGAACAGGAGAGACCTTGGCAGGTGTGAGCTGCGGTGAACAGTGGTGGCTCCGGGATTTCGGCATCCGAGACAAGCTACAGTGACATTTTCAACAACTAATCGGTTTGCCAACAATCTAACAATGTACAATTGTGGACAATCTGCAGCATTGTGCGACAGCGTTACAGTAAGTACCACTGTAATCTTCAGCATTTCAACTAGCTTTTTTCAAAACCTGTTTTTACTGTGGCATTTCAGAGAAATGAAGAATCTTTTCCGAGCAGCACAAGTGATGATCACCAACCTTATTGACGAGATTGTCTCTTCAGGATGTAGAGCACGATCGAACCGATGATCGGCGCCTCCAGAATCCACGCGAAGATCTTCAACAGAAACCCAGCAACCCGTGGAGCTGAAGCAAAAAATGATCACTTCCAAGAACTGAATTCTGAATGCTAAAGCGCTGAGACATGAAAATGGACAGAAAAAAATCAGCAAGAATTTGGAAACTTTTACTTTGGGGCTAATGTAGAATTCGTTGCTGATGAGCTATGCTGAGCTCAAGAAGAACAAATACTGCTTGGAAACAACGGCAAACGATTCAAGTGTGGCAAATGGAGAGGCGACTGCGATCATGCCACAGCTTATGTAGTACTGTCTCGCAGTTTTGGACGGCAGTGAGGTAGTTGCATCTGACAATGGTAAACTCTGTCGTTAGATTTTCAGGCATTTGAGTTATCACAGCTCAGGCGTAACCTCGAGCGAAGTACTAATGCAGATTGCATTTCTTCAGTAACAGAGGACACAATTATCATCTAGCTAGGCTGAACATCAGCCAAAAAAAACACGTAATCTTGCATTCAGTAAATTGCCCAATTGTATGCTCAGTCCATTTTTACATTGAACCGACAAGATGGTGAGAATGGCATGACATACATCATTCTCAACTCCCAACAAGACTTGCATTTGAAGCAAACAGTGAGCACTGAACAGTAAATAAAATGAGGATGAGGTCATAGCAGTAAAATCACCAGCCAGCACAAATAAAAGTAACCATCATTTCCTGTAAATGTACACTGATCTAAGCATCAGGTGACAACTGACAACATCCACGAAATGTTAAATAAGCTTATGGACAATGTTTTCATCAGCTTTGTCACTTTTTTGTTTTGCTCCTGTAACTACCGAGCGTCGACAAACCACCAGAGAACACTGAAGTTTCCGAGGGTGTAGCCGATGGCTGAATATGAGGAATGGATGAGAAGCAGCTCCCATTGCTCTTAGGAAGATCCAAACCATACAAGCCATCTGCAATGTCTGCTGGTGGCACCTCAACATCACGATCTCTGAAGTCCAGCAGTGCATCCCCGGACTGTAGCTTTTCGGGCTTGGTGGTGTCGAGGTCAGTTAGCGATTTTAGCTGACGACCAAGGTTAGCGATCGTCTTCTGGCACTCCACGAGTTTTCCAGCAGCACTGGAGAGCTCTTTATCCTGTTACAGAAGGTGAATTGTTAAGTAGAAACCTTCAACTGTCAAAGTATAAGCCCTAGGCACAAACTAACATACAGGTGTGTACAGCCTTTGTGGTGTGCTTAGATTATTGACAAGTACTAGATCCATTCTGTTAGATGTCATTATAGAATGTATCTCGGGACCACAAAACTACATACCAATAGCTAGATGCCACTAGATGAGTTTCTAAGTTCAATATTTTCAGCAATTTTTAGAACACATACTTAGGCAATTAGCAAAAGAAATGACCATTTGGATGTCCAAACAACAAGAGAACGAAGTAACAATCAAGTGGACTTGACATAGGATGTAGAGCCCTTCTAATTTTGGCCTGACGTTTGCAGGTCTTAAGCCCAATAGTTTACAGCAGTCAGGTGGGTTTGGGTCTTTGGGGGTGAAATGTCCAATTTATATGAAGTAGACAGCATAAAATAGTACCTGCTTGACCTTCAGGTCTCCATTTGTGTTGGCAAGTCGCCAAAGCTTTGCTTCCCGACTGTCCCTTGACAGCTGAGCCTCTAACTTGCGGCATTTTGCTTCATACTCTTCTGACAGCAGCTTCTCCTGCCCAATCTTCCCTTGCAGCAAACTTGCCTTATTTGTCAGTTTTGTGATTTCCACTTTTGCTCCTTCAAGTTGGCCTTCCATTGCCTTCCTCCCTGCCACTGCATCCTCCACCTTGGCAGTGAATTCCACCAATAATGCAGTCTGGTCCTTAAGTCTTACTTCCAATGATGAGATCTTCTCCTGGAGCTTCATGGTCACATGGTGTGAACTCTCAAGCTCAGATTCCAACATCTTTCGGATGCCTTCCACTGCCTCTAGTTGCATCTTCAGTTCTGAAGAATATGTCTTCTCCTTTGCTGCATCGCACTCCAGACTGTTCACTGTTCCTTGCAGTTTTGCAATTTCTGAGTTCACTACCAGGAGCTGTGCCTCCAATGATTCTTTGGCAGATTCCACGCCAAGTGTTTTCTCTGATTCAATCTTCATTACCTCCATTTGTTTCACAAGTTCTTCATACATGGCCTTCTCCTTTTGCAACTTGCTCTCCAGTGTTTCCATAGACCCCTTCAGTTTACCAATATCTGCATGTGCATACTGCAATTGTGCCTCTAGTGACTCTTTATCTGCCACTGCTATGTCTGCATATGCTTTGTGCTGTACAGACATAGTTCTCTCAGCATGAATCTGCCCTTGCAAGGATGCCACTGTCTTGCGAAGATTAGCTACCTCTACAGAAGTTGACTCTAACTGTGACTCCAACTCTTTCCTGTCTGCACTTTCTTCCAACGAAGCCACAATAGTCTGAAGTTTCTCAATTTCTATTGACTTTGACTCAAGCTGCAATGCCAAAGATTCTCTCTCAGCATCTAACCGATCAGCTTGTCCCAAAGCAGCAGTTTTAGACTCATTTGCCAACTTGAACTGCACTTGTAATTCTGTCAACTTCTTGTTGGCTGCCATCAGGTCATCGCATGATGTATCAAGCTGAATTCTAGCCTCTGAAAGGGCCATTTCAAGATCCCTTTTCTCAGCTTCAAGCTTTTCAACCTTTGCCTGCAAATCTGTGACCTGGTGCTTTAGAGCTTCAGTTTTGACCTTCGAAGCTTTATCTATAGCCACAGCCTGATCAGAATCAGTGTCTGCTTCAAAGCTAGAACTAACATGTTCTACTTCAGGCAATGCAGCTAGCTTTTCCATCTCAAGGAAATCATCCATCAGGTCAATCTCGACAGGATTTTTTACCGCATCTCTTGAGCTGGGACTACTGTTCTTGAACTGATCAAGTTCAGCTATCAGAGCTGAGGCCCATGAATCAGAATTTCTCATTTCACTGTCAACAGCCAGAATACGCTCCCCACTTTCAGACTGGCTATCAGTGAGAGATTCCATGCAAGCATTGTTAGGCACAAGCCTAGAATCATTGGCCAAGGAAGTTCTTCGTATCACATGGCGTAGCTTACGGCATTCTGCCTCAACCCTTGCAAACTTTTTCACACTTTCCAAGTGCTGTTTGCTTGCTGTCTCTGCTGCTTCGTTGCTCAGATCTCTTTCCAGTGAGAGTCTCTTCAAGTCCTTGGACAGCATGAGTAGCTCGATCTTCAGGCCCTTGTTTTCTTTCTTTGCAACCTGAAGTTTATCCTGCAGATCATGCTGGACAGCCACAGTGGTAGCTTCTAATTTAGCAGCTTCCAGCTGCTGCTTCAGTTCAGAAATATGATTCTGGAGCTCAGATTTCTCTGAATCCAATTCTTGAGTCTTCTTAGCAACTGCATCACGAATTTTCTCCTCTTGTTCTTCCCGCGCTTGGCGAAGCTGCCTAACACATTCTTTGAGGGCATCATCTTGGTGGTTGACTTCATCCTGTAGAGAGGCATTCTTCTGAGATGAAGCTTCGAGTAACCTCTTCAGGGAGCTAACTTCAGCTTCAGCTTGTTCCCAGCCTACAAATAGGTCAGGAATAACAGTTCAATATGAATTTGGTGCCATATTGGAACAAATAAAACTCTCAGTTGATACTATTTTAACTTCGCCGAAAGAACTTGCAAATGAAACTATTTAATTGAATTCCTCTTCCTTAGTCCTATTGATGTCCTCGTATGTAAAATTAATTTTGAATAATGAAGGGAAGCTACAGACAGACAGCAATGCATGGAATCACACGAATGCAAAATTTCTAAAATCATAGTGAAATGAAAAAATACCTGCAACAGCCTCTTCCGCAACCTTTGTATGCTGCTTCACCAAGTCCTCTTTAGCATTTATGGTCAGAAGGGCTGTAGCAAGCTTCTCACTCAAACTCTCCATAGAATCCTGCATATCTTCATCTCTGACATTTGTGAAGACCTCTGGCTGTGGTGACTGACCATGATGTGTAGAAGAATAATCTGACACAGTTTCCAACATTAGCTTCTCATTCAAAGATTTCGCCATTGCAGTTTCTTGAGTCTCATCATCTGTAATTCTTGAGCAAATTTTAGGTGATTGGCTATGATTTGGGGAAACGCCATTGGGAATAGGCTTTTCATCCTGGTTTCACCAAAAGGAAACAAAATGAGAGTATTTTTTGCAAGCACTTACAAATAATTTCAAATTTTAAATAGTCTATAGACAAAGCAAGAGATCTAATCATTGTACCGGAGAAGTAATTCCTCCCTCCTCTCTCATCTTTCTCTCTTTCAGAGAACTTGATCTAGACAACAAGAGTATGCTCTCAAGCCACCATAGCGGAAGTCAAACATGTGACCTGTTACATAACAACCTTCTTAAGTCTTCGCAATGAGATATCACATGATTCTGAAACAAATCATATATATTACATTCTATCCTCTGGAAAACTGAACGTACAAAACATTCAACTGTCAACAGAGCTAACGAGATCAGCACCATCAAAATTTTCAAGTTAACCATGCAGTTTTGAGCAGCAAATGAATATGCATAGGTTAGTTCTTTACCTCAAAATCGAGGATGTTACATGTGGTAATGGTGGTCCTTTCTATATGCAGTGTACCATAACTATATAGGAACGAAATCGAGGCATAAAACATTTGCAGCAAAATTTAGAACCATGTCATGGCTATTAAATTATTACTTTGAGAATTACTTATAACTTCAGTGAGCACATAACTCCTTGACACAGCAATAAAAGAACCAAATATTACATGACAGTTAAATGCTACATTCATTTACAATTTAAATATTATGTCCAAATGCTACTACATGCATAACCTTATCCCCAGTTCGTTAGTCAACAAATTACAATTGCGCTTCATCCTCTGCATGAAGAATGCATCAATAGAACATGAAGAACAGGTCATGCTTCAACTATACCTAACTCTTGGAAACCTGTGATAGTTATAAGGAAATGCCCAAAGCACAGCCAAACCATTGTGACAAGGTAACAAAAATGCTGCTTATGAATGCTAAGCATGCCTAACTCTAAACCTATTTGTCCCTATCAGGGAAAAGGGGCCCAATAAAAAGCCCACTAAAAGTCTTGGGAACCTTTATATCTTATTTGATGCATTTAAAGATTGTCTAACCATATATGTTTGGAAGAATATAAACACGACAATTCAAGTACAAACCCAACTACTCAAGTATATTTGAATATTAAAACTGGCATGCTACATTGCTATTGGTCACATTGGATGTGTGATTTCTACGAATTTATTCACTGACAAGCGTGTGACAAATGGCCCTATAATGGCCCACCAGCGATAGTTCAAATTGCAAATCTGCATGTTCCATAAATCTGTCCAAAAACAGAAAAATGACATCTCGGCTAGAGATGCCAACAATAACTGTTATGTTTATTAAAACCAGAAATTGCAATGTTGGTTCTTAAGAAAAGTTGCTGTCCCAAGTCTAAAACACATTCACCTAAACTGTCACCAAATCATGATGTTTGTACTACAGATGAGTAGCCAAACAGAATTCAGAATTTTTCTCACACGGATCTTAAGACTTGGATCCCATTCAGAAAGAATTTAACTATGGAGGTGAACCTGATTGCCACAGTGCAATGACATCGAACCAGAACTTTCAATCTCCCTAGGGCCTCCTGTTTGATAACTTGTGCCCCCGGAGTCAACCCTGGAGATCCTTCTTGCAGCCAACAATCACCAGACTATCAAAGATCAACAGTGACCACCTTGGTCTACCAGCCTCCATCGAAAAGCATGGTTTGGATGTAATCACTGAAACACAAACCAATGGAGAGAATTCTCATCAACACACACAGAATTGCATATTACTAATGCGATTCTTGTCTATACTAATGTGATGTTGTAAACTGAGCACCAGGCAATAACTAAAATCGTCCTAGAGCAGGCAAAGTAAAACTTTCAACGATGCAATTCCTAAAATATTAACAAGGCAATTGGCTCAACAACACAAGATCCAGTTTTCCACTGTAATATACAAAGTGTATAACTTAATGAACACTTCAAAACAATGATACCAATGAACACAAAATCCAACAAGGCTTTGAGTACAATTCCAGAAACCGAGATACCGTAGGAAAATAAATATGGTTGCCGCAAAGCACGGCGATATCATTTTTTTAACAAACATACAAAATCTCGAATCCCACCTTTTTTTTAAAAGACAAATCTTTGCATCCAGCGAACACCTCGGATCAAAATGTGGCTAGTATATTTACTCCTTAAAACCTCTAAACCAAATCTGGCAAGAACTAAAACCCTAAAAAACGCATGAACAGCAAAAGATTTTAACCAACTCCGACGCCTCAAAACGACCCAAGAAATCAAAACCACTCCGTGCAAGGACTAGATTGAAGCACAATAAAAAAATCCCCCCCCCCAAATCAATCTTTAAAAAACTGCACTCACCATCAAATCTCATCAAAATCAAATCTTTGGAGGTGGGGGCGAAAGATACGGAACAAAACCCTACCGAAGAGGCGAGGAGAGCCAGGAAAGGGAACAAGAGAACATCTCCACCAAATGCACCGGGAGAAATTCATCAAATCGCGCAGGTGAAGGGCAACAGGGAGCATTAATACCTTAGCCCCCCGAATTAAAACCGTCGCCTGGAGAAGTGGTAAAAGCCATCACAAGAACCATGTGAACATCAGACCAAAGTTCAGTTCTTTGTCTTTACCACTTCCCTTTTCTGCTCTTTTATTTCCTCTCAGAGATCAGAGGCAAGAACTCAAGAACAACATAAGACTCACATTGCCCACCTCCCCACAAACGCAATCACAGATCGAAGCACACGCAAATACACCACGCTCAAAGAAGGAGAGAGAATAAAGTACAGGAGGGTAAAGAAGAAGGTGACTGTACCAGAGCAGCAGCATCACCATGTCCAAGAAAGAAAAGGCCACTGCTTTTGACGAGATGAGCCTCGACTGCGTAGAAATAGCCGCACGAATCCAAAAACCGCCTCCTTTCTTGCTCTCTTTTCTCTCTTCTCCCAGAGTCACTCGCAGTGGCCTTCTCTTCTTATTCGTCTCCTCTCTTTCCCGCCCAGGCAGCTCAAACCAGGGAAACTCTCGCCTCTCCTCCTGTATTCACTACTGAACCAACCTCTTCTACTCTTCACTGTGGAGAGTAGTACTACTGTAGTACCACTTCCATCTCAAGAAAAAAGAAGAGGAAAATAATGTTGTTACCACAGCTGTTACCTGTACTGATAAATACTTTCTGTCTTTGACCAGGCAGAGAGTACAGCCACTGTTTGCCTACTGTGCCACTTAATTCCACTACACAACCACCAGCACTGATGCTAATCAACTTGCTGGATTTGGTTTGGACTTGCATAATGATGATGATGATGATCAGATCAGTGATAGCCTCAACTCAAAATGGTGGATGATCTCTACAAATCGGTAGGTACAATTGTTGGTGAACATTACGCTGCCTGTGTTGCACCCCTGGGGTCTGGGGGTTTCAGATTTAATTTTCTTTGCTTCTTTCAACACGGTGGGGCCCATGATGAGCAGGTGGGCCCCACCTTCAGTGCGTTGGGACCGAGGAGATCCATCCATCGCTTCACCCAGACGAGGGCCCGTATTCGTATGGAGTACTCTGGAGCTTTGTATACGCAGGTTTTAACTGTATGGTTTGGGAATAAAATGGAAATTACTCATAAAAAAGAGTTCAGACTTCCTTCGTTATGAATACAGGAAGTTTACACAATTTTTATACGTAGTAGAAACTAAACTTGCTCCTCTAAAAAGTTTTTGAAGTTCAGAAGTTATACTCCAATCAATCAATACTCAATACTGATGAGTAGTACTGTTTGGTACTAGTACTACACTGCTCTCAAACACTGTACATTGATGCAATATTGGTAAACAAAGTTGAAATATATCGGATACACACAAACCTTCACGATCATACATCATACACACTAACTAATAAATATTACTAAAATTTTTTAATATGTATATATTAGTATTATATCTAGTTTACACTGTACAGTGTTAGAGAGTACTGTAGTACTAGTACCAAACAGTACTACTCATCAGTATTGAGTATTAATTGATTGGAGGATAACTTCTGAACTTCAAAAACTTTTTAGACGAGCAAGCTTCGGCTACGTTTGTTTCTCTCTTTCTAACTTTTAATTTTATCCTTTTTTACGTATATATTTTTTAAACCGTTAAGCAATATATTTTAATATATATAAGAAAGTTGCTTTAAAAAATATATTAATTTATTTTTAAATTTTTTATTTAGTATTTAATTAATGCTACTCGTTTACATGTCCAGGAATATTATCCCAACCCTCCGAAAGAACGCAGCCGAAGTGTCGAACACTGATGAGTTCTTTTTACTGTCAGTTCACAGGACATCCGGGGGTACAAGAACAGTTTGCTACTGCCACCCCTGCCCCCATCCATCAATCTTTGTCTCAACCTGTCAGCCTGATACTACAGATTTTGGTACTCTAAATATTATTACAGCATTCAACCCATACTGGTTGTCGCTGTACACAAACAATGCAGCACGTATGTAGGCCTAAACCCTTGCAATCTCCAGGTGATTTGCTGCTTGCTGCTGCAAATGGGACTCACTGGTTCACTGCACTGGGGGCATGGGCATGCATATGATTCTGCTTAATTTTGTCACTTGACTGAAATTTCACTCAACTACTACTACTACTCATCACAATTCAGAAGAGTCCTGATTACTGATTGACATTTACAAACAGAGATCAAACTAACTGGTCCATATAATGTGCCTTGAAGCAGGTTAGTACTAGTCAAAAGTAACTCCAATTTAATTAGTCCATAGAAACGCCTTTTTACTGAACAACGAAGGTTAATTATGTACGTACATTACCTGTGTGTCTGACAGAAGGAAAGAAACAGTTGGTAACCTGTTTAGACAATTACAACGCGAAATTGACTGTTTTGTACTGCTCTTACGGTTGCCTGGACAGGCTAGTTTACATTCAACTGATATAGCATTAAGACAATTAATGTGCATTAAGCTATTCTAATGCTCCAACTAAGATATACTATTAAGTTTGCTGCAATGTGAAGCTTGAAACAAAAAAATTGAGCTAATTCTCAACCCTAGAGTTCATGCACCAAACAAAATGCACACTTTCCTGAAGACAGGTAGCTGATGATGGCATAATCACACCAATCTGAAAATTGTCTTTGAAGCTACGTACAGAACCACACAATATGGCTTCCAAAGACAAAGAGAAGGGATTAATCATGAGATTCCAAGGTAGCTACTCCTACATTCCTATCAGGTGTCCCTGACGCACAAACTAAATGGATTAATTAAGCAAAGATGACAAGACAGCACTTACAAAAAGTATAACAGAAAAAAAATTCACTTGCATTGCATGCAAAGCCATGAAAAGTTAATAGATACCTCACCTCTTTTAATACATTTTTTATCCTACGAAAACGATGTTAAAATACATCAAATTATATATAGTTAGGTCTTAATTATCACTATCAATCCATTACACGCTAAAAGGACTGGAGGCCCCTCTAATGCGGACACAAGACCTTTTGGACAAAAAGAAAAGTACGGAAAAATAAAGGCGGCATGCAACTTTGTAAGGTGAGCACCTTACAATTGAGAGGGTTTACCGGTTTACTCACGACTATATGTCTCGTCCTTCTCACAAGATCGAAAAAGGTTTGTCCTTTGTTCATGAATGTGTCGGCCAATCTGATTTTGTTTTCATGGGATTTTCAATTGACCTCTCGCTGAGATAATGTACGAAAAATAGAGAGAAGTAGATCCATATGACAGAATATACTCTCATGATATCGTAGAAAAATAAATAATAATAATAACAATTTCTTATAAAACTTTTATATCTTAATTCTAAGCGGTTCAAAAACTAAGGCTAGATTACTATGATCCTAAAATCATTACAAAATAAAACTTTAAAATTTAAATTTTGGCTATAATTGATAGTACAACAAGTTTTTCAAAAAAATCCTAAAACCAATTACAAAATTAAGCATTAACATTTAAATTTTGGTTGATAGGCCAACAAGTTTTTAAAAGACTTCTTATTCAAAAATCATGGCAACATGTATATGTTATTGTCAAGATTTTAAAATTGCTTTAACCACTCAAATAGGTATCGTGGTATTAAATTATTATAATGAATTTGTATATTGTCACAAAATCCATGTGGCAATACAAAATATTTGCAAATGCAAATATATAAAATCAATATACGCTTGAAAAGGGTTGTAACAATTGATTATGTTTTTATGGCACTGTTAGAGAAGTTCAAAATTTTGAGAAACAACTAATGGATAATTAGCCTATGAGAATAAAAAAAGGCTAGTTTTAAATTAGGTTTTCAGCTTCTAGCTTATTCTAGATTCTATAACTATATGTTATCAAAATCTTAAAATCCAAGTAAGAATTTTGACCGTCCGGGAAGCTGAAAATTATAGGATAAGTCTACTGGAAGCTCTTTTGAACAGGACATATTCATCTTTATCTGGTGGAATTAGGATGATCATTAGAAAGATGCTAGTATATATATTAGAAACTAAAGATAATAAGGAAAAAAACTGAATTCGTGTTTTGAGTGTTCCAACAAGAATTTTGTCTGTAGTATTATTGGAGCTTCCAATGGATTGATCCGGGCGCTGATATACAACCTGCGACGCGCGTGCGTGTAGTCGTGGAGTTTCCATGCGTGTTGCCTTCGTTGTCGGGGTTGCCATCATGCATGCGGCAGACACCAAGCCATGTCGCTTTATTGGTTAAATTCCTTTTTTATTATTACATGACACCCATACATACACATTAATATATAATACCTCTCACATATTCACGAATGAATCTTTTAACACACATTTAAAGAAACATAAATTAGTGTTACATCAATAATCTTACTAAAATTATGTTAAAAATGTAATATTGGTAGGCAATAAGATTAGCTTCATTTCTAAGACAATTAAGGTTTTTTCACATTTTCCTTCATTGTTTTGGATCTTGTGTTTGGAGCATAGAACTCTAAACATTTTCTTCTTTTTACCCAACGGGATATAGTGCTATGGAGACGTGTAACGGATACAATCCCCAAGACATATTAATGTTAGCCATATGTTTGATAATTAATTGGATTCATGGACTAAGTAAAAAATAGGAATGTATCCTCAAATTAGTGCAAGTGTTTTATGCGATATATTTGGTTTTATCACAATGACATTGTTTTTATGATCTCTACTAATCTGTTGTAGGTCATATTCTCTCTATACCAATTATAATGTAGCTATAGTAACAATCATAAAAATAAAAATTAAGTCAAGGTGAATGGTAGTAAACGTCAACATGAAAATAAAATAATCAAACATGAAAATAAAATAATCGAACTTTGACATATCAAAATTCACATTAACCTTAAGAACATATTTTTGATGGTCTAATTAGACCTCAACCGAAGGTTTGACCGAGCTATGGCTAATCTAACATAGTATAATTTTCGGTCTAATCGTTAGCCTAATAATACTCATGATTTCTTCAAAACCAACCATTGGATCAAACTTAAACTTAATTAAAATAAAGTATATAAACTAAGAAACAACTCCAAATTAGGGATTTGCAAACTAATCAATACTTCAAGAGAAAACACCATAAAAAATCAGCTGTCTCAAAAATTTCAACAAATCTAAACAAAACCTAAAACTTGGTCAAATTTGAATATAGAAAAACCAATGAAACTTTTTTTAGATCTAATATATAGAGTATTATAAAGGTTTTGGATGGATTACTTGAATAAAATTATAACCAAATGAAGAATTACAGGTTAATGCTAAACATAAAAAAACATAAAACTTACGAAATCGGAAGGACATCTTAATGATTGAATATGATCTTTATTGCTCAAATATTGTTCACAAGATATAGCCACATTGCCCCTCATAAGTTTCTCACGAAACCCTAATATAAAAAGCTCCTAACTTTTAAATCTCTCAATCGTAGCTTTTTTAGCTTACGCTCAGAGCCTAGCCTCTCTCTTTATTTATACCTTTGGATGTAGTTATCCATAACCATGAATCTAATTAGAATAAATAATACTAATTATATAGAAAACTCTCCTATCTAATTATCTAACTCATACTTATCAAATACGAACTTCAATATTTTCAAATTTAGACTCTTTCTAAATTTGACTATGTATATTATATACTATATGAAAACTTTACTTTTATGTGTATTGTATTTTAGTATTAGTATTTTATATGATCTTCTTAAATGTTTGGATCTCAAATTCTCTACTAGTTCCAATCCATCATCGACAATACTCTTAATGTCTCAAGTACCACATACATACGAACAATCGAAGAAATCATATCTAATTATAAGTTATTATTTAACTTAACCCACATTAGCACACAACAAATCTCACATATAGAAATAATTTAGAAGTCATAAATATATGAAGTAAACATTGTAAACTAAGAAATCAAACCCGAAAATCGACTCATTTTTGGATTCCGCTGGTCTGACCGTCGGACATCCTAGTATGACCACTCTTATACATGTGTGGTCAAATCAGACACTGTTCACCAGTCTAACTGAAATACTATTCACAGATCTAACCAAAATATTATTCAGCGGTCTAACCAAAATAATATTCACCAATCTAACCGACAATAAAACATATTATGCCAATTGTTCATCACATAATCTAAATCATCCCCATGATTTTATAATCTCCTACTTGATAAACACATTGGCAATATATCTAAAATGTATATTTATGTGTTTAAAAAGAAAAATAAGATCTAAAAGAAAAACTCTCCTCTTAGCAAAAGAAAAGAATTTCTCCACATTTTTTATTCCTTTGATAATAAAACACAAATAAGAATTGATCAAAATTATCAAAACTTTTATCAAGCACAAAAACAAAAAAAAATCAAATTTCTTAAGCATTCTTAAGCACAAAAACCATAAAATTAAATTTCTCCCCCTTTCTTTAACCATGAATTTTGTGTATATTTCCATATTTTTTACAATGAATTCTCAAGGATGCAAAATAGAAAATAAAGAACTCAAATTTCATGATTTCATATTAAGGGTCATCATTTCTTTTCAACTAGGGCTACAATTGGAGTTGGTCACTAGATGCGTCCTTTTTGGGAAACTAAAAGTGGATCGTATGTGATTAATAATATCATTTTTTAGATACACAAAATAGTGCTAGCATTGTCCTAACTCAAATTTCTTTTATACGAGTAACATACCATGTGTTGCGACGGCCAGGACTATACTACTGGGAATAGCCTGCGATGGTAGATTAATAATAAATCACTGGATCTATACACATGATGGGTTAAGGCACAAATAGACGTACTGCGCGTGGTAGGAGGAGGGGATAGAAGGACTACTCCACTTATGTGATAATAGAGATTTTACATTTGGTTGTGTGCACCTATGCAGAGCATGGAAATGTAATAAGTTTTCATCATCTTAAAAAAAATCCTCATTTTCTCTTCTCTTAGAGACACACAACTGCAAATCTCCAAACACGGTTTATTACTACTGGTATGTGCCTGTTTTGTTTCAAACGGAAGCAAGCATGCCCACCACTTGTCGATCGATCCCATAGCCCATATGTCGCCACTTTGAAAAGGCAAGCTTAATTTTAGTTTCTTTTCTGCTCTCGAGAAAGAATTTAAAAGGCCCGAAGTAGGTTCTCTTCTAGGGCTCCATATGTACTAGTAAAACAAAAAGGATATATATCTTTTCTTCTCCGAAAGAGAAAACTAATGTGCTATTTAATTTGTAGAAAAAAAAGGAAACTTAGATGATTTTAATCTTATAGGACAAATTTTTAAGTAAGACTTTGAGACATGAATCATATTATTTAGAGTTTTTTGAGAAAAGTTAATAATAACTCTAACCAATGAGTCTATCTCTCATCTAGTTTCTATGTTCTTATCAAAAGATTATTTATGTATTTTTCTATGTTTTATAATTTATTGTTTTACATTTGTATTTTTATTAAAATATTACGTCTTTTCTATTTCTTTGTTTTTTAATACTTCTATTTTAGAAAACACTTCCATTCAAACGTTTTTTAATCCTCTTTTTGAAAAGCAGTCCATTTGGTTCCACTCCAGCATCGGAGAACATTGCGAGCTTTGGGGCTGGTGCACAGTGGAGAACTACTAGTATTTTACTCCTACCTAGGAGCATTAAATCATTTGGCTAGTACATATGTCGAAGGGTTGGCTCCACGTTTCATGGTGAAAATAAAAATAATATTCCTATGCCTAATGGAACCGGTCCGAAAGAGCATGGAGATATTGTTTACGGCTTAGTCACGACACGGTATGTTTGGTTACAGGGCATGCTATGCTTGGGTCGTCGTCCGGCCGATACGAGTACTGTTTAAGCACTTTTTTTTTCTATTTTTTATATATGCCTTTTTTTTCTAATTAAAAAGGCTGTTCATTAAAAGCTTCAAACAGGTGTTTGATTGACAAAAAAAACATAGTAACTCAAGACACAGGAAAAATAAATTGGCAAAAGTCAATAGGAGTTTTTTTTCTCCAGAATTCTTCTATAATATCCCATTCTATAGGAATTTTAAATGAGTTGATAAGAATCAATCATTTCTTTTAAAGGGATTTATAAGATTATTTTCCACACAAATACAACTACTTAGAAGTTCTATGTTTTTTCTTTGTTTTAAAGGGGTCTAAAGGTATTTAAGTAAAACATAAATATTTTTTATATTTATACTAAATTTTTTGAATAAAACGAATGGTCCATGTCTAAAAGTCAATAGCACAATATATTAAAAAAACAGAATGAGTATTTTACTAATAAAACTTTAATTTATCTCTTTTTATATCGTGATTATTCTAACAATTGAACAGCAAATAGGTCCATCCGCATGAAAGTTTTACTATTAAATTTTCATTTGAAAAAAAAATGTTCAATACAATTCCATAGCTATGGACATCCAAAAAAGAGAAAAAAAAGAAGTGGTGATAGTGATGAATTTGCCACATGTCACCATCTCTAGTATTATCAGCTGCTTTCCATGATCCATATATCTATATTAATTACTAAAAAATAGATATTTCATATAGTTCTCCTTTTAATCACAATTTAGAACAAAGCGCGTTACTTTTATGCAAATTGAGCATCAAGCAACTACATAGATAGATGATCAATCACAGCACCCAATTACTCCCCATTCCTGTACCTTCTGGTCATGTTTTTGTACCAGCAAAACGTACAACAATTTATGTATCACTTCTGTTATTAAAAAGATAGCTAATTGGTCAATCAATCCATCGATGATGGAGTACTAAGATGTGGTAATAAGGCAATCAAGATATAATAACTAGTCATATAATATTTATATTTCATAAGGCCAAAATAACTTATAAAATACTCTAGAGATTATTTAAACCAATTTAAGTACTTTAAAAATAAAATACCAAAATTTATACTTATAAACCAACCTTAATACTTTAGAGGTTAAGTGGCATTTTCGTCACGAAATAACCATTATCTTTGCTGCATATCCTTTGTCAAAAAAGACGTCAAGTTCGGGCCTTTGATGCATCTGCCCCATCGTCAGAAGACAGAACGTACTGTAAGATGGGCCTCAAGAAAAAAGAAATCGTTGTGACCGTCGAGACCGAGACTGCGGTCTCCGTCTCCCTCACCCGGTCTCGTCTCTACCTCTCCCCACCCACCACGGCGAGGAAACCGGACAGCACGACGGCGGGCTGCATCACCCCAGTCCCTCTCCCCATCCACACCCACCCAATCCCCTCGAAGCCATGGAGCATAGAGGCGGCGAGGGAGCGGGCGGCACGGCGGAGGCATGCGATGCAGCGGCGAGGGAACCGAACGGCACGGCGGCGGGCTGCATCACCCCAGTCCCTCTCCCGACCCACACCCACCCACTCCCCTCAAAACCATGGAGCATGGAGGTGGTGAGGGAAGCGGGCGGCGTGGCGGAGGGATGCGATGCATCAGCGACGGTGGCTCCCAGATGACGGAATCCTTGACTATGATTTTTTTATTAATATATATATATAATAAATATTTATTTTTATTAACGTACTTTTTAAGATATCTTTTAGTGTTTTTACACTAATTATTTTAGAAATTATTAATAATTAAAGTTTTAAAAGTTTAATTATACTCTTTTCTAAAAAGTAATATAATTTAGACAGTGTTACTAATGAAAAGGTAGCTTAATTATGAGAAAACCAACTACCTACTCCGTTAAATTTTGTTTAAACTACGTTGAATTTATTTTTCTCCCAGGAGACGAATGAATGCTTCGACATTAGCCATTTATTCCATAACCAATCCTGATTTCCGATATATTCAGCAATTTGACAGCTATCATCCTGATGAGACATGCCCTCTCAAAAAAGAAAAAAAAAGAAGAAATAAGAAAAAGAAGATGAACGGATTATTGTTAGTTATATAAGGAGGACACAATGTTGTTTTCAGGGATTAAAAAGAGGAAAATAGTCAACACGCCATTATAGCAACGAGAAGAAATGTTGACGAGTTGCTACATAGCTTTCAGAACAGATGGATACAAGGAATTGCAACAAGAAATGTAGCACAAAGACATTATCCTGAGCTAAATTTTGCAGCAGCGAATTAACACTGATGAATGGAACCAAAGACTACCATAGTAAAACGTTCTTATCAGCCACATCATGCATATAAGTATTTCCAGGCTCGAAGAGACGAAGATAACAAAAAAGGAGACACATATATCCATTCTTTCTCACATAATAAAGAATGATTGTACATTGTTATATTCTTCATATAATTTCTTGGATTCTATCAGGTAAGACACCACTAAATTCGTGATGACCAGGAATTCATATAGAACGTATGAACAGCATGCATTTCACTACATTTGTGACAAAATCTGCATGCAAAAAAAAAAAAAAAAGAAGAGAAACACCGCATTTGTTATATTCCTGCCCAGATTAAGAATCTCAGTTCCTCAGAATCAGCTGATTGCTTTTAGGTCCTTAACTGCATGCGTGCAGCATATTGTCGATTGTCATCTGTTTCTTCACACTATAAACTACAAGTGTAATTCTGCTGTGCACATTAGATGGAAGAACCAAGTGTGGAATGGTTATTTCTCAGAGAATCACACTTTTGAGCGTTTCAAGTAAACCATCAGTACAACGCCTGTCAAAACAACTGTAACTGTCATCAGTCCATAATGAGCAGAGGTCAACTGACTTGTGTGTGAACATGTCAACTCCGGACGTTGCTTTGTCACTTCAGAACTGGAACTTGACTCATCAATGTACAACCTCAAGGCCTGAAATTGAAATTTACACTCTGGTGAAGCAATGACCATAATCAAGTGGGCAACAAATCTCACATTGGCAAAACCAAGAGGCCGGTCTATTTGAGGATTACAGAAAAGATGGACCTTCAATCCAGATGATTTGGCATGGAACACAGCACAAGTAAGATCAGCATCTGTAGTGAGCAGCACCCTATCCCCTTCATCATCATCATACTGTACAGAACAACATAAAATTTAGCTCATAATATTGCGGTTGAGGTGTGGTGTAACTGGGAGCGATCTAGCTGTAAGTCATCGAGTGCTTGTAAGTTGTAACAGTTAAGGGTATATTCTTAATTCATGGTATAATTAGTTACCAGCAGTACTCAAGATAAGGCAGTTCATGTCAGTCAGTTTATAAATTTCAGCAACTCTCTGGTTTGATTTAGCGTCTATAAGCAATTACAGGATACTAACTAAGATACAGATATGGGGTGGCATAAGATAAAAAAGAAAATCTTATTGGCAAACTGGATGCTGATTGGTTACTTGCATCTATCTTGCATTTACGTCCAATAGCATTCCATTAAAAAGAACATACAATGCTTGAATCTGAGGATCAGGCACTGACCACCTAAATTTTCACTTCAAAATGCCAACGAAATTATGGAAATACGGAATCTTACCAAAAGTAGAACTGTGTCCTTCTCGCCATCAATGCCTAATCTTTGCACTACAGAAGACACAAGCTCATTTATACTCTCTGAACCTGCAGAAATGGAAGCAAGCGAACTGTTAGTTAGAGCAATACAACCATAGTTCAACTTTCAACCAACTTCTAACACCTACCACATGTAAATCTATGCATTCGTCCCTTCTGGTCCTGAAGCTTAAATACAAATGAATTGCCAACAACAGGAGGATAAATGCTGCTCTTGCCATCTCCAACCTCTGATGGCATCACCAAAGAAATTTCACTGAACAATGCAACAATGCAGGTAAGAATTGCATTTAGAAAAGAGGAAAAAACAACAACAAAGGAAGCATTAATTAACCTGTGACTATCAAATTCCTCTGGGGACTCCAAAGCAAGAGCTGAGTCCCAAAACTTCTGCATTATTATGTTTGCCACATCATTTGCAGTCCCAGGACCTCCTTCAACCTTCACACAGAATGATGTTAGATGAAAACTTAAGGAAAAGCAAGGAACGAGAAACAAAAAGATATGCATGTGCAGAGAGACCATTGAAATGGCTGCATGGGTAAGCTGCAGAACATCCAAGCAAGCAGCAACTCTCCCTTCTGTTCATGGAGAATTGAAAACTGTGAGATACAAAATTTAAGTAC
The DNA here is from genome assembly GCA_030770085.1 of Oryza coarctata. Lineage (NCBI taxonomy): Eukaryota > Viridiplantae > Streptophyta > Magnoliopsida > Poales > Poaceae > Oryza > Oryza coarctata. The sequence continues at coordinate 2,391,088 of CM061483.1, forward strand.
CATAGAAGGGGAACCTTAGGCTGAGTAGAAACAGGTGATACCTCCATCAACAACAGGAATATGCAAGAATTTGCCATCGTGCATAATATGTAGCGCATCAAGAATTGATGTGTCTAATGTAGCACAGTCAGGGTGTGAAGTCATTACCTTGAATAAAACAGTGAGCAATGCTGTTAGTCCAGAATGAATTAATAATCCTTCAGCTTGAACACATCCAAAATAAAAAATCAATCTAGAGAAACAACCTTTTCTACATGAGTTAACTCAGGAGAGAGATTTTGTGCCACAACACGCATAAGCACATCCTTTGAACTGAATCTCACGATGACATATCCATTAGTACCTTGTCAACAAATATACAGCACTCTAAACTCTAAAATAAAGAAATGGTCCATAAAATTATTGGAATGCTTACGTAAAGATCCCTTGCAATGAATTTCCTGTAGTAATAACCACAGAGTTAACTTGGAATTCACGCATTTTTTGTGCTGCTACATAAACTGGATCCGATGGTGAAACAGTTGCTACTCTGCAATTTAAAATAGGTAACTCCCATCATTAAAACCATGTTATGTTGGGGTGATCCATTTACACCACTGAGTTTCATCCAGTGTCCACAATATACCACTGGTGTCTCACTGCTCAAATGCCATCCTCACAGCGAGTGGTGTATTATGGATATAAATAAACTCAGTGGCATGGTGTGGGTTTATCTCATTTTGCAAAAGGTTATCGATAAAATGATGAATACTAATAAAAGTTCATATACTTTGTGTTCTCCGAGATAATTGTTGACAGTGAAGGTTTAAGCATCCTTTCTCTTAGAGTTTCTATTAAAGTGGAGTGAGCTGCATACCAAAATGTTAACATTAATTTGGGTCAGCTAAACAAGACCAGAAAAAGGTTATTAAGTGAAAACAATTTAGAAAATAATGCACAAATTTATACAGTAAAGCATCCAACATCGAACTTGATTCTGACTTCTAAGAATTATCTCATTTTTCTTTGAGATAAACTGGGTATTATAAATTGTTCATAACTTAGTTCACATGGCTACTAACTACAGTACACATGCTATATTCTTGTGCAGCAATAAATATCTAGAGTGAAGCAACAAACCAAGAAGAAAGAAACAGAAGTAGCCAGTACAATATACAACAGAAAACCTGATAAGTTGCCTCCTAATTGACGCTCAACCCCTTCTACAGCAGCTGCTAGTGCACTTCCCTGTTCTGCTGCCTTTTCTAGTCTTGATATTGCATCATAGAGGCATTTTGCGATGTCTAGCATGGCAATAACCTCACCATTTTCCACCACTGGAAGGTGCCTAAATTTTCCTAAAACAAGAGAATATCATATTAACTCTAAGGAGAGGAAATGAACATATTTGAAACCTGAGAAGGCAGTATATACAAAGAGATGAAATGATGAGTCGAAAAGTCATTACAATAAGAACACACCCTCTAACAACAAACATAGATTTTCTAGAATTTATGTTACTTCTTTGTTGATAAGTGTTTATATCTTCTTAATATGAATCCATGTCATTAGGATTGCTGAATGCTGAAATGCTGATGTATCAGATATTAAAGTTATGTAGCAGTTGTCCTACAAATATTGGAAGAAAGTCCGGAAACTAGAGAGTTTCTCTGCTTCTTTTTGAGAAAAACAAGCTAAAAGGAAATGCAGAAAACTTGAAAAGATAAACTGATAAATACATTAAAAGCTGCAAGAAACAAGAAAAGTTGGAAATAATCAAATAATTAATCAGAGTCTTGACCGAATAAATTTTCAAAGAGGGGTTATACTGTAAACAGTGAAAGATAATACTGATTGAAGCTTCTCAGAATTACAAAAATGTGACAATTGTAAACAAGGTAGCTAAGTCTAACATTGTCAACAAGGGTTTATTGATCACAATATCATTATCCAAAAAAATAAATTCACAATAAGTAGCTACACCAAAGATAACTAATGCATATGAAATATGCTTGTAGGAGTTCAATTGGCCCAAGCCCAAAATATCTGAACAAAACAGGCGTATCACTGGGTTTATGGGTCTATGCTATAAGATTACAATATAAATGTATACCTTGGACCATTTTCTGCAGTGCGTCAATAGCAAGTGTATCAGACAATACATAAACAGGGGTCCGTGTCATGATCTTGGAGATGATTGTTTGCTCAACCCGCAACCCCTCTGCGATCACCCTTGTAGCTATGTCCTGTATCCAAATTAAGCAAATAAGAAACGAAAAGATAAAGCATCTCCTTTAAGCTAAAAGTACCATAGGCCCTTTGGCATGTAATAGTCACACATACTATTAAATTATTGCTGTGATTTGTACAAACATACAGTCAAACATATAATATAGGCACCCGGCACCCGCAAAGAAAAAAAAAAGAACACATAGCATAGCTGGGCCGCAGTATAACACATAAATAACTAATAATTCATGAAGCAATATTCAGAGTATTTAAACTTGCAACAATCATTATTTAACAAGACATATGGAGCAAAAATAGGTGTGAAGTCATAAGGTAAAGTTGTAATAATATATAGCGTCCAGCTTTAAGAAACGCTTTCACTCTAGCCACTTGATGTAGACACAAGCAAAAACTCTTATGGAGTTTCGTAGAGTACAATTATACCAAAACCACTCATTAGCCAATCGCAACTACCACCAGCTTAAAAAAGCTACCGATTGATTTGAAGAAAGAAATTACTTTATCGGTGACGATGCCGGAGAGTAAGCCGTTGGCGTCCGTGAGCAGCAGTGCGTCCACCCGCCTCGCCGCCATCCTCCGGCACGCCTCTGCCACCGTCGTCCCCTCCGGAATCGTCAGCGCCTTGGACAGCCGCAGCTTCTTGACCGTCCTCTCTCCTCTTAAAAAACAGAGGCAGCACAAGAAAAAAAAATCCAATCTTTCTGTAAGAACCAAGGCGGCGAGAAGAACGAAAAAAAAAAAGGAAAACCTTGGGGCGCTTACCCGACGTGGCTTGGGGAGGCAGTGCCTTCGCCGTTGGAGATAGCGGCCGCGGCAGCAGCCGTGGCGGTGGGATCATCGGACTTCTGGGAGGAGGCCACCGACGGCGGCCGTCTGCGGGTGCGGCGGTTCAGCGCCACGCCGGTAGCGGCACTCATGACTGCGGCTGCCGCTGCTTCCGTCGGTATAACTCGCCTGATTCAGGGCTGCAGTTCGCAATCAGCGGAGAGAGGAATCGTCGCCAGTGGCGGCCGCCGGAAAAGTTGGAGGGGGGGCGGTCGTCGGTTCGACTGGGCTCTCACACCACACCCACGTGGGAGTTTTGCACAGCGATGTCTTAATGATGTGTCAATGTCAAGTGGGTCCCACCCACTGAATAGAAAACAAATGTTTATAAACAGGCCGAATTCTCGAGTAAACGTGGGCTAAAATTCATGAGAATTCACACGCACTTCGGGCCGAATTATCACAGAAATATGGGCCAAATTGAGAGGCACTCACGGACTGAATTAACGAGCACCTATGCGCTAAACTCACGCGCAAATGAGGGCTGAATTAAAGCGAACTCATGACATTCACGCTAAATAATGGGCTGAAATTACTCGCATGTGTGGGCCAAAATCAAGCTCAGTCACGCCTACTTATGGGCTGAAACTACAATGAGGAAAGGCCGAAATTTATACCATTGACGAGCCGAATTTGTACACATCTCAGGCTAAATTTTCGCGTACTTATGAGCTAAATTAACGAAGCGAATTCAAGAGTACATATAGGCTGAATTCACAAGCACTAACTGGTTGAATTTGCGGCTACAGAAGGCCGAATTGACGGGCACACATAGGCCGAATACACGCGTAGCCAAATTCTAAGGATTTTTTTATTTATATATTTTTATTAAAATATTTTAAAAAATATTTTTATTTGAAAATTTTGTATATCTATACTACTAACGTCTGTTTTTTTTAAAAAAAGTCCAGATGATTTATTAAACGTAATAAATGTCCATTAGTATATGTTAACGGCGTGATAACACGGGTAACCGGTTGCTTGCCATCCTATGTAGGGCATTTTTTCGCACACCAGGTGGTAGCTTCAAAATGGACGTATGAGAGAGGAGTGGGCTATCATTTTTGTATGGCTCCATTAGGCTTTGTTACTTCTAGGGGACTGCATACAAAATTGTCAAACTAAGAAGGGATCTAACAATTTTACAAACAGCTCTTTTGATGTCCTCTATTATAATATTTTTATCCCCACATTAGAAATGTCAAAAAGAAAAAGATATTTTAAATAAAAATATTTTTATTTGTAGATATAATTGTAAAAATTTAAGGATATGTAGAAAAGATAATTAAGGTGCATAAAATTAATATTAATAATAGAAAATTATTACACAATTAAAGGGTCGGATGATTAATAGATTCACATGAAAAAATATTTGGATAATAGCGATAAAAATATTACACAATTATTGATAGATTTACATGTTATAGATAGAACATAGACATAATATAAATAAAACAACGAGTAAAACTGTATCTAGTTGAAACGTGTGTATATAATCATCTGTCATCTACTTATAGTCACTTATTACTTTAGGAGCCGACTTTTCGCTCGTACTATAGGCTACATATATTGTTGAATTGTTTTATACTGTATGTTCCGTGATTTTTTTATGCCTATATATTATTTAAATTCACACACCTTCTTAGCTGTTGCTATGGGAAGAAAGTGCATATATATCTATTTGTAGTCACAGTGGTAACAATTTAAAACAAAATAGAGAGTTGTATAGTGAACTCACCACGACATCATCATTAAAAATATTTGGACAAACAAAGTACATTATAATGGACACTTATTGATCTGAACACCTAGTAACGATCACCATAAATGCACTTAGGACTCTCTCGCTATGGAGGTAGTACAAGAGGTTGTACCCTACAGTCTTACCATTCGACTCTCTAACGTCATTCGTACTCCTTCTTTCTCCTCATATATTATTTATTTAATTCTAAAAGGAAAAACTAATGGTTGTTAGAGAACCAACTGTTAGGGTCAAATATCGGATTTTCTAAATCAACCCACTAAATAAAGCTACATATGCTTTAAAAAATAGAAAAAAAGAGAAGAGATGGTTGAGAGGAGACGAAGGGAGGCGATGAAATTCTGCTGGCTTATGGATTTATATGCAGATAAAAAATTTATATACTATGTAATATTTATTCTTAGTGATGAAATGAAGATAAAAGCTTCATGCAATAACTTGTCTTTTCTTCCAACTTACATTCTTTAGAGGAATCTGGAAAGCTATTACGACCTCAAATCACTCTCATCACATAAACATCCTCAACAGAGCGTGCTTTCAACCAGTTTTTTTTGCATTAAGTGCATGTATTAACGTATTTGTGTATTATCGTCCTATACCTCAAAGTACACAGCAGCATAGGTTCAAAATTTTGTGTAATGATAAGACCAAGTATGAAATATACTATAAGATAATTGTACAGGAGTGTGTCCTGAAGGATGATGGGATTTGCTCGTGCTCGTGCCAAAAGCCAAAGCTGTAGCACAAGCTGTGTTCTCATGTTATTTTTGCGAGCTCGGAGTGTAGAATGTTGGACCGTCATTTTATATCATCTTATTTTATGAAGAAATCTATCTTACATACCTAGCATGACGAGGTATATGGCTTTAGTATTGTAGGGCCTATTATAGCTTAACAACCTTATGTTTTTTATATTTTAGACCTAACAAAAATAAAAGTCAAGGCCAATCACCACAAGACTAAACGGATTTACAACAACATAGATGAGTCCGAAGCAAGTAGAAAGTTAAAACATTGTAGAAAGTGTAACAAGAAAGGGTATACTTACAAGAAGTGTCTAAAAGATGCAGAGGTTTTGAGTAAGCGGAAGCTCCTCCATCAGGAACAGGGTCCGATGGAAAATGCCTCATGGGGAAAGGCACCACTATAAGAATAATCTGCCCTAGGCGTTCTCGTGCACTTAGTGATTCAATCGTTTAGTGTAATTTTATGTATTTTTTTAGAATGGATGTATAAGTTAAGTTATCGTAATTTAGAGAGTCGTCAATATTTTCATTTATGTTGTATGAAATATATATATCGTAATGTTATTTATTTTTAGCTTTATGGTAATAGTAATTGTTGTTTATTTTATTTGACAAAAAATTGTTGTTAGTTGTACGAATTGTAAATTATGTTTTTATTTGTGACAATCGTGCTAACCATTTTTTAATGTAGGTATGGTGCACTAAACACTGGAGTTGCTAGACTGTGGTCTTGATCAGTCACACTGTTTGTACTTCTCAGCGGTTGAAAACGCTATGCTGCCCACCCTTCGTATACGTCTCTTTGTGACACCTACTGCCTATGAACCCTCACTTTTATGTTAGATTAGAGATATTATTGTTGTTTGTTATAACTTTAAATATGAATCCTCACCGATAATACATATTCTGCCTATTTTTTTAGATTACTTAAGGTTGGACTTCCTTTGTTGTGCAAGCTAGTTGAGACCTGAGCTCACGAGAAGGATCAAACAAAGCGGTGGTTCAAATACCAATCACTTTTCGTAACACTTCTAAAGCGTTGTAGGCTAGAGACACACACTTTCTATCTACCAGTTAAGGAGAAGGCCCATATGCTTCAGGACATCTCGTGATCTTCCCCTCGCGAGGCATGCAGTAGGTCTAGTTGACATACTTTAGGGATGTTGTGATGACATTCAGGAGCATTTTGTTCATATTCAGAGCTTGCTTAGTCTTGCATTTTCGGGCGTACTCCCTTACTACACCATGTACGGCTCTACCCAAACATAGCTACTTAAGTTAATTGTAAGTAAAGCTATATGTTGTTATATACATACTTAAGTCTAATTAATTACTTATAAAAATAACATTTCTCATGTATAGCCTGATTAGCTCTATTCTAAGGCCGACGACTACTCAATACGGTGGAGAGCTTGAGGTCGATGACTACTCGGTGCGAGTGTCATGTCATATCAGATAGGTCAAAGATGCACGGCAAATTGACGGTGAGCTTGAGACTATGTGCCAATGATTGAAGGTCGGGGTTGTACAAATGGAGGACAAGCAGAGAATTACCATAAGTAGAATACGCAACATGATGCGCACTATCCTCCATGCTCTCACCTATTGTCTGTATGATGGAAGTCAAGTTTTCTGCTTACTAGTACACTTGTAAATTCTACACCATCCATTTGTTTTATCTCCTATAGTATTAAAGAATAATGATTGCTAAATGCATTTTCACTGAGAATTCATTTCAACTGGAGAAGGGATCTTTTGGCTTACCTAATTTTATCTTAGTGTGTCCATCCGTTTTGCATATCTAGTGATCAATGTTAACTTATGAAATCTCAAGAGTTCAACATTTGTGGAAGAAGGTTCTTCTAATACCTAAAATATGAGAGGTATGTACTTGTTTTCTTAATTTTTTGAACTAATACTTTGCTAGACGGCTTGGATGGCCTTTGTAGCTGCTCAAAAAACGTCCTAACAAAGGGTGTCAAGAGGGCTGCATGTTAAATTGCAACACTCCTCTCCTCCCACGGGCCAGCCTAGCAATTTTATAGGTGGATCCCTAAGAGGAAAAACATCAAATTAGAGGGATGTAAGGGGGCTACCTGCAAAAAAGACAGGTATCTCCCTCGTATGCCCATTTTACAGACAAGCCTCTTATCGTCCTAAACAAGAGTGTTTTTTCTGGTGGCAAGGGGTCACATGTAAATTTCCTAATCCCTGCTGCTCTATTGTTAACGTGTGCTAATAGACGTCACGTTGGATTTCTCATCCTCTAGTGGAGCATTTTTTTAAACCATATTAGAGAGCGTTAGCATGTAATTTTTTTAAAAAATATATATTTTAAAAATATAAATAAAAATTCAAATTCTCATGAAATAATGGGCTGAATTCACGCTCACATATAGGCCATACGTGGGCGGAATTCACGAGCATCTATGGGCTGAATTCTCTCAAGTCATTGCTCGAATTCGCAAGGACCATACGTGGGCGGAATTCACGTCCTCATTTATGGGCTGAAATGTGCGCATCTATGAGAGAAAGCACGCATACTTATGGGCCAAAATTACGTTCACTTATGCACTGCAATTGTGTCAATTGATGGGGCGCTTGAGTGACATGGCTGGAGGAGGCCATGCCGTTGCCGTTGGCGGCAGGTCATCATCGGAGGGAGGATGCCGCCGCCGACGGCGACTGACCGCACATGCGGCGGTTTGGCGCCACGCGGCGCTCATGACCACTGCCACCTGCTTTCAGTGGATAAAACTTGCTGGATTCAGAGCTGTAGTTCGCCGTCAGCGGAGGACCGATGAGGCGGCGGCCGCCGGAAAGGTTGGAGGGGAGCGGTCGACTAGGCTCTCACATAATGCGAGTCTCGGCAGCATAAAACAAAGTTCCCTGTCGGCCGGCCGAAGAAACTAAACTCTATAGATTACTCACACATAACTGTTTCTTTGATTACCCTATGATCTCGATATAGCTCGCGATGAGATGTATGTGTAACACGTAAGACGTACAATTTCTTAGCCACCATACTTGAGATCTAATGACCAGGGAGGAGTGAACATAAAGTTTGAAAGTGATTGAAGTTGGTACAGAGAAGGATAAAGAATACCAGTCCGATGGTCATGGTAAAGGGGGCAAACAGTCAATACATCATACATGTGGTTGTGTTGGAGATGGATTTTCATCTTCATGTTATTATTTTTTTAAAAAATAACTAAATTAATATGAGATATATCACTCTATAAACATATATGATAAATTTGACTAATTATAAGAAAAATAACAAATTAAACTAAAAAATTATATTTGTTATAAAGTTAAATTTAAATTTATATATTTATAGAGTGATATATGTTATATTAATCTATATTATCAATTTTTATAGTTTTATAATAAACATGAAACAAACGTGGGGATACTCTTCTCGAGAATGGCTGATGTGTTTCTTTCTGTAGTAGCTAGCAATGCAAATGTGCATATATGTTATACCACTACTTAACTTACGAAAAATAATACTATAAGACCAGATCTCTAATGAAGATCCTGCTTAATTATTATCAGTTATGCCTATATGTCATGCTTTAAGCAGCCTACGCCAATGCCTGAACTTATAGGATTAATTTACAACGGGGATCTGGCCAAGCCTCAGGCTGCGTCGTTGAGGTCCTCCGGGTCCAGCATCTGCTGGCCGTGGCCGGCGTCGCCGAGCAAACCGGCGTGAGACAGGAGAGCCCACAGCTGGGTGGTGAGCTCGGTGCGCCTCTGCAGATGCGTCTCATGCTTGGCTGCCCTCGTGTTGGCCGACAGGTGAAGCAGGAACCCCGCCCAGAACCTGCTCAGCCGCTCCCAGAGGTCATCCTGCCTGGCACCGTACGCCGACGCGAGCCGCACAGACAGCACCACGCCGTCGTTGAAGATGGACTCCTCGTCCGTATCCTCTAGCTCCAGCAACCATCGTTGGGTCTCCGCCGCCGGCGCCGCCATGCTGAGGCGGGGCTTCTTGCGTAGGGCGCAACGGGCCTCCTCGCGCACGGCGTCGAACACCTTGTTGACGACGAGGCCGTTGCCCGGCACCAGCGCCTGGGTGACCAGGAAAGCGCAGTAGTTGGACAGCGTGACGGCGACGACGTAGTGCGGCCACGCATCTGCGAGGTCGTCGCCGCCACAGCCGTCTAGTTATACAGGCCGCCTCGCTGGCGACCGGTAGCTTGTTCCAGTAGCTTCATCTGGCAGAGGCTGGTGGCGACATGCTATACTAGAATCTTGTGGGTCTCCCCCTTGAGCTCGACGAGCGGTACGCCGGCAAGGACGAAGGCATTCTCATGGTAAGATCGCAACACCATGTTCTTCTCTGCTTGGGACAAGGATGACGACGACCCAACCCTAGCTGATGGATTATTCTTCTAAAGGACCTTCTTGAGCGTCTCAAACAACACTTTTTTTTACCTTGCTCTGGAGCTCGACCTTTCTGCACGTACGGACATACGGACGTCAAAGTAGGTTAATGCTCCATTCAAACGGTTAAAAACAGATTTCAGAATTAATTAATTACCACTATCTCCTTTTTCAAATATACGATGTTAACGTTACGATATAACGTTGGACCATCCATTTTATTAAAAAACTATGCAAATGTTATTTTATTTTCTATTACCTTGTTTTATTGTTATATATATTTTAAGCATGATTTATATATTTTTTATATTTATACTAAAATTTTAAACTATGCCAAGATGTTAAAAGTAACAAAATATGTTTATGCACATTTGATTAGTAGAGAGATTGCGAAAGAATGAAGCAAATTAAGTACAATTGAGTTGCAAGGTTACGCTAGTTAGAATGGGTTTCGAAAGACTCCAATGATCCAAGAGTTTAGGTATTTATAGCCTCAATCAAAACAACTAGTCATTTATAACCGTTATGTAAAACTAACTAGAATTATATATGGTTGGACAATGTATGACTTTTTACAAATTTATAACGAACAATCTGATTCACATGGGTTTCTCCATTGCACATTTATCAGACACTGATGCCGAACAAACCCATAGGCTTTATCCAATCACTTCTGGATAGAGTGTAAGCTAGATTGTCATAGGGAGATTGGATTGTCCGAGAATGATGTAGGATTGTCGGCTAGTATAATTTCTTTGTCGATCAATACATAACCATGTCAGACATTGAACTAACTGAACAATCTGATCACTTTCGGATTGTTTGGCTATTCCTTGATTCACTCGCGATCAACATATGTTCATGTGATCAAGATTTAGCCGGATAGTCCAACACAATCTCGGGCAATCCGATCAACAAGTTTCAGTCAGCAGACAAGTGTTGAGTTAGATTGTTTGGTATTACTTAGACTGTCCGACTCACATAGGTTTTAGAGCAATAAAAGAGATTTGAAATAAGTTTTTTTCTTAAAACTTTTTAGGGGTTTAGTATTTGGTTTACAGCGGCTAGAGACCTAATGTGGACCACACCTAAACTCTAACACTTATAACGTCAAGTAACTAAACAAATTTATGGTCTTTTTTAAGCACAAAAGAACCAAAACTATCGCATACATAGGAGTTGAATGTGTCTTGACATACCGAAATTTCTTTTGATTTAAAGTCGTAACGCAACCAATTCTTGATGGAAGCATGTTTTGAGGGATAATCTGGGATCATTTGAATCATCAACCCTAATTTTTTCCTTTCAAACTTACATAAGTCCGATGATTATATTGTCCATAATTATCAAAACCACATCACGTAGGAACTAGATGCTTTCACCATGCACATCAGTAAAATTTGCCAAACGGTTTTATGACCCATCTATTGTTGCTCTTAGAGTTGTACTTGCTCTTATATCGATGCCGTCCAGTTGGAAGGTTGGACTTGCTGATCAACCATAGTTTGCCAAAATATGGCGTGCATGCATACATACATCACGATGGTTCATAAATCTTTTTTTATTTACATTTCAAATGAAACGACATAGCTATGCCACTCACAATTAAGAGAGGAGAGATCAATTAGAAGTTCACAACAAATAGTGTTTAAAAAAATTAAAGGTCACTGTTCTTCATTTCAATACTACAAATAGCAACATGTAAAATGCTATAGCAAAGCTCTATTTGAGAGAGAGAGAGGTCAAGTTTTTTTTTATAAAAAATATAGAGCACCGCTAGAACAATGATTTTTTTTAGGTAGTGGTTAACCCTTTTACACACAGACATTTACCAAACCGCATGCAATCCACAGCTTGTGGCGTATAACCAACCGCCTGCAGATTTTATGCATGCGGACATCTTCACTACCTGCAAGTGAAAATAGGTTTGACAGGCTATTCCATAAGACATCTGCCTGTGTAAAATGTTTTAGCATGAAGTTTTGTTAAGAGAACCACAAAAAAAAAATCCAACTACTTTGCACCACTGCACCCATAAAAAATGGAAGATTTTAATTCTTGAGAGCTCACATTTACAACAATCACATTAGCTGTTTAAATAACAATAAAATTACCAATTCACATCTACATAAAGTTGTAAGTCACATTCACTTATCATTCATATACCTATAGAGATCCACATTCACTTAACATTTTATGTACACATACATATATTCAATCTCTACGGCATTCTCGCATGAGATAACAACTATAATTTCTATCCCTAATGTCTATTCCAACTATTTGTTCAATATTAATTAATGCATATATGTAAAGCAATTTGCTTTGAATAAGAATAGATAAAGGCTGAGTCATCAACTAGATAGAGATTAGAGTAAGTGAATCGGTAACTAGCTCATTCATCACCTCGAGCAATGATAGTGGAGATGGCTTCTGAGAAGGACACGTGGATTTAGTTCATGAAGGGGTACTTGTGAAGGAGAGTGAGGCATGCCATGAGGAGTTCAAACTGTGACATGCCATTGATTCATGAGGAGGCAGAGAAAACTGAGTTGGTAGTGGTGGGCGGTAGAGTGTGGCATGCAGAGGATGGTGATAGAGGGGCATCTGAGAAAGACACAACACCAATTTATGGAGAGTTGAGGGGAGAATTTTAATATTGTATGGCCTTGACAAGTTTAGGGACTTGGGCTTGCTTTTGTTGGGATAGCGGTGAAAATGATCACCTAAGCTCTCATTTTTTATTTCTAGTCACCAAACCATTTGGTAATGGTAGCCACCAAGGATGAAAATGAAAATGGTAAAAAATATATAAATAAAAATAGAACTATTTTGCTGTTTTATTAACCTTTTTCTGTATCGTGACAAAAAAAATACTATTTTTATAATATGGTAATTACCGTATTTCTAAGTTTAGAGGATTATTGACTTCTCAACCAAATCTCTATTTTTTATTTTTTATATAGCTAAAGGAGAGATAGTTTGTAATTTACATGGTGTATGTTAAGTTAAATATGTAATTTTATAGTTTAATGCTTTTGACATTAATTACTGATTTCCGATCAATATCAACATGTTTCCTACCGTTTGCAATTCTGCTTCCAAGAAAAAAAATGGTTATAGAAATTATCAAGTGTGTTTTTCTGACCGTTTCCAAGAAAAAAATGGTTATGGAAATTGGGAGTGGGGTGAATTTTTAACGGTTCAAAAAAAAACAGTATGCTTTTTACCATGGATTTTCAGTTCTGGACAAGTAACACCGTGAAAATCCTACTTGTATTTTACAGTTGTTTCGTTTGAATATCAATGGTTTTCTCTAGTGCAAACTCCTATTATGCATGCTCTGCTGAGTTAGATGCCGCTTAGGTTTATATAATGAAACTTACCTGAGAAAAGTTCATGTTAGAGAAAAACCACCACCATTTCAAGCAAAACCGCTGGAATTCGGTTTAGGGTGTTATGGTCTAGTTTTAAATGTTGAGGATGAAAAACATGTTTTTGAGTTTAAGTGAAAAATAGATCATAGCAGGATTTGCTTAGAGAGACTTTTTTATCTAAATAACAATACAACTCCATATAAATTTTGGCATACAAATGCATGGTCCATCAGGCTAGTTTGTCTGAAAACACTTTCCAAAACTATCAAGATCTGAGAAAAGTACCTTCGAGCCATGCACAGCTCTAATCAAATGTTGTTGATAAATACATCTTATTTTCCTCCTGCATTCTCGAGAAAAAAATACGTCTTATTTTTGCACTTGATTAAGATAAACTACTACTACATATTCACCCATCATTGACGACTTACCTATGACGGAACCCCGCGACCCATCAGAGAGTTCATTACCTATGACAGTTAACAATTTGCCCTGTCACAAGTTAAGCTGAATGGCATGGCTTGTTACAGAAAGAGCTCTTCCGTGATGGGCCGATTACCAGGAATCATCATAGATCGTCGGTGTCGGTTCGGAGTTCTAGTCTCGTCACAGATGAGGATCTATCTGTGACGAGCCGCTAGTTTCCACCTGTTGTAGGCATGTTTTCTTACCTATGACGGGTAGGGAGTTTTCGTCCGTTGCATATAAGTTACCTATGACGGGCCGGAAGATACTGCCTGTCACGGATAACAGTAAATCTTAGAAGTTGACTACGCTCGTCTTCTCAAATCTCGTACTCCACATTTGTCCGCTTGCTCGTCTTCTCCACCATAGCAGTAAACCCTAGCTGTCGTTATCTTTCCCAAGCCTGACACCACCTCCTTAACATCGGCGCCACTTCCCTGATCAGTGTCACCATTCTTATCGTCCCTAACCCCAGCACTGCCCTCTCTAAGCCTCAACGCCACCTCCCCAACCCCCGGTGCCACCTTCTCGGCGCCGCCCTCCTTGAGCTCGGCGCTGCCCTCCTTGAGCTCGGCGCCGCCCTCAACCCTAGCGTCACCTCTCCGAGCATCTTGGCGACCGAGTATGCCACCTTCCCTTCTCCCGTCCTCTCTAGTTTAGAAATGGTATATAGTTTGAATTTATAAAAATATTCTATAGTTTAGAAATAATTTTAAAAATAACATATAAAATACTTAATAATTTTAGAAATAACTTATGAAAATGCTATAGTTTAGAAATAATTTTAAAAATAATCCGTAAAATTGCTCTATTGATTAGGAATAATTTTAGAAATAACTTATAAAAATGATTTAGAAATAATTTTAGAAATAACTTGTCAAATGCTATGTTGTGAAATAATTTATAGAAATACTCTATTGTTTAGGAATAATTTTAGAAACAACTTATTAGCCTGGTGTGGTAGATATGAGATAATATTTCCGTCAACTCCACATCTCATGGCGAGGAGGTTGGAGGTTAAAACCCCTTCAACATATGATTAAATTTGTTATATAACTAGAAATGTCTGACAAGCAAGCAACAATATCGGCTGAAACAACGACACCGACATTGACTCGATCTTATAGGACACATATCTCACCATCACCGAGATTAATGATCTCGGAAGACCAGTCACCCTTAAAAGCGTTGTCCCAAGGTTTAGCAACTCATGCGGGGTCATCGTGTGGGAATACCTAGAGATACTACATCCTAACTTCAAGAATGTACCTAATATTGAGAAAGAACGTTTATGGGACAAGTTGAAGGAATCATACGGCTTCTCAGCTGACACAGGGAAGTTACTAAAACACAGTGCTTTCCATAAGTTGGATAATTCATGGAAGAATTCAAGTCAAAACTCATGAATGAGTTTGTCTTCAAATTAAATAGGCCAACTTCAAAAATTAGCCATAGATAACAGAGACAGTCTGAAAGAATTTGTGTAGCAGAAGGACATGCCAAAGTTCCATGCCGTTAGTGAGGCATATCAGCTCCTCCAAGCGAGGAACGTGCATCCGTATAGGCTCAACATAGGTAGGTATCTATCTACGAAGGCAAGATGAGCAACGGGTATGAAGTTGCAAATGTGGTTAACATCCCTGCTCCATTCAATTTATTTTAATTATTATATCACTTAAGCTAATCGTGTGTTGTTTTAAATTTTAAGAAACTTCATGAGTGTTTTTTATGTGAATATTCAACTTAACGATAAATGATATAAATTATGTAAATATAAATGCTACGCAAATTACGTGGATGTGGATATGAATGCAAAATGTGTATATGTATGTTGTGTGAATTATGCAAAATATAGAGATTTGAACCTGGTCTTCACGCCGTCCAGGCTGCTACAGTGCATGCTGGAAGATGTGACGCTGCACGAAGAAAGCAACGACAACACGCGGCATCTAAACACCTCTCGGAGATCATCAGGTCAGCTGACGAGAGAGGTCAACAACAGTTGCCGGAGGGCAACATGGGCCAGGCCAACAGGTCATTCCTTGAGCTGGAGCTTGCATTCGTCAAGATTACTTCTACACCCTCTACCCGACCGTCTTCTGGTATGGGCTTGGTTCACTCTGCTTCAGCCTCATCTTGTCCACTGCAACCTTTGCTGTTGCTTTCTGGCTGGCGGTGGCCATCCACATGGTCGACCACTCCAACGATGAACATGTGCTCTGGGAGGATGGGTAGAAGGTTGGTGCTGTCATCACATGGGTGTTCATGTTCTTCATGATGTTCAAGGAGGTCTGGGAGATGGTCCCATACCTGGTATCAAACTGGACAAGATTACTCCTTGTATGTAAGTACGTGCAGAATCAGGCTTGGTTTGTAACTGAAGGTCTGATATGGTCGTTTTTCACATAAAAAATTGCTGACCCTTGGCATGTACACATTGATCAGTATGACTTCTTGCGGTCATATATTTACAGGCCATACTTTTCAAAACTGCTAAATCTTGTCACCCTGGGAAAGACTCCATATAATTCTGATGCAAGAAAAAATGCCACTGTAAGGGCTATCAGAAAAACAACATACCCCTCCTCTTACACGACCATTCTATAGGTAGCGTCTTATCATAAAAAAAAACACCATAAGTTATGATGAGAAGAAGATTTACTATAAATTTTTTAATCTCAACGTCCTGCTGTTAACTTGTGCGAAGGGGTGATTGTCACGTCGGATTTTTTGATAGAAAGTATTTTTTTTAAAAAACCACTCTTGAGAACATCTCTAAAATTTTCAAACAAAAATATATTTTTAAATATTTTAATAAAAATATATAAATAAAAAACTCTAATTTAAGCAAGCTTATCGGCCGAAATTACTCGCGCTTATGGGCCGCAATTACGTGCACCTGTGCGTTAAAATTACGCCAACTGGTGGTCTGAAATGCAGACCACTTATGAGGCCCAAATATGCAAATCTGGGACGAATTCACCGTCATTAACGGGCTGAATATACGCGCACTCACAGACCGCATAAAATTATACAAGAGCAAATATGGGCTGAATTCACAGGTACTCATGGACTGAATGTTCACTCATTTATGGGCAAATTCACGGCTACTCAAGGGCTAGAGTCACTTTCACATTGGGCTGAATACAGGTACACCCACGGGCTGAATTCATGCATACTTATGGGCCAAATTCATGGAAACTGAAGGACTGGATTCACGGATACTGACGAGCTGAATGCTCACTCATATTTGGGCGTAATGCACGCGCATTGATGGGCTAAATTTACTTACACTTTTAGGCCGAATTGACACCCATGTATGGGCTATATTAATGCGTATGTATGGGTCGGATTCACGCGCACTCATGTGGCAAATCACGCGCTCTGACGGGCTGAAATTACGAGCTCTTATGGGCCCAAATGTGCCAACATAGGGGCCGAATTCACGGCAACACATGATGTTTACTTGAGAAAAAAATTCCAGCCATTTTCACGTTCAACGTCACAAGCTGATGTAGCCCACAAGGGATCGTCAGTTCCAATGTACGATAATGCACTTCCTTAATTCGTAGCTCAAAAGAAAAAAAAATGACCACACATGTACAAGGCTCAATTTGCATGGTACGTAGTATGCAAAACTTTGTAGTAACCAAATTGATCCACAGGCCACACGCCACAGATTCTTGTACATAAGATTGCTAATACTGTGATACAGGGAGAGGCAAAACACAGGATATGTATAGCAACGCTCTAGAAAGATCATGTGATGAATACATGACGAACCACGTTTGTTCTTAACGTAAAATTAATTAATGCAGCATAGTTTTGTCCATGATCGATCTCAACCTGTAACTGTGATGACACACTGGCTACAGTGCCCTCGATGTACTAGCAGCACATAGCAGTAGTAACAGTAGCACAGTAGCAGCATTGATGGATTGAGAGATTTGATTAGTAGACGTAGTTCTTGACGAACATGCCCTCCTTGGCCTCGGCGGCCTCGCCGTCGCTGGTGTACTTGCCGAGCTGCGCCAGCGAGTTGGCCTTGGCGCGCAGCAGCAGCGCGTCCTGCGCCGCCTTCACGTTCTCCGGCTGCCCGCCCCACGTCTTCAGGCACGTGTTCTGCAACGCCCGCGCGTACGAGAAGGACACGTGCCACGGGTTCGCCCCCTGGTTCATCGCGTTCAGGTTCTGCGTCGCCTCCACCTCCGACTGCCCTCCCGACAAGAACTGCATCCGAACACAGTCATGTCAGAATAATTCAGAATCAGCTACTTGATTGCTCGCTGAACTTTTCAGTTTCAGATTTACTAGCTTTCTAAGCTTCAATTTCAGTTTCTTGATCAACAACTGCAGTATTATTATGCAAGAAGAAGGTAGCAATGGCTGACCATGATGCCAGGGACGGCCGGAGGAATCCTTCTGTGGAGGAGCTTGAGGGTGTAGTCAGCTACTTGCTCAGGGGTGGCCCTGTCCTTGCACTCAGCACCAGGGGTAACCATGCTGGGCTTCAGGAGGATGCCCTCGAACATGACATTGTTCTCGGACATGTAGTAGAACACCTCGGCCCAGACCTTCTGCGCCACCTCGAAGGTCCGGTCAATGCCGTGCTCACCATCCAGGAGGATTTCAGGCTCAACAATTGGCACCAGCCCGTTGTCCTAGCATTATTCAAGAAAATTGCATTCTTGCATAAATATATTATGTTCTTGTAACATGGTCAGAAAACTATTTTCTTGCAGTTTTTATTTTGTAAGTCTGATCTGTTAGAGGACAGCAAGATCTTTACCTGAGAAATGGCGGCATAGCGGGCAAGGCCCCAGGCAGCTTCCTTCACGGCGAGTTCAGATGGGCCGTTGGGGATGCTGACAACAGTACGCCTGAAGAACTTCATGTCAGCAATTGGTATGCTCTCGAACAATGATATGTGAAAGGTGACATTAAGTGAAATTTTTCTCACCACTTGGCGAAGCGAGCGCCCTGCTGGTAGTAGGCTGCCTCACGTGAGGCAAGGCCATCGAGACCTTGGCACCATGACTCGTTGTTGGAGCCAGCTAGGGGCACAAGACCCTGACACCGAGCACTAGTTTAGAAGAATGATGCGGTTCTTTTAATAGATATAAATCTGAAAGTATCTGGTTTGGTTTGTTTGAACGTTGTATTTTCATTGCCTCAATTCTGAAATCTGATTGAGCAACTGGTTAACTACCTATTTTGAATTCTTGATTTGCTTTAAGAAAAAATCACAGCTCACACATTTGATTTGCTAATAGCTTAATAAGTTTGATACTTTGAAATTTGAATGCACGACAAGGATCAAGTCTCGGTTTGGAGTGAATTGCATACCTTGTCGACCTTGATACCAGGAACAATTTTCTGCTCAGTGAGGATGTCAACAATCTTTTTGCCATCAACAGTTGATTGGTACAGAGTCTCCTCAAAGAGGATAGCACCAGAGATGTACTGTCCCAAGCCTGGTGCAGTGACAAGGAGGGTCCTGTAAGCCTGGCGGTTGGCCTCAGTGTTCTCAAGGCCAATTGAGGCAAGCCTCTTGCCGCAGGTTGCATTCGACTCATCCATGGCAAGGATACCCCTTCCTGGTGATGCGATGGTTTTCTGCAGCAAGAGGAATAAAGTTTTTAACCTTCTGGATCATAATTGAACGAAAAACCCATCAGAAGAATATAGTTATATTGTAGGTTAGAAGTTCCAAACTTTTCTTCTGAATTATGACCTTGCAGATGGTTCATAGAACATAAGCAGGACACATGGATGCTTCATGTCTTATCCTTACAACTAGTAGTGGTTAGCCTATGTCATGTCTTGATGCAGATGTCAAATTTACAAATGTATCGATAGTATGTTTTGAGTCTCCTAAGTTCATTTAATATATACCAATAAATCTATTTTGCTTCCTGTGATGTAGAAGATAGAAAATTTGCTTCACTAATGCATTATACAACTGCGAATAGGTAGATTTGAACTAGGGATGTCAGTATCTTTGAATCATGTTAAGACTAGAACAGGTGTTTTTATGATGAATCGTCGAACTTATGTTCACTGAATTCTGCTATATATAACCTGTCATAACTGCACATCCTATTTGAGATATTGATGATAAGTGCTTAGCCTGAAATTACACCTAGTTCTTCACTTGCCATTGGCATAATAAAAAGGAAACAAATGCATGGTAAAAACTTTAGAACAATATTGATGATATTCAGAAAGCATACCGCAGTCTTGACAAGCTCATCATCGTAAGCTCCAGCACGGACAACCATGGAGACTGTCACGGGCTTGGGAGTGTCAGCCTGGCGGGTGGCACCCCATTCAGACTTCTTGGGAAGGAAAGATGACTTGAGGAGAGTAGCAGACGCCATTGCTTCTGGTTTCTGAAGGCAAAGGAGATCAAGGTGCTACTCTCTCTTTTGACACAGCTTTGCTTGCAGTCTTTCCTTAGAGGGGGGGGGGGGGGGGGGGGTGAGAAGTGCGGCAACTTCTCAGATTTAAGGGCCTTCACTGGGGGCACACAAGGGATATGAGTTGTGAGGTGGAGGTTGGCCTTCTGGATATGAATGGCTGTGCTTAGGTTGCTCTAATCCTCTTGCCACCACCTCCTTTGTCCTGGCCCTGGCACATGATTTTCTCCATGATTTCCTTTCCCTTTTCTGTGTACCATGTAAAACGGAATTTCCTTCTTTGCGATACGCGGTTCATAAATATTGTCCAAAACTTCTTGTCCTTAGGAACGATCCTTCCTGGCTGATGAAGAATTCTGGCTTTTCTGTGGGTACATTTCACCAGGAACTATTGCCCATAGGCGCCTTTCGACGGTGGAGATGTCCTGATATATGACATCCAATGAACTTATCCAACCATTGAAATTCACCAGAATTCCAGCCAGTGTTTGGGTGATAATAACTACAGCTGTGAGTTGTTTGTTGTATGCTGGGTCCCTTCTGTGGCACACATCGTTCTAGCAGATCAAGGGACAGAAAGCTGCTGCTGTATGGCTGCAGAAGCATATTCACCACTGATTTGACAAGTCCAGGCCAAGAATGCCTTCAACACAATTCCAGCCATGATCATCTGTGGTAGCACTTGATATGATGATCAGGATAGACATGCCTTACAAAGAGGGGAGAAATCAAGCACATCATCACAGAGTGAAAGATGTCTGAGAAAATTCAAGGCCAAAAAACAAATATAAAAGACATATTTTACTACTCACTAAAACATTGATATCAGAGAACCAAGTTGGTAGATGGCACCTACTGGTCTCAATGAAAAGGAAAGAGACAAAGTACCATGAAAGAGATTTTACTAATTGAAAATCAAAAGCTGATAGTTACAAAATATTTACAAGTGCGTAATTGTGGCCTGCTTAAATCGGATGAACTCCTTTAACTCAGGAGAAATTCATCCACACATACACGTGGCAATGTTTCTGAAGAAAATATACCATGCCCATACAAAAACATTCACCATCACAAGGATGCTGTGCATGTTGTCTCTGCAGAACATTTGAACATTAGGTCTGTATACTTTGTATTAGGCTTGTAGCATCCAAAAGTTCATTGAGGTTTCTTCAATCACTTCAGACAGATTGTAAATTTGTATAAAGATCTAGTTTTCTGTTGTACATGAATTTGTTACATTTAAAACTAAGGTAAATACATGGCATGAATCACATATTGTGTCCTTCAGTTAAATGTATTTCATTTCCATCCTCAAATGTGAAATCAAAGCTAAGGCCTGTTCAATATCTCCACAACCACGAATGGGTGAGTTAGACTTCTGATTCAGATTGACTGGATGGGTTAGCCTGTAACTCTGTAAACAAATGTATCTGCAATGTGATATAACATGTCAGCAGGTATCTAGTGTGCGTAGCTCTAGCTCATATGGTCAGCTGTGGATAAGCCCACATTCTATAACCAATTTTCTTCTACCTTCAAAGAATGTATTCACCTCTACTCACGGTGCCCATACAATCCTCAAGTCTTCTTTAGGTCTTCCCGAAGATTCCAAACAGAGCAATTTCTGGCAAATGGTGCTGAGTTCATTCCTAAGATGCAAACACAGAGCACTGTAACAGAACAGTAAATAGGTCTAGTTTGAGCAAGCTCTGTTCTTCAATTCCATTGCTCCAGAAGCCTCATCAATCGGTTGCCCACAAATTTTTTCAGTTTCTTCCGGACTAGCAGAAGATAAAAATGCAACAAGTTTCTCCCTCAGTATCGGTGATAGCTTCTCACAGCATGTCAACATCTCCAAGCAAGGAACCACACCTTTCTTAACCAGTACCTCAAATGCGTTCCTTACACACTCAGCAATTGCCTCCTTCCTCAGCACCTCATAGTTCTCGACTAGAAGAAACAAGAACTCAAGCAGCATGTTAGTGATATCAGTATACTGAGATACCGAATTTACCATCAGGAGCATCGCAGGTTCAATATTCATGACATTGCCCTTACCCGCGTCAAAAAACAACCAATCATAGAACAGCGCCAGCTTCGCATTCGCCTGCACGTAGTTCTTATTGCAGCTCGTAAGCAGCCAACCTATGACCGCCCAGCGAGCAATGACACCAGACTGCATAACCTCGTTTGTCGGATGGTACCCGCAACATATGAACCGAACAATGTCCGGTATCCTCTCCTCCCCACCAGGCACCATCAGATGCTTCCTCGCAAACCACAGCTGATACCTCTTCTGATTCCCCCACTTCACATTGTTCATCATGAAGAGAAGCTGCATCTCCATCTCCGGTGAGATGGCCATTGCGGTGCACCAACCCGGCGTGCCAATGCAGCATATATCTGCATCATGGCCCAACATCGAGTCTTTCCACAGTTCCTGGAACTCAGGCACGAGCACCAGTTCATGGAGACACCTCACGAGATCCCTCCCGATCAGCTTACACACTTGGATGTGATCTTGCAACATGGAGACGCAGAACGACACCAGCTTCTCCCTGCATTCTGCAAGATTCTTCGAGTTCTTGCACTCGTCACAGTCTCTGCACTCCACACTCTGCGGGACCGGAGTGAGGCGGTTCTTGGCGAGGAGCCGGAGGAAGGCGAAGACGGCGGAGGCGAGGACCTGGGGCTCTTCGTCGGCGAGGAAGGAGGAATGCTCGCTGAGGAAATCAAGAAGGCGGGCGTCTCCGGGGAAGGGAAGGCGGCGGAGGAGGGCGACCAGTAAGGGCACGAACCCCGGCGCCGCCGCGCGGGCGAGCTCGGAGGCCGCGAACAGGAGGCGGGTGCGCGGGTGGGGGAGCAATTGGGGGAAGGGGAGGGAGAGAAGCGCGGATGCGAAGGCGTGGTAGAAGGCAGGGAAGCGGCCCCCGGCGGCGTGGAGCAGGACGAGGAGGCGGCGGGGGAGTGGGGAAGGGTCGGTGAGGAAGGAGAAGGCGAGGGCGAGCGGGAGATGCGGGGAGGAGAGGTCGGAGGGGGACGGGGAGGGGAGGAGGAGGTGGGCGGAGACGAATGGATGCTCCGGAGAGGACGGGGAGGTGGGCGACGGGTGGTGGTCGCCGCCGGCGAGCATCCGCGGCGGCAGCATCGGGGAGGGAGAAGATTTTGGATGGGTCCTTCTCCCCTTCTTATCCAGATATTGGCTGGGCCCATGTTTGTTGATGGGCCGAGATTTTAGAGTACCTCAACAATGGATTGAGTATCGGTCACGTCACTCAACCGCAACAAAGCGATCTCCAAACAAATTAAAGATGGAGTCCCTGACGATTTGGAGAGCGATTTTATCTTGTGACATTTACATGGGACAGTAGTTTCGTCCTACAGTGTTGACGTGGTGTAGAGAAGCAAAGTCACGTTAAAAAAAATTATAGAGATGTCAGTTAGCCTCCCTCCCCCATCTCTTCATCCCCTCCCTCTCTTCCCCTTTCCCGGCGTCGAGAGGAAGATGACAACGCTCGAGAAGGGACGACACAAGGCTATGGGCGGGCACCAGCGAGCTGACGAAGACGATGGCCGTGGGAGAGACAGCGACAACGCACGTAGAGACGAGCGCACTGGGCTCAGCTGCCTCCGGCCCCTCTCCCACCTCCCCAAAATTAGATACATACCATCGTAAAAAAAATGGATTAGCTTGGATAAAATGTCACGCTTAACAATGACGGCTTCGTCGGAATATCCTAGACGATATTGTTTCTGCTCCTCTTCTTCCTTCTCCGAGAGCCGGAACAAGCAAGCCACCAGAACCAATCAATCAATCGCCAATCGATCACTGCAGGCGGATGCAGGCGGGGTTCGAGGACTACCTGCCGGTGATGGCGGAGCGGCTGGGGGAGGAGGGCCTGATGCAGGAGCTGGCGAGCGGGTTCTGGCTGTTGATGGACCCGGCGACGGGGCTCATCACCTTCGACAGCTTGCGCCGGAACGCGCCGCTACTGGGGCTCGGCGGGATGTCCGACGACGACCTGCGCGGGATGCTCGCCGAGGGCGACTTTGACGGCGACGGAGCGCTCAGCGAGATGGAGTTCTGCGTCCTCATAGTCAGGCTCAGCCCTGAGCTCATGCACGAGCCTCGCCGGTGGCTCGACGACGCCGTCGCCTAGGCCTCCCAGTTCTTCTTCACCAGCTAGATAGCTTCATTCGTTCAATCGATCGAGCGACACAGATAGGAATCTTTTTCTATTTTCCCGTTTCTTCTTCTCGTTGTTCATAGCTTCAGGATTCATCAAGGCACTGCTCATTGGTTCACGGATTCCATCACAAATGTGTACGCATGTACTCTGCCCGTTCTTCATTCAAGTGGAATCTGAATTAATTGATCGGCAAGCTTCTTCTTTTCACAACTGTCCGTCCGGCGAGCTTGTCGGAGAAAGAAGAGGAGCCACGGACGTCTAGATTGTAATCGAAGCCTATTTAAATAATAATATTTCAGTGAATCATTCTTTTATTCAATTTTCTCCCTTCCGAGAAAATTGGAAGCGGGTGGGACACGGCCAGATCGGCCCGCGCGTGCACGTGCTTTCAGCCGAGTCTGTTAGAAACCGAAGGCAGTGAGCAGCGGCGAGGCTAAGAACGAGCGGCGGCGAGTGGACACACGAAGCACAGGATGAATAAGGACACAACGACTTGGTGCTGCCTGAAAGCGCAGCGTTTTCTCTGTTCTATTTATTAAAATGTACAAGCTATACAATGTAATGCAGCCACAGTGCGCACGACGCGGGAGTTGCGCGTCCATCCCCACGCTCCACGAACGTCGGCCATGGCTGCATGCTTGAGTTCATGGTGAGCAATACTCGGCCACTTCCTATCTACGCGCACAGTGCTCGTGCGCATGCACTGGAAAACAAACATGCAGGAACTAAAAATAGCACAAGTCTTATCTAACAAATCTCATCCTAAGCCTTGTGCGAATACCGAACACGATGAACTCCAATACGGGACCGCAAATCGCAAAACCGTTCCCGCGTTAGAGCTTTAGTCTGAATATCCGCCAGCTACTCCTCTGTCCCAATGGACTCAATCTTCACCCTGCCATCCTCGACGCATTCTCGAATGAAATGGTACCTGACATCAATATGTTTGTTGCGGTCGTGGAACACAGGATTGCGGCTGAGGGCGATGGCAAACTGGTTGTCAATCTTCAAGCTGGTGGCGCTGGCTGCTTCACCTTTGAGTTCTGCATTCAGTCGCGCCAACCAAATTCCCTAGCAAGCTACAGTAGTGGCGGCCATGTATTCTGCCTCACAGGAAGACAAGGCCACAACTTTCTGTTTTTGTGATTGTCAGGTGATCACATTGTTGCCGAGGAAGAAGAGTACGCTGGTAGTGCTTCTCCACGTGTCAATGTTCCCTGCCATGTCGCTGTCGCTGTAGCTGATCAACAGGGCCTCCTCCTTCTTCCTTTGGTAGTGGCAGCCATACTCGAGGGTCCCAGAGATGTATCTGAGGATTCTCTTGACAGCTCCCAGGTGCTCGGTGATAGGATTCTCCATGAAACGACTCACATAGCCCATCGAGTATACCAAGTCTGGCCTTGAGTTCACCAGGTAGCGCAACGATCCCACAATGCTTCTATAATGAGTAGAATCGATAGCAGGGGATGTGCTTAGCTTACTGAGTTTCAGGCATGGTTCCATAGGGGTGCTGCTCGACTTGCACCCGGTCAGGCCCGTCATCTCCAGAATCTTGGCGACGTATGCACTTTGGCACACTGAGATGCCCTCCTCAGACTGCGTCACCTCCAACCTGAGGTAGTAGCGTAAGAGCCCCAAATCGCTCATCTTGAAGGTGGATTGCATCTCTAGCTTGAAGGTGTCGATGTCGATCTGATGGCCGCCGGTGATGATGAGGTCATCGACATAAACCCTAACCACCAGCCAGCGTTCATCAGAGCCTCAGAGGTAGACGGCGTGCTCAGACTCACTCCTCTTGAAGCCGAGCCCGATTAGGGACTCATCGAGCTTTGCGTACCAGGCTCGGGGGGCTTGCCGGAGACCGTACAACGCCTTGACGAGGCGCAGTACCTTGTGTTCATGTCCGCGCAGAATGAACCCAGGAGGCTGCTCAATGAGGACCTCTTCCTAGAGCACCCCATTGAGAAACACGGATTTTACACCATGTGATGCACCGCCCATCCCTCATAGGCAGCGTGTGCCAGGAGCAGCCGCACCGATTCCAGTCGTGCAACCGGAGCGAAGACCTCATCGAAGTCGATGCCTTGTCGTTGGACGTAGCCTTTCGTGACGAGCCACGCTTTGTGCTTGGTGACGATGCCGGCCGCGTCTCTCTTGGTTTTGTACACCCATTTGAGACCGATCGGCTTGGTGCGCGACGGCGGCTCGACGAGTTCCCAGGTGCCACTCGCCTCGATGGACGTCATCTCGTCCAGCATTGCGTGCCTCCAGCACTCGTGACGTAGCGCCTCTCGAGTGAAGTCGGCTCGATGTCGCTCGCGAGTAGGAGCCGCTCCTCCAGGTCCTGTACGACGAGGCTGGGAGTTGTCACCGGGCCGATCATGTTGTCGACGCGGCGAAACTAGAGTGATGCATCATTGTCGTGGTCGTTGTCCAGCAGCTCACCGACGGAAGAGCTTGGTGGAGACACGAATTCGACCTTGTGAACTGAGACCGGGGCCGATGTCGCAGGCATGGCACCGTGAGCCGGGGTCCCTGCCACAAACTCGTTCGCGGGCGAAGGTGTTGCGGGTGCTGGGGACGCTGAGCCTGGTGAAGATGATGAAGATGCGGTCGACGGGGTGGTTCTGGTGGAGGAAGTAACCACCTTCGTCTCCGTCTATGTGGGTTCCTCGATGACGAAGTCCATAGGATCGACGTCGTGCACGGCGGACCATGTCCACTGCGTAGCCTCATCGAATATGACGTCCCGGCTGATGTGAACTCGTCGGGTCGATGGGTCATAGACTCTGTAAGCCTTGGACCTTGGCTCGTACCCAACAAACACCATCCTGCGACTGCGACCGTCAAGCTTGTGGAGATGCGGTGTGTTTACCTTGACATGGGCGATACACCCAAAGGTGCGAAGGTGCTGAACGCCGGGTGGGCTCCCGGTCCATAGCTGGTACGGGGTCTTCCCTTGGATGCTCTTGGATGAGGAGCGGTTGAGAAGGTACACGGCTGTAGTCACCGCTTCTCCCTAGAACACTCCAGGCAGACCTTTCGCCTTCAGCATGCTCCTCACGGTGCCGACGACCGTTTGGTTGCGACGCTCAATGACGCCGTTTTGCTGGGGCGTGTATGGTGCCGTGAGTTCGCGTTGAACGCCGAGCTGAGTGCAGTACTCGATGAAGTTAGCGGCGGCGAATTCGCCACCCCGATCCATCCGTAGCACCAGGAGCTTCGTTCCCGTCTTCCGCTCCACAGCCGCCTGGACGCGCTTGATCACCGTTGTAGCCGCATCCTTGGAGGGAAGGAGGCAAACCCACATGTAGCGGGTGTAATCGTCGACGAGGAGCAGAAAATACCGATTCCTACTTGGGCTGGCTTGTGTGATCGGCCCACAGATATCGCCGTGCAGCAACTGCAGCACCTCGGTGAAGCGCTGTTGGGCCTACTGGGGGAAGGGCGTGCGCCGGTGCTTGCCGGCGAGGTAGGCCTCACAGACCTGGTCTACCTACCTGGTTGAGCAGAGGCAGACCACGAACAAGCTCCTCCCTCGCCATCTTGCGGAGAGCGGCGAAGTGGAGATGCCCAAAGCGTGAGTGCCACCGCCAGGCTTCGTCGTCGGTGCGCGCCGCGAGATAGACTGGACGTGCCAGCATGACGTCGAGCACGTACAGCCGCCTGACCCCACGAGGGATCTTTGCTAGGAGTCGTTGATCCTCGTTGCGGATGCGCATGACGCCGTGCTCCACGAGCACTTGGAACCCTCCTTCATCAAGTTGCTCGACGGAGGTGATGTTGGCAATGAGGCGCGGGAGGTAGTAGATGCCGGAGAGGAAGCGGTGTTCGCCGTTCTTGAGGGAGAACTTGATGGTCCCGCTTCCTTCGATCTGTGCCACGGATCCATCCCCGAATCGCACCGAGCCTGTGACAGCGGTGTCAAGATCAGAGAAGGCAGCGCGCGATCCCGTCATGTGATTGGATGCTCTGGTGTCTAGGATCCAGCGCTTCGAATCTCGGTCCTCATCGCCATTGAAGGTAGGGAACACTTTTCGCTCGATGAGGTGGAGCTCGGCGGATGTCGGCGATTGCGCTAGAGGATGTGTCGGCGCAGTTTGAACTAGAGGGCGCACCGGCGGCGGAAGAGGTGTGGACTCCTTCACCTGGGCCGTGCTGACTGCGAGCATCAGCATGGCCTCTTCTTCTTCTTGGGCCACATGGGCCTGATGGGCCAGTTCTTTCTTCTTCTTGCTGCGACAATCACTGGCCCAGTGGTCTTTCTTGCCATAGCGCGGGCATGGCTCGTCCGAGGGAGGACAACTAGAGCCAGAGCCGCCGCGGGACTCGCCGCCGGAGCTGCGCCCGCGCCCTCTACCTCAGCCCTTCCCACGGCCACCGGAGCTGGAGCCGCCGCGGGAGGACTCCTGCCCCTTCTTCTTGTATCTCTCGATCCATTGCTCCTCTGTAAGGAGCAGCTTGCCGTTCGCGGTGTGCACCGACGCCGGCTCGACATCGTCGGCTGCCTTGAGTCTCCCCGCAACTTCCTTAATTGACAACTGTGAAATGTCAAGGAGAGTCTCAATTGAAATTATCAGCTATTTGTACCATAGGCGGACGATGCGTAGATACTTCGCCACCACTTTGTGGTCGGGTTCGGGGTCGCCGAGCGTGGCCAGGCGCTGCACGATCCCAGTGAGGCGGAGGGTGAAGTCTTCAATCGCCTCGTCGTTACGGAGCGACAGGTTCTCGTACTCCGTCCGAAGATTTTGGACGGTTACCTTCCGCACGCGGTCATCGCTGATGTGGAGGGTCTTGATGGCCTCCCAGGCCTCCTTGGCCGTGTCCTTAGTGGCGAGCGCAGGAATCATCTCGGCGGGGACGGCGCTGCAGATCGCGTAAGGGCGCTCCAGTCGTCGTCGAACATACGGAGAGACCACTCGTGGTAGCTCGATGACGACCTCGCGCGGCGATGTGGACGGCGTGCGTCGCGAGGCCGCGAACGGGCGTGGTGGAGAACGGCTTGGAGACGGTGATCGCGGCGGAGTGTGCGCCGGCGACTTGTCGCCGGAACCGCTGGAGCCGTCGTTCTTTTTCTTCGATTCGTCCTTCTTGCCGGCCGATGAACGGCCACGAGGTCTCGTCGAAGACGCCATGGCGACGACGAGGTCCCTCGAACTCTAGCTCGGATACCACTTGTTAGAAATCAAAGGCAGTGAGCAGCGGCGAGGCTAAGAACGAGCGGCAGCGAGTGGACACAGGAAGCACAAAATGAACAAGGACACAACCACTTGGTGCTGCCTGAAAGCACATCGTTTTTTGGTGTTCTCTTGTTCTATTTATTGGAATATAAACAAGCTTTGCAAATGTAATGTAGCCACAGCGCGCACGACGTGGGAGTTGCGCGTCCGTTCCCACGCTCAACGTCGGCCATGGCTGCATGCTTTGAGTTCATTACGAGCAATACTCAGCCACTTTCTATCTACGCGCACGGCGACTACAACCGGTGCTCGTGCGCATGCAGTGGAAAGCAAACGTGCAGAAACTAAAAATAGTACAAGACTTATCTAACAGAGTCCGTCCGCCCCCGTGATTTCAGCCGCCATCGACGACGTCGACGCCAACCTCTCCGCCGTGGCTGGCGAGCTCCCCGGCGGGCGGCGGAGCCTTGGCCTGCTCTGCTAGGCTAGGGCTCGTGAGTGACTTCGTGAGAGCGAGAGCCGAGAGATGCGGCGACCGCGCTTCCGCCGGCGTCCCCCGCCTCCTGCCTCCCTTCCTGGCCGCCACCCTTCCCTCCGTCCCTGCGGCTCTCCCCCTACCTCCCCAGCTCCAAGAGGCGGCTCTCCCACAAGGCCCGAGGCTCTACGCGCGGCTGTACCTGTGTGCCGGCGGCTGGTGCTCAGACCATCAGGCAAGGAGCAGGGGACCTCGAACGGCACGGCTAGGAGCTGCAGCCTGAAAGCCGGCGTCTTCAACCTCCTGCTGTCCTTCTCACTCTGGTGTTGGCGGTGATGGATGAGCAGCGAACGTTGCAAGAGCAAAGAGGTGGTGGCCTCGCTGCCTGGTAGGTACGCTCCTAAAGATGGAGTCCCACTCCCGCCGCCTGCGAAATCCTCTGCACGCTCGAGCTCGCGCTCGCCGCCGCATTCCCGGCCACGTCTCACCGGCCGCCGCCCCTACCACCGCCCTTTGTCTACCGGCTGGATGAATGGATAGGGGAAGAGAGGATAGCGAAGGGCGGACACGGACGAATAAGCGAGTTAAACCCTTATTTCGAATTCTTATCATTGACTGTTACTGCATAATGCCAAGTTTAAGATTGCTAAGAAGCAGGCCTGACAAATGTTTAGAACTTGGAGTGACATTTAACATCAACAACCTGCACTGACAATTGCTAGACAGAAATGTTAAGTCTACAACTATCAACAATGCCAAGAACATATTGCCAACTATCAACAATGTTGAGTCTACAAGGACAGGAATACATAAGCAGTTCATTCTACTATCATCTCCAGCATCATCAAAGATTGGTTACAATGATAGGATATTAGGATCACAGAACGCCGTTTCTCTCTCCCACAAGTAGCTATTACCCTACAACGAAAATTCTTCACCGTCTCAGTAACACGACGAGACAATCACTCAATTATGTGCTCATTTTGTGATTAGTCCAGCTGATGAGGGGCGCAGAAATTCATACAATGATGGCATCTAATAGCCATGGCCTTCCGGTAGGAGTTAGCTGTTGCTGGGATTCAAGATCTCACCAAGATTCAACTGCAAACCGTTCCTCATGGTTCTCCTTCCAGCGTCACCAGCATTGCCCTTTCTCATCATCGCCGTGAACTCGCTGTAGTCAATTTGCCCATCCTGAAAACAGTGCAGAAATCAATTGGTGAACAAACAAGTCAAGAATGGGACAAACTACAGAGTGGAAAGGATAAAAAAAGACTCACATTGTTTTGATCAACGTCTTTAATCATATCCTCAAGGTGAAGATCATCGAGGCCAAATTCACGGCATGCTTGTGACAGCTCATCAATAGTTATGAACCCACTTCCATCTTTGTCGAAAAATGAGAATGCTGATACCAAATTTTCCTCCCTCTCTAGTTTGTTCATGTGCAGAGTAGCTGCAATGAATTCACCATAGTCAATGGTTCCACTGTTATCGATATCAGCCTGAAACAAATGGGAAGATTACAGTTTAACAATAGCAGTAACACATGCTATCTTAAATAATGCAATATACTTTTTTTTACTGAAGGATCTTTTCCTTCTAAGCAACGGCAAGAGAGCTGCCGAATTGCTTAATTAGGAGAGAAATTACAGGATGCGAGAAAATACAAAAAGCTGAGGATCAGAGCCACCCTGCAAGTTACATTTCATTTGAAGGATCAACTAGCAAAGAAGCACTTACTGCTTCCATTAAAGCCTGGATTTCATGTTCTGTTAATTCTGAACCCACCCTTTTCAAGCCCTCTTTCAGCTCATCAAAAGTTATAGTTCCACTATTGTCAGTATCAATCATTTTGAATAGCTCCTTTAGTCCTCCAATCTCTTCCTCAGAGAGGCTTTCAGCAATAACCTGCAAGATAATGCTTATCAGTATGTAAAGAGCTCAACATGACTATTGCAAGTTTCGCATTTTGGATCAAGCAACAGCAATAACAATACAGACTTTCAGTTCCAAAAGATAGGCTAGAATTGAAACTAAATAAAAGGCTCAAATTACGATTCAAGAATGTTAATAACTGATTTTCAAGCACTCCTATTCAAATTCAGTTCTTTAGATATATTCTACTATTTTAAATTCTTTCTTATTGTTTTTTAAATCTATTTTAAGTCACTTCTTATTGCCACTCTTTCAAGTTTCATATTCTGGATCAAGCATTTCAAAAAAAAACTACTTCGTCTGTTGACTGTTAAAAGAAATGCTTGAAAAGTAGCTATTGTCGTGTTTGAATCGTGATTTGAAAATTTTTGTTGGGTTTCAATTATATCCTACCCCAGTTTAGGATTGAAATGCTGTGTTAAATTGAGTTTGTCTGTAAATGCATTGTCTAGTATGCCAAGTGAAAAGATCAACTTGCTACCTCATCTTAGATCTAATGTTCTGCTTGGATAACATCGACCTGAACAAAATAGTTATTCGATGTATTCAAACCTCATATGGGTCAAACAAAGTTGGTGTAAATGGATGAGAGGAGGCATCATGATTCATGAGACCATGTAATTTTCTCTACTAGAAATGCACATGTTTGCGGAATATATCAACACTCGTCAGGTGCCTTTTCATATGAAGCAAACGAGGCAATCCTGAGAATAATTGAAATAAAGCAGTAAATATTGAGATATCATTGCATAAACATTAAGGGATAGGCATACATCCATACCCTCAATGCCATTTTCTTGAGCTTGTTCATTGCTGAAAAGTGCTTCAGTCTTGACAAAACAGCAGAATCAATAGGTTTGTCAGGTGCCACAGCATCATCAACAATCCACGGGTGACCTGGAATAGGCAATGACATCACAAGGAGAAAAACATATTCTATGTCACATTTAAGCAACCAAACCTAGTAACCTGCAGCCAATAGCCTAAGTGAGAGAGAGAGAGTAGGGAATAGAGTCAACTTACAGAGAACCTCATGGGCTGTAAGTCTCTTTGTAGGATCCCGACAAAGCATATTACGGACCAGATCTTTAGCACTGTCGGAGATGCTAGGCCAGGGCTCAGATTCAAAATCAAGTTTGCCTCGTAGAATCTGCCTGAAAATTCCAGCTTCAGTTTCTGCAAGGCAAAAGGCAACATGACAATGGAAACATGAGAATTTGGAGGGACCTACTAACTTAATTATTTAATGGCAAATAATTTACCTGCCCAAAATGGTGGAACACCACATAGCAAAATGTAAAGAATTACCCCAGCGCTCCAGACATCAGATTCTGGACCATAGCATTTCTGAAGTACCTCAGGTGCAACATAATAGGGGCTCCCAACAACATCAGAAAACTTACCACCTGAGGAAATGAAAACCAGAATTCATAATAACATGACTCATATAGCATTCCTGAGAAAATCCAAGTCAAAATACACAGTACAGATGCAAGCAAATAAAGAACAATGGCAATGGTGGTATGACAATGCATTTCACATTCCCTTCCTAAATTAGGTATCTTGCAACCAATCTCATGTCCAACAATACATAAGATTGCCATTGAACTAGACTTGGCTGACTACATGAACACACCTCTCTCTACTTTAAGGTTACATATTGCAATCATAACAACACTATAGTACTGCATGGTTCCTTGCCAAAATTACCAACCTGCAACTTTGATATGCATTCAAAGTCCAAATGAGATAAACCACAAACCCACTACTCTTACCATTTATATTGATGTTACTAATACTAGGATGTAGGAATTGTTTGTGGTATTCCTTTTCTCAAAAATGTAGCTTCCACAGATTGCATTTCCAGCTAGAAATCCAATAAGGTCTCAATCCCCTCTCCTCCCATTATCATACCAATGCCACACCAAGCACATTTGTCAGCTTCATTTATTCGAAGCCAAAACCCTATAAGTACAGACCAGGGTGTAACAAAAGGATAGATGGGTTACAAACCATCATAGCAAATATGTAGGCTGTCTTCCAGCAAAATGAACAATGTATGCAAGAACTACTGCTGAATTCAATTGAACTCATCAAGGCAAGCTATCAAGAAATCTCCAAGTGGTCATTTTAATGCTTGCTACATGAGCAAGAACTACCAACATAAACACAAAGTACTACACATTTTAATGCAACATATGAAGAACACCAACTATGAATTGCCTGCCAAATGAGCAATGTGAAACAAAGAAACCACACATACCAGGCTTGTAGAACATGGAGAGCCCAAAATCAGTGGCCTTGAGGGGAGCGTACTCGGCGGTGCTGGCAAAGAGGAAGTTCTCCGGCTTGAGGTCCCGGTGCATTACGCCGAGGGAGTGGCACCCCTCCACGACCCCGACGATCGTCCGGATGAGTTGCGCGGCGGCGCGCTCGCTGTAGTGTCCCTTGGCGACGATGCGGTCGAAGAGCTCGCCGCCGGCGCAGAGCTCCATGACAATGTGCACGAAGAGGGCGTCCTCGTAGGCGCCGCGGATGCGGACGACGTTTGGGTGCTCAGAGAGGTGGTGCATGATCTGGATCTCGCGCCACACGTCCTCGTAGTCCTCCCGGCAAAGCAGCTTCCGCTTGGGGATGGACTTGCACGCGTACTCGCCGCCGTCCGCCTTCGCCACGCACAGATACGTCGTGCCGAACTGCCCCTGCCCGAGCTTCTTCCCGATGCGGTAGTGGTCGCGCACGTTCGCCGTCTTGTGCGGCAGCACCGACACCGGCCGCCCCCCACCCGCCGCCGGCGGCGGCAGCTTCGCCTTCGCATTGGCGTTGGCGTTGCCGTCGCCGCTCCCGCTCGGGTCCGGCTGCATTGGCGACCCCACGGCGTGCACCCCAAATCAAGAACCGTACGGACGCCGCGGCACCCCACCAGGGGTGGGGAAGAAGCTTCTTTGCCCTCCCTGGATCATGAATCGAAGAAAAGCAAATGAATTCAAGAACACGGCGACGGGATGCGATCAAGAACACTAATCGAAAAACGGAAGCTCATTTACCCTCGATAGAAATCCCCGCGCTTTGTCCCCCGGGATTTCTGCCGATTCAGACGCAAGAACACACGGAATTCGGGATCTTGGATTCACACTAAGGTGATTCTCGAAGGAAAAGAACCAAGAGACCGAGCTTTATGTGAGGTTTATTGCCAAAGCATGAGGGAGAAAAAGAGGAACAAAAAGGAAGAAATCTTGCTCTCGCTTTCTCAGGTGTCACTTGGGGAAGATGCAATCTTGCAGAAGAAAAAAAGGATTGGCCCCTTGATCCTGCGTGGAGCTGCAAGTTGGAAGGGGTCGCAGAGCACAAGAGAGGCGTTGGGGTAATGGTTCAATCCATTTCTTTATAGGATTTTTCTTGGGAGGCTTCCAATGGGTGCGTGTGCTGGTAATGACGACGACGATAAGAGTTGGAAAATCTCTACTTTTTGTTTGATTTTTTTGGGGTTTGGAAATGGCAAAGGGGAGGGTGGTTTGGTGAAGTTTTTTGGGGAAGGAGGGAGAGTGCCGGGATTGCCAGGCCAGGTCGTATCTATGCCTTTTTCTTCTCCATGTGTGATGAGTGACAAGACAACGAAGGAAGGAGGATGGAGGAAGGAGATGATGTGCTTGGTTGGAGCTTGGAACCTTCTCTTGGAATTTCCATTTTCCTTCTTGTTTATTTTTTTATGCTCCTTACATTATTTAGTGGTACTGTTTTTACACATAGGTTTTGAGTAATGAATTTTGTAGCATTTGAATACTATAAAAATTTCTCTGGTAACAGGTTTTATAATCCTACAAAATTCCTTCAGAATGGCTCAATACCTGAGTTTGGAGAAAAATTATTAACATAAGGTTCAACCTTGCAAACTTCTCAATACCTAAGTTTGGAGAAAAATTATTAACATAAGGTTCAACCTTGCAAATTTCTCTTTGAGTCAATTTCTCTATGAATTCATATGTTTTTTATATGACATATCTAAATGTTATTCATATGATTTTTATGTGCTTTCTTAATTGTATTTCTATAAAAATTCTATATTTTTTCTGTTCAGTGTCTCATCATTATTATGTTTGTTGCAAAAGTGTCCTTTTGCACGGAGAACCAGAGAAAATTTAGTTCAATTCCTAATATTCTTGATATTTCAGCATTACTTTGCTGAAAACTCGGACATGTAACATTTCTTAAGATATTGAGTTCATTGGAATTTCTTTTCTTTTTCTTTTTCTTGAGCATGTGTTCACGGGAATTTGTTGCTGTATAAGGTTAGGACGACAAAGACAGCAGTGGGAATCACTCAACCAAGAATCCAAAGGTTTCATTGGATCTATTAGCTTTTTATTTGTTTCGTACACTTCCCTTGTTGTTTATTCCTGCCATTCCATTGCATCTTGACTCATTCGTTTGGACAGGTGCATCTTCCTTGAAAATGCCTTTATTTCCCCCCCTTCAACTTTTATACACGATTTTCAGTAAATCTGGGCACCCATCCTGTCACCATTCTGGTATTTGTGTGATTAGAAAATAACTAAGAAAGCCTACTTGACAGTACTTTGTCCAGTTTTGAAAAACATTATTTTGAACATAGATATATATGGTCTTTAAAATACAACTTTAACCATTAATTTTACAATTTTATATAACATGTTGAAATTATTATAATCAAAATACATCTGTGATTTTCATACCTCAAAACATGCTCAAAACAATATACTTTCAGCACCGAAGGGATTAGCACTATACTAGGATTCGTTCGAAGTGTACTTTTGAAGCTGTTTTTCAATTTTTAAGCAGCGCTATCAGACAGACAAATCTTGGTTGAATGCCCGACCAACTGGACCAAGTGTGTGTTTTCTTCTAGTGCTGGTCCCTCTAAATAACTCTTAATTCGAACTATTGCACTAATCAAGACCGATTAAACACGAATCTGTTGAGTTGGTAGGTAGGAGCTCGGATTAGCATTCAGTACCTACTAGTTCCAAAATTCCAAATCTATGTCCAATCCTATGTTTTCACTAACTTGTCATGATTTTGCTGTGAAAAAAAAAAGAAAATATCTGAAACAGTGCATAAGCATTTCCTGAGATTAACCACTGAAGCAATCTTGTCCACAATTGTGGACTCGTGCTAATTTCACTCACATTTTTTACGGTCAAAATGGCAAACCTAACAACTTTCCATGTCAAGAATGACGATCACAATGTTCCTGAATGATGTTTGATGAGATCTCGGGGGACGGCTTGACTGAATTTGTTCAAGGTTCAGTCCATCTTTCAGTACTCTTGTTGAAATGATGGCTTGCAAGAAAGAGGGAGATGCGGAAATCATAGTGCCCCCACAAATAGGGATAGAGATTGTGCCCATATTAAGTGTGGCATTGGATTGGACCCCATCTCCATGACTGTCGAACTCTCTAATTATCTACCAAACCTTGCAAAGATAAACTCATATTTGTAGAAATATGTACGGTGAGACTAAAACCCCGAGTATATATAAGAGAGGTCGGATTTATATATATACAGTCTAGTGGTCCAGTGGTCTAACACCCTCGCAGTCGTAGCGGGAGGAGAACGGACGTAGAGACTGGACTGAAAACTGGTGAACAAAGTCGTGGACATGCCTTTGATCATTATATCGGTAAACTGGTGCGTCGATGGTACATGGAGCACCCGAACCTGTCCTAATGCGATTTTATCACGGATAAAATGGATATCGATCTCGATGTGCTTGGTGCGTCGATAATAAACCGGGTTGGCGGTCATGTAGACAACACTGACATTGTCGCAGTAGATGACGGTCGCAGAAGAGAGAGGTGCATGGAGCTCCTAGAGGAGCTAGCGAAGCCAGCAACACTCAGTGACGGCGTGGGCGACGGCACGGTACTCAGCTTCGGCGCTGGACCGTGACACTGTAGTCTGGCGTTTTGAGGACCAGGAGACTAGAGTGTCGCCGAGGAAGACGCAGTAACCAAACGTAGAGCGTCGAGAGTCAGGGCAGCCTGCCCAGTCCGCGTCAGAGTACGCGGTGAGAGAGTCGATGGGGCTGGAGTTAAGATGCAGCCCGCTGGAGAGCGTGCCCTTCACGTAGCGCAGGATGCGCTTGAGCAGCGCGAGGTGAGATTCGCACGGAGCGTGTATGAAGAGGCACACTTGTTGGATGACATATGTGAGGTTGGGCCGTGTGAGGGTGAGGTATTGGAGAGCCCCGGCAAGACTCCGATACTAAGAGGGATCGACAATGAGTGCGCCATCGGCAGTGGAGAGTTTGGCTCGAGTGTCGACCAGGGTGGGCATGGGGAGACAATCGACCATGCCCGCACGCTGGAGAAGATCGATGACATACTGACGTTGGAAAAGAAAGAGCCCGTGAGAGGAACGGGAGACGAAAATGCTAAGGAAGTGGTGGAGAGGACCAAGATCGGTCATGGCGAACTCGGAGTTAAGTCGGGCCATGATCTGGTCTAGAAGAGATGTTGAAGTCGCTGTAAGGACAATATTATCGACATATAGAAGGAGATAGATGGTAGCATTACCGATATGAAGAGTGAACAAGGAGCTATCGGACGTAGAGGCCACAAAACCGATGTGCCGAAGATAGGCAGCAAAACGCTGGTACCAGCCACGAGGGGCTTGTTTGAGGCCGTAGAGAGAATGTTGAAGAAGGCAGATATCATCGGAATGAGAGGGATCGACGAAGTTTGGGGGCTGCTGGCAGTAGACCGTTTTCATCAGATGACCGTGAAGAAAGGCATTCTTCATATCAAGCTGATGGATCGGCCAGGAGTGCGAGGCAGCCAAAGTGAGGACGACCTGGATGGTGGCGGGTTTAACGACGGGACTGAAAGTCTCGTCGTAATCGACACCGAGGCGTTGGGAGAAACCCCGGACTACCCAGCGTGCCTTGTGACGAGCAATGGAGTCATCGGCATAGAACTTGTGTTTAAAAATCCACTTGCTAGTCACAATGTTGGCGCCGGGAGGACGAGGGACGAGGCGCCAGATCTCGTTGTCCATGAGGGCCTTGTACT
Source organism: Oryza coarctata (assembly GCA_030770085.1). Taxonomy (NCBI): domain Eukaryota; kingdom Viridiplantae; phylum Streptophyta; class Magnoliopsida; order Poales; family Poaceae; genus Oryza; species Oryza coarctata. The sequence goes on from CM061483.1 coordinate 2,430,140, forward strand.
CGTTGGCCATGGCCACGCGCCACTGAGGGTCGGCTAGGACAGAGCGAGAAGTCGCCGGGATGGGCGAGATAGAACTATGGACGGCGGAGAGCTCGTAGCGCTTGGTGGGGCGAAGAGACTCGGTCTGTGAGCGAGTGACCATATGAGAGGTGGAGGGAACGGGAGCCAATGGGAGTGTGGTAGAGGTGGGGAGAACTGGTTGGATGGGGGCGTCATCGGCTCTGGATCGGCGGCTATAGGTTAGAGGAAAGGGGGAACTAGATCAGCCTGAGCCGATGGAGTCGGATGGGCTGATCGGTCCGGTTGGTCCGATGGAGATGGAGTAGCCGATAGAGAGGGGGGAGCAGATGGAGGCTGAGGAGCCGATGGAAGTGAGGTGTCCGATGGAAAAAGAACAGGATTGGCCGAAACCGATGAGAGTGGTAGGGCCGATGGGGGTCTGATGGGAGGGACATCGGACCGAATAGTAGTGGGATAGCTGAAAGGTAAGTCCTCAGCAGCGGCCGATGAGGGGGCTGATGGGGAGAACGGTGGAGGAGACCAAGACGGTACGGTGTTGGTAAGGAGGAAGTCGAGATCACTAGAGGAGGATCTCGGATTAAGCAGACCGAAGGGAAAGCATCTCTCGTCAAAGATGATATGATGAGAGATGATGACCGTTGGGTGGAAAGGTCGAGACATCGGTATCTCTTGTGATATGAGGGATAGCCGAGGAGAATACAAGTGGTGGAGCGGGGAGCGAGTTTGTGGGAAGCAGTGGCGGTGAGGTTTGGGTAGCAGAGGCATCCGAAGACACGAATGTAGGAGTAGTCGGGCGTCGTGCAGTAAAGAAGGGTGTATGGAACGTTGTGTTGAACGGAGGAGCACGGGCGCCGATTGAGGAGGTAAGTCGCATTGGAAAGAGCTTCTGCCCAGTAAGTGACAGATAAGTGGGCATGAAGTAGCATAGTACGACTTATGTTGTTGAGGGTGCGAAGGAGACGCTTGGTTTTGCCGTTTTAGGGAGAGGTGTAGGGGTAGGAGAGCCGTAGATGGATGCCCTACGAGGTGAGGAATGTTGTAACAGTATGGTTAACGAACTCCGTACCGTTATTGGCTTGTAGAGCCTTGATGGGGAGGTTGAACTGGGTAGAAACGTAGGTGGTGAAGTTAGTGAGGTAAGAGGCGACCTCGGATTTGCTGATGAGCAGAAACGTCCAGCAATAGTATGTGTAATCGTCAAGTATGACAAGGTAATACTGATTACCGGAGACACTTTTAACTGGAGATGTCCATACATTACAATGTATAAGCTCAAATGGCTGCGAGGTACAAGAGAGAGAACTAGAAAAAGGCAGACACACATGTTTGCCAAGTTGACACGAGTGGCAAACTATGGAGCTGCTGTGGATACATCGGATGGAGGCGCTGCGACGGAGGGTGGTGACATCGTCGGGGCCAGGGTGGCCGAGGCGAAGATGCTAGAGGTTGGTAGAGAGGGCGACGCTAGCGTGTGGAGTGGACGGCTTAGAGGGAATGGTGTAGAGATCTCCGCCACTATTACAGCGAAGGATCTATCGCCGGGTTAGGATATCCTTCACAGAGAAACCAGAAACATCAAATTCGATTGAGCAATATTGTCTTGTGTGAATTGGCGAACAGATACAAGATTGTGAATAAGGGAAGGTACGATAAGAATATTGTGAAGGGGGAGATTAGTGGTGGGTGTAGACAAAGAGGAGTCACCACGGCATTGGACAAGAAGAGAGTGGCCATTGCCGATGGTGACAAAGGGGGAGGAAGAGGGGTGACAAAAACGGAGTATACCAGCCGATGACGCCATGTGGGAAGACACCCCAGAGTCTAGCACCCAAGGGTGCTGTGGTTGGAGCGTCATCTGGTTGAGGGCGGCGACAAGGCCAGCCTGGTTTCAGGAGGGAACCGACTAGGTGAGTGGTGTCGGTAGCATCGGCTGAGGCGGCAGAATGGGAGCCGATGTCAGGTGAGCCTGAGGATAGGCCCCGAGAACCCTTGGTTGCCATCCGATAGGGTTGCGTGGTTGGGGCTAGAGTGTCCAGGGGTTGTAGCAGAGCCACGAACCCATGGGACCGGTAGGCTGGGCAGGGACTGAAGTAGGTTGCGATTGCATCGGACCCTGCCAGTTCTTGCCCTTGCCTTTGCCGGTGCGGGCTGTGTTGCCATGGTTAGAGCCATGGCCGCCAGAACCGTGGGAGGGAGTGGCAGCGCAAGATGCGTGGTAGCCATTATTGGCTGCGGCGAGGAGAGCGGTGTGAGCCACGGTCTTCTCGTCGTTAGCCAAACGGAGTTCTTTAAGAACTAACATGTTATGGGCCTGGGCAAACGACGGAAGGGGTGTGGCGTTGGTGATATCGTCGGTGGTGTTTGAGAAGCGGGGGTTGAGGCCTCGCAGAAGGGCGAGAACGAGTTGAGAGTCGGCCACAGGGTGGCCGACGTCTCGGAGAGCAGCAGCCTTGACCTTAAGGTGCTAGCAGTACGAGGAGACAGAGGAGTCTCCTTGTACCATGGAATGGAACTCGTTGAGGAGGAATATGGCACGAGGCTTCTTGTTTGCGACAAAGATCCACTCGATAGTCACCTAGAGATCCCAGGCGGTAGGGTCGGTATCTTCCATGGCGAGGTCAAGAACAGAGTCATCGACCGAGCCGAGCAGCCAGCTGTGCACGTAGCACTCGGCGATGTCCCACTGAGGGTCATCGGGACGAGGTGGAGCAGAGTCATCGATATGTGACCGTAGGCCAAACTTTCCACAGAGGAATTTGAAGAAGAAAACCCACTTAAAATAGTTAGCGTTAAGATCAAGAGAGATAGGAACATGAGATTTTACGTTCACAGCAGCGTAGGAGGGTGAGAAGATCGGCGAGGTGGTGCCTGAGGTGTGGTCTGGGGCACCGAGAGCCAGAGCAGATTCGGCGACTGGGAGAGTGCCAGAGCTGAGGACGGACTCGGTGGCCATGATGAGAGAAGAATAGGGACAAGTAGTCGATGGGAAGAAGAGGCCGATGGGGGGAAGCCGATGAGAGGAAAGATCGGCCGATCAGAGAGATAAGAAACCGATAGAGAGTGGGCCGGCCAGCCGATGGAGAGTGGTTGACCGATGTGGTGTAGGCAGTGGAGTAGGTGAGGAAAAAGGTGGTGGCAGAGTAGATAGGTCAGAGAGTGGTTGGGTCATGGACGTGCGAGGATTCACGTCCGTGGATTCGTGGAGGCTAAGGAGTGGAGCGGACGTGAAAAAGACGGAGAGGGGTCGGACGCGAAGAGAAGATGTTTGCGTCCGGGAGGTAGGGATTCATGTCTGTGGACACGTGGACACGTCAGATTGACTCAGACGTGAGGGAAGAAGGTTCGCGTCCGAGAGCCATTGAGCGTGTCGGAAAAGCAGGAACCGAGGGAGGGTTCCAGCCGATGGAGGGTGGACAAGTCCAGCCGATAGAGACGATGAGCGCAGAGGTGCGCCGGTGTCAGAGGATAAAGGATGTACAAAGCAAGAAAAAGGGCGGAGATGGGTGCGAGGCGAAACGAGGAGGCGGATGGAGACCGTTGCCTTGTTGCGCGGAGGTGGAACGGAGAAAAGGAAGTGTCTGTGGGGAAGACGGGAAGAAAAAAGGAATGGAGACGAGAGAGCGATGAGAGAGTACCGGGAAGAAGGTCGGCGACGGGGAGAAACGTCAACGACAATGAGGAAAAGGTCGGCTCGCCGGTGGGAGAAAACTAACGCGTCGGGATGTTTAGACTTGCTCTGATACCATATAGAAATATGTACAGTGAGACTAAGACCTCGAGTATACATAAGAGGGGTTGAGTCTATATATATACAACCCAGTGATTCAATAGTCTAACAATATTTTAATTAGGGATGATATCTTCTCGTATGGGAGATGATATGTATGGTTGTTAATAATTTGAGATGTTGCAAGAGGTGTGATCATTATGATCATGGACTCATTGGTGGGATGGTTACTGTTAACCATCTTGGTTGTCACTGAAATTGACTGATAAGTTTGCTGAGAATCAGACCTTGTGTTGTCGCTGCAACTGTTGACAATTTCAATTTATAAAGGTGCAACTGAAGAAAGTGTGATTGTGAGAGATTCAGCGTAGAAAGACGAAACTTGACTTTGTGCCATTCAACCGGCTTTAATATTTCTTAAATTTAAATTTAAATTGAAATTCGACTATGAATGCCATCTGTCTTATATAATTCTTCAAAATCGACTCCGTCTGATGTAACAAAACTTGAAAAATATTCAGAACGACAAAGGACTAGTTGATTTTGAATCGCGCAATCAAGGGCGACTAAAATTACACGTGTAAAGTAGATCAAAAGCTTGAAAACTACGTTTTTGTGTAGATCAGCATCCAAAATCGTCAACCGATTTTTATGGCCAGCACAGTTCTTTTCCATATCTGAGACATCGTTCTCCTTCAGAGAAAATGACTCCCAACTGTATGTAATTGCCATTTCATGATGCTTTTCCGCGTTACACTTGGTCAATCACTCAAGCTACTAGCTAGCAGTTGTGAGTGAACACAGAAAACTTAGGAGTCAAGTGGCAAGTGGTCGATCTTATATTCTCCAGACTTCAAAAGTTCAGAGTTCCAACCTTGAGATTGTTCCTGTGGGGATTGTTTATTTGGTCAATTCAATTCCTAATCACAGTCAAACCATGTGGGCACATTGATATTCTTTTGACCAAACAAGTAGTGGTTTTCAATTTTTCATAGTACTAGTAAATACTTTGAATTTATATTGAGAAAATTAGCAATAATGGCAAAAAATTGTAATCAACAGACAAAAAAAACTTGCCTACTCTACCTTTGTAATCATGCAAAAATGATAAAGAAAACATTAATCCAAAGTGTAATGAACACCACTGTTTGTGACTAATTTCTGAACAGCTAAAAGAAAATGTAAGCTCAACAAATATCATTTATTCATGCCAACTCATCAATCGTCTGTTTCTTGAAAGAGATACCCCATGGTACAGGGAATCAACAGGAGACAGTCAAGAACACCCCCATTTTTTTCTGTTACATTTTGCTTTTGGCAGAACAATTTGATGGAGAAATGTTCATGAATCATGATATAAACCCTTTTTTCCATCTAAAAGAACCTCATAAGAAATATCTGAGATGAGATCGCTGTTCTCAACTCAAATAGTATAAACGGGAGCTAACTTTTTAACGTGGTCAAGATGGCGACCAGAGAAAAAAGGTGAGTGCTACTGCTGCACATGTTAGCACCATGCCACGCACGTCTACGCTAACCTGCACCATTCTAGTCGTATGACCTATTCAACACGGTTATATAGTCTTAAAAAAAACTTCACTTGACCAGTTTATCAGCTGCGAAGGATAATAATGATATGTAGTCAACTTTGAAACTGCTCGAGTCACATCGCTCAATTGTACATACTGTCCGTTTTGTATCCAGTTTGTAAAGTTGAGGAATGTAACTTGAACAGTTTTGAAGTTCAGGATTTAGACTGAGTTTGAGCGGAAGGAAAAAGACGAATAAGAAGATACATATAAAGCAAGTATAATTAATTAAGTATTAATTATTTTAAATTTAAAAATTGATTAATATGATTTTTTAAAATAGCTTTTCTATAATTTTTTTTAAAAAAACATATAGTTTATAAAGTGTGTTGAGTATCAAGAACACCTCATTAACTTAGAGACAACTTTTGGAACTTATTGTCCGATCAAGAATGTTTTTCTTCTATTTTTTTTCTTGGTTTTTGTGTGTACGCTTCTTGAACCGTGTATTTTTTAAAAAAAGTTTTTATATAGGAATTGCTCATTTCACCTTTCTAAAATATATTTTTCAATATTATAGTTAATTGGATCGTATATATCATTAAATAGCATTGAAAAAAATCAGATAATTTTTCATTTTCTATCTTCCAGTATTTTCAAACACAGACTAACTCACAGAAAGGTAGCTTTACATAGTGCTGAACCAACAGCTGATATACTTTAATATTGTAGGTAAACATTCCTGAGCAGTAAGATTCTGTTCCCAATAAAAAAGATAGCTTGGCCACTATTCTATTGCTGTCCAGTTTAGCTATCTGCTCAAAATCTATAAGACTGATAAAATAATAAAAGAATCCAGAGTTCTTGAGTAGTATACATCTGAACCTCACCAACCGGCTCATAATCATCTCCATGTGGGCTTTTGCAGGTTTGCAATCCTGAGGGCTGCTTTGGAACCGATTTTATCAGTTAATGGGATGGGATCGACATTCAAGATAAGATGCCTTTGACCATACCCACCAATGGTGTGAAATGGAGACGTTACACAACCATTCCATGTTCCAACTTCATGGTTTATTTCAGACTTTCACTAGGCATGGAAAGCATACCAACAGAATGTTGCCACCACCGTCAAAATCCACCTCCACCTCACAAGTCCAGCGGTACCACACTATCGCATACCAAGAAGAAGAAGAATCCATATCTATCTACAACGGCACAATGGCATAGTCAATTCACCAGGAGGCCATTGGAGCCAATGGCCTATTCTCGACGGAGTTCGTCGTCGTCTGCCCATAGTGAGAATTGTGAAGCAGGATCAGCCTCAGGCCCTTGGCAGCCTCCATGGGCCTTGGCGTCCTCCTCCTGGCTCCACGTTGGCTGTTGTAGTAGTTCTCCTGCAGGGTAGTCTCGTCAAGGCATGACCAGGCTGACCCTCTTGGCGCGCTGGCTGCCCACATGAACCTGCTGGAGCATGGGTTCACGAGGGTTTCCCTGAATTCCTTTGCTCCCTCGCAGGGCAATCCCTTCAATAAGACACATACACAATGAGTTCAATTTAAATGGGAGAGTATGATCTATTCTCTGCCTCAGTGGCTCTTTCGCACGAAGCTGCAAGTACCAAGTCAAGGACTTAATGTTACCTCTGCCATAGCTTTGATCCTGAGTGTGACGCTGTTGGACAGAATGACGGTGTTCTGGTTGCTTTTTAGTTTGTTGAAAAGGAGGGCACAATCAAGAATGCGATCTTCTGTTTTTGGGGAGACGATATCTGAGAAGCTTGTCGGGGAGAACAAGGCTATTGGATTGAAGATACTAGCAGAGATTTCTTTTTCTTCATCGTTGCGTAGCGGTTTAGGGGTTGCAGGTGGGGTTGGTGCTGCTGGCAGCATCTCAGATGAATTCTGAACATGAATCCACCAACTCTCCTTTTCCATGCACTCATTGATCCATTGGAGTATGGAGGTGGCCTTTGATGACATTCTGAACAATCTCTCCCGCTGTTTCATGCTATCAAGCTCCCTGACTACTGAAAAAAAAGGTTACACAAGCTTTCAGCTAACAAGAAGCATAGCATGGAAGATGCAAATCGATTCAGTTAAAAACGAGGATATGACAACTGCACTAAACTTATCTAAGCATCTTGCACTGTCAGCGACAAACATAGTGAGGAATGCAATGTAGTGGACCACTTTGTACATAGCTGAGCGTTTATATGCTAATTGCTAAATAGCACAAGAACCAAATATACAAGATTTCTTGCATCTATTTAGTAAGAAAATAGCAAGACAGTTAAAGCTATAGAGTCAATGGAGTACAGCTAGTATTTATTAGCATTAAGCAGAACGGAAGAATGACAGATCATGAATTCAGATATAAATAAATAATATATAAATGAATATACACTGGAAGATATTGCAGGCAGCCAAGTAAAAAGTTGCTTAAATGTTCAGTAGACACAATCACACATAGGCAGACAGGTGAAAATTTTACTATAATGATCTCAACTTACCAATCATTGGTATGACCAATTTAGTTCCTTTTAAGCCTCTTAGCAGCATGATGGACTTCCTAGATTCATCATCAAGAAGACAATCCGTATCAGTCACCATGGTCCAGACTTTCGTTCCTTCTCTGGTCCTATCAGATTGTTTTTTTTTGTGCTGTTCAGCAACGAAATGAACTTAGTTCAAATTCCATATCAGAAGCAAAATGGAAAAAAAACATAAATCACATACAAATTGAAATATTATTGACAAGAACTTACTGGAACATTGTTCAGTTCACCCTCCAACTTCATTGCCACATCAACTGCTCTAGGATTAACCTGCATACAATCAAGTGAGGTAGTGTGTCTTAAGGGAGAATTCGATACGAGTGTCTGGAAGGGGAGCCTATCAACCACCCTCTTCTTTGTGATCACACTTTCTATTCGTGCATGGTTTTCAGACAAATCCTTGGTTTTGCGAGGAGCAGAAGATACTGGTGTCATGTTCTCCTTGTCAGAGTAGAATGTCTCTTGATCTTGGTCTGAATCCACTGTGAGGTTCTTTGGAAGACATCTCCTTGCTTTAATTCCTCCTGAAGATATAGGTGTCAAATTTTCTTTATCAGAATAGAAAACATCGTCATCTACTGTGTGACAAACTTTGGACTTTGCTGATAATTCATTGGGTTCCTGCCTATGGATCCTCGTATTTGAAGTGCACTCTACAGACAGTGAATAACCCACCCTTGGTCCAAGAACCTTCCTACCGATGATGGGCTTGAGATCCCTGGAGGCTAGTGTCACATTCTCTTTGTATGGGAACAGGTCTCCTTGTCTCACAGGGGATATAGGATCGTGCTTTTCAGGAGAAAGCACTGAATTTTCCTTGTTTGTAAGGATGACATCTTTGAAATCTAGATGTGAAATAGGCATAAACCCTGCATGGTTCTTTTGCAACTTTGCATCAACTGAAATTAATGGGATAAGATTCTCAGAGATAAGTTCATTTGAATTCGTCTGTTTTCCAATGCTCAACATGGTATTTTCATTATCTGAAAAGTTGTCATGTTCCAGGTTCAGAGGAGAAATGGAATCCACCAATTCTTGGGAAATGGTAGTAGGTTTCAACCTTAGCTGACTTCTCTCCACTATCATGTCTCCTGAGACATAGGGGGTGAAGTTCTCCTTGCCGAATGGGCTGCTTTCTTTATTTTCTTCAGTTCCTTTCATATCTGAATTTTCAAGTAGATTCTCACTAATTGTGCCTTCAAATTCAGAGTCCTCAGGAGCCACAAAAATCTTACTTTGAGCCAAATTCTCGTTTCTTGTGAGAGTCCCATCCAAGTTAAGATGGGTGAAACCATCATGTTCTGTGTCTTTGTCACTGTGAGTATTTTCACCAAATATGTCTTCCATGAATGAATTTTCTAAGACGGGCTCAGACGATTCCATATGTACAGCAGCACCAAGCCATAAGGTTCTGTTGTCAGCGAAGTCATCGTCTTTGAAAACCAGAGGGGAGACATAATGCAATAGCTCTGATATCTTCTGTGGCTTTTCACAAACTGAATCTTGTGGGATACAATTCACAGAGTTAAAATTATTATGCTCTGTCTCCTTAGCAACACTCAGCATGAAGTTTTCCATATCTGAAAATGTTTCATACTCCAGATTCAGAGGGGCAACATAATGCACAAACCCTTTGGATTTTAGATGGTCTGTCCCTTCCTGATTCTCCTCCATCATAAATCTGTCCGAGATATGGAGGTTCAAGTGCTTCTTATCTGAAATCATCTTTTCTTTTTCTTCAGCTTCTCTGACATAAGAATTATTAAATAAAACCATGCAGGCTTCACATTCTATCCCACAGTTTTGAGAACATATAGGATTCTCATTTTGATTTTCTTCTTTTTGATAGCTGTAGTTCAAAGAAGTAATTCTTTCCTTGCTTCTGCCTGTGTCAATACGGAGAGTTTTCACTGACTTTAACTTGGCCCTCCGGGACATGTCACTTGAAGTGTCCTTTTTTCCTGACTTGACTGATCTTCCAGCATCTGCCACTGTGGCAGGCATTGGCTGTGTAATTGAAGAGTCAACAGAATCTATAACAGGGTTCTCGTCAATCAAAATTTTCTCAATCCTTCGTTCTCTGCTGTCATCAAATTCTGGAACTGAAGATTCTTCCAGAGCAAAGAATTTGGCAAGCTCAGGCATAGGTGGTGCTGAGGGAACCACTTTAGCTTGAAAATCAATTTGTTCTGAAACAACTTGGCTTGTCTCCTGTAATTATATCAGACAGTTAGCCCTCCAGAAAATGGACACACAACTCTAAAACGAAGGAAAAATCAAGCAGTAGAATCCAAGTCAACAGTTGGTGATTAGCATACAACTGTCAATAATGGAGATCTTGAATCGGCACGATTTAACTTCAACATGCAAAACACATAGCCTATATCATGCATCCAGTGTAAAGCATGTGGCATGTAACATTCAGACCAATAGCCAGACTAATTGCTCAGCATGAGATGAGAGTTATATTTATAGTCAATGCATCCACTGTAACATTCATCCGCAAATTAAGCAATCAGGAAATATGAAATCACTTTGGAGCAGTTTAGCTAACGTACAATATAACCAGCAGTATCCAATATAACACATAGATTTTTACACTAATCTGGACAAGGAATTACATGAGATTAAGTAATTTTCTCAATTCCCAATGCATTCAAGCCATTATGAAGTGCCAGAAAATTTTTCGAAACCTACAGCAATGCAGAAAATTTCTCTCAACGGTAAAAAGCGTCATTAAAACTTAGCATTAGCAGGATTTCAGAAATACAGTGCATGGCAAAAGCAGACAAAAGTCATTGTTTGTAAGAAACTTGACATATCCAATGCAAGGGAGACTATTGTAAGCAACTACTGGACAGAGTGCTAATTCAAAACCGCTGAGTACTGGATTATTTAGCTATCAGCTAAGAATTAACTAGCGGAGCAAAGAGAGAATCCAGTAGCACAGATTAGACCTCAAAATAGTTTGTAACACATTTCATATAACTGTAAGAAGAGTATCAATAAAGTGGACGAGCTAATCGTCAGTTGTCATGACAGAATTTAACACGCTTTATATGATTTTGGCAATCAGCAGCAGCCAAGGACATTGCTATTGCCTATTGCTTAGCATTCCAAAATACAATCAACCAAAGCACACACATTCAGAATTCTACCAATCCATGAACGTGATGAAACACACTGATAATTCCAATATCCAATTACGTGAGTTTGCTGGGATCAGACCTGATGAGTCTCAGTGTCTACTGACTCCTTTTGGTCAGGCTCCAACCGCTTGCTTGCCTCCTGAGCAATTCATCGAACGCTTAAAATGCAACAACCATACCAAAAATAATTACAGCTATTGTATTGATCAAAATAGAGAATCTGCTACCTGACAAGTACGAGGCTCCTCCTTATCCTCCTCAAGTAGCGGTGGTAGCACATCCTCCATGTCATATGCTTCCTGGAGCGACAGCCAGTGAAGCCGGTACTCCCTCTTTGAGCCCCCAAGCCGCAGTATATCACCGGCCGTCAGCTCCACCGGTGTGTTCGGTGGGATCCTTCGTCCCGAAACCCAAGTCCCATGCACTGGATAAATTCACAGGACAAAATTGGGTCAGTGCCATGTTAGCTTTTGCATCATTTTGATCAAATTGCAATATTCGCAATCATCGTAGGAGCCTGTCGATTGCTAATCGAAATGAACTAACGCGTCCACCAAAAATCCCCAAATGCCTCAATCGAAACCAAGCGCATGCGCACGCACAAAGGATCGCGTAAATCCATCCACGCGCAGAGGTCGCACGCGCACAGGGAGAGGGGGAGACGGAGCGGGGAGGCGCGTGGGGATCGGAATCTCACCGGACGAGAGGTCGGTGACGGTGATCCGCCGCTGGCGGCGGCGGGAGCGGACCTCGAGGTGGAATCTGCTTACGCTGGGGTGGTCGACGAGGACGTGGCAGTCCGGGTGCCGCCCGAACATCACCGGTGGATCCTCCTCCTCCACCATCTCCTCCCCACCCCGTCCCCTCCGCGCCTCCTCCGGCAGCGGCGTCGGAGGCGCGTTGAGGAAGATGTTCTTCAGCACGGCTCCCCCCTTGGACACCGCGAACGCCGCGATCGGGGCCTCCCCCTCCGCCGACGCCATGCCGCACGCAGGCTTTGCCCTCCGGTTGCGCCTCCGCGATCGAGGACGACGACGAGGTGGCGGCGCGGGCGCCTCGCTGTGTTTGAAACGTGGGGGAGTGGGGGGATTCGAAATCTGTGGTGGACTAGTAGTAGTAGAGAGAGAGAGAGAGAGAGAGGAGGATCTCAGGATCCGAGGAGACGTTGGAGTGGAGGCGCTGGGTGGGTTTGGATTCGGAAGCTTCGGAAATGCAACGGCTTGAATTTTATTCTTAGAAAAACAAGAGCAGCGTGCGCTGCTGTGCTACTGGGCGGGCCTGTAAAATGTTTGGCCCAATCATCATCGGCCTATTTTGAGGGTTCCTGTTACTCTTTTTATCGGTACATCACAATGCTTGGGTAAATTTCACATAATAATTTGTTTTTAGGGTATTTTAAAACTCTATGTTTAAGATGCAACAACACAAAAATATATTTTCACGTTGAATTTAACACAAAATTACATATTTAAGCTCACTTAGACCAGAAATTTACTGCAAAATAGAGGTTCCCACTAGACCAGAAATCTCAGATTTATTATCCGCAAGTCAAGCATCAAACAGGTTTTGGGCAGCCACCTGGAGGGTCCACATCATCATTCTTGTGGAACTTCAACACTGCACCCAGTATTGGGCTCAACATTGTCCTCTTCCTCTTCTTATTCTGCTTGTCTTTCTGCATCACCTGCAATGATCAATCGATCACAATTAAATTGTTCATCTTTAAAACAGTAATGGCAATAATCGATGATATAGAAGGCTAACCTTCTTAATTGCTGCTTTCTTTTGACTACCAAATGTTGTTTTGTGTTGTGTCGCATACTCCTCGCGCTCTTCTCCATCCATCGATTCCATTTTAGCCACCTACAGATAACAACATTAAAAAGTACTTATCATTTGAACTAAATCTATATATGATTAAGCAGGAGGCTAGCTAATCAACAAACTTTTCCTGTGTCAAACAATACTGGACTTATAAACGAAGTCATTGCAGCTTGTTCCTCATAGGTGCTAACAATGATCTTACTACATAAAAAAATTGAAAGAATACAACAAGTTCTTCAAGGATGCCATTTACCCATTCATTGAACTCCTCTCTCTGACTTCTTATCACTTTGTCATCATCGTGTAAAACCGTATGATGGTTTTTATGTTGTCATGAAAAAATGGTAAATAAAATATAATCATATGTTAATCTTTCCTAGAAAATTTAATTTAAAAAGTTGGCAATTGTCGGTGTAAGTATGTGTGACTAATGTGGATTATGTTATGTTATTTGTGCTCAGAAACGGTTGTACATTAGTCAATGACGAGAACCGGATCTATACTTAGAGAAACATAGGTCTAATACTGTTGAGATGCCATATAATAAAGTGGGGTTGAAGTCAAAATACTTAAAGGTCAAATTTAGTTAATAGTGAATCGAGACTAAACTCAGGAAGCAGTTGATGTCTCGAGTGATTAAGGATGTTAGGGGATAAGACTAAATACAAGGTGACTTAAGATAGACGGACATGGAAGATTTTCAAAACGGGCTTCACAAGAATATGTGCAAGCTCAAAAAATTATAGAGAAAATAGAAGAGGTGGCCCAAGATAAGAGAAGAGAGGGAGAGAAAAGGTGATCTAAGGCAAGGAGGCCCAGCCAACCTCTTCTCCCTTCACATATCGACTTAGGCAGGGTGGCCTAGGCCGAGCAATGACGATGGCCTAGTGAGCAACATCAGTAGTCCAGGCACGTGGTAATGGGTGTGGTCTAGCCAAGGGAGCGACATCGAGCATGACGTAGAGATAGCCTAGGAGAGCATGCTGTGACCTAGGCATGGGTGTGTGGAGAGGTGTGACCCATGTTGGCGTGCACACATGCACACTTTGCACCGACGCACGGTATCTTCGGGATGTGTGTGGCACCCGATTGGGGTGGGTGACTATTCGTCTAGGGACAACAGATATTCTATGGCCTACTAGTTGTGTGGTTATTTATGTGGGAGACTACGTGACTCGATCTAGGGCCTCGGTTTGAGATCCGAGGGGATGAGATGAGCTTGAGTGATGCATATATTTTAAGGGCACTTAGAGAATTTTTCAAAGGGGTTTTCGAGCCATTTAAGGCTAAAAAGGGGATGGATGCAAGGGTTATGAGTGCATATTGGTAGGATCTTTTTAACATATTTAAAAGATAGTTTTAGAGAGAGAATTGAAAATATTTTGAGAGTGAGATGAGAGGAAATTCTTAAGAGAATTTTATAAGCTTTGTAAACATATTTCAATCAATAAAATAATGTTTAGTTTGAAATTAATTTTGCCATTTCAATTTAAATTTCATAATTTAAATTTTGGCTATTACTCCCCTCCTTTTACATACTTATGGTATGAGTTTTTCTTTTCTTCTTCATCAGCTCTTTTGGTTCTTGATTTATCTTATAATAAAAATAGAGCCAATCTCTATATTGTATTAGAGTAAAACTCCAAGAAGTTGAATTCTCTAAAAGATGAATGCCTTTTATACTATATATTATTTGATATTTGAAACTTGTAATAGGCAACTTGTTCGCGCCGAGATCCCTCGCGCGCCCCGGCGCGAACACGCCGATACCTGGGAGGTCTGCTTAGCTCTAGTGCAGGCCGATCGGCTTCTCTCCGTGGCTCGAGGTACGCGCGCCAGGGGCCGTGGGGTTCGATCGGCTCCGGCGCGACGGTACGGGTGCGGGCGTGCCAGTCAATTTGACCCTGCAATTGACAAGGAGGTGAGACGAGCATGTCTGTCGGACAGTGGGCCGATACAGGCGCTCGCTATCAGCTGGCTACCGATAGGATCGGGATAGCCATCGGCCGCGCCTGGAATGCCCTTCACTATCGGCTATTTGCCAATAGGAATCGAGAAGCTCTTCGATCAGCTGAGGAGTCGATGTGGATAGGTGTCGACGAGCGATCAGTCGTAGAGCCGATAGAGGAACCGGGGTGTACTCAGAGGATAGGAAAGCGCACAGGATCCCTCCGGATAGCCGTCAAAAGCCGTAATAGTTGTTCATCAGCTGGAAAAACCGATGAAGGCACATACAGACTAGCAAGGAATAGTATCAAAAGGCACGGGTTGTAATGCTGGTACCGCTCCGGATATGACAGTATGAAACCCATTGCCCACCGTGACAGTGCCATTAACACCGAACCTCGAAGATCAGACCTAACCGAAACAGTACGAGGCCGAGGCCAACAGCGATGATACGGAGGACGCCGAATCGGCTGTGCTGAAGCAAAGATAGGAACAAACCCATCGACTAGATGAGCCGATAAGGGGACGTCTCTCTAAAGGCGGGTGCGTATCAGCTAGGAGACCGATGTGCTTAGCGTTATGCGTCAAGGGACACCTCTAAAGGCTGATGCGTATCAACCGAGAGGACGATGCGCTGGGCGTGAAGCTCAGAGCATGGATAATTCATTGACTAGCACTCCGATGATACGCCATGTATAAAACTATAAGCCTGAAGCTCGATCTACTGTCGGCAACCTCATAGGTCGAACCTAACCGATACAGCACCAAATTGACGACAACAGAGAGAGCTTAACAGGCCGATAGACCCTACACGGATGTGATGCGATACGTCTGACCGGCCTAAGAGGTCGAACCTAACCGATGCAGCCTTAGACGGAGCAGAACATATCGAGATAGTGGCAGGACTTACCCTTTCACCGGAGATCAGACTTAACCGATGCAGCCCCGATTCCTTACGCGCAGGCGCAACCATCGTCAACGGGTTCGGCTGGTCCGGGCGGGCATCGGCGAACGGCGAAACGGCACCAGCTGGCGACGGCCATTGCTGTGCTTGAGCATGCAGCTCGTCTACTCACTGCCCATCGAGACTGCCTGGGACCTGCCGCCTCACTCGAGCGCTATTACCAACACCTGCACGGAGAGGAATCTATGACGCCGTAAGTTTCTTTCCCACAACGCTTCGATTTTTTGTCCTATAACCAATTTGTCCTGGCGACTACCAAATCAACAGCCCTTTCAGTGACCCAACCACCGTTCCAGTCGGCAGCCCGCATCGACTGTGAACCTTAAATTGGGTCGATGAACTTAGATCAGGAGACGGGATATCGAACCCGAATACTGTTGGCTCTCGTTCACCGGCGTCCGTCGCCGGAGATGAGGAAGACAACCCGGAATCGGCGGATCACGATCTCACAAACTCACGCGAACTTGGTGGAATTGAATGAACACGAACATAAGAGGTTTTTGGTGCCACAACAACTCGGCGTTTTCTGACTCTTTGATTGAAATATATACAAAGCATGCAGCGGTTATCAGCCACTCGCGACCCGGCGCCATGCACACCACTTCTCCTTACAGAACCGCGCCATCCCACGGTTGAACAAGTGGTGCTCATGGCTACAGCTAGGACTCAACGAAAAAGGAGACACCAACTACGTGATCACCATCCCGCACACACCCCTATCGGGTTTCTTAATCTGACGAAACTGAATGAAAAACGCTACTGAACCTGGACTGAATGTCTGAATGAACTAACAATCTCCCCGTGAATGAGGACCATTCAGCCCAGGTTGATGACGCCGATCTTTTCACGAAGTTCACAGACCTTGCTCGCCCCAGTGCCTTCGTCATCAGATCAGCAAGTTGGTCTTGAGTACTCACATGCTCCAGCAAGATGGCCTCCTTGTCGACGCACTCACGAATGAAATGGAATTTGGTATCGATGTGCTTACTTCGATCATGCAGCATCGGGTTCTTGCTGAGCGCAATTGCAGACATATTGTCCATCTTCAGTCGAGGCGCCTGAGGATCTTCACCATTGACATCCTTCAGCAGCCTCGTGAGCCACACCGCCTAGCACGCTGCTCCAGTGCCGGCAATGTACTCCACCTCATAGGAAGAAAGCGCCACCACTCGTTGCTTCTAGGACTGCCAAGACACTGCCTTCGTCCCGAGGAAGAAGATGATGCTCGTCGTACTCTTCCCATCATCTGTGTCTCCCCCCAAGTCGCTGTCACTATAGCCGATCAGGCTGTTGTCGCCACCAGACAGCTTGGGGTAGATTAGTCCGAACTCAATCGTCCTGGCGATGTAGCGGAGCAGATGCTTCACCGCCGCCATGTGCTCCTGCCTAGGCTTCTCCATGAAGCGACTCATGAACCCTACCGCGAACGAGATGTCCGGACGGGTGTGAACTAAGTACCTGAGACTCCCCACCAGGCTGCGGTACTCGATGGCGTCCACCAACACCGTCGTTCCATCCTTGGAGAGCTTCAGGCGTGCCTCCATTGGGATATGACAGGGATTGCACCCCGCCATATTTGCCTTCTACAGCAGCCTACGGGCGTACGCCGTCTGCCCGAGGGTGATCGCTACCTTGGACTGTCTCACCTCGATGCCTAAGTAGTAGGACAGCAATTCGAGATCGCTCATCTTGAACAGGCACTGCATTTCTGCCTCAAACGCGTCAACACCGCCTTCCTTCGCCCCGGTGATGATCAGATCATTGACGTAGATGCCAACAATCACCCATGACACGTCCTTGCCAGGAGTGTACATGCTGTGCTAGCTTGAGCACCACACAAACCCGAGGTCACGTAGGCTGGCATCCAACTTCTGGTTCCACGCCCGCGGCGCCTGACGAAGCCCATAGAGCGCCTTCTTTAGGCGCAGCACCTTTCTCTCGTGCCCAGCCATGGTGAAGCTAGGCGGCTGCTGCACATAAACCTCCTCGGCGAGATCCCCATTGAGAAAAGCTGACTTGACATCCATATGGTGAACAAGCCAACCTTCCTGTGCAGCAATGGCGAGAAGCATCCTCACCGACTCCATCCTCGCCACCGGTGCGAACACTTCGTCGAAGTTGATGCCTGACTTCTGGACATACCCTTTGGCCACCAAGCGCGCTTTGTGCTTCACAATTGCGCCCAGCTCATCGCGCTTGATCTTGAACACCCACTTGAGCCCGATGGCATGGTGCCCTTGCAGGAGATCGACGAGTGTCCAGGTGTCGTTCTGCTCGATTGAGGTCAGTTCCTCGAGCATGGCTTTCCTCCAATCTTCATCATCACGGGCTTCGTCGAACGTCGTCGGCTCTTCATCAACAGCAAGAAGCAGCTCCCCGCCAACAGCACGGTCCACCTCTCTTGGAACGGGCGCGTCGCCAAGCACGTTGTCCAATGCCCGAAACCTTAGCAGGGCGTTGTCGGCTTCGTCGTCTAGCACCAGCTCCCCAAGGGAGGGGACACGAAATCCACCCCTTCTGGTGTTCCCGGTGCAGGCAAGTCAGTCGGCGCAGCCTCCTACACCGGTGTTGTCGGAGAAGATGTGGGACCCATTGTGGATGTCGAGGGCCCCGGCGACACCGGTGGTGTGAGCGCAGGCGACTGTGGCGCGTGTCTACCTCCCAGGGCGGACAACGTCACGTACTCCACCGTGAATGGCTCCCTCGAAGCCGCGTTCGGCTCCGTAGCTTTAGCATCTTCCCATCTCCAGGGCATTCCTTCTTCAAACACGGCATCGCGCGATATACAAACACGCTCAGTGTTCGGATTATAGAATCTGTAGGCCTTAGTCCCCGGCTCGTAACTGATGAACGCCATGGGAGTGCTTCTGTTGTCTAGCTTGAGCTGGTGTCCGCCGGCTACCTTCACATGTGCAGTGCAGCCAAAGGTGCGAAAGAAATGCACGGCCGGCTTAGAACCATACCAGACCTCATAGGGCGTCTTCCCGTCCACGCTCCGTGTCAGCGATCGGTTCAAGATGAAGACGGCAGTGCAGACCGCCTCGCCCCAGAGCCAGCCCGGCACCTTCATGCCCTTCATCATGCTGCGGGCCATCCCTAGCACGGTTTGATTCCGTCTCTCCACCACGGCATTTTGCTGCGGAGTATACGACGCGGTGAAGTGATGTTGTATGCCATGATCGGCACAGTGTTCCTCGAACACCTGCACCGTGAACTCCCCACCACGGTCTGTGCACAGCGTGCCCAGCTCCTTGCCGGACTCCTTCTCCATCCTCGCCTGTAGCTGGACAATGGCCTCCATGGCTGAACTTTGCTCGCCAGTAGAACCAGCCACATATACTGACTCCTGTCATCCACGACGAGGAGGAATAGGCGCTTGCCGCCTGGTGTGGCCGGGGTTATCGGACCACACAGGTCCGCATGCACAAGCTCCAGTGAGCGGGTGGCACGGAACTTACTCGCCATCGGGAACGGTTGCTGACGCTGCTTCCCGGTGAGGCAACTCTTGCACACCTGCTCGACGTGATCAATCTGTGGAAGTCCGCGCACCATCTCCTTTCTCGCCAGCAGTTTCAAGCCATGGAAGCCGAGGTGCCCGTACCTCGCATGCCACTTCCAGGCCGTGTCATCCGCGTGCGCCGCCAAACACACCAGAGCACTGATGTTTACATTGAGGATGTAGAGGCGGTTCTCGAAGCGCGGTACCTTCACAAGAAGTCGACGTCACTGGTCCCAAATGCGCAGAACGCTGTCTTCGATCAGAGTCCTGTACTTGTCCTCGTCCAAATGCCCAATGCTTACAATGTTGGCCATGAGCTTGGGGATATAGTACACTCTCACCAGCCTCTGGTGTTCCCCGGTCTTACAGTTGAAGAGGACGGTGCCACGGCTGTGGATGTCGACCACGGATCCGTCTCCAAACCTGACGGTGCCGCGCATGCCTGTGACGAGCTTGGGGAAGGCTGACCGCACCATAGTCATGTGGTTTGTCGCTCCTGTGTCGAGGATCTAGCGCGTCTTCCCTTCGCCGCACTTCTCCCTAAGCTGGACGAAGAGCTTGTCCTTCCGGATGTGGACCTCCTAGCTCGCCTCGGACACCGCCGGTGTGGCGAGCGCCACCTGAGCCACGGCGATCTCCATGTCCGCCACCTTGTCGGTGAAGACCCAGCACGTTTGGGCGCCACCATCCCTGATTTGGACGCCTACCATGTCCTCCATGGTGCTATGCGCCATCGGTGGGGTCACCGGATCAACAGTGATCGTGGCGATCCCCACCATCAGCGCGGCCTCCAACTTCGCTTTGGCCATGTGCGCCTGCTCATCCCTCTTCTTCTTGCGACATTCATGCACCCAATGGCCCGTCTTGCCGCAGTACGCACATTCGTCGTTGGCGAGCTTCTTCTTCTTGCCGTCGCCACCGGCAGATTGCTTGGAGCCTCCCGCGCTCCCCTGAATCTGGGACGAGCCGCCTCCGCGGCCTCGCCGCTGATTAGACGATGGAGGCCACCGGCTCCCCTGGGCATCCTCGCCGGAGAGCTACAGCCTCGACATCACCTTGGCCACCAGCTCGTCCTCGGTGAGGTTAAGGCTCGCCATGGCACCGCCTCCACCGTCGTTGAGACCGTACTGCTCCTCAGCCGCCTTGAGCCTCCCAATTAGCTCCTCTAACGTCATGTCATTGATGTCGAGCTCGATCGCCATCACGATCTACGCGTACCGCGGTAGAGTCACCTGTAGAAACTTGCGAATTATGTCAGGTTCCGAGTACGCCACGTCGAGGACCTCCAGCTGATTCGCCAGGTCGCTGATGCGGATGTCGAACTCATCCACCGTCTCTCCGTCCTTGAACTTTAGTTCTTGGAATTGGTGGTGGAGTGTGTTCGCCTTCGCTTCGCGCACTCGATCAACGCCGAGATGCATCTTCTTCAGCGCGTCCCACGCCACTCTTGCCGAAGGCTTGCTAGTGATGCTCCCTTGCAGCTCCGGCGGGACGCCCTGTGCGATCGCCTCCAGGGCGTTCCGATCGTCGATGAAGTTGTCGGTGCTGACGTTCACCGCGGTCCATAGGCTCCTCGCCTGCAGCTTGAGCTTTATCAGCGCCGCCCACCCGTAGTAGTTGGCCTTCCCCAACATCGGGTATGACCCACTGCCGTCCCCTTCGGGAACGACCCGGTGAATCACCAGATCGCGGTCACCCACGTACCATTCGCCACTGCCGCCACCGCGCCTGTTGATCGGTGAGGAGGATCGTCGT
This sequence comes from Oryza coarctata, assembly GCA_030770085.1. Taxonomy (NCBI): domain Eukaryota; kingdom Viridiplantae; phylum Streptophyta; class Magnoliopsida; order Poales; family Poaceae; genus Oryza; species Oryza coarctata. Next base: position 2,451,112 of record CM061483.1, read on the forward strand.
TGTCGCTCCGTCGCCGTGATCGCTCGATTTTGTGTCCACCGACAGAACCTTGCTCTGATATCAGTTGTTGGCTCTTGTTCACCGGCGTCCGTCGCTGGAGATGAGAAAGACAACCCAGAATCGACGGATCACGATCTCACAAACTCACGCGAACTCTGTGGAATTGATTGAACATGAACACAAGAGGTTTTTGGTGCCGCAACAACTCAGCGTTTTCTGACCCTTTGATTGAAATATATACAAAGCATGCGGCGGCTATTAGCCACTCGCGACCCGGCGCCATGCACGTCACTTCTCCGTACAGAACCGCGTCATCCCACGGTTGAATAAGTGGTGCTCATAGCTACAGCTAAGACTCAAAGAAAAAGTACGTGATCATCATTCTGCGAACTATACGCGAGTCAGGTGGTAAAGACACACTCCTATCAGGTTTCTTATTTTGATAAAACTGACGAAACTGAATGAAAAACGCTACTGAACCTGGACTGAATGTGAACTAACAAATACTATGACCTTGGTTGTATCATCAGCATCGATTGCAAACCTCCTACACGGGATATCAAACCGAAATTCTGTGGTCTCGTTGTGTCGTTTTGATGTAATTATTCGAGTTTAATACTATGAAGAGAAATGATGTAGTGATAGATGTGGGCCGACGCTGCATGGTTGTTTTTTAGTTAGCTCACCTATGATTACTTAGTTGAAATGTGATTAGATCAGTACAGATATTCTGTTTTGATAAGTTTAATGCCTTAAACCTTAGAGCAACATTCATAATGTGTACTGTGAGTCTATAATGACTTTCTGAGTTGCCACATGCTCTTTTGGACTGTAGCTATGATTGATTATGTTGATAATATATGGTTTCTTGCAGTCAATTAATAGGTAACAATGCAACGAGTTTTATTTCTGAAATATTTGTAATTCGATACTTCATCTGCTGAAATATTTGTAATTCGATACTTCATCTGATGGTTCGCACATTTGCATTCCCTATGTCAGATTTTAATGTGCAACTGCCAAATTACAAGCGGAGTAAAAATATTCAGATGTTTATTTCAAGCTGTCCATTTATAGTTTTTAAATTCCTAACTTCATGTAATATTACTTTTACAAACTTTAGAAATTATTTTTTTCATTACTTGATGAAGAATAGAAAAGAAATTGATGAGTTGTTGTGAGCTATTGCACAACATTGATATTGTGAAATTTTAAGATAAGATAATAATGTAAAAATAAATATGAGAAGAATGAAATTCACACGAAAAGAGATAATAAAAATGCAATTGAAAAATTAAGATACAACTAAAGATACTTAAATAAAATTATTTGAAAAATAGCTGTTGACATATTACTCTACTATTTTGCCTAGTACTGAAAGTATTTATTTTATTATTATTGTTATTTTTTTTAAACTCTAATCTTTCTCTCTTCTACTCGTTAATCTACGTTCTTAACCTCTCATTTATTTTCACACAACAATATCATCACAAACTCTTAATCCCACTAAATCTCTTATATTTTAAATCTAATTTAATTTATAAAATTAAATTGCTCTCTTTGTCTCTGTCGAAATCCGTAACCTCACCCGAAACGGAACTCCACCCGCGCAGCCACCCGCCTCGTTCCCGCTCTAGCTTTCCTGCACGCGTGGGCCGTCATGCCCCCGACCTGCCACTGCCTGGGCTCTAACTTCTGCTACATTGCCTCGCTACACATGGGCCAGAAAGCCGCATGCACTAGCCTGTCGGACACAGGACTACTGTTGGACCAGACCAAGCAACCACGTGGATTAGGGCTGAGCCTTGCTCAGTTGGTACGCGTTGCCGAAAAAGTCAATATTACCTTCCTCCGATATAATCCAAGGCTGATTTTCAGCGCTTAATTGCGAAGTCAGATATGATGTCACCCTCAACTATCGACATCCATTTAATTCACCTTTCCAACTGGTTTGATAGTGATTTTATCCTATCTGACATGTTAATCAACAAAAAAATAAAAAAAAAGGGCTAATATACACTTAGGTGTTGTTATAGCCAACAACAAAAATAAAAAATTATAGAAGCACCTACATGTAAATGAAAACATTTATCTTCATCTCACATCTCTCCTCTCTCTTTGTTGATAAGGATCGAGACTGCCGCTATAACTTTTTTGTCAACGAGGGCACATGGACCTCACCGACTCACTGAGATAGACCAAGGAAGCGAGCTTGATGTCGTTATCCTCGCAACCATGAGATGAAGACCCATAGAGCCTAGCAAAGATAGGTATAGTAGGCGGACACTGATGTTGGCGACCTATATCCGATTACAAAGGAGTCTTGGGTGATGGATATAGAGGTGAGTGACGGCAGGCCTCGAGGGTAGGCAGCTCCCTTCGGATGATAGGGATGGAGGAGGAAGGGTGTTAGTAAGTGGCACCTCTTCCACCTCTCGACCAACGTAGTAGCACCTAGTGTTATGGCCCACCTAATATTGAAGCCATATGTGTCGCTAACACACCTTTCTCCTTGCCATTAGCTCCCTCATCACCAACGATACTTCTCTCGTGTCACCACCTCGTCGTGTGAATGTGCGGCTATTGTCAGCAGTACTGATGCACCTGGTGTTCAAATGTGATGCAACATCACTTTAAAATTCTTAGTACAAATTATAAATAGCAATCATATAATACATAACATGCACCAAATATAAGTCTTCAAATGTGATGCAACATCAATTTAAAATTCTCAGTATAAATTATGAATAGCACTCATGTAATACAGGACATGCTCTAAATATTGTGACATGCAAATTTTTAAGTGCAGCTGCACACATACAGATTTGTAGCATAACTTGAAAGTGTGATTGATTGATATTCTAAGAGAGGTATAGGGTATATATAGGAACCGTGATGGCATATCGACTGGTCCACAGATAAGATTACATGCGTAGTTACAGCCATATGCATAGATCTAATACCAAAGATAGAATGCCAATATATGGAACATCCTATGGAATATGATAACAAAATATATACTAACACTTCTTCACAGTCTGAACGGGAGCAGAGTAAACATTCAGGCTAGACCGAAATTTCTGGAATATAGAGGTGGAAAGGCCTTTAGTGAATATATTGGCATACTGTGATGTCGTGGGAATATGGAGTAACTGGACTTGACCAAGAGCAACATGATTCCAAACAAAATTGAGATCTATCTCAACATGTTTTATCTGTTGATGTTGAACTGGATTGGTGGAGAGATACATAGTGCTTATGTTGTCATAGTAAACCAGGGTGGCATGTTGGAAGGGGTGACGAAGTTCCTCAAGCAGTTGGCGAAGCCAGGATGCTTTTGCGACACCATTTGCCACAGCTCGATACTTAGCCTCTGCACTAGATCTGGAGACTATGTGCTGACGTTTGAAGGACCAGGAGATTAGATTCACCGAGGAACACAACATATTTGGAGGTCGAACGATGAGTATTAAGGCATTCGACCTAGTCAACATAAGAGTAGAAAACCAGCTCAGTTAGCAAAGAAGGCTGAAGCATCAAGACAAGTGAAGTGTCCCCTGTAAGTAACGTAGAATACATTTAAGAGTAGCAAGATGTGGCTCCTGAGGATAATGCATATGAAGACAGATCTGCTAAACTGCATAGGCAATGTCTGGGCGAGTGAATGTCAGATATTGTAGGGCACCAGCTAGACTGTGATATTGCATAGGATCAGCAATTGGAGGATCATCGGCAAACAATTTGGAGTGTACATCAATAGGAGTGCTACAAGGTTTGCAGGTGCTTATCCTGGCGCGCTCCAAAATATTGAGAGTGTACTGCTGCTAAGAGAGGAAAATGCCACCATCATAGTGGGAAAATGAGATGCCTAGAAAGTGATGAAGCTAGCCCATGTCAGTCATAGCAATTTCATGTTGGAGAGTTGCAATGATGTGTTGAAGGAAACTAACAGATGAGACGGTTAGAACAATATCATCAACATAAAGCAATAGGTATGGAATATCAGATCCTCAGTGATAGGTGAATAGTGAAGTATCGGACTTAGCTTCAACAAAACCAAGGGACAGGAGATGTGATGCAAACCGAGTGTACCAAGCTCGAGGGGCCTACTTCAGACCATAGAGAGATTTATTCAGCCGATAAACATAATCTGGACGTAATGAATCAACAAACTTTGACGGTTGGACACAGTAGACTGTCTCTGTGAGAGTACCATGAAGAAAAACATTTTTGACATCCAGTTGATGAATGAGCCAATTGTGAGACAAAACCAAGGATAACACCACACGAACTGTACCTGGTTTGACCACATGACTGAAAGCTTCATCATAATCAATACCTGGGCACTGTGTGAACCTACGCAGGACCCAGCGAGCCTTGTAATGATTAAGTGAACCATCAGCTAGCAATTTATGGCGAAAAATCTATTTAGCCGTGACCAAATTAATACTGGGAGGCCTAGGCACCAGACTCCAAGTGTCGTTGGCGATAAGAGCATCAAACTCTATTTGCATGGCATTGTGCCAATTGGGATCTAACAGAGCATCACGAACGGAATGAGGTAATGGTGACATAGGCACAACATGGAGGTTGAGACGATCCATGGGCTGAGCAAAACCGGCCTTTCCACGGGTGCACATAGGATGCGCATTTTCAACTGCTGGGATTGTAGTAGGCCTGGTGGAGGTGGTATGGCTGGTGCCACTGGCAACAACCTAAGCACGATGCATAGGGGCGTTGGAAATGGCCACTTGTGAAGACATCGGTGAGGGTGAGATGGTGGCTCCACTAGTAACAACCTATGTGGGGTGCATAGGGACAGCAGGGCCAGTCAGAGATGGCATCGAGACATAGGTGGCACTAGGCGACGTAGAAATGTCAGAGAAGGACCCTAGCATCGATAATCTTGTAGGCATAATACAAACTCCTAGGAGCTAAGCGATGTCATCCTCCTCAACCATGAAATTTAGGGCAGAATGTGCCATGGGTGTGGTTGACATTTTAGAAAATAGGAAGAAGGATTCATCGAATACGACATGACGTGAGATGATGATTCAATTGGATTAAAGCTCAAGACAGCAATAGCCCTTGTGGTCAGATAAGTAACTAAGAAACACACAAAGAGGATCGTGGGGAGAGTTTGTTGGGTGTAGTGGAGGATAAATTAGGGTAACATGCATAGCCAAAAACATGAAGATAGTTGTATGCAGACTAGGTGGAATAGAGGTGTGTAAGGTGTTAAGTGGTGAAGGGTTTTAGTCAGGAGTCAATTTAAAAGATAAGTGACTGTATGAAGAGTTTCAACCCAATATATTGGAGGAAGACTCGCTTGAAACAAGAGGGAACACAGAATGTTATTAATGGTTCAAAGGGAACGTTATGCTCTCCCGTTTTGCTATGAGGTATGAGGACATGACATGCGAAGATCAACACCATGGGTGAGGAAGTATGTGCGGGTCAAAGAATTGTTAAATTCATGACCATTGTTGCACTGAATACTCTTAACAGTGGTGTTGAACTGTGTACGGATGTATGTGAAGAAATGAGAAAGTGCTAAAAATGTCTCGGACTTGAGGCAAAAGGGGAAGGTCCAAATTTAGTGTGAGCAGTCATCAAGTATAACACAATAATACTTATATCCTGATACACTGACAATAGGAGATATCGAGAGATCACAGTGTATTAAATCAAAATTATGGACTGCTCGAGAACTAGATGAACCAAAAGAGAGATGGATGTGGTGACCAAGTTGACATGCATGGCATATGTGGTCTAGATCATTCTTATTACAAGTAATATCACTAGATTTAACAAGCTGAGAGAGAGCTTCACACCCAAGGTGTTTGAGACGACGATGCCAGAGTGAAGTAGGAACTGCGATGAAAGCTATGACATAGGTGGAGAGAGGGTAGAAATGATAAAGGTCACTGGAGCTATTGCACCTGACGATCATGTTTCTAGTGTGTAAGTCCTTCAAAGAAAGACCAAAGAGATCAAACTCAATGGAGCAGTTGTTATTGGTGGTGAAATGACAAATAGAAATTAAATTCTTAATAATGTTAGGTGAGACTAAGACATTATTAAGAACTAGGAGTGCGGAAAGGAAAAAGAGTGTGATCTAGTGATAGTGACAAGAATAGACGCCCCATTATTGACAATAATAGAGGAAGGGGTGTATAAGGAAGGTGAGGAGATGGTGGAAAGATTACCAGCGTCGGATGTCATGTGAGAACCGGTGCCTGAGTCAACATACCATTCAGAGGAGGGCGACTATGGATTAAGGGTCATCGTGTTGAATGAGTGTGCCAGAGAACTCATATCCTAGGAACCACCATGGAGTGGATTCCATGGTGTTGGCGTTGGCATCGGTGGGTTCCATGGTGTTAGTACAGAGTGAGTAATCCGGGGCATCGATAGGAGAGTCTGGATGGTCGGCGATGGTGTCTGGATGGTCGGCGAAGGCAGCACCAATGATTGGGAGAAAAATCTCCCGTAGTATGTGTTAACGACAAAATCTGGACGATTCGATGGTGCTAAAGCCGATCAGCTAAGAGATCTGATGGAGAGTTTAATGCAGTCATCGGCCGATGGAGATGTTGAGACAAAGCCAATCGGAACTGTAGAAAAGCCGATCAGATTGGTAGGAGATTGGATCGGCTTGAAGATAGGGGATTGTCCAATCGGGATCAGGTCCGAGAAGCCCAAGGAAAGGAAAGAAAAGGATCGGCTTGAGTAAAAGAAGGTCCGATAGCTACAGTGGAGAAGCCGATTAGGTCGCAACAAAGGAAGACTCGGTTATAAATTGAAAGATTATTCAGATGAAACCGGGTTTGTGGAAGAGCCGTGGACTCCACGGCAGGATGCTTGTTTTTGTAAATTGTAACCTTACTTAATTACGGAGGTTTAGCTGGTTAGTTAACTTCTTTAGGAATATTTTCCTTTGTTCTTACTGGGAAATAATGTCCGATGGTCGTAGACGCGTCGGACTCTGTCTGTAAATCCAGGGTATAAATATAAACCCCCTGGAAACATGTAAGATATCTCTCGATCATATATAAATTCGGTGCATCCCCACCCTAGTTCATCTAGGTGTTTATCGGCGGGTTCTGGCTGTCGACGTGGGGTTGCATCGGTTGAGTCCAATCTCCGGCGAAAGGGTAAGTCCTGTACTATCCTAGTATGTTTTGTACTGTCTAAGGCTACATCGTTTAGGTTCAAACTCTTAGTCAGATCAGGTGTACTGCATCACGTCCATGTAGGACCTATCGGCCTATTAAGCTTCCTCTGCCGTCGTCAACCTCGTCCTGCATCGGTTAGGTCCGACCTACAGGGCTACCGACGGTAGATCAAGCTTCAGGCCTATAGTCTTCTGCATGGCGTCTCATTGGAGTGAGTAGCCGATGAGTTATACATGCTCTAAGCTTCACGCCCAGCGCATCGGCCCCTCGGTCGATACACATCAGCCTTTAGAGGCGTCCCTTGACGCGTAACGCCAAATGTATCGGTCCCCCAGCCAATACGCACCCGCCTTTAGAGAGGCGTCCCCTCATCGGCTCAGCTAGCCGATGGGCTCGTTCCTATCCTTACTACGGAATAGCCGATCCGACGTCCTTCGTATTATCGCCGCTAGCCCTAGCCTCATACTGTCTTAGTTAGGTCCGATCTTCGAGGTTCGGTGTTAATGGCGCTGTCACGGCGAGCGACGGGTCTCATGCTGTCATATCCGGAGCAGCATGGGTTTTGCAGCTCGTTCCTTCTTATACCATTCCTTGCCTAGTCCGCATGCGCCTTCATCGGTTTTTCCAGCCGATGAATCATTGTTCGGCTGTCCGGAGGGATCCCATGCGCCTCGATATCCTTTGAGCACACCCTAGTTCCTCCATCGGTTCTGCGGCCGATCCCTCATCGACACCTGTCCACATCGGTTCTGCGGCCGATAGCGCGTGACTGTATTGGACTCGCTCCTCTTACTTCCTTGTCAATTGTAGGGTCAAATTGACTGGCACGCTCACAAACCTCGAGGCTTAAGGACCTGCACTGGAGATAAGCAGACCTCCCAGGCCTTGGCGTGACCGAGTCGCCGTCTCTTCCCAGTCGCGGGATTTTTGGCTGTGAGCACGCCTTTTGGCACGCCCGGTGGGACAAGAAGACCTTTTTTCATCAGTTGAAAGTCCTTCATCAAAGGTGATCAAATGGCGGGTAAAGAAATCAACACAGACAACGTAATCCCAGTAACGATGAAGGATTTAACTGAGGAGTAGAGATAACAGGTGGAGCAGAACACAACTAATTTTCAGAAGCTTTGTCTGGAGTCCTTTAGTATGACTTGACAAAGGCCGATTCAAAAGTCCAAAATGCCAAAGCCAGTTTTAGAAGGAGAATCGAGTCGATCGTCACCCATTAGTCCTCAGAAGCCGCTACAAGAGATAGTTGACGAAGCTATTCACCATGCGCTTATTAACCAATCGGGTGTGGTGGTGAATACTTTGCATAACTTAATCAAGAAAACTGTGGATGGATCTATTGTTAAAGAACCTGATCAAGGGCCGGTGTATTTGCCGATGAGAACAGGACAACCACATGTTACTTACGGATCCAGAAGGAATATTTTGGCAAATATGTTTCCACCAGTACAAGAGCGGATTGGGGGTCAACATGAAGACGTGATGCCAGGGTATCATCGGACAGCCTATTACGGGGATATAAGCAAGAATATCCTGGTAATAATTATCAAGGAGATCATTATGGATCATGTTAGATACCAACTTCGATTCCACAGTATCACAAAGAGAATACAAAGGAAGAAGATTGGACTGCCAGAATTGCAGATGTTGTAAGGGAGCAATTCGACATTAAGCCTAAAGAATAAACTTTCATGTATCGGCACCCTTACCCAGAGTGGTTCGACAGAATTCCGCTGCTGCACCGATTCAAAATTCCAGATTTCTCCAGGTTCTCAGGGCAAGATAATGTATCTACGATGGAACATATTAGTCGATTCCTAGCTCAATGTGGGGAGGCATCGGCTGATAAAGCTCTGAGGGTCCGATTATTTCTATTGTCTTTATCTAAACCAGTCTTCTCTTGGTTTTCTTCGTTACCTCCAAATTCAATCAGGGGATGGGCTGATTTGGAGAAACAGTTCCATAAATATTTCTTTGCCGGAATTCAAGAGTTGAGGTTGTCAGACTTAACATCGGTTAGACAAAGGCACGATGAATCAGTCTCAAAATTCATCCAGCGTTTTCGAGACGTCAAAAGCCGATGCTACAGTCTCATTTTAAGTGACGGACAGCTAGCCGACTTGGCTTTCCAAGGATTGTTGGCTCCGATTCGGGAGCGTTTCTCTTCACAAGAGTTCAAAAGTTTGTCTCATCTACTCTAGAGAGTATCGGCTCACAAAAGCCGATTTGCAGGTGCCAAGAAAGAAAGGTTCCATCAGAAAGCCGATCAGCTACAGGTGTACGCATCGGACTCGGATAATGAGGGATCCGATGCGGAGGTGAGTCTAGCAGAATGGACCAGGAATAAGAAACCCGTATCATATCCATGGATTAAGAAAGCAAATAAAGAAGAAAGATATGATTTTGATATTAACAAAGCTGACAAGATATTTGATCTTCTCCTCCAAGAGAAGCAGATTCAGTTGCCATCGAACCATGTAATCCCATCTGCCGAACAACTCAGAAAGAAGAAGTATTGCAAATGGCACAATTCAATATCTCATCATACCAATGAGTGCAAGGTCTTCCGGCAACAGTTACAATCGGCTATCGAACAGGAGAGAATCAAGTTCGAGGACAAAAAGCCGATGAAGGTTGACGGGCATCCTTTCCCGGTGAATATGGTGATTATAGGAACCTCAGGAGATCGGTCTGATGAAAAAAGACGCTAGAAGAGGTCGAAGGTTACCTCATCGGACATAGTCAAAAAATATTTTAGACTACAAGACGAAGAAAGATGAGCCATAACACAACAGGAAATGTATAATCCACACTGGGGTTGTCCCTTTTTTCAGTACTGTTGGGATCAAAATATAAGGTTGCCGTCAATCGAGGACTGTCCTGAATGCAATAAACCAGGATCTCGGTACTATGACCAGAGCCGAACGTTGTATGATCAGCCTTCCATCACTAGGGCATCGGCACATAGCCGATTAGGGCTGATCAATGAAGAGCATGGTCAAAGGAAAGTTAAGGACCAGGAGTTAAACAAAGGATCATACCCCATGAAAGATCAGTGGTGTCCGTCCGGGATTTTTACGAAGAATCAGAAAAGGAGGGCACAAAGGCTGCGACATAGAGAGCAGCATAAAAGATAATGGCAAGACCATAAAGAAGCCGATCAGAGCCAAAAAATTAAAAAAGTATGGAAAGTAAAGCAAAAAGAGGATGAGGCTGGTACATTGGCTCAGGCTAACATGGTATTCTTCTTACCGATAGAATATAAAGCATGTGTATCCGATGAAGAAGGTCAGGAAGAAGATTTTGCCCAATTAATATTGGAACCGAGTCAGGCCATATTAGACAAGCCAAAAGAATCCAAGTGTCGGCACCTAAAGCCATTGTATATCAACGGATATGTCGATGGGAAGCCGATGACAAAGATGCTAGTTGACGGAGGCGCAGCCATCAATTTGATGCCGTATTATACATACCGTAAATTGGGTAAGATGGCTAGAGACTTAGTTAAAACAAATATGGTTTTAAAAGACTTTGGAGGCAATCCATCAGAAACTAAGGGAGTGCTGAATGTGGAGTTAACAGTTGGAAGCAAGACATTGTCTACCATATTTTTTGTCATTGATAGTAAGGGATCGTATAGTCTTCTCTTTGGCAGGGATTGGATTCACGCCAACTGTTGCATTCCTTCAATAATGCATCAAAGCCTCATACAGTGGCAAGGAGATAGAGTTGAAGTGATCGCGGCCGATCAGTCGACTAGTGTGGCAACAACTGATATGCCATTCTAGGAAGCTGATGGGTTCAACTACCTGTTCGGACATACATGGGTGGGAAATTTCCTGGAAGTGACTGATAAGGGAATAAAGCCGATTCAGCAAGTCGACTCGGATCCATTGTTTCCATGGGAACTATAGAGGACTCCGAAGGAAAGTTGGGACAAGGTTTTACGTCGGTTGATGAGTTAGAACAAATAGATATAGGGCCAGGAGACAAGCCAAGGCCAACGTACATTAGTAAAAATCTATGTGTTGAATTCCGAGAAAAGCTGATAAAATTATTAAAGGAATTTTGGGAATGCTTTGCTTAGGATTACCATGAGATGCCGGGATTAAGCCGATCGATTGTGGAACATCGGCTTCCTATCAGACCGGGATATCGGCCATTTAGGCAGCCACAGAGGAGATTCAAAGCAGAGTGGCATGATGAAATCAAGGCAGAGATCACAAAGTTATACGATGCAAATTTTATCAGACCATGCCGATATGCTGAATGGGTGTCCAATATTGTCCCAGTGAAGAAGAAAGCCGAAAAGTTAAGAATATGCATCGACTTCCGGGATTTGAACAAGGCAACCCCTAAAGACGAGTATTCAATGCCGATGGTAGATTTATTAATTGACGCTGCATCAGGTCACAAGATTATTAGCTTCATGGATGGAAATGTAGGCTACAATCAAATTTTTATGGCCGAAGAAGTTATCCATAAGACTGCATTTAGGTGTCCTGTGGCTATTGGTTTATACGAGTGGGTAGTCATGACTTTCGGATTGAAGAATGTCGGTGCTACCTATCAGAGAGCCATGAACTACATGTTCCATGATCTTATCGGATAGCTGGTGGAGATATATATTGATGACGTGGTGGTGAAATCGAAAGGTATTGAAGAACATATAGCCGATCTACGAAAAGTGCTTGAGAGGACGAAGAAATACGGACTCAAAATGAATCCTCATAAGTGTGATTTTGGCGTATCGGCTGGGCAATTTTTTAGGTTTCATGGTGCATGAGAGAGGAATTGAAGTCAGTCAACGAAGCATCAGGGCCATACAGACCATCGAGCCACCCAGCAACAAACTATAACTGTAGTCCTTGATCGGCAAACTCAATTTTATAAGGAGATTTATCTCAAACTTATTGGAAAGAATTGAGTCATTGACTCCTTTATTAAGGTTACGAGCTGATCAAGAGTTTGTGTGGGGTGATGAGTAGCAAAAAGCCTTTGATCATATCAAGGAATACATAAATTCTCCACCAGTGCTGATTCTGTCGCAAAAAGGAATACCGTTCAAATTATATTTATCAGCCGATGAGAAGTCAATTGGATCGGTGCTTGTACAAGAGTTTGAATCAAAAGAACGAGTAGTATTCTACTTGAGCCGACGACTTCTGGATGCTGAGACCAGGTATCCTGCTGTGGAAAAGTTATGCTTATGTTTGTATTTCTCATGTACAAAGTTAAGGCATTATTTACTATTGGCTGAGTGTACAGTGCTTTGCAAAGCCGATGTGATTAAATACATGCTATCGGCTCTAGTCTTGAGGGGGCGGGTTGGTAAATGGATATTCACTCTGAAGGAGTTTGATCTAAGGTATGAGTTGGCTAAGACAATCAAGGGACAAGCGGTAGCTGATTTTATTGTATAACATAGAGGAGTCCAAGAGAATTATGTGGAGCCGATCCCATGGACGTTATTCTTTGATGGATCGGCTTGTAAGCATGGATCTAGTATCGGCTTTGTGATCATTTTGCCTCGAGGGGCAAGTTTTGAGTTTGCCTTCACGATCAAGCCGTATAGTATAAATAATCAAGTAGAATATGAAGCGGTACTTAAGGGACTTCAGCTGCCGAGAGAAATTGGAGCCGATACGATAGAGGTCATTGGGGATACTTTGTTGGTAATCAAACAACTATCTGGGGAATATGAATGCAAGGATGAAATTTTAAAGTCGTACTATGAAAAATGTCAACAGTTGTTAAAGGGTTTCAAGATAGTGACTTTGGATCATATTCCTAGAAAGCAAAACGCGGATGCCAATGATCTTGCTCAGACTGCTTCAGGGTATCGGCTGAACAGTGGAGTGGAAATCGAGATAGCCGATATTGAGAGCCATATGGAAGCCGATGATTGGAGATTGGAAATTGTTCAGTATTTGCAAAATCCATCAAGATCGGTTTCCAAGAAGCTTCGGTATAAGACTATTATGTACATTCTACTTGATCAAGAATTGTATTATCGATCCGTCGATGGGGTACTCTTAAGATGTTTGAGTGCCGAAGAAGCTGCGTTGGTGATGAGCGAGGTGTATGGAGGCATTTGTGGAGCCCATCAATCGGCTCATAACATGAGATAGATGATGAGGAGGGCTAGATACTTTTGGCCGAGTATGTTGGAGGATTGTTTTAAATACTACAAGGGCTGTCAAGATTGTCAGAAGTTTGGGAATGTGCAGCGAGCTCTAGCGTTGGTTATGAATCCGATAGTCAAGCCATGGCTGTTTAGAGGTTGGGGAATCGACATTATCGGTCAGATTTATCCTTCATCCAGTAAACGACATAAGTTCATATTAGCGGCAATAGACTATTTTACAAAGTGGGTAGAAGCTATTCCTTTGAAGAAAGTTACATCTAAGGATGCGATTGAGTTCATCAAGGAACATATCATACATCGATTCAGAATTCCATAGACGATTACCACCGATCAAGGTTCCATCTTTATGTCAGAGGAGTTTCAAAGGTTTGCTGCCAGTATGGGGATTAAGTTGTTGAATTCGTCACCATATTATGCTCAAGCTAATGGACAGGCGGAAGCTTCTAACAAGAGTTTAATAAAGTTGATCAAGTGTAAGATCGATGAACAACCACGAAGGTGGCATGTCACTTTGAACGATGCGTTGTGGGCCTACCGGATGTGTGTCATGGATCTCCCTAGGTGCCACCATATCAGTTGATATATGGTCATAAAGCAGTTCTTCCGTGGGAAGTTAACATCGGCTTCAGGAGGGTGTCTTTACAGGATCAGTTGACAGCCGATGATTATTACACGTTGATGGCCGATGAGCTTGATGATTTGACTCAGAGTTGGTTAGAAGCGTTTGAGAGGATCAAGAAAAACAAGGCTAAGGTCGCTAGGCATTATAACAAAAAAAATAATGAACAAATCCTTTTCTGAAGGGGATTTTGTTTGGAAGTTAATTTTACCGATTGGATCTAGGGATAATAAGTTTGGAAAATAGTCACCTAATTAAGAAGGACCCTATCGGATCAATCGGTGTGTGCCTGGCAATGCTTACATGTTGGAAAGTCTTAAAGGAGAGAAGTTTACCAAAGCGTTTAATGGAAAATATTTGAAAAAATATTATCCTAGCGTGTGGGTAGGTGCCTAAATCAGCAGAGCATAGCCGATTCAAGACAGATAAGGTTTTAAGGGTAGTATCAGCTGACGATACCATTCATATGATCAGTTGAGGCATAGCCGATTGACAATGTACAGAAGCCGATATAGTTTGTATCGGCTACATACAACCGATATCGTGGAGATATCGCCTTTAGAAAATATATATACACAACTTTTGTTGATCAAGCTGATTGAAGTTTATTGCAAAAGTTAATGTTCAAAATGACATCTGGATTTCTCTGAGGCTAAAGTTTTACAAGAATTTCTTAATGGCCTCAATCGCGCGTAGACGGATTTGATCTATATCGTTGATGGCGCGGATGTCATCCTCGTCTGATCCAGAGATAGTCTTTAGGTTCCTATGCCGGCGAATTGCGAGCCACACTTTGTCTGCTACCTTGGGCTCTTGGTTTTGGATCGATTTTGGTAGGCCGATGAGATGGGACTCGGTGGAGTTGATGTCTTCACGAACCTTGTTGAGTTCCACTATCAAATCGGCTTCTTGTTTCTTTAAGAGGCCAAGCTTGGTGTTGGCGTGTTGAAGGTCAGCTAACATTTCATTAAGTTTCTTCTTTTCATCAAGGGCAGTCAGCCGATCGTTGTAAGCCAGGTGGCTTTGCCCAGCGCGCTTGGCTATGCGTCGTCTTGATGCGGTCAGCCGAGTCCTTTGGAATTCTAAGTAGGCAGCAGGCGTGAGTGCGTCTGACAGTTTCGCAGGCAGGAGGTGTTGAATTTCTGCAAGTCTTCCTTGGATTGACCCGCAATCTTCCACCAGTGAGTCAATCGGAACCTCCAGCCAATGCATAATATCTAACAACTGCTCACGTGCATCGGCTGGCAAAAATGGTTCGATCGCTGTGCTGGTGGCTGAGTCTTCCTCTGCTTCTAGGTATTTGTCGATGTCAAAGGAGAATAGATCGGCTAATGACTGCATAACAATATTAGCAAATATGGAGACCATGGGGCAAAAGAAATGACAAGTATAATGAACGTACCTGAGAGATAGTGGGAGCAGTTCTTATGCAGGTGTCAGCTTGATGTGGGACAGTGTGAGTAGGTACCAAAATGTCTGAGGATACCATCGGCTCAGCCCTAGTAATAGGGTCCGGCGTTTGGACCTTAGGAGCCGATGGTTCAAGCTGCAAAGCGAAGGTGTCAGGATAAAAACAAAGGCAACGAAGAATTGATGCTGACACATACCAACGGAGATGCGGAAGAAATCGGAATTGTCACAGGAGAAGGGCTTCGCGAGGCCGATGCAATGATGACAACATCGCCGTCAGGTTTCTATTTCTTAGAAACCGTCCGAGTAGCCGGTTTCTTACGCTTCAACCCTGATACTTGAGACACTCGGAGGAGAGCTGATGGAGGTGGACCGCTTTGCCCAAGGAGGGATTTGGCCGATAGAGGTTGATAGATAATCGGCCGACCACTTGCGCTGGTTGAAGGTGCATCTTTATCGCCAGCCTATGGAATCACGGGAATCAAAGACACAGTTGAAATTCAATGCGATGAAGAAATGATAGTGAAAGGAGAAGGATTACCTCTTCATCGGATTCCACGTAGTCAGGATTGAGGTAAAGGCAATAATATTCAGCCGATAGACTATATAGGTGCCTTCCCCATTCTGACCACCATCGAGCGAAGATTTTGGTATTGGATATACAGGGCTCGAAGGTGGAGATAGTCCCTAAGGACAAGTTCGATGTCATCGACCTAAGTCGGTCGTACTCCAAGCCGCTTTTCACTTCTCCGCGGGCTCGGAGCTTACCGATGAAGAACAAGCCGATGGGGAGTTGGCCGAAGCCCAACTGACGAGCACTAACCGAAGGATGGTAGAACTCGTATGATGGATGTTAGGATCGGCCCATTGAAAATCCGATCAGCAGAAGACAAGGAGTTATGGAGGAGAAAAAAATGGTCTTCGATTCTTCATCGGCTAAGGCATTCATCGGATGAAACCTAGAAGGCATTTCAAAGGATGAGTCATCCTTGTATGCAAACCAAATGGTGACCTCTTTGGTAAAACCGTAATAGAAACACTTGAACCACTGGCTGAGTCCGAGGGGGGTCATTTTGCTTCCAGGAAGAGCCGATGAAGCTTCACCCAGCGAAATGCATCGGCGTCTGCTGGCCTCGTTTTCTTCTGGGTAATCAGTCGGGTATGTCATGGAAGAGAAAGGGGGCCTGGCGATAACTTTGGAGGTGTAAACATTCAACCAGAGCTGTATAAACCATTAGGGTCCGTTGATATGTCCGACTGGTTGGCCTGTCGATAGCTTGGTCGCGACTTGATGGAGCAGATGGTAAGTTGCTTCGAGAAGATATTGCCCTAGGGGAATTTGGTGGTGATCGGCTAGGAGCTATGCCAGGCATTGCATGTTCGTTGTTGGACCGAGAGCCGAACCACCAAAGACGAATCGTTCTAGCCAAAGATTCAAGAACGCTACAGGTTCATGTCCATTGACTGGGCCAGAGGATTTTTTATGCAGGGAAATATACTTAGTCCAACCTCC
The DNA here is from genome assembly GCA_030770085.1 of Oryza coarctata. Taxonomy (NCBI): domain Eukaryota; kingdom Viridiplantae; phylum Streptophyta; class Magnoliopsida; order Poales; family Poaceae; genus Oryza; species Oryza coarctata. The sequence continues at coordinate 2,467,986 of CM061483.1, forward strand.
GACGTTCTTAGTGTTTAGTCGATGCGTAGGTTTGAATCTGAGGCTGAACAGATTTATGTAGTGGGTGGTGTTGAGGCAGGTCAATATGGTAACATCCATCAAGGTGGGGGTCATCGGCCCATGCCCAAACATGAAGGCATTTAAAATGTCCGACCAAAAGTAAGAAGCCGATGCAAGCAGATGTTTGTTCCTTTCCATATCGGCTAAGAAAAGGTTGATACAATAGTCTATTTCCAAATCCTCTCATAAAGACTTTTTGGAGGCAGAAACTCTAAGGTACCAGTTCCTCCATTTCGGGAGTTTGCTAGGCCAAGATCTGAAGCTGTTAGCCTAATTGGTGATGGCTATGGATGAGTGCTTGAACGGGATCCTTTCTATTTCTGAGTTGATGAAATCAGACGGATCCTCGCTACCCATAGGGCCAAGAAAGAAGTGACCGAGGCGGTCGGAGATTGGATTAGCAATCTGGCTCTTGAGATCCTATAGAAACCAGAACCCGATTACTGATGAGAAATCGGGATGGGGAAGAATTGTGCAAAACCATAGGATGAAAGAGCAGATAATGGTTACCTCAGGGATTATATGTGTAGAAGCCACTGCACAAATGAAGGAGTAGTAGCCGATAAAGAAATTTGTGAGAGCTCGCCTTCAGTCTTCTGAGCCCGTCGAGATTCGCAGAAATTTGAGGATGCCTGTGGAGCTCGTCGAGGTTTGGGGGTTTTTATGAGAAAAAGTGTGTGGAAGAATGCTGAGGCGGAGATATATTTTATAGAGGCGGAGTGACCTAGGCAGAGATCTGAGCCGATTAATATGGGTTTTAACAGGTCATCCTGGTTTGCGGACGTTTCTAACAGCTCGAAATTTTGTAGTCTGTTGGCAAACTACGAAATTGGGGGTGCATGTGTTAACGCCAAAATCTGGACGATTCGATGGTGCTAAAGCCGATCGGCTGAGAGGTCCAATGGAGAGTTTAATGCAGTCATCGGCCGATGGAGATGCTGAGACAAAGCCAATTGAAATTGTAGAAAAGCCGATCAGATTGGTAGGAGATTGGATCGGCTTAAAGACAGGGGATTGTCCAATCGGGATCAGGTCCGAGAAGCCCGAGGAAATGAAAGAAAAGGATCGGCTTGAGTAAAACAAGGTCCGATAGTTATAGTGGAGAAGCCGATCAGGTCACAACAAAGGAAGACTCAGTTACAAATTGGAAGATTATTCAGATGAAACCGGGTTTGCGGAAGAGCCGTGGACTCCATGGCAGAATGCTTGTTTTTGTAAATTGTAACCTTACTTAATTAGGGAGGTTTAGCTGGTTAGTTAACTTCTTTAGGAATATTTTCCTTTGTTCTTACTAGGAAATAATGTCCGATGGTCGTAGACGCGTCAGACTCTGTTTGTGAATCCAGGGTATAAATATAGACCCCTTGGAAACATGTAAGATATCCCTCGATCATATACAAATTTGGCGCATCACCACCCTAGTTCATCTAGGTGTTTATCGGTGGGTTCTGGCTCTCGACGTGGGGCTGCATCGGTTCAGTCCGATTTCCGGTGAAAGGGTAAGTCCTGCCACTATCCTGGTATGCTTTGTACTATCTAAGACTGCATCGTTTAGGTCTGAACTCTTAGCCAGATCAAGTGTACCACATCACGTCCGTGTAGGACCTATCGGCCTGTTAAGCTTTCTCTACCGTCGTCAACCTCGTGTTGCATCGGTTAGGTCCGACCTACGGGGCTGCCGACGGTAGATGAAGCTTTAGGCCTATAGTTTTCTGCACGGCGTCTCATCGGAGTGAGTAGCCGATGAGTTATCCATGCTCTAAGCTTCATGCCCAGCGCATCGGCCCCTCAGTCGATACGCATCAGCCTTTAGAGGCGTCCCTTGACGCATAACGCCAAACATATTTGTCTCCCAGCCGATACGCACCCGCCTTCAGAGAGGCGTCCCCTCATCAGCTCAGCTAGCCAATGGGCTCATTCCTATCCTTGCTACGGCATAGCCGATCCGGTGTCCTCCATGTCATCGTCGCTGGCCCTGGCCTCGTACTGTCTCGGTTAGGTCCGATCTTTGAGGTTTTGTGTTAATTGCGTTGTCATGGTGGGTGATGGGTCTCGTGCTGTCATATCCGGAGCGGCATCGGCTTTGCAGCCCGTGCCTTCTTATACCATTCCTTGCCTAGTCCGCATGCGCCTTCATCGGTTTTTCCAGCCAATGAATCACTGTTCGGCTGTCCGGAGGGATCCCGTGTGCCTCGATATCCTCTGAGAACACCCTGGTTCCTCCATCGTCTCTGTGGCCGATCCCTCGTTGACACCTGTTCACATCGGCTCCCCAGCCGATCGAAGAGCATCCCGATCCTATCGGCAGCTAGCCGATAGCGCGCGCCTGTATCGGACTCGCTCGTCTCACTTCCTTATCAATTGCAAGGTCAAATTGACTGGCACGCTCACGAACCTCGAGGCTTAAGGACCTGCACTAGAGATAAGCAGACCTCACAGGCCTTCGCGTGACCGAGCCGCCATCCCTCCCTGGTCGTGGGATTTTTGGCGGTGAGCAGTATGGGTTGTTCTGGTAGAAGTGGTAGGTGGCACCGTCGCTGCCATCGTGGGTACCATAGGGAATCATGACGAGTGTTGGTGAAGAGAGTGGGGACGCCATTGGGTGATGGCCAAAGCGGTCATATGGCCACATTTGTACAGTCCCAGCCCAGGGATGAGCGAAGGATGGATGCAACCCGGGAGACCCGCTGCCAGAAGAACCGGAGGAGCCGTTGTGGCCACCATGACCTCAGTGACGGCCGTTGCGATGGCCACCACCATTGTTGGCTTGGGGCATGACCATGGAACCAACTGAGGACCTAGACACGCCAGAAAGTGGGCCATGGCGCATTGGTGCTAGATGCCTAGGCGTAGAGCAAGCAGGTGTCGGTGTGGTGACCAAGGCTGTGGGCAGTGATGATGGCCGTGCTTCATTCTTGATTTCTTCTAGTAGCAAGTGAGTCCGCGCCTCCTCAAATATTGGGAACGGACGATGCATCTTCAGTATTGACACCATGTTGCAGAAATTTCCATTCAATCCACGAAGAAGTGTGAGGACCATTTACTAATCTCTGATAGGATCCCCGAACTTGGCGAGAGATGTAGCCATGGACTCGAGGCGACGGCTGTAGTTCATGATGCTCATGGAGCCTTGGCAAAGATTACAAAACTGCGTCTTAAGGAGAGTGTGAGATTCACTTTGACTGAGAAACTCACCCTCAAGGAAGCGCCAGGTGCCATGAGTGGAGAGTTGGCGAAGCATCAGCGACTGCAGTAGATCGGTGGAGACGGTGCCATAGATCCATGTTAAGATGGTGTAGTCCATCTGCATCCACGCCGGTTGCTCGAGGAAGGATTCGTCAGTGAGGACATGACGCGTCAGAGCGTACTTGCCAAACACGACAAGGAAGAGACCATGTCACTTACTGTAGTTATTGGCGGATTGCTCGAGCACAACGGAGATGAGCGCCTTGACATTGAGGACGGTGATGACCTGCGCCCAAAGGGCCTCGTTGTCTGCCTCGTAGGCATCCAGAGCCGTCGCCTGCTGCTGATCTGCCTTGGCATAACAGTGTTTGGAAGCCTCCTTGGTGGGGCCTTCCTTCATGACATGACATTCTTCGGTCTCTAGAGTGGCCATGGTCTCCTTGGTGGCGGTGGTCATTTGGGTTGGGTGGGACAGCACGATGAATCCGGCAGTTGCAGGTGAACTCGTGATGGAGTCGATGGGTTCTATTGGAGGGCACTGGCGAGGGGATCAGCGGCTATGTCCGGTGATGGAGTTAGCGACGGGGACAGGCAATCGATTTGGTGAAAGTGGATGGAGTTGCGGTGGGTATCAGAGGGAGTGGTTGTCGATGGAGGGATTGACGACCACGTCTGGCGATGGATCGCCAATGATTTCATTGAGAGGAAAGCAACAGTATCTTCGAGGCAAGTGATGGGCGATTGCTTTGACCGAGCGATGAGCTAACAGAGAACAGATAGATCGATGTGCGAGCGATGGAAAAATGACAGAAAGAAAGGCGAAGACAGTAGGCGATCACTCGAACGGAAAAATCGATGGAAAGAAAAATGAAGACAGCCGGCGATTGTTTGGTCGGTGGTGGTGGGTGTTGCAGAAGCTATGGATCGTAACGCTCTGATATTATGGAAGTATGATTGATTGATATTCTAAGAGAGATAGAGGGTATATATAGGAACCGGAACGGTATATCAACCAGTCCACACATAAGATTACATGCGTAGTTACAATCATATATGCACTGATCTAATACTAAATATAAATATAGAATGCCTATATGAATCATCCTATGGATTATGGTAAAATATATGTTAACATAACTACTAGCACTATTGGAAAATCATCTGATATCTATACAAGTTTTAAAAATCACTGACATGCAAATATAAAACTGAGACACCATGTATTCTAGAACTGAACTGGATACCTCGCCAACTTCACTTCTTCATCTAATTAAGATAAAAAAATCCACTGAGTTGAATAAGCACTGCACTAATCATTCGAAATGGACAGCTAATCATTCATTGAGTTCGTTATGAATGGTTAACTATCCTATAATCATGAAACTGCTCCATCACGTGCAAATTATTGTTCGCATTTGTAGCACAGAATTAGGTATTATTATACACATGTACAGAGCACATGTACATATGTGTAGAGCACTAGTACATATAAATAGATACATAATTATCATGTATCGTTATATTCTAAAGTAGACGCATTATGTATCGCACGTATGACCCATAGTATTAGGTGGTGATGATGACACGCATCGATAGAGGAAGATGAGCTGTGATGGACAAAACGTGAGCAGTTGTTCATTCGCTCTAGAACATCGTAACTCGCAACCATAAGTCAGCCTATTCAGACTCTATATGCATCGCACAATCTGGTGAGTCAAACAAACAATGGATAATCCCGTTTATTTGTAGCAAAACAAAATTACAAATAGAAGTCATGTCGGCGCAAAGATGAGCTAATTTTAACGAATCATTCTTGCACATGTTATATGTCCAGAGCCTGAGCCCGAGCACTAGCCCCGCCTAGCCTATCATGGCAAGTGTGCAGTTGTGTTTCTCTACTTATCTTATATATCATATTGCTCAAGTGACCGAGAAGTGTATATTACTATTTTAAGGAGATTTCTTTAAGTAAGATTTTAAACTTTACAAGCATATATCCTATAAGATAGGACCTTAGGATTTTTTTAAAAAAATATTTGTCCTTCCACCATGCTTTAGGAATAGTTTGTAAAGAAAAAGTAAGTTGAGAGTAAACATGAGATATGAGATATATATGATTTGTTAGGATAAGATGATAACTGAAGAAATGATTTTATTTAAAAAAATTAAACTTTAGCTGATGGAGGAATTAAGCATGTCTCGATGGTTGCTGATTGCCTCGGCAGCACGTACGAAAAATTTGTGGTTAATTCCTTGCGTCAATTAAATAATGTGGTTAGAAACCGTCGGACGGCATATGTTCGGATGACGTGTCCTCGGGATCACGTCTAGCTTGCTCCTCATGAAACGGTCCCCGATGCGTCACGCGTTAAAACGAAATAGTGTGCGCGTACCATATAGATTATGAATACTATGTACACGCAAAGCCGCGCATTTGGAAACTCAAATCAATCCTGTGCCGACACTTCGCCCAGGCCAATTGACTTCGACATTAAAAGACACAGTCTAAAAACATTTTTTAAGCGGAGCAAACTTATTTTACGTGTGGTCGGAGGTGCTGTGTATGACTAAACGTCTATTTACAAAACACATTTTACAGACTATTTATCTATACATGTCACACAGATTATAAATACTATGTACACGCAAAGCCCCGCATTTGGAAACTCACATCAAGTCCTGTGCCGACACTTCTCCCAGGCCAATTGACTTCGGGACTAAAAGAGATCAGAGAATTCAAGAAGATCACTGCGAAGGGGAACCAAAGTCTGCTGGGGAACAAAACTTTGGTTGGCATCCACCCGATCCCAAATATTGACATGCCCGCAGTCACCATTTGCAAAGGCCGGAGACAAAGACAAGGCCGGGATGACTTGTGACCTGATCGATATCCTTTATTTTAAAATATAAACATTTCTCTAATTTAAATCTTATCACATAATATATAAAGCATAGTACTATTTATATATATAATCATCAATTACTTTCAATTCAAATTTTATTATCTTACCCACAACTACTCTCCTATCCTAACCATCCCTCATATATACTAGGACATTAAACTTTTCTGCTCAATTCTAAACAGCCTAAAATACTTATATTTTTATAAGTAGTTATTTTCTCCAATCTAAAATATATCACCTTTTAGTATTTAAAATTTATATTGAAATATAACAATTTATTCACCTACTTTCTTTCTTTTGTAAACTAATCACAACCTTTCACATTTTAATTTATCCATCTATTTTCTCTTTTTAACTAATTATTATCTTCTATTTAATTCTACATATTTTCTTAATACCTATGTCTAACTTAATTTTTTATATATATTTTAGTATAGAGTAGTGATATATGGTTTGAGCACATTTTGGCATCTTCTGAAACTTTTCCTTTCATTTTGGAACGGTGGCAAAACATGTACCTCATGTTGTACCAACTCACTCTCTCTCAGCATTGAATTGACGTCATGCATACCGTCAATGCATGGAGTAGTAAACTGGGTTGGTTTTGCTTTGCTTCATGGCCACTTTAAGCGATTGTATATTTCACATTTAATTTGGTCCTTTATAACCGGACAAGCGAGGAACATATTATACTGCTATTAAACGAACTAGTTTTTTTTCGTTTTTAATGAAGACTCAAAACTAAGGACACGCTCCTTTTTGATTCTGGATTTTAAATTTTTATTTGCACTTCTTCCAATCTCTTAAAGGTTTAATTTCATATAAAAATTCTCAATATAAAATTTTCTTATAATATTTTTCTAGTACAATTTTTTTACTTTATAGAAATTAATTCATTTATTTATACCAACTATCATAAAAAATCACATAATCCTTCAATACATTAATTTTAGCTATGTCACCTAAGAGTAATAAAATAACAGGCCATAACAATAATCACTTCTTTGCACTGTGGTAGAGAGAGCCAAATAAAAATGATGAATCTTGGTTCCCGTACAAAAGCCAACTTTAGATGTACTCGAAGATAGATAGAGTAAATATTTAAGTGAGAGAGTCGAGGAAAAAAATACAAATAATATGATAGCTAAACAATTATACATATTAGTTTTAGATATTATTTCTAGTCCTGTTTGTCAAACTTATAAATAATGCGATTTTCTCAAAAACTTTTTATATGTATTGTTTTTAGAGAATTATTTTAAATCTGATACTAGTTAATTAATTCATTTTTACCTATAATAGAAAAAATAAAATCATTCAACTATTTAGCCATTTAGCTACTATATAAAAACACATAAGTTCTTATCGTGTACTTTAACCAATCGTTTATGTTTTCTAAGCTAGTGCATGGGCCAAGATAACGTAACAATAATATTGATGTGTTCTTAGAACTTTTAGTCGATGACTTAGAAATACAATGATGTCTAGGATCTCAGACATACGATACTTATAGACGAGAGAACTTTAATTTTTATGCACTACTATTCTGCACCATTAACTACTACTCTATACTTGGTAACTTTTTAGGCCATACTATAAAAAGAAAAGAAAGACTGTTTGGACTGTATGGAGAAAACATGCAGTAAGTGGATAAAGAATTCATGCAAGATGGTCTATATGGGTCATAAGAGATTCCTCCCCCTGTATCACCTGTATAGAAGAATGACGAGAAACTTCAATGGCAAGAAGGAAAAGTGTAGGGCACCGCCAAAATTATTAGAAAGGTAGGTGCATGACTTAGTAAGAAACATCCGTAATGATTTCAGAAAGTAGAAGAAAGCTATCAATCCAAAGGAGAAAAGTATAAGAAAGAAGAAGTCAATATTCTGGTGGCTACCGTACTAGAAAGATCTAGATGTCCGTCATTGCATTGATTTATGCACATAAAGAAGAATATTTATGAGAGTCTTGTCAAATTACTGTTTAATATCCCAAACAAGATGAAAAACGGACTAAATGCACAGCGAGATTTAGAAGATATGAACATCCATAATGAATTGTAACCAACAATCTCGGTGGAAGGAAGACTGTATCTCCCACTAGCTTGCTACACTATTGAAGGAGGAGAAAAAGTTATGTTATCATGTTTGAAGAGTATTAAAGTTTCATCTTATCACGGCCAAGTAAGTAGGTTTCGATAGACAATCTCAAAATGGTTGGGATGAAGTCACATGATTGTCATGTTCTAATTACACAGCTTCTAGTTACCATTAGGAATATTCTACCACTGAATGTTAGGTAGATAATAATGTGGTTATGCTCTTTCTTCAATGCAATTGGATAGAAGATCATCAACCTAGAGAGACTAGATGACCTATAAGTAGATGTAGTCAGAACACTATATCATCTTGAGATGTACTCTCCACCTACGTTCTTCAATATTATGGTACATCTTATTGGCTACCTAGTCAAGTAAACAAAAATTTGTAGTCCTGCGTTCATGAGGTAGACGCACCTATTTGAAAGGTACATAGGAATTTTGAAGGGTTACGTACATAACCGGTCCCATCCTAAGGAAAGTATGTTTGAAGGTTACACGACTGAGGAGGTTATAGAATTCTACGTAAACTATATGTCGAAGATCAGGGCAATTGAAGTTTCGGTGTCAAGACAAAAATGCATGCTTAAAGGGGTTAGCACCGTGGGAAGAAAAACTATTATGCTATATCACACCTAATATGATAAAGCCTATATTACCATCCTTCGATATATGACCAATGATATGTCATACTTAGGGGAACAAGAAGCGAAAATCTAACAAGACAATATTAACCGATCAGTTAGTTGAGTCTGAAGAAAGCACAATGCTGGTTTCAATGAATGGTTCAATCATCATGTGCATAACTCGAGCAATATCACAAGTGAAACCCTTAAGTGGCTAGCAATGTAGGTTTCACGCTTATAAAGCTATAGTCCAACGGATATAGGGATGAACCATTTCTTCTCGCAAAACAAGTTGTTCAAGTGTTCTATGTTGCTGATCTAGCAAATAAGAGTCTTCATGTTGTTTGAAAAGGAAAATGACAAATTGTCGGGGTTGATAACATTGTTGATGGAACAATTACAAGAAGTACGTCCACTCTGTTGGCCAAGAAGCTCCTCTTGAAGATGTTCAATGAGATGATGTGACCGTATACGCACGTGAGGACCATGATGAAAGAATTCTTATATAACAATGTGTGTATGTAATGTACAAGTTGGGTTTGAAGAGTCATTTTAATGTTATGTGAAAAACATGGCCACTGCCCCGTGCCATCTTGTCATTCCCAAGCTACCCAAGCCCACCACTGTGTCGCTATTACTACCGACCCTAAGCACACTTGTCATTTGGGAGCCTGTGGAGCCCGCCACTACACCGACGTCGCCACCGACCCCGATCACCGCCACGGTATCCTCGAGCTCCCCAAACTTGCCACTGCGCCGTAGCCACCGCCACCATGCCCGAGCGTCATCCCTGACCTCGCAAAGCTAGTCACCATGCCTTTATCGCCACCGTCGTGCCAAAGTGTCGTCCTCGACCTTCCCAAGCCCACCACTGCACCGCCATCACCGTCGTCCCTGAGCACCGCCATGGTTCTACTATCTCTGTTTTAGGTTCACTTTTTTTCTTGCCACATAGAATGCATTGCAACCTTTTTATGCTATCTCTAAGATTTTTTTATTAACTAATGTGATTTTTTAGTGAATTTCTTAGCTATACTAATGTTTATGATTTTAGGTTTTTTCTATTAATTAATTACTTTCAATTTTTGAGATTTCTTAGTTAATTAACTAGTCTTATTTTGTATTTATTGAACTAATGTAGTCAATAATTTTAGGGCATAAGTTGAAATATAAGAAGCGAAAATGTCCAAGAATGTCCATGAAACCAAAACCTCAGCCGGAACCTACACAACAACCTCAGGTCAAAACCCTAGAACTCAAAACCAATTACCTAAACATAGAGTGACAATCTCTGTGGTGGATGCTTTTGGAACACCAACGAGGCCATGAAGTGTGATTGCCTGTTTGGGAATAGTTACGGAGTCTTTGTGTGACAATACTTAGGCATTATTCACACGGACATCGAGAAAGTCCCTGAGAGCAAGAAAGACAAATCTTGGGCTAGACTCAAGGAAAAGTTTGACTATCCGAAGAAAGCGGAGGCAAGACTCAATTGATGTGTGCTATCAAAGATGGGCTAAGCATGAAAAGACTTTAAGTCCAAGCTCATCAATGAGTTTGTCATCTCCTCGGGAAACCGCACACCATACGCGGTGTACCCATGTATAACTGAGATAATGTGGGAGAAATTTTGCTCTGAACACTTCCAAGGAGTTCCAAGCAACATGCGAGGCTCATCAGCAGTTGCAGGCTAGAAATGAGCACCTACAACGACATGGGATGGCAGGATACTTCGGGAGGGCATAGATTTGGGCTAAGGAGGACAAAGCTGCAATAGCGGTAAACATCCCTTCCCTGTTCACTAATATCCGAGAAGAATGTGCTTGGAACTAGGCTCGAGCTTTGGTAGGGTCAACCCTAACAGGTCCATCTCCTTTCTTAATGAAGCTGATGGAGCGGTGTACCGAAGACTCGTGAGTATTATTACTCATGAATCTCAAGCGATCTTTCCACTTCGTTAAAAACTTTAACACTCGTTATTTTTGCCATGTTATTTTTGTATACGGAAGCGTGAGGATGACATCCACACACAAGCACTCAGCAACCCCAAACATCTAGGGTGAACCAGACATATAGGAGCAAAAGTGGCTTGGAAGTATGGTTTGCCCCCAATATAGCATGCAATACAAAAAATGATGGGTCTCAAAGGAAGAGAAGGAGGCTTATCTCAAGTAATAGCTTGAGGAGGAGGTGAAGGCCAAGCTTGGCAAAGAGTTCAATGCCAAGATTCGAAAAGAGGTGGAACGTCTGAGGATCGAGATATAGGCGAATTAGGTGAGAACACTTCAAGCACCGTATCTAACCAATCCAGCTCATGTGGACGCTAACCCAACTCAACGATGTTGCAGTTGCGCGTCGACCAACTCCATATGCAGTCGACCATATATAGTTAATAAGACAATACTACTTAAGTAGCCTCGTATTTGAAGGATGCATATGCTAATATTCAGCGATCAACATGCAAGATGCAACCCAGTGTGTCCTCCAAGTTATGGTCACTCCAATATTTTGCATTGATACTACTGAGAGAATGGTTCATAAACCATCACAAACATAGAAGGTGCATGGTGCAGACTTGCTTAATGGTTATACCAAAGTCAATGTCGACCAAGTCAATGATACCTAGGCACAATATCCACTTCCAATCCCGCCAAATGATGCGATCTTGACTCTTGGTGCTGCAAGAAAAATATTCATCCAATGGCCTAAGAGAGATATTACAATCAAATTAAATCCTCATCAAGCTTAGCCTGCCAATACATCTCCATCTCAGAAGACTCAACTTTTGATAGAGTCTCCACGTGATCCTGCAATGATAAAACCAGTAGATGTTTAGGCTGCTATAATGAACTTGGATGATGTACCGGCCGGCCAATCTCTGATTAAGATTGCCACCAAGTTTGATATTTTCCTAGCATAGAAAACAAGCCAACATGGAAGGAGAAATAGAAAGGGCAAGCAAAAGGAGTCCTTGACCCCTCGACAACTTCGGCTAACTCAATTTGTGTCAGGCATGCCCTTGATAAAGGAGAATTTGTTACGGCAAATGGGTATTGCCTGTCAAGAACTACAAAGATATTACATGGAGATGACCAACCCTAAGAGAAAGCAATGGGAGAACTCAATCGTTGGACATCATGGTCCTTAGACATTTGTATCCAGTGCAACTTATCTTATTGTTTGCTTCAATGATTTTTGTGATCTTTATAGGCTGCGAGCGGTGGACACAAGTCTTTTGAAGTGCTACTCATTGTAAGTACACACGAACCTGCTATACTGTACAAATACTCATGTTCAAATTGTCCTAACTAATACGAGCATGGTAACATGTTATGTTGGAAAGAAGCCCGCAAGTCAGGATACAAGGCTAATTCCTTTGATCCATCAGTGATCAATGAGACTAGCCTAAATACCAACACCGATGATGTCATCGAGTACTTAAAATATTGCTTCTAGGCTCACCAAGACAAGTAATATATAATGTTAGCATACAATCAACAATAATGGTCTTGTAATCTTATGTTTTTCTTTTTTTTTACATCTAACTAGTATTTTTGTAGACCCCGGGTTTCTTACATATACACTATCATGCAAGCGGCACTGGGTTCTCTTGGTAATAGTGACAGAGTGGAAAATGGTTTACTATCTTAACTCCAACCGTAGTGGAGCATACAATTTTGAGCCTTTAACTACCACAATATATGTTGTGTGGGTACCTTACGTGTAGAATGGAGGCAAGCACATAGAGAAGAAGCAAAACCTCTATCACCATGAGGACTTCCAATGTGCACAATAGTTCAGCGATCAATACGGTTTCATTTCTACCACAACATGGCTACTTTGATGAGATAGATGACCGACTGCGATCCCGAGGTTTGTGCTTACATGGGTAAATCATTTGTGTTTTTCATGTTCATGAACTAACTATAGTATTACTATATAGAAAAATAGATGTAAGATTCATTATATCGATCCGGTGCACATTCACCCAAAAGGGATGTTCGAGCCCAAGTAGAATGAAAGTGAATGTGTCTTATACAATTATCAATGTTACCTATATGACAGTCGTACCATATACTTTATATTATTATTTATGTATTTATTTATGTCTGTGCTTGTGTATGGATGTCTTTGGTTGTTAAATGATCACATAATATGTGATTTATCGAAAAAATTTCTATAAGTTATATTACAAAAAAGATACCTCCTAACTTATGAAAATCCACAATATATTATTTAATTATTTTTTAACTTCACAAGTAGTTATGATTCTTCTTCGAAAACGCACAGGCGACACATACATGGCTATGGGTAAGGTTATGTATTCAAATAAAAATTATAGCTATATGTGATTCTAGAAATTAATATATGTGTATGTTGATAAATATCTCACAGTGAATAATGAGGAAAATATATATATGTATGTGTGAGATTATTGACATGTCAATGTCAATATATCACTTTGCTAACATTATGGATATTTAATTATGGTAATGTTGCTGCAGGAAATTGGGAGGGTCTGAAAATATATGTGCTATCTATTTTTTAAAGGACGTAGCTAGCAATTCCTAAGGTAAGTCAAAAAATATATTTTTTAATAACCACGCCACTATCGAGTTTTAAGTAAAACCTGTCACAGGCGAGCACTATTTGTGACGGGTTACAAACTAGACTAGTCACATGTGACTATATATGATGGGTACTAATCTACGCAGTCACAGTGACCAAGTCATCTATAACGGATTGTGAAACAAACCCGTTAGAGATAGAGTCTCTATCTCTGATGGGTCATAAGCGGAATCATATATCTGAGATACCTTATATGTGATAAGTCGTTAAAACGACCGTCAGAGCTATTTATTTATCTCTGATGGGTTATATGTGCAGTCAATTTGCAATACTACCTCGCCTGTGACAGTTTTTCCTTTCAGCATGTCAAGCTAACCTTAGTTCAAACGATCCTTAATCCAACATAGATGACATGAAGTCATTACTAACCACTTATTTGTTTGTAATGAGTATTAAAACCATCATCACAGATGAGGGTTTGGAACCATAACATATAAGCACATCCGGTGTAGTGGAAACCAGTTTTTTGCCTAGAGGTGCAGTCAAACCATTAAACTTTATATTATATACATATAAAGATTTATATGAGGAAATTAACTAATTGGTGCATCATAAAAACATTTTCATATAGTTTTATTTAATACTTTTATAAATATATTATTAGAAAATTTAATTAACAAACATATGCATACATGGAAAACTATGTGCGTGAATGTCCAAATGTTAAAAAAAAGGAGTGGAGAAAAATAAATGAACAAAAAAATATTTTAATGTAGCACTTAATAGATTAAAAGCAAAAGCTAGAAAATGAAAACTGTGAAAAAACACGAAGAATTATTTAAAGCTAAGTTAAAAATTAAAATTTTTGTTATGTATATTTGCTCGATTGAGTTTCAATGTACTCCCTCTGAATCCAAATGTAAGTTATCCTAGAGTTGTGTCTTGTAATATGTATTTTTGAAAGGATTTTAAGGCATTGGTTCCATTCCTTTTTTTATAGCCCTGATAATTAAATGTTACTATTCTCGTGTATAACTATGATATCATTTCTAAAGTGTGTTAATAATGACAAGGCAACGAGATCATTTTAACAACATTTTTTTAATTCGTGTGCACAACTCAAACAAACTGCGTTTGGAATTAGTACTTCATCCTCTCATAGTATTAAAATGTTCATTAATATATTAAAATATACGCCAGAATGTGAATACTTCTTCTATTTCAATTTACTTACAAAATATTGTGCTCCAGCAAATTATTACCCCTATTAATTACAACATTGTTGGTACGCCTTTGAGATAAATATGTCGATTACATATATAGGTGTGGATGCATTGATGAGCAAGAGAGAGAGAAAGGTTGTAGCCAAAAGTATTTTAGATTGTGAGAACAGTAAGTATTTTGATAAAAAATCTAAATGCTGGAACAACAACAAATAATTTAAAACAGAGGATTAATTGACATGTACTAGAGAGGTAGTAATGATGGAGACAGTAAATCGTACTTCCTTCATTTCTAATATATATGAAACTCAAACTATATAAAATACATTGAAATATAATTCTGTTGGTATTTATAACTTGAATAATTAGTGGTCAAAGGTTACACTTTTAATTTTATAACATACCTTATAAAATGAAACAAATTATTAATAAGTTTCTGATGAAAAAAATACACTTTAGTTATATATCTAATTTTATGAATATATGAATATAAAATATGTACTCTCCATCCTAAAAATAAAAAAAACCAAATTATCATTTTTAATAGAAAAATAATATTGGTGGACAGGTAGATAAGATGTATTAAAAAAATAAAACTCATCAATTTACGGTTTACGGATCAATGGAGGTAAGAGAATAAAAGTAAACCTATTTTAGAAAAAATGGCATAGCTTAAAAATAAAATTGTTTTGAGACATAAAAATATATTATAGATTGCCATGACACACTAAACGACAAACGACAAGTGTTAAACAAGAAAGGGATTCCTAGCACGTGCATTGGACATATAGCTCGCCTATTAATTGCTCGTGCAGCGACAGGTTGCAGAGCAGTGTATGCGGACGGTGACAGCAACTTGGCGTCTATGTACTACATGAAGTCATATTTACTCTTTCTATATTTAAATTTTATATTATCATACAAATATTTCTACGTTAATTTTAATGATTATAAAGTTAATTAAATACTATGAAAGAGAATCTAACAAATTTAAAATTTAAAACTTAATTATTGAAGTGACCAAGAGCAAATCTTTTGATTTTAGAGCACACCGAGTACTACATATTGGAAGGCCGGGCCTGTAATCTGCTAGAGCGCTGCCTGTAAAGCTGCTAGAGCTCTCTGTGTGTAAGCTTTCTTTCCCATTCTGTTTTGGCGTGTCGTTCTTTCCGTGTTTATCATCAGCATTCTTATTTCCAGGCTATTAATTTCTTTATTTTTTATTATTCGTGGTTGTTCTTCATCTTTCATGAATGGATCAAGAGAACCTCTCGCCCTCGTCTCTCCTTGTAGTTCAACGTAATGTTTTTAATTTAGAGTTGTAGTGCGATAAAACTGTAGAGTTGTTTATACTGTCGGTACTATTAATCCTTGCATGCAATATTACTTATACATGAAGAGCTTTACTTCTAGCATGCATGAGCTATACAAAAGATTAATTAAGATCGATCTATGAGCATATATATACTGTACAACGAATTCATAATTAACTTTCCTTGGTCATTCAGCTGCATGCGCATACATATATATATGCAGGAAATACCAAGCTAGCTGCTCGCAAGTGTGGTGATGATGGCATCTGCTCCTTCAGTTCAGGAACAACCCCTACAGCCAGGGACGATTCAATTCAGGAAACAGCTTGCTGCTGCCGCGAGGAGCATCAGTTGGAGTTATGCTATCTTTTGGTCCATTTCTACTCGTCGAGGGTAATTAATTATCTGGTTATAGACTATCTACTGGTAACTAGATTCCACTTATATATGCCATATCAATACAAGTACGAGCATCTTCATCGATTAATTACTTATATCATTTTACCATTAGTGAGCTATCCCTTTGTACTAATTGGAGGCTTTCTTAAAAGGCCTCACATCAAATCGTAGATGCGTAAAATAAATTCCTACAGAAATGCCCTCTTTAACCGAGAGAAAAATAAAATCATAACTATCCAATTTTTCTAATAGTAATATTATTCAAGGCGGCTTCAGATTGGAGTATTTTTATCGGAATTCTAATGGTTTTAAATCATTGGAAAAATTTCCTAACTACTACTTCCATTTTAAAAGATAAACATTTTTGTGTGAGTCCCAAAATGTATATGGACATACCTCTGTCTGATATATTTTGAAGGTGCTTATAAATACTTATATTTTAGTATGGATGTAGTAGTTTGTTTTGAACATAGCTTTGAAGGTTGCTAAATTCCTTGGGATTATATTTCTATACCTCAATTCCATATAAATATAAATTTAGCACATGTGCTTCGAATAAAATTTTAAAATATATTTTTTCTCATGATTTTCTAAGAATATACTTTTTAAAAAAATTTCAAAAATATACCCATATCACAAGCCTCCTAGACCACCTTATTGCCACAGGCTATGGCGACAAGACTTTCAGCCCATACAGCCATGATTGGCTTGTCGTCATAGGCTTTGGTGTCCAGGAGGCTTGTCCTCACAGCCTATCGTGACACGCGTATGTTTTTATTTTTTTTTCTAAAAACGATATATTCCTAAAAATTATGACAAAAAATGTATATTTTGAAAAAAAAATTTCCATGAGCTTCAACCTTATTCCTCCTCCTCCTACTATCTCCCATGAATATTGCATATATGTGTAGTGGTTGCAAATAAACATTACATGCAAAGAGAATATAACTATACTTTTACCCCTGACGACCTTGGAAATAGGGTCAGTTATTCTATTTGGACCATATTGAAACAAACAAGGATAAATACCCTCTTGATGGTCTAAAATGTTCTTCCTTTCTTCCTCACCATATTCATATTAGTAGATGAACCCGAGAAACTTTTATGATAATAAGTAAACACGAGGCATAAAATAAATCTATTTTGTAGCTAGAAGATTTGACTTCAAGTGTTTTATACAATTATATCTTTCATATATCCTCCAATGCTAGAAATATTAAGATATTGCAGCTTCATAAGAGAGGAGAGATATTAGGTTAATGATCCAATAATTAAAATTAATTATTGTGACATGGTAAAAAAGGATGAGATTATGTACGTGTATGGCTTCATGAAGGAAGAGATACAATTTATTTATACTACAGATGAATGATGCAAAGCCTAGAAACAATTGGAGAGATGTGGCCAAATGAGAGAGAGAGAATTGGCATTAATTATAGTTACAGGGGGGGACTTTTATAACAAGAAACAATTTGGATGATGTGAGAGGAGAGGGAATTAACATCAATTACACTTAAAGGAACACCTTTGTAAGTATATAGGATGTGGTCTCTTATTTTTAACTAGTGAATACTTATAAGAAAGTGCGATGAAAATATTTTGAAAATTATGTAATCATAATATCTAAAAGAACAATATTTTGAGCTTTATATTAGTTGATATGGAGCTATAGCTGTATATACACACATAGATGGTTATGATCAAGAAGAATGAGAGAGATATCGAATGCCTTTTATTTTCTAGATGAAGTGGCTTATTGCATATTGAGTTTTATAGTAATAACTTTATGGTGTGTAAATAAACATGACATATGGATGGTTGTGATTAAAGCATAAGATGGATCCAAAGATTATTTTTTTATTTGACGTGGCTCAATATATGTTGAGTTTTTAGTTCTAACTATACATGATACTGATGACATCCTGCATATTGCAGTGGGATATTGGTAAGTGCAATGCAGTTGCAAAATTTTAATATATAGATACACAAAAGATTATATGCTGATCAGATCGTAAAAGCACCATCAAATGGTGTGAAAAATAAGTGAGGCCATGACTTTGTTTATAGCACTAACTACATATTATATGGGACAATAAATGTGTAGTTATATATTAGTTAATGAGAGATAATAACTATGGAATGGATAGTAGTGATTAAGCATGAGAATAATCCAATGTCTCTTATTTTAGGTGAAAATTAAGCTTTTGGTTTCAACTAAATAGGACATATAGATTCGATCTCTCTCTAAGTTAGTTCACACTCCCATGCGTATTAGGGTTCTGACTTGGAAGGATGGGTTCTACAACGGCGAGATAAAGATGAGGAAAATAATCAACTCGACGATGGATCTCACGGCTGACCAACTCATCCTGCAGAGAAGCGAGCAACTGAGAGAGCTGTACAGCTCTCTCCTCTCTGGCCACGGTGGTCACCAGATGAGGAGGCCAATCACCGCGCTTTCACCGGATGATCTTGGGGATGTAGAATGGTACTATGTGGTCTGCATGACCTACGCCTTCCGACCTGGACAATGGTACATTTCTTTGGCAATTAGTGTGGTACAGTACTTCAATTCGTTTAGAACTCCATTTGTAGGATGTCTCTGCATACTGCTGCACGGTTGAAAGTCTCTCATTTATCTTGTCAAAGATTTCACTGTACTGAAGCGTCGATCTGTGCACTGTCAGTTTGCCAGGTAAAAGCTTTGCAAGCAAAGGATGTGTCTGGTTGTGTAATGCTCCGTCAGCCGATAGTAAAATCTTCCCACGCAAGCTCTTAGCCAAGGTACGTACGCCGGTACTAGTACATTAAAGCGGCTCATTCATGACCTGTGATCTAATTTATGCTCTCTGTTGCTCAATAATTTTTATGCAGAGCGCTTCTATTCAGGTACGTATTGTACATGCTTCGACAAGCCACATTGCTGTACGTACGTCAATATGTGTATCACTTTTGACTGTATCAGCTAATGAAATTAATCTCGATCGGTTCTACAGACAATTGTCTGAGTTCCCTTCATGAATGGCGTTCTTGAGCTTGGTACCACCGATCCGGTAAGTACTTCATCGTACACAATGTAAAATTATAGCTATATACATATCTTTCTTTCAAGATACATACATGTGATTATATAATATACGCGGAAAATGTAGAATGACGTGCATAATGTCAAATGTATGATGGGTCACTAATAGTAGATTAACGCTGAAAATGTTAAAATAGCTAGCATTAAACATATCACGAAATGTTAATGCGAGCCGTATATGGAACCAGGCCATACATACTTAGGGGCTTAAAAGATTTTATGTTCTAATCAAACGAATGCATTATATGTTTCAGGATCTTTTCTATTTTTATTTCAAGCTCTCCTTTCTTCACTGATTTGGCAGGAAAGAATTTGTTGATTATTTTCTCGACTTCGATTAGCGTTGATGGCAATCATAGCCACCTCAAAAAATTGTGGCTCATGACAATTTGAACACATGTTCTAACGAATGATTATTTCATTTTTTTCGCTGCCTAAAGAAAACTAAATTGCTGCATCAGGATACAATTATATGGAAACAGAAACTAATTAAAACTTATATATAAAATCTATTTCTATTTTTAAAAATCTATTATATACAAAATACAATTGAATATTTATGATCAGAAGCTAAGAGTTATGTTCACAAAGCATTATTGAAAACAACCATACCAGCCATTTAGTCGGTCGTATATATGCAAATGGTAGAAAATCTTTCCGTCGACTTCACAAGGGCAACAATTATCGTTGATTAATGCCAAAACTCCATTGTAGAGATTAATCGACCACTTTTTGTTTAATTGTTCACATAATATTGCACAGATTTGAATTTTTTGGATCTTGTTTAGCGTTATTAATTTAGTCAAATAATTTCGTGTTTTCTTTACATCCAACATAAACCAATACCTGCCACTATTTACTGTACAACTATGAGCATCATAAGCTATATTTTGGGTTAACGCCAACTTACGATTGTTCAAGTAAAAATAGTAAATAGCATAAACATATTCAATTTATATAGTTCTATAGATTTAAATCTCCTAAAAGGGCATGATATTTAGAATATGTATTTGAATGTGTGTTTGCAAATGCCAAATTTTTGCATAATCATTCTTCTTACGGTTAATTGTTGAATGCACCCGACAACCATATGTTGTTTACCGTAAGCCCATAATACTAATACTAAATCCTATTATATTTTTACACTACTACAGATCCAATCAGTTGTGATGGGTCGTCTGTCTAATAGACCATCTTAGATGACTTATATATGAGGGGTTATAATGTAGCTCGTTTGAGATTAGTCATAGGACAAGGTTGTATGTGGCAGCTAGTAGTTGTAGCCTATCACTAAAAGGTCATAGCTACAACCCATTATCAATGACTCCATATTTGTGACTTAGTAGTGTTAACTGTCATAGATGAAAGATCACATTAGTAATGGTCAAAAATACAACCCATCAAACATAAAAAAGTCATCTCAAATAGATTTGTTTTTTTATCCATCATCAATGAGGCAGTAGAAGGTTGTCGAGCTGGTTAAAAAATCTACAAGATAGATGCGAGGCAGTTGTGCTCTCTCTCTCATCTCATGCCCATCTCTCTCTCGCTCTGCTCGCTCTCCAGCAGCCGATGACCCCTCTACCGTGGCTCCACCTCCACTGCTGGCGCCATCTCCAACACCACCAGCCACCATTGCCACCATCCCTTGCTACATTGGCCATTGTTACCTCTAGATCCACCTACGACCTAGTGATGAGCAAGTCGATAGTGAGCCTTGTTCCATGCATCTACCACCACATACCCCTCTAGATCAAGTTGTCACCACCTTGGAGGAACTAGATCTATTCTTAGAGGTCATTGGATTTGATTGTCCCTAAGCTAACGGTGGTCTAATCTAGTGGCCCCACCTCGAGGACCTTGGTGGTACTAGCAATAGTGACGTGCTTCGAAGGGGCATAGTGACGGCGATGGCGACGGGCTTTGAATGGTGGCCAGATCACCCACATGGATGGACGTCCACTTTGTTCGATGATGCCTATGAGCATCTACCATTGCCACCCTTTTGGCCGTGCACGCCTTCATGGTGAGGACAATGTCGTGCCCTCCTTCTCCTTCTGCTTCATTAGTGATCAACATAGATTAGGACCTAAATTCATTTCTCTCAGTGGTAAGGACCCTAGCCTAGCTTGCTTTGACTTTTAGTTCATTTTCTCCACTATGAGCGATCGAATGGACTCAATACCATTAGCGATAAGTGGTTCGATGTCTATTACCAGCACTAATACTACTGATACCGATTTGTTTCCTACAGGATGTAAATTTTAGGGGTTTAACTTAAGATGGGAAAGAATATATCAAAAGAAGTTCTTCTCTTCTATGTGTTGTTGATGGTGAACTAGGGTTGACGAGTGGCTATGGTAAGCACCATGATAGTGGTGTGCGGGGATAATTTAGGGGGTGGGCCATTTTCTATATTTTTTTGCTAGGATTTTCACATCAGTGATGGGTTCATTTTTCTATATTTTTTCTGGGATTTTTCCATCAATGACAGGTCTCAACTCATGAAGTATCAAAGATGTAGTGATCTATGATGGATCTTCACCGTCATAGTTGATTTTCCTCATCACTAATGACTGATATGTGATGGGACCAATATACATCACAAAGGTGGGTTAGGACCCATCACAGATGACTAGTACCCTAATAGAGTTAAAATCTAGCTCTACTTACAACTGTATGGGATAAAATTGGCTAGATAGTATAAAGAAGATTAAATTATTGCTAGTTCTTTTTTGTGTATGTGTGGGGGGGTTGCAGAAAAAGATACCCTACGTTTTGCCATGGAATACATGGAAAAATCTATATTAAATATTGTTAACATTATAAATAAATATAAGTTAATATATTATGGAAATGATATAGAGATAATGAGTTAATATGCTTGCTTGTTAAGATGTACAATTTAATAAAGGGTAAAGTCCACTTTTAGCACTTAAAAGTGAAAAAGAACAGTTCATGGTGAAAAGTAGACTTTTGTGAAAGTTTAAAGTCCAAAAATTCACTTTACCGTTTAATAAATTGTAGATGATATAGCATGTTTGTATGAGCTTTATGATGATGTAACATATTGACATGTCGATGTTAAAAGTTAATGCGTTCTAGTTATATAGAAGCTACACATAGATATGGCAAAAAGTAATATGTTAGGGGTTAAGTGAAAAACGAAATAGTTCAAGAGGTAGGATAAACATTTTTCTATAAAAATCAAAGGATGTAATAACCCATTAATAGAATATATAGACACAGCCTCGTAATCCTCTATGTTTAATTTCAATTATTCACAAGACGAAGTGGTTTCGATTTCCAAGGTTCCGGAGGACCCAAACCTAGTAAACAGAATCGCCACATCTTTCTGGGAGAAACCGAATCGCCACATCTTTCTGGGAGCTTCAGATTCCGGATGTTCAGAGGAGCCAAGCTCCTGTAGACCTTCATCGAAAGAAACGGGAGACGGCGACACAATCCTGGATGACGACCTCGTCCACAGCGCCATTATCGAGGACATGGTCCCAGGAGAAGAAGAAGAGCTTGGCGACGTCGTCGTCGCTCATCGCATGTCCCAACCTTACAACGCCGCCGCCGACCTCGAGCAGCAAACCACCACCATGGACACCACCATGGACGACATCGACGAGATGATCTACAGCCTCTGCGACGAGGAGCTGGACGTCGTCGTGCGCTCTCTGGAGGATAACAGCAGCAGCTGGCTCATGCACCCTGGCCCCGGGTACTTTGATGATCAGCTAGTCCCGGCATCTTCGCCGGAGCCGAACGTTGTATCTGGTGCATCGTGTTTTGTGGCTTGGAATAAGAGGACGGATTTGGACAAGGAGATGGAGGCAGCAGCTGCAGCGGCGGTCGCCGGCGGGGAGTCGGCACAGAAGTTGCTGAAGAAAGCTGTGGACGGTGGCGCATGGATAAACAAAAAAGGTCGTGCAGATAGCATCACGAACCATGTCATATCGGAGAGAAGGCGCCGGGAGAAGCTCAACGAGATGTTCCTGATTCTCAAGTCACTGGTCCCGTCCATCAACAAGGTAGGAGCTAGTAACTTAGTAACACGTACGTACCATCGATTTCATCATGAAAAGTTCATTATTAATATCCTGCAGATCGAATTGTTATTTCAGGTGGACAAAGCATCCATCCTTGCAGAGACGATAGCTTACCTCCAGGAGCTGGAGAAAAGGGTGGAGCAGCTTGAATCCAGCAGAGAGGAGGAAGGTCCAACCGAAACAAGATCAGCAGGGAGAAGAGGCCGTGAAATCGCCAGGAAGAAGGCCTCTGCAGCCAAGAGGAAGCCTCCCTCTGAGGTCGGCAGCGGTGGCGGCGTAGAGAGGGAGCACCACCATTGGTCCCTCTCCCAGACCCAGCTGGAGGGCCCGACCAACGTGCATGTCATCGTCATGGACAAGGAGTTGCACCTGGAGATGCAGTGCCAGTGGAAGGAGTTGATGATGACACGAGTGTTCGACGCCGTCAAGAGCCTCCGTCTTGACGTTCTCTCGGTGCAGGCGTCGGCGCCGGATGGTCTTCTTGGACTCAAGATACGAGCTAAGGTTGTCTCGTTCACCCTTAACTTTGAAAAGCGGATAAATAACATATTGGAGTATATTTCTTAGTGGTTTAGTTTGCTTGAAAAGGAGATGGTTTTCCTAGTTTGTTTTCTTATTATGCACATTTTCACTGACATAGATGTCACTTAATTAGGTTCACAACCATGACATTAGGGAAAATCCACCATTATATCAATCAAAACTACTATTTTGAAAGTCGGGGGTATCCGGTTTGGTAGTTCAGGGATTCAGGAGTCTATCAGCTTTTACAAGAAAACCAGTTGCACCAGTTATCATAAAGTTCTTGGCCCTAATCAATTTGAAAATTAGATTTTGAGAAAAGTTAAAGGGGCCAGAAATGGAATTTACCCTTTAAAAAAAGAACATTGTTTTAAGTTTTAGATTGTTTTTCTAACCTTGGTAACATATAACTAATTTTGTCACTTGATTCTTTTGTATAAATTCAAAAGATATAGGGTATGTTTGGCCTATAGCCAAAATAAACCTTACCAACTTTACTAAATTTTCATAGTTGTGGAAACTTCTCTTAAAAAGACAGCAAGATTTAGCAATGTTTTAAATGAAATATGGACTCTCTTTTTTTACCTTACCAAAGCCAAAGTTGACTTCACTAAAATTTAGTAAGTTTTATTTTAGCAATAACATACGCTCATATAGTTTCACAAGTGTAATACTGTGAAAGCTTTTCTTATAAAAAATTTGTCTATACCATTTTCATATACTCAAAACTTATCTTTTAAACAGTAATTGCTGTAATAGTTATGTTAAAATTTAACTTTCGGTGATTTTACAGATTTTAAAAACGACATTCTTATACATATGACCAAATGTATATAATTAAAGGAGCTTTCGTTTGTTTGTTGATGCTTGCTGCGTTGGTATTGTTGCAGTATGCCAGTTCTGTCGCCGTGGCGCCTGGGATGATCAGCGAAGCTCTCCGGACAGCCGTAGGCGGCTAGCGTTGAGAGCGTTCCCGTTGCGCACCGGACGTTTGTCCTTAAAATATGCTTGAAATGCAGGAAGCAGAACTACACCAAGAGGATCCTTGGATCTTCATTTGTTCCGTATAGTACAACAAAAATCATGTCTAAGTTTAACGATCTAGTCGCACATCCATGTTAACTGTGTCGTGGAGATACCATATCATATATGGGTATAAACATTGAGCTATATAGCATATTTGTTGTAGTCATAGTTTACTTCTTTCTTCTGACGTGGTAGTCAATGGTTTCACAAAGACATCACGTGGTAGTCAATGGTTTCACAAAGACATCACGACGAATTGTGATTGAGGGATTTTGTTAAACTACGAAATAACTCGTGGCGCGCACATCTGTATTAGCTAGGAATAACTCATATCGATGACCCTATATCTGTGATGTGACATAGTAGTGTTAACTGTAATAGATGAGAGATCACATCAGTAATGGGATAAAAATACAACCCCTAAGAGATAAAGAAAAATGATCTCTAACTGATTTGTTTCTTAACTCATCACCCATAAAATAGTTGCACATTGTCGAGCCAGTTAAAAAATCTATAAGGCAGATGCGAGGTAGTTGTCCTCTGTCTCTGTTCTCTCTCTAGCACCTAGCTGCTCCTCTATCATGGCTCCATCTCAATGGCCAGTGCCATCTCCAACTCCATCAACCACCGCCACCACCATCTCTTGCTCTGTCGGCCAACACTGTCTCTAGATCTGCATGCGACCTTGTTATGAGCATGTGTACAGTGAGCCTCACATAACCCTTCCAATGCATCGGCCACTACATCCCATGGTAGATCCAGTTGGCACCACCTCGAAGGCACCAGATGTAGCCTTAGGGGCCACTAAAACTGACTGTTCCTAGGCTAACGGCGGCCTGATTTGGTGGCCCTACATTGGTGATATTGATGGTATCGATAATAGTAACGAGCTTCGAAGGGGCACAGTGACGGGCTTTGAATGGTGGCTAGATCAGCTACATGGACGGACGTCCGCTTCATTCAATGAGGCTTTCAAGCATCTGCCACTGCTACCACCATTGGCATGCACGCCTTTACAATGAGGATAGCATCGTGCCCTCCTCCTCCTTCCGCTTAATTGGTGATCAATGTCGATTAGGACCTGAGTCCATTTCTCTCAAAGGTAAGGACCCTAGCCTAGCTTTCCTAGCTTGGTTTGACTTTCAGCTTGTTTCCTCTGCTATAAGCGATCGAATAGATTCAATCCTATTGGTGATTAGTGGTTCGATGTCTATTTTCTGCACTAATTCTACTGATACTGATTTGTTTCCTAAGAAGATGTAAAATTTGGGGGATTAATTGAAGATGGAAAAGATTATATTGCTAGAATTTCTTTTCTTCTACATGTTGTTGATGGTGAACTAGGGTCGACGAGTGGCTATGACGAGCACCATGATGGTGGTGTGTGGGAATAATTTGGGTGGAGGGGGGCATCATTTTCTTTATTCTTTTGCTAGTTTTTTCACATAAGTGATTGGGAATATCACATCAGTGGCATGTTACAAGTCATTTTTTTTTATATTTTTTATAGGAATTTCACATTAGTGATAGGTCACAACTCATGAATAGTCAGAAGTGTAGTGGTCTATAATGGATCTCCACCGTCATAGTTTATTCTCCTTATCACTAATGATTGATACGTGATTAGGACCTATCACTATCCTAAGTAACGTTAAAATCTAGCTCTACTTACAACCGCATGGGATAAAATTGGCTAGATAGTATAAAGTAGATTGAGTTATTGTTAAATGTTCTTATGTGTGGGTGTAGGATGAGGGGTTTGTAAAACTCGATGATACCTCGTGTTTTGCTATGAAATATATAGATGAATATATGTTAAATATTGTTAAAATGATAAATGAATATAAGTTGGAATATTGTGAAAATAATATATGGATAATGATTTAACATGCTAGTTCCTTAATTTGTACAATTTTATAAAGGGTAAAGTCTACTTTTAACCCTTAAACTTTCACTAAAGTCTAATTTTTACCCTCAACTATAAAACAGGTTATTTTTCACCCTAATCTTTCTAAACTAAGCTAATTTTACCCTGAGTCTAATATTAACGGTTGTTTTTGCCACCTCAAAAGTGACAACACTATTTCATCATATTTTTCGTTCTAATATGACCATGATTCTACATGGCACACTTTTCTCCTTATTTCCTCACAAAATATAGGGATGTGAGAGGGAGATGTGAGGAGGAAAGGGATAAGGTATTTGACATGCTAGGCCCATGGGGACTCCGTGCTCATCAGGTTGCATTACCCATCGACCCTGTGCTCGATCACTTCGTCTACAATGCCAGCAATGCAGCCACGTTCCCACCATGGCCGCTGTACTTGGTGCTACTTCCGCCTGATCATGCTATGGCGCAAGATTTTTATCAATGGCATCGTTGGCTCCCACTCCATGGTGGCAAGAATCACGATATTGTCCTGATGATCAAATCACATTTGGTGTTTTAGAAAATGTTTTCAAACTAGAAGTTTGTGAAATAATTCTTAGCCTCTTTAAAGCCTGCATACTCAGTTTTTTTAGTGACTTGCTAATTACTTAAGTAATCAATTATTGTTTTTCCCTCCTTTAGAAAGATAAAGATAAAGATTAGGGCTTATGGATTGAGTTCTAGCTGCACTGTCGTTTCATTGCTACAATTCTATCTGAAGGTTGCTCCATTTGGGTTTAAACATAATTGTAACACATAAAGAAATATTCTATTCTAAGGACTACAATGATGTATCTCAATTGATCACGAGTATCAGTATCGTATCCTAAGACTGCTACCTCCACCGTGGTTTCTTTGGAATTGATTCATGTCAGTCTCTTGAGGTATACCTCTCTAGTGGCTCTATAAAAGGGGCTAAGGCAGGGTGTGATACTTTCTCAAGGAGCATAAAATTTCTTGCACTTTTGATATTAGTAGTATACCAATGGTGGATATCCTAATTATTTGCAAAAAAACCTTATTGTACAACTATATTTTTTTGAGAATATACCATAAAACTATAAATATAATATATAGTATCACAAAACTATGTCATGCTGACTTTAACACAAAACTAAAGAATTTAGAGGATAGACCCCTAGAGTTGTCCTGTTGGAACTTTGAAATCTGCAGTCTTGTAAGTAATAAAAATTGGTGCCAAAAGTATATTTTTCTCATACTGATATGTAGTTTTCAACTAGACTTGATGCTAAACATGTTGCTTTATGGTATTGTCACTTAAATATGTTGTTTTGTGGTTTTGTCAAAATTTCTATTGTTTTGCAAACTTTAGTCCACAATGTCTCGATACTTTGATTCCGATAACATCTGCTACCAGAGATGTTGTTCATAACATCTGCTATTACAATATTTTAATAATAGGAATACAAGCTTAAAATACGGAATTATACAACATAGGAAAAATACATGAATAATAATTTAAATAGAGATAAAGACTCATAACAAACATTCTAAAAGGTTTGATCTCATATTAATTTTTTTTTCAATAACTTGCATGAAATGTATTTCATAGAAATTTCATAGGATTCAATAATGTCTATTCCTGAACCATTTAGGGGGGAGGGGGTATTCTATAGGAATGATATACTCTAAAATTTATTCCTTTAAATCAAAGAGGGCGTTAATAGGTCACTTTCAAGAATTAAATAGAACAAGTGTACATCTCTGCTTGTTCGACTTCTAACATCAGTAATATAAAAAGGATGCAGAATCCATTAGCACTTTAAGTTCATATGTGAATAAGAATGTATTTAACCAGGAAAGAAGGCATCTTACTTAACTTATGAAATGCCGCAAGATGGGTCCCAAGAAGAATGTCTGTACCTGTGCATAAAAGAAACCACCCTTAGCCAAACCATAGTTTAGTAACATATTTCCTCAGTGCATCTCCCTCCACCGGAATTACTGACGCATGCATGCCATGTACAGATACAGTACGGAAGCTACAGGTTCAAAACGTGATCGAGCCCGAGCACTCTATGTTATGTACGTACAGATCCTCAATGCCTCTCCTTCTTCACGGAGAAATATCAAGTAAAAACTATCAAATCAAATAAGTAAAAAACCAGTGAACACAAGTAATGTGATAATTTTAGAAGATAAAAAAGTTGTAATTTATGAGGCGGAATTACCGATGTGTGCATACAATGAAGAGATACAACACAGAGGCTATAGGTTCTAAACGTGACCGAGCCCGAACAGTGTACGTTACGTACATTTCCTCAATGCCTTTCTCTCCACAGAGAAATATCAAGTAAAAGCTATCAAATAAGTAAAAACCAGTGAACATTCAATGCAGAGGTTCTAAACGTGACCGAACCCGAGCACTCTACGTTACGTACGTACATATATATCTTCGTGTCAGTTTAGCATTGTGATTCCGATTGAGCCACCGAGTTAATAAGACGGATAACCGATCCATCCGCCCGCCGCCCGCCGCCATGGAAACCCAACCGGCGACGCCACCAACGACGTCGCTACAAGCCGGTACTGGTCCGTCGAAGCAGGATCTCGAGCTACCTGAATGATCCTCATCGAAGCAGCAACAATGGTGGTGCAGCTACACCCACCATTGCCGACGACGAGCCGCGACCACTTGATGCAAACAATTTGAGGCAGATTTCTTGCAAATTGGCTTCTGATGATCAGCCTCTGCATGTATCATCGTCAAAGGTGGTAGCATCTGATCCTAAGGAGATGTTCATAGATCTTGAAGAGATTCCTGGGTTGGCTCGTGAAGATTTGCTGAAAACTTATAGCATTCTTGCTCGTGACAATGGTAGGCTGTTTACGTTTGTCTTTGGGCCCCCGGTCAGTTTGAGGAGGGATTGGCTGTTGATGGAGATAAAGAACAGTCAAGTGTTTATCACTACTTGTTCCGTGTGCTCTGCATGCATGGCAGACTCGAGACATGCAAATGATGTAATTAATACTCCTACTTGTTAAATTAGTAAGATTACTCTCTCTTTTATTATATGTTAGATAATAATGATGAAAAATTAGTTTAGAAAATTGCTAAAATAATTTATGTTGAAATTGACAGTTTATATTAAAATTATTATTATTTAATTATTTTTTATTTAAATTATTTATGTAAAATATATGGTGATCATGTTTGTTGATATAGGTGAGTTTGAAAAATCTGGACGAAAGAATGTTTTTTTGTTTGTTTACATGCAAAATTAAATTTAAGAAATAGATATAAAATTATTGAAAAAAATTGGAGGAATTTTGGATGAAAATTGAGAAAATAATTTTTTAAATTTGAAACAATAACAGGGTAATTTTCGGTGGTACAGTAAAATAGTAATAGACATGGTCGAGTAAAACAGAAGGCCCAGTAGATCACGGCGTGGCAATAGCTCAACGACGACAACATGAGAGTGACATGTGAGACCGACCTGTCAATGAGAACTAGTGCGCACGCAATAGTGGTGCAGAGGCTGACAGGCATGCTAGTCCTGTCAGCGGGTGTAGGCACAGAGAGGCATTGTGACTAACGACGTGTCTCGCACGTGGACGGCTGCAGGAGATATGGAGATGACGTGGCACATTATGATTGAAGCGGAGGGACTAGAAAAGTAACTGAGTTGGATTTTGTGCAAATTTGGGGCGGATTATGTAGCCTTCCGTATAAGGGGTGACGTGGTGTAATCTAGAACATCGATTAGATACTAGAAAATAGTTATGAAATCTCAAGGATATTTAATTTATTTTCTTTATGATTTTTTTTATAAACAGAGGGTAAGATGTTAGAGATTGAGACATAAAAAATGGATAGAGTTGTTTTTGTAATTTTTGGTAATTAAAATTTTGGAAATAAAGGTAAAGTTTATCAAAAATTTATGTGTAACTATTCTCTCTTTTTTTTATACCTAGCGTTTGATTTTAGATAAAATTATTTACTCTAGGTTTTTTGATTTGATTTCTTTGATCTAAAATTTATCTAGTGTGTTTTTCAGTTTTATGAGAAGTTTGTTAGATATCGTATTATTAATTAATTATCATTTAAATAATTTTATTCATTAATTTCGTTACCACTATCCATAAAACATAATAATCAATATCTCATATTAGCAGGTCACATACTCATAAATAAATAATAATAATGTATATTTTAAAGAATAAATTAATATGTCATAAATAATATGTGATATTTATATATTCTAATTATTAACACCATCTTCTTCGTCATCTCATTTTCTCTCTCACCTTAACTCTGGCCAGCCGCCGCTGGCATGCCGACTATGCCGTTGCCCTTGTGCATAATCTCCACCGCCAACCCACACACAGAGCTCCAGCTGTCGTTTGACTCACACAAACTCGAGTGTTGCATACTCCTTTAGCCGCTGGCTCGTGTAGCGAGCTTTGGCTGCTGCCTCTAGCCTCATGTGCACATGCTTTCCCGTGGCCTCAGCGTCTAGGTCCGTTGTGCTCCATGTGCAAAGCTCTAGTTGTTTTAACAGGGTGAACTATTAGCGCGAGGGGGCAACTGTCAGATCGTAACGTCCTGATTTTCGTGTGCCCGTTAAAAACTATTTAATAAAAACTTATGTTAAAAAATTAGATCTTTATATGTATAAAGGAATTAAGTGATAAATGATCTCAAATAAATCAATCTTTGTAACTCAAAAATCTTGCCTCAAAACCCCTCCAAATTAAATTCTCAAAACCTACATTCAAAAATCAAATCCTCCTTTAAAATCACCCTTATTCCCCCCTCCCCCTAAAAGAAAAGTATTCAAATTAATGCAAGCATCAAACCTCATCTCAAATATTAAGAATCTAAGTCAAATAACCATCATCCTTGAGTCCTTTAAATCTCGATGAATTCTTATACCAAAATTTATCCCAAAACTTCCTAAAAACTCCTCCCATTCTACCCTCACCTCAAACATATTTAAGATTCGTACAAACACATTTAAACTCCAAATTATCTACACGTGTCAGCTATACCAGTCCATCAAGATCTTACATGAGTCCCGGTAACATTTGAGGATTGGAATACCAAGCGCCCAAACAAATCCAAACTCAAATATTCAATCTTTCATCTCAAACCAATTTCTGGATATTATTACAGGAAACTATGCTAATCAGGCCATCAATCTATTTTCCTTTCTCCAGCCCTTGCTCATCCCATTAATTTTCCTGAATTTCTTCTATATATATATGTATATGTTTAAAAAACATTTTTTAAAAAACCCTCTAAAAACGTCAAATCCGACGTGGTAAATATTCATTGCCCATAGTTAATAATAGACCGCCAAAATCTAGCAAATTCATAGATGACCTCCTTACATCTCTAGCAGTAGACTTTTTTTTTTGCAACAGGAGCCACCAACAAAATGTTATAGTAGTATGCACGAGGGAGAAGAGAGCCTCCCATTTTCGCAAGTAGCTCTCTTGCTGCTCTTTACTAGAGTGTTTCTTCCCAGGAGGCCACTGTAAAATTGTCAGACCCATCATGGGAGGGGAGGGGCCTGGTAATTTTACAAGTTTTCGACTTCATCCTCTATTATAGCGTTTTTTGGGTGGCTGGATATAAGACCCTCTCCTGGTCGCCAAAAATACAGCTTAATCAAAAAAACAAAAAAAGAGAGAAGTAATGGCTGAGGGGAGGCGAAAGGAACTGACGAAAAACTGCTGACTTGTAAATTTATACAAAGCGAATAGATTTATACCCTTTGTAATATTTTTTTTGATAAAACAAAATACTATGTATAGTTTTTTTTTCTTATTACAGTATAACATAAGCAATGCATTTTTATAAATAAAGTAATTCATAAATATAGAATTAAAAATAGTCAAATAATGGATTGTCTTGGTGTACAGTGGTTACTAGTGCATCGAAATCTAATGTGGACTCTCCTTCAGGCGCGACCTCTGTATATGAAAAATATAAACATTACATGGTGTACTAATAAAAGTAATTAAACACGTAAAAATTATAGTGACATTGTATATAGGAGAATTTTAGAAAAATTTTGGGACTGCAATGAGGCAAGCAGAGTTACATATAAAAGGATAGAAATATTTGAAGTTTAATTGGATTTTCTAGAAAATAAAAAGAATTCCAAAATAAATATACCCGAGAATATTTCTTGGACTGACATGTGGGGCTTGGACGTATGTGGGAGGGAGGGGATGGTCTATGATAGATTGGGTCTATGCGGTCAGCTGAAAAGGATGGGACCCACATTGGTCCTATGTCTTTTTCTTTTTATCTTCCTTTTTTTTCTTCGTTCTCTTTTCTCTCTCTCTAAGTTTTTTCTTCGCTGCACAAGAGAGGCCAAGAGGGTGGTGGCGGTAGTGATGGGTCCCGATGGCAATGCTGGTGAGAGATGAGGTGACACCTAGCAATGTGGTAGAGGCAGGCGACGAGGCCAAGAGGCATGGCAGTGGTGGTGCTAGAAGACATGCGTGGCAGGGTGGCAACAGGGTCAAGAGGGGTTGTGGCTATGATGCCAGAAGGTGGACGCAGTGTTGCCTACATAGCCTGGTCAAATGGCCTATGTGGCAGACAGCGACGAGCACCCAGAGAACAGTTGGCGATGGTGGTGGTGGTGGTACAACCGGTGCAGCTTGGTCACTAGAAGGGTAGTGGAAAATGGAACCAAAGGAGAGGAATGGCGACAGCTACCTTTAGCCATAGTGAGTGTCAACGGCGGTTTTGGCGGACGTTTCAGCTTGGCGTGGTCGAAGAAGTAACAGAGGAATTTTGTGAGTTAGAGGAAAACCACCAATGGCAACATGCTTGGTTTTAAAGCTGCTCCCACTGCTTCGTGACGAACAACACAACGACGAGCTTGCGCGTGGCGCTATGAATCGTATGAAATACTTGATGCTCTTATGCATTTGTCTTGATGAGACATGGCACTAATCATGTCACTCTTGTCGTGGGCTCGACGTGTTCTGGTATCTTCCTATCGGACATGGGAGCTTCACATGGGCTTGACGTGCATTTGTCTTGATGAGACATGCTGTGTGTATGCATTGATGGGATGGATGAATGCATGTATGTAAGGGTTGTCTATTTGTTTATCTTGCTCATGCGTAGTAGTGAAGGGTTTCACATGGGTAGGTTGAAATAATGGATAAGGCAAGCATACATGCAGTGGGTGCAGTGACTTTGGCTTGAGACAAAATTAAATGATGTAGGGGTGGTATAGGCATGAGATAGACTATTTTGCCTGGAAGAGACAACGCATACGTGCTTGTAGGTCTCCTAGATAAGGAAAATGCAAAAGGTGCTATTGATGTTAGAAGAGATGGAAGATAGAAGGCTAGGAGAGAATCCTGGCTTTACCAATTTTGTCCAAAAAGTAGATTAAAATCAATGTGGATATGAAAGATATTCTAACCCGCACATATACAAGTGAGGTGTCACAATGAACTAGGGTCTAAGAGGAGATTAAATAGGAAAGGAAATATTCAGCGAGCTATTGAGATTCAAAAATAAAATTTAAAATTTATACACACGAAGAAAATTATTTGTCGATACGGTCAAAATTTCTAGAGTCAAAAAATTGACCTTGGGGATTTTAGAGATTTAAGGTTTTGAGGGTGGAAATGGGATTTAATGGCACTGCTAAATAAATTTTTCAAATTAGAATTTTAGAAAAAATAGCGGGCATTACACACGCCACCTGCTCGACCAAATGCCAACATGGCCAAGACATCGCACCGCATGACACACCAAGCCTCTCCGGCTTCTCCTCATTGCACCTACTGGGTCGAGCGGCGCTGCACTCAGCCACGCCACCTGTCTACCATAGATCATGTCATTGGCCCATGAATCATGCCAGCCTAGCCGTTCCTATGACAAGTTCACTGCATGCCGTAGCAGCGTTCGGTGCACGTCTACGCTGTGCCACTCCCTGCTCTGGCCGGCCTCGCCATGTTGGCACTGCACTATGCACACTATCCCCTCTACCTCCCAATCTCCCACGGCAAACAAAGAGAGTAAGCAGGAAGGACATTGAAGGAGAAGGAGCAACCAGAGAGGAGAAAAGGAAAGATGCCCACAAGTGAGACCAATCAACCCCTCTTTTGGCCTCACTAACATGGCCACATCGCCTGGTCCATTATATAGGTCCACCCCCATAGGCCCAGCCCACCAACTCCTCCACCCTTTATTCTCGGTGGGCCAGTCAAACAAGGCCATGGCCCAAGCCTCACCAACACTGAGCTCTATCAGCCACTAGGAAATATTCCTCAGTATATTCCTTTTAATAAACCATTATTCTATTTTTATAAATTTATTTAAACATTCAAATTTCATATCTCACAAACCGTAATTCCGATTGACTCCGTTCTACTTTTGAATTCTTTTCTATAATTAAAATCTACCTAATGTCACTATTAGATTATAAGAAATATTATGTATTTTGTAGTTTTTTTGTGTGGTTTTCTTATGTCCATCGTGTAGCAAATGTTCTAGAAATTTGCTAGGCATGAGGATCGTGAAGATTTAAAGACCAAAGGCCAAGGCAAAGCACTCTTTGATCATATGTTATTTGAAAAATTGCATGTTTAGTGTACGCTTAAATTTGACCGACCTTGGTACCAAGCAGTTACATTATTTTCCATACGATATTGTAAATGTCCTCCTTGTTGCTCCACCAAATCACTATTTGTGCTCTCTGGACATGAGTATTGATGAACCCCTGCCTTTCACTGCTATATGGACTTTGGGAAAACGGGTTCGATTCTGTTTGAAAAACCCGATACATGTATCAGTGGGTTTGAAAAGTAAAACTTTATTTGTGAAAGTCATGATGTGTGGTCTTGCTCATGTGGTTTGATCTCATATTTATATTTAAGGATTGATTTCTTTAAAAATTCTATCCAAACATCATACAATATGACCATACAAATATTGTAGGATATCTCTAAAAAAGTAAATTATTAGTTCATGGTTATCTTACATGCCAATGATTGTAGGACAACGGGAACAATGAGACAGAGTTTTATGTGTTCTTTTATCAGCCCTTCATGGTACTTGCCTCTATGCATGGCACTGTAATTGTATAAGCATCCCTGATATACCCTGAGTAGACGATGGTTGGTTTTGTCTGATGCTTGTCGTGGACTCAGCCAACTATGTGAGATAGGGTTTGCATGGATTAGTTTTGGAAAGTTCTTATCAAGAACTTCTAGTGCCAATAGGCATTAGAGTAAGCTTCATATCATATAGCATTTAATCTTTATAGAGTTTAGCTAAACTGTTTAAACAACCATACTTATGGTTAAGGGCGAACGTGAGGTGATTCGCTTAGCATAGATTTGATTGTCTGTGCTTTGTAAAAATTAGTTTGCGGGATGAGAATCATTGATAGAGTCAGTCTACATAACCAACAGATGACCTAGGTGGTCGAAAATGAGCCAGTGTGACTTGAGATATCAAAACGACATCATAGAGTAGTTTTTTCGAAAGAAAGCGGAGAGCTATAGGACATGGAAGGCTCGGAGGAGCCAAGATATAAGAAGTGATGAGTAGTGTGAACAGAAGTTGAGATAAGTGTTGGAAATATTGAGAAAGTAAAAAGAAAATAATAGAGAAAATAAGGAGAAAATGAATAAAGCTAAAATTAAAATTTGATTTTTTATATTTGAGTTATTGCAAAGCAACACACGGATGTATTGAGACAATAAGTCTTCCTCTAAATGATTTATAAAACCCACACTTAGAGTTTGAAAAAATGTTTTTAGACAAAATATTTGCAAAATAAACCAACCATATGTTTGAAGCTTAGATCTACACATTTCCCAGTAACTTGCAAAGTATGAAGTACTCACTCATCTATTGTTGTTTTTTTTCTCTCCCCGTTTCTAAGTCCAAATTGAAGATGGTGAAAATTAGAGTTTTATCTCTAGAATCAAGCCACTACCTATGTATTAATATTTTAGCTATGATAAGTTTCACTGCTGCTAAGTATGCTACTCAGTGATTACCCGAGAATCACAACAAAAGGGTATAAATATATTATTAGCATTATAATGATTTATCATATTATCACATGTACTAGCATCATTTTCTAGGATTGATACCGGTATAGCAGTTTCGCAGGAGACATTTCGCCATATATCCTATGGCACACCCTCTTTGGCACAATCTGTATGGTGGTGTCAAAGACGAGATGTAACACAAAGCCTCTTGTAAGCTTATGGTGGAAATTGAGGGCAAGGGTGTGATGGGCACTGTCAGTGTATTGGCAACAGAATTAGGCATAGTGGTGGTGGCCAACAGGATTTGGTGATGAGAATAAGAAGGAAGAGGAAAAAGTTGATTGGAAGGTTGAAGATGAGACAAAATTGTTTCAGATGGAACTAGGACAAAAAGAGGGTTTCACAAAATCATGTCATATTTTTAAAGTAAACCAACAAGCTTCGTATTAAATAAATATACCCCTTAACCCCGTGGCAAATGAATAATTTTCGTGTTCTTATTCCATGGTGTTATTCGGATGTGAGGGCACTAGATTTGTACTAAGTACAAGGTTGTATTAGTAAAGAAAATTTGTAGAACCAGTTCAAGGTTGCATTTGCAATTTTTTCAGGTGAATGGGAATCGATAGCTTGTGACACGTCACTCGGTGGCTTGGCCCCAGCCCTCGGCCAGTCGCCAACAGCCAACCTCACCGCCCACCGCCGCTCGCTTCCCGTCTCAGGCAGGCGGGCCGGCGATTCCGCGCTCGATAAATGCCTCTGCACACAGCAGAGTCCACAAACGCAATCTCTGCCTGCGCCATGTTCCCGTATGGGCGCAGCGGCAGCAGAGGCGGCGCCGGATGCGCTCTGGTAAGGAACTGCAAGGTGAGGACCTACCGCACAAATTTTCTTTTCCTTGTCTACTCGTCTTCAAATCGATCTGCAGGGTGCTTCACTGTTTCTCCTAGAAATTTCGGGATAAGTTGCTTTATCCTGCAGGCACACATAACCAGAAATTTAGTAGCTAATGCAAAGTACAAAAGCATTATAATATAGTTGTTTTGTGCTCTAAATTATATTATAAATTAGTGCTAATTGACAAGGTTCTCTTTTTTCGTTAAAAAATGACAGATATTAGAATTCAGAGTCGACATTGTGTGCAGGATTTGGCAGCAATTGGGCTAGTTGGAAACTTGGAATCGATCATTGCAAATGGGGGTCATTACAGAGCAAATCCGTCTAGTTTGAATGGCCAGATGAAGCGAAAGTCTATGACAAGACAAAGAACACGCAAGCGATTAAGTCCACCAAGTACCAAGAAGGCAAGGACGACTAGAGTCTGAAGTAGAAGTAGAAGTAGCAACAGTCTCTGACTAGCAACAGTATCTGACGAAGAAAATGCTGGCACTTGATGTCCATGAATTGCGGAATACGAGTTGAGTCTGCTAACCTAGCAGCAGATGATCGGCAATTTGGCATGCCTATAAATTTGGGAATATGGTGCAGTAATATACATTCCATTGGAGCTTCGCTGCTAGACGACTTCAAAATTAAGCCGCGCATTCCTTGTATGGTTCATGCCTTTCCGTTGTTCACAATTGATATATCTTTTCATTAAAGAAGATAAGTATTGAAAACTGTAAAGATGGCACTAAGCCAAGAATCCAGTTTAGAATTGGTTCCCTGACAGTGATTACTCACTCTAGTATTTATTAGATCAGAAACCACTTTTGTGGTTGAATGGATTAGATCAAGAAAATTAGCTGCTAATTCTTCCCTTTATCTGATTTATGATCCATCTGTGCTAAGATTGTAGGGGTCAGAAGCAAACTTGAAGTGAACTGGAGGGGCAGCTATATCGGTCCAGATTCAGGACTGCAGTTACATTGCTTCTGTCTGTCCACACGATCAAGATCTACATTCGATAAACATAGCTAGACAATAATGATGGTTATTACAATTGGACAGTTTGTCTTGATTTTCATAGCTTGCATTGCACATGTCGTCACGTGCAGCTCCTTATATGGAAACGAGACAGATCGACTGGCACTCCCTGAATTCAAACAGGCAATCAGTCTTGATCCAGAACAAACCTTGATGTCCTGGAATGACAGCATCCACTTTTGCAATTGGGAAGGCGTCTTGTGCAGCATGAAGACTCCACGTCGTGTCTCTTCTCTTAATCTTACAAATCGATGTTTAGTAGGGCAAATCTCTCCTTCACATGGAAACCTCACATTCCTAGCAATTATATCCCTTACAGAAAATTCATTCAGTGCACAAATTCCTCCATCCCTTGGCCACTTGAACCACCTCCAAACTTTCTGGTTGAGTAACAACACTCTGCAAGGAGTTATACCAGATTTTGCAAACTGTTCCAATCTGAAGGATCTACGGCTGAATGGCAATAATTTAGTTGGAAAATTTCCGCAGATGTGTCATCGCCTTCTACCGAAATAGGGACCTACAACAAAATGCAGGTGCGCACCAAATAGTTTTTCACTCGTCCCTCGGTTACTTCCTCCCCTCCTCTGCGGCGAGCCGGCGACCTGTGGCGCGGCGGCGGCAGCAGTAGTTTGTGTTAGTTATGCACTGGGGCGTGATGGCATGAAAGCTTGTGTTAGCTATGCCACATGCTTTCCGGAGTTGCAGGGCGCCAGCCAGCAGTGGACGACGGCTCACGATGTGGCGACCTAGCCATGCCGGCGGCGATGAGCGGAGTCCAGGCATTCCGGATGAGCGAAGCCAGCCATGGCTGTTTTCAGGGACCCAGTCACCATCATCACCATCGACTATGAGTCCACGACCACATCGCCGGTACCCGGCCCGACCTGGTCCTCCTCATCGGCGGCGTCCTTGACCAATGGGCAACGACACGGTACTGTAGCATATGCTATTGCAGCATTTTCGCCAAATCGACAAGACCTATCAGCCGGACTGGGATTGCCGCTGAGGTTTTGACCATTATACCAAAAACGGGGATCTCTTTTTCTGAACTTGTCTGAAACTCCGAACCATTTTTCACTCTGAATATTTTTTTCAGAACTCTTTACTTTGTGAAGATAAATATGCGTCCTTTCTGAAGAAAATTGATCGTGTAGCCTCCAGTGGGTCGACTGCATTTGTGAATTGGTCTTGCCGAATATGTTGATTGTTGACTACAATAAATCATTTTTACCTTCAGTTCAGCAGCTGTAGATTATAATTGATGCAATACCAAAAGCATTATTGGATTCAATTTGGTGGTGCTCAGAGGTAAGGGCGAACATATATACTAATTTTACTATTCCACATGCATTTGTTCACTGAAATTATGCTGAATACTGAATGTCACTAACCTTGATAATCCCACGCAAAAAATTTCAGGGAAGCAGTAGAAATGGGTGGAGAAAGACTTGACAAAGATAGCGCTTGAACGACCGATCAACGACGACGACGACGACACTTGACTGAGGATAGCGCGCCCTTTCTGAGGAAAATTGGTCGCGTAATATGATGGATCGATTCCTCCAGGGGGGTTGACGGCAAATCAAGTCAGTCTTGCATGGCAAGATAGAGTTAAAGCCAGGAGGTTCTACTGGTACAAAAAGCAGCAGCCGGTGGCCACGCTCCCCACAAGACAGGCTCCATGCATGATATCTTCTCCTCTCGCTGGTAACCTCATGCATATTGATGTTTCTTTATTTTGTTTCTGTTGATCATTTTGTTGTTGGGATAGCATGGTGTATGTTGGATTGTATGCTTCTGGGGATTTGTGTGTGGAATACACACATCTAGTTCTGTCTAGAAAATTAGTGCATATATAGTCCAGCTGATTACAGACATTTTAGTTCCCTTTTATGTGAGAGGATGAGCAGAAATTACTGCTACTTGATTGTTTACAATGACGAACTGAAATTGAACAGAGGTCATGAAGATGGTGCAATTGGGCAGTTTCTGTTGGCCCTTATGGCTTGCAGTGCAGTCCCGATCCTCTGCAACTCATTACATGGAAACAAGATGGATCGACTCTCCCTGCCTGAGTTCAAGAAGGCAATCAGTCTTAATCCAAGGCAATCCCAGATCTCATGGAATGACACCACCAACTTCTGCAGCTGGCAAGGCATCTCATGCAGCTCCAAGAACCTACCTCGCGTCACCGCCATTGATCTCAGAAACCAAGGTCT
Source organism: Oryza coarctata (assembly GCA_030770085.1). NCBI lineage: Eukaryota > Viridiplantae > Streptophyta > Magnoliopsida > Poales > Poaceae > Oryza > Oryza coarctata. The sequence continues at coordinate 2,509,140 of CM061483.1, forward strand.
GGTTGGCCACATCTCTCCTTCACCTGGCAACTTGACATTCCTCAGGAATCTGTCACTGGCGTCAAACAGGTTCACCGGACAAATCCCTGAATCTCTCGGCAGCCTGCGTCGTCTCCGATCTCTCTACCTCAGCAACAACACGCTGCAAGGGATCATACCAAACTTCGCGAACTGCTCTGAGCTGAGGGTGCTATGGCTGGATCACAGTGAGCTCGCCGGTGGATTCCCCGGAGACCTGCCTCTTGGCCTTCAGGAATTGCAGCTCTCGTCAAAATCCCTCCCTCGCTCGGCAATGTCACGGTACTGAGGATGCTCCGCTGCGCGTTCAACGGCATCGAAGGTGGCGTCCCAAGCGAACTCACGGCGCTGCGTGAGATGGAGATACTGACCGTCGGTGGCAACCGGCTGCCAGGTGGGTTTCCCGAGGCAATCCTGAACATGTCGGCACTCATTCAGCTTAGCTTCCGATCTGAGGTGCTGATTTTTTTCAGTGATGTGCTTTTTCCTGTAGTGAAAGTTGCTCGCCGTCAAAAAGATCCCGCGATCGGAAAGGGACGGCGGCTCGGTCACACAAAGGCCTAGAAGGTCTACTTATCTTCAGTGCAGGTCCTTAGGTCTTGAGATTCGTGGACGTGCTAGTCAATTTGACCCTATAATTAACAAGTAAGTGAGACAAGCGAATCCGATACAGACGCTCGCTATCGGCTGGTTGCCGATAGATCCGGGATGCTGTTCGATCAGCTGGAGAGCCGATATAAACAGGTGTCGACGAGCGGTCGACCGCAGAGCCGATGGAGGAATTAGGGTGTATTCAGAGGATGGCGAGACGCATGAGATCCCTTCGGACAGCCGAACAGTGATTCATCGGTTGAAAAAACCGATGAGTGCGGATGCGGCCTAGGTGATAATTAGCGCAAGAGGGCACGGGCTGCAAAGCCGATGCCGCTCCGGATATGACAGCAAGAGACCCGTCGCCCGTCGTGGCAGCGCCATCAACACCGAACCTCGAAGATCGGACCTAACGGAGACAGTACGAGGCTAGGGCCAGCGGCGATGATACGGAAGACGCCGGATCGGCTATGCCGTAGCAAGGATAGGAACGAACCCATCGGCTCAGCTAGCCGATGCCCTATGAAGCTTAAGTATGGATAACTCATCGGCTACTCACTCCGATGAGACGTCGTGCAGAAGACTATAGGCCTAAAGCTCAATCTACCATCGGCAGCCCCATAGGTCGGACCTAACCGATGCAGCATGAGATTGACGACGGCAGAGGGAGCTAAACAGGCCGATAGGCCCTGCACGGATATAATGCGGTATACCTGATCTGACTAAGAGTTCGAACCTAAACGATGTAGCGTTAGACAGTACAAAGCATACCGGGATGGTGGTGGGGCTTACCCCTTCGCCGGAAATCGGACTTAACCGATGCAGCCCCGCGTCGAGAGCCAGAACCCGCCAGTAAACACCTAGATGAACTAGGGTGACGATGCGCCGAATTTATATATGATCGAGAGATATCTTACATATTTCCAAGGGGTCTATATTTATACCCTAAATTTACAAACAGAGTCCGACGCGTCTACGGCCATCGGACATTATTTCCTAGTAAGAACAAAGGAAAATATTCCTAAAGAAGTTAATTAACCAGTTAAACCTCCCTAATTGAGTATGCTTACAATTTACAAAAACAAGCACCCTGCCGTGGAGTCCATGTCTCTTCTATAAACCTGGTTTCATCTGAATAATCTTTCAATTTGTAGCCGAGTTTTTCTTTGCTGCAACCTGATCGGCTTCTCCACTGTAGCTATCAGACCTTTTTTTAGTCAAGCCGATCATTTTTCTTCCTTCCCTCAGGCTTCTTAGACCTGATCCCGATTGGACAATCCGCTGTCTTCAAACCGATCTAATCTTCTACTAATCTGATCGACTTTTCTACAGTTCTCCATCGGCTTTATCTCAGTATCTCCATCGGTCGATGACTGCATTAAACTCTCCATCGGATCTCTCAGCCGATCGGCTTTACCACCATCAGATCTCTCAGCCGATCGGCTTCAGCACCATTAAATCGTTCAGATTTTGGCGTTAACAAAAGTATAGTTAAATTCGTATTTTACTTGTGATTGTTATTATTGTAACACATGATTATGAATTAAAGTCATTAGATATTAAAACTTTATTCATAGGAGGCTAGAAGATGACATCTATATGGAGTGATATAAAGGTTTTGTTGTTCCTGTAAAAGAAAGTCTGTAGATTAGAAAAATATCTTTATAGATTGAAATAATCGTCTAGATAAGATAATAGTACAAGATATTTGACTATTTTTTTCTTAGAATATCAAAAGATTAAGTTTTAATAGCTATGTTTATATGAATAGATCAGCTATATATTTGTTTCTTTATATAATGTTAATTGCTACGAATGATAAATTAGAGATAGCAAAATTAAATGCACAATTAAGTAGTGAATTTGAGATGAAGGATTTAAGCAGCAAAACAGATTCATCTTGACTTATCATATGCGTTAAATGTTGTTAGTAGATAAGTAACTAATTCTATCAAAAGAGCATTGGAAACTAGTTCAATGGATTTTTAGATATTTGTGTGATACTTCTAATGCTTATTTATAGTTTAAAATTTCTAGAGATGGACTTGTTGATTATGTCAATTCAGATTTTACTGAAGATTTGAACAAAAGAAGATTACTCATAGATTATGTTTTTGCTATTAGAAACTGTGTTGTTAATTGGAATGCAAATTTACAATCAACTGTTACCTTATCTACTATTGAACCTTATCTACTATTGAAGTAGAGTTTGTGGCTATTTTTGAAGCTTGTAAAGAAGCTGTTTGGTTTAGAGGTTTGTACACTAAGCTTTGTGAAGATATGTCTTGTATTAATATATTTGTGATAGTCATGTAATATGCCTTACGAATGATCATATGTTTTATGATAGAACAAAGCATATTAATGTGACATATCACTTTGTTCGTTGTGTTATTGCTGATAGTGATATTAAGTTATGCAAGATAAATACCCACGATAATCTAGATAATATGATGAAAAAGTTAGTTTGTGTATCAAGTTTAAGTTTTGCTCAAGCTTAGTTGGTATTATACTACACTCCTAAAGATTATTTGTCGCACGATGATTTTATCTCTTTGTTGATGGATGATTTTTATGTTATAATAAAAAATTCGTCTTGAGATAGAGATTATTAAATATGTGATCTAAATTTCTGCTAATAATATATTTATATTAGTTTTCTAATAATTTTTTTATTCTTTACCTATTAATTTTTTTTCTATTTTATATACTCCGACGAGAAGGGTACGACGTTTCCATTATTTTTCCTCAGCATTTGTAATAACTCAGTAATTATTGACGGTTGACGCTCGTGATTTTTCCGTAAAGATTTTACATGAAAATTTATATATCTATTGTGCATCTATTTTGATAGCAACAGCTACCTGAATGTCTTATAACAACTTCACATAGAAGTAAACACGAGCTATTTGTACTACTGAAAGAAGTGATCCCATTAGCCAGCATGGTAACCATAGTGATATTCGTATTGTTTATCTGGAAGGGGAAACAAGGACAAAATCAGTATATTTGCCCTCATTTGATAGAGAATTTCCAAAGTTTCCTATAGGGATCTTGGCAGAGCAACGAATGGATTCTCGATGTCCAATTTAATTGACAAAGGGAGATATAGTTCTGTGTACCAAGGACAACTCTTTCAAGACATAAATGTAGTTGCTATCAAGGTTTTCAGTCTATAGACACGAGAGCACAAAACAGCTTCATTGCAGAGGGTAATGCTTTGAGAAATGTGCGGCATCGCAATCTAGTTCCTATCTTAACGGCATGTTCAAGCATTGATTCAAGTGGGAATGACTCCAAAGCATTGGTATATAAATTCATGCCACGAGGAGACTTGCATAAATTACTGTACCCAACTCCACATGATGAAAGATCTTCAGGTTTTTGCTATATTTCACTGGCTGAAAGGTTAAGCATTGTAGCCGATGTATCTGATGCATTGGCTTACCTACAACGTTCATTGTGATATCAAGCCTAGCAACGTTCTTTTGGACGATAGTATGACAACTTATGTTGGAGACTTTGGACTTGCTAGATTCAAAACTGATTCCGGAACATCTTTCGGTAACTCAAATTCTGTAATAAATGGCACCATATGCTATGTTGCTCCAGGTACATGTGGTCCATTTCACACTGTATTTTCTTACTGATTAACTTAAGAGAGCAGTTTCATAATTTCTAATTTATGTGAACTTTTGAACTGAAGTCTTCCTACATGCAATCTACAGAATGTGTCGGGGGTGGTCAGGTTTCAACTGCAGCAGGTGTATATAGTTTTGGAGTTGTTCTCGTCGAGATATTCTTAAGGAGGAGGCCAACAGATGACATGTTCAAGGATGGATTGAGCATTACAAAGTATACTGAGATGAAAATCCCTGATAAGATGCTGCAGATTGTTGATCCTCAGCTGGTACAAGCGTCAGGCCTCTCGCAAGAAGATCCAGTCACTGTCCAAGAAAATGCAGCACTCTGCCTTCTTTCTGTCCTAAACATTGGACTCTGCTGCACCAAGTCAGCCCCGAGCGAGCGCATCAGCATGCAGGAGGTGGCTGCCAAGCTACATACAATCAGGGATTCATATCTAAGATGATACTAAAGCAACACTGTCAGTTTCAGTTGTTCTGCTTTGCGTGAAACTCTGAATAATTCTTAGTTGTTCTGCTTTGCCTGAAACTCTGAATAATTCATAGAAGACTTGTTGTTCATCATATATCATTTCTCAATACTTGATGCGATTTAATCAAGATGAACAGTATTTCTAACTTCCAATAAATGAATTTTAACCTGTTGTTCTCTCAGCTCCAAAAGTAAAGTTCAAATATTACTGCTTCCGATGTCAACATTTCAAGATCGCTGCAATTATCATGTATGTGATCCTTGACCTTGAGTCATGGATGGTGACAACGGAGTCCATCCAGATTAAGCATCACTCATGAGACTTCTTCCTTGGAAAAAGTACGCACTCGCATTTCATTAACATTTTCACTTCCACTGAACTGAATCTCTCTGAAAGGAACAGAACAGAAAGAGAATCTTCAGTAAAGTGAGACCATTCAGGTCAATGACGGCATCTTCAGAATGTTTTTTTTTCTTCTGTTTGGTTCATCATGGTGGATGGGAATTGAATGGGATTAGCAGGGGATCGAGGTTCTTTAGCAAATGGTGGGTAGTTGTGGGCGACGTGCGTGGGGGATGCAGTGCCCATTGAAATCTTGGGTCAAACGTGGCTAATTTGCCCTTTGAGGTCACCTAGCCCTAAGAGGGAGACATCGAAGGGGCTAATTTGCATATCTGCACCGTCCAAGTTCAACTACGGGTGTATATATTATAGATGGTCGATCTAGGCCGCACATACTTGATCTAACGGTAAAAGGTCAATCCAAACTAGCCTATCCAGTACCGCGTCTGCGCGACTATAACCTCTTTATATTATAGATGTTGTACAAATAATAATATAAGTGTTTGTATAACATACTTTATAGGAAGTGTAGCTATAGCATTAACAAATTTATCTTGATTCGTAATTAAGAATATCATTACAACAACAAATAATCTACCCATTACCTTAACTATTACTTCGCTCTATTTTGAATTTCGCAATGTGTTGTTTGTCGTAATATGGTAAATAGCTTATGATCTGAATTGCCCTGCTTATCTTTTGACTAAACAAAAAGGTGTTCTTCAGTGTTGTTTTCCCCTATCTGCGGGCTATTATAATTGCTCTCTTCACTGCTGTTTGAGCCGTTGCCTTTCCACCATATCTACTGTTGCATGATTCTCTTTTAATATAATTTATTCTACTCAACTATTATATTATTCTACATTTTATTCTAACTTATAGCTCAACTGGATAAAATAAGCCTATTTTGCCAATCAACGCTCATGTGGAGATTTAGGATCTGACGGACGACGGATCTATATATATTTGGTATTAATAGATAAGAGTCTAATTTGTTTGTTTTGAAGTTAAGAGAGTAAAATACTTATCTTTTTTTGTCTTTTCATTATAATCCGCTTTTAGCAAATTTAATTTTCCTTTACACATTTGAAAGCAAATTTAATCTTCCTTTATATATTTGAGTAGGTATTGAGAGAAGCGTATTTAGCAGTAAGACTCAATACAATACAAATAAACTTATCTCGGTAAATATAAGTAAGTAGTATAAGCTAGGGAATCTGGTTAGTACCGCATCACCAAGTTTCCTGCGCGGTTTTCAGCTGACAACTTGCTGGGCTGATAGCTGCTACACGTTGCATCCTGAAAAATTCAGTCCCCCCTCCCCACGGCTGTACGCACTGCTCGTCTTCTCCATTCCCCTCGCGACGTCCGCCTTTTCCTCTCATCTCCCGCAGTGCTCGTCCTTGCTGCCTTCCGCCTCAACTCCTTCATTCAACCCCGCGGTGTCGCAGCGTTGTGTTTTGCTGTCTCTGCTTGTGCTCATAACTCTCTCACCTTATGGTCGGTATCTTTGTCTCCGACGGTGTCCAGCCATCCTCCACTCCTTTGCAGTGGCCTCAATTTGGTAGCGTCGCTGCCACGAGCCGCCGGATCCGACGATGGTTGTCCCCCCGGCCAGATGTTCCTTCCCTCTCTCGCTCACATTTCTTTGTCCCTCTCCAGGGGGCGACAGACCGAGGTCCGGTGGCGGTGGCGGCCGGCGGCCATTTCTCATCCCGTCACCTCTTCTGCCTTCCAAGGGCTTTTGATCCGTTGGCGCGGTGGGATTCGAGGGCGCCCGATTTGCTATTCTCACTACTCGAGCCATTGGATCCATGGATGGGGAGGCCTTATGCCTCATCCTCGTCGGTTTTTCCTCACCGGCGACCATGCCACTATGTATGGGTAGACGTGTGACCAGTAGAAATTGGTCACTGGTTTTTTTTTTACGTATTGACTGCCTCAGCGGTGGTGAATTTTGTTTTGGATCTTTCTTTTTTCAGGTTGCAGGAAAGTTGCGATTTTTTTCTGCACCAAATTCGTATCGGATGACTTGTTAGCGTTGTGTTCTGATTTTCTGTTGGCTCACTGTGGTATCTTGAGTTGTGTTGTGTCTGTTTTTGGTGTTGAGCACATATAGTATTTACAATTTTCTCCTTTTGTGTTCTCGATATTTTCCTTAGCTGCTCTGATCATTTTTTTTCTAGAAAATAGTGATAGACCTATTAGTATTTGACTTCATGGAGCTCTTGTTTTGTTGATATACAGTACAACATTTAGTTGATTGGCTAGCAGCAATTCCCTGGTTTAACAGAGTACACCGAATGAGTTGTTCTGAAGATTTCCACTTTGAGAATAAGTTATTTACTAAAGCAAAGCGATGATGGTGCTAAGGTTGAGCGATGCGCGGGATGCAGCTGTCGAATATTTCCCCTTCTCAATATTCTTATCCTCGGCCTACACGGAGGCTCATGGGCCTCCTGAAGAGTCTCACCCTGTTTCCTCTCTCTCTCTCTTTTCGAATTGCGAATTGGAAATGTTGCTTTTTTTCGTACGCTTTTTATATTTTTATAAAAAAAATATAAAAAAATTTACTATAAAAATTATATTAATTTATTTTTTAAAGTTTAAAATAATTAATATATAATTAATTATGTGGTAATGATTTATCTGGTATTAAATATTTTTCTCTCCTCATTCGGGAGGAAGATATAGGTCATTAGTATATAACTAAGTATTAATTATTTTAAACCTAAAAATAAATTAATATAATTTAAAAAAAACATAACATTTAATAATTGAAAAATACAATCACGGAAAAATGAGAGATGTTTCGCCTTCCTGCAGAAAGGAGCCTTAACCCTGTTTGGTCTGCTTATGAATCCAGCGGCTATATTTCATCAGATGGCGTGCCTCATCCTCCTCCTATTTTGGAATTCACTTTTCACTTGCAAAAAAAGATTTGGATCGCCACCAATGGCAGCGATCAGAAGTTGAAAACGAGGATCCATTTTAAAGATATCACAAAGGGGGATTTTTGTCAAATGGCGCTGTGCTCCCAAACTCCTCTCCGGCAACCGGCGGCGCCCGTCCGCCCTCCGGCCACCCCCCGCCGCCGCCTCAAGAGTTCTTACTTCCACGCGACCGCACCTGGTCGACATTGCTTTCATCTCCTCCTCACACAATCTCTCCTACATGCCCCAGGCTCCACGCGCACCTAGACGAGGGCCTCTTCCTACACTGGCACGCATTTGGTCTGACCTAGGAGGAGTATGGCCGACATTTTGGAGAAGCTTAAGAAGCAAGTCGCCATCGGCTCCGGAAATGGAGGGGCAGGTGCCTCTCTCTCTTCTTCCTACCAAGTCAACATTTCACGCTTAAAGACTAAACTAGTGCAACTTTTATGTTAGATAATATGTTATCATGTGTAGAAGATTCTAAATGATCCCGTCAAATTTGACCCTTAGATGGAGACACTGGAGTCCAAACAAACTAAGTTAAGCATGCGGATTGAAGTAGGTTGCAAGAACTTTTTTATTTGTTTTAGATAATGTAAGCATACCTTCCTGGTTATCATGTGAAGAAGATTCGAAATGGAGTTCCCCTGGTGACCATGGTGTCCAAATAAACTAAGCACGCGGACTGAATTAGGTTGCAAGCTCCTTTTTTTCTATTTTAGATAACGGAAGCATACCTTCCTGGCAGCAAGCTACAAGATGAGTCTGAATTTTTCTAATTTGGTGATTTGTTCTGAACATACGAGCATGGCTGCATGTCAGAGAAATTTGTTTTTTGGAACGAAGTTTTGGAGAAACTTGGGAGGCAGGTCTCCATTGGCTCCGGGAATCGAAGTTAATAGGTGCATCTTTTTCCTCCCAAGTCAACATTCCGTGGCTAAACACTAAAGAAGTGCAATTTATATGACAGCATGTGTAATAGATTCAAAATAATCCCCTGAATTTGACTCTTGGATGATGACAATGGAGTAAAAAGAAAAATTACTTAAGCACGCGGACTGAATTAGGTTGCAAGCATTTTTTTTAGATAATGGAAGCATACTGCATATCTTGCTGGTTGCAAGCATTGGTAGTTGTACATGATAAGTATGTCCATGTCTCACTTGCATAATTGCAGTAGCCAACACTCAACACTTCCGCTTCTTTTAAATCTCGCTGACAGAACACAGCAAAAAGTTTGTCTTCAGAGTAAGGAACTTAGCTGAAGCTAAATCACTCAGGTACACCAACTACCAACCACTGAATGTTTAGTTTTCTTGTTTTCACTTTTTTTTTTTGAAAAGTCTGAATGTGAATATTTTGCGATGTTTTCTGAATATCTGAATTTTCCAGCATATGTGCAAGGTTGATCGAAATTTAGCAATACTTGCTTACCATGAAGGCTACTGCTATTGGACAGTTCCTCTTGGTTCTGATGGCTTGCAGCTCACGGGCAGCCATCTGGTCAACTTTTGGAAATGAAACAGACCGATTGTGACTGCTTGAATTCAAGAAGGCAATCAGTATTGATCCACAGCAATCCTTGATCTCCTGGAATGACAGCACCCACTACTGCAGCTGGGAAGGTGTCTCATGCAGTTTGAAGAATCCAGGTCGTGTCACCTCCCTTAATCTTGCAAACCGAGCTCTAGTAGGTCACATCTCTCCTTCACTTGGGAACCTAACATTCCTGAAGTATCTTGCCTTGCCCAAAAATGCACTCTCTGGAGAAATCCCTCCTTCCCTTGGCCGTTTGCGTCGCCTCCAGTATCTATACTTGAGTAGCAACACACTGCAAGGAAGGATACCAAGCTTTGCAAACTGCTCGGACCTAAAGATTATTTGGATGCACCGCAACAACCTAACTGTGCAGTTTCCTGCAGATTTGCCTCCTAAGCTTCAACAGCTGCAACTTTCAGTCAATAATCTGACAGGGACAATTCCTGCTTCTCTTGCCAATATCACCTCACTGAATGTGCTTTAGTTGCGTGTATAATCACATACAAGGGAACATTCCGAATGAGTTCGCGAAATTACCCAACCTTCAGACTCTTTATGTGGGTGCTAATCAACTGAAGTCCTCTTGAATCTTTCTACTCTCATTAACCTTAGCCTTGGCCTTAATCATCAAGTGGAGAAGTTCCATCCAATCTCGGTAGCGCTCTGCCCAATCTTGAGATATTTGAATTACCTGTCAACTTCTTTCATGGGCACATTCCCAGTTCACTGACAAATGCTTCCAATTTATATTTCCTTGAGTTATCGAATAACATTTTCACTGGATTGGTGCGTAGCACAATTGGAAAACTTAATAAGCTCCGGATGTTAAATCTTGAATGCAATCAACTCCAAGCACGTAGAGAGCAAGACTGGGAGTTTCTGCAAAGCTTGGGAAACTGCCCTGAGCTACAAGTTTTCTCCATGACTGGGAACCGTCTACAAGGGAATGTGCCAAGTTCGTTAGATAATGTTAAATAAAAGAATGAAAAATTATTTTAAATTATAATTGATAAAATTGGTTTATATTAAAATCGATAAAATTAGTTTATATTAAAATTGACATTGTATAATTAGTTTATATTAAAATTATTTATAAAAAAGTTTGATAAACGTGTACACTGTATGACCCTGTATCTAAAAATATTTTTATTTATTTATGTGCGGATATTAAATGCTAAAATTAGATAAAAAATCGTTGAAAAAAGTTGAAAAAATTTTAAACGAAAATTGAGAAATTAATTTTTAGAATTACTACAGTAGCATGCTAAAATTTACGAATAGACTAAATGCACAATACCACACAGCCCAATTGAAAGTGGGTTGGCGATGGTGCGTAAACGGGCTGGCGTGGGCTGAAGGAGGCTGAAAACTAATAGGTCTACGAGTGGGCTGACTTCATAGATATGCCAAGAAGTTAGCTGGCTAACAGCAAGTAATCGGCCTAGTAGTAGACGCGAACGCGCGTAGGAGTAAACGATAGATAGGTAAACCCAACGTGTTAGCGAGCGTGAGCACGAGAGTGTGCGTTGGCATAGTGGCTAATAGGTGAGGCCAGACAAGGAGAAGATGTGGCGCGTGCAGGCATAGGTGACCCTGTGGTCACGTGTCATCACGGTACTAGTGTGGAGAGGAAATATTGTTTGAGCAAGATTTTCTGCGAAAACACATCAGACTCTGTAGTCTACCGTGTGCTGGTAACATGGCGCAATCTAGAGTGTTAGCTTCGAACTTGATGGTTGAGAATAACAGTGTAATATTATGAAATCTCAAGGTTATTTAGGTATGATTTTTTTTCTAAATAGGGGGTAAGTTGTTAAAAATTTTAACATATACATTAGAGAGAGTTTTTAAATAAATTTTATAAACACAATTTTCATGATAGAGATAAAGTTTATAGAATATTAGTACGGTAATTAATCTCTCTTTTTTATATATATCTAGCGATTGATTTTAAATTAATTTATTTTCTCTAGATTGGTTTTTTATCTAAAATTTAGCTAGGTTGTTTTTCTAGTATTTTGGTTAATTATTTTTAGATCTCGTATTATTAATTAATTTTAGTCAAATTTCTATTCAGTAATTTTGTTTCATTAATATCTCGAGATCTAGAAGTGCGATTGAGGTCATTCTATTTGTGTTTGTTTGTAAATTAGTTTATTTTATCAGATTTTTAGATTGATTAAGGTTACAGATTTACAGCTATAATCTATTTAGTGACGAAATATTGTTACGTTCAGATTCTGAAAATATGTTTTTTCAGGTTTTATAATTAAAGGAAAGTGTTAAATTTTATTTTTGATTTCTATAATCATTACCTCTTCTGATTGTTTATTTTAGTGTAAGTCAATACTACCTTTCTGACTCCAGGAGATACACTTGGCAGTAAATAAACTTTCAGGGATTTTCCATCAGGTATAGCAAACCTTGGAAACCTGATTATTGTGTCGCTGGGTGTCAACCAATTTACAGGTGTGCTTCCAGAATATGGCTTGGAACTATCAAAACTTTGCAAAAGATATCTTTAGACACCAATATATTAACAGGAGCCATCCCATCATCTTTTTCAAAATTTTCTCAGTTGGAAGAGCTCTATTTATGCTGGAACCAGTTAGTTGGCCAAATACCACCAAGCTTCGGAAACCTGCCAATCCTTCTAGTATTTGAACATTTCCAACAACAATCTTCATGGTAGCATACCAAAGGAGATCTTCACAATTCCAACCATTGTGCTAATTAGCTTATCTTTCAACAATTTAGATGTGCCCCTTCATAGTGACATTGGTAAGGCAAAACAACTCTCTTATCTGCAGCTTTCATCAAATAAGATATCTGGATATAATCCTAGCACTTTGGGTAATTGTGAAAGTTTGGAAGTCGTCGAATTGGACCACAATGTTTTCAGTGGAAGCATCCCCTATAAGTCTAGGCAACATAAAGACTCTAAAAGCTCTCAACTTGTCTTACAACAACCTGACTGGATCAATACCTGCATCTCTTGGTAACCTACAACTGCTTGAGCAACTAGATTTATCATTCAACAATCTTAAGGGCGAGGTCCCAACAAAAGGTATCTTCAAGAATGCATCTGCTATGCGGGTTGACGGAAATCCCAGACTTTGTGGTGGGTCACTGGAGCTACACCTACTCACCTGTTCTAGCATTCTTTTGAATTCAGTAAAACATAAGCAATCTATTTTGCTGAAAGTAGTACTTCCAATAGCTATCACGGCTTCACTTGTTGCGATCTCCATTTTGTGCTTAAAACAAAAGAGACAGCCTATTTCTTCACCCTCATTTTGCAGGAAAATTCCCAAAGTTTCTTACAGAGATCTTGTAAGAGCAACAGAGGGGTTTTCAACATCCAATTTAGTTGGCAGAGGAAGATATGGTCCTGTATATCAAGGGAAACTAGTTCTAGAAAGAGATGTGGTTGCCGTGAAAGTATTCAGTCTTGAAACAAGTGGTGCAGGAAAGAGCTTTATAGAAGAATGTAGTGCACTAAAAAATGTGCGACATCGTAATCTGATCACTATCCTTATTGCATGCTCCAGCATTGATTCATCTGGAAATGATTTTAAGGCTCTAGTTTATGAATCTATGCTACGAGGGGACTTGCATAACTTCACTCAACTCGAGATTTTGATGAATTTTCAAGTTTGTACTATGTTTCACTTGCTCAAAGGTTGAACATTGTGGTGGACGTATCAGATGCATTGGCATACCTACACCATAACCACCAAGGAACCATTATTCACAGTGATCTAAAACCTAGCAACATTCTTCTAAATGATGACATGAGGGCTCATGTTGGAGACTTTGGACTAGCAAGATTCAAATCTAATTCTGCAACATTATCTTTTGGTGACTCAAATTCAACCTCTTCTCTTGCATTAAAGGGAACCATAGGATATGTTGCTCCAGGTAGTACTGACTTGTACGTTGGGTTTTGTGATCTACAGAATGTGCTGGGGGTGGTCAAGTTTCGACCGCCTTGGACGTTTACAGCTTTGGAATTGTTCTCCTCGAGATATTCATTCGAAAGAAGCCGACAGATGACATGTTCAAGGATGAACTGAGCATTGCAAAGTATACAGAGGTTAACTTCTCTGATAAGATGCTGCATATTGTTGATCCCCAGCTGCTGGCAGAGTTGAACATTTGTCACGAAACCCCGATGGATGTTGAGAAGAGTGAAGTCCATTGCCTGCTTTCTGTGCTAAATATTGGACTTAAACTGCACTAGGTTGTTCCCAGGCGAGCGCATTATCATCCAGGAGGTGGCCTCCAAGCTGCATGGAATCAGGGATAAATATCTGAGACAGGATACTGATACTGAAGATGCAGATCAGTAATTTTTCCCTGGGTAACTTGTGAACAAATTATAATTTGTCAGCGTGAGTCACAACTAGAACCAACAAAGACAAATGTTGCAGATGTATGGGTATGAATGGGATGCCAGCTTTTCAAATGTCACTGATGCATCCGGTACATGATTTACCGTGTGCCCAATGTTTCTGTAATGACTTCACTAGTAGAACAAAATACTAACGAGTAAAACAATTGCTTTCTCGTATTTTATTCTGTCCCGTGCTTGCTCCAGAGAGTAGAATCTATAATCATATCTGATCAGGTACATGGCATTTAGAGGACATCAACAAAGATCAATTCCACGATTGAAGTCAAAGTCTCAGAGGAGTACAAAGGTGACCAAAGAATAGACAGCATCATAAAACATCAGGGAGCACATATCATGGTTTTGTAAGCTAAAAACAATACAAGGCTACACAATCATGTTCATGTAGGATATATCTCTACTGCCTGTCATTCCAACTCAAACAAATTCATAACAATTGACAACTCATGAAAATTGGGAGTAGCAAAAATTGAGCTCGGATGGGCCTTTGTAATAATTTGATATACGTGTGACGTCTTCGTCACACCTCAGTTAACAGCTGCCCCCCTTCTGTTTGAGGGTAATCTTGTCGCCTAAGCTAAGGGCAATTCCTTGGGTCTTGCTCCGTATTCTGATGTAGCCACTCAGTTTGCCATCGGCTTGCTTTTCAACACTGATGCTCACCAATGCATCCTCGCCAAACACACTCTTGGCATAGAGATTAGCAGCGATAAACCCACATTCTCCATCAAGCGCAGATCTGATGTTATCATATACAAGTACAATAGGTCAACCGCATTAGTAATCAAGAAGCAGTGGAATGTAATGAATAAGTTTTAGACATGCTATGGCCCCAGTTTTCATGTTAGTAAAATGTAAATACCTAATCCAAAGTCTTGACACTTGGTAAAAAAATATGTTAAGGGCAAAAGAACTTACCAATGAGCAGTTCTTGCAGTGAGATTATTCTGTTTAACGACACCAAACTAACCAACCATGTACTTCTACAGTTCTACTATAAGTCATGTACAGATTTTTTTTTTGACCACTTGGATTGTTCTAGTTTGAATAGTTGCTTATAAAATGATAAAAAAAATAGTCGGCCTATTTGATTTATTAAGAGTGCAAGATTGGTTTAATACAATGGAAAAGTAAATCACACTTCTAGTTTGTGAGACCCCTATGGCTCTCAATTTTAGCAAAACAGGTCAGCAACACCCCCATTCTAGTATATAACCCAAGCACCAGGTACATCTTTGCCAAGTAAACTAGGAAACAATGCAGAAGCTACTGTTAGCCCAATTGGACCAGCCTTCTATATGCTTAATGTACAGCGCAAATGCACACCACTAGTCTGGTTTATCTGGCGCATGCATAAGAAAAAATGGGCAAATTTCCAATTAACCGTTGTGTATGTACAAGTCTACAGGACACCCATGGAGACAAATGCAGTACATCAAAGAAGAAATAACCCTAAATGCCTGTTAATGTGGAAGAATAGTTTCATTGAAACTTACGGTGGTGTTAAACACTTCATATTTGTCGATTTGATGATATGGTCCAAAAATTCCTTCTCATCCTGAATCACAGTGTTCACCGCCACCTAATGAACAAGGAAATAATTGTAGTCATATTAAGCCAAAAAGATCAGTTATACATTAACAAAATGGACATGACCACAACAAATTGCAATAACCAACATAAACAAATCACCATTCAGAATTACTAGACAAAGTCAATCCAAAATCAAACGTAAATACAAGTGACCCCAGTCCCCGACAATGGTACCTCTCCATAAGACAAACAGTGAATTACAGTTTTGGTGTTCACAATCAATAACAGACGTAAAAGAATATGTTAATAATTCGCTAATAGAGAAGCCAGAAAAAAATCACAATGAAGAGAATCTAGCAGCTGCAAATAAATACAAGAATCTTGCAAAACAAGCATTTGCAAAAGCTGAAGCTTGAGAAAGAAGAATCCTACCTTGTTTTCCCACTCAAATTCTGCCCACATGTTCCGGAAAGCAACATCAGCACAAGTAGCAGGTGAGATATAATCCATGATATCAATGTGAATGTTGTTTAGGACCACCACTGATCGCTCCATTACATTTGAGGTCTCATAAACTATGTTACCGAATATGACTCCAGTCTCTGTTGATGAAACCTTGATATTTGCCCGAATTTGCTTGCTTGACTCAGGGGCCAGCATGTAATTCTGGGGGCGGTCAACAAGTTTGAGATCACCCATTGTTGCTAACTCCAAGCACAAGTTCTGAAGTGTTTCCTTTCTTCGGTTTATGACTGTAACATCAAGAACAATATCATAGTGGTGAACAGTTACATATGCTTCAGCATACACAGGATCACTGAACCCTGTTAGTTGAAGAATGCGATTCAGTCTATTTGCGTCATCTGCATTTTTTGTAAATTCACCAGTAGCAGCCTTCAAATCATCCTGGACAGCATCTTCCAACTCAAGTTGGCTCATTCCCTACAAGAATAAGTGCCATGTTTTAATGAACAAAGAAAGAACCACAAGACAGCAAATTACCATGCTTTATGTAGAAGATAGCGCAAAGCAGTAACAAAGTCACACTCCAGTCCATGTCTCTTCAAACTGTACAAAATGTTCCATGTCCATTTCTACTCAGAATAGTCTACACAGTCCTACCCAAATATTCTGACAGAGAATGAATTTTCTGCTTACATATTGCCTTTAAATTTTAAAAGAACACAGAATATTTGGATAATTTGATTTGCAAATCAGAATAACAAATCCAACAAAACAATTATGCAGCCATCACCTTACGTATTGAACTATCCATTTAATACTTACTACAAGACACATTCAGTTTAGAATTGGATGAGGCATCGGAGTATTGGGACCATTCACTGAAACACATATCAGAGAAGGAAAATGCAAAGTATTTTGACGAAATCCCAGCAGCCACAAAATAGGGCATATGAGCAGGACTTCAACTTGCATAAACTGATTGCATAAAACAAATATATTGGGTAGAATGTTTGTGGAACAATAGAGTATGTAAGCACCCATGCAAAACCTGCATAGTGACATCTGGTTTAAGTAAAATCTAACTGGAATAGAAGAATATTCATAGGTTTTTTTTTAAGTTTAGAAGTTACTTGTAAAAGTACAATTGATTGTACACAGTGGTTCAAATTCTGCCATTCCATGTGTAGCACTGTCTAATAGGAAATGCTCATTTAAACCTGAACACTAGACTTAATTATACTTTCATTTGGTAAAGATATGCAACATCAACAGATGGACCAATAATTGGCATTAGCTATACATGAGGCTCCTTTGTTTCAACTCATGTATCATTCTGTGGTTTGATTAAGATTTGGATGTTTGTGAGCTGCTGGTACCCACATTAGCCAATAGAAATGAATTGTGTGGATTCTATAAAGCAAACGGTGAAATAAGTTTTATCTTACCCTCCGGCTCTTCAGGTGGTAGAAATCAATGAGATCATCAGGCTGGGCATGAGAGATCTGTGCCTTGGCCTTCATCTCCTCAGTCTCTCTGAATTGCTTCTCAGCAAGCATCTTTGTAAAGCTCTGGCGGCATGACTGCAACCATACCTTCCTCACATCATCACCAGTATTGCAAAGCAACCTCACACAGAGCAGAATCCTATCATACGAGTCATTGTCAATAGGGTGGGGAAGGTAAGAGGACTGCCCCAACTGCAGTATGGACACCATGATCAGCAAGGCCCCAGTAGAAGCTTTGTTTGCTTCAACCTTTGATGGCTGGACCTCCTCCAGCCTCAGCACAAGCTTGGTGAGGGTACAGGCAACGACAGCAGCTAAAAAGAAATCACCCGACAGAATGAGAGATCTGAGATTCTGTGTGGAACTCAGTGATCCTGGAGCAACAGTTGGAGGCGAAATGGCAATCTCTGCGGCAGCACTCTGTGTAGCATAAGTGCCATCAGCAAGAACAACAGGCCTCCTAGAAGATACTGTGACAGAGCTCACCACAGGCTGGGCCGGCTTTGACATATCAGCTGACTCCCCTTCCTCAGAGACAGTGTAGAATGGAAGATCACCAAGGCACTGCTTGATGGTCGAAATGGCACTCTCAACCTCAGATAGCGAAAGGGAGTACTCCCCAAGGATCCAGAGAGCACAAGAGCAGACACGGGATGCACGGATCTGATAGAACGTATCAATCAGCCTCTGGATCATTGACACGCGGAGTTTGAGATTGGTCTCTATGATCTCACGCACAAAGAGAACAACATCGACCGCTGCAGCAACATTAGTGTCACCCAGGAAGTCCATGAGGAGGTGCACCACCGATCCAGCCACCTCTGGGTACTCAACAGCACAAGAATGGATCGCCTGCACCAGCATCTGTCTGTACTCACCACCCTTCTCGAGATCCCCAGCCTGCGTCTTCACAACCTCCTTCTTGAGGTACATCACCACCTCCTCCACATTTCGGGGGGTAAGCAGATCAAGCACCAAATCGAGCACCTTCCTCCTGACATCCACATTGGGGCTGGAGAGTGCACGCAGCACATCCATGACCACATCCACCATGACATCACGGTGCGAGGCACGCAGCTCGTGCAGGCGGTCAAGGACAATGAGCTTCACATTGTTATCGCTCTGCGACGAAAGCACCTGGCAGTAGGTGTTGGCAGCAGCGCGCACAGCAGTGGGCGCCGAGGACAGTGACACCAGCGCGCCGGCAGATTCGTACACGACGGCGCTGTTGGGCGCAGAAAGGAGGGAGATGATGATCTTGATGTACCTGCCCTTGTCAGCTCGGTTGGGCGAGCGGCAGACCTTGCAAATGAGATCGACGGCCGCCATCTGGAGGAGGTCGGGCCACTCGGCGACGCGCTCAGCGTTGGTGAGAAGGTAGGCGATGGCGCGCTCCTGCGCGCAGGCGCAGAGCATGAGGAAGGCGTTCCGTCGCGCGGACGCATCCTGCTCCCCGGCGAGGGCACGCTCGACGACCTCGGGCGCGTCGGGGAGGAGGTGGTCGCCGTGCGGGAGGCGGTAGATGGCGGAGATCGCGGAGAGCGCGTGCCTGCGGATGAAGTGGTGGCGGTGCCCGAGGTTGGCGAGGATGGAGGGCACGAGCGGCTCGAGCAGCTCGGGCTCGTTGAGGCGGCAGAGGAACCGCAGCGTGACGCCGCGGATGTACTCGTTGGGGTGCTGCAGGTTGTTGCGGAGGTTCTGGCAGATGAGGATCATCTCCGGGAGGACCTTCCCCGAGGTGGCGTCACGCTTGTCGACGATCTCGAGGTAGAGGAGGAGCAGCTTCTGGATGGTGTGGTCCTCGGAGGGGAGGACGTAGCGGACGACGGTGATAAAGAGGTGGGGGAGCGTTTCCCCGTTGAGGAGCAGCATGATGGCGCGCTTCATCGCGTCGACCTTGGCGGCGACGTCGCTGCCCTCGAGGTCGGCCTTGATCTCGTTGGCCATGGAAGGGGAGCCCTTGTCGAAGTGGACCAGGAGGGTGCATGGCTTCTCCATGGCCGCCGCCGCACGGCCCCCCAGCGGGGCGGATCTGCCGCGCCGGCGCTGCGGGGAAGGAAAGAGAGGGAGTGGTCGGTGGATCTGGCCTCTTCGAGGATCGGATCTGGGAGAAGCCTATATGATGCTATGCCTGTGCGGGACGGGGAGGAAGACGAAGACGACGAAGAAGAAAAGACTAGTGGGCTGTTTGGTGCTCTCTCCCTATGTTGGGCCGAATCTAAAGGCCAGAACATTTAGGCCCATAAAAACAACGAGAATGCAATGGCGCTATTTGCGGGGAAAAAAAGGTCTAGCTATTATAACTTTCGACAGAAAATATTTCTAAAATCTTTTAAATATAACTCTAACATAATTAATAGACATACCTGACCAGTATTGTAACTCTACATTGCTTTAGCCATTTAGCCCATTTAGCCATTCCATTAATGGTGAGGTCTAATTACAACACTGCTACACCCTCTTTTCTGAACCCGATCAAACCACGACTGAAACTGCCATCATGTTGAATCTGTGGCCCTTTTTTTTCTGAACTTGATCAAACCATGACTGAACTGCCATCAATGTTGAATATGTTGCCTAAATGCCGGCCTTCGTTGATTTTGCCTATGCATATATAATACAGCAAAGGGCTGCCTTTAATAATTTATAAACTAGATGTACAACAATTAATGACATAGTCCAAACACTATACTAGGTCCCGATAAGGACGGGCTATCTACGATAAGCGTTATAGCATTATATTTGATGGTCATAAAAAAGCCCATCGTAGATCGAGTCGAGCAGCTCGAACCATCGTGGGTAAGGTTTTACTTATAATAGGCCCTACTTCAGAGGTCAACGTGCGATACTTCTGACGGGTTCAGAAGTTTGTCCGTCACAAGAGATAACTTGGCACATCTCTGACAGGTTATGAAATTATTTACACGTCAGAAGTAATCCATCACCTTATATGGGTTCCATCCTAAACCTATCATATGTTTAAACTCTTACTTGTGATGGCTTTGAACGAAAACCTCTGACAGGTTGTGTATTTTTAACCGATAGAGTTATGGTGACTTCTATAAATACCTCCACCGATACATTGCTTTGACATCCCATTGTATGCAATATACATAATTCAGGTAGAGGAGCGGGGGGAATATTTATCATAAATTTGTGTTAAGGGTAAAAAAATAATTTGAAACCTAGCTATTATCCAAACATAATTTATATTAGTGTAGCTAAATTTGTTATATGTTTTTCTATTACTTCATATAGAAAGTAGTTGTTGAATTCTTAAATGTTATGAAGGATGATAAGAGAAGGAGGGATGATAAGAGAAGGAGGAGTAATGAATATGTGGCTTTGTCCGTACGTAGACTACAGAAAATGATAAGATGTTTACAGTATTTGATATAGAGGTTTTATAAAGAACTATAGTTGCTGGAGTAACTACGGTTAGCAATAGCCATCCAATATTCGTGATGATGAAGTAGATAATGACCTTTGAGCAATAAGAAGATGGAGATGATATGTTTGTCTTTTGTTTGCTGGAAGTTGATATCATTGATATCGATCTCTCTTTTCAAGATGTTTTGTGATGTTGAGGAGCCATCATATCATAAGAGGGATTATGATAAATTTTCTGCTTTGGTGGATGATTCAGAGACACCTATATATCATATATATAAGTAGAAACACACGAAACTATCTATTGTCCTCGATCTAACGAAACTGAAGGCAAGTAACGATTAGTCAGACAAAAGTTTTATTGATCTGTTTGATTTTCTAAAAGAAGTGTTGTTCAAAGAGAACAAAATGCCGAAGATGACATATGAAGTAAAATGAGTGTTGTGTTTATTGGTATTGGAGGTTAGAAGAATTCACGTATGTCAAAACATGAGGGCAAACTGCAAGGGATTTGAGGTTAGAAGAATTCACTAAGAAAGTCATCAAATTTTGTGTGAACTATATACCAAAGATCCAGTCAATCGGAGTTCCGCTGTCAACACATAAGGATAAATTGGAAGGAGTTTAGAGCATCGGAATGAAAACTATTAATCTAGATCACACCTAATATAATAAAGCCTATTTCATAGTGTTGCAACATATAACTGAAGTGGTACCATACTTGAAAAAGTACATCCATGGTATTAGCTAAGAAACTTCTCTTCAAGAAGTGCAACAAGAAGACGGTATCGTGTATGTACGCTCCAACCATGAAGATATTTTTATGTAATATAAGTATATAAGAAATACTAATATTTGTTCCTGATATGTATGTATGTCATATGAAGTTCGATTGAGCAAAATTCAATTTGATTGAGAATAGCATGCTTATTTTCATTGAAATAAAAAATTTAAAGTTTTTTTAAGTTTAATGTATCACTTGTAAAAAAATGTATATTATATATAATAATTTTTTTAACAAAATACTAACTAAAAAATATCGGTAAAAAATTTAACTTACGAATTAAAACCTAATGTCCCAACAATTAACATACCTATGATAAGGCTAAACTAGAAACCCGTCACACATAATTTACATATAAGATGTATATTCTATCCTATATAGATATATTGCCTGTGATGGGTTTTATTTCTAAGCTATCACAGATAAACTACCTATGACGTATTTTATTTCTAGAATCATCATAGATAAATTAACTACTATGAGTTAGATCCTATGATTTAGAGGTTTAACTAAGTCATAGTAATTGTCATTGTATCTCTCTACATTGTCATATCTGGCTGAGCTCCTCGTGTTTCTATGGCCCTATTATCGGCTTTCCTAAGTTCTTCGTGCGTCCACGAGATCCATCGCATGCCTCCCTAAGCTCCCAGAGCCTTCCCAAACTCTTGTGCGCGGGCCTCTATCAGTTGTCTATCATTCTCATATATGTATTATCTACATCTTATTAATCTATAGCCAGAGAATATACAATGTAAAAAATAGTTTGGATGGACAGCTATGATATTGGCTAAATCAAAAGGACAATTTTACCATATTTAAAAAGTAGCGATAGATACTACTATATAAAATTTGTTATCTGTTGATATTTTTTATGGCCAACATATAGTTACGGTGTAATCAACGGAATAGCCAAAATCTTACAGATCAAAACCAGCCAGCGGAACTGATTCTAAGATTAATTCACTTTTATGAATGATAACTAATTTACGAGTAAATTAGGAAAGAAGATAACTATCCTACTTATGCGACGACGAACGGATGCTTTCGGAGCAAAGCAACAAAGATCCTTGACCATTTTTCAGTTTTTATATTAACTAAAATTTATTATTAGATCTTTGTCATGATAACAACATAGAAATAACTTAAAACTTAAAAGTAAAGTAACTAAAAAATAGAAAATATAAAGTAACTAAAAAAATAGAAAATATAGTATATTGATAATTATCTGGGAATATAATTCATTGTCTAATAAAATATACTTTAAAACCTACCGCCAAACATTCTTTTCAACCGGGTTTTTTAAACAATTAACGCTGCGTTCAATAATTCTGGTTAGAAACTTCTTCTCTCTCGTTTCTATTATTTAAATTTTTTAGATAATAGTAATCGTTCGCCCCGTTTTCCGTACAACCAGCCTTCGGTCGGAACGCAGCCTAACTAAAGGCTACCTCCAATCATCCGGTTGAAATTTTGCTAGTGATTGGGTTGTCCCTGACGACCCCCATACCGAATCATGTATACCCTTCGACCGCTGCTAGACGAAACTAACACTGCCCTGCTCGGTACTTTCCCCGGTTGACCCAATCTGCAACAGTCACACGCGCGTCTGCACTACTGCAAACACCGAACAGTTCGGCCCCATCAACAGGACCAGTCTCTGCTGCTGCAGCCGAACTACCATTTTGCTCAAACCAGTGAAACGAAGTACCCAAACTACGACGAAAGGAGCCAGTACTAATTGGTCAATCCTATGCATTGACGCGCTATTACTAAGGACACACGCATTAACTACTAGTACTGTCACATGTATTATACACCATGACACCACTGCTAGACAAACCGGCTTGCACAAAATTGCTATCCAAACCAACACTGCTAATTATAGCCGGTTTATCCATAACCATAAACACATCTCTACTGGCCGGATAACCAAAAACGTAATGCGCCAAATAACCTCCTCTGTTATCTTATTTTCTAGAAACATATGTAATAGCAATCGGTCCAAATAATTGTTTACTAGTCCATCAAAACATTGAAACTCTACGATAATTTGTTTGACTACTAGAAGTAGTGAATGACCAAAGGCATCCACATCCTTTGCACCATATTTATCAAATTTTGCAAGCTGAATAATAAAGCCTCGTATTTGATTTAATTATTAGTGTATGAATATTCTAAACGGACTGAAGTCTCATAGGCAATATTATCTGGCAAAACTAAAACTTGCCCAATACCACAAAATAATATGTGCATATAACCAAAATAAATTCTAAAGAGTAATATAAATAAAAAACCACAATTATCTCTAGCTCCTAATTATTTTGGTCAATAAAAATTAAGAGCAACATATATTGCAACTAATCAATATGTATAATAATTTGGTAGTATCCCTTCATGATATAAAAATACATATGGCATACAAGAATTAAAATAAGACCATAAGAGATGAGATAACCAGATATAACTGAGGACGGATTCGGCATAGGTGGCATAGGTGAAGAATACAAATAATGTGATGGCCAAAGAACCTGTGATTGGATGCAAACGGTTGATTTGGCACACATCCCTTAACTCTCTCCTCCTTTTTGCTTCCACTGCAATTTCAGCATCCTTTCTATTATGAAAATGACCACTCTCTTTAGGAACCCACGCCGTATTCCTCTCCTTCAGCTCCTGAGCAGTGAACTAATCCAACAACGGCTCAAAGAAGCAGTCACTTCAAAAAGAGCTATGCTAACCGTCACCATCATGAGATTAGATTCGAAGTATGGTAAATTAGGCCCTCGATATATCGGTCCAGACCGAGTCCTTGCACGAAGAGAAGTGGCATACGAATTGGAACTTCCATCACAACGTTTGATCAAACGTACACGATGTATTGTACGTTTCTCAACTTACGAAGTGTGTTAGAGTCCCTAGTGAACTCACTCCGGTTGAACACGTCACCCTACAACTAAACAATTCGTGGGCTGGGCTGGCACGTAAATGGCCCAAAGGCACAACGATAGCCCGATGAGCCTCGGCTCGAAGACAGCCGGATTCTATGACCTAGGACGGCAGAGAGGATGGTGCCTCTGGCGCCGCGATGCGCGCGGCGCCTTGCCCGCTCCTCCTGCTCGCTCTGGTGCGCGCACGTCGCACAGCCACAGGGCACCTGTGGGCCGCCCCCGTCGCACGCGCACCTGCAAAGCTGCAACGGCGTCCGACCATTCCCTTCCTCAATCAATCGAGCTCAGCCCGTGAGGCAGGGGATGGACGCAGGGGCACCAGCTGCGACCGGCGGATCCATGGAGGGAGACGAGGAGGTAACTGGGGCAATAACATCTCACGCACAGCCAGCTGGGAAAAAAAAACTGAGTCTCAAGTCTATTTCGTTTTCCCTCCTCTATTTAAGACTCCCCTCCTCATTTTCATTTTTTCCTCCCAAAATTTCAGATTCCCGCGTTTCCTGTGGCCTGTCTCTGTGCCCGTGTTTAATTTTGCGTCACCAACACCAAGAGTCAAGACACCACGTCTTCTCCTAGGCCTAGCCCACCTCATTCCTCCTTCTCGTTGGCATACTGGCCTGGCGCCATGGCATGGCAGTGCGACAGTGCCCGGTGCAAGGCTGCACTGCAAGCAGCCAGGTAGAAGCAGGCGAGCTCGTCCGGCTTCCACGAGCAGCGACCCGAGGTGGTCAGCCGCGAACCCATGAAGCGCGACTATCGGCTCCAAGTCCATGAGCAGCGAGCTCGTCGTGCTTCGCAGCGACCGGCGAGTGCTCGATGGATCGATTTCTTGGGCGGTGGCAGCAGGCTGGCGTTATGGCGAAGACGGCGGCAAGGCAGGTGCTGCAGGCTCTGCTGGGCTTCTCCCGTTGTCTGGGCTGTTCTTGTACCGGCCCGACGCCCATCAGGCTATTAGACTGCGCTTGGACCGAGCCATTAAAGAGTCTGTGCCAGGCCGGCACGACCCGTTTTCACCAATTTGTTTTGAAGTTTTCAACAAGATCATTTGTGATATAGTCAACCTTGCAAATAGTACAAAATTGACTCCTGGTTCATAGCCTTCTGTGATACTTCTGAAGGTATGCTACTACTTTCAGATTAGCTTCTTGCATTGCTGCCATATATATGTCAAAAAGTAAGAGCTCCCTGTATAGGTTGCAGCCCAAAGGTTTTCACCAAAAATCTTACCAGTAAAATTCTTCTTGAAGTTGGTGACTAAGTGCTTCATGCACTCTCTATGTTTTGCATGAGGTAAGACATAAAAGGAGATAAAAGTATTGATTCATGTTAGCTATTGTCAAAGAAAATAACAAAAGATATAATGTTTCAGGAAGAAAGGAAACTGCATCATGCACCATGGTATCTATTGTCTTTCCTGCATCAATACAAATACCCTAGCCTCTCTTAGTACCAATTGCTTCTATAAGTTAATGCATGAATCATATCCAATTTTCATTAGTCTCTGAGTCAAATATAGCAAAAGCAACTGGGTACATCTAGTTATATCTATCCACAGCACAAGTAGTTGCTAACTACCCCTTAAACTTACCCACTAGAAAAGTACTATCTATAGCCTAATATTGCATGGTATTAAGATATAAAATTACCTTTGAATCGTATTTTTTCTAGATCTCTATGATTTTCAATGATGAAAAAAAACTGCTAGGGCTTGATAATTCAATTTATGTCATGTATCTTGTCAAAACTTTCATCCTAACTACCATACAACTTTGTGAGAGTAAGTTCCCTACCAGCAAGCACTCTTTATAATTTATCATAACATTATACTTGTTATGGATCCTTCTTTGTAATTCCTGTCATAGATCCTCCTTTGCAATTACTTTGCTCCAATACTTGTATCCTCCAACAACCAATCTTTCACCTTCTCACAAAACCAAAACATGCTTGTAGCTTTCACAGTCTCACTTCTTTTAGTACTTGAGCATGCATGGACAGCAGGGTTACTTTTTACTTGAAATATAAAGATGATCAATACCACAATAACACATATGGTCCAATACTTAAAGAATGTTTTAAATATTTCCCTAATTCACTCCATATGATGTGATACTCAAATTTCTTTTTTTATTACATATTGTGCTATTGCCAATCGAAATTCAATAATGTTAGTATAAATACTCCCAACAGTCCTTGGTGGGTCATAGTATCATAAGTTGTGATAGGAACATGTTCTGGC
Organism: Oryza coarctata; assembly: GCA_030770085.1. Lineage (NCBI taxonomy): Eukaryota > Viridiplantae > Streptophyta > Magnoliopsida > Poales > Poaceae > Oryza > Oryza coarctata. The sequence continues at coordinate 2,535,958 of CM061483.1, forward strand.
ATCTCATCTAATGCCATCCAATCATTATCAAATTCATTCACATAACCATCCATAGATGCATCCTCATGTTTGTCCTCAAATGTAGCACATGATTCATTCTTGAATTCTTCCTTGACAACCAACAACAGCTTTCTTATCACCATTATCTAAGCACATGACTTCCTTATTAACACCAACATGCTTAACCATAGGAAAATGGTTTACTAAATATTTGCTGGATGACACAAGGGTACAAGAAGGCTGGGTGCTACTGCTATACTGGCTGAAACCCACTTGGATGAGGTTGTCAAAGGATTATCGAGTACATCTACGTTTACTTATAAGAGTGTGGTCGAACACATCAATATTTTCATTAATACCATGTATGCAAATAATCATTGGAATTATCTTGGTATCAATGAATTTTTGAAAAATTACTATCATATCCTAATCAGTTCTGACTTGATGTAAAATTTTATGAATCATATCCATGTAGCCAATTGTAACAGTTTTATTTGGTAATGTATATAATTTCACAATATCATCCATAATGTCTTTATAGCATATCGTATTTGAGTCTACTCCCTTATTGAATATAAAGCAATCATACTCAATCCTAGCCTTTTGTGATCTCCAATTAGTTTGATTTCTAACAAATATGTAGCTATGGAATCCATTCTATGGATGAACATTGTAGTTGTTCATCAACTGAATTAATTTTCATACCTACAACTATAGCAAAGCATTGTTTAGTGAACAAAGTTAAGTCACTTACCCTACAGGGAGCCACGAAGGAACTGTGTTGAGCAGCTTTATCCTGTCATTCAAGGTTGATGTGGTGCACAGCTTGATGGCGAAATACACTGACCCTACTCCACCATAGTGAACTTCTCTTATAGGTGATAGGGGTAGTAACCTCCATAGCTCCAGTGTAGTCAATGGGGGAGGGGCAAAGGTACATGTCAACTTGCCGATGGAGACGGAGATGACCCATGGTGATAGATCGACAACATCTACCTATAGGCAGCAAGCGTCGTCACATGCTAGCGACAGGAGCGCAGGGGCCGACGGTGATAAGAATGGGGTGCCAAAGGCGATGGAAGGGTGTGCTCACGATGGCACCATGTAGCTGCCACATGCGTGATGACAACGAGGAGCATAGGGGCTAGCTACAACGAGAGCATGGGGCCAGTGATGAGGACCACAGAGGCCAATGACAACTAGGAGCATGAGGCCGGCAACAACAGGATGAAGCAGTCCCAACAAAGTTTTGCAAGGGCCGTGTGAGACAACGGTGATGAGGAGAGCAAGGCCAACGGTGACAGAAGAGCATGGTTCCAATAGGGACACATAGATGCCACGCGCATCTTGGTCGACAAGGAGCCATGCTGCACTCCTATGGCTCTAATGTGAATTTGGTTGCGGACAATGGGGATGGAAAGCGGTAGCTGGTTAGGTAAGGTTTATGAATGTAGTTTAGTCTTTTATAAAAATACTGGATGCAGCGCACATGGATTTAATAAAACCTAATGGTAGGGACAAGGAATGAATTAAAGTGAGAACTTAGATTTACAAAAGGGATTAAATAAAACTCAAGTATATAAAAGGGATTGGGTTAATTTCAGAGGCACACATGGAATTCTCTATATTTGTCCCAGTGAGAATCTCAATCAAACAGTGTACATAGGATCGATCATTGCCTCCTGACATTTGTTGTCGCCACCCTCTTGTGTTCGTACGTAGCACAGTGTACCATTCTGCAGCTAGCACTGATCTAGCATCTTTTTTGCTCATAGAATTGGTCAGATACATAGGAGAAAAGCCTACATAAGGAATAATGGAGGAGCACCTAATCTATGAATCCAAAATAGCTAGTTTTTCCGGTAGAGGCATATTGCATATATTGAGCTGGCTGAGTTTCCTTTGATGGATCCCTCGTCGCCATGTCGAGCGTCTGCTGCGGTGGTGGACCTGCCCCGGTCCCTGGCGGCGCGGGCAGCGAGCAGCCAAGATGAGAAATGGGCGGCGGCGTCAACGGCGCGCGTGGACGGCAAGGATGTGCGGCTGTTCCAGTGCCTCTTCTGCGACAAGACGTTCCTCAAGTCGCAGGCGCTCGGTGGACATCAGAACGCCCACCGGAAGGAGCGCCTCGCCAGCGGTAGCTGTAACCCCTACGTCTACGACCCCGCCGCCGCCGCTGGCGGAGCGTCCAGCTTGTCATCTTCGGCCGCCGGCAACGCCGTCACTATCTCCATACCCATCACATCGCACGACGTCACATCCGAGGAGCGGGGCGGCGGCGGTGGTGGCCGCAACGACACGGTGGACATGCTCAACCGGACAAAAAGGGCTTCCCTAGGCTCAGCCTCGGCGGCGGGGAACGCCGCCGGTTGCGCTTCCACCAAAAATTCTTCCATGGGCATCACCGGCGAGAAGCTCGACCTCGAGCTCCACCTCTAGATCTCCTAGCTACTGCTACCACGCAATCCATCTCTCCACGATCACCGTGATTTGCGCAACTGTTTTGCGCCTCCAGTTGCAAGCTGATCATCATAAGTGTTAATTAATTTCCGCTGTATATTAATTTATGCTTGTGCCTTTATGGTATGTCTGAATTACTACGGTTTAAATTATAAGAAGACAGAAAATTCAATTTAAAAATATGAAATTCGGACAAAATAAAAGAAAATTAGGAGTTGGACTATTCCGCGTAAACAATACTGAAATTTCGAAAACAAAAACATAGGTAATTCAGAATTTTAAAAATGGATCTAAGTTTTCGGAAATTGTTTAGAGAGATTTAAATTCGCCCATGCAAGAGTATGTATTTCCAATTTATTTGTGACAGTCGCTCATGATACAACACATCCTTTATATTAGATCAATCTAGATTCATTCTAATCATAAGTTTTGCCCATGTGTATTTGGGATTATAATAGAATTTATAATTATAGAAATATTTATATGAAAACAGTAGTAGACTTTTAAAGGAATTACAACTTATCACTATCGGTGTTCACTTCACTTATATAATTATCCATGATCTTAAGGAATGGGAACAGAATGGACCGGTCCCCAATTCACCTAGGTTTACAACACACACCCCCAAATAATTTTGTCTTTCAGAAGTACAAAGGTATGGATTGGTCGTGGTGGTATGCATGGTGATGATGGACTAGTTGCTGATGTACTAAGGACAATCCTTGGTAGTTGTAGAGGAACGGACTGAAGCATACGATGGCTATAGATCGCCATGCCATGGGAACCACGGTGGTGACGACAAGCAGTCATTTTGTATGCACCTTGCTCGACATGGCGTGTTGGCAACGACCACAGTAGCTTGGTCCTCTCGCCGTATTCGCCTTTTTCTTCAAAGTGGCAGCTTCGAACTATTTGCAATCCTTTTTACCTATCATTTGCTACAGGACGGTTAAAAAACCTTTTTTGAATACATTTTGTGTGGCAACATGATTGTTTCATGTGAGGCTGGGAAATATGTTGATATCCGTACCATTGTGTACCAGAACATGTGGTGGCTTGGCTTTCCTGGGCATGGACTGCTGGACAACACGCTTCCATTCGCTCCATACCTACAAGACAAGACATTTGCTGCCTAGAGAAACCACCTTATATAGATCACAGATATACACGTATAGTAGTGCATAGGCTGTTACGAGAAAATAGTACTGTTTCTAATACAAAATATGGTAGACAATGGTAAATATATAAGTAGCCTGTGTGAAATATGCGGATTATTAATTAGTAGAACCACTATACTGCACCAAGTGCACTGTATACCATATATAGGGACTGAGTACGATGCGGGCTAAAATTTTTACCCAGTGTGTAATTGTGCATTGGGTGTACATGCATGGGAATAAAATTTTTATCTGCCGCGTGTGATATATTATTATAAAATGATATTGCACATGCTTTAACCTTACCGTATTAATTAGTACTTGTATACTTGATTATTGCATCACGTTGCTGCTCAATGTTCTCATCATCATGTTGCTCTCTCACAATGCTTGATTACTGCATTCAGGAGCGGATCCAAATTGGTGTTGGAGGGGGTGCTCATTGCCTTCTTCTCCCTATTCTTCTTCCTCTCTTCTTTCCCCTCCTCTCTCTACTTGCTCTCCATGGGGAACCAGCTTGTAGGGCAGGCTTGAACAAAGCCCTCCCTCCCCTCCCTCCAAGCGTGATCCGCCCCTAGTTGCATTTGTTGCATGCATCACCTGATATATATATCCTGTGTACTTACATGCTGCATGTAACATGCATTATTGGTCTTGTGTAAGTGCGCAACTACACATTTTATTATTATTATTTAAATATATATTTTTTATTTTTTTTAATTTTAAAACTAAACCACTGTAAAACTTATTATCAAATTAACACATTACGCCAGTTGAACTAAATTAGCCAAATAAAACTATCAAGATTGGTAAAATAATATTTTCACCCCCAATTCTAATGGTGTAATTGTGTTGTTTGGTCATGCCAAGCAAAATAGCATGATAAAAAATTATAGATTTAAAAATAAGTTTTGAAGTGGTTTAGTTTTAAAATTAAAAAATAAAAATGTTTAAATAATTAAAAAAATTCACACTGTACACCTAAATTTTTAAATAGGGCAACTTAGGGAGGCCAACTATCTTACATAGCTAGGAATAAAATAAAAATAAATTTATATGAGAGGTGGTAGAAATATAGTTAGGATAAAATAAAAATAAATTTATATAAGAGGTGGCTGATAAGATAATTAGTATTTTAAAATCTTTTATATTTATGGATAGAAAATGTAATTTTTATGTACGGAGGAAGGGTCACTAGAATCGATGAGATCTGCTGCTGCTGCAAATGTACGGTGAAATCAGCGGCGGATTTCGCGTTGTCGAGTTGCTGTCGTACTTGTGTCCGTGTTCGCATGCATGCATGCTGCTCACGTTCTCTCTCATGCGTGACAAAGATGCTAGCAAGCTACTCTCGCCGTTCAAAATATATGTATTGGTTGGTTTTAAAATTTATTCTCTGATCTAAGTATTTCTAATACTGGTTATTCTATTAATTATATTTTTTTAATTTATTTTTTCAATCTTATCTTTAACCATCCTCTCATTTGTAACAATCTCTAAAGTTTTTTCTTCTTAACTTTAACCCTTATTAAACAATATAAAAATACTTATATTTTTAACAGAAATTACTCCCTATGTTTCCTAATATTATTATATATAGGATTCAAATTTTATATATAATATAAACATTTTGTAAAGTACTTATTGCTCTATCATCATTTTTTATTAATTTTTTTTGCTGTCTTAACTCCAACCACCATATTACTCCTAACTGTCTATCATCACTACAGCCTTGGAGACAGAGGGAGTATAATTTGGAATAAAGAATCATCATTCTTGGAGACCATGATGATGAACAGGGTTGAAAACAATAGAGGGGAATGTACACAAGATGCCCAAGGGTTTCACGTGTACATGTCTGCCCGGTCTGCAACGAAAGAGAGAGACAGGGCTAGCAATGGGCTGGGGTGCTAAATATGGACCACCAAAATTTTTGATTTCATGAAAAATAGCATCACTACCCATACTTAATTTAGGCATGTTTGTGATGCCGCAGCCAATTTTAACTTTTAAAACTAAATCTCAAAATTGATTTAAAAGTTTTTTTTACTATTTTCTGCCTTGACTTTTAGACAGCAGGTAAAAGCATGAAAGTCTTACATAAAATTATTGTTGTTGAAATATTTTTATCATAAGTTGCGGCAGTAAAAACGGCTTCCAAGCCCAAAAATTGTGCCATTCAATTTATTTTTGCTTGGAACATCTCTCTCACCAAATCAATCGATTTGATTGTTCTGGCGCTATCGGTATAGAATGTGCTTTTCGTACATGTGATGTGCCGACCAGCAGGTTGTCCGACAGAAAAAGGAGACCTGTAATGTCAACAGTACTAGGTTGTCATCAGCGCTTGCATGCATTCAAAGAGATCGAAACCACGGCTGCTCGCGACAAAGCAAAAAAATCGAAACCTCGGCTGCTCGCGACAAAGCTAGCTTTAGGCTGTTTTCTCCACCATCGGTTGGCAGCATCACGCACCACTTTTTTCGCGCGTACGCTCCTCTATCTCTATCTGTTAAACGTTATATTTTATATAAAATTTTTATATAAAAATATTTTTAAAATATATTAATCTATTTTTTATTTTTTTATTAACAATTAATTAATCATATACTAATATGTCTAATATGTCCGGAGGAAGTGTTACTAACCCCTTCACCAAAAAAGTTGTTTTGAGGTAAATTAAAATAATCAAAATTGTGCACAAAAATATATGTACAAAATTAGCAAGAAAAAAAAAGCAAATAATTCAGCATGCACGTTGCGTCCATGGTGTTCCCTAAAGGCCGAAACCAAGTCGGTCAGCTATTTCCAGTGGAGAAGATATGTGACCTCCCCTTCTGTCGGCATTGACTTTTCAATTCTGGGTTTCCATCACTCTCTCTGTGTTTTACTTTCTTTTTAGAAATAATTAATTCAGGGTTACTTTGAAAGCCATTATTGTACGAACAGAGGCTAACTCAGCGACCTCATTCTTGGATAAAAACTAGTGAACATAGATTTGAATTTGTATACGGGTCAGCCAATATAATTTAACTGGAACCTATAAGATGTCCTCCCTTTATTCTATATTATAAAACATTTTAACTTTTCTAAAATTAAACTTCCTTATCTATAAAAAGATATAGCAATAATTATTTTTAAAAAATAAATATAGTATCAAAATATATTTAATATTAGATTTAATGAAACTAATTTGATATTGTAAATGTTGTAATATTTTCAAATAAACTTGATCAAATATAAATATAAGAAAATTTAACGTTAAAAATTATCAAAATTTATAATATGGATCTAAGGTGTTATGTTCGAAGATCATGAACTCTTTTAAATTTTATTTGGCTTTACGGTTTTTGATTAAAAAAAGATAATTGTTAATCCTACAATATTATTGTATGCTCCAATTCTTTATATGTTATCATTGAATTGATTTAGTTTTCCATATATATATATATATATATCACTTTTTATCATTTCTTTCAAAGAAACCTTTGAAAATAGCATAGAGTTCCTACTTTTTATTAAAAAGAAGAGATTTAGTCGGTTTATGAAAAAACCAGCCTAAAGGCTTGAAAACCTTACAGCTGCATGGTTAATTAAAAGAAAATAGGCAAAAACCCATCTAAGAAACCCAAGCAGCTTCTAGAGACAACACACCACCATAACCTAATGACCTAGATTCTTAAAACCCAATACAAGTTATCATTGCCAAGCTCACTATAAGACAAGCAACTCTGACCTTTCATAACAAACCCTAACCTCAATGGTTAGCATCGGTGGTAAAAGAGTGCTAGTGAACACCCAAATGTTGAGTAGGATCTTCTAGGTGAAGCATCAAAGGAGGATACAACATCAAAGACATGTCAATGCCTGTTTGAAAACACTAGAACTTGATCTAAAGAACAGAGAAACACCATGATGATGCCCAAGGAAGAAACAACACCCATGGCCAGTAGCACTGTTGGCACCTACAAAAGGTGGGGCAAGGCTTTCACTAAAAGCTTTTATAATCTACTAGCCATGACCTCCACAAAAACCATAACCTAATAGCCAAAACAAAAGGGGTAAGTGTTATTGGTGTCGAGCTCATCATCGCACCTAACGTAGCAGGTCTGACTTTACCTTATCCACAAATGCATAGCCACTCAGTGGATTCCTCCACACCATGTCACCTTCCACACGGGTCACCTAGACACAGTAGTTAGTCAGCCTTTCGCCAATCAACTCCTTATCAGGCAAGTCACTACCACCTCTCTCATAGAGCTCTCCACGATCGAAAAGGATTTGACCATAGAAGGGGAGGAACTCTAGAGAAGAAGCTCAACTAGTAAAGGAAGGCCAATCATTGTCCAAACCACTGACGGAGCTTACACCCTTTATGCCATTGCCATCCATGTTGTCATGAGGCCAGATCCGACCGCTACCTCTATATGTAAATTGCCCATGCCTCTACCACATTGACACCTCTCCGCCAAGTGTACCAATCCATGGTCATCCTCGATATCTTCCTTTCCTGGCATTAGGACATGGGCCACTAGCGTCACCAATCGTTGTTGTCCTTCTTGCACCTTTGCTCTCTAGTGCCACATGGTCGCCTAGTGTGCCTCCCTCCTACCTGCATCATCATAGGCCACCCCTAGCCATCACGGGTCTTAGAAGCACATAGATCTAACTACCCATCCACTAAGTGTGCTTGCCTACCCTTCCTTAAACACTATCGCTCGCTACCCCACACTATTCATCCGCCAGCAGTGCCTCACTGGTCTACTCGGTTGCCACCGTTATCGCAAGCCATCACCCCACGCAGATCCGCCTAAGAGGCGCTAGATCTAGTCGGGAGGATACTGGATCCGACTGAGGAAGCATCAGATTTGATTGTTCCTATCCCTCATCGCCGTTCTAGAAAGAGAAGGTCAGCACCATCCTTGCACTGCATAAGTTCCATCATCCTACTTTAGCGGTGGCGAGGAAAGGGAGTGAGGGAGGTAGGGTGGCAGCAGAGGAGTGCCTACGTTGCTTCCCTTGACGACCCATGTGAGCAACACAAACTCTTGTAATAGTGCAGTTATGTATATTTAAATTTTTTTATTAGCTAAACAATTGTATCATTGATTTTATTCCTAGTGGGTGCATATATAGCAACAAAAACTTGAATTAGTGCCTCTCAAAATCGGTTCTAATAATGTTTTCTATTCTGTTTTGATGAATTCTAGGATATATTGGTCCTAGCAAAATCATGGAGACTGCAGAAACGAAGTCCCAATATAATTGGTGATCAGGACAAGCCTAACCTAGCTACTATGCTTGCTAGGCGCATGTGGATTATCGTGCAGGAAGTGAACTTGAGTAGCAGGAATAATACTCCGCGTACTTTTTTTTTTTTAGTTTATGTGTTACCAAGAGGAACAACTAACACAGATCAATCTGGTGGAGGAAATTTACTTCATCGAGCTACAATGGTGATTCATTCTATTAGAGTTCAAATCCGTACCTCCAACTCTTAAGCGTGTGTTAAATGCGTGTACTCGATCGTGGATGTATGTTGTACACATCTGTGCGTGAGTGTCTTCCAGCCATATGGTCTAAAAAATCTAAAATACTCTATGTACGTATAACGAAGATCCAACGACGATACCCACGCACATGTACTGCGAGCCTGCCTAAACTTTGATAAAGATGCATCAAATCAAGCGAACGATAAACTCTTCCATGTATGGGCGTTAAAACCTCTTTCCAATCCTAGCCTATACTGTTTATTGTGGATCTATGTATTTATCATTCAATAAATTTCTCTCCCCAAATCACAGGAATATTTTTGATCATTAGATTTTGAATAACCATCTAGAAATCTCTCCTCTTCCTTCCTATCCTTTCGTTTCACTTGAAGCAGGCACGCGGCACCCTGATACCGCACACATCCCATAGTGTTCATTGCTATCTGTCTAGCCTGCATCTTCCCTAGCTTCAATGTCTTGCACACCGCACAGTTATCTTTCTCTATCTCTAGCGGATCTCACCATTAATCTACTACCACCTCCTACCACCTTCTAATCATTGTAACAAGCTTTCTCTACTGTCAACACCGGCCCACCACCCTTCTCTCTTATGACTGAGGTGGTGGTACCAACGTCTCGCTACCCCACCGTGGTCATCGGCCCACCGTCAAGCTGCTGCTACCCTAGTCCACTATAGAAGCTAGAGAAAGAAGTAGTGAAGCATGAATCTCAAGTTTTAAAATTTATGTGATTATTTTTAAAATCTATTTTAAAATTTAAGTAATTTTTAAAAAATCTATCCTAAAATTTATGGAGTAATGTATAGCATTTCTGGTCCATTATTTACACTATGGAATTGAGATGGTATGGGCGATCTGTACGTACTACCCGAGCTTTCTTTGGGCTAGACATGTAAGGTGGTTTTGTGGCCTGCTTGCTGATCAGAGTATATATATAGGATGCACTCCTATATATAATAGAGAGATCGACATATAATGCTCAAGTACGAATTGAGATCTAGTGCAGTTGCTATTGTGACTGCACAATAACAACTGCACACAATCTGTGCCCTCTATTTCTTGATCTAATGGACCAAATCGTTGCTACAGTAAAATCGGACCCTCACTTTGCACAGTACATCTCTTCATGTGCTATGTACTAGCCTCTGCACCTGAACCGGATCCTTACAGTACATAGCATGCATGACATGTATGCATGCAGCATGCAGAGATGCAGGGCACTAGGCTACTATATATCTGTATTATGCAAGCAGTACACATAACCCAGGTGGGTGCGTGCATCATATATCACCCTTGAGTTCGTATGTCCAGCTTAATCCTACCTGGGGCAGAGCCAGGATTTAGAGCCACTGGGTCGCAGCTAACCTATGCTAATGTCGTGTTTGGTAGGATCCTGATTTTAAGAATCTTGTAAGCTACATATCTTTAGAGTTTTTTTAAACTACGAGTAGATTGAGATTATTTGAGTGAGGTATCTTTATTTTACACTAAGTATAAAGGTTTAAATCACTTTAATTTAGACTATAAACTCTATGTTCAGAAACAATTTACGAGCTAGTGCTATATAAAAATCGGGCTAACAACGGAATTGTATTGGCCACAAAAGCAAGTTCTCAATGTTATCTTTTAAGTAAAAAGTTCTAATGTTTAGTACTTAAATAGCAAAACTGCTAGCCTAAATGCATGGATAAACACACCACATAGGCGAAAGAGCTAATTTGTTAACTAATCAAACATATTAATGGGCTGCTGGATGCACGGTGGTGAGCTGATGACTGGCAAAGCTATTGGAAAATGTGCCGAGCATTTCTGACACCAGGCTGTTAGAGCGTTTAACTCGCGAGCTGCTACAGTGACTAGCGGGCTGGGGTCAACAAGCTTCCATTGATGGGGTCACCGCCAACAATATGCTGAGAAACACACTAGTTTGGCCAACTATTGGATTGGTCTACTTTGTATCCTTCAACTATAAAACAAACCGGATAGAGAACATCCTCAGTCATCAACGTCCTCCCACCTCATCCACAGCAGCTTAATGTCAATCTTGCACTACCAATTTTGAAAGAAAATTGAACTAAAATAACCAGTGCGTATTAATCCACTGCATATACTAGAGATCAAGCATTGCAATTAGCCATAATTTTGGCAATATAAGTTGATAGCAGACAGTAATCAGATTGGCACAGAACATAACACATAAGAAGGGCATACTAGTCTTCTGTTTTAGGCATCCATGTCAACAAAGCCATAACAATGGCACACCAAAGCACACAACACAGCCATCGGTTCGACAGACATAACTGCACACCAAATAGCCATCAGTTAGGCACACACAAGTACACAGCACATAGCCTTTAGTTGGCAGTACATAACAAAATGCACTAGATAATTTCAGTGGGAATCACATCCAGGTCCGATTAATAAGTGGAACTTTCTTTGGTGATTTAAGAAGAGTTTCTAGACATCTTGGGAGGCTCCTGTGCCTTTATATTTGCATTCGCAGTCCCAGAGGAGAATTTGACTGTTATATTGGTACCAACCCGAGATATTGGTAAATGTGCTTCCAAATTCATAGTGGCAGTACTATTTGCCTCCACTTTTGCATTCCTTTCACTAGGCATAGCAGGCTGCAAGTGTGTAATTAAAAAAAATATATCAAATTGGAATAAGAGAGAGTTAGCCCAAAATTAGAATAACAGGCCTAAGAACTTACATTTTGAATTGTTGTTCCAGTTCGCCTGAGTATAAAATTCCTACACCAGGACAATGTTTTTTCCCCTCTGTTGCAGGTGCACTGCAAGCTGTAGATTCCTTTATTTTTGACACTTTAGATGTACTTCGTTGTTTGCCAGATACAATAACCTAATTTGGTCAAGCAAAAATTAACTGTTTGAAAAAGCAAAAGAATTAACACCTAAGCAGAATTATAACTTTACCATTTGGTTATGTGCTTAACTAGCAGACTCTGTTGCTCCCCTCGAGGCAGATGGTCCCTTAGTAGTGGAATTACTAGCTTAGTGGAAGATGAACCAGCTCCTTGAGGGCATTTTCTCTTGTTATGCCCAGCTTGCTTACACTGCCTACACCTGATGACAGTGCCAACTTTTGAAATCCTTGTGCTCTTTGGTTTCTCAGTAGGTTCTCTTTTTCTCATTGTTTTAGGTCTGCCAGACATTTTAGGGTACGCAGGTGGCATTGGTCTGGCCTTCTCAGATGTTGGCCAATTTTACTTCCCTTCTACTGTTTTAAGACAATGGTTATATGTACTCTTGAATTGCCCTATGGTGTAACAGCTAGCAATATAGTGTTCCGTAGGTATTGTCTTATAATAAATGCAAGATATAGAATGAGGGCAGGGGATACCAGATATTTGCCAGTACCTACAAGAGCATGTCTTTTCCTCCAAGTTTATTATCCACCTATGATTGTGATGGGTCACTTCAAATGTATTTTCCCCATTGTATATTGGATGACACATGCCTGATTCAGTGATATATGCCTTCAGCTTCTTGAAAATGTTAGGACATATTGTGCATGTCCATCTTGCTGCCTTCTCTCCATTTTCTTGTATCTTAACCATGACCTTAGATCTTATGGCCTCCAGCATGCTAATAATTGGAAGAAACCTTGCCTCAACTATCCACTTGTTGAATGACTCACACATGTTGCACATCCTATCCTTTGGTCCTGGGTACCAACAAGATTACTAGTTTCACCTGCCTTGAACCTTTTCTTCAGCTCTTTGAATTCCTTTCTTATCTCTGCTGCTTGTTCGTCATCTTCTGATATGTCAGAGTCACCGTGTAGATAATCACTATTAGAGCTACTATCATTTTCCTATTCACCAACATTGCTTGCACCAACAGTATCTGCATCTTTAATTTGGCACCCAACTTGCTTCTCTGCATTTGTAGTTCATAAGCTTAGTACACATAGTTCTTTGCATTCAGCTATCTACAATTCATCTTCTTCACTTTCTTCTAATTCCACAACTTCTAACTCATCTTCAAAGTCACTTGTTTCTGCCCCATTCTCCTGTTCACCAGTTTCTTCTTCTTGCTGCATATGAAGTGACTCAACAAATATATCTGCAATCCCTCCATCTGTTATACAGTCTGAGATAAGTTTGCATGACTTGTCATTAGTCAACACTCTTAATCCATCACTCATCTCTTTACCAAGGAGCAACCAGTGCAACAAACTTCCATCCTGCACATCACAATGGTCCTTCAGGTGGCCTAACAACTCATGTACAGAAATCTTGTCACGGTCAATGAATGAGATGCCTCTTAACCCCCCACAGTATTGCAGCCTCCTTGCATCATGAAGAAATTCCCCATTAAAATGGAACCTAACAACCATCTTGTCCAATGGATCCATCTACATGCAAAACGGTACACACAAATCGCATTGTACTAAGCAGCTGCAGTAAAAGGAAATCAACTTGCACATAAAAAATTCACAATCGCAAGCCATCTATACTTAAATAATCAATATTAGGCTAATACATAAGCATTTAAAGCAGATCCAACGAAATCAGACCAAAATCCCTGCTAAAGTACAGTTCGAACTAACCTTGTGCCTGCACCAGAGCAGCACAGTTCGACGCCTACACACAGCGCACCACTGCCAATGTCTGCTAATGCCTGCTAGATCCTGGATCCATGGTTGCCACCGTGCGTCGCCGCCGCAGCAGCGTCACCCCCACACCGAACCCTAGGTCTGAGCAACACGATTCGTCGTCTGTCGCCAGAGACCCGCGCGATAGGTTTAGGGATTTGGCAAGAGAGGGGAATGCAATGACCAGTTAAATAGACACAAGGGGACACTGGGGTCTAGTGCATGCCCGATGAGTCAGCAAAAGCGCCCCGTCAGCATGCCAGCATGGCCTAAAACCACTCAAATGGGTGAGAGGATGTTGTCTGTCCGGTTTAGATAGCTGTAGGAAGTTCTCTGTCCGGTTTCATATTTGGAGGACGACAACTAAACCAACCAATAGTTGAGAGACAACTCATCCCAATTTACAATGCCATGAAAGTATTTTTCGAGCCAAATTAAATCTTCATATATAATTTTCTTGCATCTATCCTCAACATTCAAAATGCTATTAATATTGTTCAAAGTTTTTAAAATTTGGTTGCAAATATATTAAGGCTGCTTTCGAGCCTATGGGTTTAGAATCTATAGCGATGAATTAGTACATTATTAAAATTAATTAAATATTAGCTAAAATTAAAAAATAATTAATATGATTTTTTAAAACAACTTTACGTAAAAAATTTTATAAAAAATATGTATCGCTCGTGACCGAAATATGATAGTTTGAGGAGATCAAAAATTTCAGACAAATGACAACAAAAATTTGACAGCACCTCCTCTCAGTATTCAAGCCTCTGTCGCTGATTTGGAGAGCAACGTAGATCTGGTGCACAGCACAGTGCCCATCTCCGAGCTCGGGCAGCCATGCTCGAGGAGGGCACTTCCGGCGACGAGCAGGTAGCAACCCGAGCAGCTGCCGTGTGCCTCGAGGAAGCTGGTGATGCTGCTGCCGTCGCCAACGCTCCCTCGAAGCTCCGCCGCCCCTTGCCGCTTGGGACCGAGACATCGTCACCAGCAGATTGGCTGGTCAGGGGCGAGGACGAGCAACAGCTCGCTCCGCCGCGTCGCGGCAAGCTCGACGCAGCGCGGGCGTCGAGCGAAGGGAAGCCGGAGGTGGAGGTGGCTGGGTGGCGGGCAGCAGTGGGCTGGCGGCTGCTCACCTGCTCTGCTGCTCGGTGCCTCGGTGTAGAAGTCGGGTGGGATGGTGGCGGCTGGGGGAGTTGGAGGAGATGGACAGGGAGTTAGGGTTTTATTTTTGGGCTGATGGAGTGGGCTGTGTAGGGTGCACGTAGGACGTTATTGGGCCTTGGGTAATTTTTCAGTTTTTTCGTTCAGATCGGTTAACCGACATGGGTTAACCGTATTAAATTTTCAGTTAGTTACAATTGATGACCGATTTTTTCTGTCTCGATTAGTTCGGTCTCTGTCTAGGTCTCGGCCAATTCAGTTTCGATCCCCCACAGCCACTCTCCCACGTCCACCACCTTTCCCATCTCTTCCCCCTCCTCTTCCTCTATTCGTCTTGCATGGGAACGTAGTAGCGAGGACGAGGTTATCGACGTCAGTCGAGGCAAATGCAAGGCTTGAGTGATTCTAATTTTCCTACTCTTTAAGTTTCACCGATGTGTGCTGGAGGTAGAGGGGTTTGAAAGAACATAAGGTAGGGGTGATGGGAATACAATGAGGGTAGGGGGTGAGTGGAGAGGTGGACGGAGTTGGTGAGATAGATGCGAGGGCAATGGTTCTACTTGCCGCTAGGGTCTAGTGGCGGTGGTGGTAGGGTTAGGCAGAGGAGTCAACCATGAAACATCAAGGAAATGGATTCACCTCTATCACAGCGATGGCATGCACCCTCTCCTCGGACCACCGCTGCTATCACTCTACCAACTCCATGGCAACGGCTTTCCTAGACAGCGACAGTCATACCGCCCCAATGACTCCTAGCTAGTCAACTCAACACCGTGGAGGTAATAGTTGTTGCACCACCTAACCCCCTTGGTGATGGCGGCATTGGGCATTTTCATCTTTTCGAGGTGTTTCTCTCTCTATTTAGCCTATAAATAATAAAATACATGCTATGTTCTACAACAAATTACTAAGCTTTTAGGGTATTCTCAGGCTGTACAATGTTTTTACAGTGTCTACCAGCAAAAAGATTGCAAACTTAGATGTCATGTATCCAATTTTGTCCTAGTTTTTAGCCCTACAGATTGATTCACATCTTAATGCCATATCAAATGTGTATGATTTTCATGATTCATAATTGTACTGCTGCCCCTTGTCATCTCAGCAGAAATAACTTATTTTTATTTACAGACCAGTGATAATACGTCATTTTCTTTTAATTTAGTTGGGCCGAAACCCAAATTAAGTGCTGTGCTAAGCTAGCTAGTCCTTTTCTCTGCCCAATGACCCAGTTAATCTCTTTATTTTTTTTTTCTCTTCTTTTGTTCTTGGATATTTCTTTATTGGGCCGAACCAACCCCAATTTTCCCCTCCGTCTTTTCACAACCCAAACTCAAACTCATGCATGCTTATATATTTGTGTTCAAGTTACGTAATTGCTGCACAAAATTCAAATTACAGAGTAAAATCTTTATTTTCCACTTAAAATTCATCACTTTTCTTATTTGCTCTCGCAAAATTACATCTCCCACACTATTCTCTTTAATGATGTCTAGAAAACACGTAGCATGTTGGCCTGATCCAAGGCCCGATTTTTGGAACGGACCCAAGCTTGGCACGGTTCGATAGGTTGCATGCTCAGATCGGTCCATTCTATTAAGTAGTGTCGTGCTTGGGTCGTTTCCTAGGCATGGCGGGTGGTACGGCCGGTCCAGTATATAAAGTTAGGTACGGAGTTGGCCTAGTCCACAATTTCTCCTGTCGCCTCGGCCTTGGCCTGTCGCCCGCTTTGCGGCTCCGCTCTATCGCTGCCGCCTGATGCCTGTCGCAAGTCGTGTTGTCGTGCACGCCGCGTGCTCCACGGCTGCACGCTCATGCTATCGTCTCCGCACTGTCGCTATTGCCTCCACGCTATCGTTGTCGCCTGACGCACTATCATGAGTTGTGTGTGTCGCGCCCTCTATGTCGTTGCCTCCACGCTGTCGCCTTAGGCTCTGTATTGTTGCCTCTGCGTTGTCGTTGTCATTGTCGCCTCCCGCACTGTCATGAGTTATGTGTGCTACGCTGTTGTGAGTCATGCGCTCCGCAGCTCCACGCTGTCACCTCGCTATGCACTGTCAAGTCGGCCTCGCTCACTCGTTGTGACACTGCCTCGTTGCCACTTTTGGCTTTGTCTCTATCTCTTGGGGGCTTAGGGCCTAGTCTCAGAATCACGCCTTGCGCCACTCATACTCAGCGCTGTGAACTATATTGCATTTGCACAGTCGCAAATACCTTTCTCTTCATCTCTCGCCTGTTGCCACTCACAGTCTCGACTTCTCTGTCTCTTCGACTCTCGCCTCTTGTCTCTGACTCCATCTCTCCGTCTCTGACTCTCTTCTCTCACCACTCACCGAGTCCATCGCTTCGACTCTTCGTCTCCCGCCTGTCGCGAGTTGTGTGCGCCGCGGGCTCTGCACCTCCGTACTATCAATTATGTGCTGTCGCCGGTCGTCTCTACACTATCGCCTCCGCGCCATGGTGTAGTGCATTGTTTAGTCATGTTGCGTGCATGCTCTGCGTTGTTGCCTCCACACTGTCTCCATCCAGCCATCCCCCATCATTCGCTGTCCTAAGAGTCTCTTCTTCTTCAGCTTTGGGCTTCAGTTACATAGGTATGAACACAAACCCTAAGTCTAAGTCCCTAATCCTAACCCTAGCCCTAACCCTAAGTCCTTAATCTTTTGGTTTGTTTATGTGTGTTTGTGACAGGTCGTTAATTGATACCTCGTGCGTCATGCGGGTACGACGCGCACTACTGAGTAACGAAGTTGCAGGGAAGGTGAGAAGCTAACGAGGTCACCATGTTGGATGACGATGTTGTCAATCTTGTCACTGGCGATGACAAGCTCATCATGAACCCCCGGAGGACAACGATGACTTGAAAGAAGACGCTGTTGCCTTTTTGGGTAGTAGTGTTGCTCCGGTTAATTTGGATGTAGTAGACAGTGGTGCTTATGGTGATTGACAGATCTATACAATGTGCTTCAACTACTTGATCAATGTACTGGTATTGATTACACTGAATATTTTGCTGAGGTTAAGACTGAATTGTATAAGTTTTTTAATAAGTATAAAAACAAGTTTGATGTAGCTAGGTTGAATAGTGTCTCACAACCATTAGGGCATATAGATAAGAAAAAAAAGCAAGGATTAGACAAAATATTTGGTGGCAATACATAAGAAGTGGGTCCTCTCAGCATTAAACACTTCATATTCATCATCTTTATCTTTAACCTCTAAGGTTTTAGTTTATCTTGATAGTGACAATATCACTTCCTATAAGGATGAGTTTGACATTCTTGATTGGTGGTATAAGCACGAATTAACCTTTTCAATTTTATTCATATTGGCTAAGTATGTAATGTCAATTTCTATTTCAACTATTTATTTGAAGTCTTATTTCTGCTTGACTGAGAGGACCAGCATCGGCACTTATCCTCTAAAATGGTGCAGGCATTGATATGCATCAAACACTGGGAGCTTGAAGAAGCAATAGCACAACACTTAATTGAGAACAATAAGATTAAAGAATTATTTAAAAATATATGGCTTGATGTTGATGATGATGTTGTTACTGTTAAAACATCTGAATAAGAGTGATAGTGAGGGAAAGTGGGAGATTTGAACTATCAAAAACTTATTATGAGCTACCGTATACTATTTTTTTTATTTTTTTAGGAAGTGTGAGTTTTTACTAAAAAAGATTTTTTAATGAGGCATGCACCACTATTAACTTAATATATTTATTATTTTAATAATTTAATATATTATCACTATTTAAATATTAATGATTTCGAAGACACTAATTGTGCTGGACTAATCTGACTAACACGATCCGATTTTAGACACGAAGCACCGTGACTGGACCGATAATCAGGCCCACGGGCTTAAGTCCAACAGCACGGCGTACAGTGCTCGGCCGGGTAACGTCTAGGTGTTCTTTTATCGTGCCGATGCCAGACCATACCAGACGGGTCATTTGGCCATCACTAATTCTGTCTGCATGCACCGCCCGTTAAGTTTCTTGTAAATTTGAGTCCCAACCACACGATGGAGCAGAGGCTGCAACTGCCTGCAAATTCTTTGCCACGATGACGCCGGGGATCGAGTCAATATGCGTAACTCTGATTCCTCTAATCAC
Source organism: Oryza coarctata (assembly GCA_030770085.1). Taxonomy (NCBI): domain Eukaryota; kingdom Viridiplantae; phylum Streptophyta; class Magnoliopsida; order Poales; family Poaceae; genus Oryza; species Oryza coarctata. Next base: position 2,554,994 of record CM061483.1, read on the forward strand.
AAACCGGTTAATCAGTGGTTTACTTACTAATTGATATGGTTATAGTTCACCAACCTCCCTCCCCCAACACTAAGTTGGAATTTTTTTTATTACTTTATAGTTTATATAATTTCCCCCCTCTCTTGGATGCTGATGGCTACGGATTAACGGGTATACATCATAAATATTTCACATTCATTCTACAATTAGGCTTCTCTACAAAATGTAGTAGCAACAAAAAAAAAAGCCACAACCAAACCTGCCATTGGATTAGAGAATCTACTCATTGAGTTTGTCCCAATTCAATAATTTTTCACTTTCTAGAATATTCCACTAAGTTTATTAATTGTACTATAATATATCATAAAGCTAAGTATTTTTTTTAAAAAATATCCAAAATAGTCTTATAGATATATAAGGTTAACAATTGATTTATTCTATCATAAGTTAAAAAAATATAAAAAAATTCATTACTGTACTTTTATAAAATATAATTTATATAGTATATGCTACATAGAATATTTTTATGCTGTTATTTTTAATACAAATCATCTTTCATATGCTATATACATTTTCTTGTGTTATTATCTTTTGTGTAAGTGATTCCTCTCTAGTATACCACAATAGTAACTTTTCAAAAAAAAAACTTAAAATATATACACAAACTTTAATATTCTACAAGAAGACCACACAAAAAAAATTATTTTTTTTAAAAACTTCTATTGAGATAAATTAATTGTTAACCTATAAGGGTATTTTGGATGTTTTTTAAAATCTAGTCCAATAACATATTATAGATCAATTAATAAACTTAATGTCATATCGTAAACAAACCCTGGTGACATAGAGTAATTTTCTCTACTAGGATAAAGTACACTTGCAAAGTCACTTTGGATAATATATTAAAGTAGAAAAGTCTGTATATCTCTGAATGACAACCTAATATTTTAATCTCTTTTGGCAAAAACAAAACTGATGTAATGCTATGTTATGTTTTTTCTGATCTAAAACAGAAACAAAAAATGGAGCATATAGAAGAAAAATACTCTCTCCGTTTTATATTATAAGACGTTTTGATTTTTTTTAAAATAAAACTTACTTATATTTAATTAAGTTTATGCAAAAATATAGCAACATTTTTAATATAAAATAAATATAGTATTAAAATATATTTAATATTAGATATAAGTGAATGTTGATATATTTTTTTACAAACTTAATCAAACTTATATAAGTTTAACTTTAGAAAAAAATTAAAATATCTTATAATATGAAAATTAGGGAGTAATAAGAGTAGGGCCAACTGAATGTTGGACCCATCCACCAAATAAGGTGTTGAAATTGCAGGAGGGCTGTCAATTAGAGGTAGAACTTACCTTAGCTGACCATTTTGTTGGTTGGTTTAACCCTCCCCTCCCTTTGGTTGGTAGTTAAAAGAAACTACACCACTCTTGCAAATGTCAGAGGGGAGCTTTCCCTCTCCTGCACCTGCAGAGTGCAGACCTCCCATATTTGCATATTAGCTTGTGTTGGAGAACATCACCAAGCTGAAACGGGGCCAGGAAAGGCTTCTTCTAGATCTTGGAGGAAAGACCCTTCCTTTCTGCAGGAATTCAGGTCAGTTTCTTTTCTTTTCTCTCTCTGAAGCATCATTATAGTTGACAAGTTTTGCAAGAATTGGAGCCTAATGGCCTTTGTTCCCTTTCTTTCCCAGAATCTTTGGGAAAAAACTGCTTCTTGCTAGGATGCAACTATCTCTAATGCTCTTTAGTTGAGATTGAGTGCGAATTGTGTAGTGCAAGGGTTAATAAGTTAGGGTTCGATTAGTTTCCAATCTTTGTAGGGGCAGCTCGATTTAGTTTGATTTTGGGGGCAATCAGAGCACCCTTCCAACTCCATTCTTGCTCTCTGCAGATTAGTTTCCTGTTATTTCTATCAGGTAGGTAGATTGGTTCTTGGGAATGTCACGGATGCAAGATTGGCCTCTCTACGGCCAAGAAATTGGAGATTTTTCACATATATAGCAACAGGAAGTTAGTTCACCATGCTCCAATATTCTCCTCACTGAAATACCAGCACTTAAGCTTGATTCTCCAGTGTTATTGTGAGAAGACCTGAGTTGGTACTGATTTGTTTTTTCTGTTGTTCAGGGCATTGTTAATGCCATCTTTAGTTCTGCAATCTGAGACGAGTATGCGCCGCGTCCGGGTCTCATCCCACCAGTCTCCAGTTCACAAGCTTGGTGATTCACAGATGAAATTGACACCAATATTTCGGCTTGCCACAAACTCTGCATTGCCGTTGTCGATGCCGTCCTCTGATTTGGAGCAAACCCAGGGTTCAAAATTCTAGAATGAAAATTTCCGAAATTTCATGAATTTTGGTCCCCCCACCCCCTTCCCCCCTCTGATAGGAAACTATTTCGCCCGAAACTTTCAGATTTTTTCAATTTTTTTGAATTTAGCAAATTTTATTCAAATTTGACCAAAATTTATTTAAATTTCAAATTATTTCGAACCAAAATATTCTGAAATTTCCTTAATTATAAAAATATCGATTCTATCAGTGCGCCCCCTTAGGAATGGCCACACCGATAGATTAAACCCTGAGCAAGCCTCATGGGAGACACCCCTCGTACCTGGCCGTCTTCCTGACGATGCTGCTCTCAATTGTCTCCTCTGGCTACGTGTTGAAGCCCGTGAAGCATGCAGGTTTGTGTGTCGCCAGTGGCATCACCTCCTTAGGCGACAAGGCGCGGTTCTTTATGCAAAGAAAGATGATGGGCTCACATTCCACGGTTGCACTGGTAAGATAGAGTGGAAGTTGCTGGACCTGAACTACTTAACCTGGCAGACAATTCCTGGCCTTCCATGTCGAGACCGATCATCTTGCAGCTTCCTTCAGAAACAAAAGATGAACGACCAAAGAAGCTGTAGCACCGATGAAACGGTTGAAATAACAAAGCAACATCATCACAATGAAGCAAGCACTGATGAAGCGGTAGCGCATGTATCTATAAAGATTTTAGTTTTCGGTGAGGTACGGCTCGATGTTGCGCTCCTTGCCACGCAGCCTGGCACTGTTTCACGGATGAGAGCGCTAGGGTAGTTGTAAAATCACGCCCACCGCTGGGCCGCCGCCGGCTGCCCTCCACCATACACCATACTGACTGCTGACGGTGAGCCACACGCCTGCAACTCCGGCATGTCTGCCCGCTAGAGCTGCTGCTGGGGCCTGCCGTCGTCGCAACATCCCTGGGGACGACATGGTTGCGGCCAGGTTCAGGGAAATCGTCGTCGTCGCCGCCGCCGCCGCCAATCTAAAGCTCGGTTCGCCGTCGCTACCGATCTGAGGCCGGTTCGCCGTCACCCCAGCCACCTCAAGCTCCGGTCGTAGCGCCCAATCCAATTGAAGTAATCATCTTCGAATCTTCGATCCTCTTTGATATATTATCTGGCTGACTACTGTTGTTGTTGCTTGCTGCCATGCAGGCCTGCTGCTACTAGCAATATATTCTCGGGCTGACATCAAAATCGGCAATTGCGTCAAATTCAACACCAGCTTGCTTGCTTCTCCTCTACCTGGGCTACTGCCTACTGCTGAGCTCCACCAGGTTTAGTAAACAATATTTTGTTTAGTGCTTGCATTTTCTAGACGACAGCAACCTGAGATTTAGGCCTCCTGAGCTCAATGACTACATGGGACAGTAGTTTGAAAGAGAATTGAACTATGAGAATTAAGAAATTGATGTTTGGACTGCACCTAAGCTTATGAGATAACAAATTAGTTGTGCATGTTGTCCTTTAGCATCACGTATGAAATGTAGCTCAAACCATTTTATGTACTTTCACCATTGCTCTCAACGTTAGGAGTGAGGTTTGAATTTGGGAATGCCTTTTTATTTGCTTTATGTAATGAGAGTTGAAATATTTCCACCTCCTAATTAGTAAAACACATAAAAACCCCCTAAAGATATAATTATCATTTCTACACTGAGCAAGGCATGCAAGAAACTAGCCACTTGGAGTGGATTTGGACGTCAATGACCTGACAGATTATGTTCTTGAGCTATTTATTAGATCAAATTATCAATGAAAGTTGTGCAGAAGTGTACGTAATGTCAAATATAGGGAGAATCATTTCCATCCATTGATTGCATATGTTATAAATCTGTAATTTTGTCCTCTTTTTTCCCCAGAGGTCCTGCCGACAGGTTGTTTATGTAGTTATCCTCTCTGCTAGCTTCTATGACTCAGGCTGTGTGTGCTACTCTTCTGTCCTCTCCATGACTTTCCTTCCTTACTGTTTCTTCTGTTATTCATATTTTGTTTACATCCATCTACAGGTCAGTCTAATTTGTATAGAGTGAGCTCCAGCACAATATCATGCACCAAACCAAACCGCCTTTGTGTTACGCATGTAAGAACTCTGGCCATATCGCCTCTAATTGTCCCCTCAATCCGAACATGCATAACCATACTAGCAAGCTAGAGCTGAAGTTGAAAGGATATGGTCTGCCCGAACAAGGTTTCTACAGCTTGAAATTAGCTGTTCCTGAGGGGGGGGGGGGGTGTGGTAAAGCAAAATGGAGGGGGATTTTGACAGTGGAGAAAGGCAAGGACACAGTTGCTAGGATTAATGCTGAGCTTAACCACCTGTTTAAGTCGATGAAATGGGACCGGAATGTCAAACAGATCAGTGAAGTTGATTTCCCATCTGAGCATGCTAGGGGACAGGTTACAAAGTTCAAGGGCTTCATCTTTGAGACCAGCCCATTCAAAGCAAGTGTGATAGAATCAAGAATAGTTGACAATGCTGTTGATGAACTATATATACATGGTGTGGGTGAAGCTGACAGGTTTACCTGGTTTTGCCAGAACTGTAGAAGTGGTAAGGGCTGTGACTGACCTAGTGGGAGAATGTAAGTAGATCGAGGAATCTACCATTAGGGGAGAAGGTCCTATGAGGGTGAAAGTTGGATGTCTAGACCCCAATGCTGTGAATTACTCAGCGATCCTTTACATAAATGATATTGGTTACAAGATCAAGTGGGAAGCTAAACTTAGCCAAGGGGAGTCTATTTCTCCTGAACAGAAGGGAGATGATGATGATCAAGGGGATGATGAGCAGCAGGATAAGAAGAAAAAAGATGACAAAAAGGATGAGATGAAGAGTCTCAGGAAGGAGGACAGAAGTAAAACAACAGGAAATGGGGGGAATCAGGTGGGTAAGGCTCAGTCTGCACCGCCTGTATCAAGAACTGGGATGACAATGATGCTAAGTTTAGAACCTGGTGGGAAATCACAGAGTGACCTTAAGATGGTGGAATGGAAGGAGAAGTCTGATACCTTTCCAAATCAGCATGAGGGACAAGAAGTGGAGGTTGTCAAAGAGAATGCTGTTGTCCTATGGAGAGATGAGGGTGACTTCTCCCAGCCAGAACTGTTTGACCATGACTCACAGGAGGGAGAGGGAAATGATACCTTGTTGGATAGAATGAATTCTGATTCAGGCATGGAGGAATGGACTTGATCGAATCAGAAGATGAGGAAGCTAGATGTGAGAACCCAACAGACTCAGATATCAGGAGGAAGAATTGGAGACAGGCCCACAAGAAGTGGTGGTCATGGAGGCAGACTCCTATGCAAATTTTCAATCAGTTGATAAGAGGGTTCTTGCTAATATTGCTAGAGTTAGTCATATAGATTTAGGAAGTACTGTAGAAGAAATAGAATGCAATTTAGATGCTATTTGCGCTAGGGAATTGGCCCAGGCAACCATTTTTGAAGCTGGTAAGAGAATTGAGAATCAAGTGGTTGAGGGGGAGACAGGGGAGGAGCAACTTGAGAATCTTGAGGGGGACAATGAAGAGATGTCAGAGGCAGAGGGGACTCCTGAGGTGATACAAGCAAAAGTGAGGGGGAAAACAGAGGGAAAAGCAAACAGAAAATCCAGAAAGGCTCAGGGCAAAAGAGGAGAGGGAGACCCAAAAAGAGAACTTAACCATGAGAGTGCTGTTTTGGAATATTTGGGGGTTGGGAAAGCCAGGCAGACAAAGGCAGCTAAGGGAGCTGATGTTTGAGTAGAGAATTGATGTGGTGTGTTTGCAGGAAACAATCAAACAAGAGTTCACTGATAGAGAGTTAATAAACCTAGGGGGGAGATGTTTACTTGGAGGTTTCTGGCAGCTGTTGGACACTCTGGGGGATTTTAACAGGCTTAAGAGACATGGTGTTTGAGGTGGTGGACTGGGATCAGAGGAGATACTCACTTAGAATGGTGGTCAGAAACAAGAAGGATGGATGGAGGTGGGAATTGGTCAATGTATATGGGCCTGCTCAGCAAGTCAATAGGGAGGCTTTCTTGACTGAACTAGCTGAGTGGGTTGAGAGGGGAGTATATCCTATGCTCAAGGGGGGAGATTTTAACCTTCATAGATTTATGGAGGATAAATCAAATGGGATGGTTGACATGAGGAGAACTGAGGCTTTTAACACATTTATAGCTAAGAGTGAGCTGCAGGAGTTGTACAGGTTGGGGGCAAGTATACATGGATAAATAAACAACTAATTTGTATCAATTTCCTGGGAGCAGAAGAATCCCATGACCATTGTGAGTTCCTTGCTGAGGGTGGGCTCTGACCACTGCCCAATGCTTCTGGACACTAGGGAAGAAGAAAGGGCCAAGAGTTCTATCTGAGAAGATGGATGAGAGGGTGGAGTGCTAATAATGCCAGCAAACAGAAACAGAGGAAGAGGATGCTGGAGCAGAAATTAGTTGAAATTGATAACAGAGCAGATGAAAGGGAACTTTTCCCACATGAGTGGCAGGAGAGGTATGATTTAGAGATAGAAATAGAAGATATTTATATACCGCAGGAAATTTGGTGGCAAAGAAGATGTGGGGAGCAATGGCTGTTGAGAGGAGATGCCAATACTTCTTTCTTTCATGGGAAGGCTAATGGGAGGAAAAGTAAATGTCACGTTTTTTTTCTTTACAGAATGGGGAGGAGAATATTACTGAGTTCAGCCAGATTCAGGATCATGTGTATGCCTATTACAAGCAGCTTTTTGGGAGAGAAGAGGGGAAGAATGTCCATGTAGGACTTGAGGTTTGGAATGAGAAGCTAAGACTGAGTGAACAAGATACTGAGAGGCTGACTAGACCCTTAACCTTAGAAGAGTTAGATGCTGTAGTGAAAAGTTTGAAAGCCAACACCGCCCCTAGTCCAGATGGCATGCCAGTGGGTTTTTATAAGAAAATGTGGCTATGTTTCAGAGAATTAGTGAAAGAGATGTTACATGATTTGCATAAAGGGGAGCTAGATATTGACAGAATAAACTATGGGGTGATATCTCTACTTCCAAAGATAAAGGATGCTAACATTATCAAACAATACATACCTATTAGCTTGCAAAATGTTATTACGAAGATACTGCCAAAAGCTATTATAGTGAGAACGTCAGAAGTAGCTGGGAAAATTGTTAACTGGACTCAAAACTACTTTTATCCCAGGAAGACACATTTTAGAGGGTTGTGTGGTTCTGCACGAAGTAATACATGAACTGTCTAGAAAACAAGAAGCTGGAGTGATTTTTAAAATTGAGTTTGAAAAAGCTTATGATAGGGTAAAGTGGAGTTTCTTATATGAAGTAATGCAGAAGAAAAATTTCAATCTATCCTTTATTGAGTAGGTTAAGAAGATAAATGAAGGAGGGAAAGTGAGTATTAATATCAATGGGCAGCAGGGGCCTTTTTTCAAAACTTTCAGGGGGAGAGGGGGGGGGGGGGGTTGAGACAAGGTGATCCACTCTCCCCTATTTTGTTTAACTTGGTAGGAGATGCTCTGGCTGCAATTTTGGACAGTGCCAAAAACAATAGGGTGTTACAGGGGTGGTGCCACATCTAGTGGAAGGGGGTGTCACACATCTGCAGTATGCTGATGATATAATTCTTTTCACAAAATCAACACTAATGACAATATAATAGCTCTCAAATTTCTGCTGTTCTGTTTTGAGGAAATGTCTGGTATGAAGATTAATTACCAGAAAAGTGAGGTGTATGTGATGGGGGTAGACAAAGAAGAAGAGAGGAGGTTTGCTGACATGCTGAACTGCAATGTGGGGGAGATGCCTTTTATTTATTTGGGTTTACCCATGGGAGTGGAGAAGATGGGTAAAAAAGAACTCCTTCCCACCATGCAGAAAGTTGAGAAGGGATTGGAATCTTGGCAAAGTGGGCATCTGTCTTTTGGGCGTAGAGAGATAAGAATTAACTCCTGCTTGTCAAGTATTCCTATGTATATAATGGGTTTTTATAAGCCGCCTGAGGATTTTCATAAAATATGGACACTGTGAGGGGGAGATTTTATTGGCAGGGACTGGGCAAGAAGAAGAAATATCACATGATCAAATGGCAGGCTTTAAGCAGACCAAAGGAGTTTGGGGGCTTGGGTTTCTTGGACACAAGGTCAATGAACATTTGCCTTCTGAGCAAGTGGATTATGAAGCTGGAAAATGATCCACCTGAGGTGAGTTGTGAAATTCTGAGGAGAAAATACATTCAGGGGAAAAGTTTCTTTCAGAGCTCATCAATTGGGGGTTCACAATTTTGGAAAGAGTTACATGATTGCAAACAGTGGGTGGAGAGAATGGTTGAGAAAGAAGTGGGAAGGGGAGAGCATGTCCAATTTTGGCATGATGTGTGGTGTGCTGGAGCACCTTTGAAAATATTGTACCCTAATTTGTATAGAGTGAGCCAAAATCAAGAGGCTACAGTTAGAGACCTGTATGATGAGGGGAGGTGGTGGTTGATGTTTAGAAGAAATCTAGAAGATCATGGTAGAGGGGGGGGGGGGGGGTTGGAAGAGCTTAGAGAGAAGCTGGGTCAAACAACACTGAGTGATACACCTGACAGAGTGATTTGGCCCCATGAGAAGAAGAGGAAATTCACCACAAGATCAATGTGCAGGCTGTTAAAGTTTGGAGGTGTTGTTGATAGTGAAATGAAGGAAGTTTGGAAGAGCAAAATTCCTTTAAAGATCAAACATTTCATGTACATGCCTAGGAGGGATAGAATTCCATGTGCTGTGTAGTTGATAAAGAGGAATTGGAAAGGAGGTACAGAGAAGTGTAAGATGTGTTTGGGAGTAGAAACAACTAGCCATGTACTTTTCACTTGCCCCATTTCTCGTTTTGTCTGGTGTGTAGTAAGAGAAGTGTTGGGGGTGCAAGTCTACCCTAGTAAGTTCTGGGATTGTTTTAGGTTTCTTCAGAAGAGCTTAGGGAAGAATGTGGGGGTGGTGGTGGCTGCAAGTTTTTCCTGGGGGCTTTGGTTAACTAGAAACGATTGGTTGTTTGAAAATAAATTGATCAAATCACTTTTGCAGGTTGTTTACAGATCTCTTTCTTTGTTGCAGCGTTGGTTGGTACTCCAAAAGAAAAAAAGATTGCGTTCGTTTTGGGCACGTTGCATGAGAAGCTGATGGAGAAGCTAGTTCAGTTACGCCCTAGAGACAACCTTCTAGATGATTTGGGCATTGGATGATCATGCTGGGAGTGGTTGGTCTTGCTGGTGTTCTCTTTTGTGTTTGTCTGTTTACCTCCCTGCATCGAGGGTGTTCTGATCTGTAAGCTGGTTTCCCCAGCGGCCGGTCTGGTTGTGTGTTTTTTCGTTTTCTGTTTCCTGTATAAGACTCTGTCCGTTTCCTTTGGGCTTTCTTAAAAAGCTGGGTGATGAAAAGTTACCTGATATCTAAAAAAATAAAATCTACAGGTCAGTCTAGACAGTAATGGCTGAGAGTAGCGATAAGAACCAGTTGGTTCTTGGTGAGTGCATAGACTTAACGTCATGTCCGCGTCCAGTCGAATCTATTCTCTATGATCCACAGCGCAAGCGAAAGTCTGCTATGTTAGATCAACACTTCAGAGCTTAGCTAACAACCAACTTGTCATAAGTTCACTAACTTTTGTTCTGTATTTTGTAGTGTTACTTTTCTGCCTACACCATAACCTTACCTTGCGATTTTTATGTATCTTACAGGTGCCTTCTGTACTGGACAATTGAGTCACTCAACAGCCTCTGTACCAGATGTATGCACAGGAGACTTCGTGTCAACATGTCACCTACCATCAAGGTGAACAATTAGGCGCAGGCTCATATTTGGTTTTGCTAATGTGCCAGTCCCAGCAAGTGATAGTTCTTCTCCTAATATCAACAGTCTCTCATCTGGTGGCCCAACATTTGGTGCCGATGAGACCTTCTGTGGTGAGCTCTCCAGGAAATTGTGTCCTCTTTATTTGCTTATTTCTCTTTGTATTTATGGGTTATATATATGATCATCACATTGAGCTCCATGCTATTGACATGCCCATTGCTTGCTTTCCATTTATGGCCAATATCATTATGCTTACACACACTAGGTTAGTCCCCAGAATTCCCTAAACATATATTTTGTTGGTTACAGGTCTGCCATGGCCACAACCATGTGTGGCCGCCAAGTCGCGTAAAAAATGCAAAGCAGCATGGATACACAGGAGAGACGAAAGTAAGATATATTATTCTACACTGCTTGCGTTATTCAACTTCATTTTTTTTGATTTTGTTAACATATAGCTGGTGTTGCAGGGTTATGTGCTGCCACTCCCCTTTATCTCGGTCTGTTCGGCGTCGCATAACCCTAAATGATTGTGTAGTACGCCAACACCAACAACGTCATACACAACTCTTAGGGCTGGACCTATCCCATCCTTCTCAGGCAGGCGGCAACAATAGCTAATTTATATTTATTATCTTTCTCTTGCCACTAGATCCTAGGCAACCATTCCTTGGTCGGCACCACCGTAAGTTCTATTATTTTGTTAATCTTTCTGTTGTCAAATTCATTAACCAATTCAGCACATGAGGAATATGCATGATACATGTGTTTCTGATATGCCCATGGGATACATTTCCTCATATTGCCGCAAATCCACAGTTGGTCTTACTCAGCACTCTCATACAAACGTCCTGTTGTTCGACTCTGCAGTTTGGTCTTGATGGCTGCTCTATTATTACTCTACTACTTGTCCATGAGGTTCGCCACAATGATAATTGCTGTGATTCTCACCTTAGTTGATTCATGCCAATGATCACTTCTATGTGGTGATGCTATCAGACCTATTTCTTACTTTTTTATTTCTTTCTTTGTGAACTCCTAGGCACTATTTTTTCGCCTCTACACCTTCGAGGACCCAATCATACCTGTCGATACTGTCGTGCTCTCTTCTGGTACGAGGAGCGTGTGCGTGGTCAAGAACAGGTAGCTTCACCTGTGTATAAGAAATGCTGTAGGGGAGGAAGTGTTCATTTAACTCCATACAGACCGCCTCTAGAACTATTGCTGGCTTTGTTGACTGGACAAAACTTTGCATTGTCTGCCCACTTCTTCTTCAATAATATTAGACGTTATAACTCTCTTTTTGCTATGACACCTATCGGTGTCAATATCCTAAGGTTTCACATCCCGTCCTAACAACGTCATAGAGGGTATGTCATAAGAGAACAACAAAATATTCTCTACGAAACCATGATATCAGCAGCAGTCCTAAAATATAAATGATACTTACGATAACATAATGAATCATTGTAAAAACTAAATATAAATATCTTATACCTCTTTAAGTAATCCTTAAAATACAACTCTCAATCAAAAGTCATAGCAACTAATCCATAGGCAATAGTTTAGATCTAGGGATAAAACTCTAACTTCATCTTCTCTTGCTTCTTCCTAGATTCCGAGAGGGACAAAAGCAACAAAATAAGGGTGAGAACTTTTATACTCCGTAAACAACTAGAAAATGTGAACATGCAAGCTATAAAGGTAGGCTAGGTTTATTTGACAATCACTTTATTTTAAAACATTTTCAAAATTCTAAGTGTGGGTTCATATAAACATTTGGAAGAAAACTCCTCGTCTCGATCAATCCATGAGTTGCTTTGCAACAGTTTGAGTGGAGAGTCAAATTTTAGTTTTGCATAGTCCCTTCTTTTATTCTATTAGGGTTTTTCCACTTTCTTGGTCATTCTCTAGTAGTTATCTCTACTTCTTATAGATTTACTCATCACAACCTATACCTTGCTTCTCTGAGCCGTCCATATCCTACATGGCTCTGCTTCTACTTGGGAGCCTACTCTATGATACCGTTCGACATCTCAAGTCACATAGACCCATTTTATAATCACTTAGGTCATCCGTCAGTCCCTTAGACCAACTCTACCAACGCTTCCCATCCCACAAATTAATTTCACAAAGCACAAAAAAAAATCTAAGCTAAGAGAATCACCTCACATTCATCCTTGTCTGTGGACATGATATTTGAATAGTTTAGCTAAACTCTGCAGAGGTTAGATATTTTAGCCACATGACACAAAAATGACGTCGAGTACCCGTTGTCACTTGAAGTTTATGACAAGGTCTTTCCAAAGCAGACTTAGGGTTATCTATGTCAATCAGAAGGGTCTATGTGATCAGCTGGGTCAAGTAGTTCAACCTCTCAAGCTCACTATCAAGACTAAGCAATCAGGGCAAGTTCTAGACTACACCTTGCTTAGGATCATAGGGCATCTAATCGCATCTCGCGATATCTTAGATATTCCATGAAAACATTTCTCTACGCTTTAGCCTACACCTTGGCTATCCTCATCTCTTGGCACACGTGCTTCCTTGAACCGACTAATTACTCAGTTAAGGGCATCCCACAATACTCGTATGGTTGCATTGTAAGATGTTTAGATAAAATTACCAAAGGAATCAATATTTACATGTAAGTACAAAGCTAGGCCACATAGGCAAGACCTCGCATAGTGGCCTTCACAAATCATTTTTTATTTTCAAACCTACCGACACCAAGTGTTGGGTTTTCCAAAATAGTTTCATGACCCAATTTTCTCAAAACAACATACAACTATGATTATGGAGGTTTACCCATGCTCAAAGAGCATAGACATTGAAGTACCTCTATGGTAGAGCGACAAGGATTAGGGTTTGTAATCACATATGGAAAATAATGTAGCCATTGGGTAGGTTCGTCGGTTACATAAACCAAGGCCGATTAAATTAAAGTATACACTAAACATGCATATTTGCCATCAACACAATTTATAAATAGGGGCAATATAATCAAAGAGTGTTTTATCTCGCTTTAGGTCTTGAAATCTTTGAGAAATATGCTCCTGTTGAATTCTCGGAGCGGTGACTACACGTTCAACACAATAAATTGCCTAAAATCCTACAAAGTACAATAATAAAATTATAACTAATAGTGCCATTTGATAGATCTCAATTTTAGAAAATTTCTAAAAGTTGAACAGAGTCAAACAAAGTTACGGTTTGCTAGATATGAATTTTTGAAGTTTTATTGAATTTCTATCCAAAGAAAAAAGAGTTTCTTTCTAAAGAAAGGAATATTATTCTACAGGTCCACTATCATAGATATAGGGGCATCGTCTCATGGTATACCAAGTCTAATGAGCACATGGTGTGGTGGAATGGTGGACCGAGCTCATGTTCCATAGGTCCATGTGTGGGGCCTGGTGGTTAGTGACATGGTGCACTTAGATTGGTTGTATGCGTGTGTGAAAAAGGATGGATGGACAAGGTCTATGGGTGTAGACCTTTTGGTGGACCGTTGTATAGGGCCTACTTGTTAGTGACTCTGAGGTAGTGGACCAAGTATGCGGTCGACGACTCGAGTAGGTCCTATCACACAAGGATTAAAAGGAGGTTTAATTATAATTTAAGCATGGTGGACCCACATGTCATGGAGACATTAAGATGATTAAGAAGGCTATTACTATGTAAACTCGATTAAGGATTATGGGCCCCCTGTGGGTCCCACTTGTTAGTGTCTGCTCTCCTTTTTCTCTTTCTCTTTCTCTCCTCTTCTCCATTTCTTTCTCTTCAATCCCCTTTTCTTTTCTCCCTCACCGAGACTGGGTCAGGCATTGATATGAGGGAATAGGATGGTAGTCGACAGTGAGAGGTAGTAGACGGCGGAGTAAAGGAGGTGAGCACGTGGGACTGCCTTGCCTAGCATGGCGGCTCCAAGATTGGGACGGAGATGGTGGCAACAAGCTCTGGGCAGTGAAGGTGGTGGGGGCTCCACAGATGGGGCCCTTGATCTAGGTTGACCAGCGGATGGTGGTCACAAGGGCAATGCTCGGATGTGGCTGGCTTGGCCGAGTGTGGCTACACCTTGGTTAAAGCGGTAGAGGTTCTAGATGGCAGGGACGAGCGATAGGGTGGAATTGGATCCTGATGTTGGTAACGGTGCTGGTGGTGATGGGCTCAATTGGTGGTGGTGAGGCAGTGGATGGCTGGGTGAAGCGAGGTAGTGCCCTGGTCAGGGCAGTGTGGTTCCTAGTGTTTGCAAGGTTCTCGATCGCATGCCTTGGATCGACTGGTGGAGTGGCAAGGTGGCGGTGGTGATGGGAAGCGTGAAAGGAGGAAGAGGATGGGCACATGGCAACTTTTGTAGCCACGGTTAAGAGATGGGAGCTGTGACGGCTTCCAGGAGAAGGGATGAGGCAGGGTGGCATAGTGGAGCGAGGATAGCAGGCGGTGCGGCATGGGTGAGCTTGTCTCACCCTTTCAGCATGAACACAAGGCATGGAATGGCGACTATGCTCCACTTTAGCTCATTGGAACGAGGGCGAGAAGGGAACAAAGGGAAATCATTAGGCAATTAGTTGCATGGGTGTCGTCCTTTTGCCCTGTGGCTCTAGGTCAGAGCTAGGTGGCACACGAAGGAGGTCAGGATGGCGTTGGTGGCTCAACATGAGGTTGCACGAGAGGTCAAGTGGAGCTGGAAGAATTCATGTGGGGTGTCGCTCGCGATAGTGTGGCATACGGCAAGGGCAAATATGCCATCACTATGGGGCCCATGTGGCTAGCAAGCATCCAGGTGTAGACACCAATGCATAGGAGCAATGCATAGGAAAGAGGTGTTATCAACCTAGATTACGAAGCAGTGCGGTGTGTGGCGTGGTGACCTGGCACGGCTAAGGCGTGTTGTGCATTGGCTGATTGGCCAGGCCATGTGCTAGGCCGGCTTAATTGAGCCGAGGCAAGAGGGATGAGGATAGGATGGGCTGATTGGCTTTATGGGCTAAGAGAGAGGTAATGGTTGCCGAGCTGATGGGAAGGGAATGGGTGAAAGGGGAAGATGTGGCCCAAGATATGGGTGAAAGGGGAAGATGTGGCCCAAGATGTATAGTATCATTTATTTATTTTCTTTAGAATTTTAGAATTGAGATTGGAGGGAATTTGTATGGATTATTGGTTAATCTTCTTTGCTAGGGTTCTAGGATGTAATTGGAATTGTAAAATCTGAATGTGAGAACTTTTATTAGGTGAGAAGTTTCAAAATAGGATTTTTTTTGGGTTTGCAAGGATCCATTTAATTGAGATTTTTAGCATAGTTTCCTTAATACATAAAAAAACCAAAATTTTGAAATGTAGGCTTTTATTAAAATAGTTTTAAATGATACACATAAGCCGCCAGAGCATTACATAAGGTCGGGAGGAGGGCCTTATGTTTTCAAGATCAGTGGGCAGCCATGCCATCTGATCAGATCTCTAATTCCAACACGTGGTAGTAGGCCAGAATATTGTCAGCTATACATTTTTGATATTAAAAATGAAAATGAGGTAAAGAATGGAGTTATTTCGTCTTTGATGAGGATGTTTGATAGCCACAACCCATTTTGCAAGTTTTCTGAACTGCTTGGGATAAATTGGCTAACCAATCAGAAGACCAATACTTTGTCAAGCTATCTGCTATGCCCAATCAGTGCAGTGGTGAGTATAGTGTCCCTGTTGCATCTGATGTTGTTGGGTTGGTGGTTAATGATTTAGGTACCGCTAATGAAAGCCGTGATTTTATAGTACAAGACCATGCTTCTTATCTACAATAGATAAAAGAATCTCATTGTATGTTTGTGGCTATTCAGTACCCTCTACTATTCCCTTATGGCGAAGATGGCTTCCACAAGGATCTCAAGTACCGTCAATGCCAGCGCTCATGGGCTATTAAGAGGAAAAATGTTATTATGGCAGAGTATTATGCATATAGATTACACGATAGAATTGGTGACTTCAACACTCCTCTACGGTGCAAGAAACTTAATCAGGGAGGCTGATGCTTTTTGCTGTCTTGAGGATAGTCGGTTGAACCATTACAGGAACGAGTCATTTCAGAAGACATATAGAGACAGCCCATACATCTTTGGTTGAGGCTGTTGGCATGGACATTACACACTATCAGAATAATAATAGTATTTTGGTCTAATAGTTCTGATAGAACGATTTAGTTCTAAAACTGTATAGGGCCTAAAGTTCTTCTTTAGTATCGATAATAACAGTTAAATATTCTTAGTGGTAGTGCACAATCTTTTATACCGGTTGGTGATATTTATCAGTACTAAAAAACCATATATTAGTAGCGGTTGGTGATACTAATCGGTACTATAGTATCGATTGGTAACATTAATCGATATTAATATTATTGAGTATTGGCTGAAGACAATAACCGATACTATGTGGTTAGTAGTATCGGTTTTTGTTTTTAACTGGTAATAAAAATTTTTATGAGGAGGAAGTAGGAAGGTGCTGCTAAAATTTTTTGTGAAAGTTTTATTTAGTGATTTCACTCATTCAAGAATTCTAAAAGGTTAACTATATATTTATATCTCATCTTCTAAAAAATATATAAAAATAGATGAGAAAAAATAAAATTTTTGAGAAGATAATTGTATGTCTTAATTATAAAAATAGAGATAATATAGTAATAATAAGAGTATTTTATAATAGGAAAAATACAAACAAACATAGAATACAAAATTATAGAAAAATAGAGAAAAAAGAATAGAAAATTAGAACCAGAAGATTTTACCCTCAAAGTTTTTAAAAATAATTATCCTATTTTTTTCTTAAATTTATTTATCCTACAATTTTTTGGTTTTAAAATTATTTTTCACACTTTTCTATTTTTTAAATTTTATACTATATTTAGAACCGGTATTAAAGATATTTTGGTTAAACGAGAAAACTTTTTAGTACCGCTTGCTATATATAACCGATACTATATTGTATATATACTATTCCCTAGTATCAAAATTTCTAGATTGCGCTTTTGTTGTCTTTTACGCTGCCATTCTCCGTATTGACGTCATCCACATCAATGTCGCCGTGCACCTACCTTTCTACCAATGATGTCACCCTCTACACTATACGCCCACCTTCGTACCGATGACGCTGATGCCATCATTTTCCTCAAAGCAAGAACTTTTCTGGACGGATTACATACAAGCCATATTTAAGAATAACCCGTTGTATTTATTATGGACGAGATCGTTAATCATATACATATGTATAAAAATATATATATATATAATACATATATATATTTATGTATATATAAAGCAGTATATCTATAAAAAAATAGCAAACAAGCACTATAGTAAAATAAACAACGAAAAACAGTAAAAAAACCGTGACTACTGGTTAATTGAACCGAAAATTTTTACTACCGGTTAATTGAACCGGAACTAAAAATACCTATTTTTAGTCCCAAATTACTTATAAAGGTTGTACAACCATGACTAAAAGATGATGTAAAGTGATACTAAAAGTTATTTCTCGTGATAGAAGGATCAGCAGCAGGGCAGAAAATTGTTTTGCCAGCTTCATTTACGGGAGGCCCACGTTATTATTATCGAAATTACCAAGATTGTGTTGCACTTTGTTGTGGGTTTGGATGTCCACATCTTTTTATCACTTTTACTTTCAATGCTTGATGGCTAGAAATAACAGAAGCTTTAGCATCTATTTAGAGGCAGCACTCCTCTGATCGGTCTAATATTGTTGATCGTGTTTTCCATATGAAGCTGAGAATATTTATGGATGACATAACAAAATATCAGTTTTTGGTCCAATATCTGGAGGTAATTTCCATGTCCATAATTTTATGCACTATTCCGTGTTATGTATTTCTTTTTGTTTTTGCATTAGTATTTCCTATATGAATGATGTTTTTTCATAGTTTATATTATTCGTCTGGGTTGCTCCCTTCGATGTTTCTCATTTCCTTCTCCTTTCTCATTTCTTTAGTTGTCTGCACAATCGTGTTTCAAAAACGTGGGTTGCCCCATCTCCATATAATCGTATGGCTTCAAAAGGACTGGCCTCTTGATGCTGATTGGATAGATGCATTCGTATCTGCACAGCTGCCAGACCCATCTGTCGATCCTATTGGTTATGAAGCTGCTTCAAAGTTCATGATAGATGGTCCTTGCGGTTCTTCCAACAAATCATCTGCTTTCATGAATGATGGAAAATGCAGTAAGTTTTATCCTAAAGAAATTACGGAAAAACCTATGGTGTTGCCTAATGGACGAGTTATATATGCTCGGCCAAATAACAACATTAGAAAAGGGAGAGAAATGGTGTAGATTTTGATAACGGGTTTGTTGTGCCTCATAATGTTGATCTATTCAAGTACACAACCAAAGGCCTGATTGTGCAAAGGTTGGGATACACGATAGAGCCAATGAAATACAAACAATATCTTGATTGTAGGTGTGTAGCACCATGTGAAGCTGCATGGCGTCTACTACAATTTGATATCCACTACACTGATCCATCTGTGTAGCGCTTACCTGTGCATCTCCCGTTTGAAAATAGTGTGGTATTTTATGAAGATGACCATCTTGACCAGGTGATTGAAAATCCATATAGCACCATCACCAAATTGACTGGATGGTTTGATGCTAATAGGATATATCCACATGCTCGCCAACACACCTATGTGGAATTTCGTGAGTTTTGGACATGGCATGGCAATGGTAAGTAGTGGAAACTCCGCTCTCCTGGCCATAAGGGCAAAGTTGGTCGCATCGCCAATGTTGGACCTAACCAAGGTGAGCGCTTTTACCCGTGTATATTATTACATGTTATCAAAGGTGCTCAATCCTTTTTTGATGTACGCACTGTAGGTGGCATTCAATACCCAACTTTTCAATCTGCATGTGAAGCATTGGGGTTACTTGGTGATGACCGTGAATGGTCTCATGCTATGATTGATGCAGCACAGTGGGCGCTTCCATATCAACTCCGACAGTTATTTGTCAAGATGCTTATATTTTGCCAAATCTCAAACCCAGCCAGCCTATTTGACAGCCATGTTCAACTGATGGGTGAGGACTTCACATATTGTGTGTGTCAGCATACACCTACAATACATCAATCTATCCTGCAAGAGCATATTAGATCATCCACACTGGCTGAATTGGATAAATTACTAAGAGATGCTGGATACAGCTTGGATCATTTCCAGTTACTGCAACTAAGCCATCTTGGTTTTCCACTGTTGGAAAATAGGCTTATAATGGATGAAATTGCTTATGGAACAACCGAGGTGGATGAACAACTTAATCAATTAAATCCAGATCAGAGACGTGTGTGCAATGCCGTGGAATGCTCGGTTTTGAATAATTCTAGACAAAATTTTTTTGTTTGTGGATATGATGGAACGGGGAAGACATATGGAATACTTTATTAAACAGCTTTAGAAACAGAGGAAAAATAGCCTTAGCAGTTGCATCTTCTGGTATAGAGGCATTGTTGCTTCTAGGAGGGAGTACACCACATTCACGCTTTAGAATCCCTTTGGACATCTAGGAGGATTCTATGTGTGCTATTAAGAAGAACACCCAGCTAGCTGAATTGATTCAACTGACAGTTCTCATTATTTGGGATGAAGCACTTGTCAACCATAAACATTGCTTTAAAGCATTTGATCACACCCTTAGAGATATCATGTCATCAATCAACCATGATTCAGTGAACATGCAATTTGGTGGTATAATAGTTGTCTTGGGTGGTGACTTTAAGTAGACTCTACTAGTTATTCCTAATGCAAGAAAGCGACAAATCTTAAATGGTTCAATCACTCGCTCCCGCCTATGGCTAAATTGCGTGGTGCTCGAATTAACTCGAAACATGCGACTCAAGTGTCCAACCCTCTCTCATCAAGACAGATCTGAACTTGAGCAATTTGCTGCATGGCAGGTAATGGTGTCGTCCATGATAGTGCATCCACTGATCGACTGGACACTGCCTGGGTGGAAATTCCGTCATATCTCTTACTACCAGCTAAACAAAGGAGCCTCACAGGTTTGATTTCTTTTGTCTATGGTTCAGCACCACACGTATCACATCTACCAACCTATTTATGTGAGCGTGCAATTTTGACACCAACAAATGAGATCGCTGCTGCTATAAATGCACAGATTAATAGCAACATAGCCACTGAAGAAATGCCTTACTATAGCTTTGATAGCATTGATGATGCCACACCGGATTATTGCAATGTCCATTCTCTTTATCCTCTAGAATTCCTCAACATAGTACATGTGAGTGGTTTGTAGGATCATCATTTACAACTTAAGATTGGTGTCCCTATTTTGCTTCTTAGGAACCTAGATCCATCAAGGGCTTATGTAATGGAACCCGGTTCATTGTTACACAACTGACTCATCGAATAATTGAGGCTCAAATAATTATAGGAAAATCTAGAGGATCAAAAACAAATATTCCAAGAATAGTCACTACATTGACCGACTCAAAATGGCCTTTTAAGATGAGGCACAGATAATCTCAGTTCGTGTTTCGTATGCTATAACAATCAACAAAAACCAAAGCTCAAATGTTCAGTAGAGCTGGCGTGTACCTATCAAGCCCCTGTATTCTCACATGGCCAACTGTATGTTGCTTTCTCACGTGTAACATCACGTCAGGGCCCTCGAGTTCTCATTGAGAATAACCTGCCTGGATATGAATGTAAGACACATAATGTCGTATACACTGAAATTTTTAGTGATATTGCAAATCATTGTGCTTAATTTTACCAGGTACTTTCACGTGCTCTTTGTCTCAACATATGTATAGAGTTTTATTTTATATATCCCTCACTTTAATGGGTAGACTGTGTGTGTTCCAGTTGCACTTACATATATTCTCTCGTATCATAGAGTTTAACTCATCTACCTATGTTTTTTACAGATGCAGATTTCACTATTTCCAAATATTAGTACATGGTGCCTAGGGTCATCAAGCTGAGAGACATATGATGATTTATGTTTCTTCTATGTAGTTGTCTATTCCCATTGCGTTATTCCCCCCGGAAAATGGAGGTAGTTGCTGCTTGACACATGAACAGTACTCCTGCACATGACATTTTGCCTTTCTGATGGATAAAATGTTGTATTATTAGAGCCAGCTTGAGTTTCAGGACAATTGATACCCAACCCATCAAGGTTATAGGTCTTCTCTGTTCTACAAACAATTTTGCAAGTATATTTGTTTTGGTATTTTTATGATCAGCACAATGATTCTGAATTGTGAGCAATGTTCAATTTCCTGCCTTAGGTTTTGGGGAAACAGAGAAACTAATCAATGAAGCGCCATTTGTCACGTTCAAATGATGAAGTTAACCATACTAACCACGCTGATTTCTCTGTCCTCAATGTGGTAAGTACTGAAATTTCACTTTGAATATTTTTATTTTTCCTTTTTGACATGCTTCTCAAATGAGAAAAATTCAAGGTGCTGAATTTGGTGGATTTTGGTGCAGCCTAGGTGCTCCACATTTGCCATGAAATGGCCGTGGAGGAATGATACCAGCCAGACCTAACACCAGTATACCACAAAACTGTAGCCAATAATTCTGATCATATTAAAATGATTATAATGATGTAGTTCACTTGTTCATTCGATTGATTATTTAACGTGATCGTGTGTGATGCCGTGATGTTAGAACTGGGCATTTCTGGGTTGATATTTTGTTTGCCGTACTAATATGATTGGCATCAATTAATTTAATTAAAGTTATTTTTATTACAAATGAGATGTATGATAGATATGCAAAATTACCTAAAAAAGTATTTTGAAGTTTGCAGTCATCATGAGTAGTTTGATTGCCCCATTTCCCTACTGAGTGTTTACAAAAGTTATATCCTCTGTATTCTTTTAAAATTGTTGTTGGCTGGTTTGGGATGTGATAGGGCATTTTGTGGTGCTTATTAGTGTTCCAAGGAGTGAGTTTAAGTCAGCATAATCCAATCTGTGATGAGAAAACTTTTAAGAAAATATGTTACTTGTATCATTTAGGCCCCATTGCACTCCCATCATCCTTTTGACATATGTGTATTACTGGATAATTTTTATGGTTCTTAAAGCGACAAAGCGAAGCTAGGTGACCCATCATGCCTAGGCATTTAAAGGTGGTTCAAGATGACGCTCTAGACACACTCTAACCTCAAATGACACTCAATTTTATGAGTATGCACATATCTTATTGCTGCACAATCTTAAGCCTATTTGCCACCCATTCTCTCCTCCCCAAAGGCTCTTGTCCCATATAGCATGTATGCCTTTATAAGTTATGGCATATAGTTTATTATAAATGTTATATATATTTTCTTAACCAATTAGGTGAGAAAATAACTAAATATGGAACATGATATACTTTCTGATATCTCTTTTCTTCTCCTAGACAACAAACAAATGAATAACAGACATATAGCTTAAAAGTTGAAACTAATTAGCAACATAAGTGAATGACAACTTAACAACAACATAAATAAAACCATCGTATTAGTTCACAAGTTGATAATCTAATGGATAGTGGTAGTAGTCCATAGCACACTTCACACCACAAAATAGTCGAAAAACATAAACTTACAGTATAACCCCCCAATAAAAAATTAAACAACACAAAAGTAGCAGTAGCTATCAAACTTAAGAGTCTAAACTCAATCTAAAATCTCTCAACAATCATCTAGCAATATCCATCATCAATTTCATTGGGATTGTTAGCAGCAACCATTTCTTCTCCACCATCATTGGTACCACTTGGAATATCCTCATAATCACTCATATCATCATTATATTAACGCCAAAATTTGGAAAGCTCAGCGATAGATTAAAAAGACGATCGGCTTAAGTGAAGAAGTGTCCGATTGCTACAGGGAAGAAGCTGATCGGATTGAAGCAAGTGAAGATTCGGTTATAGAATAGAAGACTATCCAGATAAGACCGAGTTTGAGGAGGAGCCGTGGTTCACGGTAGGGTATTCTAACGTATCTTATATAGATAGAAAGATTTAGTTAGTTTGGTTAACTTTCTTAGAGATATTTTTCTTTATCTTTGTTAGGAAATAACGTCCGATAGTTGTTGTAAACACGTCGGACTTTGTAAACCTAGGGTATAAATATAGACCCCCTAAAAATATGTACATCATCTTTCGATCAATACAACTTCAGCACATCGTCACCCTAGTTTATCTAGATTTTTACCGACGGGGTCTGGCTCTCGACGCGGAGCTGCATCGGTTAAGTTTAATCTCCAGTGAAGGGGTAAGTCCCGTCACTATTCCGATATGTCTCGCTCTATTTAAGGCTACATCGGTTATGTTCAATCTTTTAGGCTGATCGGATATATCGCACTACGTCTGTGCAGGGTCTATCAGACTATCAAGCTCTCTCTGTCGTCATCAGTTTCATGCTGCATCGGTTATCTTCAACCTACGAGGCCGCCGACAGTAGAATGAGCTTTAGGCCTATAGGTCTCTGTACGGCGTTTCATCGGAGTGTTAGCTGATGAGTTATCTATATGTTGAACATCACGCCCAGCGTATCGGCTCCTCAGCCGATACGCAACAGTCTTCAGAGACTTCCCTTGAGCGCCACGCCAAGCGCATCGGCTGGAAGGCCGATGCGCGCCTGTCTTCAGAGAGACGTCCACTCATCGGTTCAGCTAGTCGATGGTTTTACTTTGCTCTTACTTTAGCACATCCGAAATGGCGTCCATTGCCCTATTGCCATTAGCCTCGGTCTTGTAATGTCTCGGTTAGGTCCGATCTTTGAGATTCGATGTTAGCGGCGTCGTCACGGCGGGCGACGGGTCTCGTGCTGCCATATCCGGAGCGGCATAGGATTTGCAGCCTGTGCCTTTTATACGATTCCTTGCTAGTTCGCATATGCCTTCATCGGCTTTTCAGCCGATGAATGACCTTGACAGGTTCCGTCGACTATAAGGAGGGATCCTGCGCGTCTTGCTATTCTCTGAGTACACTCCTATGCCTTCATCGGCTCTATACTGATGGATCAGGGTCTCATGTTCGCTACACCCAGAGCTATCATATCCTTCGTCGACATTCGCCTACGCCTTCATCGGCTGCCCAGCCGATGAAAGAGCGTCCTGATTCCTATCGGCTATCAGCCGATAGCAGGAGCCATCCGGATGCGGCCGATGACTAACTCGATCCTATCGGCAGCCAGCCGATAGCGAGAGCTCATATCGGCCAGTCGTCCGACTGACCCGTTTGCCTCACCTCCTTGTCAATTGCAGGGTTAAATTAACTGGCACGCCCGCACCAACACCGTCACGCCGGAGCCGACCGAAACCCACGGGCCCTGGCGGGCATACCTCGAGCTATGGAGAGAAGTCAACCGGCCTATACTGAAGTTAAGCAGACCTCCCAGGCGTTGGCGTGCTCATGCCGGGATCCGGCGCGAGCATATTATCATATGGATTTTCATCTTCCTCCTTTTCATTTTTTGAACCCAAGTAATCTTGAACCACTATTGATGTTGGAATTCTTAGACATTTTCTATAAGTTAGTTATTTACCGTGCTGTTTCTACGAGCTCTCCTTGAAAAATTGTGACCTTGAAGCAAGCCTAATGCACCCAAAACTTCATCAACTATGTCCCACGAAATGTCAGGACCACACCCACGATCACCTTGAGAAGCTCTATGCAATCCAATCAAATCGCTCGATAACCAAAGGGTCAAAACTTTTCTCTTTTTTCTCATGCCTTAATTGAAACCTAGTTTTCATACTTTTATTTATATGAAACAAATACAATTCAATTTAATCTCTTGTACAATAATCTATTCCTTTTCTTTGTATGGATCTACAAAAGAACAAACAACAAAAAAAACCATTGAAGTTGCTAAAATTAATAAGCTGAAGTTGTGTAAAGAAAAAGCACAAAAATGGCATTAACTCAGTAACTTACAAATTCAAAAGTGCTCCAATTTCTATCATAATTATTTGATGAAGCACAAAGGCTAACAATACACCTAGCAAATATTTGTAGTTCAATTGCATGGCCACCATATGAACGCCACCAATCAAATAGAATGACAATACAAGCATATACTAGCCTATTAGAATTTAAGAATGACATGCACTGTAATTAAATTATGAATAGCACATATGTGGGCTCATTGACTCAATATTTTGTCTAGCCATTTTACTCAAAAAGGCCTCTCCTCTTTAACATTCATACTCCATGGATTATGCATTGATCTTATCTTTAACTTTCTCATCTTCCACCATTTTTCCAAGCACATCAAGGAAGAAACCCCTTAGCTGTCCAACAATAGTATCATCATCTTCTTTTACAAGCTTGAAAAATTTTCCACAATTAAAATATATAGCAGCCCCAAGCAATGGATGGTCCATTTGTGTCAACCAATGTCGCTCAATAATGTCCATGATATTCTTGTGCAATTTCTTCTTAGCAAGGACATTGAAGCCTAACATGATCTTCTCCTTTGCATGTGTTATTAGTGCTACAATCTCTGACATCGCTGGTTTCTCATCGCCATCAACCACCCTAAGAACAATGAGGAGTAGGGCTGAAACTCTAAGACAATCTTCAACTAAGTTCTAAAACTCCATAGATAGCACAATATCATGTACATCCTGACTAGCTCTTCTTTTTGATAATTTGTTCCCAACCCATGCTTCACTAACAAATAAGGACTTCAAAGGATTCCTATGCATATACAAGCTCTTCAAAGTAAGGAAGTGTGTGGCAAATCTAGTGGTTGAAGATCTCATAAGATCCTTTCCACCTATCTTCTTCCTAATTGCACTAAGAATCCTCCTATGCTAATAAATGAAAGTTGTAACACACTTGGCACATGTAATAGGTTTATTAAATTCCTTTGAGTCCCTATGTCTTCTAACATAACGTCCAAGCAATGTGCAATACATAGACTCCAAAACAATATAGGAATCCTATCTATTAGAAGCCTCCTTACTACCTTGTACTTAGCTCCATTATCAGTGATGACTTAACCACCTTATCTTTACCAATATGCTCAATTCTCTTCTCTAACATATCAGCAAGCATTTGGGCATCATATACTTCACTTGATACATCAACGGACTCCAAGAAGTACGTCCTCTCTTAGCTGTTCACAAGGAAGTTGATCAAGCGATGTCCCCTCCTGTCAGACCATCCATGTGACATAAGTATGCAGCCATAGTGTTTCCACACCCTCTCATGGTACTTATCAACTTGACACAATTATGAAGCAATGGCTCCCCTAGAGAATAGAAACCAGGAGGCTTATACTCTAAATCATATTATGCAGTGGCCTCAAGGGCAATCTCAAATTGTCTTGAAACTACTTCATTGAATGATATGCCCACTTTATAGAACCACAATGCCCACTACATATCCACACAATTCTTCTCCTCCTTGGTCTTTGTGTTGGCTTCAATATTGCTTTGAAACTGTTCTAAATGTCTTTGCTTAACTATCTCTTTGGTGTTCTTCGAAGCATAGTGACAACTGACTTGTGGTTTTCTTTGTCTTTATTTTAGAAGCCTTTCTAGGTGCTGGAGTCTTGAATTGAAAGGCTACATACCTTCTTTTAGCTGTTGTCCCTGAACATAAATGCACCTTAGAGGCTTGGGAGCTCAAACTAGAACCAAAACTTGCACCTACACCTTGTACCACCACCACATCTGTACCATCATAATCATTATCTTCATCATCATCCTCATCACCATCACCTAGGAACAATGGTCGTCTTCTCCTATTGGCTTTTAAGTAGGCTTCCATCTCTTTCTTAATTACAAATGTTGTCTTAGAACACATTTGTGCATCTCCATAACCACCTGCTAGATGTTACTTCAGCCTTTTTATCTCCCTCATTACTACGGTAACCACATAGGACATAGGTAACAATAACTTTTTTCCGAGGTCTTTCCAATAGCCATACTTCTAGCTTGGATCCTTCGACTTTGCCTTCCAGGCTAGATCAGTCTTAGGATCATAGTCACCAGCAATGGAAGCTAGACTTGCCGTTGATACCTTGTTTGGTGCTGCATAAAAATAAAGGAGCGTCAACTATTTGCCAGCAAATTAAATAGTCTATATTTATATACTCAATGGCAATTAGCAAGTAGCTAAGCATCAGTGCATTCCATTACAATAATATATGCCACACATAGGCCACGCTATTAGCAATAATATCTTATACAATATAGGACCAATAAAAGTAATCAAGCTATTTAATATTGATCATGGCATGATGCACAAAGCAAAAAACTAGTACTTTAGCACTTCAACACATGCCAGATGCATAGATTCACAGCACAAAGCACATCACATAGCAATATTATATAGGTAATAGGCAAATGGGCAGTAGAAAATCTAAGCACACAAGCTCATAATTAGGTAGCACCACTATCACACATCATAGGAGTATAATAGTAGAGCAGAGAAGACAGTCGAGGTGAGGAAGTCCAAAGCATATTGCAAATTAGAGAGAAGGGGAGAGGAACAGCATAGCAGAGCAAAGTAGAGGGGAGAGGAAGAATAGATAGATAGGAGAGGAAGAGGAGAGAGAAAGGGAGAGGAAGTACCTAGCATTGAGGTGGAGTTGGTGCTGCCAGTAGCAGGGAGAGGAAAGGAGACCTAGAGGAGGCGCCGTAGAAGGATGGGGGAGCAATGGGATGGACAGAGGAAGTTGTTGCTGGTGCCGCCACAACCACTAGGGTTTGGACTTCTTCTCTCAATCTTGTTCTTTTCTATCTGTGCGTGCGCGCCTAAGCCTTTGTTTCCCATGGTGGAGTTATTTTCTTCGCTTGCACATACGGCAACGATTGTGGCCAACGCGTGTTTTCATTCAAGCATAGTGTCCACCTCAGCTAATTGAGTGTTGAAGCAACGCCTACAAATGCCTAGGTGACACCTTATTCCAAATGGCAGACGCATTGGTCGCAGAAGGCAAGGCAGGGGTGATGCTTTGTTTTTCCTAGTGCCTTGATGCCTAGGTAACACTTAGGCGACGCTTTAAAAATACTAGTAATTTTGTAGATCTTTCAGTATCTAGTGTGTTCTTGTTACAGTTCATAGGGGCAATCAATACGTAAAAGATGTAGGAAGTTTTCATCACGATCTTATCCTATCATATTGCTCCTTTATAGCCTAGATGGTAGTTTCACATGTGTGTAGTAAGTACAATATTTGTCCTTTCTAGATTACAGAAAGATGTATACTCAGGCAAAGCATTGCAAGCTGTAATGTGAGAGTGGATAGTAAAGTTTGACAACAAGGAGCTTGGTAACCTTATATCTAGTTCAGTTAATTTCTGCATTGATGCAAATGTGATTCTATTTGCTATTTAGTTGTTCTATGCATTTATTTTACTGCAACAAGGATCACGTAAGCATAAACATATTGCATGTTGCAGTTCTGCATTACTTGCATCGGGATTACATCATGATCGTTCTAGCATATTAAAAATCATGTAATAGCAATAATTCACACAGTTTCTGAATTGTTTTTTGCTTTGAAAGGACAATTTATTTACGACTTGAAAGTTGAAAAAGGAAAACCTACGACATTTGTCTCTTCGTTTAGTGGTTTACACACCACTCTTGACCCTTTGTTTACTCTCTTGTTGCACAAATGGACATGCCCCATCTGTCATAGTTGTATGATATGCTGTTCTTGTCGCACATGCCCCCATCTTTCACATTTATATGATGTACTGTTCTTGTTGCATGCAGATCGCTCAAGGCTGAATCTAAACCATGTCGATGAAATTACTACTAGGACATGTTTGCAAGTAATTATTTTCCCTACTCTACAAGGATAGTTCAATTTCATCTTTCTGATTTTTCTCATGTGTTGACTTCAAACTAATGCAGAGAATGCTAAAACAAGTTCACTGATTTCTTGCTGTACTGGTTCCGTGTATCAATGCCCAGAAAGGCATGTATCCTGCACACAGCTACTAATAATTCCCACTATCAATTTTACTTCATGATGTGGATGCTTTATGCTAATATTACTCAATTCCCTTTCCTTTAAATATTCATATGTCACCGAAGCCACACATTCTGAAGCTTAAGATGTCTTACAGAAATTGTTCTATAACTTCTCTGTGTTCCAAACCAACTTTGTTAAATGGTGTTTTAATTATTTGAATGGTCAATTTTGCAACATATCTCTAAATTATACATGGGATTGATATGAGTTAGAGGTTGTTTGAACTGCTTAGTTTTACCTTCACATGTGGATTATTTAGTAGCTTTTCATGGTCCTGGCCTCCTGTTTTTGACTGTCCTGTTCTTACCACTGGACTCTTTGTTGCTTTCTAAAATCCTGAGTAGAACAACAAAAATGTTTCTTTTAACAAGTATAAAGCTCATGAACCTATAAAAATCTTCAAGCACCAACACTGCCTAATTTATTCATAGATCCTACCAGTCTTCTAACATTGATGATGATGTTCTTTTACTGCTCCTTCCGATGCTGCCGACAGGGACAGCTGCTGGTATGGTTTTATGTGCCGCACCCAGCACCATTGGCCTGACCATACTAAGAAGCTCAACCATGTCTGTCGTCCAACACGAGGCAACCACTAATCTTCGTCTTTCTCTTAGCTGATCTTCCGAGAGTCACAGCATTGTAAAGTAATGATTAAGCCCCCTAGGCTCTAGTTTTATGTGTTTTAACAGCTCTGTCTGATTTGTAGGAATGATTGTTAAGCACATGCAACCAATGAAAAATGCCTAAACTGATACAACTTGTTTCTCTCAATCTCTCCTCCACATCCACTCCGTGTTGTTACATATTGCAACCTTCATCATCATCATCATACCTATGTGTGCAATGCAACCTCACATGCTTTGAACAACTTGCTGTTTGTCGCCCATCTGCGAGTGTTTGAACAAAGGGAGCAGAAGAAATTCTCTGAAAGAGAAACAAACAGGCAAGGCCTCCTGCTTGGCTGGCTTGATGGATACAAGAACCAGCACATATCTGTTAATCAATCTTGACAAGTGCCTGAAAACGAATGCACATTTGCACTTGCACTGCATGGACACAGGCTGTTGCTGTGACGGCCACTCTTGTCTCAGGGGATATGCATGTACTCTCCTGTCTTCAAAATATAACGATTTTCTAAAGGTATGTATAGATATCAAAAAATTAGGTGAAATTATTGTGATTGATTGGAGTTATGCACAAATATTAAAAAAATAAATGAGAGATGATTGTGATTAGTTAGGATGATAAAATATGTAGAGAAATTATTATATTTAAAACAAAATTTGGATATTAGAAGTTATTTTAAGATGGAAGAAGTAATCGTATATGTATAATTTAATTCAGCTATATGCCTCGCTTTCACACGCATGAGACTGACGTTTAACATTTTCATGGCCATGGCCAAGAGGGAAAGAAATGGTGATTGCGACGTGTTCATGCACAGAGGGCTTCAGCTTCAACCCATCTCGCCGTCCTTGTCGGCGACTTCCCCAGAATTTGTTATCACGTCGTCGTCAGGTTACTGTCGGTTTTAATCAGCATCGACATGATCACCATCTTGACACTGCAATCAGCCGCAATTATCCATTGTTTGTGTGCGTGGATGCTTTAATTTTGGTCCAGTCATGTTGAGTGTAGCATATGGCTTCTTTTGGTTTATGGTACAGATGTGACTTTTCCATTTTTGAAATAAAAAAAACGAAAATTTCGTTAAGAGAATGAAAACATCTGACCTCTGCATCTGCCAGGAATATACGTGACATGCTTAGTGCAGGTTTAGGGTGGCTGTGTCCATCATGCTTTGGCTAATCTTATCCTGGTCTAATTTGCGTGCTTTCTGCCAAAATTGATCTACCTTTCAACTTGCATAGTGCTGTTACATATATTTGTTCATACATGTAAAGCTAGCTTGCAGAGATGCTACATGACTACATAGGTAAAAGTGAAATATATAATGACTATTTTAGTTTTATTAGCTGCGTGCAGCAGCAGCACAAAAGGCAAGGGCAAACAGTTGGCGTTCAGCTGTGGCAGAGGGGATGCGTCATGGACAGAGCTTGCTCTCCATGCCACAGTGCCGACCAAACATGTATATATGCACGGCTGTCTGTTCATGACAAAATGGAGATCAATTTCCTCATTGTGTCTGAAGGAATTAGGTGCTTAACTAATTATTGTAGCTTGTGAGAAATTCAGCATGTAGTGTGCATTTTTTGTGAATGGTCTTGGAGAAGTAATGAAGGTATGAGTGACTGTAGCTTATTGACATCAAAACTATGGATTAGGTTACTCTAGATCATGTTACTCTGACTTAATTTAGAGTTACGGTAACTTTGTTATTGACATGTAGATCTAGATTCCATATATCAGTGATGAAGTCTCGTACCTTCCACTTAGTATGGTCCATCAAGAAATGAGGACGGAATACGTACGTAACAGGTCGGCTACAACACTGTATGAGTCAAATCAAGTGTCACAAGTGATATTCATCGTTTACGACTAGGGTCACTGGGTCTCTAATCCTATTTGCTCCCCTAGCTTTTGCCTCTAAGCATTAGTATTGGTCCAGTAGAGTGATATGACAATAAATATCTAGCTCGACACAATGAAACGCCAGATGTGTCTCAAGATTCTCACGTTTTCTTTTTTTATGGACAATGATAGCTAGGAATGACCCATATTTGTTGAATTTTGCTCCACCACGGTGCCCTCTTCTTTGCTTCTTATTATAACCACACATTTTTTTCCTCAAGTTTGTTCTCTTCGTAATTAGCATCTGCTTTTCCTCGAAAAACCGACTTTACTTGTGGCAGACAGTCAGATAGGTATTTTTAGATAATGAAAGATCTCCGGCCTATGCAAAAGGATGCAAAATCCAGGAAAAAGAAAAGAAGTTAGCTAGCTGTTGGATAATCCCCAACAACCAGTAAACATGATCTAGTATATATTTCTAAAAACATAAAAAATAAAGATCTAGATCAAAGGGTGGAGATCAACACAAGCAACAAGCCAGCTAGCACTAAAATTAGCACAACAGGCATTCTCTTTAGGTAACAGATTATGGCTGACTATTGTAGGCATGCTTTCCAACCTTTTAAACCGCACATTTAAACTTTCTACATCAACATTTCATAGAACACTTTTTTACATTAACCTATTAACTCTCTAATATTTGATTCCTACGTCTATGCCCTCAAATAATCATCATCAATTCAGTTTCATCCGGCATGCATCGGAGCACTTTTAGAAACGTGCCCTCATATAAGCAAATTGTCAAAGATTTTGTAACCTCACAATATATGGAGTTGTGAAAACACACACTAAAATATCTGCAAGTGTGTGATCCAATGGACGACACAGAAAGTCAGACGGAGCATCACGAGCACGAGCAATCGCCACTGCAACTGATTCGGAGCGACATTAGGTAAGCTTGGGTACTACTGTTCAAAAGGCAGGCACACTGCCATGCATATATGCCACTACTGAATTAAAGTGGCAGCAGCATGCAGTTGCATCTCAGAAAGCATATATTTACACACATCATATATATTAACACCGATCTTGCTCTATATATATATATATATATATATATATATATTCAAGCACTGATCTAGATCGATCACAAGAATATTAACACCTTGGAAAGAACTAGTCAATGATGCGGCTCGATCTAGTCTTAGTTTGAAATACATGATAATTGGAGGGTTTCATAGCTGATGAGATATAACCAGGGAAATTTTGAGGATCCGATTTTGAAGAAATTGAACTTGTGAAAATCCTATAGACCTCTTGCGTTCCAATGGAACCTTGAAGGTTTATCACCAAAAGTTTGCTGCTGTAAGATTCCTGCGTTTTGGATGGATGCTTGCGTAAAACCACCAACGATGATGGAACAATCCCACTGAGCATGGATACATAGGAATCACCTGTATATTATGGTAAATCCCAAGTAGGGCTATTTAGGAACATTTTAGGGATTATTTGGTGCGCAAGGTTGAAGAATTGCATGGGTTTCGTAACAATTTGCAGTTAGTTTTATAAAATATTTATGGGTTAATAGGGTGCTCACGCAAAACTATTATTATGAAGTGGAACAATATTATATTATAGAGCATGATGCATAAACAAAAGAAGTAACTATTATGACAACAACGGAGGATTAATTAGTAACGGGTTATAGTACTGGTTTGGAGTAACAATAGGTTCACATAGATGCCATAAAGCCAATAATCTATGTCCTAATAGCGTGTGGGACTTCCGCCCTTTCTATATGTGCTACGGTGAAATCACTAATGGTGATTGAACAATATCAAATAGCACTAATGGCGAGTAAGAAGTTATCATGTGTAAAGCAAGAAGCGCATATTGCGGAAAACCCGAGAAATGATCATTAGCAACAGCCTAGGGTATATTTGGAGTTAGCTCGTAGGGTTGTAGCACATGTTTTGTAAGAGTTGGATGCTAGCTAGTTTTTCAAAATTTTTGTAGTATTCCAGTGCTTCAAATAGGTATTGTAAAATCACCAACTTATGCAAATTAGAATAAGATGCAATTATCACAAAAACTACACAAAGGATTAAATTAGCAATGTTAGGCTAGCTCATTTGGGGTTAACTAGCTAGCTAGCATAGGGTTTCATGAATCAACCTAAGTTGATTTCTAAAGCCTATGTCAAGCATAGACTGACAATAAGATACAGATTAAACTAATCACTCAGCTTAGCTTCTCAAGATCGATCGAATCGGACCCACTGCTAATCATCATCATCATTCCCATCATCATCATCAGCACCACCACCACCACAAACACATTACATTAATCAATTCATTCAAAACACCAAACTAAAATAATCCCCCAGGTAATTGAAAAAAAAACTGAACAAACAATCGATTGATGAGTTGATTAATTAACAAGAGCAGCAGATCTGCAAGTTCCAAACACCTAATCTACGCTCTCTAATCATCATATGCTTCATAGCTACCTCCCCATTAGCCATTGCCATTGCTGCATTCAGCGCAGCTCAGCTCATCACAGTGACAGCTAGCTACAGCTTGCTTAGCTTACTGCGGGCTCGCGGCGCCGACATGGCCGCCAGCCTCGCCGCCGCCGCCGTTAGCGCGACGTTGATGATCCATCTCTGAAGAATGGCCTTCTTGCTGCTGCTGCTCGCCGCTGCCGGAGCGGCCACCCCCGCCACAGGCGTTGATGGCGGCGAGCATGCCGAGGTTGTTGTTGTCTGCTATGCTGACGTTCATCGCTGGGAAGCTGCTGCGTGACATGAACTGCAGCGGCGCCTGCACCGTGTTGCCGGCGCCGGTGAACGTCCAGGCTGGCTGCATCCAGAAGGCGGCGCCGGTGGTGTTCGGCCCCACGGCCCACATTGCGGACGGCGCGGTTGGTGGTGGTGCTGCTGCTGCTGCAGCTCGGGCCTTCTGCTCGGTCTCACCGCCGGCGCCCGTGGGGGTGTCGGGGTCTTGGCGGGAGGTGTCCTTGAACAGGTCGTCGGCTTCCCTGTAGCGCTTCCGCATGAACTCACCGGCGCCGGGATCTTGGGGCGCCTCCGGGTGCTGATGCTGCTGCGGCGGCGGAGGGAGCAGCTGGTGGTGGTGGTGGTGGAACCCGAGCATGGCGGCGACGTCGTGGTGCTGCTGCTGGAGGTGGTGGAACGGCACGGCGCGCGGGGAGGAGGAGCGAGAGGCGGCGGTGAGGGAGGAGAAGTTGGCCGGGATGGTCCCCGTGCCGGTAGCCGCGACGATGGCCGGCTCCGCCTGCTGCAGAAGCCACTCGATGGTCTCGCCGTCGGTCTTGTGGCCGAGCTCGCGGGTGAGCTGGAACACCCGCGCCGCGCACAGCGCCGGCATCCGTATCCGCCGCCCGCGCCCCTCCACCTTAGTGTGCCGGTCCTTGGTCGGCCGCTTCGCCCCCGCCGGCACCATCGCCTTCTTCTCCGACGACGGCGGCTGAGACGCCGCCCCCGCCTGCACCTGCCCTGTACCACCACCAGTCCGAGCAGCAGCAGCAGAACCAGCGGGCACTATGGCCAGAGACCCCATGAACGACGCCGGCGCCGGCATGGTATTCGCCGCGCCACCCGGAGCGGCGGCGTAGTAGAACGGGTGGTGCTGGTGCTGATGCACCACCTGCGCCGCCGCCGCCGCCGCGTGCACGTGGTGGTCCGACATACTCCGGCTGCTGTTGGTGCTGGTACTCGTGCTGCTCGACAGCGCCGCCGCGCCACCCTGCTGCTCCATACCGCCTTCCTCCACCGCCGCCGCCGTGCTCCTCACCTCTGGCCCGACAATAGCTAACACCACAAGAATCAGCACACAGTTAGCTACTAGGTACATGCAGCCCCCTTCCCGGCCGCGGTGGTGGCGTTCGTCGTCGCTCGCCTGAGCCGAGGCAGAAGAGGACGGCGCACGTGCGTGGCACGCGCGGGTGTGGGGGTGAGGAGGGTGGAGAAGTGTGGGGCTAGAAGGTGAAAGAGAAAGATAGAGAAGACAGGAGAGGAGAGAGAGGTGAGAGGAGGAAGGAAGAAAGGTCAAGTGGGGTTGGTAGGTTTTGGGTTTTTAATTAGGGCTTCCTAAGCACAAACAAAACCATTGGGCATTCTTTTATAACATATCTCTTATTTTAGGTTAGATTTAGGAAGTTTTAATACCCATAATATTGCTTTCCTGGTGATATGATCCTTCCATGGTTTAGTTAAGGAAACCAATTAATGGACAGCTAATTTAATAATTATATATTTGATTTTATGGTTGTTTTTAAATGTTGGGTTTGTGTGAACACGCTCCTTGATAAGCTTACAATGTTTATCCTTAATTGTAAGTTTATTTCTATTTTTAATATTCCTAATAATTAATCATGCCAACATATTTTTAATTTATAGCATATTATATTTTCTTACATTGAGATCATCATGTTTCATCATGTCGATAAATAGTCGTATTTTTTATTACTCACTCTAG
This sequence comes from Oryza coarctata, assembly GCA_030770085.1. Lineage (NCBI taxonomy): Eukaryota > Viridiplantae > Streptophyta > Magnoliopsida > Poales > Poaceae > Oryza > Oryza coarctata. The sequence continues at coordinate 2,591,127 of CM061483.1, forward strand.
CTGTATTTTTTATTCTTCACTCTAAGTGTTGAATTTTTGTGACAATTACCTCTCCATGCTACTATCATTGTTTGTGCTATATTAGTTGCATGTCATGACAGCTACTATTATTTTCAATCCTTAACAATTTAACGTTATAGTCTCCTTCAGTAATGTGTTATGTCGAAAACTAGCTATAACAAATAATGTCATAATTATCAATGATAGGGATTGATTATTATACCATAAACTTTTTATTAAAAGGTAAGAAGTTCTACATAGAGGTTATACCATGATTTCCATATATGTATTCATCCCAATACAGCTACAAAATTTAATGGTATTAATTAACATAAATATTTTGCTGGAATTACAGGGAACACAATTAAGTACAAGATATGCCTTCCATGTTTTGAAGCCATGCACAGCCGGTTGATCAATCTCTGGTACTCTCTTTTGCCCAGCTTTCTAGGTTCTTAGCTCTTTAATGATTTGGAGAAGAGAGGAGATATCTCTAGCTTCAAATTATCCTCTAGAGTGAGCTAGCTGCCGCATGTGAGGGGTTAGACGGATGGTGTGTACGTGTAGCAGCTAGGCCACTCGTGGGTCCTCGGAATGATGAACCCAAAGGACAAGCAAAGAGGGACGGTAGAGTGGCACCCCTTTTTCTCTTTGTGCACACAAACTGAGAAACATTAGAAAGCCCCCCACCCATACATTTATCTTTGTATGTTCTTTCTCCTCGAGAAGTCAGAAAAAAGTGCCAGATTTTTAAAATTTTGCAAAATGGTCATGATAAGAAAGTAAAGATAACTTCATGAGCATGGGTAAGATTTGCAAAACGAGATTGGTCAAAGATGCAACAGCTATGAGCGTTTTATGCAATAAGCTCTAATAATTAATAGTCATCTCTAATTCGTGTAAGATTTATACCATCCAGTACCACTGTACCATGAATAGGCATTCAATGGGTGTTTATGGTACTCAAGCATGCAAATTGAAGACTTCCATTAGAAGTAATAATGATTGAGTTACAATTTACAAGTGTGTTATAATTTTGCTTTCATACAGCACAATTGGTAGTACTAGTAGCTATATATCAACTCTAAAGTGAAGATCATTCCACTAGTGTCTATGTGACCATATATTTGTGGGAGTATGTAAGAGAATATCTAGAGCTTTGGGGTTTTCATGCTCTGAATTCACAGAACAGTGCAAATTTAGTTACATTTAAGAAAAAAAACTAAAAAAGATTTTGGAGAAAAATTTTATTTTCCTATAATTTATAGCTTTGTTTTTTCCTCCCCTTTTGCATATAATTTGTTCCATGCATGCAACCAAGAAAGACAAGCTTCTTCATAATTGCTACCATTTCCTAACTTTTTATAAAATCTTGCAACTTCCCATGTCCCATCCTCTCCTTCCATAATACAACAAGGTATTTGTTTATCAATTGCCTCTTGTGCTACATATCTAGTCTTTTCCTCCTCCATTGCCAAACATGAGCCTTATGAGCAACTGATGGGTGTGCCATATGCTCTACATCTAGGGCCTTACCATCAGCTTCCAATGTTAATTTGGTTTTTCTTGGTGAGCTCATACAGACTTAACAATGAGAGTCAATGGATGCCTAATTTAGAATATAGTGTAACAAGGTTGTATTGGAGAGTGCATATCGTTATATATTGCACTACTATTTATACATAGATTTGACTATTGTGTATTAATGTTTCACTATAATGAGATTGGATTGTCTTAACTTTATTTTTTTTTAAATGAAATTTGTATCTCCTTCCTGGTTGTACAAGCCATATAATTCGTAAAAGTTTTTCTCCAGTCATTCCTTGTCTAAATTACACAGTATTATTTTTAGAAGTACCATAAACAATCTATACTCTTTACTATTAATTTTATAACACAGGAAAAAATAATATACCGGATATTTTCTTATGGTTATACTGAATTTTTCAAAGGGGTAGAATAACGGGGCCATGGAGCCAAGCGGAGACATCGCAGGTGCGGGGTGTCAGAGGGGAGCATCTAATGCTGCTGACAGCTCATCCCAACAGCACCAACCCTGTCCCTTCACTCAACCACACACACACAGTAAGTCAGTCTCTCTCTCTCTCTCATCACACACACAGGTTGAGAGCAAGAGCCACAGTGCTGTACAGTACTACTCCTGTTCTCTCCATTTCCAAGAAAACAATCAACCATCCATCATCATAATTTAATCACAGGACGATATATCCTAGCTAGATACTCCTGCTAGCTAGAGCTAGAGGCTAGTGTCTCCTAGCAACCAATAAAACGCTAAAGAATGACCCCGGTGTACGTTCTCGTTTGCTCTTGCATTGCCATGCAGCTGGCCAATTTGCTCCTTAGTGCTCCGACACCTTTAGGTTTTCCTTTATCAGTTTGGACACTAATGTTCTCGATCTCTGTCATGTATAGATGATCTCTAAGCTAATCTAGCTATAGTTTGCAAGAATAATATCAATATATCTAGGGCATGGTTTTATCGTATCTAATCACGTGGCTTATAAAAATAGATTCTAAGTATAATTAAAAAAATACGTCTAAATTATATGCTAAAATTAATACACTTTTTTGCTATATTGTGTTAACAGTAGCTTTTTTTTTTAAAAAAGGGGTTCTAGAAATGTTTTGAGCTAGCTAGTTTGACATGCATGTAAGGTGTGTGAGCTACTAAAAAGCGGGTGCCTCGCAACCTTAGCTTCATCAACCATGCATGTAGGGGTACTCATATAACCGTTTGAGAACAATGGTGAAGAATAACGATCATAAAACACAACAACAAAAAGAAAATCCACTGCAAAAACTGCTTGGCTATAATCAGACTGTGATTAACAGAAGTGTCTCCTTGTAGGTACCTAGATCGTTGCGCGCATGATCTACTAATTGGTGATAGTTATAAGCTAAAGCTAGTGCGTACAATATAGTACGGTCATTATTATTGAAAATTCCACCTCACTGAACATTCGTTTTAATGTAGATAGAAGACTCCCCTGGCTTCTACATTTAGGATAACGACACAAACATATTTTAAGCTTATGAAATAAAGAAACTTTACATAGGACAAACCCCTCAGAGAAAGCACTTTGCATCCTGCATACGCGATAAATTTTATGGTACTTGTGAGGTACCTAGAGATGCTGAAGGATAAGAGAGGAAGAAGGTATAGAGCTAAAATTATTGTAATCAATGATAGTGGAGTAATAACCTAAGAAAATAATGGTTGTTTTCTTTAGAGTAGTACACTTGTACCAGTAGTTATCTCGTATAAACACCATAAACTTCTCATATTCTTCTTCCGGGTTTGGGTAGGGGAACCTGAAAGGAGGCATGGTTGAGTGACCTAAGAGCGAGATGGGCTTGAAATCGGTGTGCCAGGGCCCAAGCAAGTGGGACATCCGATTAATATCTAGCCACCAATGCAGAGGGTAAGATCTGTTGTTTATCTATGTAGTCGATTATTTATTTATTTATGCAGTTCATGAATCCCTTGTACTACTGTGAATAAAGGGATAAATTAGGACTGACCCCAGTTTTAGCATAGTGATTAAAAGCTATTTTAATAAAAATTAAGACCCAAAAGAAAATCCTGAACCAAATAACTCTATCTAAAATTTAAATCGTGAGGTTTGACTTTTAAATCAACCCCTCCTCTAAAAATTTCTTTTAAATTTCTCTAAATCCAACAATCAAATTTAAATCCGATTTTAGATATCAACTTTACTTCAAAAATCTTCTCAATTAAATCTCCTTGAGTCCCTACCATAAATTCTTCAAGAAGATCCCAAGTTGAAATTCAAACTCCTTTCAAATACACCAAAAATTTCCTTAAAAATTTAATTCTAGAAATATCTAGAAAAAGTGAAAAACCATCTATTCATTTAGGCCATTTTCCTTTCAACCCAACCCCCTCATCTCTTTTCACTTGTTCTTCCTCTCTCTTGGCTGGCCTAACTGCTAGCTAGCCTAACTTCTTCTCCCTCCCGCATTGCTTGCTCTTCCCTCCTAGTCGGTACCCGAGACCGGCCCAACACCACCCCTTCCTCTCCTTCACCTCCCCACACTTGAGCTAGCCCACAGACTAGCTCCTCCTCACCCCCACGCACGTCCGCTCTGTCGCCACCACTCGCACGCCTACTACCTACCATGCCCTATGGGTCTCGTTCGCCAGCCACACCACTATGTCGTGCGTGCATACTCCGCCTGCGCCCACGTACTCATCCCTTTCCCTACGTCGAGCCAGCAAGCCCACAAGCTGTTCGGTAAAATGCCGAATCGCTAGATGACTCGCCGATGTCCATTCCCATGAGCCCAACCCCCATCCCGCGCATTATGTGCCCCTACCACTGCCCCATCCCCCATTGCACCACACCGCCACCACGAATCTCTCCGGGTACCCCCTTTGCGTGTGGTTGCATCACATCGCCACACCAAGTGTGGCCCCCGCCTCCATGAATCGCCATGCCAAGCCCATCCATCCCCAATGCGAATTCGACCGCCGCGCCATGCAACACTGTACCAAGGTCACCCCTTACCATAGCAAATCCCGCTGGGTGTCTTCCCTACCTTGTGTGGTCACATCCATCCTCGCCAATCACGTGCCCCTTCCCCTATGTCCTCTTCGTGCCACCCCAGGCCACCTATAAGAGGCTCTAGTGAGTTCCTCCCCATGCGTCGCTCCTCATCTCACTCCTCCTCACCTCCACTTTCCTCTCCTCCTTCACCCGTGTCGCCATCACAGTGCCCTTTAGCGTTGGCATCATCACCGATGACCACTGCTTGCCGCGCTAGCTGCCCCCGAAGCATCACTGTAGCCCTCGCTGCGTTACATCAAGCAAGCTCAGTGCAAGGAGGAAGGAAACAAGGAGAGAGTGAATGATGAGAAGAAAAGAAAAAAGAAAATAAATAAAAGCAAGTGGGACCATGTAGGCCCCACCCTTTCCAACCAACCCCGTGGACCCGATCTAGCATAGACCCATCTCTCTCCCCTCACAGACGTCTGAGCCCCACATGTCAACCAAGGAATATTCCTGAGAAAGTTTGTTTTGGAATTATTTTTACTTTCTAGAAAAGTATTTAAACTTCAAAAATTCATATCTTTTTATCCGTAACTCTGTTTAACCTTATTCCAGTCGCAAAATTTTTCTAAAATTCTCATATACACCATGGCACTATTTTTTTTAGTGTTTTGTTACTTTTAATGGTACTCCATGTAATATTTTTTTCGTGACCAAAGGAGTGTTTACGCTAGATTTCGTTGCATCAGGAACCATTGTGCACCAATGCAAGCCATTCTTGATCATTTTAAACCTATATTTATGAATTACTTTATTTATAAAGATGCATTGTTAGATCATACTTTAATTATGTTTAGCCTCAGTTGGTGTGAAACCGATAGACCTACCCAATAGTCGCACTTATATTATATAGGATATTAATAATCTCCATCCTTATTAACTCCAATAAATATTCACTTGTATTATTATCTCTTGGATGCAATTACCGAGGTAGTTGCTTAGCCTGCTTACGATTGTGATGTTGTTTGGAAAAACTTGAGACTTCCAAATTTTACTTGAAAATATGATGAAATGTTGGCTTGTTTCTAAAATAAAAATAGTTTTTATTACCTGGATGGTGTGGAGTCAATGCCTTCGTGGTTTAGCTACGTATTATCATTAAGGACCAATTTCTTTGGGAAATTAATCTAAGCATATTACAATACGACCACACAAGTATTATGAAATCCCCTGGTTAACTAATTGGCTATCACATAGAAATATTATATATCAATAGTTGTGAAATGCTGGGCTGAGGAGATGGTGTTGTGGATCATACTATCTGAGATAGGTGTTGCTCTAGCATCTTTTAAGGCGATTGGATAGGTATAGGAAATATCCTCGGTATATCCAAAGTAGATGAGAGCATGAGACATGCTCAATACTCGGTTTTGAAAAATTCAATCCAACTATGTGACATGAGAAATTCATGGGTTAGTTTTTCAAAATTCTTATAGTGAGCCCTCCTTTACCAATCATGTTTAATCGGCACATGTTGAGTAAAGCGAAAAGTTTATGATATGTGGGTAAAACGTGCAACATCTATAGAAATTAGCTAAACTATTTAAATAGTTGCACCCATGGTTATAGGCAGATGTTAGATGTTTCTCATAACGCAATTTTGTTTTTACCAAAAGTTTGTGAACATGATTGTTGGGATTGGAATCATTTTTAGAGTCGCCTGTATAGTAGACAGTCAACCTTCATGCTCAGGAACATATCTATGTGACTTCATGGTCAGGAACATGTCTATGTGACTTGGGGTGTCTTGTGGCACCCTAGTGTCGTAGTGACGAGAAGGCAAGTGTGTGCTGTGAAAACCTCTTGATTATAAGAAATAGGTATCGACGAGTTGTGAAATCTTGTTAACTATGAGAAATAGTTAAGATATGATGTTTGGTTAATTGTTAAGTGATAAGAAAGTGAAAAGAATCTAATCAAAGAGAGCACAATTTTGGTTCACTAATGTTTTGTAAAATAACTCTTTTAAAAAAATTGTTTTTGCAAATAAAAATCTTAGCCTCCCTTGTTAAACCAAAACATGTCAGTTTTCCCCTCTAGCTTGCTGAGTATGTAAAGTAATCACTCTTGCTTATATATATATGTATAGAGTTTGGAGATGATGTTGACCTTTCCTATGAGAAGTTCCTCTAGGAGTAGGTGTAATATGAAGAATTTTAGGATTTTGGGCCTAGTTTCTAAACTGTGTCTATGAAATAAACTAGTTTTCAGGTGCTGTGCCTAGTGCTAAGCCACTTAAGTTGCTTTCCTCTATTAGTTTTTGCCTAGTCACCATTGTTGCTTGGCTTTCTATATTGTGTTCTTTATCTGAGATCTATCCATGATGATAACTTATGTAATGATTACTTTCTATGATGTAATCAAATCTAGTTATTTCTGATTCTATTATTATTCTATGTGTACCATTTTATATATCTTAGCACTGATACAATGTTACTTTATAGCTAGCAAAGATCGAGGTGTCACTAAAATATAGACCAGGAGGCTGTATTCTTTTAAGACCTCACGAAGATGGAGACGGGAGAGTTCATGTTCTCTGGAGAAAATATAAATCTGGAAAAAAAAACAGGAGAGTTCGTATTCTTTGGAGAAAATGTAAATATGAAAAAAAAACACAGATAGAATGTACCAGAGAACTTTTACCGATGTACTGACTAATTGGAGATAATTTACCAATATACCAACTAATAATATCAAGACATTCCTGCCGTTGTCCATCTACTAGTGTTATCACACAAAATTATCATTTTACCTTAAGTACTTGTATCAATACTTAATACTTAATTATTTTTACTTAGTAACATTAAATTAATGTGGAGCGTTGGATTTTCTAAAAGTCTTGATAGCTAATCATCATTGGTCGGTGGCGGTGGTGTGTGTGGTTGAGGATGGTGGTTGTGGGCTTGTGGTGCAGGAGATGGCATCCGCGGATCCGCCATGATCCAAAGCCTTTCAATTGCAATTGCTGTAGCTCGAATAAATTTTAACAGAACTAGCACGTATCTACCAAATAAATTTTAGAATTATCCTGATATTTCTACCACTGCCTTTTGGCATCGTTAAACCCGTCCCTGATTAAGGTGATGAATGCTATTTGCAGTTTTGTGAAGAATGAATTAAGATGAGCACGTACAATTAAGAAAGGCAGCTATGTAGATGTGTGGTTGGCTTCAAGTCTCGACAAGGCGCAGTGTACTCATCGCTGGTCAATCTGCAGACGTTGACTGGTCGATCCTGCACGGGCTACTCCATCATCACCATGGCACCAATTATATGTAACCAGCCGGCCGGCCGGCCGGGCTGATGAAATAATAACCGAGCTTTTGGATGATATGCAACCGTACAGTATTAATTATATATACACTACCCGACTTGAGAACAGGCGTACGGGCTGCGATATTTTCTGTTAGTCCCACAGGACCTATAGAAAAATAAATTTTTGTGATCAGTTTACATTAACCATAAAAAATTGCTATATTTCTATGTTTCTCAGAATATGTTATTTTCATGACGGTTATGCTAGCGCTCATAGAAAAATCATGGTATAAAAATCACAGCCAAAGACCTAGTTTTCTTTTCACCTCTTCGCCGCCACTCCTTTATTCTCCCTTTTGAACGATGAAGACAATGCTAGTGTTAGCACCTTCAACAAACGAAGCTACCACCACCCTGTATCAGCAAGCCTTCGCCATCACCACCCATCTCTGGTCAACGATGGGATTACTGTCTCCTTTCCAGTCGGTGTCATTCACCATGAGATCAGTAGCTCTAAATGCGGACATCCGGAGCTTAAAGGCTGTGGATCCAACATCCTGAGTTTAAGTGCTTTAGATCCAACAGGCCCTAGCTTCAGTAGCACTAGATCTAGCCTCTAGGTGAGCAGATGGCACCTCCCACTCTTCCTCTCGACCATATGCTACCATCAAGCATTGCCCCCTCATCTATTTTAGTTAGGTTATCATTCAATAGATCTGAACTTGCAACCATCCTTATCTTTTCATGCATACAAATCTGGACTTGTAGCTTCAACCACATTACGGCGTCTTCTATGCCTAAATCCCTTTCCAAGGATGCATCTAGCTTTACCCCCATAAAAATCGTTAACTACTAGATCATTAGTGAGCTTCACTTTGCTTTTTTTTTTTCTGTTTAAGTTGATGCATCCTAAGATCTGTTGGTGATTTTTCTTGTTATACCTCTTAGCAGAAGTTATTTTTTTGGGTGTGCTCTTGAAAACTCTACAAATTCCCCCAATTTCTATGCTAGCTGAACAAATCAGACGCTACTTCTTTCTACAAATCGTGAGCTTCCTGCCAATTGATGTCTTGCCATTTCTTTCAGAGAATATTTAACTGACATGCATAGGGATGACACTACCAAGGATGGGTGGAAGGCCAGGGAATAGTAACGTGAGCTAAACTTATTTTTGGCTTCTCACTCATTTTATTTTGCTGTTTTGAAGTAGCTTATGTTGATATCTACATGCAAAACTAGGAAGTGGTGATTTGTTTGACATTGAATCAATCTGTCAGTGGCTTATCATACATGTTGTGAAGCAGTGAAGCCTTCCCGACGGGCTAGATTTTGCGGTTTGATCAGGCCTTTGTTGATATACTATGCTTTTCTTGGTCACATTTAGTTAGAATGCCGATGATGATTAATATCTTTCCTAGAAAAATAAATTTAGTTAGAATGCAGATGAAGATGCATTTCTTATGCTATTTTTGCCTTGCCATTCATGGTAAGGATTGTGTGAATAATGAGTGCTATAGTGTTTTGTTTTCTTTGTTGCCAATGTGCTGACCTTAATTTCTCTGTTTCAGTAACTAAGAAAACATTTTTTAGCTCAGTTTGTATGCATGAAAACATTAGTGCTTTCCGGTCTCTGGTAGTGCATATACATCATTCCTTAGTCCATGTATGTCTTGTTGCAGCTTAAAAAATCTAGAGAAGTATGATAGTGATTGAAGCTTTGTTAGTAGAATTGCCCATGTGTTCCTATTTTCTGGTGAGACGACGCATTGTGCTTCATGTGTTCCTATTTTTTGGCAAGACACATACTTCTACATGTGTTGGATAGATACATGTCATCCAAACAATAAATTGGTGTCTCTTGTTTGTTAATATTTCTTATGTACAAAACCTTTATAATATACCTTGCTCACTTCAGTCTGTATTTTGCTTAACAGGCCATAGTTTGCAGCTTAAATGCTTCAGTTAAATCTCTACAAAAGTCTGTACATCATGAATATCAAGGTATCCCTCTCATTCAGTGGATGAAATCTTTTCTGAGTCTAAGATCAATGTCCTAGCATTTGCACCATGAAACTTGTCATTTAAGCATCATAGCATTCTTGTCTTATGTGAATTGGTAGAGTACTACTGGAAGTATTGTGTGGGTCACCTTTCATTGCAGTCGTCATATTTCATTTTCATGTTTGTACAGAGTAGAGAAATTTATCTTGCTCACTTAAGTTTTCCCAGAGCCATTACTTTCTTAGCTAGTTTCTTGAAAATTATGCCAATTGAACCTCCTTTTTTTTTCCTTTTTGCTTTCTTACCCAAGGCAGAAGTACAACAGAACTTGGATTGCTGCTGCAAGACGATTTTCTTGTACATGCATTTGATGTATTGTAACTGAACACATTGAACTTTCTTATGGATCCTTTTATATTACTACTTCCGGTTTGAATGAATTTGTTGGTACTGAAATTAGATGGACTATTCATGTAAGCTTTGAAAGCTTGAATTTTGATGTATGAATTGACATTGATGTTCATATATTTATCCAAATTTCCATGCGCATTATATTCTTTCTTTTTTCTCTTTTTTGGCTTGAAACTCATTTTTTTTCTGACGGTGAGTGACTGTTTTTTTCCTGACGGGTCCATGGATTTCACAAACCTGACATTAGTTGATATTTTCCTTGCGCCAACCGACAGAAATATCAGAAAAAAAAATTCTGTCAGGAAACTGACAGACAAACTGAATTTTTCTGTGGTCGTTTTTCTGTCGGTGTACACACAGAAAAATATTTTCTGATGATAATTCATAATTTTCTGGCAGTTTTCAACCTACAGAGTAGACCCGAAGTTGGTAGTGGTATAGCTATGAACCAGTATATATTAAAATTTTTAGTAAAAGTGTGATGGTCATTTTCTGAATTATAGTCTGTCAGATTAAAACAAAATCCATGTCAACTACAATTTGCGGATTAATAGTTTTAAATTTTAAAGTTAAATTAATAAAATATTGAATTTAGCCTAAGATATGCATGTATGCATCTTTATATTTATCGCTTTTGGACCGAGGAACTGTTAAAATTTTATGATAATTAAAACTAAAGAGTTCATGTTAATAAAAACTAAAATAATAGACTGTTATTTTAAAAATCCGAAGTAATTATTGTGTTTTAGATTACTAGAACTAAAGAGTGTTCATACTATTTTTAATAGCATATTTTAAATATATGGATGTGATAATATAATTTACTTAGAGCTTTCTCAGAGTTCCCTCTTAGTATATACAATGATAGTTAGGTAGATAGATTGATAGAGATCTATCGATAGGATGGAGGAGGGTGGTAAGACGGTAAGGGCGCGATGAGGCTAGAAGATATAGGTGAAGGGAAAGAGGGAGGATGGACTTAGCGCTCATGTTTGGAGGCGTGAGGGAGGCAGCAAACATGTCATGCACAAAGGAGAGGGGGTGGAGGTGAAGCGGCGTGAGAAAAGTGTGGGGACAAGCTGAGCGATGTTGTGAAAAGGGAAGTTTAGTGTTTGGGATCATAGTAAATATTCGCATTATTGGTTATGGGGGCACATATGGTGATAGACACGCCTAAGTTTTAGCGACAGATAACATATTGATGAATGAAAGAATTGTCTATAGAATGTCTATCGAAGAATATCCATAGAATTAGTAATAGATAATGTATTCACAAAATGAGCATTGCTGATAGACAATATGTCAAGAAGTTATAGCAATAGATAATTTGACATTGAACTACACTCCTTTCTGACTTGTTTGACGCAAAATTTGAACCATAGTGTAGTGAATGTAATTTAGCTATAAAATAACTATGGATGCATTTTAATTATAAAAAACAAGTCGAACAAGAGCTCGACTTAGCCTCTACAACATATGAGCAATGACCAGTAGCAAAGCATTATATATATGTAGTAATTAGCCGTGGTGTAAACTAACACAGCACATACATGTCATTATAATTTCTTTGGTTTAAAAAAACATCATTATAATTCACGATATAAGTCCTGTATTATAGTTTTATAGGCTTTTGGGACATACCACTATTTACCCTTTTAACACATTTGTCAAAGTTTTTAGACCAAATCCTATGTGCTTATTCTTTGTCCCCTTCTTCCTTCCAACAAGCAGCTAGCAGCAATGGCCGACTGTGCAAGGTGAGCTTCGCACTTTCCGGCTGTGCAGGGTGAGCTTCGCAAGCATGAACCACGGGCAGTGCTATGATCGTGGCTAGATGGATGGCGACTGCTACATCGTCAGGAACGACATCTTCGCTGGGCTCGCAGCTGTTATCGTTGTCACAGCGCTCCTCATCCTTGGCTTCACCTTCACCACCAAATCATTTGGAGGCCGGATCAAGCTCCGAAATTTGGCCAATGACAAAATTCGAACGAATTGTGAACAAGATAGGAACGTACATAATCAACCCATGCATGCATCTCCATATATGCTTTGGTATCCCAAGAAAGCGACCGATCTCATAGCAATATATATTTGCATCAAAAGCAGCAACTCATCATCATCGATCAGAATCCAGTGGTCCACATTAGCATATGCATGGAAATACGGACCACTCGGATATATAATTCGATTTTCCTATACAAATTTACTATGTCCTTTGTCCATGCGTGCGACGAAACCTCGGAGGTCGTGACGACGACGATCGATGATACGATTTCGAGCAAGTGTCCGAGATTCCTCAGCTCGATCTCTGCCTCCCCTTGCTAGCTCGAACCGACGATCCTAGTCTCGCACGTTCGCATGCATACGTACTCGTGTATATGTACGTGGCGCCAGTTGACACGTACGCATGCTAATACATACGTAAGCAGGTATTCTGACCAACTCAGATCGACAGACCAAACAAGTTGCACGTGTTATCTTCAATCTAGTCCAAAATCCAAAACATAAACATATCAGGTGATAAAATATCCGATATTAAAGATACTCTTTAGTTGGATGTAAAGGCTCATAGGATTATTAGTACCGAATACTAATTGATAATAATATTCATAACAGACGTTCGTATACAGTACCAATATCGCTAAATATATTAATACTAGTTACAACTGATACTATTACGTTTATAGTGCTAGTTAGTGTTTTTAACCAGTAATAAATATCCACGGAAGGAGGAAGTTCAAGCAAGATGTTGCCAAATTTTTTTAAAAAGTTTTATTCAGTGATTTCACTCATCCAATTACTCTAAAAGATACTGGCTTGTATGTATATTTCAACCTCTAGAAAAAAATATAAAAATAGATGAGAAATAATAAATTTTTTTGAGAAACTTAATTATAAAAATAGTGGTAAGAGTATTTTATAATAGCAAAAATATAAAAAACACAAAAAAAGGTTTAAAAAGAGTATACAAAGAAAAATTATAGAGAAATAGAGGAAAAAGAATTAAAACATTAGAATTTTACCTTCAAAGTTTTTAAAATTAATTACCATAGTTTTTTTCTTAAATTTATTTATCATGTAATTTGTCTAGTTTTTTAAATTATTTTTTTATACTTTTGTTTTCTAAATTTTTTACCATATTTTAACTATTTCTAAGAATAAAAATACGTGTTTAGTCCAAATGTTAATTTCAATCAAGACTAAAAATATTTTGATCGAGCGGAAAAAATCTTTAGTAGCGATGGTTAAGCATAATCGGTATGTTAATACCAACCTAAATTAAAAATATTTTGGTCGATTAGTAAAACTCTTTAATACCGGTTGATATATGCAATTGGTCCTAAAGAGAGGATGGTATATATATACCATTCTCTCGTCTTCTCCGATCTAAATCTTCAAATTATGTTCTTGTTGCCTCTTCATATCGTTATCCTCCACGGCGATGCCATCTACACCGACATTGCTGCGCGCCCGTGTTCCTAGAGACACCACCGCCCTTCACGTTGTGTGTCCACCTTCCCACCAACGACGCCATCAACATCCTCATCTCTTCCATCGATGCGGCCGTACGCCCACCGACCGACAACACCACTGCTAACACCGTCGTTGGCAAGAACTCCTTCCTATTATTAAATAAAGTTTATTTAAAAATAACTTATTGGATTTATTATATATAAGACTGTTAATCATATATATATAATATATATATGTAAATATATAAAACAGTCCAGTAATAAAGAAAATATCTGATAAACACTATAGGACAGTAAACAATTTAGTATCAGTTGGTTGGTGTAATCAACTAGTGTTTATAGAACCGATCAAAATACCTATTTTAATCTCAAATTATGTATATCAGTTATACAACCGAGACTAAATTCTCTAATATGTTAGCTCTCCTATTGTCGTTCTCTGGTGATGTTGTATGCATTGCGGCGGCCTACTGAATTAGGATTTTAACCGCAAAAATATACGATTAGGTTTTTTCAGCCGGGTTGGGATCACGTAGGACACGTTGGTGACTCCAGGATATCTAAGGAAATTGATGGCACATTCTACTAGAGTTGTTAGATAGCAGACGAATGGTTGGAGGTGCAGGTATCAGGATAGTGGGTTCTGTGGCAGTTGGACAGTGGAAAGCGAAAAGGCTGGCCTAGTAGATAGTGTTGGAATTTACAAATAGGTTAAAACCTAAATTTCAATAATTTTAGAAAAAAATTTAAAGACTCGCTATGTGAACTTTTAATAGAGATATCTTCTTATAAGGATAGGTGTTCTTCTAGCCAATCATATAAGATTAAGAGAAGTAGAAGAACACATACGCTCTCCATACCTCATCTCGTTTGGCTAGGCTAGGTGACGTGCGTAAGTGACATACAGGTGAATGGCATACTAAAATTAGACCATCTTGCTTGCACAGACGTAGCTTCTTTTTTAATTTTATTTTACTATATCTAATGGTTAATCTCTTTTTTTGTTAGAATAGCGTGGAATCTAAATAAGTTACACACAACTTATCCAATTTGATATAGGCGCCCTGATCACATTTCTTGTATCGAGCCACCACCTCAACTCGATACACACGAAAACAATCTAAGCTTTTGTCACATTCTCTATGTTACACCGTTGCACATCGTTTACTCCGTCCCACTCACCAGCATGCAGCAGTGGATCAGGAGAGTAGATCTCCAGAACCTTATTCTCGTGAAGTCCTACACCAGGAGAGAGCGAATAAGATTTTTGAGAAGTGCTCTACGCGATTGCTCACTGGTTATCCACTATGGTCTTCCTCTTGAGTTAACTATGGTGCATCATTGTTATCATTCTATACCACACATTATTCACACAATATTGTCTACTGTTGCTGTGCACGTTTCAAAATAAGACCATCGGTATGTGTATATCGTGTTTCTGTATTTAATCTATTGATTAATATCATATACATGTTTAGATAAATGATTAATATCATGATTTACTTATTAAATAAATTAAATCTTATATTTATATTTTCAACAGATAGGACTAGCAATGCGGGAAGATATCGAACATCATTCATAAGAACATGGTGCTAATAGCGGCATACCCTATCAACTAGGGACATGGTGTACAGAAGCGTGGTGATGATGAGATGGTCAGTAGTTTTAAGGGGAGAAACAGAGGTGTGAAAAGTGAGTGTGTGTTAGACTATCATGAATATATATATATATATATATGCTGAATCGGGTATTGATCTGATGTAAGAAAATATGAGACCATACATTAAAAATGATCTTTGATCTAATGGTCTAAAACATAAATATATCGGCTGATAAAGTCTTTAGTAATGAGTCTGTCACTATAGCATTATTAGTATCGGTTGATACTGATATTCTTCTTTAGTATCCATTGGTGACTAAAGATCTATATATTAAGTAATGGCTGTGTTACCAACTAATACCAATGTTACTAAATATATGAGAAACGACTAGTAACATCAACCAGTACTATTGTGTAGTTATTAGTATTAGCTGGTATTTTTAACTGATACTAAAGATCTCTGAGGAAGAAGTATAAGGGAGGTGCTGCCAAAATTTATTGCAAAAGTTTTATTCAGTGATTTTACATATGCAAGAGCTCTAAAATGTTATATATATATATGTATGTATAACTCATCATCTCAAAAATATATAAAAATAGATGAGAAAAAGTAAATTTTTGAGAAAATAAGTGTATGTCTTAATTATAAAAATAGAGGTAATCTAGCAATGATAATAGTATTTCATAATAGCAAAAATACAAGAAACATACGACAAAAAGGTAAAAAGAGAGGAAACAAAGGAAAATTATAAAAAAAATAGAGAAAAAGAGTAGAAAATTAGAACCAAAAGTTTTTACCCTCAAATTTTTTAAAATTAATTATCCTAGTTTTCTTTTTTTCTTAAATTTATTTATCATGTATTTTTCTGGTTTTTCAAATTATTTTTTACACTTTTCCTTTTTTTCTAAATTTTATACCACCATTACAAGCAAGAAAATTCTTTAGTACTGGTTGTTAAGAACAATCAGAACTTAAGAACATATCATTAGTTCTAGTTGTTAATACCAAGTAAGACTAAAAATATTTTGCCCGAGAAGAAAAACTCTTTAAAATCGATTATACGATCGGTACTAAACATGGGATAGTATATATATACTATATTATCTCATCTTCTCCGATCTTAGATTGCGTTCTTATTGACTTTTCACACCACCGTATCCATGCTGACGTTATCTGCACGGACGCTGCTGCACATCCATCTTCCCACCAACGACACTGCCCTCAACACCACTGCTGTCCCCATCTCCACCGTCGACGCCGTCATCCATCATGCACCAACAATGTCGTCATCTTCTCTAAAGCAAAAACTCCTTATGGATTACATAGAAACTATTTAGGAACAATTCATTAGATTTATTGTAGACGAGTACGTTAATCATACATATATATATATATGTATATATTTGTATTATATATATAAATATATAAAGCAGTACAACTAAAATACACCAACTAAAGATAGTTTTACTACCGGTCAATTGAACGATAACTACAAATAGACATCTATTTTTAGTTTCAAATTGCTCATACCGGTTACACAACCATAACTTATGATTCGATAAGAGGTGAAATGCATGTGTTAACACATGTATATAAAAACTCTTCGAAAAGTACGGGGGCACATGTCCGTGGGGTTCTGAAAGACTTCCAGAATGAAACTAAATAAGTGTGACAAACATGTTATAGCTGAAAGCTTTTGCATGTTGTCAGTATATAAGTAGAGGAGGAAAATGTAGCACTAATTTGTACCATACTGTTTGTGGTGCATACAGATAGAAAATTTCCATATTGAACTAGCTAATACACTGAAGAGCAGTATTACTGGAGCTGCCATGCATGGATAATCTATTTTCACACAATCCATCGTACGGCGTCCGATCCTCTTTGAGTGTATCCAAGATCGAATCTAAATGCAGGGAGAATCTGAAGCCTGGTCGATCGAATGCTATTCCAATTCTTTCCATTGCTACCTTTCCTTTGCTTTCTTTTGTGCTGCATGCTCCCAAAGCCCCACGCATGCACATGCATATGCATGCTTTTGTTAACTCTGACCAATCGACTCGTCAAACCTCATTATCCATGCATTCGCGCTCTGGCCCTTTTTTGAGCCAAAACAACTTAGAAAAATAAATATAAGCTTTCCAATTAAAAAATTAAAACGCTAGTGAATAATTACTCGTAGATATTTGACTTTTTGCCTTTTAAAATTTTAACGCTTTTAAAATATAAAAATATTGGATTTGTGGGTTTTACGGTAGAGGCTAAGGATGTAAAATATTTCTATTATCTTAAAAAAATAAAAAATGTATGTGCATTTTTTTCTTGAAAGTTATTTTAATATTCTTGTAAACCTATATTAGCTAGGTACTTTACCAACCTATTCTAATATTTATGGTTAAAGTTGCACCTTGGAGAGACCGCGAGAAAAAGTCAATTAAAAATCGACTATTTTTAACCAAGCGAGTATAATTAAAAATCGACCGTGGCGATTGCAATGTGATTGATCTGTACAATCAAAGCCGTACTGCACAGAGCTGCTCCTCTGCTCACAATCAACAAAGCCATCTTTTTTCTTTTCCTACCTACAAAGTGCCACAGGGTCCCTTCTCAAAGCAACAAATATATACAGCTCCCTCCATCCGAAGATAGCATAAGGATTTCTGAGTTAGATATGAGTATTAAAAAAAAGTAGGTAAAACTAAATGAGTAATGATTGTAATTAGTTGATAGAAAATAGATAGAGAAATTAAATAAATTATGGTTTTAATTGATTGAGATGACAAAGTATATGTTGAAGTTGTTATATTTTAAATAAATTTTTAACACTAAAAGTTGATATATTTTTAAGACACATTAAGTATATATACATAGTTACACTAGCTACTCTGTAGGGGTGTAAATGGTATGAAAATTTCCCGACCGTTTTCAAGAATAATATAAAAATAATATTTTTTCTAATTTTTTTAAAAAAGTGTCAATGAAGTCACCGGTTAAATTCATAAATATAAAAAATTTCTAACTGTTTTTTACTATTTTCAAACAAATAATATAAAATAATACCATTTCCAACCATTTTCATTGGGAGCAATTAAAAATTAAAAATTGGCCACATCTATCTCCCTCTCTCTGTAAATTGCACCAGTATATCCCTCTCTCTGTAAATTGCACCAGTATATCCAACCAGTAAATGCAAAGAACCTGGCCCTGAACACGCAGTACTACTGCAAGCACATACAAGGACGACAATGGAGAAAATTTGGAGGGAAATGTTTTACATTTGCTACCAGCTTGCACTGAAAGAACAAATATACATGTACGGGTATGAAGTACATATATCAGTGGTAGCACTCATGGTGTGTTTGTGGTCAGCCATGGACAGATTCGGATTCGCTGCGGTCGTAGTAGTGACCGCAACTTAAGCAGTAGCAGCACCCCGTTCACCGCTGGATCCGAACCGAACGGCCTAGATTAGCACGGTGAACTGTTCATGCCGCCGTTTGTAGCAAGGGTAATGCAGGACAAAACATCACTCATTGTACTGTATCTGTGAATGTGGACCGTTGATCGTTGGAACGGACGGCCGAGATTGCGTACAGTTCTTAGAGGATTAAAGCTGCTGACCTGAATACATGGCCTCCTCCTGCTCAGAGCATGGGGGAGGAGGGGATAGCTTAGCTTAGCTAGCAGGGGAATGAATGAATGAATTGGCATGCATGTCATTTGCGTGTGGTGAAAAGGTTGGCCCAGGCTCAGCAGGTTGCCTTCTGTGTCCACTATACGGGAAAACACACTTTGACATGTATTGGTCATATGAGGCTATAGCTATCTTTCTTTATTTTTCTGAAGGAATTACAATTACTCCGTATTAGCAATGGAAGCAGCTCCTCTAACGTAAAATCAGAGAGACATAGGTCTCTGACAGAGGTCCAACCCCATGGAAGTGGTGCACGTCCCTCTCTGATGTACGTACGTAAGAGGAGCCTCACCCGCTAGCAACACCAGCTCTTCATCTCAATTGGAGTTGATCAGTTTGATAACCAGGATTTTTATTATTTTAGGCATGCAAAATCCTAATCAAGAGCATCTGATTACTTCGATGTTTCTACTCATGAATGAAAGGTGATGAGAGGGGCATTGGATCCCATGCATGATTAAACAAAGACAAGGAAGGTACTTGCATAGTATTGATTGAGTTATGTGCAGTTCCAGCATCATCACCACCTCAGTTGGATTCTCCGTTTGTGCAATCTTGACAATGACCCATCTCCAGAACCATTTTCAGCAATGTCAGTACACAAATGAGTGCAATCAACAGGTTAATAATGCATACACAAAACGGGGGTAAAAAGGACAGACAGATCCGTAATAAATATACAAGATGGGTGGTAAAGATGACAAACGTATACAAAATTGTACATGCAGAAACTCAACCTCACTGTGCTTTCATGGCTTTCTCCTTGCACAGCTGATGCCACTCCTGCAGCACGGCCGCCTGGAGAGCACGGTGCTCAGCTTCCTCGGCCGTGAGCTTTGAAAGCGTAGAGGGGCCCCGGGGGTTCCCGAATTCATCCAAGTCCTCGTTTTGCTTCTTCTCCTCTTCCTCTTCTTCCTTAGTTTTTGCAGGCGGCACCTTTGGTTTGGCTGCCTTGAGCAGCGCTATTCTCTCCATGGAAATCTTCAGCCGCTCAGCAGCTGCGCTCTTCACCTCATCCTCAGGCATGTATTCCACAGCGCCATCTGTGATATCATCAAGCCAGCCCTGGAGGTCTGATTCAATCTCTTTTGCGATTGATTCATCAGATGCACGCACTACAAATTTGCAGATCATTGTGGTTGTTTCATCACCCAGATCAACGTTCCGACTGACCTCGCTTGCACCAAAGATCATCATGCCCACAAATCCACCAAACCAAGTCTTCGCGGCATAGCATAACTGTAGAAGATTCATTTGTTAAGACCCAAGAACATGGTAATTCTGACTAGGAAAGATTCAAGGCAGCAGTGTGACACCATTTAGTTGATACAGATTATTGAATGCTTACCTGGAACCCAGCTACTGTTCTGATGAAATGAGAGCAGACTTGATGGAAAGGCTTTGAAGAAATTGACTTCAACCCACTAAGGAAAGGAGAGCTATCATACTGCTGAGCAGCAGTGGCCTTGAAACCACTACCTTCATATGTGTATGTGCCAGTGCACTCCACCATGGCTGGTAAACTTGGCCATAACCGGAAATACTCAACTGGTGAGCATTCATATGGCAATAGAAGTTCAGCGAGAGGGATCTTGTATGGCTGGCAGCGCAAAACAACTGGCTCCCCAAGCTCTGGCCGAAATGGACGCTTTTGCCTCATCATTTGTGAGCTCTCTTCGTAATCACCTTCGTAGTCAGCAGGTCCTCCACTTCCATCAAATGGGTAGTACAAGACTTGAACCCAGAGGGAGCATCTCTCAAAATGTGAAACTCCAACAGTCACACTACTTTGGACTGGATCCTGCAGAAATTGAAAAGGCAATGTACGCATGAAATACAATTTGAATTGGTTGATCTAAAATACCAGCACAATAGTGCTTATCAAACGATAATTTTTGCTACCGTCACTCTTTTGGTCTGCCAATTTATGGCATGTTTGTATCTAGTTGACCATAAGCTATCCTGGAAGGCTGGAACAAGGTACATAACCTAAAAGTAAGGGCCAGATAGGGCTTCATTTGCTGGTTCATGTACTTTCTAGAACTAGGAAATAGGATGCTATATACTAACTCCAAAACAATTTTGGTGTTATAGGTCCAAAAGATATGGTTTCACCAGTAGCCTGTTACCCCTAAAAGTACAAATATAGAAAAGCCAACAACCCCATAGTGCCAAATGGAGCATTTTTAGTGCATTTGCTGATTATTTCAAACATTAGATTCTAATATAGCAATATGGTGATAAATGGAAGGTAACAAATTACTTAAAATTTTAACAGCAGCACAATGGTGGATTTGTAGTCCCAAGTTATGATGAATGTTTTGTCCAATGTGCACTATAGAATAATGAACTATCAACTGGCTGGTCAGATATTATAATATTGGATGACCATGGTATGTAAGTTCTGGTCAAAACAAAACTGAAAAGCTTAGTAGCTAAGGAAAGTAAACATCACTTTGAACTATAGTCAAACCATTTATTCATAAGCAAGTTATAATCCTAGAGTTTGCTCCAATTCTGGTTGATGCTGAAATCTTACTAATACTATTACACTAGTAATATTTTAAATTATTAATGGATCACTGAACTTCAATTTCATAGAAAGAATGGAAAATAGACACATTTGGATCAATAGAAGCACCTGGGAAACAAGATTACGGAGGTGACGAACAGTGCGGGAAAATCCATCCATATAATACAGTGCTCCAGAGAGTCCAACTCGGATATCAACCCTGTTGAGCTCCAGCTCAGTCAAATTTAAGATCTGCATCGACACAAACTAGTGAAAAGACACGGAAATAACACAGTTCAAACAAACAATAATAGATTTTAGAGAAAGCAACATGCAGTTTTGTTTTAACTTCAAACCAATCTACCAGATGACTGAAGTGTTCTAACATGTCCCCATAAATTAAAATATATTGGCATAGACTTCCAGTAGTATGTCTACTTGTGTAAGAACAATCCACAACTTGAATAATGAAATAGACAATTATAGTGTTGGCAGAAAACCACAAACAAATTTACAAAACTATTTCCATGGTGGACTCAAATATTAGTTTATTTAAGTTTAGAAATTACCACAGAACTAACCAGCAGTAAACAGTAACCGTGACAGAAAAGTTAAGCTCAATAAAAAAGAGAAAAGATGTGTCAATCAGGCCTTACCTTTAGGTGTAGGGTGATTCTGCCATCAGTTGGATCTGCCAAATGATACGCTTCAATGTAGCATGGATCACTGCTGCCAGTCAAAGCATATGCTTTTGGGAGCTCTTTATGTAAAGCACCAATCCCCTTTGTTTGTAGGAGACTTAACTGTGTAGGACTTGGCCTCCAAAGCTCCTGAATAGCTTTATGCACTAATCCCTCCAATTTCCTGTCTTGAGCAGCAGATGCCTCTGAAAACTGGACAGTGAGCTTGTGGTGGCTAAATGGGTAATCTCCTGTAGCATCACCCACACCAACCCACCTGAATGACATATCAGAAAGGTGGACAATTAATATATTTATTTCATAATGCGCGTTCTAATAGAGGAATTTCTTTAGGAAAAATGCACTCACTTGTTATCTGGATGGTTTGTCACATATTTTATTATTTGCAGGACATAACGTGACTGATGTTTGCTGACAGAATCAGCTGAAGCACTTGCCCTAAATTCTTCCAGCTCTTTACTGAGGAGCTGGCCTGCTCTTGCATTTCTTGTTCCCAGACGTTGAGCACATATGAGGACAGACTGCACATCTTGAATCCTATTTGATGTGGTGGTAGAGGAATCGGTATGGAATAAAATCTTGTGCATATTAGATATGATAATATTTAGTGGATCCTCTGGGTCATCAGCCAAAAGAGGGTCCAGACCTTCAAGATCGAAGTGTTCAGAAATTGCCCATATCAACCGTGATGATATTCTTGGGGTATGGACCTGAAAAAAAAACAAAGATTTAATAATTTGACAGGCCAACCTGTATTTTTAAAGCATTTAAAAGTAAATAGAGGAACTAGGTCGCTACTATTCTTTTATTGACCAATTCTGTCTTGGAGAGCATCTTTTAAAATTCAGTGTAAAATAGCAAACAGCAAGAACACATAGAACCAGATCTAATCGCAAGCAAAGCGTTTATACAAGCAGATACTTTTCTGCCTTTCTAAATAAGATACAATACTAATTTATAGCAAATGTTGGTTTTAATGCATAAGTTTTTACAGGGATAATGAGACAAGTTAAACACCTATTAGATGTCCCCATGGAAAATAATATAGAATAAATATAATGGCATTTCGATGAATGAAGCATCGACTAGTACAGAACTATGTGGGATTATGCAAAATAAAACATGCTATTGTGTTCATATTTAAACATTTAAGAGAAAAAAAATAAAGGCCACAACCTCGCGAAGATCCCTGATAAGCTGCAGCTGCAAATTTCTAAGTCTTGTCTCATTTAGAATCTGATCTTGGGATGCACCAGCTTTAATAGTCTTTACACCACCCCTAGTATCATATATATGGCAAAGACGGACAAGTAACTTCAGATAGCAATCAATTGCATAGGTACGCCCATCACAATCCCAGAGAACACAAGGCCTGCAAACTTCTACCACATCCAAAGCAGGTTCTGTCCAATTCAATGCACCATAACCAGTTCCATAGGCTAATGCACCTATAACTCTACTCTCTGTGCCAGAATTATTCTGCTCAGGTAGTGGAAGAGATAGCTGGAAACAACTTTCGACCAGGGAGGCAACCAGCTCTTCCCTGAACAAGCTTTTTCTTGTAATGCTGTTTAGATCATCCTTCACCCTTGCATCCTCAAAAAGAGAGATCACATCTGTTCCTGGAACAGGCTTCTGACCTCTTCGAACACTCTCCTTTGCAAAAAGATCAACACAAAGAGCAGTTCGACAAATACATGCCAATGCATGCATACGATCTGATTCGGCTCTCAAGTTTCTCACCATCTGAAGAAGTCTTTTGAATAGAGACACCTGTGTCATAAAATATGGTTTTATAAATCAACTATGATATAAATTAACACTATCACTTTCACATGTTCTTCAGAAGTTATGCACAGAAGGGAAGAAACTGACATAAGTCATCAATAACTATTCCCTCCATCCCATAATACTACTACCTCCCTAGTTCAAATTATGGGACGGAGGGAGTATATTTGAAAAATCAATGTTTTCCATTATAGATCAGACAATGGCAAAGGATCAACCCGAATTTCAACATTAAAGAATTATAGCATAGATCACTAGTAATTTGCCATGAATGCCAGTCAGAACTAAGAGCCAAAATACCAATTCTAAGGATCCTTAACCATTTGTATTGGACTAAAAGAACAATTAGTGAACATATGATAGAAAATAGCTAAAAATAATCATCACATTGACTAGGCTAAGTTAGCTGGTGTAAGGTAATTGATTCAGCACCTGCATTCCGAGATCCAACAAATGCAGATTGGTCACAACAGCCCTGACAATCGTCTCCCTCATCGATGAGAACTCTTGCCGATCCCATAGTGTCAGAATTGCAATAGTGGCAGCCGAAGCCCACTCTGGCTTACCTCCGGGCACATCTGCAAGTGCCAGCATATTGATCCCCACCTCAAACACCAGTGGCGGATCCAGAGAGCTAAGGAAAGGCAGCAAGTGTGAGACAATATCCGACACCCCAACCAACTTCTCCGCGCTCGACTCCACACTATCAGCTATTGTAGTGTCCCCTGGCTTGGCAATCCGCCGCAGCGTGTTCACCGCACCAGAAGCAACCATTTTTGCTGCGTGCACAAGAGGGTACACAGTGACCCGGAATCTCTCTACGGGCATCACCATGGAGCGGGAAATAAGCATGTTGCGCTTGGACCAGATGAAATTGATGGCATCAGCCGCCCACTGAGCACGCACGGCGAGTGCACCCTCTCCGTCAACAAGCTTGTCGCCGGCAAGCCTGCTCATGCGGCGGGCATCCAGCTCCTGGAAGAGCCTCGCGAGCGCCTCAAACGCGGCGGCGGCCACTGCGTCGGCAGAGTCCAGCGCGAGCTCCGCCAGGCGCCCCCACCACGTGGTGGCGTGCGCCATGAGCGAGGGGTTGGAGGAGCACATGAGCGCGAGGTCATCCCGCGGGAGGAGCGAGGAGAGTGAGGTCACCGCCGCGAGGCGGAGCGACTCGGCGGGCGAGGAGAGCGCGGCGGAGATGTCGGCGTGCGCCGAGGAAAGGAGGGTGGGTAGGAGGTGAGAGGGGAGAGAGGGGAACGAGGCGATGGAGGAGGCAGCGACGTCCGGGTCGGGGAAGGAGAGGTCGGAGCCCAGGGAGGAGAGCAGCAGCGGGTCGAGGAGGTCGGGGGGCAAGGGCAGCGCGCGGAGTAGATCGAGCGCGAGGCGCTTGCATACGGCCGAGGATGGCGCCGCCAGGATCTCGGTGGCGACGGTGCGTGCCAGCGCGGACACGTCGCGGCCGGCCGCACACTGCTGCAGCGCCTGCAGCAGTGCGGACGACTGCCGCAGCGCATCCGATGAACGCAAATCGGTGGTGATCTGCGCCATGAGAAGGTCCATCTCGGCGGCGGCACCGCACTCCGGCGATCGCCGGAGCTGGGGGAGATAGGTGGTGGTCGCGCAGATCTGAAGGAGCAGAGGAGAATGCGAGCGTGAGAACGGATCGAATCCTTTTGACGAGGGAGTACTACTGGCAAGTGGGGCCCAATGCCAGCGAGATGCCGTGGGCTCAATCTGGACCGTCGGTGCGGAGGCTCTGGCCAACGATCGGACGGTGGAGGACGATCCTAGGTGGAATGCTCTAGCTTTTGGGCGTGGGCGGAAAGAACTCCCGAGATAATAGCAGCCAGCGCCGCGCTCGCCTCGCCGCATTGTTCGGTGTTCGCTCACCATCTTCTCTTCTTCCCTAGCGACGGCTGCCGTGGCAGGTTGGCTTCTCCGTCCTTTTGTCTCAGTCTCTTCCGTTCATCAATTAGACATAGCCAAATAGACCAGGTCAATTGGACCGATCTGAGGCCTATCATCGTTGATCTGTCCATGACATGGTTCATGTTTAGACGGGTCAAGCCGAGTACGGTTGGTCGGGTTGTGATTGGCTATCCTAACATAGATTAAGTAAAACGGTTAACCCAATACGACTTAGGCATGACATGGCCATTATGAAAATAGTCGGCATAGTGTTTAGCAGGCTAAACAGGCCAGCACGTCCATTTAGCCCATTTAATTCAAAATTTTGTTTTTTTAACCGTTTGAGTTTAAAAAATTCTTAAATTTCACCTAGCCATCCCCCTCACAATTACACACCAACCCACTTGCATTCTCCTCTTTATTCTCTTGACTTTAAGCTCGTAAGTTGCTTTCGTAATTCTTATAAATTCAAAATTTAGCAAAAATTTTATAAAAAGATGGAGAATCGACCACTGCTAGAGGGATCTAAACAAAAGGTAATGCTTTTCATTTTGGTATATGTTTTATCGTTTTTTTAAATATTTCTTAATTTTATGGTTTATTAAAATATGTTAAATATTTTTTCATTACAATAGTCATGGATCATCAAGATTGATTAGATCATGACTTTATATTTCAGTGTGATGTATTGGATTATATCGTATCGTTTCTTTTTTAATGTTGCAGGTCAAGTATCTAAAGAAGAAAATCATAAAGCTGACGAGCTGCATCATCGACACCCACAAGTACATTGGCGACTTCAAACGCCGATATAAAAAGATCACATATAAAGTTTGGATAGATTTCAAGAAAGTCTTTGTTGAAGAAATTTGTGTTAAGGTAATACATGCTGAATGTAATTATTATAAGAATACTTTAACAACTAGAACTTCTAATGTTTCTGGGTACATGATTTGGCACGCTGCCACTTACAAACGGAAAGCTAGAGTGGCTATGACGCAGATAGTACTAGGCTTCAACCCAATGGACCTGTCCAACATTAGAAGTATAACAGTGATAATGCTCAAAAAGAGCTTTGTTGCTT
This sequence comes from Oryza coarctata, assembly GCA_030770085.1. Classification (NCBI taxonomy): domain Eukaryota; kingdom Viridiplantae; phylum Streptophyta; class Magnoliopsida; order Poales; family Poaceae; genus Oryza; species Oryza coarctata. The sequence goes on from CM061483.1 coordinate 2,618,150, forward strand.
AATACCAAGGGAGGATCTATTTATAAATTTTGGTGAGTCTCCTACGTTTAAAGAATACATTAAGAATGCTCATAATCCTAGATATACTAGTGTTTTTAGGCAAATCAAATTTATAAATCTTGTTAAATACTATGATAAATATCGTGGTAAGCTCGAGAATATTTTACAATCCTGTATTTTTTCTATGGCTTTAACTAGTGATATATGATTAAGTAATGCTAAGAAAGATTATCTTAGTGTTGTTGCTCATTTTGTTAATGATAATTGGGGATTAGAAAAGAGAATAATTAGATTTAGGTTAATCAACGTGGCACACACAGGTGAGAATATTGCAGAACGAGTTTCCTAATTAGTAGAAGAATTTAGTCTAACTAATAAAATCTTTGCAATTACTTTGGATAATGCTTTTGTAAACTCTATAGCCATGGATATTCTTATTTCTCCTTTTAGTGAATATATTGGACCTATTTTTTTACATTAGCATTGTGCTTGTCATATTATTAATCTTATAGTTAAGTCTAGTTTAAAATTATTGCATAATTATCTTGAAGATTTTCATACAACAATATCTTTTGTGAATTCTTCTAATCAATGCATTATAGCATATAAGAACTATTGTGTTGCTATGGGGATTTGTCCTTGTAAGTTTTGTTTAAATATGGATGTGAGATGGATCTTTACTTATCTAATGCTCAAGCACCTTATTTCATATAAGAATACTTTCTCTATTTTTATCTACAAGCACTACCATCAGCATGATGGTCGAACTCAACTCACTGAAGGGCACTGGTATATCGCCGAAAAAATATTAGAATTTTTAGAACTGTTCTATGATGCTATTGTTAGTTTATCTAGTGTTTAGTATCCTACAACACCTAAAATCTACATCATATTCTTGATATTACTTTACATTTAAACAAATATGAAAATGACCCACTACTTTTGTTATGATGTTGTTCTTATGAAAACTACAATTCGAAGAAACATACCTATGTCATATTTATTTGCATTTATTTTGGATTCTAGAGCTAAGATTCATGGTTTTTCTAATATACTATTATTTTTTTGAATTTACTAGTAGTGATTATTCAAATTATTTTAAAGATTTTCATAGTAATTTAACTGATATTTTTTGCTAAATATGAAAGCAAGTATGGTGCAGTGAGATTGCAGTGACCCCCACTAGCTCTGGCTGGAGCAGGTAAGAACAAAACTATATACAAAAAAATATTTGTTGGTATAGGTAGTTTCTCACCAAGAAGCTTTTCAGACTTTGACCTCTATAACTTCGATGTAGTTTAGATCCTCATCTACCGCTTTCCTATTTGAGTTGAACTCCTTCTTCAACAATGACACCATCAGCCACGATGACAAAGATTTTAACATAATAATGTGATGACAAGAACACAAATTAACATATCTCGTGTTTTCATTATTAGCATGGGATGTGATGATAGTTTCTATTTCCATTATCTCTTCTTAGTTTGCCTTCAGTCTCATAGGTAGAATAATCACTAATAGAAGAAAACATTTGACAAATGATATGTTGAAAATACTCACCATTGTCAAAAATTGCGAGCAGGCTAAAGCTCGCACACAACACTCCATGGATAGCAAAGAACTTCAATTATCATTTAAAAATTTATATCTTGATCAAAATGATAGTAGCAATGTGTAATTTCTGAGCTTAGTTGCACTCTTTTTCTTTCTAGGTTTTCTCATGTAATTGAAATGAGTTTTTACCTTAAAAATGTTTTTAATGCAGCAACTATAACATCAATAAAGCTCATTCTATTTTTTTAAGAAATTTTCTCATTTATCCCATAGTTTTATATGTTTTCCCTATTTTTCCTTAATTTTGTATATATTTTTCCTATTTTTTGTTAATTTTTTATGCTTTTCCCTGTTTTTCTTATTTTTCTTAATTTTTTAGGTGTTTTTCTAGTTTCACAAGTTAAACAGGCCAACAGACTGGCCCGGCCCATTTATCTCCATCATGGGCCATTCCTAAATAGGCTGGGCCCATGCCACGTCGGGTCGGACCGTTCATTTGGCCATCTCTACTGTTGATCCCCACTCTGAAAAACACCCACACTTCCATCTGCTTGAATGTTCTGGTATTCCTTCCTCTCTCATAGCCCTCCTGCTCCTCCACACTCTCAAGCCAACTGTCATAGGGTGTGGTGATTGCTGCACCAGGCTTGAATCAATCTGATAGTTTTATTCTGGATTTACTCGCTATGGACGTTGTATTATGATTTGAATATGTTCTCTCCCCTAATCCATCTAGTTTGTTGTGGAATTTTTTAATACTAATAGCATATTATCTGTAAATGTATTAGGAGATTGTTTTACTATTATAGTGCCTACGGTGAAGTAGGATAGTTTGGTCAGTTGGCCCTAGGTTAACATAGTGAGTCATCATCCATAGATGAAACATTCAGTTGTAGTGAATTCATATATTCATGGTACATTAGTTGTAGGAGTAGGACCCTAATGCTATGAATCAAGGACTAATTTGGCTATCTATTTCTTAATCTTCCTCATGATCTTTGTTATGCATAGTTTAGATTTGTTTTGGTCTTGGCATGTAGATGACGGTGGCATATCTGAAGGCGAAGTTGGCCACATGGTCCACACCTTCACAACCAAGCTTTGCGAGTGGGATGCGATCTGTAGCTACTTGGTTGCTTAGTGCTAGGACTAGAAACTATCCACTTAGCTTTGTGGGGAGCAATGTTGTCAGTTGGAGCAGCTGTACTAGGGGATCGCAAGCTATGGTGAATTATGATGGTAGGGGCACCTACATCATCTTCAGTATTGGTGATTCACTATTTATTATCAGTGATTTCAACTCAAATGTTAATGTGTGTTCTCAGTATTCTCTTGTTCAACATGATGATGCTACTTACAAGTATGTTGAGTCTTAGTTGTTTAATTGAATTGTTAATCCAATCAATGTCCGGTAAAGTCCATTCGCTTTAGTGATTTGGAACCACTTTGTCATGCATTTGACTCAGAGGTGAAGGATTGACATGACCTAATTGTTGGGTTATTGTCAGGAGATAGTCAGTAAATTTGGAATTTTTTTAGTCTTAGTATTGAATCATGTCTATCAATAAGGTGCTTTTTTTCATTTGTACATTCTATTCAATGTCATTGAGGCACCAGTTGAAAGATCTTGGTACTTGAAAGGATCTGAGTTGTATACAGGAGGATGAATGTATATATCTTAAAAACTTGTAGAAAACTCGTAGTGGAAATTAAAACTCCCTTTAGAGTATTCGGTCCTAACTACTGGAGACTCCGGTCGAGATTCACTACTAGGCAGCAAAGCTCAGTCAGATACTCTAGTTCTAGGGTCTAGATATTTCGGCCCCTCTTCACTGCTTCTAAAAAGGATGCATGGATGGAAGGGGTATGGTAGATGGTCCAAATACAATAAATAAATGTAAAAAACACTACAAAAGGAGACACATGATTTTTCACCAAAATTCAGATCAAAAGATCCTATATCTTCGTTGAGAGACTTCAAGGAGCTGTATCACGCTTGATCCCTAGCTTCATCAAACTCAATCCTAGAAGGAGGTCCGATCTCCAAGGTCTTACCAATGCTAGCATAAAGTCTAAGGCAATCATCAAGGTCTTTACTAGGACATAATATTATAACCTCTAGTGAAGCTTGCTCTACCAAAATTAATCCCTAAAAATGCTCTCGATATCTACCATAGTTACCTCTTTCCTTGCGGAAGTGAGAAAAATCTTCACAAACTTCCTAGGTGATTCACAACTTTGAATCTTCATAAACGATGGTTAGCTATCTAGGAAATCTTCAAGAGTAACTAAGTGTAAATCTTCATTGGGCATCCATCCACAAGTGCCTAATCAAATCCCTAATCTTATTACTCACTAGCTCCAAAAGATCACTTACAAAGAGATAAATTGGGTGTAGAGGGTATAAAACCCTAGGAAGGCTATGGGGTGTTGGAAAGAAATGAATAAACAACCTCAAAGATTGGTGGAGTTAAAAACAAAATCCTTGCGCAATTAGCCGTTACTTATAGATTCAAACTTTATAGTATCCACCGTAGGGGCTGAAGACTCCAGACACACTTGAATCCGAAGCAGTATAGCTAGTTTAGAGTATCTGATCTAAACCTCTAACGACTTTAGACAACCTTCATTATCTAACAGAGAAAATTTTTTAGAGACTCACTACTTAAGACAAGAGGCTCTGGTCCATTTTTACTTTTAGGCAAGAAAATTTATAAAAAAATATAGACAAAATATTCAGAGGCCTCTCTAGAGGAAAAAAAACAAACATCCAAAAGTATATATGTGCAAGTGTTCACTTAAAAAAATAAATTGACCTAATTAAGCACTTGCTATGTAACTCATGTTAATAATTTTAACTAGTATGACAATTCTAGGATAAAAAAATAAAATACATTTAAAATACAATGTCGAGTCTTCTTCGATGCATTTCTTTTATGGAAGGAATATCTTTTCATCGATTCAATTTTTATTAGGAACTAACTCCTATATTTTTTTCCTTAATACATTAATCTCCTAATTTTCTTATCATCCATCATCTAAAACTGATTAGAGATCCTAGATGCACTTTCAGTGCTGAACCCATTGAACTTCAACACAAATATCATTAGGCATGTATTCATTCCATTATTCACTTGAAAAATGGAAATCCAATCCTTGTTATGATAACCTTGGTGAATTTTAATCAAAATTATTTTAATGTATTCCTAGGATATTGGTCAGAAAGTTGTAATGGTAATTGTCACAAATCCAATACATATACTTTTTTAATAATAGCCCATAGGTATTATAAATATTAATGTTTTTTCTCAACTAATATTTTAACAACATAGAAGTAAATAAATATTCCAAGAAATAACACTGTTGGCTAGTTCTGTGCTGTCCCAAGAGGCCAAGATGATAACACACCGCTGTCAGCTGAAATTTCAACCATTCTACCAGTGCCTAGAAAAAGTATATAGCACATTTCAATAAGGCATTACTTATTCCTGTACAGCCTGTTGTTTTTAAAAGTTACAACGTGATCACACAAAAGTTGAACAGAAAATTTCACACACAAGTTGAACAAGGGAAGCATGTGTGTGTAGAACGTAATGCGCTGAACTTTTGTTAGCATCAGCTATATATGGGTTATGAACGTACTTGTTACATAGAGACAGTTGGGCTCAATTGACTTCCATAGCTTTGCAGCGCTTGTAACAATGCAAATTAAGCATAAAAATGAATAACTGGTAACTGTGTGGTGTCTATGGATGCATATCTTTGTAATTTGTTATTATACTACAGTTCTATGTTTGATTTTGGATAAGCTTGTATTGCAGCCGGTGTGCTGGTGTTGGATGGATACCTGGGAAGGATTTTTTGTTGTTAGCAATGCTGAATTAAATTTGTACGTTTATGATAAAGTAAGCCCCAAGCCACAAATTTCTTGTAGAATTTTATTGCTAAGCCCCAAGCCACAAACTTCTTGTAGAATTTTATTGCTAAGTATCATACTTAATTATAAGTAGAATTTGAGCTTATTAATTTTCTTTTACATGTCCAGTCCAAGGATGTAAGTACTGATCGGACATTTTCAATCGTAGAGGATCAAAGTGAGATAATGATATCACATGTAAAGTCCAAGTATCTTTATATATTTTACTAAAAATATGTCACTGACAGACCATATATTTTACTAAAAATTCACTTTGTTGAGTTATCAATGCCAAATGAGATGGTTCAATATGAAGTGACAAGAGAAATGCCTGTTCTTTTCTTTTTCATTTTTTGAAGCAAAGAACTAGCGTTGTTCATCGGGCAAAACTTGTTTTAGACGAACTCCACAATTGTGTTCAACGCAATGATACCCTACAGCCATAACATGGGCTGCTTGTGCAATAATTTGTGGGCTATGCTAGACAACATTTAGGCCTGTAAGATAGTTGTATATTGATTTCAATTCCTGCTCTGATCGTAACATGGGTATCAATTATTTGGCATTCCAAATATTTGCATTTTAGACCATTGGTTTCCCAAGGCCAGATTTTAGTGAGACAATCAAATGCACCTTTTTTTCGTGTGATTGGTGTGTGTTGGTGCTGAAGGTGGGCAAATTCTCTGCATGCCACAGGCCATATTAGAACTAGCATGAAATTAGCTACTATTGATTTTTTTTACAAAAATGCCTCAAAATATTAATTTAAGTTTTTTATAAGACAAATTCAAGGAAGGTTCATGAGATATTCATTAACATGAAATTTTATAATTAGTGCTTTATGATTGATTCCGCGATTTACAATTGCAGTTCAGAGCAAGCCAGTTGCAAGATGGCACATCTGTCAAGGTGTAACCAATGCCACTTCCTTTTCGCCAGATGGAGTTTACTTGTCAACTATTGGACAGGGTGATAATTTTTGTCCAAAACCAAAGAATCAAGTTTTTTGCATAGTGAAGGTTTCCGATTGTTCATAGTAAGGTTGTACATTGTACTAATGTTGTTCCATCATATTCAGGTTATTTAAGAGTGTTTAACTTTGCTAAAGAATAACTATAATATTTGGTGGAAAAACTTATTTTGGGGCTCTGTTGTGTTGCTCTTGGAGGTAGTGCCAATGCATTTACTATTACAGTGACATAAGACTTATTTTGTCTCACCTATTTTAAGTCCAAAAATCGAATATTTGTTGAATTTTCAAGTCTGACATTTGTGAAAACATGATTTGATAGTTTATATATCTATTCCTTCACACTTTCATCAGTTCATTTTGTAGCCTGTTGGTATTCTGTCAATAACATAAACCATTCCAGTCTTTTGGTTTTCACCTGTCATATATTTGTATGTTGTTTACTAACTCATAACATAGCTTAGTGTGAAATATAGAGTTTTCAATAGCCTAGCTTAGTGTGAAATATAGAGTTTTCAATAGCCTTCATACATATGCTAGCTGTATATTCAAAATTCTCTTGCCATCATCTGATTTTTTATGTATGCAACCATCATACCTTTAATACTTCTCTCTAGAACCTAGAAGGTGATATTTGATTATGCTCTCCTATTCAAGCATGGATGGTAAATATCTATTATCAAGAGGTGAAGATGATCTTGTGTGAAGCATGGATGATAGAAAGATGGTTGCATAGGGAGAGGAACATAAGTCATGGGTAATATTATCATTACATTTGTCCTTTTCCTTAGCAAAACATTATGTTAAGGGGATAAATGTGTCTTTTCTCATCTCTTGTAAACATGATCTATTGAGACTAAATCAATGAAACAACATTCAATTCCCAAAATTCCCAATTACCATCACATGGTATCGGAGCAAATGGGCTAAACCCTAGCCCCTGATCCGTACGTCTGCTGGCATATCCATGCGCCACCACTGACCAACTAAATTGCGATTCATCCATCTCCGTGCAAGCCCGTCGTCCTTCATCAACAATTTGTTACCCTTGTCACTTGTTGTTGCTGCCTTTGTCTAGTCGTGTGCCCATTATGGCTGCTCATTGCCCAGCCGCATGAGACTTCTGGAGAGTCTATCAAGCCACCGCCCCCACCGCTATGCACTACTACTAGTTCACTACAAATCATCTTTAGTCAAGAGACATCACGACTAGTAACTTTCAATCAGCTCAGCTTATCAATTTTTATGTGTTTGTCTTGATGGCAACATTCAATCCCTTTCTTGGAGGTGGAGCTTTGCTCTCCACAGATATTAAGCTAAATGGTTAAAATTACCAAGAATGGGAACTTTCAGCATGTATGCTATTGCGGTCCATTGATCAAGCATCCCATCTCATAGAGGATCCTCCTTATGAGAAAACAGATGCAATTAAGTTTAATGCTTGCAAAACTATAGATGATCGTGTTATGGGATTCATATTCATGAGCATAGATATCTATTTAGATGGGTTGTAGGACTCATACAACCGCTAAAAAGATGTGAACTACCTCAAACAGAGGTACACTCAAGAAAGTAATGCCTTGTGCTTCTCCTTTCTATAGCATTTGAACAACTTAAAACAACAAGATTAGTCCATACATTTTACAACATTTTTACTAGGTTTTCTAGATAGCTCGAAGCACAGATTCCTAAAGCCAATTCAGGTTGTGCATAGTGCAAGACATGAGAGAAGTATGACTAGGAAAATTTAATGTATCATTTGTCATGAGACTTTCCTCCCAATTTGTGAACATTCAAGTTTAGTTGCTTGGATGTCCTACACGCCCTACTATGATGAAGGCCCTTGCATATCTGATTGTTAAGGATACATGTCTTAGCTCCTTAGACACTACTTCTACTCCTATGACTAATCACAATATCCTAGTAGCACCTCAGTGTGCTAGAGCTCCTAGGGGTTGGGTCCCTGCATTCAATGCTAGCACCAAAGCTAATCTTGTTTGCTCTCATTGCAAGAAAGTTGGTCACACTTTCCATGATTGCTTCTATCTTCATCTAGAGAAGTTGGTTGATTATCGAGTAAGGCATGCAGCGGCCTACCATTCTCATGTGGTTGTTAGTGCTCCTAGTTTCTTGGACTCCACAGCCATTGGTCCTTCTAATACTAGTGCCACTGGTACTGCCTCTAGTGCCATCTCAGGTGCTCTTTCAATCCGTAGTGATAGTACCATCTTACTAGGCGAGTGATTGGTCGTGGCCATCACCATAGTGGTCCCAAAGCCTTCATGTGTGAGGTTATCTTTGCCTACTACTTTTGTGGCCATCTACTACTTGTGCTTTTGCTTGTTGTTTAGAGACAAAGGTTGTTGTTGCTATAGTATCTGTCATTCTGCAAGTTCAAGTCTTTTGTTATCCGTCAAGTCCATCAAGTCTACTACATCTAGCTCATTTCATCAAAGTTATGCTACTTTAGTCTATCTCTACCATCACCAATGTTTCTTAATCAACAAAAGGACTAAAGAATAGTTTATGAAGGTCCTTTATCATCATCAACAACATCTCCTATTTAGTAAATGGCTAAAGAACAGTTTGTAAAGTTTGTAAAGACTTCAAGGTACCAATGACTGAAGAATAGTTCGTGAAGGCTTTGAGATCTAATTCATTGAGAAGTGGATACATCTTTCCTTCTACATCCTCCAAGAGTTATACACTTTGATGACTACTTCAAGCATAGACTTTGGATTTAGTTCAGTGTTTAGTTGTATTTATCAAATGCAATATTATTGTATGTATATAACATTTAAGTGGGGTGTTAAAGGGGTATATGTGTCTTTTCTTGTCTCTCGTCTCTTGTAAATATGTATATAATCTTTTGAGACTAAGTCAATAAAACAATGGCCAATTTCTAAAATCCCTAATTACCATCGGATGTTGATGGTTCCCACTGAAACCTAAACTTTGAGGCTTATCTTTGTTGGTTGGTAGGTTAGTGCAGTTGCACTTGATCCATACTAGTCCCCACCAAATTCGAATGAAACATGGAAAAATATGGGTAAAAGTTAAAGAGGAGAAAAAACCATGTATCGCTTCGCTTCTGTTGGTCAGGTACTGATAATTTTATATAAAACTAGAAGGCTTATAAATTCAAAGTCGTAAATTCAAAGTAAAAAATCCATAATTGAAACTATTACAGTCTATTTAACAATTATTTGCTCGTTATGAAGAATCTGTTCCTTTTTCTAAACTTGTGATTACCATAACAATGCAAAATTCTAGTAATATCTTATATTCTATTGGTTGCTTGTTGGTTTCCTTACGAGACCTTGCATTTGTGAACATTTGCCATGTGTTAACAGTTAGTGCTTTTTTCACTAAGTGAATTATTCATGAATCAACATGATGCATGCCTCACACTCTTTGAACTAACTTCTCTCTAGCAAGTGTGCTGTTGTCAATAAAAACCTACTCATGTTGTGTCTCTTCCCCCATGATTCAATGTATTGTTTTTCACTACTTTTTCCCTACATGGCTAATATAGTAATGCTGGCACTAATGCTACACCTTCCTAATTTTTGCATGCAATTAGGATGCCCAACTAATTCTATGGGAACTAGCAAAGGATGGGCTTATTGTTCCACTAAGCCATGCTTCCAACTAGTCACCAACTTCTAACAGTGGAAACCCTTCTACAGATCGGGACAATGCATGCCCCCTAGCAAGTGTTCTCCACCCTTCTCCATGGATGAAGTACCAAAACTCTCACCCCTTGTCAGATCCCCTCTCTGTCACCAACGAATCAGTTCTCACCATATGCCATGAGGGGAAAATCACCATCTAGCCAAGACCCGTTGACAGTGAAAGCAGGAATGCCAACAGCCTGATACTTCTGAGCTAGTCATAGGTGATGCCGTTCATAATGAGAAGACAGTAACATCATCGTCGAGTGGAGCAAGTCTCTTCAGCTCCAGCTTCAAGCAACCATCAACTGTGAAATTCATGTGATTTGATGGGGTTTCACATGTCACTAACTCGATGACTCATGAAAGCAGGACTCGCTTAGGAAGCTGCCTCCTAGGCGATGGATCAGTGTTTTTTTCATACCTTCATAGATAGATACGTGGAAAAAAAGAAAACAAAGAAAATCTCTTGTATAGATTCAAGATGAATATTACAAGTTGTCTAGCTATGTTCCATGTTTGTTATTTGGATGGTCGTTTATGGCATTTCAGTAGGTCCATGTACCCTTTTTTAGCCTAGTATTGCAAGGTGCAATATGTGTTAGACAAAGGAACACCTCCTAGGCTCTCCGCTTTCGTTGGAAGCCAAACCTAATTGCTCTACTAATTGTTTGATGTGAATGGATTCGATTGAGTTGTAAATTTTTTTCTTAAAAGAGGCAACGTGAGCCATGAGGTGACTTCAAGGCGTGTCCTAACTGGAGATTTGGGTTTGGTAAAATGGCAGTGGCAGCATTATTGTCCATTAGGCATGCACTGCGAGTGTGCATTATTGGTGATCAAATACTACAAATGGAGATTCTAAGTTTAATTGGATGCTAAACTTACTGCCACTTTAATGTTGGTTGTACTTGTGGTTTTCAATAGTAAGGTCCAGTGAAGTTCATTAAATTCTTCTTAATAAGACGTGAAAGTGAAAGATACATAGTGAAAGCATATTACAAATTAATCCAAAAACCCTTACCAATGTAGTGATAAACCACCCAAATGAATAACAAACCAAGTATGCTGGCACACCACAGTGGTAACAGTGGCCAAACCACCAATCCCAACTTCATAATTGCTCTCCCTAATCACAATATTAAATCACTAAATATGTAAAAGGCATTAATATTTGATAAAAAGTACTTAAAAAATACTTCCATACAGTTATATTTTCAATATCTTTTTATAAAAATATAATTAATTAGGAAAAATGACAACAATATATCAAAGACTCTGAAGATGTTCTAAACAACAAGTTAAAAAAACATATAAAGTAGTATCCTCTTCGTGTGATTTGTAGGGCAATCGGATATTTACAATTTTTTTCTTGTTATATGTGTTTATGTTGGATTATGACTTAAATACTAGTCATATTCTAATATTAGTCTTAATCTAGTATATGTCTATAAATAAAGATCACCTTTATTCCTGTAACCTAGGATTGTTATTAGTTGATTGTCTCTTGTGGTTTTTTTCTCTCATTATTGGAGAGGTTTTTCATGTTAAAATTCATGTCTCCTTTTGCCTTATTTTTCTCTAACAAGTGGTATCAGAGCATTGGAAATCCAATCTACTATCTTGCTGCTCTCGGGTTTATCATTGTTCGGATAGATCGATCTATTGTCACCGTCGCCGTTTCGTCGTCTCATTGATGTTTTTCGGCAAGATCAAATTCACTCGATCAACGTCAGTAGTCTTTCATTTCATCGATTCAATCTATGATACACCCGTAAAACACAGAAGCAATAGGACTACATGAGTCATCCGCAACAGCCCCACAACAGCCAGACGTGGTTTCAATCTACAGCTGAAGTCATCCTACGCATTGATCTAGTGCACGCATTGCCAACAGATCAGAAAAAAGGAAAGAAGAGTTGTTGTGCATAGTTCCTAAGGCTAAGGAAGAAAAATTCATAGAAAAGCAATTACTCCTATCTTGATCACATATTGGTCAATATTCCGATAGGAAATTGCTAAGCACAACCAAGTCAACATAGCAGAAAGTTTTCCCAGTGTCACTCATTTTCTTGTTTACGTGAATTCAATTTCACATTGGGTTTTTTTGCTACGTCCACACATAAGCGCATCAGGAAGCTTTCTTTTCCTTTTGAATCTATCATATTTTTTATCTATGATTTATTCTTCAACATGTCGTCCAGTAAATTTGACACTAAGAAGTTCGATGGCAAAATCAGTTTTAACATATGGCAGGTTGAGATAAAAGTTGTTCTTATATAAGTTGGTGTTCGCAATACATTAGGTGCTAAACCAATGGGCATGATAAAATGATAAATGGGAGGAATTGGATCAAAAAGTGTTATTCGCTCTACAACTCAGCTTGTCTATAGTGTTTTGCATGAAATTATTAATGAGGCATTCATGTCTTCATTGTGCACGAAATTAGAGATGTTATACATAAAGAAAAGTCTCACAAACAAATTATGCATTAAAAAACATCTATACATAATTCTCATGGCAGAAGGTACATCTATCTAATCTTATCTTAATAAGTTTAATTCACTTCGTGTTGATATTGAGAAGTTATATGTGAAAATTAATGATGAGGATAAGGCTATTTTACTGATTGCCTTTTTTGCCTACTACCTTAAAACATTTTAAAGAAATTATGCTTTATGGTAATTATGATTTCCTTAGTTTTAAGGATGTTAAATTTTATGGACCAAGGAGAAATTTGATATTAATTCTAGTTCTGAAGTTAAGACCGAGGGTTTAATAGTTAGAGGTAGATCAACCAAAGATGATTCTTTTATATCAAAGTCTAGATATAAATCAATAGATAGTAAATCTATATTATTTTAATATTGTTGTAATAAAATTAATCATGATATTTTTGATTGCTTCAAATTGAAAAGAAAGGAACAAAATAGTAAAACTCAAAAGAAAAAAAAATCTACCGAGGCTAGTTTTATTGCTAGTGATTCTAATGGAGATGTTCTAATTAGCACTACTAGTATAGAGAATCAAACTGCTTGGATTATTGACTCGGTTTGCACCTTTCATATATATCAATGTAAAAAGTGATTTTCTATATATGATTCTATTGATACTGGTAAGTTGTTGTTGATGATGGGTCATTACTTGAAATTATTGAAATTGGTTCTGTTCAAATCAAGATATATGATGTCATTGTTATGACTCTTTAAAATGTTTGCCATGTTCTTAGAATGAAAAGAAATCTTTTTTTTGCACTCTTAAATCCTTAGGATATAAATATGTCGTTCATAATGGTGTTCTTAAAATTTCAAAATACATTCTTATTGTTTTAAAGGATAATAGTATTGTAAGTCCTTATTTCTTGCAAGGATCTAGAGTTACAGGTGTTGCAACTGTTTTTATTATTGCATCAGATCCTCACATCACTAAACTTTGGCATATATGCTTGGGTCATATGAGTGAGAAATGTATTCATCTTCTTTGTAAGAAAGGTCATTTAAACAATATTGGCAAACTTGATTTACGTGAACATTGTGTTTTTGGTAAATAAAAGAGGATCAGTTTTACTACTGCTACTCATCAAACTAAAAGAATTCTTGATTATATTATCTTTAGGGTAAGTTTAAGTTTCGTTCTATTGGTGGATGTTAATATTTTATAACTTTTATAGATGATTTTTCTCGCAAAGTTTGGGTTTAATTCTTAAAACATAAAGATAAAACTCTTTGAGTGTTTCAGGAATGGAAAATTTTGGTGGAAAACCAAACTGTAGAAAAATAAAGAAGTTTAGAACTGATAATATATTAGAATTTTACAGTGGTGAGTTTGATAATTTATATGCTAATATGGTATTATAAGACATTTGACTTTTTCAAGAACTCAACAAAACTATGTGGCAAAGCATATGAATAGTACTCTTCTGGAAGAGCTCGTTGTATGCTTTCAAATATAGGCATGCTTTATGAGCTGAAACTATTTATAAAGCTGCTTGTTTAATCAAACACTCTCTAAATTCTACCATTGATTTTTTAAATGTAAAAGAAGTTTGGTTAGATAAACTATTTAGTTATTCTAGCACTAGAAAATTAGAGCGTAAAGGAAAAAAAATACATATTTGTTGGTTATGATTCTAGTGTCAAAGGATATCATTTATGCTATTATGATACTCATAAATTGATCATTAGTTATAATATCACTTTTCATAAAGATATTTTTCTCTCCTCGGGTAATGTTAATTTACCTATAATTAAATATGAAACTAATGAATCTGTTGTAAGGGATGAAGAGTTTGAGTTAGTTTCGTCTACCGTTGATTTGGATTCTTTAGTTACTCCTATTTACACAACAAGTTAATAATAGTACATAATAAGTTTATAAGTTTCTAGTTCATCATTTTTTGATAATAATTATTAATGTATTGATAGAACTAAAAGAAATATTTATTTGCCTGTTAGATATCATAGCACTGATGATATGACTTGTTATGTTATGATTTTCTTGTTGCACAAAATGTTAGTGATACTGTTGAATCTTCTTCTTATTCTAAAGATATCTCATATAAAAAAATTATAAGTTATTAATAGCCATATATAAAAAAATAAACCTTATTTTATCAAAATCTCTAGCAAATAGATCTTATCTTTGTGTAATTCAGTCGTCAATTAAAAAAACTTTACTTTAGTGTATTAGTGCTCTCTCTACTACTGAAGCCACTAAAGGTGTAAAAAAGCTATTTCTTGGTATTCAGCAGTATATTAATACTATTTATTATTATATTTCTATTAACATCAAACACATTGATGTTTGTGATATTATTATTCAATGACAAGTTATTGTGAGGAAGATACATAAGTAAGATACTTCTAAGTCACTCTTAGATATTAGCGATATTTTTTATAGAGGAGGATGTTTATGACTCAAATACTAGTTATATTCTAATAATATATTAATCTAATATGTGATATAGACCATCCATATTACTGAATTTATTTTCTGTGGTTTTTCTCTTAGAAGTTTTTTAAATTAAAATTCATGTCTCATTTTACTCTATTTTTTCTAACTGTTTATACCGTGTTTCACAAATAGAAATTAATGACAGTGAATCAAACATCGGCGAAATCAAATGAAAATCAAAATTGCGAAACCAAATTCGCCTAAAAAAATCTAATGAAACGACAGAAGCAGACATGGAAAAGGGTGTCTCCCCTTCCCACAACACCCAAGCAGCATACATATCCATACCCTCGCCGGAAATAGCAAAAAAAATTCACCCCCGCCGCCGCGCGGCGCCCCCACCACCGAACGACACCCCCCTCCCCTTTCCGCGCGCGGCGGCTGCCGATGCTGCTGCCGCCCCCGCCGTCTCCACCCTGACGCCGGCGACCTCTGCTGAGGAGCATGGCCGCCGCCCCCGCCGGCGCCCAGAACCGCTGCGTCTTCGGTACGGCCTTCCGCATGTCTTCCCTCTCACCGGTCTGGTTCGATCCGGTGCTCCGGAGTGGAGCTTTTTGGTTGGCTTATTGGCTGCGTGGGTGTGGGGTGGCTAGCAAAGGTGGTTCCTTTCTGTCGATTTGGCCCTCGGTTGAGGCTGGTCGCCGTGTTCCTCGATCCTTCGTGGGGTTGTTTCGCTTTGTTTGGGGTAGTCGATGCGATTGAGGATGGAAGAAGGCACATTTGCTCGGCTCCGGTGTTAGATTTGGGGGGTTTTAGTGTAGTTTTATTTGACCATTGGTTTTTGTCTAGGGTTTACTGATTGAGTGTTTGTGTGCTTTCGATTAACGATACGTTTGTTGATTGTTGAATTTGGTTGCAGTTGGGAACATTCCTTACGATGCGACGGAGGAACAGCTTGTGCAGATTTGCGAGGAAGTCGGCCCTGTGGTCTCCTTCAGGTTTAACTGAACTGCACAAACCCTCAAAATTGTGTGTTTGCGTGGCATTAGTGTGTAGGATGGTCAATTAAGCTAAATAGGTCCTGCAAATACATGGATTTGATTTAGACTGACATGTGTTTGATACTGAGTTTAATGTCTGAACTGCATGCTGCTACTGTGATCTCTGAATATAGAAATGTGGTTTTTAATTTGCTAACACATAGTTAAGATAGTTTGGAGTTTGGAGTACTGATAAGCTCTTAAACATTTGGTGCTTGCAGATTGGTTATTGATAAAGAAACTGGCAAGCCAAAGGGTTATGGGTTTTGTGAGTACAAAGATGAGGAGACTGCTCTAAGTGCACGCCGGAACCTTCAGGGTTATGAAATTAATGGCCGTCAGTTACGTGTTGACTTTGCTGAAAATGGGAGGAATGCTGACAGAAACAGAGAAAAGGTTGAAGATCCCCAGTTTTTTTACTGTAGAAGAAACTCATTTCTCAACTTCCAATTCCTATGTTAAGATAAAAGCTTGTATTGCTTTCGTTCCCATGAATGATAATAGTAGCATTTTCTCCAACCATCCTGTCTTCGCCTGTGTTTCATTTCCATATGCAGCATGTGTATGTATGTACAGCTTTCTGGCTGTACATATACACACCTGCTATGTCTGCCAAATTATCTTGTGAAATTATCATTCTGGTATGGCGCATTATCTTTGGTCTTGCAGTTTCAAAAATATCTCTACTGTCACATCTTTTTTTTTTATGGAAGTAACCTGCCAAAGGCTGTTGGTATAGCAAAAGCATATATCATGATTGGAAGAGCTTCGCCAGAAGCGCTCTGAATAAATTGCAAAAGGATGAAACTGTTAATAAAATTGAGTGCTGAAATGATGTATCTGATTGAATTTTAGACCCATTTGATATGCAGGGATTTTACAAGAAACAATTCAATTCCTGCATGATTTTACAAGAAACAATTCAATTCCTGCATGAACCAGGAAGCTGCAAATGAGATCTTTATATATGTGCAGAAGGGTTTACACTTTTCTTTCGGTTTGCTATTGCATTGGCATAAAAATATATTTTAATCTTCTGAGATGCTATCTACATCAGCCTTTGAATCTATCCCTATACCAGTGACTAATGCTGATATAAGTGGACCAATCTCTGTTGCCAAATGTGAGTGGGCACACTAAGAAAATGTGCATCACATGTTCACAGCAGGATACAGTTGATTGATGTGTGACTTAATTTAAAAATAGCGCAATTTATACATTGTTGTTCATGCCAGCATGGTTTTTTATTCTAATTATGTGGAGATTATAATGCAGTGATATTGCATGATATCACTATATGCAGAAAACATTCAATATATTACTATAAACATAGTATATTAGAAATTAAGTATCTTCAATATGGTAATGTATTTAGTGCATGCATTCAAGAATGAATATTATTGATTTATAGGATTCCTGAGATCGATTTGGTTTTACTAAAGACAGCTATTGATTTATTCTGGATATGTTTGTGTATTTGCAGAGTCGTGGAGGGCCTGGAATGGCATCTAGTGTTGGTTGGTGTCATTTTCTTTATCACACCAAAGTTTATGTATGCCTTACAATTTCTAATATGCTGATTTTATATTTGTGGATGCTAACATCGATCTATTGATGGAATCCAGCAGATGCTCAGAAACAACAAGCTGGGAGTTCGGTTGTAGGTGATACAAGTCTTCATCAGCCAGTTGGTCTTCCATCGGCTATTCATGCTGCATCCGTGATGGCTGGTATTCTTGGAGGATCTCAAACTGCAAATGTTCAAAATGGTTTACCTGTCCAGTATGGGCTTGGAAATGACCCTCTTACTCATTATTTGGCCAGAATGTCAAAGCACCAGTTGTATGAAATCATGTCTGAGTTGAAGGTTATCTTGAAATCTTAAGCACTGTTGTTTCTTAAATTTTAGAAATGGCTCAGTACCAATTGCATTTTATTAATATTTTTTATGGCAGTCCCTAACTAGTCAAAATAAGGAAGTTGCCAACAAACTGCTGCAAGGAATCCCACAGCTGCCAAAGGCCCTATTTCAGGTTAACTTTTGCTAATATTGATTTTGTAATTAATCAACTTCTTATTCTTTGTTACGAGGTGATTTTGTACTTGGTCCAATTATGTACATTATAATTTTTTTAGTCATGAAGTCCAGTTCTTGTTTTTAAAGTTCTTCTATACACCGTTCAGTTCTCAATCTAGAATTGGAACAAGAGATTAAAACCTAATGGTTTCATATTTCTCCTTTGTTATAATGCAGGCACAAATAATGCTTGGAATGGTGACACCCCAGATGGTATACTCTGATTTTATTCTGAGCTTGGGGCATCCATTGTATTCTTTGATTTTATAATTGATGTTTTGTTTAAATCGCAGATGCAAATGGCAAAGAGCCAACAGCCCTCTAGCTCCTTGGCACAGCCAGATGCTATGATACCAGGTGTTCCAAGACCGTCTGCACGTTTGTCAAACCCAAATATCCTGCAGGACCCAACTGCACAGCTGCATAATTTTCCTCAGTATCAGCATTCATCTCAGCCTGCAGTCACAATATTTTCACATGGAAGTCAGCCCCTCAGTGCCTCTTCCAGTGTTCCTCCACCCCTTGCTACCTCAGGAAGCCTGATATCGCAGGTTCAGCCCCCATTTTTGCCACATCACCCTAGGCCACCAGCTATGCCGGCGAGCATACAACTACCATTGACTCATCCACATATTCCCCAGGTATTGTTCTTCACTTCTAAAGGAGCCTTTGCAATTTAATCGATCTCAACTCAACTCAACACAGCCTTTTAGTATCAAGCAAGTTGGGTAGGCCAATTTAATCGATGATGTGTTAATTTTATATAATAAACCAAACATTTGAGATGAATCAGTGCAGAGCCTCTGGAAACCTTTATGCTCAAATAGCACAAGTTAATTAGCTAGGCATTGTTGATGCCATAGATGAACTAAATTGTTCTTTCTAGTTATGAGGCACAAGCTTTGTAGACAATTTGCACTATTCATTTAACTATCCACACAAGCCAACTCAATGTGGCCCGATTACAGGTACCTGCTGCACCTGATATACCACAGAAGGAATTGATGTTTCCTGACCAAGCAAATCATTTGGCGGAGTTTGCTCATCCTCCAAAGTTGCGAAAATTGGAGGATGCAACACCCACACCTGGAATTGTAAACAACAATCCAGCTGTTTATCCTGCTCCATCCCTGATGGTTCCTGGTGAACCATCAGGGAGCTATAATTCTGCTGCTCTTAGCTTCCAGCAGCCAGATAATGAAGCTCCTCAGGTACTCCCTACTATTTCATCTACCGGGTTTCCTGTTATTTTATCCTTTTAGAGAAAAGTCTACATTTGATTCCTCAACTATTACCTCGGTTCAGTTTTGATCCCTCAGCTATGAAACCATTCACTTTTAGGCCCTCAACTCTTGAAACTGTTCACTTTTAATCCCTAGGTCAAAACCAACGTGGCTTTCAGTGATTTTTCAGTTTTAAGGACTGAACAATCTTAAAAATATGATTTATCTAAAGTTCTAAGCAGTTGTTTTTGTTTTTGTGAAATTGCATTGAATTATTGCACAGAATTTTTGAACTATGATAATTTTCATGTGCTCACGAATACAATTCTTGCTCTGCTGCAGCTCACACCCGATGTTGAGTCAGCTCTTCTGCAGCAAGTCCTTCAACTGACACCTGAGCAGCTGAGTTCGTTGCCAGTAGAGCAACAGCAGCAGGTGATTCAGCTTCAAAAGATGCTATCAGCTGGTAAATAGCACCATCTGAATCAGCTATACGGAGTTGTGGACAAAATGGTGCATTGTGAAGAAGAAAGTGGACAATAATGTCGACTGTTGATTTTGCCTAGCCACACCACACTTATAACTTAGAACATTGTTGGCATTTCTTGAGCATTCTTCAGGTATTCTTTGTACGGTTGGAGATAAGATGTGATGGGAAAAGATGTGAAGAAAGGCTCTTATTTTCATCACTTATGTAAGATGTGAAGAAAAGCTCTTATTTTCATCACTTATGTAAGATGTGATGGGAAAAGATGTGAAGAAAGGCTCTTATTTTCATCACTTATGTATCATTATAGAAAAAAAGAATAATCTGTATCCATTTTTCTTATGTGATCTGTAGTGCAAGAACATTTGTGTCCTTAAAACTCTCTTAAAATAGTTGCAGATAGATGTTGAATGTATGGATGATGAACTCCAAAAACTGTTTATTTTGCTGTGTAATCTCCAGAATCTCACATTTTTTTTCTGGTTTGAGGCCGTAGCTGTTTCTTCTCTCCCATTTGGACTAGTTTATTGTAAGCTGCTTGATTCTGCAGCCTGTGAACAGCTTTTGGGATAATTTTTTTTCTCCTTGATTCTGCTTGATTTCTCACCTTGTCGAGTAATTTTCTGCTAGCAATTTCTGTTGACTAGTAACTTTACGAAGAAACCCTTTTAAAAAAATAATAATAACTTACGGAAGAAACATTCGAAGCACCTTGAAATGTGTCCAAGAAGGATGAAATCTATATTTGTTCCTGAATATTGACCCATTCCCTTGTCCCCCCTCTCAAGGCAATGCATGCGTCCTTCTGTTACCGTTGCCAAATTTTTGATATGGTTTGGTTGGACTATAAACCAAACAAAATGACGTGTGTATCCAAGTATAATGAGACACCAGGAAGAATAGAGGATCGCCCAATTCACCAGTGACGAGTACGGAATCATCCCAAAAGATGTCAAGAGCAACCAAAATCTTTGCGTGGTTTGTATGTTAACACGGATACAAAATCTCATAAACACGGATACAAAAACATGTACCAACCATCAGTGCCTCTAAAGCTTCCGCACCATTTTCGCTTGCTTACAGCAATGTTCTCTCCCATGACGTATACATGATATGTCAAGTTGTTTGTATACCAGATGGCTTCTTATCTGATGAATCAATTGTGGCTTACATGCTGCTAACGCAGAGAGCTACGTCATACAACTTACAGGGTGTCATGCCTTAAAAATAACTACATTTGCTTGCTAACATAAGGCGGTACAACTGCTGGTACTTTCATCACAGATACAATGAGTTGGCAAACATGATACCCCGACGTAAGCTGTCGCTGGCCGATCCGAATTTGTCCTCAAGGTTGACCTCCCCAACAGCTTGAGCGGCAGCTTTCAACTGGCAACAAATTCAGAGTTGGTTCAGAGTTCACACAAGGGAAAAGGATGCGCTTTTTTAGGTTGCTAGTTCGTTAATGATAAAGCACTGTTGCATCTAAATTCAAATCAATTGCATGGTTGTGAGGAACAGAAGGGCAGAAGAGCACATTATCTATGACTACAGAACAGAGTGTACATCAATCATGATGCTGTATGTTGAGAATTTCTTTTTTCTTAAAAACAAACACTAAGGCTGCAAGGCAACATTGCAGTGTCCTGTGTTTACCTATATGATGTTTTGAAAGCATAAACAAATGTCATCTTTATATCATCTGCAACTACTTGTTACTATGGGCAACCAAGTTCACGAAAGTAGGCAGTAAAAACTAAAAAGTATAATGCTGTGAAATAATTTCGACATTAGAACTAGGACTTAAATTTGTACACCGTAATATTCCATGAAAATTTTCTGGCATTCCATAACAGCATTGCACTTCATTATTTGCATGCAATTGGACAAAATATGTCATAATCAATGGCATGTGACCAGGTGTTCAGATTGTCTAACTAAATTAGGTACTTACAGCAAAAATGAGTAGAATAGGATGGCAGCAGGGACAAAAATACAGATGCTCTACCTGATTCAGAAATTCATCCAGTCTTCTAGCAAGCCGTATGATGCTTCCTTCAAAAATGTCGGTCATTTCTATCACCTCTCCAAAAGTGGCCCCCTGTATGGAGAAAATTAAACGATTGAACATAAATGAGAAAATTGGTGAGTAAATGCAGTAAAATACAGAGGCTGATAATAGCAATGAAATACAATATTTCTAACATCAGGAATTGTATATTGCTGACAAACCTTTGACCAACAGTATATGACATCCATCAGGTAGGGTCTACAAGTTGATTCGATATATTCTTCAACATTTACATCTAATTTGCATTCTCTTTGTACCTAACACAAGGATGAGAAACTATATCTCAATCAATTACAATGAAATAGTAAAACAGATGTAGTAGAAGAAATGTGCACCTCAGCTATTTTTCTGGCAGCCTCCTGCAGCTGCATCATTGGCTTAGAAAGCTCACTTCTCAGGCGTATTTGCTCACTAGACTTCTCACAAGGTATAAAGCAGCTAGCAAGGGAAGCAACTTGATGATGATCAAGATCGTTAAATGTACCTAACCAGAAAAACATATTATTAACATAGTACAACACACATTACAGACTATAAAGTAAAACATGCATGCAAAACAGAACAAAGAAAATCCTATTAAATCGGTACCATTAAACATAAGTTCAGTGATAAGCAGCTCATCCCCTGTATCTATTAAACAGGCAGCACGTCCTTTCAACTGGAGCACACCATCAGCGTCAATATGACCAAGCATCTTCAGAACACGGGACCGATTCTTAAGTTCATCTCTAAATTTTTGTAGCTGAATGGAGGATAAAGTAAGAACACACATATTTTTTAAAAAAGGAGTAAAGGACCAAATATGCAAAAAGATTGAACCAACCTGTGAATCCCGCATCTTTGACTTTAGCAATTGAATTTCATGATTCAGCTCAGCTTTTCTTTGATACCATGACAGTTGCTGCTCACTTTGATCAGACTAAGAGACAACGAGAGACAATGTCAACACAAGATAGTCAAAATCTATAAGTGGCAAGACATTTCTTGACTGATAGGTGACAACAAGCAATACCTTATGAAGTGGATGAGAACATAGTTTCTGCTCAAGATCATCAAGTTTATGAACCAAGTCCACCAACTCAGGTTCTTGAATACCCATGTCCTATAAGTTATGTCAGAATACCCGAGTGCATACTGAATACATTAGGACTTCAAATTGCTTGAGAAGCCAAAGCATATATTTTAATATTTGAAAATAGACCAGCTCAATTGAACAACAGTATTGCATGGGTAGAGCAAAACAACACATCAAGAGTCTGCATCTATGCATATATGTTAGCCTAGAATATGTTGGTTCATACTCTGCCTATGCATCATGCATTGACAATGCATTGGCTAAAGAAATCGCAATAAAAGTGGAAAAAATCATTCAGTGTTGTGTACATGCACAGTTCAATCCCCATGCAATATTTTTCAGATTTTAAATTCTCTGTATTTTTCATTTATAAGCTAAAATTGCATTTTCAATGGAAAGATAACAAAAAATTTACCATACTTTGATTGGATCTAGCTTTGGAAGACCTTGGGGGTAGCGCTTTCCCAGTTCTTGCACCGCAAAAAGTATGTTTTGCCTTGCTTCAGGTGGTCGTAGATCAGGAGGAATGTTGATTCGAACACTGCTTAGACCAGATAATAAAGGTAACGGTACAGGCACCTGCAAATACCTTAACATTAATGAAATTTCAAAAGAAAATTTGGGTCCTTCCCTAAACCATCATCTAATGATAGGCTACAAACATACAAAGTTTTGCCTGTTGACCACAATAAAACATTTGTATGCGAAATTCAACTCACCACATGCATTTCTCCCTTCTCCCCTGGGCGCGGTGGGCATGGCTTTGAACGTGGTGCATTCTCGTTCGAACTAGAAGAACAGTGAAGCAAGGTATCCACTATATAGTTATTACCACGAGATGCACTTAGTGCAGGAGGGAGAGTACCAGATTGTGGAGGTTTCTTAACCACATTTACAACCACACCCCATCCCCAGTCTGTTGAACCATCTCTCACTTTAACCTGCAATGAAGCAAATTGCTGAGTGAGAAACAAAGCAGCAGTACACAAAGAAAATGATGAACATAATTAAATATATTATCCCTTCTGTTTCTCATATATCAATTACAATGGTGATAGCAGATGATATAACCAACTAATTCTTAAGGAGGAACATAACATATGAGGCTATGAGTGGAACATACCAGCCTTCCAGGAACCAAGTATAACAAAGCCCTCTCTGGTCTAATCATCTCAGACATGATTTTCTTTTCAAGTTCCGATATATCAAGCTCCAATTTGTGATATTCTCCAAGATCAGTCTGTACAGGGGCAAGTGTCAGGGCTGTTAATCAAAGGGAAGAACAATAATGTTTAATGTACTAATATAATTAAAAATAGCATACCTCTCCAGATGAATCCAGCAAGGTAGCTTTATTTTCCAACGTTGTAATCTTCTGAATCATTTCTGGCAGGGCCTGAAAGGAAAGCGTAGCTAATGTTTAGCTTTACCAAAATGCTAAGTATATATCAGGAGAGGCATATGTAGGAGGACCAGAAAGAAACCTTTTCGTATTGAAACTGATGGAATGAATTCCTTATCACATGCTCAGCAGTAAATTGGCCCTCCACGCGACTCATTAAATTGAGAATAGTGTAATAGCTCAGCCGGAAAGTACTGACGAGAGGTGCTGGTTTACCTAACACCATGTCCTTTATAACACTCATTTCCATCTGCAGAGTTCACTCATGATGTAAGGGCAATGAGCAAGTTGATCAAAAAGGGAAGACACAACAAAAGCTTGCATATAGGTTAAATTTGCATGAGAAACAGAGATAGCTAAGTAAATCTTCATATGACAAGCAAATTCAAGAAAGAGAATGGACCAATTTTGAAGTCCTGAAGGGAAGCTTCAACAACATAAATTGAATCTTAACACTCTTTGGTAAAACTTGTGAATTATCTTTGAAATGTGAATGTTCAATAATTCCAAAAACAGATCTTGGATCATGCTGGCTTTGATCAATTAATGTTATTTGAATGTTCACAACTGTTGAAATATACAAAAGAATTGAAGACAAAAGGTGATAAACAAACAGTAAGATGACTATGAATGAGATAGCATTACTTGCATCAGAAAAGAAGTAAAGCAGTTCTGAACCATCAGTTTGTCACATTTTCTTGTGATAACTGAACCACAAGAGACAGCCGCATACTCAGGATGCATAAGACTAAATTAATGGTTTCTCTTAATGTATTCTAAAAGTTCCATTTTCTCAAGAATACCATGAAGAATCATCAAGTCAACAAAGATGAACTAGTGGCACAAACATATAGGATAATATGTAAACTGTATTCAACAAAAATAATGATAATCAACAGCAGGTTCTTACCTTTTCATCTATCATTATAACACAAATGCCACGTTCATCCTTGCCACGCCGACCAGCTCTTCCACTCATCTACAAATGCAGTGGACACAATTATAGTAAGAAGGGCTTGTAGTTCATTTCCTACAACTAACTTCAAGTATATGCGTGAAATGCACTACAAATATATCGATTTACCTGTATATATTCTCCAGAACCGATATAGCGGTTAGTATCACCATCCCATTTTTTGACAGATGTGAACACAACTGTTTTTGCAGGCATATTTAGTCCCATGGCAAACTGGGAGAAGAAAAATAAAGATCTATTGATCAAATGCTGAACTAACAGTGGAAGAGGCAATGCAAAAAGTGCAAAACAAAGATTTCCTGGCTTTCCCTAGTATAAAACTTACAAAGAAAATGCATCAATTCCATGTTATAATACATGTAAAGGATAAAACAAGTTTAAGGATAAGTGGAATGATCAGGTTTAAGGGCATACTGTTTCAGTAGCAAAGAGAGCTTTCACAAGGCCTTCTTGGAAGAGCAATTCCACCAGCTCCTTAATTATTGGAAGTAATCCAGAATGGTGTACTGCAATACCTCGTTTAAGAAGAGGCAACATCAACTCTATAGCAGGCAAACCTCTATCTTCCTCACTTAAACATAGAATAGCACTACTGAAAACCTGTTCGATGCTATCTTTTTCTTCTTCAGTGTTGAAGTCGAGTTTTGACATTGACATGGCATGGTGCTCGCATTCTCTTCTACTAAAGCTGAAAATTATGACTGGCTGAAACTTCCGTTCCATAATCATCTGCATTGTAGCATTCACCCAAAGTTCAGCAAGGATATAAAATCTAAATGCACAAGTTAAATCAAACATCAATATCTAAATAGTGAATGTCTACAAGTGATATGTAAACATTGCCTTGTCTTTTAACATAGTTGAATTGACATTAGGATGAAGCCAGTCATGTTGCAGGGAAAAAAAGTTAAAATTCTGGTAAATTCAGGAGTCCATTAAGACCATACTACATAAGGCATTGCCATTGATACATTTCAGTGGCCACCTACCTTGACGATTCTGTATATGTCAGAATTTCCAGAGGCACTTCCGCCTTTTGCAATCCGACCACTGGCTTTAGGTCCACCACCCTTCCTTCCATCCAATTGACTGTTTTGCTTTGTAAACGTGTCTTGCAGCTTGACAAAATTATCCTCTCTGAATTGGCCATGTTCATCTACTACAAGGTAGAGACCAGAGCCACCAATCGGGAACACATAGTGCTGTAATGGTGTCGGCCTGAAGTCAGTATACACCACATGACAAGGCTGCTTGTGCAGATTGCATATCCACTCCGCAAACTCGGTTGCATTAGACATGGTAGCAGAAAGAAAGACCATCTTGATGGCAGGGGGCAGGAAAATTATACTCTCTTCCCACACAACTCCGCGCTCACGATCCTTCATGTAGTGGATCTCATCAAAAATAACCCAAGCAACCTCCTTGATCACCTCGGAGCCCCTGTAAAGCATGGCCCTGAGGATCTCCGTCGTCATGACAAGGCAAGTAGCGTTCGGCTGAAGCGTGACATCGCCGGTCATCAAGCCGACATCGGAGAACTCCTGACTGAGTTCCCTGTACTTCTGGTTGCTGAGGGCCTTCAGTGGGGAGGTGTATATGACCCTCTGCTTGTCCCTGAACGACATGGCGATGGCGTACTCGGCAATGGCGGTCTTCCCGGCGGAGGTGTGCGCGGAGACAAGCACGGACTCGTTCCGCTCCAGGCAGGCGATGGAGACGCTCTGGAAGGGGTCGAGCTGGAACGGGTAGGTCTTGGCCATCTCCCCGTGGAAGGCCGGGCTCGAGAGTGTCCCGTTCACGGACTCGTCCTTGGACGCGGCGTAGCCCTTGGGCACGGCCACCTCGTGGATGCACGACCGCGACAGGTTCCGGCGCTTGGCGGCCGCCGCGTCGGTCGGCGGAGGCTGCTGCTGCTGCTCCCCCGAGACGACGGCGGAGGGCTCGCTCTCCGCGCCGCCCGGCTCCGGCGACTTCCGCTTGCTCGTGTTCTCGACCTCCTCCATTTCCCCCGACGCAACCCTACCACACCAGGAGCAAGTCACTGGCTACCGCTAGAAGAAGAGTGAAGCCCGAGCAAGCTAGCTAGGG
Source organism: Oryza coarctata (assembly GCA_030770085.1). Classification (NCBI taxonomy): domain Eukaryota; kingdom Viridiplantae; phylum Streptophyta; class Magnoliopsida; order Poales; family Poaceae; genus Oryza; species Oryza coarctata. The sequence continues at coordinate 2,645,596 of CM061483.1, forward strand.
CATCCTTACCGACGAGAGGAGGAACCAGTCCGGACACGGATCCACGCGAGACAGGACTGGAGCCGCTTCGGTTCGAGGTAGGAGGAGGCGAAGCGGCGGCGGCGGCGGCGTTGCGGGTCTCAAATGGCTCGCGCCTGCTTCGGCTAAACTTAGATGGGCCTGGTAATGGGCCCAGCAATACTGTATCATGTGGGTTGAGTGGGCTTTCTGTTCGTGGGCTTTTACAGGCCGTTGCGCCTGGAATTGCAATCCGAATCCCAAATTTCCAATTGGGAATTGGAATCGTGTGTGTGCGTATTGATTGATGCCGCTCTCGGTCCCTCTCCAATCCATGGTGGTATTTGCCATTTCTGGTCTCGCTCTCATCGCCGCGCGCCATCTGCCTTCCTTCCTTCCCCTCGCGATCGATCTCGCATGATGCCGCGGGGGCGCGCGCGCTGATGCCGGTGGTGTGAGCGGCGGCCGCGGCGTCCTCAATGCGCGGGGGAGGCGGGTGCGGGCTGAAGGGCGCGAGGCGGACGGGCCGCGCCGCACTGGCGGGGGCGCGCAGGCGGCGGGCGGCCGTGCTCCTCCTCGCGCTGGCGTACGTGGCAGCGATGCTCGTGGTCTTCCTGGGCGGCGGGCGCGCGGGGCTGGGCGGCGCCACCGGCGGCGTGGGCGTGGTGGCGGGCGCGCTGCGGCGGCGCGCGCCGGCGCCGGCCGGGTCGGTGTACCGCAGCCACCTCGTGTTCGAGCGCCTCCTACCGGAGATGCGCGCCTCCGCATCCCGACCGCACCCGGTGAGTCGCCTGGCTAACTTCTCGAACACCGCGCGCCGCAGAGCAAGTCCGATCTACTATCGGCATTTCGTTTGGCCGCGGAATTGATTCCTCACGCAGTTCTTGGCTTCCTCTCAGTATTTGAGTGAAAAAATGTTCTTCGATTAGTTTGTGCAATTTGTATCCTTCCAGGTCTAGTAATGCCTTCGATTTGACTAAACCATCTTCAAAAGTTCAAATTACTTTTTGCACGTTTTCCTTTAGATCTATTTTTTTACCTGTGTATAACATTTTTTTTCCTGCCGTTGTGTAGTTAATAACATCACATAACAAAAAATCTGGAAAGCGATGGGCACCTTGTATCAGCAAGAGGATGACACAATCAGGTGTGAACTTCAAACACTCGTTAGGAGTTTATACCCCGGAGTTGCCAAAGTTTGAAAGCTGTTGTGGATTTTATTTTTATGTCATTGTCGTTCATAGGCAGTGACAGACAGCACAATTATGCACTCTATACCTTTTTTGGGGGAATTATGCACTTTATACTGATAACCCACATTACACATTTCAGAGTTACCACCTTCAAATGGTTTTCTCATAGTTGAAGCAAATGGTGGTCTGAATCAACAACGCATTTCTGTAAGTTGATGGATCATTTGTACACTCAGTATAGATGGTCCAACTAGATATGTCTACTCATTCAGTCTTATCTAAAAGTTCAGAGACATCTTTATTTTCCATGCACTGCTAATTAAACGAACCTTCAGTGTTACTGATATTTATTTTGAACGCTATATGATAAAAGAATTATATCGTCTCAAGGATAGTATATATAGTAGTCTTAACTCTTAAGCATTGATGGATCCTTAAATTCTTATCTGGCATCCCATCCATACACATTTTGAACTTACTTTTTCCACCACATGTTATTTGCCATTTTATTCTTGAGAAGTTCATAACTAATATAAATAAATTAATATACCGCTAATCTTGATCTGTGGACTTATGTGAATTTTTTTTCTGGCATCTCAACAAATGTCTCAATACAGATCTGCGACGCTGTTGCTGTGGCAAGCTTACTTAATGCAACTCTTGTCACCCCAGCTTTTCATTTAAATAGTGTGTGGCGTGATTTTAGGTAATTATCCTCATTTACTGTTAGAATATTAGCAGATGTGTCTGCAACTGAATTATGGTTTGTGCTCCCTTCATTCTCTTTCTTGGGAAGTGGGAACTAGCTTTGCAAAATAGTCCTTCTCAAGATTAAGTTGCAAAATTCACTTCTGTAAGTAGTTTGTCATTTAACAGCAAAGTTGTTCCTGGGTCAATCTTTTAGTTGGAGCTGTTAGGTGGAACGACTTCAGCCTTTTCTTTTTGCTGCTATTCACAAGATTAACTTAGTTGTATTTATTCTCTTGTTTATTCCTTGTTTTATTATTATTATTTTTTCTTCCATAAAATCAATCTTCTGTTCGTCATTTCTCTTATACTTCCACTTTAGAAATGTATTTTAGCCTTCTGGTTTTGTTTATTGTCAAACATAGACCTCTGTCAGATCCTTTCAGTTTTTGCTAATTAAAGATGCTGTTTTTGCCAGTTCCATTTCTACAAAAGCTCACAAAACATGATTAAATGAAAAAATTGTTATTTTGCTGTAGCATTTGGTCTCCCCTCATATATTTATTTTGTTCTACTCTCATGATGTGTGACATGTGTTTGAAGCAAAGTTCCATTTAATTTAATTATTAAACTTGTCCCCAATTTCAACTGATAAAAATGCAGCACAGGAAATTACAACGTGAGAAATGCATCTAGAAATAGGCATTGGCATGAAGAAGACACTCCTAGAAAACTTATATTTAACTTTTTCACATACCATTTTCTGGAGGATAATGTGTGTATTCCTTTCAGCAAATTTGGTGATATATTTGATGAAGATCACTTTATTGGGTCACTGAGAAAATACATAAGGGTTGTCAAAGAAATTCCTGAAGATGTTTTTATGAAATTTGACTATAATATCAGCAGTATACCAAATATGAGGACCAAAGCCTTCTCATCTGAAAGCTACTACCTAGAAAAGGTGCTTCCAAAATTGCTGGAGCTAGGGTCCGTGCTCCTCTCCCTCCATCCTTTGATGCTGCATCATATCCTTTCAAGATGCAACTGAGGATATTTGTAGTACCATGGCTGCACTGACTTTCTGTTCTATCACACAGGGCTGTGCGTATTGCTCCTTTCTCAAATAGATTAGCCCATTCGGTTTTACCAAATATCCAGGCGTTGAGGTGTTTTGCTAACTACGAGGCATTGAGGTTTTCTGAACCCATAAGAACTCTTGGAGCAAATATGGTTGACAGAATGATCAAGAGGAGTTCTTTAACCGGTGGGAAGTACATCTCTGTGCACCTTCGCTTTGAAGAGGTTCTATTGCAAATAGCTCTTTTATCTATTAAGTCTTCTTACTATCTTTTTTCACTTCACTAAGTTTTATAATGATCGTGCCCCTGTGTTTAGGATATGGTAGCTTTTTCATGCTGCATATATGATGGTGGCTTGAGGGAGAATATTGAAATGGAAAATGCTCGTGAAAGGAGTTGGAGAGGGAAGTTTCACCGACCTGGTCGAGTGATAAATCCTGAGGCAAATAGGAGGAATGGAAAGTGCCCTTTAACTCCTTTAGAGGTTGGGAAGTTTGCCCCCCTGCTGCAATGCTTTTGAGTATGTTCTTGTTGCAAGCCTGCTCTCTTCTAGTGTGTTCATGTCATGTTTCTCAGATTATAATTTATTGGACGATGCAGTTGCACTTTGGGGGGGGGGGGGGGGGGGGGGTGAGGGTGTGTGCATTCATGCAAAATAAGATCCGATAGGCAATTCCATTGCAGACATAATATGGAGTGCCAGATGTCATCCATAGATTTTTTTTTGCATGTTAAAAATGCCAACACAAATTTCAGATGCATTTCAGTAAGATGATTTGACAAAAGCATTGAAAATTATGCTTCTGCTATCTGGTTTGTGGATTATAAATCACTAGTTCTTACTAGTTCCGTTTATGCAGGTTGGAATGATGCTGCGGGGTATGGGATTTGACAATACTACATCCATCTATGTTGCCTCTGGTAAAATATACAACGCAGAAAAGTACATGACTCCTCTTCGCCAGTTGTTTCCATTTCTACAGGCAAAGGATACTCTCACTTCACCTGAGGAGCTTGCACAGTTCAAGGTACTACATTGTTTGGAAGCAGACCATCTGTATATCTTATACTTTACTGTCCATCAAGCATCTGAAATCCTTGATTAAGGCAAGGATCAGGCAACAGTTGGATTAGAACCAGTTTTATGTCCATGCTGGACTACCTTCCGCTCAGGTACCGAGGCACTCACTTACCTATGCTCTACCAGGGTCACTCATCAAGACTGGCAGCATTGGACTACATGGTCTGTCTTCAGAGCGAAGAGTTTGTGACAACACAAGGAAGCAACTTCCCTCATTTTCTGATGGGGCACAGGCATTACCTATATGGAGGAAATGCGAAGACAATCAAGCCAGATAAACGGAAACTGGTTGCACTATTTGACAACCCAAATATTCGGTCAGTTTCAGGATACTCTTAGCCACTTCCTTTAAAATATAACATTATTTATGTCGCAGGCAATCATTTCCCCATTTTATTTAAGAACCAGGATGATTATTGGCATTCAGTCTTTCCACGGCAACCCTCCATGTTAACTATATGACTCTTTGTCACACCAAACTACTTTCAAGAAGCTTGGCGTTAAATTGATATTCTTTCATCTGTAGTTCTGTACACAATAAAATACATTTAAAATTGTTTTCTTTTTTTCTTTTTTTCGCTAGTTAGATATATCTAGCTTCGTGATAAGATATATTTTCTGTGGTCCTAACACTCAACACCTGATGATCAGAGAATGCAATGCATGATCTTGTGTCTTGAAATCCAACATTAGTTGCTTGAGAACTAAAACCCAACTTTTGTCAGCTGTCAGAAATAAAATACAAAATAAACCCAACCTCCATTTGTTTTGGCTGCAGATGGGATCGGTTCAAGCGCCAGATGCAGGACATGCATCGGCACAGCGAGTTGAAGGGTTTTGGAGTCAGGAAACCAAATGGTTCCATATACACCCTCCCGATGCCTGACTGCATGTGTCAACAAGCTGAACCATGACATATATATATATGCTAGAGCATCACTTAGGCAGCAAAATGTCCGGCATTTTTGACACCTGTAAGTAGCCAAATCATATTAGTACATTTTGACAGCAAGCATCAGAAAATTGCCCTTTTTTTTTCTTTTTGACAGCAGGAAGAGATGGACGAGATAGAGCTGTGAACGGCGAAGAGACTGTAGCATGGAGTGGGGCGGAGAGACCCGGTCTGAGAGTGGGTGACCATATGAGAGGTGGAGGGAACTGGAGCCGATGGGGTGCGGGAGTAATGGGAAGAACTGGTCGGGTGAGGGCATCATCGGCTCTGAGTCGGCGACTGTAGACAAGAGGAAAAGGGGGAATTAGATCGGCCTGAGCCGATGAGGTCGGGTGGGCCGAGTATTCCGATAGGTCCGATAGAGATGGATCAACCGATAGGGTGGGAGGAGCCGATGGAAAGTGAGGAGCCGATGGAAGTGGGGTGTCCGATGGAGAGGGTACGGTATCGGCTAAAGGATAAATAGGATCGGTATCGGCCGATAGAGGTGGGTCCGACGGGGGTCCGATGGTGGGAACATCGGACCGAGTAGTGGTGGGATATGTGATGGGAAAATCCTCAACAGCGGCCGATGAGGGGGCCGATGGAGATGGTAGTGGAGGAGACCTGGTCGGCACGGTGTTGATGAGGAGGAAGTCGAGATCACTAGAGTAGGATCTCGGATGAAGCAGACCGAACGAAAAACATGTCTCGTAAAAAATGACGTGACGAGAGACGAGGACCCGTCGGGTGGAAAGGTCGAGACATCGGTATCCCTTGTGAGAGGTGGAATAGCCGAGGAGAATACAGGCGGTGGAGCGGGGAGCGAGTTTGTGGAAAGCTGTGGCGGTGAGATTTGGATAGCAGAGGCACCCGAAAACGCGGAGGTGGGAGTAGTCGGGCGCCGTACGGTAGAGAAGGGCATAGTGAATGTTGTTATGAACGGAGGAGCATGGGCGCCGATTGAGAAGGTACGTCGCAGTAGCCAGAGCTTCGGCCCAATAAGTGGCGGGTAAGTGGGCGTGAAGTAGCATGGTGTGACTGATGTTGTTGAGGGTGCGAAGGAGGCGCTTGGCTTTGCCGTTCTAAGGAGAGGTGTAGGGGCAGGAGAGCCGAAGATGGATGCCCAGCGAGTTGAGGAGGTTTGTAACGGTATGGTTGATGAATTTCGTACCGTTATCGGCTTGTAAAGCCTTGATGGGGAGGTTGAACTGAGTGGATACGTACGTGACGAAGTGAGTGAGGTGAGAGGCGACCTCGGATTTGTGGATGAGCGGGAAGGTCCAGTAATAGTGTGTGTAATCGTCAAGTATAGCGAGATAATACTGATTACCAAAGACACTTTTAACTAGGGACGTCCATACATCACAATGTATAAGTTTAAATGGACGTGAGGTACAGGAGAGAGAACTAAAAAAGGGCAGACGCACATATTTGCAAAGTTGACATGAGTGGCAAACTGTGGAGTTGCTGTGAGTACATCGGATGGAGGCGCTGCGACGAAGGGTGGTGACAGCGTCGGGGCCGGGGTGGTCGAGGCAAAGGTGCCAAAGGTTGGTGGAGAGGGCGACGCTGGCGTGTGGGGTGGACGGCGCAGCGGGAATGGTGTAGAGGTCTCCACCACTATTGCAGCGAATGATCTGTCGCCGGGTTGGGATATCCTTCACAGAGAAATCAGACGTGTCAAATTCAATGGAGCAGTGGTTGTCTTGTGTGAATTGGCGAACAGATATAAGATTGTAAATAAGAGAAGGGACGATAAGAACATTGCGTAGGGGGAGGTTAGTGGTGGATGTAGACAGAGAGGAGTCACCGAGGCATTGGACAGGAAGAAAGTGACAATTGCCGATGGTGACAAAAGAGGAGGAAGAGGGGTGACATGAGCGAAGTATACCGGCCGATGACGCCATGTGTGAAGACGCCCCAGAGTCTAGCACCCAAGGGTGCTGTGGTTGGAGCGTCATCTGGTTGAGGGCAGCGACGAGGCCAGCCTGGTTCCAGGAGGGAACCGACTGGGTGTTTGGGGTCGGTAACATCGACTGAGGCGGCAGAACGGGAGTCAATGCCACGTGAGCCTGGGGATGGACGCCGAGAACTCCGGGTTGCCAGCCAATAGGGCTGCGTGGCTGGGGTTGGGGCGCCCAGGGGTTGTAGTAGAGCCACGGACCCATGGGACCGGTAGGGTGGGTAAAGACCGAGGTAGGTCGTGGGGCGTCGGACCCTGCTAGGTCCTGCCTTTGCCTTTGCCCTTGCCTTTCCCGGTGCGGGCTGTGTTGCTGTGATCGGAGCCATAGCCACCAGGACCGCGGGAGGAAGGGGCAGCGCAAGAAGCTCGACAGCCATTATCGGCTGCAGCAAGAAGAGCGGTGTGGGCCACTGTCTTCTCATCATTAGCTAGACGGAGTTTTTTAAGAACTAACATGTCATGAGCCTGGGCGAACGATGGAAGAGGTGTGGCGTTGGCGATGTCATCGACGGTGTTGGAGAAGCGGGGATTGAAGCCTCACAAAAAGGCGAGGACGAGTTGAGAGTCGACCACAGGGTGGCCGACGTCCCGGAGAGCAGCAGTCTTGACTTTGAGGCGCTGACAGTACGAGGAGACAGAGGAGTCGCCTTGTACCATGGAGTGAAACTCGTTGAGGAGGAAGATGGTGCGAGGCTGCTTGTTGGCTAGGAAGATCCGCTCGATGGCCACCCAGAGGTCCCGGACGGTGGGGTCGGTATCGTCCATGGCAAGGTCGAGGACAAAGTCATCGATCGAGGCGAGGTGGAGTGGAGCCATCAATATGGGACCGCAGGCCGAATTTTTCACAGAGGGATTTGAAGAAGAAAACCCACTTGGAATAATTGGTGTTAAGATCAAGGGAGATAGGAACGTGAGATTTCGCGTTCACAGCAGCGTAGGGAAGGGAGAAGATCGGCGAGGTGGTGCCCGAGGTGTGGTCTGAGGCACCGAGGGCCGGAGCAGATTCGGCGACTAGGAGAGTGTCGGAGCTGAGAGCGGACTCGGTGGCCATGACGGGAGAACGGGAGCAAAGAGCCGATGGGAGGGGGAAGCTGATGAGAGGACGGATCGGCCGATCAAGGATGTGAGAAGCCGATGGGAAGTGGGCAGCGGAGTAGGTGAAGAGGGGCCAGCCGATGAGGAGTAGTTGGCCGATGGAGAGTAGGTAGCGGAGTAGGTGAGGAGTGGCCAGCCGATGAGGAGTGGTTGGCCGATGGGGAGTAGGCAGCGGAGTAGGTGAGGACAGAGTGGGTGGGTCAGAGAGTGGTTGGGTCACGGACGTGCGAGGATTCACGTCCGTGAAGAGAAGATTCACGTCCGTGGACTCGTGGAGGCCAAGAAGTGGGGCGGACGCGAAAAAGGCAGGGAGTAGCTGGACGCGAAGAGAATATGTTCGCGTCCAGGAGGCAGGGATTCGTGTCCGTGGACACGTGGACACGTTGGACTGGCTCGGACGTGAGGAGAGAAGGTTCGCGTCTGAGAGCCATTGAGCGTGTCGGAAAGGGCGAGAACCGAGGGAGGTTTCCAGCCGATGGAGGGCTGGACAAGTCCAGCCGATGGAGACGACGAGCGCGGAGGTGCGCCGGTGTCAGAGAAGGAGAGATGCATGAAACAAGAGGAAGAGCGGAGACGGGTGCGAGACGGGATGAGGAGGCAGATTGAGACCGTCGCCTGGTCACGCGGAGGTGGGACGGAGAAAAGAAGGTGATTGCGGGAGAGACGGGGAGAAGAAGAAATGGAGACGAGAGAGCGAGGAGAGTACCGAGAAGAGAGTCGGTGACGGGAAGAAGACGTCGACGGTGAGGAAGAAAGGGTCGGCTCGCCGGAGGGAGAAGCTAGCGCGCCGGGATGTTTAGACTCGCTCTGATACTATATAGAATATATACAGTGACTATGAATTCTCCGAGCGTATACAAGAGGTCGGATCTATATATATATAGTCCAGACCAGTGTTCTGTCTAACACAGAGGATAATAAGGCAGAGGAACAATGAACTCACAGTCCAATGCTCTAACAAATTCAGCTATCAGGCATCACCTGCATGAATCATCTAATCAAAGAGATAATCTCTCATATCGCAAACAGCAAGAACACTACTCGCAATATGTCTACTACAGCAGCCAACAAAAATCAAGCCAAGAAAATAAAAGGAACGATTTTTTTTTACTCGAAGAAAGCAGAGCAGGTTTTTTTATAACGGAATTTATTTGGGCTATTGGAATTTATTTCGGGTTTTGCTTTTGAAGAAGCTAGTTCAAGATGATTACAAATGAAAGGAAAAACATAGTTTCATGCGCTACAGTAACCTTATCTCGTTATCCATTTCTTGTTGCCGCTCCGAGCACTGCCGCCTCCCCGCCCCGTGCGCTACCCCCTGTGCCACGATCTACTCCGCCGCGGTGCTGGGTTACTTCGCCGCAGACCGGCGCCACCTGGCGGGGACGGACCCGTCGCGGCCGCAGAGGCGACGCCGGCGTACGATTCCCAGGCGGAGATGGACCGCCGCGAGGCGAACAATAAGTGTGAGGTCTTCATCTTCTTCTCCATGAAGGTCTTGCTCGCCGGGGCCATCTCCTTCGCGCTGTGGCTAGCGCCGCCGGATGGCCCACCACGGATGGAGGACCTGCCAGTGACGGCGGTGGCGGTGGCTGCGCTGCTCGGCATGGCGGCGTTCTCCGGCCCCTACCTCCTGGGCTGGACGTTCTTCGTGACGAGCACCCTGCTGCATGAGGGTTTCGTCGCCGACGACGCCATGTGGGTTGTCGTCGTGTGCTTCGGCTTGTGGTGGTGTTCGTGCGCGCGGAGTGGACCGGACGGAGGTGCACAGCGAGAGAGTATGAGCACAAGCCGATGAAGTTCTATTCGATTGCGTATGAACATATCGAGATTTAATAAATTTGTTGGCTCCGTCTTTTGGCTTCGAGTTTGTTAGGATCGCTAGAGTGACGTACCAGTTAATTTTACATTATATTTGATAAAGAGATAAACTAATGAGTTAATCTGTTGATAAACCGATATAAACTCTTGCTATCAACTAGTCATCGATAAGGTTAAAATAATCATTGACTGTGTCTGATATACTTCGACTATCAATTGACTGTAAATAGTCATCGGCTATGTTCAATGTACTCCTAATATTGGTTGGTTGTCGATAGGGGTTGAAGCACTTATCCATTGATTGAAAATCCGATGAAGGCGTAGGAAGATAATAATGAAAAGAATAAAAACACATCGGTTATAAAGCCGATGGCATTCTATAATAGAATAATCAATAAACATGTTTGTGTACTCCTTATATTATATTGGTTGGTTGTCGATAGAAGCTGTAGCGCTCGTCCATTGGCTGTAAAGTCGATGAAGATATATGCGGATAGCAAGGAATAAGATAAACGACCTATCGGTTGCAAAGCCAATGAAGATCTAAATAAAATATACAATAAATAGCAATGAGTAAGACCCGATCTTTCAGAGATACGAGAGGCTAGATCGGATACATAGATGAAAGGAACGGACGAACCCATCGGCTAGCTGAGCCAATGAGAGAAATTATTTGAAGATATCTGTATATCGGCTAAGAAGCCGATACACTAGGCCTGAGACTCTATGTATGGATAACTCATTAGCTGGCCACTCCGATGAAACGTCACGTAAAGACCTATCAACTTATGACTTAATCTATTATCAGCAATCTAGTACGATAGACCTAACCGATCCAACACAAGACCGATAATGATAAAAGAGCACGATAAGCCGATAGAATTCACACGAGTGTGATGTGGTATATCTAATCAGATAAGAGATCGGACCTAACCAATGCAATTTTAGATAGAGCAGATACACTAGGATAGTAACAAGACTTACCCTTTCGTCGAAGATTGGACTTAACCGATGCAGCCCCACGTCGAGAGATAGAACCCGCCGATAAAAACCTAAATAAACTAAAGTGACGATACGCCGAAGTTGTATTAATCGAGAGATAATTTTCAAGGTCATAGGGGGTCTATATTTATACCTTGGAGTTGCAAGAGTTCGACACGATTACAAACAAACTTCGAACGTTATTTTCTAAACATGAAAGAAAACTATCTCTAAAAAGTTAATAAAACTAATTAAACTTATATATCTTACAAGATATATTCTATATATATAAATATATAAAAAATATCATGTCGTGATTTGCACAATTCCTCCTCATACTTGGTCCCATTTGGATAACTTTTCGTCATTTAACTACACTGAATTCATCCTTAATCTGTCTTATCGGCTCTTTCCTTGTATCAATCAGACTCTTTTCATATGTTGATTGGCTCTCCAATCCTACGTACGGGGCTTAACAAATTTTGTTGTAAACACATACCCTACAATTTCGAAGTATGAGAACTCATGCTTTAAAATTATCTTCCTCAGTCTCCCACAACTCTGAAATCTTCTCCCCTGCTTCTTGTAATCAACTTTTATGAACCGATATGGTATTTATCAAATGTGCTAAGTTATCAAAATCTCAGGAGAAAAAATTCCTTCTAATGCGCCTTAATAGTCCTTGGAAGATTAGCTCCACTAACTATGTGTTGCTTAAGTCCAAGCTATAGTATCGGCTTCATACATTACGAAATCTTTGAATATATTTTGAAACTAATTTCTCATTCCTCTGCTTCACCGATATCAAATCTGTGAGCCGCATCTTGTGGATCTATGCAAAGAAGTGTTTTTGAAATTGTTCTTCTAGATCAGCCCATCCTCTTATTAAATTTGGTGGCAATAATAAAAACTAATTAAAAGCCTATCTGGATAGTGACAATAGAAACAACCTAACTCTAAAAGCTTATTCTACCGATTCTTATCCGCACTGAGCTAAGAATCGGCAAACGTGTTCAACTATTGATATGTTGTCTTATCCTGAGAACTTGGAGAAGTCTGGCATTTTATATCAACGTGGTAATGGTACTCTATCAAACCACTCAGGATATGGAGGTTGATACATGAAATTATCTCCTTCGGTTTCAAGTCAAACTATTTCTTCAACACTTTGGATATTTTGGCAATCCACTCATCATCTATATTGTGTTGCCCCCCGAGCTAAATATAGCCATCAGACCAATTGAACATCGGCATTTATGGACCAATCTCTGTTGATGTATAAACTGGTGGCTCTTGAGTAATTAATCCATCCACTCTTTTTCTTATCAATTCCTGAAGCGTATTTGTCAACCTTTCAGATTGATCGCTCAGTATGTGGCGTATAGCTTCATCAACTAGTTCTTGAATGGATTTGTATGGACTTGAAGCTACAGGTTGAGTTGTTTCACCAATCAAAGTTGGTCTTGAGAGTAAATTCTTTTGGATTGGTCGTTCTTGTATCATACTAAAGGATTGCAAGCACAACTTCTAAAATTTTTTTAGCAGATTGCTCTACCTGCTAACTCTGTGTATGTATCAAGTCTTCCAATGCAACCGGAATAATAATATCTTCATCGACTTTTGCATCATACGAGCTCGTCTTGTCATCCACTTCTTCTTCAGACATATTAAAATTTGGGTCCCACCGGGTGTGCCAAAGAGCGTGTTGGTCGCCAAATCTCACGAGGGCTGGTCGGACCAGGTGAAGACGTTAGTGAGCCGATGGAGGTCCAATCAGGAAAGATGATGCCTTAGTCACGTGAAGACCTAGGAGTTCTACTTAGTTCTAGTATAGGTCCTTAGTCTTTGAGGTTTAAGGACGTGTCAGTAAATTTGATCCTGTAATTAATAAGAAGATAGAAAGAATGAGATCAATAAGCCAATCTGTCGATGAGCCAATATGGCTCACCCTATCAGCTAGTTGCCGATAAGAAGGTAACGCTCATGGATCGGATGAAAAGCCGATCAAGGCATAGATAGTAAATGCGTGGAATAAAATAAATGACTGATTGACCAAAGAGCCGATGACGCTCCGAATAGGATAGGCGATGAAAGCACGAAGTGGGACCCGATTGCCCAGAAGTCACGAGGACCAATGACCACCATGACGGCACTATTAGAGCCAGCCTCGATAGATCGGATCAAACTAAGATAGTATGAGGCTAAGACTAATGGCATATAGATAATAGAGGCTAGATTGAACGTAACGATAAAAAAGGATAGGACGAGGTCATTGACTGCTTATCGGCCAAATGTCCGACACAGACCTATGTCTAAACTTATCGGTTATTTGAGCCAATAGGGAATGAAACTTATTAGATCTTGACGCTAGTCTTGTCAGACGTGAACCTAATAGATTGGATCTAACCGAGACAATGTCAGGCCGAATCCGACAGGACCGGATTGATCGCTAGCGGATTAATTGTTGAGGATATATGACAAATGCATATATGTATAAATGTCTATCGACCAAACAACCGATAAGTTAGGCATGAAGTGCGAGGTAACAATAACTCATCGGCTACTTACTCCGATGAAACATCGCACGAGAACCTATCGGGCCAACGACTTGATTCACCACCATCGATCTCGTAGTTTGAACTTAACCGATATAGCACAAGACCGAGAACGGTAAAGGGAGATTGATGAACCGATAGGCCTCATACGAACGTGATGCGATATGTTCGATCAGACTAAAAGGTCGGATCTAACCGATACAATCTTAGATAGAATGAACATACCAGAATAATAGCAGGATTTAACTCTTTATCGGATATCGAACTTAACCGATGTAGCCTCGCGTCGAGAAGCAGAACCTGCTAGAGTAAAATTTAGATGAGCTAGGATGGTGATGCGCCAAAGGTTATATTTGCATATAATCTGATTGATAATTTACAATATCACATGGATCTATATTTATATCTAGAGTTGTAAGAGTTTGACATTGCTATAAACAACCTCCGGACTTTATTTTATAACATAAAAGGAACTATCTCTAAAAATTTAATAAAACTAATTAAATTTATGATATATTCTATATAGATAAATAACCTTATTGTGGTTTTTACGGCTTATCTTCAGATCCTGTCTCATCTAAATAATTTTCTGTATTTTGACTAAACCGAGTCCATTCTCAATTCATCCGATCGGCACTTTTATTGTATCAATCGTGACTCTTTTTATAAGCTAATCGACTCTCTAATCTGTAGTGCTTATCAAATTTTGGTGTAGATAGGTGGGTGGTCATTGGATTCATCCGCAGCATCCTTAACCTCATGGCGGTCCTAATCTCCGGCTACTGGCTCGCCAGCATGGCCATGGCCGGCTTCCTCGGCTACAGCCTCGCCGTCAACGAGCACTACAAGGAGCTCACGCGCATCATAAGGTAAGTAGTTACTGGCTTACTGCATTATAATTTGGTCTTTGTTTGTCTTTATGAGATTCTTAATTAAACGATTAGTCAAACCATAAGTGTCATTTTGCTGTGGTTTTACAGGAGCCAACCTTGGATCGCAGCTGACGCTTCCGGTTTGCTCGTCAGCCGGGACGCTGGGGATTCTTGCTCTGCTCAAATCGACGCAAATGCCAGCGTTAGCATTTCCCACCAAGCCGGTTGCTTCAGCGTTTCAGGCTATTGAGTTGGATGCATTGATTGGTTCAATCTAAAAGCTTAAACTGATGATGATTAAAGACGGGCAATTCACTGTATATTCTAACACAGACCATTGTCCATCTTGTCTAGTTCTGTAATAGTGCCGGATTCATGAATATATTTTTGACCTGAATTGTTAACTCTGAAGAGCCTCTGTTTCAATTTTTAAACAAATTTTGCTGTTCCGTATAAATGATATTTTTATGAGAACGTGAGATATACCGTCAATTTGTTCATTTGACAATATATAAATTTTCTTGGAAGTTTATCTGTTCCACGCATTTGCTTTTGAATTAGCACTTTGTGCCAAATTTCATTAACAAGAGTATTTCAAGTATAAAGGAACATGCAAATTTTCTCATCGACAAAACAGGGGTGGATGTGCTTGGATTTTGCTGATAAAGAAAGAGATCACAATTCTCTCTGTCGTAAAAATTTATCTAGAATTTTGCTTTTACCTGCTTCTTTTCATTGAATAAATAATTATATATACAATTCAAACATAAAAGTAATGAGGAAACATAAAACAGGGTCACAGAAAAAGAACAAACTCATTTGCTATCATGAAACATCCATGTGTTGTATCATCAAACATCTTCTACAATCGTTGTTTAATTTTTATCTTTTTTTTTACTTGATGGCTCTGAAACTAATCAAGCTCTGATTTACCTCGGCCCCTTTACTGTTATCTCAGTAAAAAAATTACAGTGCCACCGTCGAACTTTCAATACCGGATATATAAAACCTAATCCAAGCTGTTTTGACTTCCTTTATCTCTGTCTATTTTCTTCCTAGTTCCTTCCAAGGGACACCAATTTGAGGTGAGCGACAGCGGCTTCACACAAGAAGCGAGGTAACTTTTGAATGTCTTGGATTACTCTAAGATTTATTCACGAGTTAAAAGCCCCTGGCGATGATGATGGTCTATCGATAAGTTACCTGATTTTAGGCTAAATTTTATTCACTCTTAAATGGCTAGAATTAATCCAAGATTTCTTCACATTATAAACCTAATCCCCACCTCTATCGTTGATGTGCCCCTTGCCTTTTCTCGTCAGCGGGGCACCGGCACGGCTCTTTCACCTCACCCTTCTGCTTCCTCCCTCCCCCTCCTCTTCCTCCACCATTGTAATACTATGACAACATGTGTTACTGGAATGTTTTTTTCAGCAAACCAAACCTTACCAAACAAAAGCACTATTCCAAATACTACCAGTGTTGGAAGGCTAATTTTGTGTCAGAATCAAACTATAGCCGTATTAGAGGAGGAGAAGAATAACTTATTAATGTATGTCCGACTCTCATAAAAACTTAATAATTAAGATAATGTCGTGTGGGGGCTATGTAAGTTCAAGAGGCAAGAGCTATTATTAAGCCATCACCTCAAGATCGCGCACCAACACCATGTATGCCGGTAACGTACGATGGACTTCGCCGCCTACGATGCCATCACCGCTAACTCCGACCACTGGAGCCACAGCTCCAGGGAGGACCTGCACTAGGGAGACAAACGGCCGCACAATCATTGTTTATCATTGCTGCTATATTTAGCTATGTATCAGCTCCCCAATGTTAATACATTAGAGTCAGTTCTATTTGGCTCTCCTAATCCTTTGAATCATAAACCATTCAAGGTACAGAATACATATAATGATTACTGATCTGCAGACAGCTCCAAATCACACCATACATATTATGCTGATACTTACAGTAGCTATATTCACATCACTACATGCAAAGCAAATCCTTTTCTTTTGTCTCTCAAGAATTAGGATCTGATGATATACTCTGAAACATTACACGTGAGCAAAACAACAGAGGAACAAAGATCAACTCCCAGTCCAATTGGCTAGCAGATGAAGCTACCAGGCATCAGCTGCACGAAAATCATCTAATCAATAGATGCTCTCATGATCTCATCTAACAAACAACATAAACAGTACTACTAATATATCTATCTACTGCACAAGCAAAAAAAATCAAGCAAAGAAAAGGAACGATTTTTTCTCTCCAGGAAAGCAGAGCAGGTCATCCAAGACATAAAAAAAAAACTCCTAAATTAATCTTGATCTCCAAGCTTAGCTAAGCTCTGGTTCTCATGTCCAATTGGCGCCTCTGGTTTCTTGCGCTGTGCTCCTCTGTCGTCCCCATCCTCCGCCTTGACGACGCCGACGAGCTCCATCTGGTCCTCCAGGTACTGGAGCAGCAGCGCCGCCCGGTGCCCGGCGCCTTCGCCCTCCCCCTCCCCCTCCGGCGACTGATGCTCCCTGACGCGAAAGCAGCAGCCAGACGTCTTCTTCCCAGCCATCCTCAGCCGGCGGCGGCGGCGGCGGAAGCGGGCGACGGCGACAGTGAAGCAGAGCAGCGGCAGGCAGAGGAGCGCCAGCGGCACGACGACCGGCAGCAAGAAGATTGCCACGGCCGCCGACCGCCACGCCGGCGCAGTCTTCCCGGCGGCCATGCATCCAGATGGGGGAGGGAAGCCGGCGGTTTCAGGGCAGGGAGGAGGCCATGGCTTTCTTCAAAGCAGCTTGCTCCGCTTCTTTGTTTTGAAGGGGAAGGGTATTTGTTTCTTTTTTTAATCTCTTGTGATTGTATATAAAGCTTCTCCTGCCTCTTGTTTTATACTCCTCTGTTTCATATCATAATTCGATTTTATGTTTATTGTAAATTAAATCTCTTTAAATTTAACTAAATTTATAAAAAAAATATAGTTATTCATCACTTTAACCTTAACCTTAACATATAGGCTGTTATATAGACAGATGAAACAGGGAATAAAGTAGCATTTTTGAGACTTTCATCAACCTAAAAAAGGCATGTTTTATGACCTGACCAAGTGTAATACACCGGACAGTTGACAGATGGCCTCTCGTGCAACGTTTATTCTGACCAAGTCCGATTATGTGTACAAGATCAACCACATGTTCCCTCGACAATTAGGGTAATAATAATAATTTATGAACATGCGCACGACACAATCTGAGAAATTTCCAAACCGTAGACAACGATGGGCCTAGAATGGTATGGAAAATAGATAGCATGAAACATATGTTGAAAAATAATGCAACCATGTTGTTTTTTTTTTCAGTTAGGTTAATTTCGTTTTCTGTCCAATAAATTTGGGCACTGATTGATGGCTACAGATCCAATTTTGTTCGATGAGAAATTTATGAAGATGACGATGGATTGAGTGCTTGATCAAAACAACCTCTTATTTATTTCACTTTCTTTTTTCTTACAAAAAATTGATGCTTGTGAGATTTGACTTCTATTAGTTGTAACTGTCCTGCAAATTATTGACGCTAGATGGACTCGTGGTCACAAATTATTGGACCTCTCGCGAGAGGGAAAAAAGAAAAAGTGAAAAATAATTGGGCATTGCAGATGAAGCGTGCGGGGCCCATCGGTGCCACGTAGGCTCAAAAAGCGCAGGGATAAGGGTGGCCGCGTCGAGTCCACGTCGGACAGATAGGTGGGCCCCACCTGACACAGGGTGCAGCAGCACAACCATGTCACCGTCCCCTGTGAAGAATTTTTTTTCTTCACCTACAACGTTTTCGGTCGTAAAACACGTTAGGTATCATGCTAAAGTGGACATGGAGGGTACCCAAATTAATTAAGTTTCAAACAGTATTGATAATTTTGAATTTGTACCTCAAGCACAAGTACGTACAATTTGAGCCTAGTTAGGTAAAAAGTAATGCTTTCTTTTATACTAAATAGCTAAATAGATGAATAATTTATAATAATTATTTAAGGTTATCGACGAATAAAAAAGTTGCTTTCAAAATGCATTATAAAAAAATATATATAGAAAGTTTTTTTTTAAAAAAAATACTCCGTTTAGAAACTCGAAAAACAAGTCCATCCGTACGTTAAGTAGAAAAGAACCGGAGGCTGATCTTTCAAAGTAAGAAAGGACACTGCTATTTTGTTCATGCAGATTGAGAATTTGGTGGTATGAATTTTTATCTGGAATTGGGAGGATGTTGATCCGGGAAATTGAACAGGGACTTGAAGAAGGATCAGCCCTGAAGAAGGGGCTTGTTGTGGTTGATAACTGGGCCACCAAGTGCTTTCTCACCAGGCCTGGAAAATTCTAGAACGCTCGGTCCAGCTCAGTTAGGCCCATGGTTGCCACATGACTTTGGCCCCTCCAACAACGAAGCACAAGCCGATTGTTCACATCCACGATCGACTCGAGGAACCGAAGGGACAGGCAGCGGCTCTGCTTCCGCTTCGGCCCTTGCATCCGATTCACCTTCAGATTCTGCCGTAATAGCCGCCGACGAAAGCAATTACGCACTAGAAATCACCACCATGAATGGGAGAGAGCTGCAGCCATGGTTAATCCCTTTTATTCTCCTCCTAAGCCTTTTTCAGTTCGTCTTCCGATGAAACGAATCCTCATCTACCCCGAGAGCTGGCTTCATCGGTCGAAAGATCCTCTTGCCATGTATGCCTAGGCACTGTTTCTAACTGGAGGTAGCTGTGCATTTTCTTTTCCGTTTTTAAGTACGTTTTTCAAACGGTTATGGGTGATTGGCTTCTTGCCGGAGACTAACGAAGCAAGAGGCAGGCATTCTCTTCAGTCTAACTCCAGCTATTGCAGCCGCAGTGATCTTTCTTGGCTTTCAACGAAGTTCTACAGTCTAATATTCTCCTCCGTGAGTATTCTTCTCCCGTGCATTTTGTTCATCTTCCGCCTGCATAGTCCGGTAATTGCAACAACTGTCATTTAACTTGGTCAAATAATAGATCTGCTCATCTCTTTATGTCTTGAACCACACTGAACAAAAGCCCTGTTTCAATCTATCATGTTCCATGTATCCCATTCACTGAAGAAATACTCTGAGAAGTAAAAGTTTCACGTGGGAACAAAGCAACAATAAGTTGAGTGCTTTTTGTCGAACACCATGAGCTAGATATCATGTGAGCTATTAAGCACGATAACTCGGGTGGGTTCTCAAATAAAAACCAAAAACCAAATAAATGATGGTAATCATCTAATCTCATCGCTGACATACCGTGCAAAATACCATATATAACATAAAACCTAAACAAGAAAGATATATAACATGATAGTTTACTAAGTCTACTACCAGGTATGTCGATCAAATTACTCGATAGTGACGATCAAACATGATACATAACACATCATGAGACTCAGTTCAGAAGCGCTATCTCACAAGTATCTCAAATGTTTCAAACCTGTAATCATGCTTGGCTAGTCCCTAGAAACATTGACTAGCCTAATACTTTCATCAAAGTAATAGGCATCAAAAGTAAATGGTTCTAGCTAGATAAACTTACTACAACGTTATGTTAGGTATGATATATAGGCTGATTGGTCAAATATAAAGGTTTTTGTGACAGTGTGTCTACCTATAGACAAACTGACTAGGGGTAAGCCCCTAGTTAGAACCATTTAGGAAATCAGCACCGCCCTCAAAGTACTCATCACTAACATACTGATCACCTGCACCAAAGTTTATAGACATATACAAGGATAAAACAAGACTCAATACGTTATATAAGCATAGTATAATAGTAAAGTAACATGACATCATCATATATGGCAATTTTATTACCCTCCATGATAGCAAGTCAATAATACAACTTAACTTACAACATCATCACATCATTATATAAGCGTAAATACCATAAATCATCCATCCAAGTCCTAATTTTAGAAACAATTTCATGTATCATAAAACTATACTCAATGGACACAACCATGTTACTCATGACCGTGAGAACGACTTATCGATTAGTTTTGACTCTATAGAGTATATACACTTTACCCACATGATGAAAAATAGTAATAATTCAATGCATGACGCGCAATACTTAAGGTACCTGATTTACTACATGCGACGTAGCCTTTACATTGCTCAAAACTTAGCCTTGTATTAGCATGGCAAGCTGTTGGTAGAAAAAATTATGATGGCCCGTGTTGGCACACATAGAGGAAAGTTCCACTGTGCGAGCCAAAAGCATCTTGGCGCAAAAATCGTCTAGACCCTTGTATCACACATGGCAATCTGGGAGATCTGCTTAACTTCAATGCAGGTCCTAACTTGGTTCGATAAAAGCGTGTCAGTCAATTTGACCTTCTAATTGACAAGGAAAATAGAAAGAATTAGATCAACGAGCCAATCACCCGATAGACCAAAATAGACTCTTGCTATCGGCTAGATTGCCGATAGGGGGTTAAAACAAACATCAACCGTGGGTCTGATGCAGATATAAAGCAAACGATGTATACATCGAAGCTCATAACGAAGATAAATACATCGGCCGAAGGTTCGATGTAAGCCGATGCGATGAAAAGAGAACAAAATCTATTAACTCACAATGCTAACCTTATTAACAACAATCTTGATAGATCAGACTAAACCGAGACAATATAAGATTGATACTAATAAAGCTAGATTGATTGATAGTAGATTAATCATAGTATGAACATTCATCGGCTAATAAAAGATAATTAATCAACTAACCCTCCGATGAAACGTTGCATTGAGTTGTGGCCCGATCTAACATGACAACAGGCATGCATGAGTTCCCTAGGGGTGCATGGATGGTCATTGAGGCTTGTGCAGGAGTTGATGAGGTTTGGACGGTGCCAGTGGCTTACGGATCGTCCTAGTGGCGGCCTAAATCAACAGCTTCACGGCGACGACCTTCTCCGATGAGCGGATGTCTATGCATGCATGTTATTTGGCATCCCAGGTGAATGAATGAAGGGTGGCACATCCCGTCCTGTCATCCTCTATAGTAACACTAGTGATGTCGCGTCACAGGAGATTGGCGTGAACCAAACCCTACAGAACTATGATGTCAATACCAGTCTTAGGATAAAAGTGCTGGTATCCGCAGTTGACGGAGATGTATCATTACAACTAAATATTATCTTAGAAAGACTATACCATATATGAGGTCATACCTTTGAAATAATTTTGAGAATGTAATATTTCCACAAGCAACAGATTGGGACTAGGAAAAACCCTAATCTTCAGCTTTATTTTCCTGAAGGAGGGGAATAACAATGGTCGAGTATTTACATACTCAGTAAGCCACTGGAAAATGTGAGCTATGCATGCTTTAAAGGAAGACTATGTTTTATTTCGCAAACTCTACTTTTGAAAACATTTTTCCAAAACCCTAATGTGGGTTGTTCATCATGTGGTCTAAAAGAGGCTTTCACCTCTATCCCATCTATAAATTGCTTTGCAACAACTCAAGTGAACAAAACAAGTTTTAGTTGATTAACTTTAATAGTGAAGTCCACTCCTATACCGATCGTCAGACCATGATACTGGTTCAGAGTCTCCTACCATCAAGTAGTTTTTAACTCATTCCTCCTTTATTAGCTTCTTTTTATTTCCCATCACTACAGGGCATCCGCCCATCTCATATCTCAAACTTTTTAGCTCCTTGAGCCATTCATATTCTCAACCATAAGCACTCACTGCATCTACTTGGGAAGCCATTCGACATCTCGGTCCACATTGGTTTGTTTCAAGCCACGTAATGGTCATCCATCAGCCATCCTGGCTAATTCTGATAACGGTTCCTATCCCACAAACCAATTTTGCAAATTACTTTCAAACCAATCTATGCAAGAGGTCACTTCACATCCGCCCATAACCATGGATACGGTTTTTTGAATAGTTCAAATCTCTACATAGGTGTACATTTTACCCACACGACGCGGGCTTACTTTCCGCACTCGTTAATAGGGAAGGTTCTTGATAAGGCCTTTCCAAAGTAGATATCTCATACCACATGAAGGGTTCTCTTAGAACCAAGCATCAAGCCAATCCTTGGCCATCGTCTACTTAGGAATCTGGAATGCCTCCTATCATAACAACCAATCATGGCAAAAATTTTCAAATCACAAACTCACTCCTCTGCTTGTCCCAGTATTCCCTAACTATTGACATATAAGGCATCCTTGACCAACTAATTATTTAGACACGGTGTCTCATACTACTCGTATGGCCGCACTGTATTATGATTAGTGGTATTGTTCATGGAATCAATTCTTATATATGAATACAAAAAAATCTCGGCCAAGGTGATTACTTTGCATTGCATGCTTTCAGAAACGAACTTTATTTTGCAAACACACATTTGGTTTTCAAATCTTTCAAAACCCTATTTTCCCACATCAGCAAATAAGTGTGATTTGAGTGGGACTGTCGGTACCATGCTTGGCGGGCATGGACACCGATGTACCACAATGTGGAGTGACAAGGGATAAAGGTTATAAAGATCTTACAGGTATTGTGCAATTACTAGGTACCATGAATCAAGGCCAATCAAATTTATTGTGTGAACTAATATGCAGCTTTGCAAACAAATCATTTTATAAACTTGGAGCAATATGATATCTTCGAAATTCCATTTTCAAGATAATTTCCATTGTCATCGACTATGCACAAAAGAGAAACCACACAAAACCCTAAAAATAAAATATTATTATTAATAACTAATAGCACCATTGGAAAAAATTATGGCTAGAGAGATATGAATTTTTGATGTTTAAATCATTTTCTAGAAATGGAGAAGGATTTATATTGAATTGGAAAGGAATATGCTCGAAAATATTCCTCGCTAAGGGAAAGAGACAAGTTGACTAGTAAGGCCCATTGGCCAAGCCTAACAAGGATGACTGGCGGCTCAGTTGGTCTTATGGGGTGGGTCCACATGTTAGTGGAATGAGGGAGTTAAGGGGGGTAAGGCTAGGTGAGAGGACGTGACGCCTATGTGGCGGTGAGGTGGTAGTCCATGTAGATCCGTGGTGGCAACCATGTTGGTAGTGGGACTAGAGGGTGAAGCTAGGTCAATCCGATGACTGGTGGAGATCAGACGGCGTCGATGAATGGAGATGAACCAATGGAGTAGAGCTTGATGGCAGAAGAGGGAAGTGAGAGGAGTGCTTTGAGTGACTTGGATTAGCAGGAGGATGCATGACGACGGCTAGTGGCGAGCATCCAAGGGTAGCGATGGTGGTTATATCAAATGGTTGCTAGTAGCGAAGCCAGTTGGTGTCGGTGTGGGAAGTGGTGGCTTTTTTTTGGGTTGTCAAGCTAGAATGGAAGAAAGAGAGAATGAGGAGCTTACCAAAGAGCAACAAATGATAGCAATGACTTGTTGAGCTCAAGCTCAATTTGGGGCTCGGCAGCCACGTGCCAAGATGGTGCGAAAAATGGTGAGGGCTTGGGGCCTATTTATAGGTGGAGGGTGGCACTAGCAAACACACAGTAAGATAGTGCGGTATTGGAGCAAGATTTTTTGGTTGGGAGTATTGTTGGACAGATGCAAAGGTGACACGGCAAGCAAGAAAGGATGAGACAAGGCAACGAAAAACATAGCGGTCATGCCTGTTGGAGGGAAAGAAGAGAGGGAACATGATGGGACAAGATAGCGGGAAGGCAAGGTAGGGTTGGCCAGTGGACATCGATAAGACAAGATGATGAGTGGTGTACGTGGTCCTTGCGATTATTTGATCGAGCATAGAATGGTTGTGGGAAAGAGAGAGAAAGATGAAGAGGACAACCATGCGTGGGCCACCATGTGGGTGAGCGCTAGGAGGTAGGCGATAGATGCGTGGGCCCAAGCAAAGAGGTTAAGCCATAGGTGGGCGCATGGGTGTTCATGCATGGGAGGAAGGGCAGTTCGTTAGGCTAGAGTGTGCTAGGCCACGTAGGCAGGGAGGGAAAGAGGGAGCTAGGCCAAACTAAGGGCTACGCTAGCCAAGGAAAAGGGAAAGGAGAGAGAGGAGGGGCGGCCAAGTGGGATGAGGAGGAAGAAGGAGAAGAAAGCGGCTCGGTTGAATTGAGACTTTTGAGAATTTCCAATGATTTTGTGTGAGGGATAATTGGAGAATTTAGTTTGGGCATTTGAACTCACAATTGATTCTTGAGCTCACAAAAATTTGAAGATTCTAAGAAGATTTTGGCTAGGATTTGAATATAGTTAGAATAGGTTTGAATTTTGGAGGAATTTGAGGAAGAATCGAAAGGGAAAGAGAGGATGCAAAGGAGGTTTCAAATTCAAAATTTGAAATTTAGACCAACGACTTAGAAGAGAGGTTTTAGATGGATGTTTGAGTTTTAGGAGAAGAGGATTTGTTGTACCTTTGGAATTGAGGAATTTTGAATAGGACTTTGGATGAAAATTCAAATTTTGATATTTTGAATTTGGATAATAATTTTTTTGTTTTGAGGATTTTTGGGTCTCAAGGAGGAATTAATTGAGACCTTTGTCACTTAAGTACTAATTTTAAATCCAATAACTAAAATTTTAAATAGGATTTTTATTAAAATAATTTTTAACTCCTTGAATACACACATGAGGAATCAATTGATGGCTCACTAGCAACAAAGAGATCGATGGTGGCAACTACGTGATCGGTGAGGATGAAGATGATGGTGTGCTTGCGATACACAACATTGGGGCTCAAGGTGTCCTGACGAAGTTGGTGGCAAGGTGGTTTAGCCAAAGGTGCACCTGAGCAATGGTGAGGATGGTGGCAACACAGCATCTCCAACTTGCGCGACACGGAGAAAAAGGGTATGGCTAAGTCAGGCATGGTGAGGAGAGTGTGTTCCGGTGGTTGGTCTGCGACGAAGCTTACTAGAGCGAGTGGTGATGATGAGGAGCTCAACGTCACCAGGAGAGATGGCAATGTTCGCAGTGATTTGGTAGGTTTCCTACCGACTTCTTTGCTAATGTGAAGAGGGTGGAGAGGTAATGATAACCAGCTAGGGTTTAGTCTCGATCTTTCAATGAGAGGTGAAGGATAACTCGATTAGGGGATGGAGGCGACGTTCACGGCCTGACTACAGCCGTCCGAGGACGATGCGCCTTAGCAACCGATACACCGTCTCTGATGGTCGACGCGAATTTGCGGTGCGTGACAACCCAGCCACTAGGGCACTCGTCCTGCAAGCAATCGAAGAACAAGCAAGAACAAGTAAAACAAGCACTGAAATTGCTAGATATTAAGACGAAAGATTCACTCTGAATTCACAATATGGCGGGGTTCCGGAGACAAACAGACGGGCAGTCTCGCCGACACGTGCACTATGTGCAAGTAGCAAGACGCTAACTCTAATCAACAAAACCCACTGTTCTTAGCGGCAGCTGAAGGTTTAAGAAGAGGGGGAGACGATCATAGGGGTGCTGGGGTCGTGCTCAACCCTAGGACGCACCTCTAATGGGCCCAACTTGATACACGGCCCATTTGGCCCAAAAGAGGTGATGCAGCACCGTGGACAGAAAAACACTCAGTAAAAAAATGACAATTGTAGCCGCTCCAGAATAGATATTGACATGAGGCTAGATCCATTTGAAAGTAGACTTAATAATCTTTCCATTAAGTTGCAAGCCCAAATCGGAGTTCGCATAAAGTCGTGGCGACCATCAGAATTTGGCACTATCCTGCAGTCCGAATCCACCCCGCGCTAATTCTCTCCCCGTTGGATCCTCTCCATCGTTCCTGAGTAAAACAAAAGTGCACACGTCTCTAGGGTATAAACAAGAGGAACATAAACTCAAGAATGAACTTACCTGATAGTTGAGTTGACTTGCATGAGTGCGGGTAATTGGACCATGAGTGGATGTATCGATAGTGTTGATATCCTCATCAAGAGGGGATGTTGCGGGCCTGAAGGTGGTTTAAGGCATCGACGGAAAGACATGGGTGTCGGCCAGAAAAGGAGGAGGGATGCATGTGGGTTGTGCTCTTTGCATTGTCTAGGTAGGGCCCAAGGTTGGTGGGGCTCACATTTCAGTGATAGAATGGCAAGGAACGACCAGACACTAACAGGGCAAACAGGCTGTTTTGACAAGCCTATTTAAAATAGTTATGTGTGGGAATAATTGGAGCCATTTTTTCTGGTGGTAGAGTTAGGTAATGTTAGTCTACTGGTGAAAGGGCTAAGTTAGATCAGTTGTGGTTTGGTGAAAAAAAATTCTCCAAAGTTAGTGGTTAAGCAGGGATTTCAGAAGTTAATTTTGTGCACTGATTTTTGGGCCTGACATTTCATGTGAAAATTTTGTGAGTTTGGCTTGGGCAAGATACCAATTAGTATAAGGAAGTTAGGGTTACCAAACTACCAAAGATCACACCAAGTTGAGTTATGGATTGAAAATGGTGAGGGTGCAACCTTTGGAGAAAAGCCTGATTTATTCCAGATATTCAGAGATCTTCTGGGAATTTATTTAGGTACCAAACTAACTTGTAAATTCTTGAAAAAAATCGGAGATACTCAGGTTGATGTGTAGTTTTTTTTGGAAATTTTTCATAATTTTCCGTTAAGCCAATTATTTTTGAAAATTTTTGCTGTCCATTTCAATGCATATGACCCTAATATGAAAATGCAATAAAGATCCAAAAAAAATGAAAATAAAATATGCACACAGAGAGATATAGCTTTATTGATTGCCACATTTTGTTACGTGATTTTCATTTAGCACATTTTGGGTTCATTACACTTTTCTTACATAATATTTACCATTTCAGTTTGTTGAGGTTAATAAACTTTAATTTTGTATCCAATTAGTGCCTACTGATGTTCTAAGCATTCAATATTGTTGGTACTTGGCACATCCAAAGGCATAGTTCTACATGTGTTAGATAACACAAAAAATAATATTTGATCTAGAGCCAACAAGTATTTTTGCAACTAATGAAGAAGAGCATGAGCTGTTTGTCCGGTCAAACTCATATACAACTTTTTTGAAGATGGGCAAAAGCTTTGCCATTTATATTAATTGAGAAGGAATAAGCATAAAGCAACAAACATATTTACAGGGGGCGGTGCAAGCTCTACCCTGCGAAAGGCTAAAGCTATATGATCTCTCCCAAAGAGGGATATTGCTTCTTCCTTGATTTTCGCCATTATCATATTTGGTGTTGTTCCAATGCGCCCAAAAACTCTAGAGTTGCGCTCACACTAGATCCCCTAGAAAATGAGGATGATTAGAGGCTTCAATGGCTTTCTTGGATTGTGTGGGGTGGAAAACAAGTGCCGCCACTAGTCCGCCACTGACTCGCAAGTCCCTTATTCTTGTGTGCGCAGGTCTAAGTTCACCCATAGCTATATTGCCTTCTAGACTCTATGGGTAACTCTGCAGTTTGTCAAGAGGTGTAGTGACATTTCCTCTATGGTGTGGCATAAGGGGCACATATGATGATTTGGCTAGCTTCTTCATTGCAGCATGTTTGCTACGATACATTCTTATATCACTAACTACGCAAAGAATTTACATTTTGGTGGTGCCTAGCATTTCCAAATGGATTGATTGAAGACAGATGGTGTGGCTCCTATAAATTGTAGGTGGCAAGCTGACTTCACCAAGAACCCCATTTGTCGTGAGCTTCCAAGTGATGGTGTTGCTCTCTAAATTTATTGGATGCCTCTGTTCTAACTTGGACCAGAGCTCCACAGATTGAGTAAGGTGGTCGGTCGTAGTGATTTGGCTAATTTGGATGTCTCGGATCCATGTGTCTTTATGCAGGCCTTCACTGATAGGCCTCTTCTTTCTTTTGGATGCTTGATAGATTGCTGGGGCAATGTGCTTTGGCATTTGGCCCCTGAACTAGTGCGAATGAGAGAAGCTCGCAATCCTCCTGTTACCAAAGGTAATGATGGTTGCTGCCATGAATAAATCTCTATCCAATTGGTCGTAGGGTACAGGGGTGTTGATCCGCGACTTGTTTGTCACCATCCATTCCAACCATAGCCAATAGACTCTTAGAGCCCTGGTGAAGCGATATAGATCTAGAACTCCCTAACCACCAAGGTCTTTGGGTCTACACACCCTCTTTTAGTTGACTTTGCATTTACCTCTTGAGATATTATCACCCCCTACCCACAGGACCTTCCTCCTTAGTTTGTGAATGTTGTGTAATATGCCATCCGACACTTTGAGGGCTATCGAGGTGGTCAAACGATTGCACCATTAGGATGGATTTTGTTAGAGATGTTCTTTCTACTGTCGTCATCAATTTTCCTTACCATGGCACTAGTCTCGCTACAATCTTGTGGAGGATTGGTTGGACATGAACTTTTTTTAGCCTTGTCACTGCAAGAGGGAGGCCTAATTATTTCAAATGAAAGGTTGTTACTTTGATAGAGAATGCACTAAGGTTCTCTTGCAGCTCAAGGCTAGCACACCGGATCGAAGCTATCTGGCACTTTTGCAAATTGGTTTGTAGGCCCGTCACTTCTCCAAAGAGAGAGAGGATTCATGCCAAGTTGGTCTGATGAATATTTCTACATCACTAGTGTAGAGGAAGGTTCTCAAGCACCGTTCTCCCATTTAGGGCATTTAGGTGGCCTAACTCCATAGCCTTATCAAGAATTAGGTGGAGCGGGTTGATAGCGAGGATGAACAAGAGTGGCAATAGGGGGCCTCCTTGCCGTAACCCTCTGCCATGCTTGATAGGTTCTCTTAGGGAGCTATTGAGGAGGACTTGTGTGTAGGAGCTTATGAGTATGTTTGAGATCTAGTCTATTTGCCTTTGAGGGAAGCCTTTGCGATGCATAAGGTCTAAAAGATAGTCCCATTGTACTGAGTCAAAGGCTTTAGTTATGTCGAGCTTAAGAAGCAGTGTTGGCGTGTTTGTTTATTGAAACCTTCTTTTCATATTGTGGGCATACATAAAGTTACCATATAGCTTCTCTTCTTTATAAATGCATTTTGCACGTGAGAAACCAGAGTCTTCATATGGGGTTGGATGCGCAGGGTTAGGATTTTGGAGACGAGTTTGGCAAACTCATGAATTAGGCTGATGGGCTTGAAGTCTGTAATACAATCCACCCCGTCTTTTTTTAGTATTAGGATGACATTACTCAAGTTAAGCAATCCAAGGTGATTGCACCACTGATCTGAGAAGGAGTTTATGGTCACTATGATGCCGTACTTCACTATCTCCCAACACGCTTCGTAAAACACTCCTATGAAGTCCTTAGGTCTTGGTGCTTTATCGGTGGGTAGTTGGTTAAGAGCCACTTTAACCTCCTATTTTAAGATTGGTTCATCAAGGGTCGACCAATCGGTGGAAGTCAACTAGATGGCTTCCCAATCTAAGTCGATCGACTGCCTTGATGGTGGGCTACAGTTGATTTAAAGTGAGTTTTGATTATCTACTCTTTTTCTTCGTGCCTCAACTTTCATTCTTGGCCATGACAGAGCTACTAAATCAAGTTATTCCACTTTCTTGCATTCACTCGAAAGCGAAAGTATTTTGTATTCACATCCCTTTTTTCAAGTGCATGATTCTCGATGCTTGCCGCCTACAAGCTATTTCTATCACGGCCAGTCCTAAAGCTCTTGTTTCTAGGGCTTGCCTAAGGAAAAGTTCTTGTATCGTTAGCTGCCACTACTCTTGGGTGGTGTCAAGTTGCACTATGACATTCAAAGCCATATGCAGTTGTAGTTTTACGTTGGAGAGCAATCCTTTGCTCCATTTTGTAAGGTTTCCTCACCATGTTACTTAGGCAGAAGTGGAGTCTGTGGTACAAATCATGGCTTCTAATACCGTCTCCTAGAAACTTGGGAGTCTTATCTAGAAGTTTTCGAAACAAAACGTCTTATGGGTTAGTGACCCGTCTTAGGAGCAAGTGACATTGGATATACACAATTTACCGTGCATTAAAAAATATAATATAGTACCAACTGCTCTACTAGATTACTTTGGTGCGCAATGCTTAGGCATTTGCCATCTATTTTATTTTGCTACTGTATTTGTATACATAATTATTTTATTGCTTTACATGCATCATTATATTTACTTGGAATGTTTTCCATTAGAATTTCATCTCAATCACACTATAAATTTCTGCAGCAATGTTTAGGCTATCAACTAACTACCAAATTGATTTTCATAAATATTTAATATTCTGAACAAGATTCCATCAATACTACAGTAGAATAAGACAGCTCTTGAATTTGACGTTGTGGTTGAGCTTATTGCGGAAAAAAAAGGTGACAGGTCGTTGGTATATGATTAATTAAGCATTTACTGTTACAAACATGAAAAATATATTTATTTGATTATTTTAAAAACATCTAATGTAAATTTTTTTTTTAAAAAAAGAGCACACTTCTGAGCCATTTGGGAATTGTGTTCATTAGAATTAAGGGAGTAGTTCATCCCAACAGTACAATCTAGATTTATATTTATAAAATCTAATAAGTTTATAATTTTATTATCGATATTATTTTTTAAGGCCACTCTATCAATCGGATACTTTTTTATTAATTAGTCATATGAGATGTTATTTGGTGGTTAAAGTTTGATAAAAAAACGAATGATGTATAAAACTAGACAAATAATACCTGATCATATTTCGCCATCATTTCAGTTCGCATGACGATGTTTTTTTTTGGCAGGAACATGACGACGGTTTTCGCTAACAGTATCCTACAACTTTCATTATTGTCATGTTACTGAAGGACCGTCCATGTCATGAATACGCCTAAATGAAATTCATTTTATCTTGTAGATTCGTAGTGTGATATATCCAGCCAAATAGCTAGCCAATGGTGAACAACATATGCCTGTCAACCTGCCTGACCTATTTGCCAACTCGAAAGATTCTTCACCAAACTTCAAAGTAGCCATGATCTTGTTTGCCTAGAGGACTCCTTCGTGCCTATCGGAGTATTGGTCCATGCCCCACTAACCATGAATGAGTGAGCGAGCTATCTAGTTTGTTTTTTTTTGTCCTCTTGGAAAACGTACGTTCTGAAGTACACCAAGTGGGGAATATTGTAACTATCATTTTGTAAAAATAAAAATAAATGCCCGTACTCTGCTAAGATAAAAGAAAATATATTACAATATTATCTAAAATAAATAAAAATATTTTTTATAAAATATGCTAGGAAATATATATGATGCTATCTATATATGATTGTTGAGATGTGCTTCTATGCTCCTCACATAAAAAACTGCATGGATATTAAAGTTCATTAGTGGTCTAGATTAAAAGCTAGTTAGCAAAATAATCGTCATTAGTGAGGGCAATTTCGTACTTGAGGAATTGAGCCACATCCATATTCAGCCCGTCACAGATCGCAACAATGACGGAGACCATTTCCTCCTCGGAGCAGCGCCGCCGGCTTCCTCCGCCGCACCAAGCGCTGCCAGCTTCCCACTTACCGCGTCGCCCGCTTTCTCTTCCGTGTCGCCTCCTTTCTCCGCTGCGCTGCCCCACGATCTTGCTTCGCTGCGCCTCGCCGCTGCCCTTCCTCCGCCCCTGGCCACTGCGCCTCGTCGTCTCCACCGGCTAGCTCGCAAGCTTTAAAATCAGCTGTGGTATTGCAGCCTTACAGACCTATATGCATCGACTTGGCACGCAAAAAGCAGGAATCAAACCGATGAAGAAAAAAAAACAACAGCAAGCATAACGCTATCTAATCTTGGATTACAGTATATGTATCAGTGTATGTAGTTCGATCTCCCGAGCAATGCAGCAACGAAGCAGTTAGTCCATACAGAAGCAGAACACAGAGAGATTAACTGTTGTGGAGGCTACGACGGTGGAGCTGCTTGGTGGGTATGGGGGGCAGTGTGGCAGAGAAGTAGGCGGTGCACACCGGAGAAAGCGATGGCGGTCGCCGATGACTCCTCACCGGATATGGGCTTTACATCCTGGACGAAATTGCCCCTCTCTCATGAAGTAGCTTTTAATCTGGACCACTCATAAACTTTAATATCCGTGCAGTTTTGTCTGTGAGCAGCATAGAAGCACATATCTTCTTAATATTAAAAAGTCCAAGAGATGATTTTATAAAATTTATAATGAGAATTGGTGGGATAACATATTCACTGTCATCACCCCTATCTTTTTTAAAAGAATATAGATAACTGCTTCTTAAGTGAATTTGGGACTCCTAGTACTTTTGTATAACTGAAATTCCTGCGATTGAGTAAGATGATATTACGTAAATGCTTATGAAGAGAAAAAAAAATCAAGCGTATGTAAGGCTCACTTCTTGTAATGCATGCATCGTAGGTTCGTAGGTGCTTGATTACGTTACATATTCTCCATGTTATAAAAGTTAATCAAAATTATGGAACATCGATGACTAATCTTGCCGATCTGATTATTGGTGTCTACTTGGAGGCTAACATGTGGCTAGATGGCTAGCTGGTGTGGTTATATACCTACCTCAACAGGGTTTAAATCCGATATTTGAACTCCACGCCATCGATTTTAGGAGCACACATGCTGGGTATGTGCATGCCCTTGCTTTGAGTTATTGCATGAACGTCTAACAATATTTCAAGCATGTGTAGAGGACATAATGAGTAATTATTCTATTAAACATTGATCTAAGCATCTATATTGTGTATGCCATTAGCTTGACCTCAGGACAGAAAAAAGAAGCAATGATGAATGGGTCGTCGACATTGGAAAACCATTCACGAAACCCTGCATAATTTCGTCCCATTGTCGTTGGCCATAATCAGCCTATCATGCCATTCTATTGCATCGTACGGTATGAGTCAAGAATTTCATGACCTTGGCCACCTAGCTGTTAGAACATCCAATCCGACCCCTACCATGGCTACGAGATGTAGACTATTCTATTTGGAAATCACTTGTTGCCTGCACAAGTCCTAATTTGGTATAGAATCTTACTGGCTCCTATAGGATTTTCCCTGTTTCCACTTATGACTGATCATGAAAAGAAGCTGACCATATATGGCCAAATGTCTTGATGTGTGGGTACCAATTCAGCCTGATTTTGGTGCTGGTGTCTACTAATTTTACGAGAATACATGTATGTCAAGTTGTATATATTTTCATGTGGAATATCTTCTTTACGGTTTATTATTTTTGATAATTAATCTTTTCGTAAGTCAGGTGCACTACAAGGATACGTAGCTGGGTTATAATTTGTTATTTAATTAATTATGAGCCAATCAGAATTCTCTAATACTATATTGAGTTGCTTGTACTAACCAATTTAAAAAAAACTTAACATGATGAGGATAAGTAGGCAAATCATTTATATTCCAAACACAAATCTGTTATACTATGGCACTGAAATCCATCGACTGTAAGAAGATGCGTACCTGTGAAACTGTTTAGGTTTTTTACATTAAAGAAATTCAGTTTTATAGTTAATCTCAAAAGGTCAAATCCTGATCATTAATCTTTTATTGATAACTGGGATGTACTATACAGTGCACCTTATAACAGTTCATATAGTCAATCTACCATGTCACGCCATCCAATCCCAATTATCACTGCAAAGTCAAGAAATTCATGATCCTAGGAACGTACTAGATCATTAATTGATGCAAACCCTCTGACGACATTTAGTGTAGCTCCTGAAAGTCACTTCTCAGCTCTACATGTCCATCTCAGTGCATGTCATCACTTCTCAATTTTTATGAGAATTCAGTGATTCATAGGTTCTTCATGAGCAACAACTCCAGCCATCACTAATTGCATCTCTGAACTTTTTTTTTTGTTTCTCTGAAGGCGACAGAGAAGCTAACGCCCCCAATTCCTCGATAAGAATGGGATTTTTCTTCACTGCCACGCAAATAATACTAGTAGCAGTATCAGCAGTAATGATAGAGTTGCAGTACTAACAATGCTGGTGGCGAGATGGTTTGTAGAAACTGATGTTTGACAGACTGATTTGGTGTTAGCGAACGTCATCACCTTAATTTCTTAATTAGTATTTGTTTGTACGAGTGATTCTGCCTCCAGATACTCAGCCATTTTACAGGGGTTAGTTGTACTGAATATGTTCGAATCAAAGAATCAACCTGCTCGTGTTTGAGATGAGCCTGAATTATTTTATGTGGAATAATGTTCAATTTTCGTACATGCGAAAGATGTTTTCAGAACGAGTGATGTAAACTATGACTGAAATTATCGTCTTGCAAACTTGGTCATTTCAGTTCTTGTGTCAAAATCTGTACTGCTCTCAGCAAAGATTCAGTACTTTGTCAGCTCAACATATGCCTGAATCACGCACTTGTCCGTAAAATGGGTGCAGACGACAGATTAGTGAAATCAGTTTTAACATAATTTAATGTCGCAGTCAAACATGAGACTGTGGATCAGAAAGCGAAATCATACCAAACTTTGCAGTTCATTCAGTAGAGTAAAACATTCAGGCTCATAATGGAAGTCAAAATCATACAATAATAATGCAGATGAAACAGATTATAACAGATCAAGATCATGCCAATCTCACTCAGCCATTATAGTAAAGAAGCCAGAGAGTGATATCAGTCAGGGTCACCATGCCTGCTGCTTCTGAATCAAGTTAATACAACCTGCATTAATCCATGTAATTGCAGGTAGGATTTGCTATGTTCAGCTAGCTGCCGATCGATCAGCAGTAAGCATCTCCTCTGTTCTGTAGCTGCAATCAAACGGCAGGGTTGTTCAACTACCAGTACCAGATACTTCAGAGCTCAGAGCAATCCTTTGTACGGGATTTTGTCATCACTGCTTTGGCTGATCTTTGCGTTCCAACCTGCGAGAATACGATTGGGAGGAGAACTCTTCAACGAACCTGCTACCGAACTTGTAGCTGACGTGCGACGACGACGATGACGATGACGATGAAGATGACTTGTTCAGTTGTTTGTGTCTTGACTGAAAATTACAAGCAGAAAATGACCGCTCCGTCAAGAAACAGATGGGAAGAGACTGAAAGTAGGAGGCAACCAATGTTTTTGTTAAATTTTGTTTATGATCTGCTAAGTGCAACACTAAGCAAACATTAGCATTGGATTGGATATAGGTTTTTAGTTAATTGGAATGTTCAATGCGTGCTTGGTGAGTTGGCTGACCACTGGGAATGTCAGTGCTCTGAAGGTTGAAATGTACAAATCAGATGGATGTGAAAGCCACAAAATTTCAGTGAGATTTGGGGAAAGAGAAGGAGATAATGGACCAGGCAGGGTCTACGGCGATTTGAGAAGTTGTTATCTCACATACAATTAATTACATGTGTGGTCCGGGAAAATTTTTAGCTCTATGAATCCTAGATAACGAAGATGAATTACATCACTGGCCTCTACATCTACTATCTAGGATGCATACAGGCATACAGCTAAAAAATTTTGTAACTAAATACCCCCCGTCTAAAAAATATAAGGTATTATGTGTTTTCATTAAGTAATAACAAACAATCTAAAAATAGTATAATTCCTTATATTATGAGACGAGAGAGTAGATATTAGTGTTGACTTAATTAGGTGAGCTACAGAATTTAATCCAAGAAATTAAAAAAAAGTGTGCACTCTCAAATATGTCTGATCCGCCACTATCATAATAGGATTGTTGATGAACTACTATCATAATAGGAATACATATTTCGGCCGCTACATAATTATAAATTGGAATCACATATATCGACAGAGGAAAGAGTTGATAGCCTGATTATTGGCGAAAAAAGCAGGACACGCACCAACGCCGACGCACGAGTAGGTTAGGAAACACGACAAATTAAAAGCAAAAAATGAAGAGAAAGAGAAAGGCATGCAGGTGTGAATGATTGATTGATACCGTGATAGGCACTAATGTAACTTAATTAACAAGATCATATCAACCTAGGAAGAGATGGAGAAAAAGCATCAAGGTCATAAAAGTGTCCCCTGTCGTTGTGTCCATCTTCATTCCAGCATGGTCATTCGCAATTCGGCGAAGCAGAGCAGAGCTCGGAGAAACTTGCTGACAACCTGTATTCCAGATTCGATCGGTTGAGGTACGGATGATAATCCATTAAAAATGAACGAAACAAAAAAATAATTTATAGATAAATTTTAATTATGGCTGATAAACCAACAAGCATGCGGTTTCTTCCTATCCAACACAAGCTCAGAAATGTAGCACTACAGTCTACAGTGTTTCTTGCACCGTAAGGGCCCAGCCCCTTCCTGAGGAACAGAATAAAATTCAGAGGTCAGCCACGAAACCATCCAGTTCCAGCATCGTCGCCGAGCCTCAAGAACACGTCTTCCGGAGACACGCAAGCGATCACGATCATGTGGCTGAGGCGTTACTGCAGTGAGATATGTGTGGTCTTACGTTATTCAGATTCTGCAGCGCCAGCTAGCTCCCATTATTCGTTCATGCACTCTGCTCCTCAAGTCTTAATAACTTTGCAGTACACCGAGTCTTCAAGAAATAGCGTGTGGTCGAAGGAGTGTAACGTCTTGTTAGTGCAGACAACTGAAGTTGGAGTCCTTACATTGTCTGAAAGCTAGCTAGCACTACTGCTCATCTAATGCATTTTATTAAGGGTGCGTTCTTGGTAGCTTAAGGACTATAAATTATCGCTGGTATATATGCTTCCTAAGCTAGTAAGCTACTAAACCGTACTTTTTACAATAACTTTGTCATCAGTATTTCGTAGAAAACTTTCTAAAATCAATTTACCATCTTTATGTTATAAACTCAGTTTCATTTATCATCCATCGTCGTTTATGTCCTCGTACAATTGTCATATATACAACCATATGTATTTTTAGTGGACAACAGGAATTCAGGCTGAACTGAACTAACATGCACAAGAAAGAACCAACATGAATTAGAAAATGGTAAATTCAGATGAACTGACCAGAAAGAAAAACAAGCAAGAAACTCACCTGCATTGCATTGCACACTTGATATTATACAAGAGTGAAACTGAAACTGAAACAGAGGCAGTAGAAGCAAGGCCAGCCTTTGGTCTCACTCGTCCTCCCTTCTACGGATAAGAATACAGCTCGGACGTCGTCCCTCATTGCGTATTTACGTACGTATACGTACCGTTCATCGTACATATTTGTAGTGTAGAGTACAATAATAATGCAAACGCTTCAGTGCAGTGCAATTAAAGATAAATCCTTACAGGTGCACACGTGGCATGCA
Source organism: Oryza coarctata (assembly GCA_030770085.1). NCBI lineage: Eukaryota > Viridiplantae > Streptophyta > Magnoliopsida > Poales > Poaceae > Oryza > Oryza coarctata. The sequence goes on from CM061483.1 coordinate 2,683,043, forward strand.
TGGTTAGACTAACAATAATTAACATCTCACTGCAGCTTTATATCTGAAATTAAAACCTAAGTTGAGCCATCTACTATCTAAGTAGGAGTGCTACCTAGAACTGTAACTGTCAGGTTGTACATGAGAATTAAACAAGAGCAAATTTAAGTTAGGGCTTTCTTGATCTGTCATATAACTGAACGCCTTGCTACCAGCAGAAACATGTAAAATTCAGTATAAACTACTAAAGAGAAAATTAATTAAACAAGAGTAGGAGTATCGCTGTTTGGTTGTAGTTAGTGAGTATAACAACCATAAAATGCATGTGAAATTTGTATGGATATCCTTTCTTAGGAAGAACAAATGTACTCAGTCTGACCTAAGCTCTGTTTTGAAATTACACTACAATCTCCATATATGGCATATTATGAACTAATTAATATCCAATGTTGAACAGTACCCGAGTGCGTTTTATGTCCTTTTTAGCATAAAACAAGTGTTCCAAGTAATTGAAAAATATGCTGGCTAACTGCTACTGTGTCTGCTCTGCCCCCTAACTACACAACGTGCGATCTGTACTATTCAGAGCTGCGTATGAGATGATCGTGTCATGTCCTTTGAAATGGTCTACAGTTTTCGCTCAAAACAAATTACCTACAATTGAAATTTGTACATCTCCACAAGGCTATGAAATTGCCTTTGGTCTATAGACTCTGTACACATGATTTGTTCGGAAAGAGTAGAGGCATTGAGCATTATGTGTTTAGTCCAAACTAATTATTTCCACCCAGAGAAATGGTTACAACATGAGAAAAGAAAAATACATAGTGCACTTTGTATCGCATAAATCATATTTTGCACACCTACGATTTGTATCACATAAACCACAGGGGTGGACCCACGGGGTTCCGGGCTGGCACAGTAACACCCAAAATTTTGGGGAAGCAAGAGAGATTAGGTATGTATAGTTAGGTTTGGCATTTAACTATGTAAATTTAAAAGCACAAGAGAAGAGGGAATAAGGTAGGGAAATAGACATGAAAAGGAAGCTTATGCGTCGATGATTCTTGGTTTTTATCCGAAATCTTGTTTTGATCTCTTAGTCTAATCCTTGCCCCATGAAGCGTGCACACCCACCGAAATTTTTATAGGTCCGCCACTGATAAATCATAATGCATACCTAATTATTTCAGGTTTTCTCAATATTTTTCACTTCACACCACGTATATCACATGCAATTTATGGTACAACCTTACATAGAAAATATTTAAACATTTACTCACAAGAACTTAAATTGTTTATAATACTAGCGCAATGTGAAAAAATATTTATTTTACCTAGCTTAAGTAAGTATAAAACTAAACAAGTGCAATTTCAATGGTCTAAAACTAAATTGTTTAATAGTACTGATGCACATAAATATTAAAAACATGTAAGTGGATTTTTCAATAGAAATTTATTATATCGTGTGTTGATCTCTGTTTCTCTAAGACGCATTCGTATGTGTGATGTTGTATGTGTAGTGTGCGTGCGTCTGCCGCGTAATCGCAAAAGGAATTTTAGTGGTGTCAAAACTATTTTTCCACTTTTTGCTAGGTTTGTTTACGCAATAGAAAATAGCCACAAACTCCACAAAAACATTTTTGAGAAAAGTGAAGGGCTGAAGTGCAAACTTTTTCACCGTATTTATCTGCCAACCTGTCACTCTGTCTGTCGCCGCCTTCGCCCACATCCTTGACCCTTCGCCTTCGCTGGCCACCTTCCTCCCGTACCCATGACGACCACGCACGCGCCACCGCCACCGCCGCCGCTGACGCCAGTGCCGCTCCCACTATCTCACCGCCGCCATCGCGCCTCCTCCTCCACCTCCTCCTCCTCCCTGTCCACCGCCTCCTCCTCGGCTGCCTCCTCTCCTTCCCTGTCCCCGCGCCGCAGCAACAGCAGCAGCAGCAACGGCAGCGCCACGGCGGCGACCTCCGTCGTGCCCTTCTCGTGGGAGCACCACCCTGGCATCCCCAAGAGCTCCCTCCCCGCAGGCCACCACGACCCGCCCACGCCGCTCCCTCTCCCGCCGCCGCCGCTCATCCGCCGCGCGCCCACGCACCCGTCGTCGTCGTCGTCTCGCCACCACCGCGGCGGCAGCAGCAGCAACAACAACCCACCCCCCGGCGCCGACCCCTTCGCGGCGGCGCTTGCCGAGTGCACCAGGGAGCGCGGGACGGCCACCGGCGCCACCACCGCCATCGACGACCTCTTCCCCGCTCCGCCAGCGCCGCTACAACCACCTCGCCGCTGGTCGCTCGCCACCGGCGGCGGGGTGGTCGGGTTCCTCGACCTGTACGGCTGCAAGAGCGCCATGGGCGTCGCCGAGGGTGCCTTCGTCGTGCGCCGGCCGGTGGCGGTGGCGGCGCGTCCGTCCGGGCCCAGACGAGCGGCGGGCCAGGGCCGGGCCGGGCGGTGACGTGGACGCTTCGGCGAGATCCATCAAGGCTTGGTTAGGTACATAAATAATCCATGTGTGAACTCAATACTCTCAAAGTGTTTGGGATCTAAAAGAAAAGGAAATTTCCTACCTTTTTCATTTCTTTTTTTGTTTTTGTTTTTTCAATTTCGCCTGTGTTCTGATGGTGATTTGAAATGGAGATAATACATCTCACCTTATGGTATGGCAATCTATATATTAATTAAATATTAATAGTACTTCTTGTTGGTAGTGGGTATGGAAATAATCTTTTAGAAAAAATTTCCCATTGTTAGCTAGATTTATTTTGATAGTGAGCTTTTGATTCACACTTTTTTTTTTGCTTTAGCAGAGAAATTAATTACATACTATTAGTCATAGAATGCACATAAATAACAAAGACAAGTTCCAAAATTATAGTTATCATTTGAGATGTGGCATTCTACAGTTGTATAAAAAAAACAAAATTTTCGTTAGAAAGTATGGTTTTAATCATGCATACACACAGCTCAGATCATATTCATGTTATAAATAACGTAGAACTCCATTAAAAAAAGGTACAACTATATACGTGTTTCTTGAATGCGACCAGTCTCAAGAATATTTCCTTAATTTCTTTTCTAAACAGTAGACAAAAAACAACTCCAAACTTATAATATAATGCCTATATACTACAACATACAAAATGTAGCCACACAAACAATAACTCAGATTAAGTCCAAAAGGTAAGCTTGAAATACGGGTTTGTCAAATACGACTGGTTTCAAGCAAATATTACACTAATTTGTTTATACCAAACTTGCCCTATTATACTTTTGTTTTCAAAAAAACTTTCTCTAATTCATAAAAGATTCTAAAAATATTGATTGACAATTTTTTTTTTAAAAAAATAACGAACGTGTCTAAAGAATTTTTTAGCCTAAAAAACAAGCCTGAAATACAAGTTTCTTGAATACGGTTGGTTTCGAGCGAATACAACCTAATTTATTTATACCAAACTTGTCATACAGTTAACTAAAAAAATCATTCTCTCCACTGCATTCCATTGCAGCCGATCGATCCGAATGTTTTCTTTTAATTTTGTGGGGACAAATGCATAGTACGTGCTTGTCGAGTAGTTGTGTTCATATTTTTATGCCCTGTGCGGGTGAGAGCAGGCAGACAACCCTAATAATTTAGCAATAAACCTCATCGAGATCTCAAACGCAGCCAGGCAAATGCAAGCACAGTGTAGGCGAATTAAGATTAAGATTATGATCCAGCTGGAAGGTGCCATTCAAAAAGTAGATGCATCGAGCTCACAGGGTTGATTACTATAGTTTACTGCATAAATTACCGGGCATAATTGACTTTGAACTAATTATATACTTAATTTTGATGGGTGGATGCTTTAGTTTATCTCTGCCGTCTACGCATACTGTAATTGTCACTTGCATGCTGGTCAATTATTTTCATGTATACTGTAATTGTCACTTGCACATAGAGATCGAAATTGGTTTAATTGTTGGCCTGTAATGTTAATTTAACATTGATTTGTAACTTGTAACATGTCGGGTAATCAATATATATATCTTAATTACCATGTAATTTTTTTGGAACAAACTAGCTTAGCATTGGTTGCATGTACATATCCAGAGAGTGACAGTGTCGGAGCTACGCACACAGTAATTAACCTGATCTAACAACTAGGAAGCTGCAGCAAATAATCAACTACCCTGTTCAAACCTGAAAAGCCCGTTTTATTTAGGAGTAAATTTCAGTTTAGATCCTCTTTTCTTACCAAAATTCAATCGGAGACTGCTTGAAATAAAAGAGAAGAAAAAAGATCAAAATAAAATATATATGGATTAAAGTAAGGCCTAAACTAAGATCCTTCCAATTTCTCTGTTAACCTGTTAGTAATCTGGAAATTGTCATACAAATCTTTTCTTTCTATATATAATTGGTACCCACCAAAAAATATTTATTGCTATAAAGCAAGAACCATACGAAGCCACGGCATCATCAAAATTTCACCGTTGGATTTGCATCTGCATGTTGATCAACAATTTATCTGTTAAGATAACTATGTTCCAGACTCACTGTTCTGTAGGATTTAGCTGTAGACCAGCCCAAAAGTTACGTGTTAAGCTCAATTTTAGCCCAGTCCAATATGGTGATTTCTAAGCCTCATTGATATCCCCTCAAGTGGATTTATTGATTTTGTTGCACGCCTAAATATATTTCCTTAGAATAATTCTTGAACAATGAGAATAGCTAACTCTTAATTATTTTTTTTATTTTATGTGATTTTCACTTTGTGCCAAGATTTAGCAGGTGGCTGTTTTACCTAAACACCCTATTGCCTCTATCCTATTCCTCTAAAAGGTCACATTTTTTTGCTTTAGTTCTGATTTATGCAATCATCGCATATTATACAATGAAAAAAATTTCTGCCACAACGCACGGGTGCCATCTAGTTAATTTTGAGTTCGTCCCGTCGAACGGAAGCAGATAGATTCGCAGATCGTATCCTTAATTAACCTGTACTACTGTCATTGTCGGCAGAATGCGTTGACTGCTGATTAATCACTTTCTCAGACACAGTTTACCATGGGCCCACCAACGTAAGTGGTATCCTTGTCTCTTACACCTCATAAAGCACCCAAAAATCAGTGTCTGCTATCCTTGTCTCTTACACCTCATCTGTAGAACAAAACAGAGGAGAATTCCAAAAATGGTAAGTGGTATAGTTTTGATAAACAGACCACGAAGGAGATGAGAAGAGAAACACCAGAGAGAAACGCCAGAACATAAATACAGATTCACCAAAAGGATAGCCTGCTCACCGATATAGGGGTAGAGCAAATGCTGTCAGTCAGTTCAGATCAGATTAGGACGAATTAACAAAGCGGAAGCATAATCGTAGAGCAAAGGCATGAGCTGGAACGATAAAAATTAAGGGCTAAAGTAATATCGAGCAAGATACGTATATTATACACTGGAGGAAACTGGTTTTTGCTTCCAAGAACTCCCAATGCAAGTCCGACGACTTGCCAGGCAGGGTGTTCGCTTGCGAGGTGATGAGGAGGAACTGGGGCGTGCGAGGATGCTTGGAGCTGCGTTAGATGTGCCTTGTTGAGACTTGAGAGGCGTCTTATAGGGTTAGGGAAAGAGATGAATGACTTAACAAGATGAAGATCCCGTAGAAGATAGCCAGCCATTTCAAAGGAGAGAGACCATCAAGCGGCAGCAAAGGTTGATGACGCGGTGAATAGTGGCGGCGGAAGCTTTCTGGCGGCGCAGTCACACCAGGCGTTTCCTGGCGGCGCGCAGCAATGTCGTGGGGAGGAGAGGTATGGCAACTATAGGTCGGTGGAGGAGAAAAGAAAAATCTATATATAATAAGATGAGCCCTATTAGTATATGTATTAGTATGTGATTAATTAAATATTAATTATTTTAAACAACTTTTCTATAATCTTTTTTATAAAATACATACCGCCGCTCACAAGTTCACAAGGAAAAACAATATAATTTCTATCTCTACATCGCCGGCTCGAAAGCAAAGGGTGTGAATTAGGCCTTCCCATGTGGAAAATTTGGCATGCGTTCTCCAGGTCAATAGAAATTAGCCATCTCATCGAGGGCTCGTCATTCTTTAAAACCACAAATTAGGAAATTGCTATTAACTACACTAAGTGAGATGAAATGTATAGGTTTATAGGATTTGCCTGGAAGGAAAACAAATAGTCAATTTGGTTCTTAGGTTTATAGGATTTGCCTGGATGAAAAAAAAAAAGTCAATTTGGTTCTTGTGGCATATGACGTTGTTTTGAATAATGAGCTGTTCTTGTTGGCCCAATAAATCGACAGAATGAGACGAAATGAAGTGAATGAGGCCCATGTGATACCAAGATGAATTTAATTTTAGGCCAAATTTAAGTACAAACCCAGAGGATAATACAGAAAGATTTAGTGTCAGTTTGGGCCTAGTATTGTGACTGTACATTCAGCCTTCCTCAATTGTGTCATTGCTGTAGACATTCCAAACGAATTTTAGAGGAATCCTAAGTTGAAATCTCACAAATTTTAAGACGATCTCAAGTTGAAAGTAAGGGAATTTCCAGCTGAAATGGGTGATTTGGAGTTCAATTTGGGGAAGAACGACGGCGCAGGAGGCTACTTACACCGGATTTTTGTTGTTTAATTTAATTAATTTGGCAGTAATAATACACTTGCAAGATGACACGAAGAGGACGAGAAGGAGGCAGAAGCCCTGGTCGATCTCCATGCCAACAACTACAACACTGTCAGATCGAGCCGTACGTCTTCTCCGCCGCCGGCGGCGCGGCGCATGCAGGCCAGCTTAATTGGTGAGCTCGCTAGCTAGCCGGCGTACTACGTCTTTCATTATACTGGCCGGAATTAACAGAGCTACCTAATTAACTACCACGTGCCGGCGGCCATGGCGATGGCCGGCGAGACCGGGTGTTCACGTCCTGACCCGGCGCATAGCGAGGTAGGCCAGCAGCCTGTAGGCGAAGAACATGGCGACGAGCGCGGCGACGCTGGCGCCAGGGCTGGCCTCGCCGCGGACGGACTTTGCCGGGAGGAGCCGGGCGAGGCGGCCGCTGTACTGGACGGCAATGAGCAGCCGGTAGCAGTAGTAGGTGAAGGAGGTGTACTTGGCCCACACCATGAAGCCCGGCACGTTGTGGACGTAGAAGCCGCCGGTGAGGAGGTAGGCGAGCATGACGACGGTGACGAGCGTGGACGCGCGCTTGGCGTTCATCATGACGGCGCCGACGGCGAGCCCGAGCCCCTCGGCGACGAGCACGTAGGAGAGTATCACGGCGAGGGTGAGCGCGAACGCGGCCGGGGACGGGTTGAGCCCGGCCATGAGGTAGACGATGACGGTGAACGCCGTGGGCAGCGCGAGCTCCATGGGGAGGTCGCCGGCCATGCGGGACATGAAGTAGGAGGAGAGCGCGTACATGCCGGAGGCGCGCTCCCTCGCCAGCACTGGCCGCTCCTGCGGGAAGGCAAAGACGGCGTTGAAGGAGGCGAACACCCCCCAGAAGATGGAGACGAAGAAGAGCAAGCCCATCCGGTCGTCCACCGCCGCCGGCGACGACCGCCACCACATGGCCCCGGCCACCAGCGCCGGCGCGATGATCTGGAACAGCCGCAGCGACGTGAACGTCTCGTGCCGCCGCTCCTTGAGGCTCCGCCGCAGCAGGATCGTGAACTGGTTCGCCCAGCTCGTGCACCCGCTGCAGCTCTCCGCCGGCGCCGCCGCTGCCAGCTGCCGCTCGCCGCCGGCCTCGGCGTGGTCGCCGGTGTTGATGGACGCCTTCACCCTGGGTGCGAGCACCCTGTTGTAAGACGAGATCAGCGACTGCTTCACGTCGCCGCTATCAGCTGTGTTGCAATTATCATACTCTGTTTGAGCGAACCCTGCACAGAAAACAGAGCACAATGTTCAGTCAGAGATCATAGATAGCATCATAGGATGATCAAAACAATCAGAAAATCAAATCAAAAGTACGCATAATAGTAACTAATCATCTTGCCATTTCAGTTCTACATGTTCATATTTTCAAATGTTTTATTTTATTTAAATTGTACTTCCGTACATGAGATATTCTACATGTAACTTAACTTATGAGTTGTCAGAAGATGACATTACACCGATAAACCACTTTCCACTGGCTTCTCCTGCAAACTAGATTCCGAAACGAGTATAAGCTGTCCGAAAGGGGGCCGTGGTGCATGAAAGCTACGCTCAGTCGCTCCCCCCTCCACCTTAGGAAGGATCGTGTCGAAACGCGGTTGACCTTGAGGTAATTGGATCATGGAGGCCCTCTCTCTCTACGTTGCTTTGATGTGCTAGACTGCCTGAGCCCAATTGGGGAGAGTGGTCAAGTGCCAAAGGCCAAAAGGGGTATTGGCACCAAAAAAAAAATGATTCCTCCTATCTGAAGTGTCACCATGAGCAGGGGCATAATTTCTTAGTCTAGCGAGACAGGCAATTGCAACCACATACCATGCCATATGCTCCATAGATTTCGATTGATCCCAAGGTAAAACAAAAAACAAAACAAAGAAAAGAAGTTGCTTCTCTTAGCTCAGGCACCATGCAAATAAGTTGCACAAGCTATCTTAGTCGATAACTCATTAGCATATAATTAATTAAAATAGTAGCTATAAAAAATTTTAAAAATAGATTAATATAATTTTTAGCAATTTTTTATAATTTATTTTTAAAAAATACATCGTTTAGCAGTTTGCTTTTTACGAGACATTAGAAAGTGGGACGGTAGGGTAAGCTAGAAAAGGAACCAGATTTAACTGAAAGCTGCCACTTGTGTGGGATCTCATCATCTTATGTAGCCACCACAGCAAGATAGACGAAATGGAACAATGTGATATTACCTGATAGCCCGGCCACCATTCAGTAGCGTGCTCGGACCCGATATGAGTGATGTCGAGCGGCGATCCAGCCCCGCTGCTGGTAGCTGAGATACACAGTGCCCTAATTCCACTCTCCTCGTCTCAAAAAATAAAAAAAAATCACTCTCCTCCCTCCCTCCAGTGGGTGTGTCATCTTTCAACCATAAAGTGCTTTGCCCAAAAGCTATAGGTGAGAAGGCTAGGGCACTCACCACCTCCATCCACTCTTTTTTCTGTTTTTTTTTCACCCTTTTATCTTCTCTTTTCTCTTGCCTGTTGCCCTTTTCTCTTGGGTGCACTCCACACTTACTCTCCATGTGTGTTTACTTGTGTCCATTGTGATCAATGTTCTAATGCTCACCACTGATGATGTATACTACCCACCATGTATACATACACCCAAAAGATGATGCCTTGATTTATGATTTGCCTAATTTGATGCACCTTCAATCTAGATCATGCATGATTTAGTGAAAATACATATGTTTCTTGATTTTTTTCTTTCCTAAATAAAGTTAGAAAGTAAGCTGCATGGTTAATTATATTCTTGCAGTTTTATGGTGTTGTAATAGTAATAATTAGTAAGTATTACCGTTAGCTAGGTCGAGCATGAAGTCGGCAGGGTTGACGTGGAAGGCCGGAGAGAAGCCGACGGAGGCGAAGTAGTCCATGGCGTCGCGGCCGGGGCCGAAGTAGAGGCAGCTGCCCTCGGCGAGGAGGAGGACGGAATCGAACATGCGGTAGACGCGGGTTGACGGCTGGTGGACGGACATGACGACGGTGCGGCCCTTGCGGGCGAGGGAGGAGAGCGTGGCGACGAGGCGGGCGGTGGCGGTGGAGTCGAGCCCCGAGGTGGGCTCGTCGAGGACGAGGAGGCTCGGGTTGACGAGCATCTCGTGGCCGATGCTGACGCGCTTCCGCTCGCCGCCGGACACGCCGCGCACGAACGCGTTGCCGACGATGGTGTCGGCGCACGCGGCGAGGCCCAGCTCGGCGATGACGGCCTCCGCTGCGGCGGCCTTGGCCGCGGCGGGGGCGGAGGTCGGGAGGCGGAGCATGGCGCAGAAGAGGAGCGTCTCCCGCACGGTGAGGTGCGGGTGGAGCACGTCGTCCTGCGCCACGAACCCCGTGCGCCGCTGCACGGCGCGGCACAGCGTGCGGCCACCAGCCAGCACCGTCCCGGAGTACCGGCCGGCGAGCCGCCCCCCGAGGATGGACAGCAGCGTCGACTTGCCGCTCCCTGACGGGCCCAGCACCGCCAGCACCTCCCCAGGCCTCGCCTCGGCGGTGATCCCCTTCAGTATCGTCCTCTCCTCCTGCGCGCCACCGCCACCGCCGCCGCCTCCCGTGTGCGATATCCTTCCCGGCGGCACCCCCTTCGTCGCCGCCGCCGCCGCGTCCCTCTCCAGCTTGACGCGATACGACAAGTCGATGAACTGAACCAAGCAAAAGATGAATCAATCACCTCAACCCGAAAGCAGCAATACACCCTCAGGAACACGCATGGAGCATCTCTATCTATATGTACCTGGAGACTGAGCGGCGTGCAGACGGAGGTCAGGAAGCAATCCATCTTGGACGGCGGCGGCGTCACCGGAGAGGAAGGAGGAGGAGGTAGGAAAACCACGCCGCGACTGCCGCCATGAAAGTCCTGGCCGTTGGGAGGCATTATCGCGACCTCTGTATCAACCAATCACGCCCAACACGAAGCTAGCTGCCTAGCAGCAGCACAAGCAGGCGGTAGAGGAGTTGATCGCGAGAATGGCGGAGGTGGAGGAGGGAGTGGAGCTGGAGGGAGGAGGAGCAGGGAGAGGAGGGGTATATAAAGGAGGGAGGGAGTTGAGGGCCACGTCATGGGGGGAGGGGCACGTGGCGCGAGAGGGAGGGCGAGTGGAGGGGAGGGCCCACTGCTTTTTTGGCGGGAGGGCGGGCGCGCGCCACATTTGTACGGCAGTCGCCGCGCACGGAACCAAGGATGGCCCGCAGCGAGGTGCACCGTGAATGCTCTGTTTTTCCTCTTCTTTTCTTCGTCTTTTTTGTGTGTGTGTAGCGTGGTGGCATCGGCGGTGGGCAGCTACCCTGGGGGGCACCGGATCTTCTGTGGCGGATGCACAGTGGTGCTCCACCGCCTTCTTTCTTCTTTCTTGGGTCGTCGTTAGCCAAGGCTGTCTTGTGTAAACATTTTATAGTTCGTTGGTCAGTTTAAGGCGACGGATGAGGTGAATCTATTTGGATCAGGTTTTTGACTTGTTGCAGGGTTGGATGGTACTTGAGATCTAGGGTACAAATATTTGATTGCATTGTGGGTCATGTATATTTTGGAGTTTTTCTAAAAGGTTGTATCTATAATACCGTTTTCGTATGCAGGAGTTGTGAATCTAAAAATTTTCTGAGCCTGAACAAAATCGGCAAGGATAGAAAGGCACCCATCATATTGTGGACTAAATCCTTACATTCACTTATGGAGGATACTGTACCACGAGTATAGCACAGTGATTTACCACCGTGAATATTTGGTTAAAATTTTAAAATTCTAAAAAACAAAACCTAAATCTACAAACCTTACTAAATTTATAACCAGGTGTATATCTGGTCAAACGCGGTGCCTCGTACATGACAACGCTTGCCATGCCTGCTGATCAATCGATTATTGGGCGATCATTAATGGAGATGCGTACGTCTGCTAAACGAGCGAACGTCACGCATGCATGCATCCAGGTTGGTCATCTTCAACTAGCTCATGCTCAACCGTTTTAAGATCTTGCCTGGGTTTCGGACTTTCAGCTGCAGCAGCTAGCTTAGCTTTGCTTCCCAGGTGCTGGCCGGTTTCTGACCTCTTCCGCCATGGCACATAGGCAGTTGGGAAACGCTCGTGTGCTTGCACAATCTTCAATCGATATTCCGAGCAACACCGGATATGCACGCATACGTCGCAAACTTGAAGGATTCACCCGCTTTTTAGAGTAACTTTCGTGTAGGACATTGATACGGTAGAATCTGTAAAACGTTTTCATTAATTTAGATGCCATTAGGACTCGTTTGAAACATGGAAAATTTTCAGGATTTCCACGGGAATAATTTTAAGGTTCTCTTTCAAACGCATGAGTAGGACTCGTTTGAAACATGGAAAATTTTCAGGATTTCCATGGAAATCATTTTAAGGTTCTTCAGAACACATGAGTGGCGAACCACTAGAAATAAAAGATTTTCGTCAGGATGCATATACAATACAGAGAATTGCAAAAGAACAGATACAAAACTTTGGAATAACGGTTCGTATAGGCTACAAGAAAAATACAAGAATTAGATGAGAGATATAAACTTAAGAGGAAATTTTTTGTTTCTAAGAGGTTTGATATTATGCTAACTTTTTTCTAATATCTCTATGTATTGAACCATTCTGAAAGAATTTGATAGAATTTTGAAAGCTCTAATCTTTTATTCCAAATAACCACTTTTGTTCCAAATAAACCAAACAGGAAAATTCGTATAGGTGAATCCTATAAAATTTCTCTAATTTTTTTTATTTCAAAGGACGCCTAAATCCAATGAAAACCCTCTAAAATTCTTCCATGTTCCAAAGGAGGTCTTAAGATATATATATTGGCATGACAAGTATTTTGTGACAGTGAGATCTAATAAAACATACCCTCTATAGTCAAAAATTTTAAAAGCTTGATCTCGATAATGTCAAATGTTTTTTTATCGAAGTGACTACCATATATTCGTGAATATTTGCACAAATGTATACATGGAGAAATCAAGTCGTAATTAAGGTTTGAGTACCCATACAACAGTAAATTAAATTAACATCGACCTCTGGAGGTAATAGGCTGTCACATATTACAGCGGCAGAAAGCAGAAGAAGGTACGTAGCTAGCTAGCTCACTGCGTGACTCCATGAATGCAGTTAGCATAGCTAGCCATCCAGCTCATGCACGCATCGATCAGAAGTTCAGGTTGTGAAGAAGCAGAGAGCCTTGTTTTCTGCCGGCCCAGCTTGTCTTGTGTCTCCCATGCATGCATATCTCTACGGATAATACTAGTTGAATGCTCTCGCGCGTTTCCTTCCTCGAAGACCATACCCCTCCAGGAAACCAGGAGGACTCCCTGCTGCCATGCTTCTACTTCTTCTTCTTCGTAACCCTTTTCTTGTTGCTACGTGTACAGCCTCTTGCGTGCATGCAGACAAAGTGTACTACGTACGCGACGTGTGCAGTTACTCGATCCCAATGAAAACTAGCTTGCTTCTATATGCTAGTATTTTATCTACTACTAGCCGGTACCTGCTATTTTGCTAGCAAGGGATACACGTAGCTAGCAGAGCGTTTGCCAGTTTTTGGGTAATACGAACTGCTCGTGTACGTTACAGCTTTGACACGACGATACGATATATATGCATCATGTAGGATTTTACATACATACGCGGCATTCCTTGTCAAAAAGGATAATATATGCATAAATTAATTATACCACCTCATGCATGCATCCCTTTTTGGGTAACACACATGCAAGCTTAAGCTAAGAACAAGCTGCATGTGAGATGAACAAAAGATCAATTAATCAATTGACGACCGTCATTCACTTTTTAGTCCTTTTCTTTACAGAGAACGAAAAAGACAACAAAATCTCCAGCAAAACATCAGGCGATCGATTAGTACTTGTTGATGCATAATTCCAAACCTAAGAAAACAACAATATAAAACGATAGGAAATTAAGTGATAGGAAAGATCGATCAACAGATCAGTAGTAGTAGTAGCAGCAGCAACTGATCGATCGTCGCCATCTGGGGCGCCGTCCAAGCATGCATGCTTGCATGTGCCCTAATATAACTAATGCTCCGTTCATCGATCGAATTATATTATCGAATACGGTGCCCGGTGCAAGTTGAAGCTGAGTTTAGGTGCTCGATCGATCGACATATACCAGAAGCTGCATTCATTCAGCTGCAGCTACAGAGAAATTGATGCCGGCCTTTTCGAACAGTATCAGGTGCAGAGATATATCGATCATTCATTTGTTCGTTCCTTCGATCGATCTCCCGCCTTTTAAACTTAATTCGATCCCTTTTGCTACCTTTGCTTTACAGATGAGGATTTGCAGACCTAATCCATATATACCCCAGTACGGCATTGAAAGCTACTACAAGAGACATATGTAATAAACACAGTGCTTGGAATATATGACCACGTGTATAAGCGTACAGCCACAAGGTGACAATGCTCCCAATTCAAGTGGCCGGAGATATATAGTTATATTTCATGCATGCATGCACCTGGCTAGCTATGTTAAGAATGTGTAGCGTGTTAGAAAGTGTAAAAAGAATATCAGAGTAGTAGCAAAGACAGACATGCATGCATGTGATTAGGGAAAGTCTGAATATTTTTAGTACATGTTGATGACTGAGAGATGGAACATTGTATATATGCTGCATGGGTCCAGAATTTTAGAGCATGTAACTATATTCAAATTAAATATGATATGTGAAACGACATATGCAAATATGAATTAACGGCCAACATTCTCTCTTAATCTATACTCCCTCCTTCTCATAATATAAGGCGTGCACGCATTTTAAGATTTAATTCTTATAATATTTAATAAACAATTAGTTTAATATAAATTAAATTTTAGTTGATAAAAATAGTATTATTGGATTGACATTTCAACGCAATTTTCTATGGTTATGATTTTGTTGCTTTAAACACTATATTATTTGAGAAATTAAAAGTCAAATATTAGTTTGAGACCATGCCAGTTTGACTGTGCCTTATATTGTGATGAGGAGTACTATTTTTGTGTTCCCTACAGGGGAGTATATATATGTTAAAAGGAATACTACTTGGAACATACATATGACGAAGTCTACGGTTGATGATGAACAAACAGTTTTCTGTAACTGTGGATGGTCGACAAACCATTGACAGGATCGGAGTTGACATGCATGCATTTGTATGTATGAAATTGCAGCCCTTGATCAGATGCATTATACTACGGTTTTTTTACACTCTCTATCGCTTTCCTATACTTGCAATATTGCATATCAATTCAACTACTCAGTCAGCGTTTCTTTTTAAAGATGGATATGTACAATGTACATGAATATCATCTAGTAGTAGCTAGCTAGATCGATCGATGAGTCAAATATATAAACTGCACGTTGCCAATTCATCCACAATAATGTAGCTAGCTTAGAATATATGTCTTTAATTAGGATCTCAGGAATAACGTCCAGGAGAGAAGAAGCATATATAACTAACTTTGGTTGATGACTATAGATATTTTTCGTCCTGACTATCCTGTGGAACTGTGGAATATTGACGAATGAATTCATTAAACAGATCAGATTTCAAGATGTGATTTTTAGATAAGTTCAGATAGCCCAACGACGCATGACAAAAAGGAAAAAAAAGGCTTGCTTATATGCATGCATGCTCGTGGGTAAACATCGGCCATAAGAAATACACAAGCCTCTTTCATCGCAAAAAAAAGTTGCAAGTCTTCTTTGTTCTATAAAAATGTAAGATAACCGATCTAATCCCTTGTTTCAGCTATTGCACTGGACCTTGGGCTCCTTTGAAGAAAGGGTTTTTGGCGGAATCTTAGAGGAATAAAAATTCTATAAAATTTCTTTGGATTGAGTTAAAATATAGGGATTTTAATGGAATTTTAATATGAGGTCCAACCTCTTTGAATAAAATCACTTGTGTCTCTCTCCTTTCTAGCCTGTATTTTTCTTACGCCCAGTTTTTCTGTGTTTTTTTAATCCATTTTGAGGTGATGGAGCACTCTAATCCTATATTTTTTTTCTATTTCTTTGTTATGAGAATATTATATTTCAAAGGAGCACTGAAACTATGTTTCATTAAATATTCACCTTGGACAATATATTTTTCCTGGAGTGTAGAAGTAATCTATATGTGAAGTTCTTTTTTAGTGAAATTGACTGTTACATTGACTGAGAATAATCATGTTAATTAGTAGTAGTTGCATCGCACCAACTGTCCTAAGTTAGAACGTGAAACACCCATGAATGCATGGCCTACTTATGCTTGATTGAAGCTAGAAACCTTAATTAGCCTGTGATGTATTTTATTAACTGTTGGTTCCTCATTTATTTAGCCGTATTCATCTTACTTTTGCTTTTTGTCCATAAAAAACACATGAAAATGTTGAGAAAGTGGTCAGCGACCAATTACATGTATGCCTTTAATTTCTGTGGCATCTTCGCTTTCTACGGTGTAATAATTCAAGTACACACCTACAAGAGGACGATAATATATATTTGATTCAAAACCATTATGGACCGCGCACCTCTGTTAATGCACCTAATATATCTTATCAGCTTATTGATACCCAGTCCGTACAAAAATATAATACATATATTTTTGGACAAGAGTCTTTAACTAACCATTGCTTTACTATTTATGTTACACAAAAATATAATCATATTTAAGAAAGCACCTATTGAATGGGAATATAGTAATATCAATTTTACATCAATAAAATTATATTCTAATAGAGTAACACTTAGTTAAAATATTGTTCTAATGAAACAAAATACATCTTATGCTTTTATATTGAAGGAGTAAATAAAATGGATCAATATGGTCCGGGGGTGTATTTAATATACACTGACATATATGTAAATGCAGTAGTTAAAAACTCTATACATGCAAAAAGATGTTGGAGAAAAATCTAACGTGCACACGTAACCACATGGCCTTTTGGAAGTCGCCATGTCACCTTTAATTTCTTTCTAATTTTCTCCCTATCTAATAGAACGTGAAATTGTCAGATCGAATTCATCTTTGATAGCCATGTAACATTATATTTTATAAATTCTAATCCTATACTCCATCAATTTAATATGACAGTTAAGCCAAAATGTTAGATGCAACAACTCATTATAAATATTAATGATATAGTATATTGTATATATAAGCCCAGCGCAGCATGCATGCATATCTCACATGATACGATCTGTACTTGAGTCTAAGCCAAGTGATTAGCTAAGGTATGCCTGCTAATTATATATATGACAGCAGGGGCGAGGGATGTATCCAAATGATTCCTTAATTGATGCTTTAATTACTGTCAGAGACTGAAATCAGTGAAGCGATATGCGTGTTTGTATGGCTTGAAATGAGTTGTGATACTGAGTAGGCATGCATGTTATACCAGAAAAAAAGAGCAATGCCGATAGGAAACTTTTGGAATACTATTTCAGCTGAGATTTAATCAGATATTACAACAATAATGCATCCAGTTACCACTTTTATTATCTAAAAGCATTAATGCATCCAACTACCGTGTGAGTTCTTTTCTTTGATACAACAGTTAGCTATCTTTAGCTGATCCCATTAGTGGTGACATCAAACCACGTATACATGCTTTCACATTCAATATTATACTTCTCCCTCCCTCCTAATATATAACAACTTTTTAACATTTAAACTTTATCTCACTATATAACAACTTCTCCACCAATATTTTCTTATCTTAAGCAATCACAATAATTTCTTATTTAATTTTCTTTACCTACCTCCTCATTTTAACCAATTACAACCATCTCTTATTTAATTTACCTAACTCCTTAATCCTCCTAAAAAACTTCAAAAATACACGGAAGAGTATATATATTTGGGCTAATTTGTTTAGCACTACATTGCCGTTAAATACTTAAATTCATAATTTTTCAAGCACTTAATACCTAGATTTGATTTGCTATCATTAACATGTATTTAGTATTAAAAATTAAGGCAGTTTCATGGGTGAGATTCGTTGGATATGGATCTAATGGATTAAATTGTGCACCCAGTACCCATAACAAAAAAAAATCTACATCTAGATACCTCCAAATTAAATTATTGGCCAGGGAACTAGTGTTCAATGGAGGAGACCAAAGTCAGATGGCGCTTTACATATATGCCTAGAAATAGAGGGACCAGGGCATCTGTACGTATAATTAAGCTAACCTGGATGATCCCTTAAGAACCCTAGAGGAATATAACTTATTTGATCTCCTAGATATGCATGGAGTCGAACAATCGGACGGTGTCTTTCTTAGGCTTTTTAAAGATCAATGCCTTCTTAGCTTTTGAATCGTCACTTTATTCCCCAAAGATGGAAGCTTCTTACTACAAATTAAAACATCAATGATGATGTACTAAAGACAACGAGAAATTAACATGCAACTGATTAATCAAGCAGCCCTTAGAAAAAAGGTAAATGGAGCACAGGACAAAGCCAAAGGCATAAACAACATGCATGCACGGTACTATATATTTTGTGCATATATGATGCTCATGATTATTTTGGAAATTATCATCTAGAAATATATAAGGCATTAACTAGCGATAACATAGGCATATATGTTTGGATTAATGGTCAAGCAAGAACATGATTCCACAACGAATTGGAAGGACAGATCGAAGATGATCTGCCGACTAGGACACTTTGTTCTCATGTATGCATGGCCATCCATCCAGTACTACGTTTTCAACTTTTATCTACAAACATGGTTGCTGCTAGCCTCTCCTTGATCTGCATCCTCTTTGGATGGGACCAATGCTCTACTGTTCTTTAATTTAGACACCCACTAACAAATTAGCTTTGTACCAATTAATCTAGCATATTGTGATATATAGTTGGTCCCAACGAACGAACAAAATATACTAACAGAAAAAAATGCATCAACATATTCTATCCATCCAGGTGATGTATTTTAGAAGCATTATACCGCTAAAAAAGAGGTATCAAAAGGAAAGTAGCAAATTAAGTGACGTTCATTTGTTCTATTGTACCATATCTAATCAGAGAAACCGTGATCATTGCTTCATTATATATATATATACTAGTCATTTAGTCGTGCGTTGCGCGACTCTGGATGCCCGTATAAAAGGCCTGTATATACTGCCATAATATTTGAATTTTTTGCGAAATAATAATTTGATAAACAATTATTATAACTCTAGATCCATACATACCTATGTCTCCAACTGAAGGTTCAAATGCCATGTTTAAGATTAACGTCTTGCTTTTGGTTTCTCTTAATATACTTTAATTTGAAATTTTTGAAGAAAAGAATTTGATGAACAATTAGTTTCTCATGATCGCTAAAAACTTTGTGCTAACCATACATAATACAATGTGCAAAATAATTGTCTGCCAAAATGCAATATGCTTCTTTATGGAGTGAATCTAGCCGTATAGATTCTGAATATGCATATTTGTTAAGTTAAATAGCTCCTGAAGATCTACAGGTTCTTGAGTTAAATAGCCCCAAGTACAACTTGGTACCTAGTTTATCGCAATAGTAAATCCTCACATCTGCTGATCCTGGAAAAACAAAAGTAAATTCAGGACATATAGCATATGTGGTACAATACTTAAATCATACGCGATCTGAATTAATTTTCAGGTATAATAATAAGGTTCTATCTATAAAGTGGAATTCCAAAGCTTCTGTTGCTTTTTAGGGAAGAGTAACATTAAGTTTTAAACATTTGATAGGAGAGCAGTCACAAAGTATTCACACTTCTAATTATTATGACATTTAAACATATTCAAGCTAATTAACATAATCTACTGACTAATTGCTCTTCCTATTTTCCCTGGAAAGAATGTGTCGACCTCAGGAACAAATGAATTAGTATTTTCACAATTCATAAAAACCATAGTATATATGTTTTCTGATTGCAGACCTTCATAACTCTGCAGCTAGGCTGATCATTATGTCTTCCCTTGTTGTCCAGCCAGCTGAAAACTGTGACAAAACAACAAAAGAAGAGAAAGTAAATAGGCTTGTAAGTGTACAGATTATCAATGGGTGTGAGGTGTACATCCCCAGACCTAGGTTCAAGTCCTCTAGCTCAGATAAAGGTTTCTTCTTCTCAACGACACTAGAGTCAGATGCTCTTGGATCTTCTCGATTTAGGCTTCAATTTATTTCTTCGTATTAATAAGAACAATGATTATTTTCTTCCAGTGTTCCCTAAGACTACGTTCCAGAGAACGAGACGGCTGAAAGTTACTCGTTTTTTACACGTACGCTTCTAAAATTACTTTAAAAACTTATATTAATCTATTTTTTAAGTTTAAAATAATCAATGCTAATGTTTATCTCGTTTTGTGATGTTCTTAATCTTCCATTTTTTCCTCCTCTCAAACACACCTTAAAAAATAATAATGTATTCATGCTCAGAAACTTTGGAGTCAAAAATACACAGTAGCTTTGGGAAACAAAACAATTATTCAGAAAGAAAGGCCAATATTGCTCTCTGCAATAACTGAATACATGAACGTCGGCTCCATGACCGGGCACCTCCATACCCACTATATCTATTGCGATAGCCTGCAAGCATGTGGCTGTTACAAAATTATCTCAGGAATATGTTGTGGCGATTAAGTATTATGTTATGATTATGACAATAGCACACATGGTATATTAAATGACTGATTTGGTTTTCAGGAGTAAAAAAAAGATGATATACTGATCAAATGATCTCTCCCCATGATCTTTCCTTTTTCTCCTACACAGAGGAAGTATATGCACATGATTACATTGACATGTTGATGTTAGTTTATTAACTAATAAAAAAAAGATAAAAGTATACACTGGAATGTGCACCTTAGTTCCTTCAACAGCACCCAAATCAATTCTGGAAGAATATAGACATGGTTTTAGTGGGGATCACATGCTAGCAGTGCTGCACATCAACGTGTGGAGTTTGAAACTATTTGCTTAATTCATATGAGCTTGACTAACATTGTTGTTTGAAAGTGATCTAACTGTGTTTATCCAATGAACTAAATTGGGACATGCAACTTCAACATTACCGAAGGGATATGTCAAACCAATGAGAAGTTCTTCTTCCTTATTTCTCAACTGTTGTACAGTTACAACATACAATTGCTGGGCAGACGGCAGCTAGAGCTAGGATCTTCATCACATATGTCCCTTTCCTGTCTTTGTCATCAAGCAACAGCTTAGGTGTGGAGAGGAAAGGGAGGAGGTGGACGAGGTGCAGATGTGAAGGGATGCAGAGGCCGTGATGGCTAGAGTAGGAAATGTGAGGGAAGAGAATGAGGCAGTGTGGCAGCATTTGGATAGGGAGGAAGAGGTTTGGCGGTCCCCCGTATGTGAAGGGAGAGGCTGGTTGTTATGCTAGCAAGGAGATGAAGGTATAGTAGCAGAGAAGATAATAAACTGGCTAGCCACTAGTGCGAAGAGGAGGAGAGTAACGGCACCCTAGCCTCATGGTCGCTGGAGAAGGAGAAGATGGGGTTATATAAAGAGAGACCTGATATTGAGTGATATTACTGTTCTTAAAGAAATTATAGGAGGTACTATATATTATTTATATAAATTTTAATACCTCTCAATGCCTTAGGTACTAGATAATAACCCACGTGTTGTTGTGAGATGTGTAGGTAAATGGCTTTGAAGAGATATGCAAGCTAAAGAAAAAGAAAGAATGAACAGAAAAAAAATTGAAAGAACTTAAACTGTTCAGTTACATGACTAGGGAGATCAATAATCTTCCAACTAAAAGTCATAAAGGTACTATAATTATCATAATGAAATGCATGCAAATAGAAGGGAATTACCTTCGACCTTCTCCTACCCTCCAACGGATAATCTAACAACCAAGATTTTTAAGATAATGTGGCTCAATGAAGGTTTTGGTTCCAACTATATAGGATTTATAGATTAGGATGCACTAGAATTTACACTTAAAATTTGGTACCTCTTAAATATCATTTTTTTCTCAGATAAATTGTCCAATTTGCTCAAGTACTAGTGCTACTCAATTTATAATAAACCCTTCCTACATTAATTGATGTTTCCAGGATTTATTAATAAGTGCTATCAGTTCCTAACCATTAGTTATGTTTATTTATTGCAGATATTTATTTTTTCTGATTTGTAACTATGATTGATATTGTTTGTCCGTGTCATTAGATTGTAGATTTATTCAGGTTGAAAATCCAGTTACATACCTCCTAGCATAAAGCTGACAATAATTGTCAATTTATAACTGGCTTCACTGCATGTTATTGAACCAGCAGTGATACTTCAAAATCACTGTTGATTCATTCTGATTTAATCTAAAAACCAGTTTAACCTGAGAGCGATAAGCATCACTATCGGTTTTAAATGAACCGACAGCGATGAATCAGTTTGGATTGTTGATGTTTTTTTAAGTGACTTGGGCCCATATAAACATCTTTAATTTCTTTTGTAGATGGATGATCAGGATATACCACAATCCAATCAAAAGCAGACCGATCGATCAGGCAAATCAACAAAGCAATGCATTTCATCAATCGATATCCGATATGACATGCATGCACGCGCTTGATTTGATCGGGCTACTATACAACGTGTAGGCTTTTGTTCAATACATGTGTCAACTGTCAACACGAAATGATCCTGATCATCAGGAAGCTGCTGGGCTAGAGCTTGCTGCGTACAGATGTATGCTTGCCGACCATGGATGCGTCCAATCTCGCTAAAGAGGAGAACGGAACGGACACATCGCCCATGCTTGTGGTTGTGGGAGCGACGTACTGCTGCTAACCTAGCTTTTATTTTGATCGCCTGATCTCGATGGATCATCTGAACATGCCGTCTCATATCCATCAGAAATTTTAGCTTATATATATATATATATATATATAGCTTTATTAGGTGCATAGAGGCCAGCTATCTTTTGTATCTCGATGATCTCGATCAGTACTACTAGCAAGCTAAATGCAGGCAAAAAAGATGCAGCTTTTGTGTCATCTAGATCTCAATCGAAAATGCATGCACTGATGATGATGCACGCAACAACTAATGCTTAGTACATGCAACCCAAGTTCATGAATGAGCTACATGCCGACAGATCGATCTAGCTAGCATGATTTAGTGTTTCTCCTTTAATTATGTTATGCAATTAAATGTAAGGAGACTGAATCCGATCACTATCCAAAACCCAAAAGCACAGATCGAGACAAGGCTTACAAAATCTGAAAAAGAAAGTGATGTATATACTCCATGTCCATGCAAGGAAAGCATCGCACAAGGTCGCTGCAACTAGGCTGGCACCTTAGCTGAAACAACGAACCGAAACGGACCAGAATGATAGATATCGACATCCATATGTTACAATGCTGTAGCACGCAAAAAAATCGAGGTCAGAGCTAGCGGAGAACAGCTTGACCTTTAGCCGAACCTTACCTTACCCTAGTATTAGCGTTCCATTTACTCATTCCAGTCAAAATATGATGTTGCTTGTGACCTTCTGAAGCCAATGGAACACAACTTTTAATTGCCACTAAATTCTCTTGTATAAATCCATGAAGGGTTATAAAGGATCAATATAACGAAGTTCTTTAGTTGTTGACTAGTATGACAAACTTGGCTGTGTCCAATAAACCTACATTCAAGACCATGAATATGTCAAAAACTAGGTATTTGCTAGGCATTAGGTCATTGAAATTGGAAGAATTTTTAGTCATTTGACGCTGGCTGTTGGATCATAATCTAACGGCCAGGGCATTGCCTTTAATCTCTGTACCAAGGAGGATTTGGGCAGAGAGAAGTAGGGAGGTGGCAGGTAGCTCACTAGCGATAGTGATTATGAGTCACCTTCTTCTAGCACCAATGACAACGGCCATCAATCTGTAGAACAAAAATGTAACGCCCTTTTTTATTTTTTAAAACATGTTTATCTCAAAATTTATATTAGCAGTGCCATTAAAACCTATTCTATTGTTAAAAAACCTTTGACTTTTCAAAAATTTCTAAAGTTAAATTTTTGATTTTGAAAATTTTGACCGTACCAAACAAATATTTTTTCTGTAAATTTTTTTTCATATTCGAACCTCGACCGTTCCTATAAATATTTTCATTCCTATTTAACATCTTCTTGAATGTATTCTCCTCTTTTATACACGTGAAGACTAGCTCTCCTGTTTTTTTTCATAAATTAAATTACGTGTAGATAAAAACCTGCGAAACCAAGATTTACTCATTTCTCTTTCTCACCCATCTTTTCAGCCCATACCATTCCTAACTTATATTCAATCGTCATCTAACAAAAACACCAAATGATAAAAAAAAGCAGTGAGAGCAAAGCAGCAACATGCGAACCCTGTTTTCTTCCTCACCCATCCATTCAAACACAGGTCATATGTGAAATTTTATTTTCAACTCTATACACCACTAATCATTCAAGCAAGCCAAGCCAAGCAAAGTTCTATTACCTCTACCTCTCTTTTCTTTTCCATATAGCCTGCAAAATATGCACACACCTTATCCCTTGTTTCTTTGACTCTATTTTTCATATGTATAGACAACATGACATGCAAGGTCCTATCTCTTTCATTTCTCCCATGCAAGGCTATGCTATGCATGCATGCACATAAAATCTCTCTTCCCCTATACTACCAAACTCTTAGACAAGACAAGAGATAAAGCAACAAGCCAACTCTTATTTTCTCTTTGCCCTAGGAAGCCGTAAAGGTTAGTTAAGCTCCATCTCATCACAATGAACATGGAAAGATATCAATGAAGTCTTCCTACGATTTGTGGCACTGCGCGGACTTTTGTCATCTCTTGACTTGTGGGGAAAGCCAATAACGACTACAAAACCTAGCACCAAATTCTATGGCCATCTCCACTATACTTTCTCGGCCTTATCTCCTTTAGCAAACCAAACCAAAAACTCTAACCGCTATTGTTGCGCCCCAAGCTCCCTCTGTTTCCCCCTCTACCTTGCCATCCACTGTGCCAGAAGCCGAGCTAAGTGCACAGCTAATAACACTACATTCCCCTAGGTCCATTCCTCATCCTCCCAAGCTTAGTTGACAGCCGAGACATCACCACCTCCCATTCCTTGAGAAGGACACCATCGTGCTTGGTCAAGTGTGCCTCGCACAAGCATTGCACTGCTGCCTCTTCGACTGTCTAGACATAGATTGGAACCATTTCTAGTGCTCTTTCTACCACAACGACACTGCCTTAAGCGACCTAGGCAAGGATGCCACCACGCTCAGCATAGCTAGACATTATGCGAACTCTACCTCCACAACCACCTGTCTATCGATTGTTTTGGGGATACAACAGCATCCTCCGAGGTCTCATCGCCCTCAGCTGCTCTGGCCACCCATCGGAGTCCTATAGCCACCTCCCTCCCAAACCAGGTAGTCGCCATCGCACCGGGTCAAGTGTACCAGTGTGCGGGCCTCTTCCCTACCATGTCACGAGGATGACCTCCTCAAGGTGAGGTCGGTTTCCCGCCATCTTCACCGCTCCGACCACCCTTAGAGCACCGCTGCTGCCATTGCCTTGTTGCAAGCAAATAAGAGGAGAGAACGAGGAGAAAGAATGACAAAGAAAAAAAGATAAGGAGAGAGGAAAAAAGAAAATAAGAAAAGGAAAAGAAAAGGTAGGACCCACGTGGGCCCTACTCTTTCGGTAGATCCCACGCGCTTAGTCTATATAGGCCATGTCACTAATCGTCGTGCCCTACGTATCAATCCGTAGACCATGAGCTAAGTCCACTCAATCATCCCATCACTAGCTCGATAGACCCAATTCACAATATGCCAGCCTCCTATGTATCTATGATAGAGGGGCATAGAGAAATATTCCTTAGAATATTTTTTTCATAAAAGAAACTTTTTTCCTTTGAACAAAAAATTATTTAAATTTTTAAAATTGATATATCTTAAACCGTAAGTCCGATTGACTCTATTCAACTTTTAGAATTTTTTTAAAATTGAGATATATCTAATGATACTATTATTTATTAATAATATTATTATATTTTTATGATTTTATTTAGATTTCTCTCTTTTCAGATGTAGTTTGTAGATAAAAATTTCTCGGATACGGAATTTGAAGTGTTTCATGTCAACCAAGAGAAAGGAAAGTTACTTCTTCGATCATGTTGACACTAATATATAAAATTAAATATTTATAAAGTATATAATTAGGCACACATAAAAGGCGCTGATCATAACCGATCTGTTTGACCAACCTATTTGCTGTATTATATGCTTTCTTTCTAAAATTGATTGTGCTAGCCTTTGTGAGTCATGTTTTATAGCTCATACCACTAGTACTGAGGTACCTGGCAATTAATTTTGATAATTAAAGAATATGTTATTCTAAATTATGAAATAATGAAGTATTTTTTTGGGATAAATTAATCGTGTTATAAAAATGAGTTGTGAATTATTTTGAAAACCAGACAGTTTATGTTGGTGGTTTGCGAAATAAAAAGTGGTTATTTTTTAAAAGAAACAATGGTGTGAAGTTGTCGTCTGTGTGACAAGACTTTATATTCACATATAAGGACGGATTTCTTGGAGAACTATACTAAGCATAGTACAATATGACTAATGATGGTAATGATGGCTTCATAGTAATGTTGTTAGATAATAGTTTGGATAGAAGCCTATGGTTTTGAAAAAGTGAAAAGAATCTAATAAATGGGTGACAATTTGAAAACTAATGATAGGCTATAGACTTTGGCAGCCTCCTAACACTGATATCGTTGCAAAGTGACTTACGAATTATGTTGGTATTTGAGTCTCCTATAAATAATAAACCGTACTAAATAGAGTTGTTGTAAGCTACTGTCATATGGGATTGGGGCTAGGACCTCAATCCGAATAAATACATCCATAGGAGTTTCAAATATAAAAATAAAAATGGGAGTTGTGAAATAAACTCGGCTGTGCTTTGAAGACTATGCATGTTTACATTTTTGTGGCTTGCTAAGTATATATGTACTTACATTTCTTTTTCTTCAGAGGTTTTAGGGAAGCGATGATGAATGATAGGTTTTCATCCTAAACCAAAACCATGCTTGTGGCTTGCGTGCTAGCTACACTGTGTTTTTCATAGCAGTCTCTTATGTACCAGCGATGGGTGGTGGACATGAACAGGTAACGACGCTATAGAGGCACTGCTAGAGCCGCAGGGTTTGAGAAGGGTAGTGAGTGGGATCAATGGCAAGGGTAGGATCTTGCATAGTTAGGATGTAGGGGTGGCATGGCGTCTGGCACCTTGTTGAGAGAGGAGTGGTAGAGTAGGGGGAGGGGAGGGGGTCCACCAAGCGGGTCTCGCTGGTGGCAAAGGCAATGCCAGGCATAAGGGGGCGACATCACTAGGAAGGCATCGGTGTTGCGGGTGAGCTCCGATCTAGGAAAAAACATGTTGTATAGAGAGACCAAGATAGAAGAAGATAATGCTAGGGGTGCATTGTTGTTGAGAATCTAAGCTTGATCTGGAAGTTGGAAAGTGATTGAAATGGGGGTATTTTTATGTGACCATTGGAAAATGTCCATACTTTGCTATGGATAAAAGAAACTATTTATCAAATAAAAGTGTTTGCTTATTTGAATATATAATACTAACTTGTTTGAACCAAATATTAGACTATTCAATAGTATTAGAAAATATCAAGTCCCATTTATAAAAAAAACTGTTGAAAAACAGTGGTGGGTGATGGTATATTTACTACCATTAACACTACAGACTTTAAAAGTAGTTTTTTATTATAAGATGTTTTGATTTTTTTATAATTGAAGTGGCTAAGTTTGTAAAAAATGTAGTTGCATTTAAAAAAATGTATACTATCAAAAAATATATATTCAATTTAATGAAACTAAAATGAAGGGAGTAGTGTCTATATAGCCCACCATAAATGTGTGCGGGTACACACATTTGTCACTCCCTTGTTTGGGTACGCTGATTTTGTTTAGTCAACCAAAAATGACCTACACGAATAACAGCAATGCATTAGGAAAAAATCATATGAAAAGAAAGAAAAAAATTGATCACCCGCGGAAATTAATCAAGGAGGTCATCGGGCGAGCAGACGAAAAATAGTACGCGATAGCAAGCTGAGTTCTGAAGAAGAGGCCATCAACACACATTAGAGAGGATGCCAGCTCGTGCGGAGAAAGATGACCACCTGAGTGGTGAACTAACGAGAAAAATATCTTTTGTGCGTGTGGAAGAATATTGGTAATTGGACAATTTTACATCAGCCAAAAATCCAACAAATCCCAGATCAAATTTATTGAACATATGAATTTGTGATAATGCATGCGAATTAAACGATGACTTGCAAAAAGATCGTGACATTTAAGCCAAAGCCATTACAACCACGTCCAGATATTCGATTATCTTAAAAAATGGACACTTGCATATTCGAGATGAGCCAATTGAGATGCATGGGAAGGCTAGTCGTGGGGCCCATATGCCAGGGGAAGGGCACTAGATCCCTCCTCTCCTTGTGACGAACGTTTAACATGCAGCCTCCTCTGGGACGAACCGTTGGCTAGGGAGGAGAAGGCCACGATGAATTAGCAGGTGGTCAGAGCGGAGTGTGGAACAGCCAAAGGTGCCAAAGTTGGTCCCGGATAGGAAATGGAATATTTCCAGTAAAATCTTGTTATTCAATTCCTCCAACACTACCCTACCAACTGTAAGTAGACCAACATGTCCTAATATTTTCTAGAACTAAGTTATGGTCCAACCTTTGTTCATTACTTGCACTCTTAAGGTTTCCTGCGAGATCTTCTCTAGATTTCCACAAAAACTGAAATTCTTATTGTTTATTTCTTGCAAAAGATTGTGCATATGTGCAATTTTTACACTCTAAAAAGGAACTCTTCTAAGGGTTCCATTATGGAGTGAGAATTTTGCATGCATTTTGTGGGATTAGTTTAATTATTTTAGGAATCAAGAAGAATTATTCCCTCAATAAAAACAGCGCCTATATAAGTATGATATATGTAATTGTTATCTGAACGATGCCTATCCATGTTTTTTTCCAAACATGAATATATAGATAGTTTTACATGGTTGTCTTAAAGTGAAACAGGACATGAAGAACATCATGATCAGTGTCTTGATATTTTATTTCCTAATACATCCTGATCCCATGCATACAGCTAACCCTTATCTCTGGAGCATTATTGCAATCGGCAAGATCTAGCTAGCTAGCGGCATCTGCAGAACACGGCAGTGCACTCTACTACGCTTAGATATCCTACGAAACAAGTTCCAAAGACCCTAGTCAAAGCACAACAGTGCATCCAAACATTTCTTGGATATATATATATATATAGTAGATTATTGCAGCATATAATTGACTTGTATTTTTTTAGAAAATCTTGCTAAAGCCTGGAGCAGAAGCTAGCTAGCTATGTAGCACACGTCCCATCCATTTCTTTTTGCCTCGCTATTTTTTCTTTAGGTAAAGCTAAAGAAGAGCCAAAGCCGTGGCGCCAGCTCAAAGGATAGCATCTCTCGCCGAATTTTTATTTTTCCTGCTGGTATAGATGCATATATGCCTCATAGAATATGCAGTGAAACTTGTTTTCTAATTAACGAGCTAAGGACTCTATTAGTGGGTGCTATATGGAAATTCCATGCATATGTATTTTAGTACTTACCCTGGTATCTATTGGTAGTATCTTATCATTGGTAAATATCAATCACTAGTTCAGACATCTAAACCATTTATCTATGTCCTGCTACTAGATTTATCTATATGTCCTGCTACTAGTAGCAACAATTATATATATACCATTAGTTATATTATTAATAATTAATATGGTAGTAGAAATATATATGCATGATAATGAGAAAAAAGTAGAAGCTTTAAGATAATTTCTACTGTAAAGTTGGGAGGGGGCTGGACATTCAGTCGACGGGAACTGGTTCCTCGCTTCTTTCTCTACCAGCAAAAGTAAGGGGTGAAAAAAAGGCGATTGAGAGAGTTCCTTCGTCGACCCCCTTTCTCCTCTGACTCCGACTACCGCTGGTCACCGATGGAGGGAGGTTGGTCGGGATAGCCCCGATTATTAACATGTAAAGTCTCAAATCTCTTACCGTCTATAGAACCAAGTAACTGGCACTAACTCACTAGAAAGGTTTAGATTAGTTTCCGTGATTAGCTTTCCAAAATCACGGCATGTAACTTTTGTTTCCTTCTTTAAACCTTCATGTACTATATTTATTTGTCATATGAGGCTAATGGAATTATTGCGTTGAGTCAATCCACTTTCATGTTATTAGAGCGGGATCAATCCCCTTCTCTCTAACTCTTCCATCGCCGGCCTCTCATCGCCTTTTTGCGTGCGTCGCCCATCCCCTTCTCTCTAACTCTCCTGCCGCCGACCTCTCACTGCACACCTACGCGTGTTGCTCTTCTGTGCCGATCTCCCACGGCGTTCTCTCGCCCAGTCCTCCTGCACCATCGTCTTGCGGCATCCTCCTCCCAAAATCGGCGTCGGCCTCTCATTGCGGCGTTCGTCTAGCAGCGTCCTCTCCCATGCTACGGCATTCTACGGCATCAGCCTCGCGTGTTGCCCTTCCCATAGTGCGCCGTCCTTCCTGTGGTGTCTTCTCTCGTCCCGCGGCGTCTTCTTCCGTCCCGCGCCATCGTCCTATGGCGCCCTCCCCCAAAAATCAATGCTGACACCTCGTCGTGGCATCCCTCCATGTCGTCGCTCCTTTTACTGGCGTTCCTACCAATGTCATCCGACGTTGTAGCTGCCCAGGCAGCACAAGATGCTGCACTTAGACAGGCTACAGCTGATGCCGTCGCCGCAGCCAAAGTAGCTGCCGCCGAGGCCAAGGCGGCTTCTGCCAAAGCAGATGAGGCCGTCCGTCATCTCACTGAATACGAGAACCTAGAGCAATGCCAACTTCACGCCTAGGCCATTGTGGTATCCAACATCAAGATGATGATTCCCCACGTCCTCTAGCAGACATACACAAACTATAGCCACTAGCACACGCTCTTCCTCAACATCGCGACCAAATACACCTTCGACTGCCTGGTGCTCTCCGATGGCGACCTCTCCATGGATCCTCATTGGCATCGTATGGACTGCACCGTCAAGTCATGGCTATTCGGCATGGTATCACCAGAGCTCATTAAAGCAGTGTCAACCGCGTCCCCAACCTCATGCTCCATTTGGCTTGGCTTGGAAGAATAGTTCATCGGCAACAAGCAGACTCGCGCTATCATCCTTGACGTCGAATTCTGGACTCTTGTTCAAGGTGATCTCTCCGTCACTGACTACTACAGCAAGATAAAGCGTATGGCAGATGCCTTGGTGACTTTGGGTGAGCCGGTCTTGGATCGCACCTTGGTCCTCAACATTCTTCATGACTTCAACAAGCAATACTCTCACATGGCGGCATTGATCAAGTGCACTCGTCTGTTTTTAGCCTTCTCCAATGTCCGCGTAGACTTGCTCATGGAGGAGGTGATAATTACTAGCAAATCGTTCACTCCGACAACACTCATGGCCTCTACATCCGTGCACCCTCCGGTGTCGCATCCTAGTATTCCCTACCCGAGCGCTGTCGGCGGCGGCAGCACCATCAGCACTGGTAGCTATGGTGGACCAGTGGCTTTGGGAACAGGGGTGGCAACGACAGAGGTCGTTGGCATACGAGGCTGTCGATGGTAAATTGAGCTTTAGTCCTATAGGTCTCTATACGGCGTTTCATCGAAGTGTTAACCGATGAGTTATCGATACATTGAGCAACACGACCAATGTATCGGCTCCTCGGCCAATACGCACCAGTATTCATATACTTTTCTTAAGCACCACGCCAAACACATCAGCTTTCCAGCCGATACGCGTCTGTTTTCAGAAAGACATTCTCTTATTGGATCAGCTAGCCGATAAAATTAATGGAAGGCTGGCATAACTTAAGTATGCTCTAGTTAGTGTAGTTATAAGGAAAACCTTTTCAAATGATTTAATTTGAGTGGAAAATAAAACCACTATTCATCTATCGAGAATTTAGCGTTAGTTTATTAGTTAGTCGCCATTCAGATCTTGGTTTTGTATTCAGTAATGCATAGTAAATTAATTTGGCCAGAGGTCAAAGCGGTAGCTGGCTGAAAAAGGTATGTGATTTATATCTCAGTTACGTAGACCATTTGATAGTAGTTTCATGCTTAGCTATCATCTACAGATTCTAGAACAACATAGTCCTTTACATGTTAATTAGTAATTAAATTTAACCTAGATCATTCAATAATTGCGGGACAGAGACCTCAATGATTAGTAACATTCGATGGTCTTCACCAGAATTCAACACTTACGATACTCTACGGCATTCTTCAGATAGCTAGCTAGCTACATGCATGCATGCATGTGCATCTACTTGTCATGACTTGCACGAGCCTATCACTTGACCATCATGAGTATTTGTATAAAAGGTGTAGTAGTCTACCTTCGATTCTGGCTCGATAATGGAATCATTAGAATAAGGTTAGGCCAAAGGCATCTGCACATTTGGACCGTCCAAAATAGTTTGTCAGGATAATTCTATACTCTTTTCCATAGATAATGTAGAATATATGTTGGTATGGGATATTTATCATTTGTAGTCGAAGAGGGAAATTAAATTCCCATCCTGCTGCTGTGTAAAGGATCTTTCCACAATGTGCATTACCGCATGCCATATATTTGGCTTTTCCAGAAAAAGCAAAAAGATCACAGAACTACTACAAGAAATATTCTTCTTACTTTTCTTGCAAGGAGAAGAAAATATTTTGTCCTTTGGACGTAGAAATACGATATCTAACACATTCAACGGCGTTACATTTTCACAAAGTACTTTTACTTCAGTATTTTTACATATTGATTTGATCCTTGGAAGTGTTACTTATCTTTCGCATGGATCGATCTCAATCTGACTGTTATAATGGTAAATTAACTTTATTTACAAGCATTTCTGAAAATCAGGCTTGTTATAAAGCCAAAAGAAATATTTATAATATATGAAAGAATATAAAAACTCAAACTAATACTTCACAATAACAAATATGTTTACATACGTTATGAGTACATAACATAACTGCATGTTCCTCTCACACGGTAACAATGACAACTTCGATGTGCAACTACTCGATCAATACATATATATGCACAAGAAGTCATGCATAAACGACAACATTCTGCAACTTATCCAATAGCTAGATGGCACTTAGAATGGCACAACACACAGATGTTGAGATGGAGTTGTACTACAGAGAATATAATTTAGGACAAGATCACCATGACTAAGTACTTCCAACAGGAATAAACAAATTGAGATCAGCTGTGCTGCTGCTGACGAAAAATAAACAGGAATATTTTACCACACATATCATGCAATGCATCAGTGCATGATAATTAAGAAACAATTAATAAGTATATGCCTAGGTCTCTCTCTGCAGGTGTTGTAGCACTGATCAATCGATCATGTCGAGCACAACATTACGTGTCAAGAATTATACTCTCCTCATCGGGAATCGAAAGCTCGTCATGCTTAGACGCTAAGTGCTCCCAAGCGTTCGTTGGTCTTAATCATTGGTCGATGCATACAAATATTTATATATGTTTCTACATAGATACTACCTGCCTAGCTTACACGTTACATATATGCATGCGTTCATCACCCTCAAGTTTGTTGAGCTTGTCTTTCTATGAAAGGAGCACATGTAGCCATCCTCCAAAAAGCACCTTTTTTTTTTCTGTCCTCCCTTTGATCTGTATCTGTCTGTCTGTACTATGCACATGCTACTAGCCATAGCTGCAAGGTATGGTAGCCTGTGATCGATCTTTGGATGGACAACAGGTTGGCTGCCAAATATTTGAGGTCAGAAGTGTATATATCTCATAAGTTAAAGTGCATGTACTTTGCACAAATAAGCTTTGTGCTGGAAATTGCTAGATTAACAAAAAGAATGGTCATTGTAAATTCAGTAAAGAACAGAGAATTTATTTTGGAATAATATTAATTTAACGAAAAATTAGAAAATTGGTGCTGGATTTCACAAAATGAGAAAAGTAGAAACATGTTCGCAAAAAAAAAAAAAGCCAAAAAGGAACCTGTCAACGGATAAAATGCCGACAGGTTGATTGCCTTGCCCGTGCACTGGCCGATCGTTGGCCTGCCAAGCACTCAGATTGCCGACAGGCGCTATTCTGTAATTTTTCTATTTAAATAATTTTTTTCGAAAAAAAATACAGAACCGATCGGTGCCGAATAATCGACACGAACTTAACTATTAGGCAACCCAGCTTTTTTAAAGAAGGAAAATAGCTTGCATCCTCAGGAATAAAATAAGTCTTATAGCTAGATGTTGGCAGCCAACGCTGGATCGATCATCGATCAGGTGCTCCAGACACATGCATGATTGATGCAACCAGCGGCAACCCAGCCCAATATTTTTGCTTTTTTAGCTGCTTTTCACCGGCGTCCCTGCGTCGCTGCACCTGGGCGCCAACTTTTCCGTCGCCGTAGCTTTGCACGTGGAAGGCCAGCGGGCAGCACGCCGGCACTCTGCCCCCCACATAGTTTGCGGACAGTTCTCGGTGGGAAGAACCGATCAAAGGATGCATAGACGGTCAGGATGCGTGCACGTGTCCTGCCGGTAGTGGGAGTACCCATCTTCTCACCGTCTGATTGTTGCGTGGAACGTGCGTGGCTAAAGTTGAGTGCATTTTATTGTGAATTAGAGAAGACGGATTGATTTCTACTGATAGTAGAGACTATTGTAAAACTTGTGAAAATTATTTTAACCGATAGTAGTAATCCTTAGACTTTGAGTAGATATATATGCTGACTAATAGTTAAGGCAGTTTTTACTAGTCCTATTTGTCCAGTTGCCTGATGTTTTCTAATTAACTGTTACTGGTACTGGTAAATAAAAGTTTCACCCATAAGAAAACTACAACTCGGTAAGCAAATGGTAGCTTAATACCATATACACATCTTATGCTCCAAACAGGTCTTTCAATTTATTGTTTCTTGCTTACACAAGCATATATAGATATGTGTACATGGTGTACATTTATATATATGTCGATCGTGCTTTGACCAGGCCTGGCGTTTCGGCATCATATCACAAGCAGAGAAAAAGTGTGGAAGAAAAGGCTAATATCATGCAAAGCTTTAGTAAAAAGATTAAATTCCCATGGTGGACTCTCCAGCTTCCTCCCCCCTCCCCCTCTCTCTCTCCTCTCCATTGTGAAAACTTGGAAATACTAAATCAGTAAGGGTAATTAACGAAAACTTGGATATACTAAATCAGTAAGGGTAATTAAATGAGATGTGCGACGATGTCATTTTCATATGATATCTCTTCTTCGAAGCAGATTCCATGGTAGGGGATCAAAATCGATTTTGTTATCATATATGCACAAATAATCAATATGGGGGACAAAAGCTCAAAGCCAAAGTTCTGCTCTTTTCTCTTTAGCATTTTCCAGAGATTATACCCTTACATTGCATCTCCTGCGTGCTCGATCACAATCAATGGGTCGTTAGTTTAATCAAATAATCAGGAATTAAGTGTAGTAGTAATTATTAATTTACCACCAATCCTTCGTCCCATTGGAGATATCAAGCTAATTAGGGCATATACAATACAGCTAGGACATAGGTTATCATGAATATAACCACCGGCGGCACATAATATTGCAGAGTTTGACGACATGTCACTTTCATCTCTCTATTGTTAATCTTTTGTATCCTCGATGGCTTGACCACACTCATTGTCATAGGCTGATGACGTGGTATATCTAATTAATTAACTGTTCATCTGAGATTGACTGCTCCCATTTTTCCTACACTACTTCACTTAATTTAACTACCACGACGAAGGCACCCACATAAATATGTACAGTGGGGTCGCAATCTAGTTTAAAGCAGGAGAAGATTATAATAGTGAAAATGTAGCTAGCTTCCAAAGAACTGGAGACTATATATAGAGAGAGATACTTAATTGATTGTTTACCGGTGAAGGTCTAGCAACATGATCTGTGCAAGTTGAAATTTATCATTGCTTTATCTCGTTAGGAACTTGTTACTTTATTTATCTCAATTTCATTAGGGTGGAGCATTTGTAGTACATATCTTTGAGCTTTTTGTGTCTTTGAAACAGTAGCCGGTTTGTCCACTATTTAAGGAATAAAAAAATCAAATTAATTTATTGGTTCATATGAAAAAATTGTGAAATTTCTATCTTAAGGAGGCTTTTACTTTTTATTTCACTTAGTTAGGACCATAATTGAATATGAACAGCTTTTGCCTCTCTCTCTCTTTTTCAAGAAAAGAGAACCGGATATAGTATAGTGGGAATCCAAGCTAGTCTTTTCTTATTTATTTAATAAAAATAGAGAATCTAGACAAGTTAGCTTAATTAAGCACCTTTAATTTGCTGCGATCTACAAATTCCGTTTCATCACTAGTTTTATTTTTATAAAATTTCTGGTTCACCGCATGAATTGAAGGATCCATGTAAAAGCATAGGGTCCTACAATAATTTAGGAGATGAGGAATGGCATATATGCATACATACAATGCATGAATGAAGACTTAGCGTGGTTTTTCCACGTCACTTCAATGCATTTTCAACACAGTTGATGAACATATTGACGTTGTCACCTTATTATCACCAGCAGCCAAATTTTGTGGTGCCTCACACATAGAAATATGGGGAAAAAAATCCTATTTCCAAAACTGCACTGCTACATATTCCGGGGCCGGGAAAATGTATGCAATGCACAGTCATTTTCATCATGTATGCCGGGATAAAGCAAAAGATGCTCGCAAATCCAGTGAGCACTGTGCACAACTAATAAACATACAAAAAGCTATAATAAATGTACATCTCCTACATAATCTACCTATAGCTTTTGTAGGATGGTGCTAAGGCTAAAGCAGGCTAAGGTCACCGCCCACAACACTAGTGCTAGATCATATATAAATATTCCATTCAATTATTACCACCAAAATACACGTTAGTCCGTCGTCCTCGTATAGGATAAGATATGTATAGCATTTTACTTATATTTTTGTTTGTACTTGCTTCATATAAAAATAATTAATCTAAGGTATTATGGTTGAAGTACCAAGATTGAGGTGTTTCATCAGCATGGTGGCTGAGGTGTTACATGAGCGTGGTGTGTATTTGTTCTAAATCTATGTTCTGTTGAGATTTCAACATGTTAATCAATTTATTCAAAATTAAGCTAGTAATTGAGCCTACATACAACGTAACCAGCATCTTTTATATCTCTCCAATGCTACATTTACGTTCATGCATGTAAGTCAATATAATGTTGGTACTTTATTAAAAGAATAAGTACAATTTTGTAAGGCAATGGATCCCTAGCACAGAAGTATACTTTTAGTCAGCGTGCGCACTCTGTTTCTAGATCGACAGAAAGGTACTCATGCTGTTCCAAGTATCATTCAATTAGGTATATGGCCAGCTTATATATTAAGACCAGACTCTCATGATCAATACATAGCCCTGGACAATTCATATATATCCCGATGGCTTTAATTTGGAATCGATGGATGCCAATTTCATTCTTATGACATTTCCATCAATCATTGACATGTAGATATATAGCGGTTTAGGTATATATAGTTGGGCTAGTATAAGAGGAAGAGCAATTGTGCTAGCTATAAACTACCTTTTTGCTTCTATCTTATCACAAGTGTGCATATTTATTACATAAAAAGAAGATAATTTCTGTGAACTCATGGTGGTGATTTAGTTTATGTGATGAATAATTGGTATGATATATTTTATTGAGATTAAATTAAAAATATTGTGTTGAATTGAATTTGTAAAATTAGTGTAGTACTTCAGTCAAACTAGTGAAAAGTGCTCTGTCTGACCGATTGGTAAGCCTGACGGTTAGACTGGCAATATCTAGAAAAGAGTTATTTTTGGAATAGATTAGAGTTGTATGATTGTTTGTTAATGCTTATGACTTCTAGATAATTATGTTTATACTAATGTGAGTCAAGTTAGAAAGAACGTATGTTTCAATATGATTTTTTTATCTATATATAGATGTTGATAAGACTTAGGAGAAATTAAGATATAAATGGTCAAGAAAATCATACAGGCTAAATAACAATGTATGTAGAAATATAGTTTAAGCAAAAAGGTGTCAAAGTTACATGTACGATAGGGTTTATTATGTGATTATAATTCTTACTTCTAGTTGGATTCGACAGCCACATCTAAATATATAAATAAAGAGGGATGCTAGGTATTGAGGATAAGCTGAAAAAGCTGTAAATGAGATATTTGATAGTTAAGAGCTCTTTGCATAAGATTTTTATGAAAACTTGTGAGTGGTGCCGTGGTTGTACCATGTAAACATTACTTAAGCAATAAAGATAATATTCAAGCATCAAATTATCTACGATCTCTTGTAAGTTTTATGTTATATCTCAGCTTTAATATTAACCTGTGATTTTTCGTTTGATTATGATTTTGTTCTAGTTAATTCATCCAAAACTTTTATAATACTTTATAATCAGTTCTAGAAAATTTAGTTTTGTTTTTTTGCTAAATTTGAAATTACCTAAGTTTTAAGTTTTATTTATATTTGCTGAAATTTCTGACACAACTGAGAGTGTTTTCTTTTAAATCATTGATTAATTTGCAAATTCATCAAGTGAAGTTGTTCCTTACCTTATATAATATATTTTAACAAAGTTTATCTTGATCTGACGGTTGGTTTTAGAGAAATCACAGGCTGTTTTCAGGCGGTCCGGTCTAACCGTCAAGTGAATTGCAGTCGGATAGGCCTAGCATCGGTCAGACCAATCCTAATAAGTTGGATAGGCTGCTGGTTGTTTATGCCATATTCTTGGAATAACTTCCAACTGCTGTTTCAACCCTAAATTCAATACCTCTTGAAATTTTCGCACGGGTAGACGTACATTACTTGTATTTTAAAAGAAATTTCTGCTAAACCAGTGTCTTATTTTTTCTCTTATTTTTCACATTAAAATTGATCCGTGTCTCTTTCCCTTAGTTATCTTTTTGCCACACTGCGTTACTTGACAGCCTGAAATAATATCTCACTTTCATTGCCCAGTCACTCTCCAGATCAAATTAGCCGACGGAATAATTAACTTCAATCGTTTTGGCCACTTCTTTTTATTTTCACCCGTAATATATGTGTGCTAGCTAGCTACCTTGCTCGATCTGGATCGACTGCTGATCAATCGAATCATTATTGGATCATGACCTTTATCAGTTTTCATTAGTGACATAACAAAGATTGATAAGTGTAGATTGAATACAAGGAAGAAGTCTACATAGAATTATTTAAAAAAATAAAAACTTTTAGCATCTAATTGATTAAGTTATGAAAAATAATATAAATCTCTGAGTATCATCGGTCCAAGATTAAACATTAAACTTACAAAAAAATCAACTTAATATTTTTTAAAAAATCTTTTTAGTTAAAAACAACTATTAGTAGTAGGAGTGTGCAAAGCATATCTAAGAGAAAAAAAAGATTAAGTCTTTTGTTTTTATCAATCTCATATTTCAAATAATTATCAGTATTAATATCTTCTAAATTAAAAATTTTAAAAAATAAAACTTCATAAGATTTAAAAAA
Source organism: Oryza coarctata (assembly GCA_030770085.1). Taxonomy (NCBI): domain Eukaryota; kingdom Viridiplantae; phylum Streptophyta; class Magnoliopsida; order Poales; family Poaceae; genus Oryza; species Oryza coarctata. The sequence goes on from CM061483.1 coordinate 2,722,387, forward strand.
TCATCATTAGTAATCAAATATTTCAATCTAACAAATTTAGCATTTAAAATCTCAACAGTGTGATCATATCTTTTAAGTCTTTTAGAATAAATATTAAGTTTATCAACAAAATGAAAAACAACATGTTCTAATTTATCATAACTAAGATTAACATTTTTATTATCACTTTCAGATTTATCCATAACAGATCTATCATAAGCCATAAGACCTAAACCAGTAAAGCTATACCTTTGTCAAATCTCTTTCCTTCTTTAATCACCAACTCTTTTTTGCTTTTAAAAACGTCTAACAGCTGATGTATAAGCTTTTGTTCATGGTTTTTACTTTTGTCTTGCTTTTGTCCTTCTTATCTTCCTACTCTCTTTTGATTGACTTATTAGAATTAGGACAACTGAAATGAATATGATTAGCTTACCACACTCAAAGTACTGAATAGGGCCACTTCGTTTTCTTTTTCTTACATTGTACAAAACTTAAGAAATTCAATTAGAAAGCAAAACTGAGTTCTCCTTAGAGATTTTTTCAAATTGGTCATCACCAAGTCCTCCCTAGAGATTTTCTTGAATTAGTCATCAGGCACGGTATTAAAAGTAATAAAAGACAATGACAAAGAAACATTAATAGATGAACTAGAAGAAGATACCAAAGCAGTAGATTTAGAGTTAATCTTATGAGAAAGGATATTTATCTTATGTGTCTTAAGCTTGGTATAAAGAGAATTCAAAGTTTAGGTTGTTATGTTAACTAATTATTGTATTGAACTAACTTTTATCTCCCAAATCGACATGTTAATACCATTCAATAGATACCAAGAATAGTTAACATCAAAAAATTATTAACAGAACTAAGATTGCCCAAAACTTTATTAAAACGGGTAAAATACTCACCTAAAGTTTATCCTTGTTTCATCTCAAATTTCATATAATCCTTTTTAAAAACATCTCTATAAATTTCCTTGATATTAGAAGATCCTTTGTGAAACTCTTCCACATCTCATATGCAGTTTTAAGATGAGAAATCCTATCAAAATCTGATCAAGCAACATTGTTTAAAATTATGTTGCAAGCTTTACAGTTATTTTCAAATTCAACTTTATTTGCAGCAACAATAGCAACAGGAATAAGGGTTTGAAACTTTTTGTCAAATGCCATAACCTTTGGACATGATATAAGCATTCATCACAAGTACTGAAAATCAACTTCATCAAAGACATGTGGCTTGGTCAAAAATTTGTTAGCTAAAGCTAAATCATAAGTTCAATAAAAATCAAATAGAAAAAATCAGGCTATAATACCAATTGTAGAATCAAACACAATGATCAAGTCTACCAAATATGGGTGAATGGTAGCATTACCAAAAACTAAAAACTTTTAGTAGAATTAAAAGTTACCTCTAATTGATATAGTTAGTATTACTATAGTTAAAATCCCAAACCTCTCTGGGCGTTATCGGTTTCACCAGATTTCTGCTGCCTATTCGACCATAGTACTGTTCGCACGCGTAGATTGGTCCACTAGGTTGGCCGATGGAGGTCTGATACGTTGCGCCCGAACACGCGAAGGCCTAAGAGATATGATTAGATCCAGTGCATGTCCTTCGGCTTCGATGTCCCATGGGGCATGCCAAAAATATGTTGCACGTGCATATCGGTCCACCGGGTTGGTTGATGGAGGCCAATGCGATCGCGCCTGAACACGTGAAGCCCTAGGATGTCTGCCTAGCTTTAGTGCAGGTCCTTTAGTTCCTTGGAGTCTTTGAGTTATTGGAGTTACGGACGTACCAGTCAATTTGACATCTAATTGATAAGGAAGATAGAGTTAGTTCATCGAACCAATCAGCCGATAGGCCCATACGGACTCTTACTATCGGTTGGATGTGCCGATAGAGTTAAGATAGCTATACGCTATGAGTCCGATGCACTCCTGCTATCGGCTGTTTGCCGATACAGGCTATAGCTCTCAAACATTGGTTGGTTATCGATAGATGGTATAGGCAAATAGCAAGGAATAAAATAAAGTACTCATCGACTTTAGAGCCAATGACGATTTGAATAGAATATACAATAAGCGATAGACTGTGAGGTCCGATCTTCTAAAGGGACAAGACCTAGCGACCATCAATGACAGCACCGTTAGAGTTAGCCTTGATATATCGGACCGAACTGAGACAGTATAAGGATGAGGCTAACGGCAACAAAATGGCGGGAGTTAGATCGGACGTATCGATGGAAGGGATGGGTGAACCCATCGGCTGCAGATTTGATGTAGTCACATAAATAAACTCATCGGCTAGCTGAGCCGATAGGAGAAACAAAATAAGCTAGATTTCGATGCTAATCCTATCAGACACAATCTTGATAGATTGAACCTAATCGAGATATTATAAGGCCGGATCTAACAGAATCACATCGATTGCTAGCAGATTAACTGTTGAAGATATATGTATATCGGCTAAAAAGCCGATACACTAGGCATGAAACTCAATGTAAAGATAACTCATCGGCTAGCTACTTCGATAAAACGTCAAGTAAAAACCTACTGACTTATAACTCAATCTACTATCAACAGTCTAGTATGTCGGACATAATCGATGTAGCATGAGACTAATGACGGTAAAAGAAGATCGATAAGCCGATAGATCCCACATGAACGTGATGTGATATATCCAATCGGATTTAGACGTCAAACCTAACAGATATAACCTTAGACAGAGCAGATACACTAGGATAATAGCGGGACTTACTTGTTCGCCGGAGTTTGGACCTAACCGATACAGCCCAGTATCAAGAACCAGAACTCATCGAAAAAAACCTAGATGAACTAGGGTGACGATGCGTCGAGATTATATTGATCTATGGATATGATTTATAAGGTTCCAAGGGATCTATATTTATATCCTAGAGTTACACAAGTTCCATACAAATACGAGACAAACTTTCCTAATGATAAAACATAATTTATCTTATAGATAAAATAAAAACTAATTAAATAATATTTTACTAAGATAAAAACCACCCTCCTATGGCGTTCACGATTTATGTTTAGATTCGGTCTCATCTAGATAATTTTTCATCTTCAACTGAACTAAATGCATCTTTATATGTTTGATCAGCTCTTTTCTTGTATCAATTAGCCTCTTTCCATAAGTCAATCAGCTCTCTAATTTTGTCTATGGAGCTTACCAAATTTTGGTGTTAACAAGTACACCTTCTTGTCCAACCCTCGCTTTGTTGTCGATCCAATCGCTACACTGTCACTAGTCCGACCGCCTTTATTTATCCGATCTGACAGTTTGCTAACAAAGAAAAACAATATCTATAAAATATCAAAAACCGATAAAACTCTTGAGAGTATATCAAATTTATTTTATCAAGATGTGTTTACAAAATACAAACAAAGCACTTCTCTCTCAACTTGCAACTCAAGTCTAAACCCCAATTTTTCTCTTTTCTATAAGCGGTATTTTGAGGCTTAGGCCGCTTTTCTATTTATACCTATAAGTGGTTGTATAAAGACTTTGAATCTTACTAAGACTAACACTCCTAATTTCAGAGAAACCTTTCTTATACAAGTATACAACCTATCTCCATACGAATTCAAATACCATCTTTTTAATTTTGACTCCACTTTTTATACGTATACAATCCCTCTTATATACTATATGAAAACTTTATCTCTATATGCATAGTTATTTAGGCTTAGTATCCCGTATGATCTCCTTAACTGTCTGAACCTCAACATTTCCTAAACCTAGTCCCGATCCATCAACGGCAATAATCTTAAGCCCTCAAGCAATACCTATACATAAACAACAAAAAAACTAAATCTAATCATAAGTCCTCTCATAACTTAACTCATATTGCCATAGAATATTTCATATACAGAAGTTATAAATATAAAGTAAATATCATTAACCAAGAATATAACCACTCTTTTTTTCTACCAGTCTAACCATCAGGTATCTTGGTCTAACCGTATCACACAATTTAAATCATCCCCATAATTTCACATCAATTAGTACTACAACTGTACTGTGAATGACTCTCCTGCCAAAGAAAAGAATGATATTCATCAATTAACATCAAATAATGTAGGAGTATGTGTACTAAATTACTAATGAACACTTCTTTTTAGAAAACATAAAGAAATGGCTCGGGATTTGCAGAGTCGTTGCTAGTAGCAGTGGCTTTTGTTGATGGATCGATTGACCCAATCCGGATCGGAGAAGTGTCAGAAACTTAGTTGGCCTCTCTTGTCGATCTACGGACAGCAAATATAGCTATTTATCCGTTCATTATTCCGTTGTGCTAACTAGATAAGATCGACTGCAGGGTAATGAATAATTTATGTGCGGGTGGATGGATCGTGCAGGCTCACTAAATCATGCGTAACACATATCTTGCATTGTTAATATCTGAAGCCATGGCATAGAGCAATATCTATGACGTAATCAGTAGTTGTATTGGCTGCTTAATTTTTTTAATTTTAATTTGCTTACAACATACATATGTACATCTACACTAGCTAGCACGATGACAGCAGTCATGCATGCAGATATATGTAAACTAAGACTTATGAATTAAAACATACAGACATTTGACACAATAGTTGTATATTCTCCCTCTATTTTAAAATAAATTAACTTCTAACGTTTAAACATTAACCTAAAATAAATCAACTTATATCCTCCTACCTATCATCTATTCACAAAATAAGAAATTTTATTGCTTCGATACCTTTTACCTACCCACTACCCACCAACTAATATTGTTTTTATATTAATGAAGGATATTTTGATATTTTTTGCTCCTTACTTAATGTTGTATTGGAAATCTAGAAATTTATTTTTTTCTGGTATGAAAAGAGTATATATCAAGAATAAAAAATAATTTAAAAAATCACATCCCCATTTAATAAGCCTACAGTTCCTTAGATCTTTTAATACCCTATCCCATTAATGACATTGGTCGTGCTGGATCCAATAGCCAGCGTAGTATACAATACCACATTCGTCACGTATACACAGGTGCTTGGTTAGCTTAAAACCAACACCTATGAGAGTTTCTGGTGCAACCGAGTCTTTTTACAAAACCTATAATCGGTGTCGGTTATTATTATAAACCAACACTGATAGTACATACAGCTAGTCATTCTTATAATAAATCGACATACAGACATGTTATATATATAAAGGTTTTTTTAAAAAAATCAGCAGGTGGTTGTTTTTATTGTGAACCAGCACTTATAAGCATCATATATGTGTCTATTCATAATAAAAACTTACAACTTTGACTCTATAGGTATCAGTTGACAATAAAAAACTGCCATACATATGTGTGTTTTTACTTAAATTTTTTATATGACGTTAGATGAAGATAAATTTTATATCAAATTTGTAGAGCTCGTCAAGATTTATAATTTTATAATTGATAATATTTTTATTTGAGCTATCAATGATGTTAAATATGTCTTACAATTTTTAGATGAGAGTAATTAAAAGGATAGTATTTGGTAGCAAAGACAGTAAGGGTTTGTTAGGTGAAATGGTAAGAAGGGTTTTGGTGGAGAGATGTTTTGAGTTTGACCGATACCTACCAAGAGAAAAATGGACAATTCAATTATAACTTGAACACATCTAGGATATACACCGGTGATAGAGCAACGGTGGAGTGACGGTGCAACCAATAGATATACATAAATTAATAATTAGCACTAATTACTAATCAACTACTCAGGCTTTTTAAATATATATGTTTTAAGTAAGACAAATAAATAATAGTATATTAATTTAATGTGATATTTCTACTTAGCCTTCTGCATATAATACTTTATCAATAATTTAGTATTGAGGACGCAGTAGTCCGTGAGCGTGATTAGCACACACCAGCTAGCTGGCTCGCGCGGCTGCTCCAAATGCGGCCGGGACACGCGGAAAGCGAAGCCTCGCCGCACTCAGCTCGACGCCCGCCGGGGACAGGTGGCGCGCGCTGCTCCGGAGCCACCAGGGCGCCTGAATTGTATGATGACGTAGACGTATGTACGTACGTGCGTACATGGTGGTGGCCGCTGCGCTGTCGCATACGTAGACTGCTCGTATTATTTATGGATGTAAAAGTAGATGCACGTAGGCCCAGTGTACACGTACGTACATGCATGGTGGATGAATTGTGTATTTATACTCCCTATTAGCCACACGATCGATTAATTTTTGCATAGGTTCTTGTTGCCAGAGTAAAGCCTTTTTCTTTAAAAATGAAGTATACATGTATATGCAAAAGTGGAGTTTTTTTTAAAAAAAATATAGCATAAGTACGTCGCTTCTTGAGGAGTAGAGTGTTTTTCGCTTGCTAAAAGGTGATCTACGGATAGATCCCAAAAGGAATACCAAAGCAGGTCACCTGTCACGGATCCAGTTTGGTACTTGTTACACATAAATGGTCAATGATAACAAATTTTACACTCGTTACATGTAACATACTCCGTTAGTATTTTTATAACTATTCATTGATATGGGTGTGAGGACTTTACATTAAAACCAGACACTAATACTACGAATAGTTAAAACATTATTTTTTTCGTTAGCTTTAGAAATTGCTAGCCATAACCTCTACAGATAGCAAATATTCTCAGAAACTAGTTATTCCAGTCATAAATAGATAATTCAATTCACATAATTAACCAAAAACTCACATATACATATATATACATATGTATACAAAATTATAATTTGCCATATATACTCAAAATCTATATTGACATAGAGCGATGTCATTTGATATTTCTAGTACTAACTCTTGCAAAATATGACATATAATGTTATGAAATTATAAATAATATTGTTGAATATCAGATTGTACGGCGTAATATAAAATTATTAAGTCACGAAGTATCTTTTTTCTAAACTTTGTCAAATGACAGAATTTTAGGTGATCAGCGTCAGCTTTCTTAGTTGGTTAATAAATGCACTAATCTGATCAAACCAGCTGGGGACTCCGCTTACCCATCATTCTGTGATGATTTGATAATAAAGTAAGTTAACAGGACAATTTAGTACTAATCCATAACACACATACATAAATAGCCATAATTATTAATTTATAATATAAGATGTAATATAATTTATGGTCTTACAATTCTTAATTAAATAAAAAAATGTTTTACGGAGATAGACACATTCTCAATATCTTAGAAAAGCAATGTTTTTTCGCAAAACAAATGTAACCCATCCACAAGACATATAGAGACACGTGATGTGGCTAGTTGCAAACACCCCCTCCCCTAAAACAAACAAACTCATACTATGAGCTCATAGACTCACATATGTCACTACATAGGGAATAGACCTTCATTATGTAAATGTTCAATGAAGGCCCTATTTAAGATGCTCAAGATTTTGGGAAATAGTCGATGGGTATTCACTTAGTAAGAATTTAGAGAATTTGAAAAACCTAGATTTTGTCTACTAATTTATTTTTTAGATTCTGTAGTTATATATTCACAAGATCTAGATAAAAAATGCTTAAAAAAGATAGAGAACCAATAGAGGTCAAGACGACCGATGTGTAGGAGTTTGGGAAGGCCAACGTGCGGAAGCTCGAGTAGGCCGGCAGTGAATCTAGTGGATGCACAGGGATCTTGAGGAGGTAGGTGGTGGATCTTGTGGATACACAGAGAGCTTTGGGAGGCCGGCGAGTTGGAGCTCGGGGAGGTTGGCGATGAATCTCATGAACGTGCAAGGAGCTCAAGGAGGCTGGCAATGGGATGCTTGGGGAGACTAGCGGTGGATCTCGTGAACGCGCAAGGAGCTCAAAGAGACCAATGATAGGGTAGTGGAGGCACTGGGAGTAGGATAAGATATGGTGGCGTTAGGAGATGCGATGGCATGGGATCTACCTAATTGCTATGACTTAGGGTTAAAATCCTAAGTCATAGCGCTCAACTTACTTGTGACGGGCCTAGAAATAAATCCTGTCATATATAAGTGGATTGCTATTACTTAGGGTTTTAACCCATAAGTCAAATTTTTTTTGACCGTTGCTTTTTTAGTTATTATTTTATTAAAAAAATATTATATATCTATGTAGAATATACATATTTAATGATGGGTACGTTAAACTAAAAAAAACTTTAAATTCTTTAAATGAAAATAAGCATAATATTCTCAATCAAACTGAAGTTAACTTTGTAGTACTCAATCGAACTTCATATATAAACATTGACATATATATCAGGAAGAAACATTTATACTTCTCACTAGGACATGCACCTCTCTTCCAGTTAAAATCGGCGGTGCACTGCCCTTTCCCTTATGCTGCTATTTTTTTCTCAACTTCCTATATAGGTCATATAGCAAAAAGAATCTTCTATGCCCATAAACACCCTCTTGAGTGAGTTCTTCATCAAATGATATTTGTTTCATCCATATAGTCTGAACAAACTTTCTTTCCTTGAAAGGTTACCAATTGCGATGTAATCATTGTTCCTGTATGTAAGAATTCCATGTCTAAGACGCTTCATATCATATGTTTTCAAGCCATCGATCAAAAGCTCTAAGTACACATCAATATTGTTATCAAACTATCTTGACCTTTGAACTTGCATAGAAAGGATAATGTACTTTCTTTTAAAGTTGTTAACGCTAAAATCTGGACGATCCGATGGTGCTAAAGTAGATCGGCTGAGAGATCCGATGGTGCTAAAGCCGATCGGCTGAGAGGTCCGATGGAGAGTTTAATGCAGTCATCGGCCGAAGGATATACTGAGACAAAGCCGATCGGAACTGTAGAAAAGCCGATCAGATTAGTAAAAGATTGGATCGGCTTGAAGACAAGGGATTGTCCAATCAAGATCAGGTTCGAGAAGCCCGAGGAAAGGAAGGAAAAGGATCGGCTTGGCTAAAAGAAGGTCCAATAGCTACAGTGGAGAAGCCGATCAGGTTGCAATGAATGAAGACTCGGTTATAAATTGGAAGATTATTCAGATAAAACCGGATTTGCGGAAGAGCCGTGGACTCCACGGAAGGATGTTTGTTTTTGTGAATTGTAACCATACTTAATTACGAAGGTTTAGCTGGTTAGTTAACTTCTTTCGGAATATTTTCCTTTGTTCTTACTAGGAAATAATGTCCGATGGTCGTAGATGCGTCGGACTCTGTCTGTAAATCCAGGGTATAAATATAGACCCCCTGAAAACATGTAAAATATCTATCGATCAATATACAATCTTGGCACATCGCCACCCTAGTTCATCTAGATTTTACTGGCGGGTTCTGGCTCTCGATACGGGGCTGCATCGATTAAGTCCGATCTTCGGCGAAGGGGTAAGTCCCGCCACCATCCCAATATGTCCTTCTTTGTCTGAGGCTTCATCGGTTAGGTCCAACCTCTTAGGCCTATCAGACGTATCGCATCATGTCCATGCTGGACTTATCAGCCCGATAAGCTTCCTCTACCATCGTCAGTTTTATGCTGCATCAGTTAGGTCTGACCTACGGGGCTGCCGATGATAGATCGAGCTTTAGGCCTATAGTCTTCTGCATGACGTATCATCGGAGTGCTAACCGATGAGTTATCCATGCTCTGAGCTTCACGTCCAGCGCATCGGTCCCTCAGCCGATCCGTATCAGCCTTCAGAGGCGTCCCTCGACGCGTAACGCCGAACGTATCAATCTCCCAGCCGATATGCACCCGCCTTCAGAGAGGCGTCCCCTCATCGGCTCAGCTAGCCGATGGGTTCGTTCCTATCCTTGCTACAGCATAGCCGATCCGGCGTCCTCCGTATCATCGCTGCTAGCCCCGGCATCGTACTGTCTCGTTTACATCCAATCTTCGAGATTCGGTGTTAATGGCGCTGTCACGACGGGCGATGGGTCTCTTGCTATCATATCCAGAACGGCATCGGCTTTACAACCCATGCCTTCTTATACTATTTCTTGCCTAGGCCGCATGCGCCTTCATCAATTTTTCCAGCCGATGAATTACTGTTCGGCTGTCCGGAGGGATCTCGTGCGCCTCGCTATCCTCTGAGCACACCCTGGTTCCTCCATCGACTCTGCGGTCGATCCCTCGTCGACACCTGTCCACATCAGCTCCCCAGCCGATCGAAGAGCATCCCGATCCTATCGGCAGCCAGCCGATAGCGAGCGCCTGTATCGGACTCGCTCGTCTCACTTCCTTATCAATTACAGGGTCAAATTGACTGGCACACTCGTGAACCTCGAGGCTTAAGGACCTGCACTGGAGATAAGCAGACCTCTCAGGCCTTCGCGTGACCGAGCCGCTGTCCCTCCCCGGTTGCGGGATTTTTGGCGGTGGGCAAAAGTACAATCAAGATAGTAGGTTAAAGTTCATTAAAAGAACTGGCCAAGTGCTATAACGACTACTTAGGTTACCAAAAGGATTAATGTTGTCTACACTTATGCCAAACCTTATGTTCCTCGGATCTTCCACAAATTCGGGATAATCCCTATTGATGCTCCTCTACCGCGCTAAATCTACCTGATGGTAAATCATTATGTCCTCCTTCTTATCAATTGCATGCCAATGAATCATCTTAACTTCCTTCAGATTAATGAACATTCGCTTTATGTAGTCGACAATAGGAAGATATCAAACAACTTTTGAGGGACCACCCCTTTTAGATTTCCTTCCCTCAAGAATACTCTTCTTTTTCTTTTATCGAGAAGCTTTGTATTTTGGACATGCATCCAAGTTGTCGTATTATTTATAGAACAAGATGTAGTTGTTTCGACACACGTTAATCCTTCTAACCTCCAACCATAATGGACGTAGCACTCACTTTGCTTCATATGTTGTCTTCGGTATTTCGTTCTCCTTGGGTAACTAGTCTTTAAGAAAATGAAGCAGATCCATGAAACTTTTGTCTGACCAACCATTACTTGTCTTTAGCTTCGTTAGATTGAAGACAACAGATAGATTTGTGTACTTCTATTTATATCCAGGATATATAGGTGTCTCTGAATCATCCACCAAAATAAAGAATTTTTCATAATTCCTCTCATTATATGATGGCTCCTCAATATCACAAATTATCATAGAAAAAATCAGGATTGACATCAATGATATCACCTCCTAGCAGATAAGGGACGAACATTCATCTCTATCTTCTTATTTCTTGTTCTACTCATCGTCCACTTCATTATCATGAATATTCAATAGCTCTTACTCACCGTAGTTACTCCAGTAACTATAGTTCTTCATAAAATCTCTCTTTATTATGCGAGACTGTAATTGCACACATTCTACAAATATCTTTTTATTTTTACAGTGTACATATAGACAAGTAACATATTCATTGTTACTCCTTCTCTTATCATCATCCACGGCATTTAAGAATTCAACAACTCCATTTCTATGTTCCTAGTTCAAGTGGTTAGTGTTATATATCTAACTACAATCCATCTATAGTAATACAAAAACATATAACAAATTTACCTACACTAATACAAATTATATTCGGATAATAGCTATGTTTTAGCTTATTTTTTTACCCATAAGACAAATTTATGACAAAGAATTGCTCCCCCTACTCTTCCACTTTAATTATGTGAAGTATGTAAGGTGATATGGTAAAGTAATACATTAGTGAAGGTAATTATAGAAGTCATCATACCTCTGTAGTTTAAAAATACACAACCCGTTAGAGGTTTGTTAGTTACCTCTGATGAGTTATGAAATCATATACACATTAGAGGTGTTCGCTTATCTCTGATGGGTTTTATCCTAAACCCATTATAGGTTCAAACCTTTAGGTGTGATGAGCTAACTTCTAGACCCATTAGAAGTACTGTATGCTTATCTTTGACGGACGAAGAAGTAGACCTATCACAAACATTACCTATGATGGGTTGGGTTGTTTGGCCTAATCTAAGTTAAACTCTTCTAGAGCTATCAGAAATAATACTATTTACGACGAGACGATGGGTGTAAGTACCTCTTTCTAAATGAGGGATGTAGCGGAGTGAATGGGAATACTGGAATTTGACAGTCTTCTAGTCAGCGTGTGTACCTGAAGTCTGCGTTGAATTTTTCAGCTACGTTTTTTTGCCTTTAATTTATGCATCATTTCGGACTATATTGGGAACCATCAACAGCCGTACTATATCGCTAGGAATGCATGTAATGTGGCACATAATCTCGTGTATCCATTTCTCTCTGCCCGGCCGTAAATGTCGCCATCGATAACTCAACTCAACTATAAATGCGTGCATCCATCTATCTTCCCTTCATCAATTAATTCAAGTTGTAGTGTAAAGGCACAATCAATTACAACTTCAGCCTAAGCCTACCACAAAAGGCCCATTTCTTTTCAAAAGGTTCTCATAATTTCTATTTTCATTTCTCAAATTATGCATACGTCAATATATATAATTATCAATCATATTTCACTACCATGGGAGACACCATTAGTACTGATTGGAAACTCACATATGTGTTGAATCCCTAATAGATACTAAACTTTTGGCTCTGATGAGGTTCACTAGCCAAAAAGAAAAGAGACAGCTTGATTGAGTAGTACCAACAGCTTCATATCTAGCAACAAGCAAACAAAAGATAAATCCTAGAACCCAATTGATTTGTATACCCCATCATTTATGGGATTGATGAACAAACCCTAAATTTTAACCCCCTAAGTAACCCTGCCATTACAAATCCATCTACCAGAACCCAATCCTCTAGTTAGATATGATCAGCTTACAACAACAATAAAAAAAATGAAAGGAAAGAACTAAGAAAAGAAAGAAAAGAACTAAGTGCCTCGTCGCTGTCCCACCAAATCTTAGAGGAGCCAGCGTCGAAGGTAGTCGAGGGAGCATGCCGTGCTCTTCGCTGCCCCACTAGATCTAGGAGGAAGTAGTATTGGAGGTGGTTAAGGAAGTGCCTCATGCTCATCGTTGCCCCACTAGACATGTAAAGTCACATTGTAATAAGATGGTCGAGGAAGTGCTTCCTACCTCCTCGTGCTTGTTGCTGGCCCACTAATCTACAAGAAAGAGAAGAAGATGGCAAGGGATGGTGGCACGATATTCCCCGCTAACCAGATTCACCAGCGGAGACGTCAGGGCCACTAGATCTGGCATCCTCAATCTCCTTACTAGCCGATGTAGTGGTAGCAGAAGAGAAGACGAGAAGAGGATGGGAACTAAGAGGGTGGTGTCGGTATCAGCATCAAGAGAGAGAGAGAAAGCAAGAGAGATTGCAAGTATGCCTTAAAAGAAATGATCGATCGGCTTCCTCCTGTCGACTCGGCGTGGCTCTATCCCCTTTGGTGCTTGTTTGATTAAAAAACTGGTACTGATGCAATATATCTGAGTGTTGGGTTTTTTTAATGAATGAGTATTAATATTATTAGTGTCGGAATTTTTTTCTCCAAGTAGATGTGTTGGTTGCTTCTAGAGGGCACGTGCAGGTTCGGAGTGGTGAGAAACTATTATTATCAGTGCTTGTTTGATCTAATCGGCGCTGATAAATGGTTATGTAGTAGTAAATTTCATTATTTAATGTTTTCATGCGCTGTATTTGTACTAAGCACAAAACATATATACATATCTCGGTTATTTACTTCCAGACTAGTGCAGTACATTCTTTTAGTCTAAAATCAATATTATTTAGAATATTCACTATATAATGTCCCAAGGAGAGTGAAACTTGTAGCAGTGACGGCGCACCGGCAAGCTGGTCAGCATCCTCCTGTATAGCTCCGTCTTCTCATTCTCTTCATGCATGAGAAAAGTCCAACTAGCTAGCTATATCTTATATACATGCATCGCCTCCTTGAATGGAACTCCCTCTACATACATACAATTCAAAGCTGAGATGACAACCATGTTTATATAATCACCATGTCAATTATGACTTTTGTTTGAAAAATATTTTACTTTTATACACAAATCTAAAAACGATGGGTTTACAAATTCATATAGAAAAATAAACTTTTTTATGATGGAGAGAGTAGATAGCACATAAAAGATTTACTTGTATAGTAGCTAAATGATATTAAGATATCCATAAATTATAGTTAATTTTATATGGTCTAGATTATATATGCTCATATTGGTGCCATTATAGTAAAGAAAGTTTATCTTCTCATTTCTTCCCTACGATGCAAATTGGTAGCTCCTCCACCGTCTTTGATGCCAATGAGACCTAACTGCCTCTTCCATCCACCCCTCCCTCGTTAAGCCTACAGTGGAAAAGTACTCCACTGATGCTGATTCTATCATAGTCTAACCTTTTTGCCCCTGACAATGTCACTACACATCATCCCATCGCCTTTGCCGCTGTCTATCGCCGTCTCTCCTAGTCATCTCTTATTGTTGTCGCTATTGACTACGGAGAACACTTTACTGCTAAGACAACAAGACCCTACCATAATCTACCATAAATCTAGACATTAACATACAGTGAGCAAATTTAATTGATATTTTTGAGGATTTCAGGTGACTGAGCGATTCCCTACTAAGTTATTTCTTCTCTATTTTTTCATATCTTGTATCTTGTGCACACGTCATTATTTCACCCAGATCGAGACTGTTGCATTTTTGTCCTTTCCTTCTTCGGACTCTGCCATGTCAGCAAAAGAATCCAACATGGTACTTGCTTAAATTCGATTATAACACAACTATTGTTGTACAAACTAGTCATATCAGATAAGTACAAGAGAAATCAAAGAATGGGTGTACCTATCAGTCTAACAACGTGCATGTCTCATTCCACGAACGCACACTCAACGGCAGGAAGGAACGAGATCATGAGCATTTTTGCATGCTGCAGCGGTTGACATGCAACGGCGCCGGCCGGCCGGCCTGCCTCCTCTCCATCGAGATAGATAGCGTGAAAGAACTCATTGCTGCTACCATTATAGTTTAGATAGTGCATGCTAGTGGATGAGCCTTTCCATCAGTAAGGCTGAACGCCATCAGCAAACTAGTCATATGCATCAGTAAGGCTTGATGATCTATTCAGACATGCTCTTATGCATCCAACTTTTCCAAACTAATGGTCCAGCTTAATTATAAATAAGGTAATACTCCATGATTCCAAAATCCAAATCATCCCAAAAGTTGTAAATATATAGTTTTCATAACCAAATTAATTTAGGGCATATGCCATGGATCCTTGTGATTAGGGCAAAGCATTAGAATACTTGGCTAATCCCAGTTCAAGACATAGTAAATAATGTCTACATCCTCTACGTTATGTAGAAACAAGTAGAAGATCCAACTCTTCTAATAGACATACTAATTCAATATGCTAATTACTTAACTCCTCTTACATCATGTCTTGGGAGTGTGTAGAAACTCGGGTATGAACCAATTTATTTCTCTTTTCTTATTTAATAAATAGCCACACCATTATTTGTCCTCCCTGGCATATCATTTAATACTATAAAAACCATTCTATCTAGAGCATTGGGACTGTTCTTAGGTATTACAAAGTTTTGGTGGGTTCACTATTTGCGGTTTTTTCATCACAGGTCACCATCTGTTTTTTTCATGGCATTTTACAATTTTCTGTGCTACTGTAACGACATTTCCACACTCTGATGTCTATGCTTAGATTGATTGTGACAAGACTGTCATCGCCACCATTTCACTAACCCATTTTTGTTATTATCTTGCATCCTGTGTGGACCAGCTATATATGCGTACGATCATGCGACTGCTAGTAGCTGCATGCGAAGCTTCTGATAGATGGAATACATTAGTTTGAATGATCTAATTATGTGTTGAGTCAGAGATGCACCAATTAAGAAACAATGAATGCGTGTTGGATCAAATCATTTGGTAACAAAAGTAACCAAAATTGAGTCCATACATATGTTTTTGTTACACACGCAAGTGTCCATACCAACACACGTACGAAACCAATCAAAAAGGATATGCAATTCATTCATTTGGCTACAGCACTTTAATTAGCATTTCCAAATTCTCATCAGTGCCGGTTTTAAAACTAGCGCTACATTTGAGGCACTGATAATTGGTGCTTACCAGTGTCGGATTTGTGAATCAGCATTGATAGCCTTTGACAAATAAAAAAAGCACTGAACTGGCTCAAATCAAGCTAGCTCTACGAGCTAGTCAATCACAAAATCCAGACGAATCATTCACAAAAATCCCAAAATCAGAGATAGTGGACCTGAACCACAATCCAACATAAATCATTCATGCCAACAATCAAACATAAATCCATCAAAGTAAAATTAAATAACATGACATCACACCGTCACCGTTGCTCGCCGGAGGCTGAGGCTACTACCACAGTTGCTGCTCGCCATGGAACTAAGGCTATCAGGGAATGTCGAGGAGGGTGGTGAACTCGAAGGCACAAGAAGGGATGTCCACTCATTTGAATCTGGCGGTCCCCGACCTCTAGGCAGCCAAATCTAGTGGCCTAGGGCAGTATGAGGTGACCGGCGGCTGCTTGCTATGCCAATAGAAGTGGAGGGAGTCCTCACCATGCTAGGGAAGGGAGAGGGGGTTTCTCCGATCGAACCAGGCCGTGCCCGAGCTTGTGGCAACTAGATCTGATAGCCTTAGAGCTTCAAGCAACTGGATTTGTCAGCCTTAGATCTTCAGATGACCGCTATGTTAGGAGAGGGAATGGGAGACGGTGTGGAGAAATCATTTCGGTAAAGGTGCTGGTGCCGATGAGAGTGTGCTTGAGGTATAGATTAGGAAAGTTTGTGCAAGAGAGATGGTTTATGTGGAGGTTGGGAGGGAGATAGATAGGAGCCAGTAGTCTCCTCGGACAATGCTGAGGGAAGGGCAAGAGAAGGACAAGAAGGACAAAATCGATTAGTAGGAGAGAGAAATCAGCTTGAGTGGGAGTATGCTATGGGCAAATATACAGCGGCCAATAGCTTGGCATGTGTGGGAGTATCTGCATTGGCTCAGAGTTTTTCTATACCGGTTTTTCCAAAATCTCGACTTTAATATCTAAGACATCCGTGCTAATTTTTCAAATGCAGTACCGGTTGTTTTATTGAACTAGCACTAATGTTATGTCATTAGTATCAGCTATTATCCGTGGAGGGCATCAGCCTGATGGGTGGGAGAGAAACTTCTTATCATCACCAGATTTATCCTAATCGGGGCTGATAAGACAATACAAACGTGTTATTCTACTATGCATGTCATTATTATATAAGTGCATAAAGCCATAGCCTATTATAGTAGTTTCATATATACTAATTTAAGTTATATGATAAATGTGTAACAAGTTGGACAAATATTGAAAAGTTAAAATTAATTTCGTCCTAGAGTATTGAAAAGTTAAAATTAATTTCATCATAGAGAAAAAAGCTAGGAAGTTATTAGACGCAATCCCTTGGGACTGACTAGGAACAATTTCAGTCAACGTTGGTGCGGTGCAGTGTATTCTATGTCCACGTGTAATTAATTTGCAATCTTTTTTGGTATATAGCACCAGTTAGGTATTTGCATTGATACAAATTTACGCGTTTCCAAACCAAGTCCGATTTGTAGGAAGCTTTTGGAAAACGACGACACGTACGCACGTACGGCTGCATGAATACTTGATTGCCGCATATATAGAGAGAAAGAGAGTCCAAATTGCGTGTGCGTATAAGCAGGAGACACATGCACTCTCTATCGAGAGGAAAAGGAAATCCACTATTTATCGAAACAGCACGGCTACACATACTTTAAAAATTCCTTAAATAAAGCTCTCAGCTATTTGATTTAACAAAAAGGAGATTACAGCAAGTCTATATTTGCTCGTAGCATGCCACATCCCCGTATGTAAGAGTTTTATCAGTAAAAAAATGTAAACATATATAGACTTGTTATCGAAAATTCACTCTTATTGCAGTACTGCAAAACTTGGTTAATTAATTCCATTGCTATGAAAGTAACCATACGTACGTACATACATAATACACGCAATATATGCATGTTGTTTGTTGACATAACTAAAGTTAATAAGCTAACTAAGGCTGTGCAGCTGGTTCTGATGCATGGAAAAATATAGCAGTAGATTAGTTTAAAAACTTAAAAATAAATTAATATGATTTTTAAAATAATTTTTTATATAATTTTTTTAAAAAAATATATTATTTAGCAGTTTGAAAGGTATAAAAAAAGGGGTGGAAAGATTGGACCTGTCCTACCGACCAAGGTCTAAATGGAATATACTGTATGGTTGTCTGTACATGTGTACTTTTCTATAATGAGAAGCAATGAGAGAATGAGCAAACAATAAGATAGAGCCGTGGTCAACTAGGTCAGAAATTTAAGGGGTTGCAAACGACTAATGACATCTTTCGATGACCAGCCATATTTTTTCCGACGTTAACTACAGTCGACAGTGGATACGTAGAAGTAGAGTCCAGGTGGCCACCCCACCAACCCGGAGCTGACTCTACCACAAAGCAAGGTGCACTAGTTATGACTTTAGAGTTAATTAAATTTTCATGTCGACAAATATTATATTTATATGAGTGTGTTTTTAATTAGAATTTAACGAGAACTTGTCATTTTGCTTTCATTTCTTCGAGTGTGTAGGCACAATCGCGGGTGCGCTCACGTCACGTTATAAATGAAAAAGGAAAAGGAAAAATCAAGAGTCCTTCAAGTTTAATTATGCGAAGAAACAGTATAAGGCCGTGTGAATTGTAAGCCCATGCATGAAACTTACTGGCCTTTTCTTCGGCCAGAACGAAAAAATGCTCATCAGCTCTACGTGTCAACTTGGTGCACGTAAATGAGGAACATGTGCAACAACGTTGTTGCATATGTCGTATGGGGATCAAGCGTCAGATTATGGCAAATCATATAGCGTTTATTCTGTGACCCAAATGTGAATGTAAATCTGTTGTTGCCACAGAAACTGAAGACAGCGTTTTCACAGTAAGAAAGCACTTGCTATAGCTTAGGTGAGTATAACTGTGTCTGGGCTCTGAAAAAATTATTGAGTCCACCATGCACTATCGGTGGGCCTATGGCTTCTGCTGCCATAGATTGGCATCTCTCATCGTGCCATCAAGCAAAGGGAGAAAAGCGATCAGCTGGCAGGCAGAAAAGAAAATGCAAATGAGGAAGAAAGGGCACTGTGCGAATGCTAGCCACCTCCCTCCCTTTTTACATCTCCCCAATAATGGCATCTTGACAAAATGGATCGGATCATACTCCATCGCCCATATTATTCTTCTGTAGTTCTATTATTGTTGTTACTAGTCGTTCGATTCCATCATTTAATAACACTAACTAATCTGTTATATATACCAAACATAAATTGACCTGCTTATATCATTACTAAACATCTCGCCAAGGATTTGGCCTCACACATTTGATTTTATGAATCTATATATAATACTCTCGAATCTCGATATATACAAGCAGGCCGGCTAACCGATATATACACGTAGAAACTGAGCATTTGCATCGGACTTCATACCAAATTTCGGCTTGAAAACTTTACTGGCCTTTTCTTTGGCCCAGCACGAGAAAATGCTCATAATCTCTACACGTCAACATGGTGTGCACGTCAATGAGAAACATGTGCAGCTATGTATTTTTGGGATCAAGCGTGAAATTATGCCAAACAACTGTGTCTCACGTTGGCAAAGCATATGGTATTTTTTGTGTGACCCAAATATCAGAGTAACTTTTTGTGTCACACTTGTTAAATGCATCGTTTGAAAAAATCAATTTACAAGGTAAGTATGCAATCGGCTTTAAAATATAAGATATATTATTTGTCATAGGATCATATCCCAATAGAATAATTGTTATCCTAATGAAATAAAATACGACATATATTTTGAAACAGGAAGAGTAGGTGTAGATCTATCCCCACCGTCAAACTTGCTTTAAGATCCATACATATGGCATAGATTTTAATAAAGCAAAAATATTGTATTCTTATTTTTAGTACTTGCTCTGTTTCAAATTAGCAAATTACTTGTCGTTCTAGTTTTATACTTAAGTCAACTATTTGTAATTTTGACCATTAGTTTTTAAAAATTCATGTAGTTTTTTTATAGATAATAAAAGATTTTATTAATCGATGAAAAGATTCTGCCTCTGCAGATGCACACAACGAAGAAAAGAAAAGAAAGGAAGAAAAACCTCAACAACATAAATATTAAATTATGTTTTCTTGCGACATATTACTCTAATGCAATCATAAATAAAAGACCAGAACTATGTATAGCATTCTCCAAAACAATGCCTTCTTTTGATTACCGATGTTACCTGAATTAACAGTAAAGTCAACGTTGGATTTTCATAGTTGTGAGATAACAACTTCGACATGGAGTCGACAAAAAAATACCCATGTAGTCAGATCCAAAAAATGTAGATCGAGGTTTTCACCTCAAAGATCAACACCAATAGAATTTTAAGCATCATTTCATGACTGAACAGAGCTTTCCGACGCAGATATTCGTGTAGTTGAGCATCATAAGACTTATTTTTTAATTTATCATGAAAATACTTTTATAATATATAATTTGCATGTTGTTAAATAAATAAATATATATATATAATAGCAAATTTAGCTTTAAACTAGCTTTTGATCATCAGACATAGAAATGTTAGATAACGCTAAAACGGCAAATAATTTAACACAGATGGTATAGAACATGAATCTTAGTAAAATATCCAATGGCGTGGTTGTATTTTTTTTTCAGCTTATTCACCAAGTTTTTGAAATAGATTATTTCTTTCATGCTTTGAAATATGTATATATTTAAAAAAAATCTTTGCATTGCATGGACTACCTGATTTGTTAAGTTTATTCATCAAAATATTTAATTCATCACTAAGTAGGTAATCCACTCATATAGTTTTCACAGCAAACACTCGTATTATAGCTCTGTGTGGACTCTAAAAAACTATCGAGTCGACCGCTTGTTGTGGCTTCTGCTGGACCGCTGCCACGGGAATCCCTGAGCCACCAACCAAAGGGAGAAAAGTGAGCAACCAGCAGGCAGAAAGGAAAAGAAAAGGCAAACGGAGAAGAAATAAAGGGCACAATATTGCCAATGCCAGCCACGTCTTTCCAATAATGCAGTATATGGCGTCGAATCTCTCTCTCTCTTCAACGCTTCTGGACACCGACAACCTAACAACGGATCTCGTGTGCTACTCCATCTCCCATATTCTTCTTCTATAGTTCTGTCATTATTATTACCAGTAATAATTTGATATGAATAGTGTAACTAACTAACTAACTAACTAACTAACCTCTTGTATATTCTATACCAAACATAAACCGAGACCTGTTCATATATAAAAGCTAATTACTCTAATTCGATCGACAGCTGCCCAACACAAAAACGCAAAAGATTTACGCAGGCAGAAAATTGATTAATTAATTAAGCACGTACAAACACGAAGCTTAATCAATAATTGGTAGTAGTAGTAGTCATTATAGTACGTAGCTCTGTCTCTCTAGGCAGCCTTGACGAAGACGGTGTACTCGACGATGGTCTCGCCGGAGTTGCTGCCGGAGTCGACGGTGCGCGCCTCCACGTACCCCTTCGCCATGCGGAACTTCCCCGAGCCACCCACGATGCTCATCTCCCTCACCGCCGACAGCACCTCGTTCCGCCCCACGATGGCCAAGCTGCTGCCGTTGTGCTCGCCGGCGGTGAACACGAAGTTCATGTTCATCAGCAGCCCGAAGGTCTTCTGGTCGGCGAACGTGTAGCTCCCCTGCGCCCTCCCGACCTCCGCCGAACCCGACGCCGCCTGGCTCGTCAGCGGGTCGTCGATGGCCACCACGGCCCCGAAGAAGGTCGAGGAGCCGTTCGTCGACGCCGCCTGCGCCACCCGGATCGCCGTCGGCTTCGGCCCGCCCACCACGTCGTGGAAGTACACCTTGAACTTGGTCAGCCCAGCGTCGTCGGCCGCCCACGCCGCCGCCACGCACAGCAGCAGAAGCAGCTGGACCTTCGCCATGGCCGGAGCTGAACAAGCTGAAGATGAGCTAGGTAGCTAGAGCTAGTGAGAGGTTGAGTACTTATTAAGCAATTGTAGCTGCTGCAATGGAGAGTGGTTGGTGTAGGAGAGAGGAGACGAACTGATGAAGGGCATGTGGAAGAGAAAGCTAGGCTTGCCTTTTCTAAGTGGCCAACTCCTTGGTTAATCCATATTTAGCATTTAATTTTCTTCTTAATTGATTAATCTGTCACTTGTCATAATACGTGTACCTAATGTCTCTACTAATGAGGTGATTAATTAATCTTTGATAGTGGAGTAGTAGATTAGTGCATGCCACTACCACCAAGAAGTGACCTTTTTTAGCGTGCACTCGTCAGCCAATTAAGCTAGTACTTTGTACTAATATTTAGTACACTACTATTAATGGTAGTGATAGGCTGGTAGTAACAGGGAAGAAGGTTAAAGCAAGGTTTATCGTTTGTAGGAGTACTTGCTAATTGGAAGCTGTTGCTGTTAGATTGCAAATTGACAGCTTAGATTGACCTGACTGAGTAGCTAAGATTCAGGACATTGGGGTGGTTGGGACTGCGACACTGGAGTGAACATTCATGCGGGAATTCAGAAAGGAACATGCCTTCATTGGTGATTGTCCTCCTTAAGTACGTTTCGGTCAACTGATTAGACAAATTCATTCTTCCTATTAAGTTAGCGTTGCTGAAGATTAATTACTTCAGGAATTAAACACCGCATTGCATGCACTGTTTGTTCATGTGCTCCTGCGTACTCGCCCCGTCTAAAAATATTCCTAGTCAGCAATCGGTTCTTTTTAAACGAAGCGCGTATATTTTGGAATTCATCTGCTTTTGCAGATAATTAACCAACTTCACCCACAGTAGATTCGTTTTCCTAATACACTATTAATTGCAGATTTGTTCTTGAGATACTCCCAGCTTGAAGCAAAACCTAAATTAATTAATCTATCTAAAGACACGGAGCACGGTAACAAAATGCGCATGATGCACTCTAGCTGTTGCGTGCAGCTAAATCTACACTAGCAAAATTAAGGAGTTGTAGCATAGTACGGATTTTTTTCACATTAATATCTATCTGTGTATACAGAGATACAGTGCATAGTTTCGTCAGAGAATTAGCAACTTTCACCCGTCGGAATTAACTCCTCTCTTGTTATACATGACAGAATGTAATTATGGACTAGTCCAAATACAATAGGTCAGATATGTAACTCCAGAAACATATATTCAGAGCTGTCCTGTCAGACGACAGAGGTGCTTGTTTGCATTCGACACATTAGAGTATGGGTAAGAGAGACAGCTGCATACTCCAATTAATTTTCTTGTGTTTACCAACATCTATTAACTCTGTTTTTAACTTTGTGATGTTGTTTACTTTTAAACATGGTGTTTTATCATTAGTCTTGTTAAAAAAAACTATATAAGTGTTATTTGTTTTGTTATAGCTTGCTTTATCACTAAAAGTATTTGTTTTACATATTTTTACCAATTTTTTAAACAAGATAAATGGTTATCAAGTGTTATTTAAATAAGAGATGTTGTCGTTGATTGTATAAGTGAAAAGGTTATTATATTTTAGGATAAATTTTGAAGAAAGAGATGTTAAGAGTTTTCAGATATGAGAGTGAGTCAGTGATACGGTGAAAGTTCCATGAGAGAAGTTTCCAGCGATTTATTCAAAGTTGAGACATAATAGTGACCCTTATGGCAAGGTGAAGGTTACAGGAAATAAATCGCCTGCCATGAAAACATGATTGAGTTGGGTGACGACCAGTGCTTTTCAGTGCTGATCTGCCAAGCTACAATTGATGAACTTGGTTGCGTTTCCATAGGAGTTTTGTGGCCGTGAACATCACTGGAGGTTCAGCAGTGTGCGTCATGATAATACTCCCCGACCGACTGACCCTACCTAATTTTGCAGCTAACCAACTGTACGTTTGTCCCTCATATGTTGCCATCGTTGTAGAGCTTCGTTCTTGAGCGACTTCTGAGCTGGCCCCAAATCCGATCGATTTTAAGGGAACAAATCGAACAAACTCCTACGCAAAGAGCTACTCCTAGCACGTCTTTTTTTCTTCTCGCGATCAATCTCTTTCCCTTGAACAGCAAGATTTTCTTTGTGATTTTCCAGTTACGATTGGTAGTTTTGAAGATTTTTCTGGGTCAGTATAATTAGAATGTGGCACAGATAAACATTAGCACGCATTTGGTTTTGAAGGCGAGAGATTAGCACGAAATAATAGGCCTGCACTGCCTTAATGCCTTTCAAGGAGATGACGGGGAACACCAGCGTAGGACCATTTAGCATCCTCACAAAATAGGCCTTGTTCAGATTTCAATCCAAATCTTTGAAACTTTCTACTGGAAATCAAAAGTTTCGACTCAAAATTGAAATCTTCAATTCAATTTTTGAAACTTTGAGCTCAGATTTCAAAAAGTTTAACTGAATATTTAAAAACTTTCAACCCGAAATTTCAAATTTTTTAACTCAAAATTTGAAACTTTCAACTAAAATTTGGAATCTTCCAACCTAACTTATTTAATCTTTCAACTCAATTATCATTAAGTGCTAATTGCACTTAGCGCTAAATCCACCGCCGCCCCGCCCGCATCTGCGCTTCACGTATGTCGGACGCGCGTGCGTACTAGCCCTCCCGCTCCACCCACAGTGAGGAACTATGTTGCTTTTATTTGTTTAATTAATGATCAACTAAATTGTTTGCCCCATCCTTTTTTTATACATTTTAAAAAGACTTGTGAGTGAATCTGCCACTCTAACTAACTTTTTATATTAAATAATAATAAAATCGAAATCGATAGTCATATATAAAATTTAATTAGGGTGATAGGCAACATATTTCATAAAAAATTATTCTTTTATTTATTTTAGAAAAATATTACATCATTTTTTTCCTTTACATGTAGCAATGCACAAATATTAGCTAATATGTTTTAAACTATAATATTATCTTTAGCTTCATTCGAATAATTAGGTTTTGTCCATCAAGTGCAGAGGCCGGAAATGTAATATTTGATTTTCCATTATCTAAAAAATGATATTTTTTTGCACATTTAGATATTCTAGCTTCTAGATCCTCTGGATCAACTTCGTTTGGGTCAGGTCATGTCGAACAAAAACGTGATAGACTAAGGAGGAATTTGCCCTATATGAGCAGTCTCCAAAAAACCCTCAGTTCAATGCAGTCCTAAAACCCGGTCAAAGTGTTGACAATTAAATCGCAGAAAACTGGTAACGGCACAATTGCACAATGTTATCTACGCCTTGTAAGTACAGGTGACTGATAGTTAATTAAGAAAAAATTGAAGCAATTGACAAATACTAGCAACACTGGTAACGGACAAGAGAATTGATTCAACAACTAGTGTCCGTTCAAGAGTCGCGGCAAATCGATCACTAGTCGACATGGGGCTCAGGCTTGACGTCTCCACCGTAGCCGTAAATGTTACCGTCGTCACAGCCGTTTTTCCGATCTCTCATGTTTTGTTCAGAGAGTGATTTCATCAGATAGGATCCTTTGATAATTGTGTTGGCAACCTCAAAAGCCAGAATTGATATCTTTCTTCCTTTAGCAGCAAAAGAGAACACAGTGCTGATATTTGTAATTCTTGAGGTGGATGCGGTACTCAACATTCTGTTGAAATCCATTGCTAAATACCTGGACTCTACGGTGCAACTGCTGGTATGTGTAACTCTATTTGTAATTCCTGTAAGATGAGGAGAGTCATTAGTCCCAACTGACTATTTTGGTGGCAACTAAATTGAGACAAACTGACAATTTAGGGAAATTAGAAATAAAAAACTGTAATTTTTTGCAGATGCTTTCATTTCTATCATATATCTCCCGTACTAGTTTTTCGTACAAATTTCAGTAACTGATCACACTATACAAAAACTGAGTAAATGTTTTACAGCTCATTACCTTACATGTTACCGTCTCAAGGTTTATCATAACTCCAACCCCATCCAAATCTAAACTAATTTTGGTATATTTACCACAATATTGTCCAAAATAACAAAGATCTGGCTGATCAACTAATTGAAACGAGAAAGCAGCTTTATTGTTTATGGAACACCAGAAAACAGCTTTGCTCTACAAATAAGAGAAAAAGAAAGGACAAACCTAACTAGCATTTAGTAAGATAGTCAAATTAGCTGCATGTTATATGAACTTATATAAATATTTTGTTATACATTTATAAAAGCGATGAGCTAGACACGTACTTCCTTACACTGTCTGTTGTTGAATTTTTAAAATTTTAAGATCTTTTTTAATATTTTAAAATATGACCTCATCTACTTTTTTTTAATGATGGTATAATCCTGGTATCGGTGGAGGCATGACTAAGAGATTAATATATGAAGATAAGAGATGGTTTAATTTTAAAAATTTTATTTACAAAATGAAAAAAATAAAAAAACTATGTTTATCATACCTGGCTTTCTTAGCCCTTGTTTCTGGCCAAAACACCTATTGGCATCTTGTTCTTGATTCAGCATTTCAATTATATCCCATGCAGCATGTCTTTTCTTTGGGTCAAGGTTGACACAGATTAGTCCTAGCTGTTAGGATAGGCCCAATCGGCCTATGCGCCAACTGACCAGACTCAACTATATGTAGTCACTGATCAACTATACACGTGTGCGAATGCAAAACCCTAATCCTCAAATCCTCTCATGTTATCAGAACTCACCACCACCGCCGCTCGATCTCCTCACTGTTCCCCACACGTTTGCCGCTTCAACCACTCTCTTATGGATTAAAAGCATGCTTCTTATGTTACAGTCGCTTCGTTTGATTAAGTCCACTTTGTTGTTTATTAACTATCCTGATGTTGATATAGCTTTCTTATTAACATAGTATTATTCTTATAGTATTATCAGATAATTGCTAGTCCATCTAGTCATAAATATTTGATGTTTATGATAAGATTTAATTAAAATTTTAAGACTGGTTAGAGTGTCCCACGACTTTCGGTGATCATTCGGGTTTGTTGTTGTCCAAAAAGCCTTGACATACCAAAATCTGTAATTTTTGGCACCATATTGTCATCCAGCAATCTATTTTTCACGTTTAAGGTCTAAATGAACAATATGGCATTCCGTGTGAAGGTAATGAAAACCACAGCAACACCCCTAATTATTCCATATCTCAAATGCCACCCAAGTCCACAAGACTAATCTGTATAAATAGACAAATTATGTAAATAATACTGAAGACCCATAATCTCTTTCTCTAGAAGTGTAAGTCTGCTACAGCATTGTAAATTGCAGGGTGGGGAAACAGGAGATTAAATTGGATGCTGCACTATCATACCGGAAATATAATTATCAAGACTCCTGTTACGTAGATACTCGAAGCAGAGGAACCTTCTTGATATTTCAACCATAACATACTTCCCCCTTAGTTCCGTTGCTTCCCACTTTGATTCAGCACAATACACTACGAGCTGCACTATATTTTGGTGCTTAATCCCAATTAGACAGGTAACCTTTTTCTGGAATTGATTGTCCTCTAATTGCATTTCAAAAGGCATCTTGACAGCAATAATTTTCCTATTATGAAGGGTCCCCTGTACAGTCCAACCTCCTTATTTCAGTCCAAAGAGGGCTAGAGAGATAGGGAGAGGAAGGGGCAGAGTAGAGAGGAGAAAAGAGTGAGGTGGAAGTGGAATCTCACTGTCCTATGAATCATAATGTATTTTTATTTTGTTAATGTTATTGACATATGGGTCTTATAATTTTTTTAAATTACCACATGTGGATTCTATTTGCGTTTTTTTTATTTTCTCGGACTGTAATTACATTACATGTAATCATCACATAGAATGAATATTAGGCCAACATGTCACATAGATACAATATAGGATAAAACAGTTGTCCAAGAGGGGGTATAATTGGTTTTACGGTTAAGACAAGTAAATTAAACTTAACGTATAGAAGACTTTTTCCTTTTCTTCTTGTAGAAGATATGTAATTGGGTGACAAGTGGGATTAAGATGAGGTATACTTTTCCTAACTCTTGATCTAGGTCAATAATTTGTTCTGATGGAACACATTAAAACTGGATGTTGGATTTCTTAAGTTGTAATTTTAGATAAGGACCATGTGCGATATACTTAGAAAGAATGAAGGACACGATTAATTGTTTAGAGAAGCAGTTTTAAGAAATAGTGGATGCCATACTTGCCCCTTCAGAGGAAATCATCCTTTAAATATTAGGTTGTCTTCCTTTATGTCATCCTACCTATTTATTTCCTGATTAGAGGTACTAGTTTATATGGCTATTATTCTCATTAAATTGAGGTACAACTTCCTTTTAAGCCACATCGTCGTAGTTCCGTCGTTTTGTAAGATTACAAATCTAAGAAGCTGAACATCATATATAGTGAATAAGTTCTGACCATTGACAGAATGGTAAACGAATCTGTGTACGGAAATGTTCACGAACCTTGATTATGAACAAACAGTTGTCGTGATTGTTCAAGTAGTTGGAAACAAACGTTTTACCATCAACTTATAAGCATAAATGAAAATTTAAATTTTAAAACATTATTTTGCAGTTGATTTTAGGTTTTTCATCGTAGTTTATTTTCCTACAATATTTTTAAATCGCTAAACAACTTTTATATATATAAGTTTTTACTGATAAATTATTTTTTATCACTAATAAGCCGTTTCCTAAATTACATTTGTAGCAATTTCACGGAAACTTGTTTGTCAAATGTTAACTATATCCTCCATATATGTGGAATTATAACTGTTGTACACTGGTATATACAATCTAAATGCAAAAATTACAATCTATTATTTTCTTTTCGTTGTTCACTACATCTACAAGACTACAAGGACAAGTCAATGAAAACTTGCACTGCTCTTGAACAACAGTAGATTTCCGTGATTCCCCAATCGTCGCTCATCATGTGTCCCACCTCAAACTACAAGAGATCCCCATGCTTCTATAAGTAGCTCTGAGTATTATTCACTCAACTTCTAACCTTACATTTTTCAGAAAGAATAACCAAAGACTAATATTGACTAACTAATTTTTATTGCAGGTTCTTTTGCCGAGCCAATACTCAATACTAATGAGGATTTGAGTTTTCAGAAATTACTTTGGAATGTTGTTGGTCAAAAGTATATCCCTTTTGGTAGTTTAGGAGAGACCTCAATTTCCAGAGTGGATGTCATTCCATAGCATTGAGCACGATGGAAGGGATGGCTTTGGCCTTTGGGAGTCTTATCATAGAGGGAATTTGAAGCCAGGATTCTCGGTCATTGCAGGGGAAATCTTATGGTTCTGTCCATGAGTTGCATGACCTATTGCCTTGTATCCAGAGCGGCTGTTCGGCTAACATGTTCAATTTCTTCAAGACATCATGGAGAGGTTGAAAGCGAGGATAGATGGTCTTCTAGTAAGCACGTGGTTGGGTAACACCCCCAGCCTTTTGTAGTCGATAGTGTAGTGAGGTCTATATGGACTAAAAGTGGTTATAGTAGTGGATGATTTAGTACTACTTTAAAACTTAAGACTACAACCATGTTACCTCCGGATTAATCTAAAGCGTAAGGAAGTTACTATATGCACTTGCACATGGGTGTGCTCTAATTAAGAGTTAACTAATGTGCATTTTGGAAACCTGTTGTCACAGGTTACTTCTGCAGCCCTCTCTAGAACATGAAGGGATGAAGCCGATGACAATGTAGATTGCGTTATTTTTAATTTTAAATCCTTCACTAGCAACATCGGTTCTTCCATGTTAGATGATTCTATCTCTACTGAAATCTTCTGTATGAAGTAGGTGACAATGCAAATTGTGTTATTTTAAATTTTATATCCTTCAGTGGCAACATCAGCTCTTCCATTTTAGATGATCCTCCTTTGACGCAATGTTGTACAAGATAGAAAGAACACCCTCTTGATGACTGGAGAGTCAGACACAACCTCAGAAAAAAAAAACAAGTAAACCACTATGGATTTAGTCAAGGGTGTAAAATAAATATTATGAAAATTTTAGAGATAAATAGTGTCCAGTTTAACCTATGACTTCTAGACTTCATAAAAGTTGAGAGATGTAAAATGAACTTTTCTAAAAAAAAAGGAAAAACAAAAACTAGCAAAGCCACACTGAAACAAGAACAATATAATACTTGTAGTATGTAGGGGCACCATACATGCTAACAGCCTAACACATATAACACGCATGCAACATCGCTGGTAGCTAGTTAATCAATCGTGGCGGAGATGGATGTTGTACTCGACGGTGGCGTCGCCGGCGGAGTTGTACCAGTGCGTCCTGGCCTGGCAGTACCCCCGCGCGAAGCGGAACACGCCGGTGCCGGTCGACCACCGGGATCTCCCTCACGGGCCTTGCCGAGTTGGGCCCGAACACGGCGACGCTGCTGCCGTTGTACGGCCCGTCGTCGGCGAAGACGAAGTCCATGGCCATCAGCAGCGACATCTTGTGCCCGGCCGACCAGCCTCGACGTCAGCTCAGGGCCCTCGGTGAGCGGGTCGTCGATGACGTAGACGGAGCCGAACACCGTGGCGGAGGCGTTCGACGTCGCCGCCTCCGCCACCCGCACATTCGTCGGGTTCGGGCCGGTCACCACGTCGTGCCAGTACATCCGTATCCTCGTCTCCTTCTCCCCCGCCGCCGGCGCCGCCGCCGTCACGGACAGGAGGAGTAGCACCGCCGCGAGCACGCAAGAGGAGGAGGCGGCCATTGAGGAGGAGCACCGCCGCGAACATTGGATACGAGTGGGTTAATACTAGAAAGTAGAAAGATTAGATATGTTCCTCGTGTGAGCTCTGGATAGATCTAGCAACCAAACATGGGCAATCAATAAGTTAAGATTTCAAGAAAAGAATCATACGTACAGAAGCTTAATAGCTGACAATCTGAAAAAAGCTCGGTAGAACAATCTCTGCCTAAAGAACAGGCCCAGAGCCCCAATAGGATGGATGATCGATGAGAGAATTGCATGGCCTCAAATGATTCACCTTGTTTTGGAAGATTGCTGACTGACCCAGGACTGTGCTATCAATACAATTTATGACCAATAACCATCTATTCATTCAGTTGGACCTATCCACGCTAGAACATGTAAGTATAGAGTGCGCAAAACTAAACTAAAAACCAAAGAAAGAAATGCTAGAATTTTTCTGGTTTCCAGTTTGTCAGGTTTTTATTGATCAATTTCCTTCAGCTTTCGGTTTCTACTTTGGTTTCTACCTCTAGTTAAATGATATTGTGGAAAGGCTAACGCGTACGCGTTCGTGCCACGCGAACGATTCCAGTAGGAATACTACTCTTCCGCATACCTAGGACTCGCAAATGGTAACGAGGAAGGGGCCCACGTCTACTTTTCTTTCCTCTATGAAAGTATATATGAAGGATCAAACTGAAAATTAATGGGCATAAAGAGATCTAATCTTCACATGAAAATATCTTAATCTATGTGTTTGAACGTTTTGCACTTCAAAGTTTGTAATCCTTACTTGAAATTTCTCCAACATTTGGATAGAGTTTTTAATCTCAAGTACAAAATTTTCATTTTTGAAGTTTGTCAATCTCTTGCTGAAATTTTCATCATCTAGCTAAATACTTTCTAGAATTTCAAGTTGATATTTGCCTGAAAAGAACTTTTGAAATTTCTAGCTAGAAATTTACATATCCAGAAGCCATACCATTAGCGTGGGCATGCATGATCCAGTGAATTACGTAAAGAGAGTGCATGTAGATGTAGTAACCCTGTAAAATATTATTAGTTTTGTCTCAACCGTTATATTAATAGTAAGTTACAAGGTGACTGTGTGGAGGCAAGCTGAAGAGGTAAAAACAACGAAGGTGAGAGAATAAGAAAATTAAGTAAAAAATATATACACACACACACATATCCGAGGTGTTTATTGGATGGATGAAAAATGATGTTAGACTTGGTTGCAACCGTGCGCTGACTTGAGTTTCTAGGGCGCATGCCAATTAGCAATCCTCGAAAAATTCCATCTATATACCACAAAGAGTTAGCCAAAATCATATAATACTCCACCAACGAGTTTAGTGCAAATGTGATATTTACCCCTCTTCTTCCTCCCATCCTCGCCGTGTATATATCCCCTCCTAGTCCTATTTGCCTCGCCTCCAAACAGGCTCGAGGTGCGATTCCATTTTCAATCCCACCTTGCGCCTTCAAATCCATTCGAGCTCGGCACCGGCACCTCCGTACCGTCTCAAGTTTCTCGTCCAGTTAGCTTGTCCCCCGGCGCCTCCGCCTCCGGCACCGGTAGGAACTGGCGGCTGAGTTGGATGGGCCGTGCTAAGCCTGAGCTTTTGCAGTTCTTAGAGCCTAGCGGTTCAAATGGAGCTCCATCCAATGCCTTGCTCGCTACATGCAGCAATCAGAGTTGTTCACAAGTTAAGCAACCTTACTGTGGCATCTCTGCTTAGATTCTTAAGTTAGCTCAGAATAGTTTTTTTTTAAGGGAACCAATTAACCATGTCCTGTTGATGCTGGATTTTCTCAAGTTGTAATCTTTGGTAGGGAACATGATCGCAATCTTTGGTAAGGAACATGTGCGATGTCATCTACGGAATACTTATAAAAAAGAGGGAAGGACATGGTTTGTTTGGAGAAGCAGTCTGTCATTGTTGCTCCTTCAAGGAATCGATCCTTTAGATATTTGGTCGCCTTCCTTTGTGTCCATGCATGCTCTATGGCTATTCATTCTCACGAAATGACGAAAGTGAGATGAAGTAGCAGTAGAACGGATTTCCTGGAAGCCATATCATCCTTAGCTCCTGCCGTCCGTTTGTAAGATTACGATTGTTTGAAGATCAAAGGATACAATTATTGTTTGAAGAAAGAAGCAGTCTTTCAAGTGTTTTATAATAGTAGTGCAAATCAATCTATATCTCCTTTAACTTTTCTAATTCAATAGATCATATTTATTTATACTATCAACTTAACTGTAGACTAATATTTTTTAAACTGATAAATTAACGGTAAAAATTACTTATACGTAGTAGTGATAATACTAACAGTAAAAATCACCGTAAAGTTACTCATTTGATAAATGATGGCTTCCTTCCTGTTTGGACCAATTATCTTTCTCATGAGAACGAGATGAATTAGAAACACTTCTGTTAAGCCACTTCATCGTAGCTCTGTCATTTGTAGGATTACAGATTAGAGAGACGCTGAACATCGTAGGAAATAATTGAGCTGACCATTAACAGAATGGATAAAGAATTGCGTATGGGAACGACTGTGATCACCTTTGATTCCAAAGAAAGGCTCGTTGTGATTTGTCAAGTATGAAAACACAAGGTTTTTAAGAGACTTGTACGGCTCCAGCTATTTCGTGGAAATTTTTAGTTATCAAATGTTAACTATGTGAGTTATATCTCGACATATATTTTTGATCCAGGGGATGTGTTTATCATGCTGAACAAGTGCTTGACTTTATGTGATCCATCTCATGTTTCTCAATTTTTTTATCTACACCACCCATCTTATAAAGACTTTATTCCTAACAATTCATAGATAAATTAGTAGTGGTAAGAAATAACTATGGGATACCTCATTAATACTCTTTGTCATATTTCTAGAGTCCAATTAAATATACATGCATTAAACTGATTGGCTAGCCTAAAGATAAAGTAATTGTTGAACTAATTTTAAGTGCAAGAAACAATTTTTTTTTCAGACAGAGGGAGTACTCTACTACTGCTTGTTGACTTTTGGAAGTGCACCATGGACTTTGGGCACTGCTAAATTGTCCGTTACTTCCTCTATTTTATATTATAAGACGTTTTATTTTTTTAAGTTAAACTTATTTAACTTTAATTAAATTTATAGAAAAATTTAGTAATATCTTTTCATTAAATCTAATATTAGATATATTTTGATAGTATATTTATTTTATATTAAAAATTTTACTATGTTATTCTATAAGTTTGACTTAAAAATCAAAAAACTTATAATAAAAACGTAAGGAGTAATTAATTAGGACCTTACTATGATGTCCCAAACTAAAATGCATCCTTCGGTTTGGGAACCAAAAAAACCAAGTAGTTCGGAGTACTTTGGTGATAATCAACGCTATTCCGATGTGCCTCAATACTGTCCGCATGTATATACATTCTAAATGCAAATGTCACAATCTCTCATCCACTTTCGGTTGTTAAGTCAACGAAATCTTCTTCCATCGCTCATCAGCAACAATAGATCGTCATGATTCCCTACGTGTCACGCCTCTAATATCTCTTATAGCTCCAGCCTTTATGAATCGCTCATGAGTTTTATTCACTCGTCATCACAAGTTCTAAAGATCAAAAATGGCAAAGGGTTCACCAGTGATACAGTGTTCCTTTTTGTGTTGAGCGACGATACGAAAGGAGGGCCGGGCCTAGTGTATCGGGTGATGATGATAGTTCGGCACCAACCCACCTACAATTCTACTTTCAAGGCAACTTGTCCATCACTATCGATGATGCGGGTGGTGAATCCGTTAGACCATATGTCATGGGCCTTTTTTGGGTTAGTGGCTGTCATAGATGACTTCTAACATAGGTCATGATCCTATGTCAAAGCCTATGGGTCAAGCTCAGGACATATACACCTCAACAGATCAAACCCAATTAGGCCTCTAGTAGGCCATGAACATCATGCTCACTGCTGAGCCATATAACAGTAGGACGATAAGGGTGCTCAGCATCAACCATCCGACGAATGATCTCTGTGAGATGCCGATCATCGGTAGCATAGGCGCCTTTTGATTTGGTCGTCGGTATGCCTAGGCCCACACTTACTTCTCGATCCAAATGGGCTTGATGCCATTGTTGAATACAACCTGTATATCTTGCGATGGTGTGGAGAGATAACATTTATTTCCACCACGTTCTGTGTGCAATAAGGGAGAATTCTAATCAGGTAGCTTTATTACGATGCTAGATTATAATGTAAATTTACTCGTAAAATATATAATTTCATTTTATAGATAATATCTATACAAAGATATAAATACCTTAAATTATATATAGGTAGAAAATCCCTGAGAGGACTGGCACCACACCATTCTACGTTCCTAATAAGAACACTCAACCAGTGCAAAGTGTTTAATTAACTAGCTATATTATACACCGGCAATGTATTGCCGTGGGATAGTTGTATACAAAGAGCTTTGATAAGAGATGTGCACACATAAAAAGAACAAATGTAAGCATTTAGTAGCTGAAGATTTGAGAAGATTTTACCAATATGATTCTCTTTCATGAATGTGATTCTCTAAAAAACTATCAACGCCGACTTGGATAATTTCATTCCACAAGCAAGGATAATGTTTCTTGAAAACGTGTGAAAGCAGGCTAACCTGTAAACGAAATCAGTAATGGCTTGGACTTACATAGTAAGCAAAAATTTAAGGAGACATAGGAAATCAATTGAAACACGACGACATATATGCAAGACGGAAAGTATTCCGTCCCTCGACTTATAATACCACAACTTATAAATTAAGTCTTTTACCTCTCTAAACCGGACACTACCTATATATGCTTGATTGAAGATGGTTTTAGCCAACTTCATCTGCAAATTAAAACAGCTAGATAATATTACGGAGACAATAATGTTCACGTTAGTGCTTCATATACTCGATAGTGCGGGGGCAAGTGCTTAATTAACTTTGTGCAATCATCTTGTATTGGTAATGATCCAAATTTGGATGGGCTATACTTGGGTTTTCTATTTGGGCCCAAGATGTGCGGCATCTGACGTGGAAACAGCTCGATCGGACGGCGTGTACGCGCGGCGCCAGCGACAGCGTCGCAGCGCGGAAACCATGCCATTGCCGGCGGAGGCGGCGTCTCTCTCGATTCCGGCGACGGCCGCACGGGAGGCGACGGGGCCGGGCTGAAAGCTGAAGCACCGGAGCAGATTACGTCGGCTCTTCCTCTCTCAACCAGAAACCAGATCAATGATTATGACATTTCTTGTTCGATTCTCGAGGATGGTCTTAACGAAAATTGGGATGCCATCGATGTTGCACTTCGACGCGTTGGCATTGCGCGGTAGCCGTCCTCCTCGATCGAGACAGTGGCCCTTCTGTGTTAGTATTAGACTACATGAACCAATGCGCGGGTGAATTTGTTGAAGGTGCTGAGACTTTCGGAACCAGGTGTTCTCGAGTAACCCCGTAATTTTGTTGGTCGTCTTGCATGCGAGCGAATGCGATCTGTCACTTGAGCAAAGCTTGAGGAGAACACTAAATACCTGAGATGAGAAACAATGTATCTTTTCAAGACCATAAAAGATCTGTTCGCTCGGCTTGCAAGTCTCTCCAGAAGACATGCGTTGTTCACAAGGTAATTAAGCAAGCAATTGTGGCATATTGCTTAGATTCTTAAGTTAGTTCACAATAATTTTAGACTAGGTGTATTAGTGCATTGACAAAAATTAGATACTTCCATAATATTTTTTTCACCGAGTTGGCCAAAGGAGGCCATCCAATGTCATTTAAATTGAGAAAAAAGTTACAATAAAACATGACATAAGACTATTGAGGTTGTTTATGTACTACAGTGCACCCCTACAAATCACGTGCCAACCACACAAATAAGTCACTTAGAGGGAAACCTAGCACAAACCGACCACCGCTATGTATGGCTAATCATCGCTGGGTCAATAACAGCACCAAAGAGCAGAGTCTCCAAACATGACACCTTCACAAAGTTTATGATGCCAAGCACACCGTCATTGTCGGTCCAAGTACTAGACATAGTTTTCACCTTAAGGTTTTTGCCAAGAGAAGAAAGAGAGAGATACCTCAGACAGTGCCCTTAGAGGTTTCATAGTGCTCGAAGGTATAGCCGCTACTGGCCCAATGAATCACAAAACTAGGCTTTAAAAGTACTTTGATGTCACCTAAAGGGAGGTGAATAAACATTCCTAAAAAACACTCGTAGTGAAAGAAAATTCTTTTCCGAAGCATCCGGACCAAAGGGCTAAAGTATTCGAACGAAGTTCATGTGGATTATCAAGTCAAAATGAACCGGAGTATTCGGATGAGCATCTCTGTTAAGTAGTCTCGAATGAAGTCTCTAAATAGTAAATTTAGATATTAAGTTCTCTTTCGCTGTGTCTAAAGTACACTTGAAAGAGTTACTTTTAAAGGTAGGGAAGGAAAGTGATGATCTAAATCAACATTAAATGATGTAAGAAAGTGAAATACAAGTTAGAGAAAAAAATTATTTCCTAAAGTTTAGATTTTAACGATCTTACATTTTTCTTGAGAAACTCCAATCCTAAGTCTCATCAAATAAGTACAAAGAATAAAGTTTTAGCCTTTAAGCAACAATCAAGCTAAAATTTTATTTTCAATTGACCACTAAGATCCACATACTTGGACAACGAACTACTACTTCTGATAAACTTACTCTATCAAGCAAGCTCTAAGCACAAGCCCTAGTTCTCATTCAATTACCTCTTCTCTTTGTAGATGTGAAAATAAACCTTTATAGATTTTCGATGACTCATCACAATTTAAGAACTCACCGGTAACTCCTAGACATCTAAGAGACCTTTAAATAAACACAATTGAACGTTTGACTTTGGATGCAATTCTTTTATACCTTGCTTTCAAGCTTTCCAATGTCCATATAATATTCCAAATGGAAAATGAATACAGTACTAATAATTATCCCTAGTGTGGAAACTACGGAGTATTTTACACAGTCCACAGGGTGTACACAATCCAAATGCAAATATTACATTCTATTTATTCTCTTTCGGTTGTTCACTCGATCTACTGGGACATGCCAACAAAAACTTCCATGGCATGAGCAGCTACAGATCACCATGAGCCTATGATCCTCCAATCGCAGCGTGCAACATGCTGTCGGCCCATCTCAAGCTCCAAGAGCTTCTCATGCCTCTATAGGTAGCTCGAGTTTTATTGTGCAACTTTAAGCTTAAAAATGACGAAGATATTAGAAATGATGATTGTAGTCTTTCTTGTGTTGGGCGCCACTAGCAAGGACCACACGGAAGGAACGCTTGGGTCTAGTGCTTAGGATGACAATTCTGCACCGACGCATCTATACTTCTATTTTCATGATAAGATTAATGGTCCTCCATCATTGATAATAACAGTGGTGAATCCACCGTGCAACATATCCCAGACCTTCCTTGGATCGATATTAGTCATGGATGACACACTAACCGAGGGGACTTATCCATGGTCCAAGCTCGATGGCTGGGCTCAAGCCATATATGTCTTGTTGGCCTCTTGTTTTGTTGAGCTCCTGATTTCTGGAAGTCTTCCGAAAGTTAGAAGCTCTGTACTCAGATTTTAAACAATCTATAGATAGATAGATAGATAGATAGATAGATAGATAGATAGATAGATAGATAGCGTGATCATTGGGCTCGGCGGCAACCATATATTGGATAATATCTGTGAGATGCCAATTGTCAGCGGCACTAGTGCCTTTCGTTTTGCTCATGGCTATGTGCAGGCCCACACTTATTTTGTTGATTTAACACCTGAGATGCCATTGTATCATGTCTATCTTCTTTTTTTTTTACACAGACATACATATCTTATCATCTTATGAGCACCACTATTGATATTATATATATATATATATATAGGATGGTTCATCAGCAATGCTGTTGCTTGCCAACTAGCCCAAAATGTCATAATTTCGATTCTTCACATCAGAGTGTTTGCAATTTTTTTCTTAGTCAGTTCCATCATGGTTAATTCCCAAGTGGCTTATTTACTATGCTTCGTAACAAAGTCTTTGTGCTTTAATATAATCTGCCAGATTTCACAAAAAGGAAAAAAAAAGAACTGTATCCATTTGATATAAATCCCATCGTATATGGTTGATTATGTGAGCTTTTTATGACCGGGAGGAATTCTATTAATTTTGCTACAAAATAACAGAAAATATTATCTCCTTCAGTGACGGGGGGAAGACGATGCCTTGCTGTGGGCTGTGATGGAAGGATTTTATTTTTGTTGACGTTTTTTTTTTGGCCATGAGAGTAACCGAAAAAATGAACTGGGCCGGAAATCCACACAGAAATGGGATTGAGGATATGCTTTCATAGACTCTGAATGCGTGAGAATGAAAGGATATGCTTCCATCACTGTTCCTACCTTTATGGTAGTGCCTAGTTACCTTGAACAAAGCAGGGGGTTTCTAGTTCATCCGCGATGCCCACACCTTCATTGGCGGCCTAGACTTTGTGCTCATATCAATAGGCGGCACATATGTACTTGTTGATGATTATGGTATAGATTGGATTCCATTATTAGTATGGAATCTGAGTAAATTATAAGATACCAAATTTTAGTTGAACTAACCGATGGCATAAAAAATATTAATTAACTAATCATTATTAATTAAGTATTAACTATTATAAACTTAAAAAATATTTTTTTAATATATTGTTTAATAGTTTGATAAGTGTTCTCATAAAAAAGGTTAAAGTGGCTTAGCCCTTGAGCTAATTCAAACCATGCCTAATAGTATGTTTGAGAGAAGGGAAAAAAAGAAGATTGAGAAGATACTAAAATGATATAAGCTATCACTACGTGATTATTAATTAATTATTAATTATTTTAAATTTAAAAATATATTAATGTGAGTTTTTAAAGCAAAGAATTTTTTTAAAACGGTTTAGAAAATATACATATGAAAAACAAGATATTTTTTAAGTCATTTCTCATCATGTCAAACGCAGCCTACCACACTAAATTAATAAATAGACAATGACATGTTGTGTCTTCTTTCACTTATTTTTGTTTCTCCGCTCCAGATTCCTACCTAACATTCTCTCGGATGAGCGACATCACACCGTCCTGCGTGTCCTGATTCATCACGCTCACCGGTGACGACGAAGATAGCTGAACTGCTGGAATTTCATGCCAGTGTAGGCGCATGCTGAGTTACAGACTCGTGCTCTGCTTGCTTAATTTGGGTACAGTATTTTATGTGTGCCGTCTGGTTTATTCTTTGTTTCCTCCGTCGTCTCGCTGTCCCGCGCGTACGGATGGGCACCAGGCGTCACGTATGTCGGTTACCAGATCAGCATGACGTAGCCCATGCGTCATGCTCTCACTCAACTTAAAAGCTGTGATTTGTTGTTGATGCATTTCAGAATTCAGGTACAGGTTTAGCTATATATCGACGTACGAGGAGTTCTCCCCATGACAAAAACAGAAACTGCATCCACAAGGATCGTTGTTTAGAGCTAGCCTGCAAAACAATGCTTTGGAGTTTTTGCAGGTAGCTGGATTCTCTAGAAAAGTTTTCACGCGACACCGACAAAACTCGGGAAGAGTTGGCGCCGTTCGATCTTGTGAACAGACACGTGTTTCTTGATGCTGCTAGCTGGAGAATTATTTGAGATAAGCACAAGTGGTCGACCTGTTTGTTGTCAGACAGGGGAAGGAGTAAAGAAGACTACTACTACGTCAAAAGCATCACTACTCATTTTACATTACATAAATATACAATTTCAGAATCCAGTTGATTCGATCGATAGCTTCTCTGGACTCCAAAAGCCTCCTTTGCTGCAATATGTTCTATAATTTTATCTTTAAAAACATTCCTATCTAGCCGGCCGGAGCTTTCGGAGCGCAGGCAGACGCAGAGCGTGCGAACCACAGAGACTGTAATCAATTTTTGAAGGGGAGCTAAGAAACGGCAGAAATATCGCTCCACCTTTATAACATATTTTTTAAGCAATTCGACAGCTTTA
Source organism: Oryza coarctata (assembly GCA_030770085.1). Classification (NCBI taxonomy): domain Eukaryota; kingdom Viridiplantae; phylum Streptophyta; class Magnoliopsida; order Poales; family Poaceae; genus Oryza; species Oryza coarctata. The sequence goes on from CM061483.1 coordinate 2,763,139, forward strand.
CTCTATCTAAAAATTATTTGATACAGCTCCACTTCACATGTCAAGGAGCGTAGGAACTATGCTAAAGAACCCATATATACCTAGCTGCTTTCAAGCTTCTACTGCGCTACCAACATCTGAATCATCATCATCTCGTCCCCCTCCACAGGAAAGGCAAACTACTATACTGTCTACACCTGATTTGATTTCGTACCACGACAGTAGCTGCACCCAAACCATCTGGTCCCTCTGCAATTAGTGCTACAGAAACTGTACTAAGTAAAATAATCCAAATGATCCACAGTGATTTACCTCTTTAGGCTCTACTAGTAAAATAATCCAAATGATCCACAGTGAGTAGCTTAGTTAGCTGGTGATCGGCTTTTTTTTGACACAATCAGGCTGATCTGAACCATTCGTTCGAACGCAGCTGAAGCCGACCATACACAGCTTTCTCACTGTTGTTGCTCCACAACCACAAGCAACCAATCGATGCCATTGCGATCTCATGCCCCCCTTTTCACTGTTTGCCCTTCCAAAGGCAAAGTCATGGCCATAGCATATATGCTCCCTTCAACCCAACCACTTATGTGATCACTTGCTTCCACTACACGGCCATATTGTGGGATCACCAGCCTTTGAGACCGACCCACCAATCGCCGCCTGCTACGTGTCGCCTTCCCTTGTTAGCCCTAGAGCTCACACACCATGGCAACACCTCTATAAGTAGCTCATCAGCTCCACTTGAATCACTCACTAAGTAGTGATACTCACATCATACCATACCATACCATAGCAAGGTGACCACTGGCCAGCTTCCTCACAAGAGCTCAACAATGGTGGCCAAGGGAGTGGTGATGATCACCATTGCGGTCACCCTTGTGTCGGCTGCGGGAGTGGCCCACCCAGAAGAAATCGGGCTAGGCTTGGCCCATCGTGGGTCATCCTTCGCACCAACCCATTTACACTTCTACCTTCATGACAAGGTAAGCAAGCCATCGCCAACGGCAGTGCGGGTTGTGGACCCAGTGGACCCATCATCACGGTCCTTCTTCGGGCTGGTGAACATCATGGATGACATGCTGACAGAGGGGCCTGAGCCCAAGTCAAAGCCCGTGGGCCAAGCCCAAGGGATGTACATGGGCTCGGACCAGGCCAAGTTGGGCTTCCTCCAGGCCATGAACCTGCTGTTCACCGACGGCCCCTACAACGGCAGCGTGGTCACCGTTCTCGGCCGCAACTGCCCCTTGGACGACGTCCGGGAGATGCCGGTGATCGGCGGCACCGGCGCCTTCCGCTTCGCCCGCGGCTACGCCCAGGCCCGGACCCACACCTTGGACATGAAGACCGGCGACGCCATCGTCGAGTACAACGTCTACGTCATGCACTGATGATCACAAGAGAGATGAACCAAGACGATGATGCTTCACAAAAGCGTTTGCCATTTTCTGAATCTCTGAATTTTCAGAGTTTTTTGCTCTTCTTTTTATCTGAAAATAAGTGGCCCTAGGTGAAAATGATTAACTGAAGAACACGGTGGAGTCTAGTTGCTGCAGTGTTGATCTTGATACATAGAACAAATGGAGTTCTAGGAATTCTATAAAAGGTGGTTTCTTCATGGTTTAATCTTTCAGTAATAAGTCTCTTGGTGGATAAAGGGAAAACACTATACTGAAGAAAACAGACAACTCTAGTTGAAGCCTTAACAATATGTATCCTCCAATCCTGATTTCTTCAATCAATGGGAGCTTTTTTTCTAATGCATTTGTTTGTTTTCTTCCTTGAAAATGTGGGGGGTGCACATTGTTAAATTCAGAAACCAACTCTTTCCCATAAGAGTTCACTGTGCAAACACTGGCTTGATGAGTTTTGGTTACTTATCTCATTGACGAACAAGAGTGATATCATGGTAGTATCTCATAATCTCGTTGAGTAGAAAAGTAAACGGAAAGCAGCAGAACAGGTTGTTACTAGACTCCCTATGTTGTTGGTTCATCACCATTGAGTTGAGCAACTGGTGAATGCTAATTATAACTCCTTTTTGAGGAAACAATACTAATCAATTTGCCAATTATGGTACTGTATAATCTGCATGCGTGTTCGCCATCCATGAGAAAGTTCTGAAATCTTATCAAGATCATGTTGACAATTTTTTAAACAAAAGGTGAGCACTAACATGAGAAAGTTAAGCATGAGTGCTTCTTCCAGCCCCATTGTGATCTTAAGGTGAAGTGGCACAAAAAAGAGGCATCCCTGCTTCCCTGCTTAAGCATTATCATACTAGTATATCAGAGATTGGAGAAGAGCTTCAGATTATTTGTGGGGCAACTGTTCAGCCCTTTATCTTCTCTCTTCCAACCATTTGCACAAATGTACATCTGAGCTCCTGAAGCACAGATTCAAGAACTCAGGTCTTGTGCAAACATTAAACCAACCTTGTCTACTCTCTAAATAACTATAAGCTAATGTTTCTGCATTATCTCAGTTCTCAGCTAAACCCTCCCCATTTTTAAACAGCCCTCACCCTGCATCAGAATTTGCAGGGACTTCTACATCTAGAATCTAATCGACGGTGACAAACTCGATCACTGATCAACCGGTCCAAGTGATAGCCGAGCTGGTGGCCACCACCTGACTTGCTGATTGATCACTAGTGATGTTCTCCAACGCCGTCTCGACCCTCAGTTTCGCCACCTTTATGAGAAGATGAAGGTCCATAATCATGTCCTTGATGTAGCCTTCAGTCTTCATCCTGTCAGCGTGGTACAGTGTATGAATCTTGAGCACCTTGCCTTGATCATATTCCCTGAGGCTCCTACAAGAATTTCATGAGACACATCATTAGGGAAGACAGCCCTTGTGTTTTTTTGCATCTGGTTTGTGACAAAATAGATATAACAATCACAGTTACATACCCTGTTAGCAAACATTCTCCGATCATTCTGGTGTGCCGAGACTGCCTGATGTTCAGAAGTGAACAAGGTGAGCATCAGATTATTCATTGAATGAATCTGGTGTACACTGTACAGTATATGGCAAGAGCTTACAGTACCTTATTGTGGATTCTGCCATTGGCAAGAGCCATCCGAGTTTCATCCTCATGTCTGTGCCGATCTGCAATTCTGTCCTCTGCAATAAGAAGATGCAAAGTTCAGAAAGGGATGAACAGTATATACAGGATAGATATTATTCAGGTAATTGGATTGACAGAAAAGAGTGACCACCTTGTCATCGCAATCCCGGTTTCTCATCTTAGGTAGCAAACCTGATCTGATGCTATTAGGTAATGCATGGAACAATGAATCTATACCACATTTTGGAACCGATGATGCGACAAAGGCCTGAGAATGAAACTTTGTGAACAAAAAAAAAATCAGTTTCGACCTTTCAATTAGTGCACATAATCAACCAAAAACAGGAAATATATTCCACGCTGATGATATGTTTATATCATGTGCAACTACTCTTGATCAATGACCAAGATCCTAGAACAATGGCATGATGATTGTAAAAGAATTTTACCAAATTTTGTATAGCGATAATGATCTTTGCGTAATGCAGCTGGAGATCATCAGACCCTAAAGTTTGCTGAGGGCTCCCATTAGTCTTCACAGATCCATCCTCTTCATGTTCCTTATAGAAGACACAGTTGATCTCAGGAGGCAAGAAATAAACAATGTAGACAAGTTCCTCCACAATCTGCAACAGAAGTAGCATTGTGTATTTGTCAAAATATTGTAAGTGAAAATGTGATAAACATTAATAAGCATATCACAGTATAATTACGTGTTCTATCTTCTTGACCCAAAGTGCTTTCTTCTTCGCATTTTGCACGATTCCCTTTTCGATCTTCACTGCATTCCAGAAAGTCCGAAGCGGCATATCTGCAAACATATACATAAAAGATTATGAACAAAAATAGACATATTTCTTTTTTTCGAAAGACATTTCTAATTAGTGGTGCTGATAACATAATCTGCTTTTTACAAAAGGTTTTGGGAAGCACCTTGGGCCTTGGCTTCCCTGTACATCTTCTCGACAAGTCCCAATCGGCGCAACGCATCAAACAGTATCTGTGCAACAGAAAATAAAAACAGTAACATCATTTCAGTGGTTTCTGAATAGGAAAATGTCTTGAACCAACAGTAGCAATGACATTAGCAAATACATAATGAATAACTGACCACAGTCTTCCTCGCAACCGCCATCAGATCCTCCATCTTGGATGCTGCTGTTACATGGGAGTTTTCCTGAGTTATGGGACCATACTCCAATCTGTGCAATGACAAGAGGCACACAATGAACACATAGAGAGAACAAAACATGATGGAGCCATGAATTCTGCAAGAACAATAATTTGGTTGCGGTTAAAATTTTACCTTGAGAAAAGCTCATCAAGATTGTGCCATTTGGGATCCCTGCATATGTTCCCAAGCCGAGCAACATCTGCAGCAAAATCTATGTACTGCTGCCTGCATAATCAAGCCCAATGAATATAAGCAATCTTGAAAAACACATATAATTAATCTATATAAAGAAGAAAAGCACTGAAAAAATTACAGAAAATCTCATCGATTTACCTAATTTCATCCCCAACAAGAGCAAGCAACTGGTTCTGATCATTTGAAATCACACGTTGCATGCCTTGGTTCTGAAGCACCACACATTTCAGGTACCTTATGTTTTCCTCAGAGAGGAAATTCATCAGATTGAAACCCTTGGCAATTGTGTTGGCTACCTCAAAGGCCAGGATCTTTATTTTTCTGCCCCTTTTGGTAGCAATATATGTCCTTATGCTGCCGATTGCGGTTTTCAGTGTGGAAGATTTGGCCACTGCCCTGTTGGAATCCTCTGATGGATTACCTGATGTTCCTTTGCTGGTTCTTCTGACCGAAGTGTCCATTTCTGATACCTACAAGATCAAAGAAAGACTAACATCATAAGAGGGTAAGTTCAGAGTTACTCTCATATCCTATTCTGATTGATGCACAGTGCATGGTTATTGATTAGCCACATCAGAAATCTATAGATTCCTTTTAAAAGGAAGTTATTTTTTCTATGAATGATCTGCAAAAACATAAGCAAACTGTGAATATGTTTTAAAAAGACATAGATCCCTCGCAAAAAAACATAGATCCATTCCAAAAGAAAAGAAAAGAAAAACATATATTTAATTTAATTCAATAATTACACAAGAAAATTATTGTACGGAGTCTCAATTACTTCCCATAAAATTGGATCCAAAGCAATGCAATTCACATCTTGAATTTCCATTACTAATTGTTTAAAACCCTATATGTGGAGAATCAAGACATCTCATAACTATGGAGAATCAGGGCGTTTCATTACTAATCCAGTTATGCTTGGGAGAAAATGAAACCCTATCCCCAAATGAATACAAAAGAAATCCATCAACTATATCAAATCCCATATGCATGATGTTTTTTTTTCTAACCCAAACATATGCATTATGCCCTAGCATATTCTTCTCCCTGGAATACCACCACTTGTGAGATTTTCATCTCCAAGAAATCAATGCATCAAATCAATCATCACATCCAGATTTAACCCCAAAACAAGCACCAAAAAGATTACCATCCTCTCAAAACAAAAAAGGAAAAAAAAAACAAGAACAGCAGCATCTGTTCTTCAAGAAGAGTAAGACGAGCAGCACATAGGAGTTACCTTTCCTTTGCCCTTTCCGAGCAATGCTGATTTCTTGGATGCCGGCGGCGGCTCTTCACCACCCTCCTTGTGCTCGTCAGCGGCCTCCGACGCCGTCTTCCTCCTCGAGCTCTTCCCAGAAGACGGCAACGTCGTCGCCAGCGGCTCCTGCTGCTTCTCGCCAAGGGAAGCAAGAGCTTCATCGTCTGAAAACGACGAGGCGGCGAAAACGAGTCCAACCAGCGAGCCAAAAACGTGGGATTTTTCTATCTTCATGATAGAAAAACCAGCGAGCTTTATCTTCATGATCTGATCAGAAAGAACTCAAAACTGTATAATCTGGACGAAAAGATGGGATTTTTCGAGGAGATCCTATCTGCCCATGGACCATGAGAGATTGGCCATGGAGCCCATGCAAAATTATCATAAAAACTAACTCTAATTATTTCAAGAAACAGCAAAGCCAAGAACGTGTTTATCTCTTCACAGAAGAACATCGAAGGAATTAAAATGGAAAGCAGCAAAAGCAGGAAACAATTGAAGAGGCGATTTAATGTAGAGCAACGGGGGGTTGGCAAAAAGTCTACTCAGTAAAGAAATCGAAAAATCCATGTTTATTATATGTGTTCTTCTTCTTTTGTTTAATAGTTGACTGGAGTATCAGGCAGAGAACAGGACATGGTCAATCCCAACATATCAGATCTGCTCTATTTTTTACAGAGTAAAAAAATAAGAACAGATCAAGCATCCTTCTCTGATCATTTCCTTTCATTTCCAGTTTTAGTTAGTCACCCACTGCTGAAAAATCTTTTTTTTTTTGTTATGTTTAGACTGCTGAAATGGTCAGATTATCTATGGCATGTTTCTAACAAAAACAAGGATGCACATACTAGATTGCTAAGGAGTACATAGCAGAGCTTAAGAAAAATTAGAGATACCCTTTTCCGTCCAGAAGACCACACTTGTAAGATTGGTGAGATTGCTTGAGGCTTAGTGCTTCAACACCCCCTCTAGGGTTTGTGAAGCCTTGGTCTTACCTCTCCCCGAACAGGGTGGCAAAGTTGGTGGCCAAGCGACAGCGAGAACGACAGGACGAAGGGCGCAGCATACACTTATATATAGGAAGGTAGAGATATGGTAGCTCGGACATCTTTATGATAAGTGTCCATTAGACGAGGATAGGGTAGGGTAAGAGGTGGTGGTGGACGTTACTGCATGCCGAATGCTTGGTAGCATGATAATTATAATAGAAATATGATTATTAAATGTTTTGGAAAGGAGTTCACATAAATGAAAAACTTGTTACAATCAAAGACCCAAAAAAAGTTTACATAAATGAAAAACTTGTTACAATCAAAGACCAAAAAAATATATTTTTAATATTACGATGAAACATTCGCTGGGAATGCTTTGCCGCGCCTAAATGCACTAAAGTTATATTATGCTCCTCACTTATTAAACTCGGTCTAAATTTGTTATGAATAAGTAGCAAAATTGATACAAAATGCATCAACCATCCTGTGAAATTTCAGTTTGAATTCCATATTCAATCCACAAATAGAAAAAAAAGATAAATCTAACTGTATATAGTGATGTGGTTGTAGGAAATGAGATGTGATCGATTTTCAATGGTGGAATGAGGAGCAAAATGAAACTCAAATGCATTAAAAAAATCTAACAAAAATTTACGGAGATGAGATAACGATTAGTGTGTATTTATATTTATAGATAAATTGTAACAAAAAATCTAAGCATGATGTATTCCAATGCTCAGTTTTAGATAATGAAAGTAAATTCCCAAAATTTCAATCACTTTTATTAGTGAAACTTCTTTTTTGTTTTATACAATCATTTGGTAGACTATCTACTAGTACAAACTATAGTGGCAATGGGATCATGGAAATCAGTTTGATTTGTCCACTTAAATCAACAAAAGAAATTAAAGGTCCTTAATTTTAAGTATAAATTTCATATGGATTTGTTCACAGGAAGAGGACACATTATGTAGTGAATTATATGGAAATAAAAAATAGATGGGTAAATTTATTTTTAGCTAACCTCCTTTTTCTTCTTCTACTAAATTCATAACTCCATTTTAGAGAGGGTCGTATAGAATATCATAACCGCCAGCAATCATAAGTTATTCGTACTCTTTTAATTTTAAATGAAAATTTAGATGCATGTGACACAATGATGCTAGCCACTTAAAATTGTGTTGTACATATTGAAATCGATTGAGGTAAATTTGATGAATTGTTTCATGATGTACATACTAAGAAAACGATAACAATTTCATATCACAACATTACAATTAACATTCAGCTTTACAAATTGTGCTCTTTATGGTCAATGATGTCTAAAATGAAATAAATTAACACCCTGCCACATTCAGCCTCCTGCACTCCATTTTGGTGCTAAATGAGACAAATCAGAAATCACATGACCATTTTAGTGATCTCATTATGTAAAATGCGCTAGTTCCAAATTTGGAATAATTACAAGCCACAATCAAAATGTTCCTAAAAATATTAATCGCCCTAAAAGTTAAAACACTGCATTGTGTTGTTTCTACATTCTATTGGATTTTTGTACTAATTATTTGAATCTACATACTAGCTTGCTTTGGATAAACAGATAGCTACTTAAAAATATTATTTTTGCTTCAAAATCTTGAGGAAAAAACAAAATATGTGCATTCTAAAAATAAATATGAGAGTATATAAAAACAAATCCATTACATACATATGATCATTTGAGCTACAGCTAATAAGCTGTGGAAAAGTGAACAAAGCAACCAAAAAATAAGCTTTACGTAAAATTTTGTTGTTAGCGGTTTTATAGCCAATACTAGAACATTGATTACAATGAGAAAACCCTAAAATCAAACGTTGGGACTGATAAGCCAATAGGATGCCATTAGTGGTGTTCTTTTTTTTTTACTGAAAGGAAATACTAAATGACGTACTGGTGGCCAATAGCCCTTCAGAAGAATGAAAAATATGTGCATGTGTCAACCTTGTGAAATAAAAAGTTGAGTGAAACTAACATATTTCTTTTACATGCAAAAAACCATGTTGTTTTGCTACAAATTGTTGGTTGAACTTGCTAGGTGTTCGCGCCAGATCTTACACGCGCAGCACGAACACGCCAATGCCTAGGAGGTCTACTTAGCTCTAGTGCAGGCCGGTCGGCTTCTCTCCGTGGCTCAAGGTATATGCGCCGAGACACGTGATGTTCGCTTGACTCTGACGTGATGGTACGGGTGCAGGCGTGTCAGTCAATTTGACACTGTAATTGATAAGTAGGCGATGGTGTCGAGACTGGGCATGTTGCTCAATGTATAGATAACTCATCGGCTAACACTTCGATAAAACGCCGTATATAAACCTATAGGCCTAAAGCTTAATCTATCATCGGTACCCTTATAGGTCAAACCTAACCGATACAGCACGAGACCGACGATGGCAGAAAGAGCTTGATAGGCCGATAAACCTTGCACAGACGTGATACGATACATTCGATCAGCCTAAAAGATCGAATCTAAACGATACAGCTTTAGATAAAGCAAGATATATCGGGATAGTGGTGAGACTTACCCCTTCGTCGGAGATCGAGCTTAACCGATGCAACCCCGCGTCGAGAGCCAGATCCCACCGATAAAACCTAAATGAATTAAGGTAGCGATGTATCGAAAATGTATTAATTGAAGGATGTGTTGATTATCTTGATATAGGTTTCTATGGTCTATATTTATACCCTATCATTATAGAGTTCGACGGGGCTATAATAACCATCGGACGTTATCTTCTAAAATATAATAGAAAAATATCTCTAGGAACTAAAATAATTAAACGACGATTTATATAGATAAATACCCTGCTGTGGTATGCCGTGGATATCACGGCTCCTCTTCAAACTCGATCTCATCTGGATAATTTTCTATTCTTGAACCGAATCTCTCCTTTCTTCATCCGATTGGCTTTCTTCCTATAGCGATCAAACTCTTTTTTTACTTTAGCTGATCTTTTCTAATCTTTCTCTAGGTCGGATAACCAAATTAGAAGAGAAAAGCGAGAAGATCCCTAAGTTTATTCCATTATTCCAGAGTACATATAGAGCTAGCCTCATGACTTCTGCTAATTTATATTTGCACTAACGTTAATTAATTCTTTGCTTGAGAAGAAGCACTTGTGTGCTCGCTTGTATTTGATAACTTATACCAGGAAAATAAACTATTCAAGGATCCATAGGGAAAATAAACTATTCAAGGATCACAGTCCAGTAGGCTAGTTATTTAATGAGCGTCATCATGTTTGTATTACTCGCCTAAACACATCTTGTGATGTTCATCCTGATTCCTGAAGGAACTCTCGTCTTTTCAAAAAAAAATTCATTATAAAATATGAGCGGCTTGATCTGAATGGAACCTTCGTAACGTGAGCAGAAGTCAAATGCTAGATTAATTTCCCCTTTTGCACAAACTGAATGTCAAGTACTTTTTTACTAGTAATCTAATATGGTTTAGCTCTTGTCAACTGTTAGACAAGACAATGGGATCGAATTAATTAAATACCTTGAGTTTTTTTTTCATGTTTTTGTTGTGGCGTAGATAAGCATGAACAAAATCTGTAACTTGCATAATGACGTTTAAGCTTAGGTGACCGGCACAGCTTAGAATTTACATCCTAGATTACATCACTGCCTTTAACTCAGGGGACTGGTAAAATAATGAGCGAAACAATGAGCATGTGGTGCTCCTTAGCAGAAGCCGCCCTCTGGAACGTCTCCTTAAGTTTGATCACCTCTCGAAACTTCAATATATTTCCATTTCACCAGGCAATTTGTGTACTTGTATGTATCAGAAACACGCATTCACAAGCATGTGAGTAGAACGAAAAGGAAACCTACGACCATTTTTTTAGGTAAATGCCGTGCCAACCCCTTGAGTTATACTAATCAGTTTTATGATATACTTTAGACTGCAATTATTACTGCGTTTAGCTGAGACATTCCATTGGTATTAAGTTTCTTTTTCACTTTTTGACAAATTGCGTTTTAGCAATCACAAAAAATTGCAAAAAAAAAGTGTTTTTGCGTTGGACTGGAATCCACTAGCCCATTCCGCTACTGTCCATTTTGTCCTCGAAAACATCAGCGGCATATAGCAACAAAATCACCTACAGATGTGATGCAATACTACCATCAAGAAGTGCTGACATACCATCCTGCTTGGCAAACAGCCGTTTTCGACTCTCAACCCCCAGAAACAACAGACAGACAGAGAGATAGAAGAGAACGTCATCACTACATTTGCAGTAGCAACAGCTGTTACGATCTTCTCCAGACATTTGACTCCAGACAGAAACAAAAGGGGGCAGCGTCACTACTGCTCGGAAAGTGACAAAGCTGAGTCTTAAAACTTCCGAAAGATTTCATCACATGCATGATGCATCTTACTGCTACCAAACAATGACAAGTTAGGTGGGCAGGAGGAGAAGCACCGCTGCAGATTCCAACCTTGTAACATCATCAGCATTGGATACAGAGCAAGCCAGGCATTAATCTGGGATACATGTGGTTCTTGGTATGGAGATGTTGAGTAGTTTCCTGCTGAAGCCTGAATTTCAGTCTTCATGCTGTACATCAGTATGAATGCTGTTACCTAGGCTTAAAGAATTGACGGAATGAAGGGGTGACAATCTGTCAGATACTCCAGGACACTGATTGTTCCTGCAGAGGGAAGAATATGAGATGAGAATATATGCAATATTTCGATATTACTGATGCAAACAAGCATATATGCTTGTACTTAAGATCCTGCACAATGGATGGTGCAGTACGGTCGTTCTGCAAGAAACATACCTTGGAAATGATTCAGTGTTTTGAATTTGATAGCAGATCGTTCAGCTCATCCACAACTGCAATATAGCAAAACTTGTATTGGTCCTGTAAAGTAAAATCTTAGTCAGATAATCCTGGTCACTGTTAATTCAATGGGTCATAATTTCTAACAAATGCACATCTGCAATTCGGATATCCTAACTGAGCCCTAAAGACAAGAAAATTAATTGATTGCTGCTTTCTGCATACTGTCCTTACCAAGCAAAAAATATATCATGTACATGAGTCACATCTAAATCAATGGAGCACCATATTTTGTACAAAAGAATGGCTAAGCATCAGATTTAAAGTACAGTTTTCACTTTTCACCAGTCACATGTTCACTAAGACACTAACTGCAGTTCAGAAAATAAGTAATAAGCATACTTCTTTTAAAGAATATACAACTCCACTACACTGAAACTATTGGCAACTTCACAGGATTTTGCAGCGTAGACAAAGAAATAAAGAAAAGCCACCATACCTCTGTTTGGACCATTCCAGGTCGCTGGGATCTAAATTTTCTTACAGTTTCAGAAAGATCCAAAGCAGACTTGTCACCAAGTAAAATCCTCTCTATAGTATTGTGGATGGTGATATAAGCACCAGTTCTTCCAATGCCTGCACTGCAGAAAGAGAATACAATAGTATTGAGTTTGTGTATAGGGATAGGCGCACATGGAAGAATGAAATCAATTTGAATCAAACCTGCAATGTGCAACTATTGGATGCTCTCTCGGAATGTCATATAATCTTTTTAAAATTTGTCGTACAAAAGCACTGTTATATGGCACCCCATGGTCAGGCCAGTCAGAATACTCAATGTGGAGAACATGGTGAACTATACGTGACTGCAATATCAGGAATTAGCTATCAGGAGATACTCTACGCATAACTCTTCAGCATAGGAATGAAACTCTTCTTATGATATGTTAAGGAAGAAGGGAAGGAAGCAAACATGGAGGAAGAAGTACAGAAGGAAAAAACATGGAAGCAATGAGAACAAGAAAAAGATGAAAGAAAGTAAGATGGTGTTGCCTGTTTTTAGCTACAGAATATGCAACACAAACAGCATAGCACTAGGCAGCTCCATAAATATATTCATAAATGGTAAAGACAGCATGTATGCCATGGATGACTCATCAATTGGCATCTCATACAGAATTAACACAAGCATCCTAAGGGCCTGCTTAGAAGTTTGGTAAATATTTACTGAAAAAATATTACAGTTGTAATTCCCTGTGCAGCAACAAAACCCTCTCAACATGACCAGATTTTCTGTCCCTTGTAGAGTACTGTTTGGGTACTAAGCAAACAAGCAATAGTCATATACATTACATGAATCGAGCGCAGAACTTGAGCAAATTTGACTGTGTATTGCTCAACAACAAACATTAGAAGCAAGTACACAACAAATGTTCTACAATCAAGCAAAACAAATTCTGAATCTATACATGCAACAACACATCATAATTTCTACTGAGCAACCAGTGCGATCAAAACTCACTGGTAGAAAGTTCAGACCAAATCATTGAAAAAGATACACATGTCCAAGGTCAGAGGAGATGAGGTAGAGGCATGTGATGGGCTCACAAATGCAGGGGAGAGGAAATCCACTCATCACCGATAGAGGTAACTAGCATCACCATCTGTTGGATGCTCATGCTATCTAGAGTAACTGATGGAGTCACTGCTGCTGCAGTCGCTGATGGATTTGCTGTCTTGTCTCTGATAAGGTGCTGGCGATCAAGGACAGACGATGCAGCAACTTGGATCAACCATACAAGGAGACCAGCAGCATGGATTCAAGCTAGGAGTCCCATGTCGCTGATTGAAATCAGGAGATGCTGGTGGGACAGCAAAGGGAAACAAGAGCAATGCAGTAGTGCTAGCAGCAGGTGGAGCACAAGGTTACTGTGGAAGTGGCAGCAGCAGTGGGGTGAGGAGGTTGGTAAGCTCGAGCTCAAGGCAAGCCCGGTGTTTCTCAACAAAATAGTGTGGCCTACCAAGGTCACAAATTTTTCCCAGTTGTGTAGGCCTAAGCTAGGGATAAATTGGGTGGGTTGCCAGGCTTTATTGCCATTAAAGAACCCAATTCAAATCCAGAATGTAAAGCTTTTCAGGACTGCATTTATACCCACATTGGGCCAAAAAAAGGGGCTTCCAAGCAGGCCCAAACTGGGGGAGATCTCTCAGCTATAAGACAAGCATATAGATGATTAAGGATACCACCCATGAGAAATAATTCAGTACAACTGTATTTGAGAATCATGGCCTTTCTGAAAACAGGAGACCTATGAGGTTTCTAAACGAACTAATATTTAATGTTAAAGATATATTGCAAAGTAGAGATTAAATCTATTCCTCTACAAACAACTCTTACTCTTGAAATTGATAACCTATGATGAAAAACATAGAATGGAACAGGCCTTGCTGGTATAACCTACCTTACACTTTACTAACAGCAACGAGAAAACATGGCCCCTAAAACAAAATTAAACATGGCTAATGACATTTACATATATTTACCTCATTCTTTTGTACTGCCAACTCCAAACAACGCAATACTAAGGAACCATCTTTTCTGAACTTTGTGGTCTTAACACTGAATTTTCCATAATCTCTTTCTTCTCCTTTGTTCAATGGAAGATACCCATCACACTGTCATTGTTTCAAAACTAAGTTAATAATGAGAAAAAAATATTAATGGAACTAGTGTAAAATTCAAGTTGTATATCTACGTTAATAATGCTGTTGCATTTGTAGGTATCATCCAGCAATAATGCTTCTCAAAGTCATAATCTTAAAATAATTGCATCAAAACATCAACTAAGATTGCAAATATTATCCAACATCTTACTGTAATTATCATGCAAGTAGTTACACTAGTCATTCTGCTGTAATATTGAATCAATTACATAAGGACACTGTGTTAAGACAGCAATCATCTTACTTGTCATGTTGTTTTTTATACATCAATTTTCAAACACAAAATAGGTAATCAAAAGTAAATTGTAAGCACCGCAAATCAGATTACACTAAGCACTTAGGAAGAAATCAAAGCATTGCCATATCAGCAGGCAGAATCCACTCCCGATTGAGATCACCATACTACAACAATTGCCTTTTTAGCAAGTTAAAAATTACACATACATGACAGTCAAGGAATGATGAGTGCAATACTGCACAGGCTCCTCCATAGAGATACAAGCTAATTCATCTTCCAATGACCAAATTACATATCAATATATAGTGATACCAAAACTACCTTGAGATCCATACATGTAACAGACACATCCAGATATGCAACAGTCAACAAGAATTTCATGCCCATTCAAACAAAGCAAAGGAGGAGGATCCATCGAGATGTGAAATCATGGCTTCAGCACGACAGATAATAAATTATTTGAACACATGCAGGACATAGGTGGATACAACAACAACAACAGCTTTTTAGTCTCAAAGAAGTTAGGATAAGCTAGAGTTGAAACCCAACAAAAGTTCAAAACACGGTTCAGTCACGTCAATAGCTGATTTTTAAGTATTCATATTCAAATATAGATCTTCAGTTATATCCCACTCTTTTAAATTCCTTTTTATTGTCTATCTTTATATTAATTTTGATCTTCCTCTATCTCTTCATATTATTATTTTGACTTAGCATTTCACAATGTACTGAAGCCTCTAAGAGTCTTTTTGACATGACCAAATCACCTCAACCAATGTTAAATAAGCATTTTTTCAATTAGTGTTACCCCTAATCATTCACATATATTCTTGTTTCGAACTTGATTTATTCTTGTATGACCCCACAAATCCAATGTAGCATATATATTTCTGTAACACTCAGCTGTTGAATATAATGTTTTTTTGTAGGCCAACATTATACCCCATATAGCATAGCAAGTCTAATCGTCATTCTATAAAACTTGTCATTTAGCTTCTACGGTACCATCTTCTCATAGAGCATACTAGATGCTTGACGTCATTTCAACCAGCCTGTTTTGATACTAAGGCTAACGTTCACATCAATATCTCTATCCAACTGTAGCATCGATACTAGACATTAAAAGTTGTCCTTCTTAGACATTACTTAACCTTCTAAACTCATATCTCACTCCTCGTGTGCAATAATACCAAAGTCACACCTCAAGTATTTAGTCTTGGTTCTACTTACTCTAAAACCTTTGGACTCAAGAGTCTGCTGCCACAACTCTAGTTTTCTATTTACTCCTGCTCGGCTCCCATCAACTAATATTATATCATCTGTAAAAAAGTATATATCAAGAGATATCCCCTTGTATATCTTTTATAACCTCATCTATTACCAAGACAAAGAGATATGGACTTAAGACTCCTATTTTAATTAGGAAGTAATATGTATTATCATCATTTGTTTGAACACTGCCATAGCATTATTATACATATCCTTAATAAGAGAGACATACTTTGTTAAAGCTTTATGTTTATCTAAAGTCCATCACATAACATTTCTTAGTATCTTGTCATAAGATTTCTTCAAGTCAATAAAAACCATATGTATGTTCTTCTTTTGATCTTTAAACTGCTCCATAACTTGTCTTAATCTATGGTTGATCTTACAGGCATGAAACCAAATTGGTTTATAGAGATCTACGTTATTCCTCTCAAACGGTGCTCGATAACTTTCTCCTGTAGCTACATAGTGTGGCTTATCACCTTAATTCCCTAGTAATTAGTACAACTTTGGATGTCTCCCTTATTTTTTAGATTGATACCAATATACTTCTCCACTTCTCAGGCATCGTGCTAGTTTAAAAAATATTATTGAACATCTTGGTTAGCTATACTATAGCTATATCCCTAAGATATCTCCACACCTTGATTAAAATATCATCAGGACCCATCGTCTTACCCTTTATCATCCTTTTCAAAGCTTCTCTAATCTCAAATTCTTAAATCTTCCACACAAAACTCCCATTGGTGTCATCCAAAGAATCGTTCAACCGAACGGTGGTGTCCTTGTTCTCACCATTAAACAAATTATCAAAATACTCTTGACATCTATGTCTAATCTCATTCTCCTTTATCAAGAGCTACTCCCTCTTATCCTTAATACACTTAACTTGGTTAAAGTCTCTTATCTTCCTATCACGAGCCCTAGTTATTCTATAGATACTACTCTCATTCTTTCATACTCAGACGTTGATACAGATCTTCGAAAGCCCGCCCCTTTACCTCACTCATAGCTCGTTTTACGATCTTTTTTGCTACTTTATACTTTTTCATATTATCCTCACTCCTATCATGGTATAAGCGTTTATAATATTTTTTCTTCTTCTTAATAGCTCTTTACACGTCTTTGTTCCACTATCAAGTGTTTTTAGTTTCACATTCACTCCTTTTGGTCACTCTAAACACCTCTAAAACAATCTTTCAAGTGCATGTTACAATCTTCTCTCATATATTATTTGCATCGTCTTCTTCTTTCTATAGGTGGACATGTGGAGTACAAATGGGGTAGCCTCAAAATAATGCAGGAAAGAGCAACTAAATAATATGTCGTAATGTCAACTAACTAAAACTCGAAAATGAGAATTGAGGAGTGTACGATATTAGCACCTTAGCACCATCAAATTTAGTGACCATAACAATCACAGAACACTGGTTTTCGTAGACCATCTGCCAGAAATCCTCAAATGTCTTGACTAGTGGACCTTGAGTGGAAATGAACTGTGTTTCACTTTTACCGCTGCCATCAGTCTGCAAAATTTATTATCATGTAAATAACCTATAAAATTTCCAGAGGTCTTATATCCCATTTAGTGCTGAAATTTGAAAAGATGGAAACTCTTATATAATGTAAGCATCTGTTTTACCTTTATAAGGCTTGCATTGATGTAGTCATTGCTTGAAGGCTGATCACTTGTTGAGGACTTTAAACGTACCCTGGTTGCATCAACTAAAGAATAGTGGTTAAGTTAAATTGCACTAATAATTCGTCATGGAGGTCCCTTGGCTAACATACAGCAGGCAACACAAGTTGGTAATGCTCACATGGCATGACATCACTGTAGCGGTTTTTTTCCCTATTAGCAGGATTGAGAGCAGCAGTAAATTGTCCTGTCTGAAGTGCTGTTCGTATGTCCTGGAAAATATAGGGCCAAATATGAACTACTTTCAGTCTTTCACAGAAGTTGTAAGAAGTACAGAGCATGTTTGGACCGCAAAAAAAGTAAGATAGAACTTGCCACCTCAAATGTGTCATTAAGGAGAAATGAGTTGCAACTTTATATCACTCAATTCCAAAAAATAATCCAGAAAATATTTATAATATTTGATAAGCAGTTTGAGAGAAATAAAAATAATTGAGAAATCAAGTCCAACATTTTTCAGTATATTGGGTCGTTGGAACAATACATAGTTCAGTATATGTGCTTCCCATATTTGTATGGACGAAATTGTAGCCAGTTTTCCATTATATTGGACTGAATGTGGATTTTAGAAAGCTAGTGCAGTAACACGACATGAATATAGATTTGAATGAAATTGTTATAGACTTTTCATCTCCATGTGTTTTGTTCTTCATATAGAAAACCAAGTAAAAGTGGCTAATCAGTTGGCTCATGCTCCCTCTGTTTTTTTTATTTGACGTTGGTTAGTTCAAAATTGAACTAACCAACATCAAATAAATGGAAATGGAGGTAGTACATCATGTGATATGGCAGAGATATCACTAGAAAATATTCATAATCAGTGGTCGCTGAGTTTACTACTCGTCTCATGAAAGATATTGATTTGGATAACTTTTATATGATCATTGACTTATTGTTAGGGGTTAGACTCTAACCGTTAGAGACATGGAGCTTACAGTTACATACCCAAAGACAATATAAGACATGGAGCATACATATCCCAAGGCAATATAAGTGATCATAGATTGTCATTTTAAACCACAATCCATTCCATCAATAATGGCTTAATAGTTTTATAAAGTATGTAACCCCCAAACCAAACTACTTTACTACATCAAGGTACATCTGCTGCAGTTAACTGAGTGAGAAGAAACCGAACTAAGGCAACAGCCAACAGGTATGCCCAGTTTGGTGAAGATGCAAGGGTAATAGAATTACCAAAAAGGAAAAAAAATCATTTTAATCAGTTTGGGTGAAGCGTAGAACGAGCAACAAAATCTCACAAACCCAAAGTATTGTTGTACAGTCTATGGTCCATACGTATCAGTAGGATTATATTGATATTGCGCAATGGCCCATGTTAGCTCTCTCTCCCTCCCTCCTCTCAAGAAAGATAACTGCAATCATCTTTTATCCCACTGAGAAAGCACTGAAACATTGTAATCATATCCAGACCTCATTTCCTGATGACCGTATGATGCTATCACATGAATTCTCCACCCTGATGCTTTACTTCAAAGCAATGCAAGCATGCAACAGACCAACCAAACTTGTAAGACAAAACAGAACTGGTTATCATACAGTTTGGTTGGTTAATAATTCCAGTCCTTAATTTGATAGTTTCAAGGATAAGCAGTGAATGGATCCTAGAACTAAACCTAGTGCGGAACTAGTTCGTTTTTTAACAAAATAAGCGAAATAAACGACAAGCAAAATTGGGGAGGACTACGTACCGGGAGAGCATGGAACTCCTTGGAAATCGCGGCGGGTTGTTTGAGCATCTTCTTCAACTCCTTAAGCGCATCCTTGCAGTACTTCACCTCTTCCCGCGTGAGCACCCGCGGCGGCGGATCCACAAGGAGGTCGAAAGGGTCAAACCCCGCGCTCGGGGGCTGTCCATGCCCAGGCAGCGGCGGCGGCGAGCCGCGTGGAGCCGAGGCGGACGAGCAGCTGCCGCCGCCGCCCAGCGGCGAGTTCCCCGTGGCTGCGGCAGTGCCTGGGTCCGGGTCAGGGTCGGGCTCGCGGCGGCGCTTGGGGCCCGGAGCGGTGGTCGGGGGCGAGGCGGGGGGAGTCGTCGGGGTCGCCGTGGTGAAGCTTGTGGTATAAATAAGGGTTTCCGCGAGGGGGAGGCGGTGGGTGGGGGAGGCCGCCCGGAGGCAGTTGGGTTGGAATTTTCCGTGTGGACTTGACTTGGCGAGCAGTGGACGAATAGGCGATGGCAATAGATCGGAAATAGGAGACGAGGGAGGAAGCAGATCCGACGCTATCCGACGCGGAGGAGGTAATGGCGGGCGCGGTGGTCCGGCCGTCGGCGGCGGTGGTGCCCGGCGACGAGCATGATGGGCAGATGCTATTCGATTTTTTTTTTGGGGGGGTGTTTGGCGTGTGTTATTGTTGATTGCATTTGATCACGTGCTATGTCAAATTTTGGCCAAATCTCCACCTTTTTAAAGAGAAAATCTGGGCAAATTTGAACATTGAACAATGTGAATGGTCTGAATTGTACCATTTGCTAACATATATTAAATTGCCATCCTAGCCTCCGTAGCTTTCTCGAGCTCCAGCGAAATCATGGTACCACCTTATTAATTTTGTAAAATTGAGTGTAGTGTAATAAAATATATTAAAACGGACGAAAACATATGAGTTATATGAAAATTTTAAACTTTAGAACTAATTTCGGAGTGTTTTGTCATTTTTGCCACTAAGCAAATTCAAGTGCTTTTGGACCACTAAAGGTAAATATGTAAAAGTTAATCTTAAATTTTGTTTTCATTACATGAATCATGTGTGATGCTTTGAAGCAGCCCTAAACTTTTAAGTTATGGCTAACCTTGCGTTAAAAAAAACCTAGAGCAATAATCAACTCCTCCCTTAGCTTCAATTCCTCCCTAGTCTTTGGGTCCATACATTTATCAAACTAACGCTTTCATAGCGTAGTTCGTTTAGTTTTAAAATCATAATATATTTTGCTCAACTACTGCTTACGCAAGATGGATCTATCCATTTTGATTTTAAATGATAAAACATAGACCGCGCACTAATCTGTTATGCAGTCAATTAAATTTAAAGGGAAGAGTAAGTTGACCATCTCTACGTCAAATCAAATTATAACGAGTACTAAACTATGGCCGTCTCTTGTAGTCTTCAAAACAAATGTTAATTCAAATGTATAGCTTGTAAGCGAGAGACAAAACCATTTGGCAAACAAATCCTAAACATCCACGACTGCCTGCCCGGCCGGTCCTCGAACGGTGCAATTTAAAAAGAAAGACATTGCTGCCATTTGTTCAATTCTAAATGGGCAAAAGTAAGACTATTTTTAGAGTAGCTAGTTTGTTTTTTTGTGATTTTAAACTAGAAGTTGTAGCGCTAATGTCTGCAAGTTGGGTTTCATTTTTTTCTTGGAGCCAAATTAATTCAAATTGCGCAAATAAGCATAACTTGGTTAGAATCCTTATGTTAAACATTATCCACCCAAATTTGAATCTAGCTCGACACAAATGCTTATATTTTTTATCTCAAAAGTAAATCATAGGAACTACACTAACAGATATCACCAATAATTATAGAAAAATTTGTATATCTACTTCCAACGATATTATACTTAGGTATAAAATATCATATTTAAATTTATTATATTTTAACCATAAAAAAGAAAAAATCTAATAGTTTTAAAAGTAAAAAAATTGTTAAAATTTTGTCTCGTGTGTTCTCTATATATAATAAACTTAAAGATATATATAGATATAATGTTATTGAAAATAGATGTATATATTTTTAAAAAAAAATAGATGGCATTGTGCAAAGAAAGCTTGTACTTTTGGTCATAATCTTGTTATATTCCCATACTACTTACACATATGTTAGGATCAATAGTTAAATTGACTGCCTGCTCTCCACATGCTTGGGTCATAATCTTATGAAGGATTAAATTTTGTGAAATAGTATATACACATGGGTACGATCAATGGCCAAATTGAGTGTCCGCACAATGTGATGTTAGGCCAACCCAATGAAAGATTGTTTTTATTATTGTTTCTAAGAGTTCCACATCGTATGGTGTGTTTTGAGTTAATGAATAAAACGACCCCTCTAATGCATAGTGTTATTTTATTGTTTTATAGGCTGGTTATAACATTTGATGCACTACCCATGGATTAGAGAATAGTTAGATGAAATAAAACTTTTTACCTCCAATACCATCGGTGTGGAACGGTTTCTAAATGTTGAAGAGATTGTATACTCAGTTTTATCCAGATGAAACCCCTTTTATATCTCTTCATAACTCTAGCAGCATATGATTAGATTTGCTTATATGATATCTCAAATGGTACATATATACATGTGTTGAATGGTTCAACAGAGTGCCTGAGCTACGTGATGTTAGGGATCTAGGACTTGGTTGCTACCCTGAGAGAAATTTGTTCACCGGAGAACAAATATAGACCTTGTTTGGTTGCCACCTGAAGCTCGCTTGGAACTCCAGGCACAATAACTATCTATGTTTACCATGGAACCCTCTCTGCTACATAAAGCAGTCACCGTGTGGAGCTCTTGATGTCATCGCACGAAGTTGTACCACCTTGTGAAGCCCTGCCCAACTCCGTCACACAAAGCCTCTGCCTTGGCTACCGTCAAGCAAAGCCCCTGCCAGCTACTACCATTGCGCAAAGGCCCATCTTCTACTTTCTACAACTCTACTTCAAATCCCACTCCTAGAGTTAGCACATGTTTCATAGGGCTCTAGCTCCAGCTCTAGCTTTATCTTTCTTAGAGTTAAAGCCTAACCAAATGGTTTCAGGTCCACCAAAAAGAGTGGAGTGGGCTGAAGTAATCTAGAAAAATAAACTAGAGAGGTAGAGTGGAGTTCAAGCCACAACACAACTCTACTCTAGACTCTGCTCCTAGAGTTATTTTAGGAGTTAAAACCGTACCAAATAGGCCCTTATATTAGGAGTTGGAGCCTTACCAAATATGTCCATGTATTAGGAGTTGGAGCCCTACCAAACAGGCCGCCCTTAGGGCTTCAGCTACAGCTTTACCTCTTCTGAAGTTGGAATCCAACCAAATGATTTCAACTTCATCTAAAAAAGAAATGAAATAGATTGGAGTGATATGAAAAAAATAAAGGAGCTAGATTCAAGCCGCTCTATAGCTCCATACCAGACTACGCACCTGGAGTTATATTTAAGAGTTCGAGTCATACCAAATAGGTCCATTATGGGCCGTAAAAGGATAAATAGAAACATGATGCTTATTTTCCTCAACCCAAAAAAAGGGCTAATCTTAATTAGGGTAGAATGTCATTACTAATTACTACAACACTAAGGCACATTCAAGTTGGGCTAGCAACATAACAATATGCATGTACTTCTGAGTAGTTGGCCTAGACCAAGCACATTACGGTTTATGGTCGAAAAGTATTCCTAAAGAATAAAGGGCCATGTATGTATTGCCATGGACCCATAGCTTTTATTTAAGTTGTATTTAGGCCGGTAGGTAAAATGTGGATATGTAAATAGAAGAAAATAGGATCAGATCAGCATTCCCATATTACCTCTTCATTGATGATATGTCTGGCAGGGCTCCAACTCTAACTCTACCTCTTTTGGACCTAAAGTCAAACCATACGGATTTTATATATGGCTTCACCTTCATATTTGTTTGGTGATACCATTCCAGGTTGAATAATCTGGTCCCCACAAGGTCACTCCAACCCATCATATATATGGGCCGCATGCTAATGATAACCCCGTTCCGGCCTATCTAATGACTAATATGGATGGCATTTACTCCCTTTGTACCAAAATATATAAACCTACTACTATATTAGAGTATATCCTGGTACTACGAATCTAGACAGATCTAGTACTAGAATATGTCCAATCTACTACTTAAAAGACCTAAGAGATAGCCTAGAGAGTGGGTGAATAGGCATTTATATGAAATTATAAAAACTTACCATAGAATTAGAAGTAGCCGGACAGTCCGATACCAATGCAAATGATCTAAATATAGAGTAATCGGACAATCTGATAGCTGTCAGACAATTCAATCAGTACAATGATATAAATGACTCGAATTGTCCTATTCTAGCCAACATAGAGATAAATGACTTATACAAATACAAGATGTAAATTAGAGGGGCTCCTCAAGCACACTTTTAATATGAGCAAGCGATAATTGAGATAGATAACAAGCTAGTATAAGAATACTCAAGCTTAAGATATAGAGAAGATACCAATTTGTTTACTAAAGTTTAGAACCAATCGCTCCTATTCTTCGTTGGGAAAACTTCTATTATAGCTAGGTCTTTTTCAACTATTTTCTTCTCCAAGCAATCATTTTTGATGAAGTCTTGGTCTCTAAGCTACCAGCAAAAATAAGTCCGTGTTCTAAGCGATTAATAAGACCTAAGTTTAGACGCCATGTAACTTCTTTTGCTCGGTCAAGCTTGCTCTACCGAGTAATCACACGGAATCCACTCAATTTGCCTTTATATCATCCAATGTAGTGTTCTAAATATTTGTGCACAAGTATAAAATAATTTATAGTGGAATCAGAGGGAGTACTGAATTAATAGATGGAAACATACAATGAATATCAGGACAGAAAGAAGTTTTGTGTTTAATAACAGCGATAACTCATATAAGCATTTTGCCCATTAAATCTGTTATAAAATATAAAAGATTTTACTATTTTAAGATAATACTTTATTTTTCACCTATCAATTTGTATATCATTTTATTTTCTATCTATCAACTTTTGTACTATTTTATTCTATTAGCTACCATTTTTTAACAAGACTTGTACTTTTGCTTCCTTATTTTTTTAAAAAAATGGTATAATCCGTACGGATGTAGTATTTAACATAGACAAACCATACAGATAGTTGGAGACAAGTCAACTTGGGAAAACTAGTATTTGCATTTTTTTTGTCAACATCTTAAATCTTATGATCCAATTTTGTTCTTTTCGGGTGTACGATGAATTAAGACATACGGTTGCTGAATGTGACACTATGCTCTAGATATGCATATTTGCTTTGATTTGTGAAGGTTGGTTTTTACCAGTCCTTGAGACAGTCTTGCATCTTTTAAACAATTCCCTATCAACTACAGCTATCAGTGTATGTTTTATTTTCTCTGTTTTTTTAGTACTCAGGATGCACTATAGTTTTTGTTGAATTTTCTGTGATACTGTGTATATCTCCTTACTCCAGCAAACAATCTGCTTGTTATTTTAGCTGCGGATCAGAAACAATGTGCTTTTTTGCTTTGCTTAATTGTCTGTCAGAACCAATCTATCATATAGCTTCAATGATTCGTTGTACTGTGAAACTCAGAGAAATAATGTGCTCCCTGAGAAATATTGATGGTGAACTGTTATGATTTGAACAAATAATAAGAATATTAATAACTTTTCGATTAAAATAGGATTGTATGATGTGACGGTTTTGAAACCTATATTTTTGACATAGTTATATATGAGATCACAAAGGATATATAAGACAATATTCGTTAGTCTATGTTTTTTTCTAACGATATAGCGTTAATCAATGAAATTCGAGTGAGATTAAATACTAGTTATAACAGTAGACTCTAGAGTTAAAAAGTTTTTAGGCTTAACAGAACTAAAAATAAATATATAGATGTGTCTTCGATACTACTAAGATGAGAAATATTAGTTTAAAGGGTTAAGTAATGCACAATAAAGATATCTTTTACAGAGAGATAAAGATATTAATTAAGATGTTAATCATAGAATAAAGCGGGTGGATGAAATATTGAAAGCATTGAATATTCTCTGTGATAACAAGATACTTAAAAACTAAAAGGCATGTTCTATGAAATGACGATTAGACATGCGATATTATATGGTATAAAATATTAGACTAAAAAAATAATATATTCAACAATTAAATATTACGGATATGTGTACGTTACGTTAGATTTGTTGACATATAAGAATGAATTGGGTCTATAACGATAATATATAAGATAGGTTGGAGATAACATAAGAAAAGCTTATCCAACACCAATCTAGATGGTTTGTATAATCCAACGAAAGACCTCTAGAGGCACCCGTGTATAATGAAATTCTATAGCAATACAATAATGTGAGAAGAGGTAGAAATATCAAAATTGACATAGGATGAGGCAATAAAAAGAGACTTAAATTGTTAGAATATTCTTAATTTTTGTCATTAAATAGAAGTAAATGAAAAATAACTATTTTCTTACATTCTATTGGATTTTATTTTTAATCTACCTAATTTACTTGGACTAAAATTTGATGATGATAATGATGAACTTGTGAGGCATGCTACATTCATTGGTCAAAGTTCCACAGGTATAATAATGTGTTATGGGTAATCAATTGTGCATTTGATTCTAGATCACTGGTTTTATAGATATATGATTTGAAAACATATGATATATTAGTTGTTCTATTTCAGTATACAAAAAGTTTCAATTAGATTATGCATTCTGATTCGATTTTCATTCTACATGTACTCATGACATTTTGGATGGTAGTGACTATGAAATCATGGTGATGATTTATATTGCGTGATGAATAATTGGTATGATGTGTTTTACTGATATTAAAGTCAAAATATTGTGTTTGAATTGAATTTATAAAATCGGTGAACAGTATTGGTCAGCTGTGAACAGTGTCAATTAGACCAGTAAACCATTCAGTCTAATCATAGGTATAAGAGCGGTCAGACCAGAAAGCCTGACGGTCTAACCGGTGGAATTCTGAAAAGAGTTGATTTCAGATTGATTTCTTAGTTTACAATGTTTGCTTCAAATAGATGGTTTCCATATATAGGATATTGTTATATGCTAATGTGATTTAAATTAGATAAGAGCTTATGATCGGACATAGTTTCTTTGATTGTTCATGTAAGTGTTGCATGAGGCCTCGGAATTATTACTAGTGATAAATTGGGGCTAGGCTTGGGAGAAAGTTGAGATCCAGACAATAGGAAAGTCACGCGGGATACTAAGAATAAAAAATAATGCATGTGGATGCGAAGTTTCTCTATGGTATACATCGTGCGCGTATGAAAAGCAGAGTTAAATTTGGAAGAAGTTTAAATTTAAAAAAATTAGAGTTTGTATTTTGTATGGATGAGTTGATACCTATACAAAAGAGTTTCCTATGAAATTAGGAATGCTAGTCCTAGTTAGATTTATGACTTTTGTGCAACCATGTATGGGTATAAATCAGAGAGATAATCAAGGCTTTAAAGCATTGCATTTGGAAGAGAGCAAAATTGTAAGTTTACTTAAAAGTTAAGAGATGAATGATTTGTATGTATTTTATAGATATATTTTAATATAATAAAATTGATATACTTGTTAAAGTTTCATTAACTTTTAAGATTTCTATTTCTCTGATTATATGCAGTCGGAGTAGCATATTAGTGGTGGTTGGACCGGGTGAAGCATAACGGTCAGATCGACGGCAAGTTACCGGTTGGATGTGTGTCGATCAGGTTGATAACAAGAGAGCGATCATTCAAAAATGTCTAGGATTTTGACTATAATAAAATTAACTTTATCAATCAAAAAATAATTTTTAATTCTATAAAAAGTGTTTAGACCATTTATCCTCTCTGGTAGGTTAAATACCTATTATGTTCGATCCTACAGTGACAGTTAAAAATAAACATAGTTACCTACATTTCCTTATCTGAGTAGTTCTAGTACTAGTAATATTCTACAAAATATGCAGCATCTTATGCATTTGAACCTATGAATCATGTATTTGTTTATTTCAAGTTTTTTGCCTTCAGCTGACCAATTGAAGGGACAGACACAGAAAATGCAACAAGCTATTTTGCATGTATTCAACTATACTCTGCTCATCCATGATTTGCATTTCTTTCTTCTGTCTCACTGTAAATTGTTTACAGAAATTCCGATCTGGGGAACACAATATTTTAGTGGCAACATCAATTGGTGAAGAAGGACTAGATATTATGGAGGTTGATCTTGTGGTTTGTTTTGATGCCAACATCTCCCGGGAAGTAAGCATGAAGGGAGAGTCGATATCCTTTTTTAGACGGTGAAAATTGACAGTCCCCAAAGTCCCACAAAAAGTTTCATTTTTTAAATGTATTTCTCTCACAGGCATTGGCATTGGTTACCTTAACTACCCAAACTGGTTTTGGTTTGTGAAGGACAGGAGATGAAAGGGTACTTGAGTAAGCAAGGAAACACTAAAACTATGAGGAAGTTATTGCGTGATCACGACAGATTTGAATACCATGCTAGTCCTAGGATGGTAATTCTTTTTATCATCATGTTCATAAAGTCGCTTCCTATTATGCATCCTACAGGTTCCACGTGTTTATAAACCAGAAGTTAAGTTTGTTAAATTATGCATAGAGAAGTATATTCCTTGCTCAAAGAATAGTAAAATTGACATGGAATAAGAAAAAAAAAGAGACTTGAATTGTTGTTGGAATATTATTAAAATTTTGTTCTTGATTAGGAGTATATAGAAAAATAGCCTATATATGATTTCTGTTATATCTCAATTTACTTCAATTTATTTACACTGAAAGACTTTTGACGTTGATATTGATGTTAATGGTGAGGGAACTCAGGTCAATGAGCTGAAATATAGAAATGGAGCACTGAACTTTGAGGAAAAAGGGCAATTTTTTGCTGAGATTTCCAAACTAGCTGTCTCACCAGGAGAGAATGTCCTAGATCAGCCTCAAGAAAACAAAGAAGAGCAAACACCATCAAATGTGAAAAAACATAGCCCTGCTGCACATACTCCTACGGCAAATCTACTATGTGATAGTTTCTCTGATGATTGGCAGCTTGGGTCAGGAGAGGGCACATCAGGGCCAGTCCAGGAAGCACCCAAGTACAGAAGACTTTGCAAATATGGTGACAAGATCAAAAGAGTTTCCTCCATGTATTTAGATGGCAGGTGTGATAGATCTGCTGGAGGAAACTGTGATTTTGCTACCAAAAGTATGTTAAACCTTGCACGCTCTATTAGTGAGTTGAGCCTCTTTTCTGTGTAACTCTCTTTAATTTTGCAAGTATCTGTTTATTCTTGTTACAATTTGAAATTTTTAGTAGTACACTGCTTGTTAACCTTTTATTATCAACGCAACCTTCAAGTCTCTCTCTCTCTCTCTCTCTCTCTCTCTCTCTCTCTCTCTCTTTTGTGCATATTGATATATTTCTTTTAATTCCAAATCTTAGGAAACAAACGGAGGGCCAAGAGACGTCTGGAGACCTTTATTGATGATGAAGCTGAGTATGATTTCTAAAATCTTTTTATTTAATATTAGCGAACAAACTAAAGCTGATCCTGTTTACTATTAATACAGCTTAT
Organism: Oryza coarctata; assembly: GCA_030770085.1. Classification (NCBI taxonomy): domain Eukaryota; kingdom Viridiplantae; phylum Streptophyta; class Magnoliopsida; order Poales; family Poaceae; genus Oryza; species Oryza coarctata. Next base: position 2,791,929 of record CM061483.1, read on the forward strand.
CAATATGAATCATTGTTTAGATTAATTTATTGTAAATGTCTTGCATGCTTTAGGGTGTCTGAAGATGCTGATGTTTCAGCGGATCAGGATAATGATCATAGCGAAGATAAATATGAAGACAGTTTTATTGATGACCAGGCTACTCGTACGGGCCAATTTGCCCAAAGCGTACATCGTGATCAAAACAATGGTGACATGATGGCTTTCTACAGGTAATTTTGATGATCAAACAACCTTTCTAGTTTCTACCGGTGTGCTTGTTTTGAACAGTCCTGTTTGTGTCATTCTTTCTGCCCCTAGAAAAGTGCAGTTCGACACATGTCACTCGTGCAGTTACAGTATTCACTTTTCATGTTCAATATGTTCCAACTCTGCATGGCTCAATATCTGTAAAGTTATTAGTGCAGTTCCAAATTGCAGTATTGCTTTATAACCGATTGATTGTAGTGGAGCTGTATAATTGGGCTTTGGGCACATCTGCAATCAGATAAATTTGAATAAACTACTCACTACATAATGCAAATAACTAGCAGCATTTCTATGTTCACATAGTATGCGTGCTAAGTTCTGAAGTTGCTAATCAAGTTTATAAATTTATTCAGATTTTGTACATTGAATACCTAACGACAATTTGACTACTATGACACAAGCCAGTTTATCTTATCTGTAAGAAGTTTGTTTGCCATCAGTCATGTTGGAAACTGGGAGCCATATAAATGTGCAGTGAGCATATTATCCTTTTTCAGTTCATCAGTAGCCAAGATTTTTGTATAGATGTGCATTGCTGTGGCATGTGTTCATGTTTCTGCCCTTCCGATAAAATTTGCAGAAAGAAGCTTTGAAACTCAATTTCACATGATGTTTTTGCAGGCGATCACTGCTTACTCAGTCCCCAGCAGCGCTGCCCTCAAGGTACAAAGATGTCCTTGACAATACTGCTTCAAGAAGTGGAAGTGCGAGTGCGAGCTGTTCTTCAGAGAACCTGCACAATTCTATTGAAACTCCACAAGGGATCCATCAACCACATCATACCATTGGCCCAAGTCCTCTAGACGACCAGCAACGCTTTGTGGGGAGGTCCATCTCAACAAAGGAACAAGGTGAAGCAAGTCTTGCCCATTGTGAGTCATCCACTACATTAGAACTGCAGAAAGAGGAAGCTAAGCTTCCAACAAGCTGCCTCCATCCCTGTCATAAACCTTGAACCGGAGACAGCACCACAACCTTCCTCACACCTACTACTGGAGTCAACAATAACTTTGTTTGGGATGATGACGATTTCTTTGGGAGCCTCGATCTTGATGCAATTGAAGCACAAGCAACCGAACTCTGGAAACTCAAGAAATCACAATCCGCGCAGAAATCCTTTGGGAGCTAAGCAAGCATCAGGGATTCGGGGGTTAGCATTTCCCCTTCCTCTTTGATTTGGGGACCTGAGAGCTCATGCTGGTGAAGAGTCATTCAGAATGTTTTTTTTCTGGCTGCTAGACCAGCTCATCCTGGACCATGGTCAGGAATCCTGGGGTGGCAAAAACATCAACTTACCAGCCGATTACTCGTCGGCTTTTCTGCAAAAGGTTTGAGCTTGCAGAACACAGTATCAAGCAAAGAAGATATTCAGATGAACCCTGTTCTGCCGCCTATAATTTACCATTGGGATATTTATTTATAGGGACCTTGGAAGATCAGGACAGGACGTTGCGAAATTTTTCAGTTTGTAGAGGTGTGGGTGCCTGTTAGTATGTATGTATATATCTTATACATTATTATACATCCTGTATTACACAAGTTTTCTCTCTGTAAATATAAGTTTGTTTTTGCGGTATATTTCCAACACCTTGTTGGATAAATATTGTTGTGGTAGGGTAGTGACTACTGGAGCAGTGAGTAGTATGGCCGATGTTAGACCACTAGATCACTGAGCTATATATAGATCTGACTCTCTCTATATAGAGTTAGAGTTTTAATCTCACTGTACACATTTTTACATGGTATTAAAGTAAGTCTAGACATTTTCGGCGTGCTAACTTTCTCTCATCGGCGAGTCGACCTTTTCTCCCCGTTATCGACGTTTTCTCCCCGTCGCCGACCTTCTTCCACCACTCTATCCTCGCTCTCTCGTCTTGGTTCCTTTCTTCTTTCCGTCTTCTCAGCAGACGCTTTTCCTTTCTCCTTTCCACCTCTATGTGACAAGGCGACGGTCTCTATCCGCCTCCTCGTCTTGCCTCACACCCGTCTTCGCCCTTCTTCTTGCTCCGTTCATCCTTTCTCCTTCGACGTCGGCGCAACTCTACGCTCGTCGTCTCCATCGGCTGAACTCGTTTGCCCTCCCATCGGCTAGACCTGTCCACTCTCCATCGGCTAGAACCCTCCCTCGGTTCCCGCTTTTCCAACACGCTCAACGGCTCTCGGACGCGAACCTTCTTACCTCACGTCCGAGCCAATCTGACGTGTCCATGTGTCCACGGACACGAATCTCTGCCTCCCAAACGTGAACCTCTTCTCTTCGCGTCCGGCCCCTCTCCGCGTTTTTCACGTCCGCTCCACTCCTTGGGCTCCATGAGTCCACGGACGTGAATCTTCTCTTCACGGACGTGAATCTTCGCACATCTGTGACCCATCTGATTTACCTACTCTATCACCATCTTTTCCCTCACCTACTCGGCTGCCTACTCTACATCGGCCAACCACTCTACATCGGCCAACCACTCCCTATCGGCTTCTCACTTCTCTGATCGGCCGATCTCTCTTCTCATCGGTTTCCTCCCATCAGCCTCTTAGTCACATCGACTTCTTATCCCTATTCTCCTCTCATCATGGCCACCGAGTCCATCCTCAGCTCCGGCACTCTTCCAGTCGCTGAATCTGCTCCGGCTCTCGGTGCCCCAGACCACACCTCGGGCACCACCTTGCCGATCTTCTCACCCCCCTACGCTACTGTGAACGTGAAATCTCACGTTCCTATCTCTCTTAACCTTAACACCAACTACTCCAAGTGGGTTTTCCTCTTTAAATCCCTCCATGGAAAGTTCGGCCTACAATCACACAACGATGGCTCCGCTCCACCTCGGCTCGATGACCCCCAGTGGGATATCGCCGAGTGCTGCGTGCGCAACTGGCTGCTCGGCTCGGTCGACGACTCTGTCCTCGACCTCACCATGGAAGATACCGACCCCACCGCCCGGGATCTCTAGGTGGCTATTGAGCGGATCTTCCTCATAAACAAGCAGCTCGGCGCCATCTTCCTCCTCAACGAGTTCCATTCTATGGTCCAAGGAAACTCATTTGTCTCCTCATACTGCCAGCGCCTTAAGATAAAGGATGTTGCTCTCCGGGATGTCGGCCATCCTATGGCTGACTCTCAACTCGTTCTCGTCCTCCTACGAGGCCTCAAACCCTGCTTCTCAAACACCGCCGACGACATCGCCAACGCCAGACTCCTTCCGTTGTTTGCTCGGGCCCATAACATGCTAGTTCTTAAAGAACTCCATCTGGCCAACGACGAGAAGACCGTGGCCTACACCGCTCTTCTCGCCGCAGCCGATAATGGCTGCCGTGCATCCTGCGCTGTCGCTTCCTCCTACGGCTCTAGCGGCCATGGCTCTAACCATGGTAACGTAGCCCGCATCGGTAAAGGCAAGGGCAAGAACTGGCACGGTTCGATGCAATCGCGACCTGTTTCAGTCCTTGCCCAGCCTGTCGGTCCCATAGGTCCGTGGCTCTACTACAACCCCTAGGCACCCTAGCCACAACCACGCAGCCCCATCGGATGGCAACCAGGGGTCCTCGGCGTCCATCCTCAAGCCCACCTAGCATCGGCTCCCATCCTGTCGCCTCAGCCGATGCTACCGACACCACCCACCCAGTCGGTTTCCACCTGGAACCAGGCTAACCTCGTCGCCACCCTCAACCAAATGACTTTTCAACCATATCACCCTTGGGTGCTGGACTCTGGAGCGTCCTCCCACATGGCGTCATCGGCTGTTATATTCTTTTCTTATCATCCCTCTTCATCTCCCTTTGTCACCATCGGCAATGGCCACTCTCTTCCTGTCCAATGCTATGGTGACTCCTCTCTGTCTACACCCACCACTAGCCTCCCCCTTCGTAATGCCCTTATTGTACCCTCCCTCATTCACAATCTCGTATTTGTTCGCCAATTCACACGAGATAACAATTGTTCAATCGAATTTGACACTTCTGATTTTTCTATGAAGGATATCCCAACCCGGCGACAGATCCTTCGCTGTAATAGTGGCGGCGATCTCTACACCATTTCCATGCGTCGTCCACTCCACATGCCAGCGTCGCCCTCTCCACTAACCTCTGGCAGCTTCGCCTCGGCCATCCCGGCCCCGACGCTGTCACCAACCTCCATTGCAGCGCCTCCATCTAAGTTACCCACAGTAGCTCCATAGTTTGCCACTCGTGTCAACATGACAAACATGTGCGTCTGCCATTTTCTAGTTCTCTCTCTTGTACCTCGTGACCATTTGATCTTATTCATTGTAATATATGGATTTCTCCGGTTAAAAATGTCTCTGGTAATCAGTATTACCTTATCATACTTGACGATTACACACACTATTGCTGGACTTTTCTGCTCATCAGCAAATCCGAGGTCGCTTCCCACCTAACTAACTTCACCACCTATGTTTCTACCCAGTTCAACCTCCCCATCAAAGCTCTACAAACCGATAACGGTACGGAGTTCATTAACCGTACTGTTAAAACCTACCTCACCTCGCAGGGCATCCATCTACACCTCTCCTACCCCTACACCTCTCCCTAGAATGGTAAGGCCAAACGCCTCCTTCGCACCCTCAACAACATAAGTCGCACTATACTGCTTCATGCCCACTTACCTGTAACTTACTGGGCAGAAACACTGACCACTGCGACTTATCTCCTTAATCGGCGCCCGTGCTCCTCCATTCACCACAACGTTTCATACACTCTTCTTTACCTCACGGCGTCCGACTACTCCCACCTTTGCGTCTTCGGGTGCCTCTGCTACCTAAACCTGACCGCCACTGCTCCCCACAAACTCGCTCCCCGCTCCACCGCCTGCATTCTCCTCGGCTATCCCTTATCTCACAAGGGATACCAATGTCTCCACCTTTCCACCCGACAGGTCATCGTCTCTCGTCATGTCATCTTTGACGAAACATGCTTTCTCTTCGGCCTGCTTAATCCGAAATCCTTATCTAGCGATTTTGACTTCCTCCTCACCAACACCGTGCCGTCCCGGTCTCCACCATTCTCCCTATCGGCTCAGGTCATCCAACTCCATCGGCTCAGGCCGATCTAGTTTCCCCTTTTCTCTCACATACAGTCGCCGATCCCGAGCCAATGACACCCCTCCCTAACCAGTTCTCCCTACATCTACCACACTCCCATCGGCTCCCGTCCCCTCCACCTCTCAAATGGTTACCCGCTCACAGACCGGGTCTCTCCATCGTCCACTGCTCTATCTCGTCCATCCCAGCGACTTCTTGTTCCGCCCTAGCCGACCCTCAGTGGCGCGCAGCCATGGCTGACGAGTACAAGACCCTCATGGACAACGAGACCTGGTGCCTCGTCCCCGGTCCTCTTGGCGCCAATATTGTGACCGGCAAGTGGATCTTTAAGCACAAGTTCCACGCCGATGGCTCCATTGTCCGTCACAAGGCACGCTGGGTAGTTCGAGGTTTCTCCCAACACCCTGGTGTCGATTACGACGAGACTTTCAGTCCCGTCGTCAAGCTCGCCACCATCCGGGTCGTTCTCACCTTGGCTGCCTCGTACTCCTGGCCGATCGATCAGCTTGACGTGAAGAACACCTTTCTTCACGGTCATCTGACGAAAATGGTCTACTGCCAGCAGCATCCAGGTTTCGTCGACCCCTTTCGTCCGGACGATGTCTGCCTCCTTCAACGCTCTCTCTACGGCCTTAAACAAGCCCCTCGCGCCTGGTACCAGCATTTTGCTGCCTACATTCGGCACATCGGCTTTGTGGCCTCTGCGTCCGATAGCTCCCTATTCACTCTTCACATTGGCAACGCTACCGCCTATCTCCTTCTATACGTCAACGACATTTACTTACAGCGTCTTCGACGTCCCTCTTACACCAGATCATGGCCCGACTCCACTCCGAGTTCGCCATGACCGATCTTGGTCCCCTCCACCACTTTCTTAGCATCTCCGTCACCCGTTCTTCTCACGGGCTCTTCCTTTCCCAGCGCCAGTACGCCATCGATCTTCTCCAGCGTGCGAGCATGGATGATTGTCATCTCACGGCCACCCCAATCGACACTCGAGTCAAACTCTCCGCTGCCGATGGCTCACTCGTCGCCGATCCCTCTCAGTATCGGAGTCTTACCGGTGCTCTCCAGTACCTCACTCTCACATGGCCCAATCTCACTTACACCGTCTAGCAAGTGTGCCTCTTCATGCACGCTCCACGCGAACCTCACCTCACACTGCTCAAGCGCATCCTGCGCTATGTGAAGGGCACACTCTCCAGTGGGCTGCACCTCAACTCCAGCCCCATCGACTCCCTCACCGCGTACTCCGACACGGACTGGGCAAGCTGCCCCGACTCTCGACGCTCCACGTTCGGCTACTGCGTCTTCCTCGGCGACACTCTAGTCTCCTAGTCTTCAAAACGCCAGACTACAATATCACGGTCCAGCGCCGAAACCGAGTACCGCACCGTCGCCCACGCCATCGCCAAGTGTTGCTGGCTTCACCAGCTTCTCCAGGAGCTCCGTGCACCCCTCTCCTCTGTGACTGTCGTCTACTACGACAACGTTAGTGCTATCTACATGACCATCAACCCAGTTCATTATCGACGCACCAAGCACATAGAGATCGATATCTATTTTATCCGTGACAAGGTCGCACTAGGACAGGTTCGGGTGCTCTATGTACCATCGGCGCACCAGTTCACCGATATTATGACCAAAGGCCTGTCCACGCCTTTATTTATCAGTTTTCGGTCCAGTCTCTATGTCCGTTCTTCTCCCGTTACGACTGCGAGAGGTGTTAGATTATTGGATCATTAGGCTGTATATATATATAGACTCGATCCGCTGTAGACGTTCTTATAGCCGAGCTGCATTATAGCCATGGTTGCTGCTCTCTGCAGTTGCTTGCAAGGTATGGGCATTTCTTTCTTTTCTTTTCTTTTTTTTTCTAACCTCATGTGGTAAGCAGATGGTAACTGGTGGTTGTTGCTTCATTGGTGCTCCGGTTGCTTTCCAACAAACAGGAAATAGTAGACCACTATTATCATTATTCCGCACCTGTCAATTCTGTGTCGTCGATCTTAACGGGCAAGGTTGGGTTCGACCGTTTTGAAGTGTGAACACGTAGATTCTGGCCATATGCGTTAATTCCCTAACGTGTTCTTCCTGTGCGTCTCGCTCTCAATTGTCATGACACTCCGTTTTCTTAATAACTAATGACAACGTTTGCTCCTATCACAACTTTGACAAATAGTGCCTTTATACTCCGTTGGTCTAGTATTATATTTTGAACAACATCATTATCGTTGGATTCATTTTTTGCATCACTTCTATAATAGCGTGGAGTTTCAAGTATTTATAAACTCTCTCTTGAAAAAAAATCATGGTTGAAGTTTGTATACCCAATCAATGTTGCATTTATTGAAAAATGAATAAGATAAATCTAGTATCCATGTTTGCAAATGTTACTGCAGTACTAGTGCATAATTTTACTGCAGTACAAAAAAACAATGTTAGTGCAGTACTGATCAAAATGCATTGATGACCAGTACAAAAGTTGTACAAGTACTAGTACATAATTTTATCCCTTGTGAAGTGTCAACATTGAAAAGTAAATATCCATGTCAATGAGTATTTCCAGCCATGTTGTCTGAACAGAGAGATTCTGAGGTGCAAAAATACAAAGCGATGAAAATAACATCTCTGATGGCGTATCGACCGTGGAGAAAGTTCTTCCCTGGTTTACCAACTAAGGCTATACTACTTAACTAAATCAACGACGCAATGGCCTGCAAGGAAGGAACAGCCGCCGGCGTTATTTGTTTAATGATACTTCTTAATTTCCATGTTGAACAAATCAAATGTGCATGTGTGTATTGTTTTGATGTGTCAGAAATTAAAGCCGGGTAGAAACATTTGTTTCCTGTCGTGTCCAGAGAATACCAACATGGCACACGGACGACGTGTACTCAGATGTTCTAGCTTGTTCTCCGTAACTTGCTCTACCTTAATCACTAAGACAGTAGTAGTAATACATTACTATATTATATATTTTCTTAAAGTGAGTTTAGCCATGTTAAGTCATCACAGTTATCTGTAATCTCACAAGAAACCTACGTAGTACTTCTAGCCATTTTTATCTAGTAATACGCTCTTCTGTGCCACTTCTAGAAATAAAGTACTGTTAGTAATTAATGAAAAAAATCCAGCTTGGCCATTGGTTAGATGAAATTAAACTAATTAAGAGATCTAGTACCCTACAAATGGTTGATGCCCACAATATTTTTCATAATCTATTACAAAATCTTTGTAGTAATGGTATAATGAATTGATTGATTAGTAGGACTATTAGCCAACAGTATCCATGCTGGTTAGTTTAGGTACCAAATAAGGGGAAGTTGGTAGGTATTTAGGTAGGTACACGCAGGGCCTCTAGAACCCAAGGAACCAGAAGGACACCTTTGAGTTGGAAAAGTTGCTCCAAAACAAAATGATGAAACAAAAGGACCAAAAAGCATCTCCGGATTAAATTTGGTAGTAGATTGGATTGTGCACTATTAGGTGAGCCATCAGTGTTAATTAGTAATGGGTTAGCCTAGTTGCTGGCCTTTATTTTGTCCCGAGGCCAACATGAAAACTAGCTCAGCTAGCTAGCTAGATATCTCCTTGTCCCCTTTTCTCAGTTGGAATGGTTCTCATTCCGTCCAATATGCTCCCAACTTGTCTACATCTACGATGCAGCTATGTACATACATACATTTGTATGGCCATTGATTATTTGATGAAAGATTACCCGAAAAGTAAATTATTTATTATAGGATACCATGGTGTATACGTACTAGGTGGTAATTACTTGGTTTCTAGGTAAAGCCCATATACGCTCCTTTAGCTGGTCGGGCGGCCATCTATGTTCAACGTATGCATACACCTTGGTTGGCTACCAACAACCCTTATTAAAACAAAGAAAGGTTGCCAATAATTAGCAAGTGCCCTTCGCTGTCTGAAGGTGACGGTATCGCTAGCTCGGCCACTGAGCAGATAAACCCTGCATTTGAGCCAATAATTATTAGATGTAATTCAGCTGGTGTGAGTTGAGCCATCACGTACTCTATCCAACACCCGATAATGCGTCCATCAGTTAAAATCCTTGGTCCTAGCATAACATGATTGACGGAAGTCTAAGTTTGCTTCGGTTGTGCTGTTTACTTTTTGGGACCAAAACCTAACGCTAAGCTCATGTCAAATGATCCTTTGTTAATTTCAACGACAACATAAAGGCCCCCCGTGCTGTACATGGCCCGTTTGATACGGCAAAAAATCACTGTCGCCCTTGTCCGAAACCGTACGATGCAACCTGTACCATGTTACAGACTTAACGGCTAAGGTTTCAACTTTCAAACTTTATATCAGCTGGGTCCGTTTAAATTATAATAATATTTCGTACTTATTAAAAAACTAAAATGTTTTCAACAAAATTAATGCATATATAGTAAGTGGGCATTGGTCTTCCAGCCAATTGATGAGTTCTTGGTTATGTATAGTAATTCACAGTGAGTTGTCTAGCATCGATTCATATTGCATGTTATAGCTAAGGTTGTTAGATTGGTTTCTAAATATTATCGTTTTACTCCAAGTAGTATCGGATTCGGTCAGGATCATATAAGATTTTCTTTTTTAGTTTAATTTAATATTTTTATCAATTATACGTAGTTATTTTGTATGAAAATAGAGTAATAATAATATATAATAAACAAATATAGGAGAAAACTACACACTAGAGTAATAATTTTACTTAATGTAGTTTTTGAAAAATAAACTGTTGATACGTATATTGATATAGTGACGATACTAACAATTCTACCATACATTATCATGATATCACACCAATACTACCAAAAACAATCCTATAGTGACACGTATCATTTATTTTTGGTAGTACCCTAGTGTCCTATAATACTATGATACGTATCCCATACAATATTATAGGAACACAACCTGCCAATTGCAATAATTCTATAAGTGTTGCTAAAATAATAAATTCCTCTCTCTCTCACAAAATAGGGTAAATTGTATTACTCCCTATGTTTTTAAATCACTGCCAATATTGATTATCATTGTTACAACTTTGACGAATAATTACTCTTAAATGATTGGATTTAGATGAATTAGAGTTTCATGCATATATTTAGGATCGTATACACTTTGATAGTACAACATCTTGCTTGTATTTACACTTTTTTTTCAAAAAAGGAGAGATTTGTTAACACCAAAATTTAGAAAACCCTGCAGACAGGATCAGAGAGTCAATTGGCTTATGGAAAGAACTCGATTGATATAGAAAAAGAGCCAATCGAATAGATGAGGATGGATTTTATTCAGTCAAAGATGGAAGATTATCTAGATATACCGGATCTAAGGAGGAGTCATAGAAGCCATGACAAGGTGTTTGTAATTTTGTAAAATATATGATAGACAATTTTAGTTAGTTTTGTTAACTTCTTAAAGATAATTTCTTTTTTCTATTTAGGAAATAACGTTCGGAGTTTGTTTGTAACCATATTAAACTCATATAACCCTAGGGTATAAATATAGACCTCTGAAAGCTTGTAAATAATTCATATAGATTAATATCATCTTAGCGCATCGCCATCCTAGTTCGTCTAGGTTTTTACCAACTGGTTCTATCTCTTGATACGAGACTACATCGGTTAAGTCCGATCTTCAACAAAGGGGTAAGTCTCGCCACTATCCTGGTATATCTGCTTTGCCTAAGGCTGCATCGGTTAGGTCCAATTTCTTAGTCCGATTGGATATATCACATCAGGTTTGCATCGGTTCTATTGGCTTATCGAGCTCCTTCTACCGTCATCGGTCTCGTATTGTATCAGTTAGGCTTGACCTACTAGACTACTGATAGTAGATTAAGCTGTAAGCCGATAGGTCTTTACGCGATGTTTTATCAAAATAGCCAGCCGATGAGTTATCCATACACTGAGTTTCACGCCTAATATATTAGCTTCTTAGCCGATATACATATATCTTGTCCAACGATTAATCCACTAATGATCGATTTGGTTCTGTTAGATCTAGCATCGAGACCTAGTGGGTTTCATTCTCCCAATCGGCTCATCTAGCTGATGAGTTTACTTATATGTCTGCATTGGACCCGTAGCCAATAACAGCCGATGGGTTCACCCGCTTCTTTCGTCAGCAAGTCCAATCTAGCTTCCGCCGTTTTGATGTCGTTAGTCTCAACCTTATACTATCTCGGTTCGGTTCAATCTATCAAGTCTAGCTCTAACGATGTCATCATCGGTGGTCACTGGGTCTCGTCCCTTCGGGAGATCAAACCTCGCTCTCTAGAGCTTATCGCATATTCTGTTCAAAGCGTCATTGGCTCTACAACCGATGAGTCTTTTATGTTATTTCTCGCTATTTGCCTATGTCGTCATCGGCTTTCTAGTCGATATATGAGCGCCATAGTTTCCATTGGTCACCGGCCAATAGCAGGGATACATTGTACTCAACCGATGGCTATCTTTAACCCTATACTTTATCTTATTCCTCACATTTTTCCTATGCATTCATTAGCTGTTCAGCCGATGTATAAATGCTACTGCCTTATCGACAATCAGCAAATAGTAGGAGTCTGTATCGACCTATCGGCTGATTGGCTCAATATCTAACTCTATCAGTCTTTCTTGTCAATTAGAAGTCAAATTAGCTGCCACGTACGAAACTCCAGCTACTAAAAGACCCTAAAAAGCTGAAGGACCTGCATTGGACCTAAGCTAATCTCACAGGGCTTCGTGTGTTCGGGCCCGATCGTATCGGATCTCCATCGGCTACCTCGCTCGCCCTATCGGCACCTTTCTCTTCCCAGTCCGATCTCCCTGCGCACGAACACTCTTTTTGGCACATCCGGTGGAACAATCAAGAGTACACTCTAACGAACCTCGAAGCCAAAGGACCTATACTATAGCTAAGCCGATCTCCCAAACCTTTGCATGTTCACGCGATTGTATTGGACCTTCATCAACTTATGCTCGCTTGCCCTCTCGACGTGTCTCTTCACCCGATCCGATCACCTCGCTCGTCAACAAGAGTCCACGTTTGAAAATAATTAGTATTGAGTGTCGGTTATTTAAAAATGGAGGGAGTAAATAAAAGAGATTATTACTACCTTGTTGTTATTAACAAAAATACAAAGTAGTGCCATACCAAAAAGAACGAAGAAATTATAAATCTTAGAACACCAAAAGAGATGTGAGTAAACAAGTACAACCATGATGCTAACTAACTCTAACACACGCAAAAGTGTATAAACCAGCATCAGCTACCATCTTTGTTCTTTGGGTGGATCATCGGGAACTTGATAGGTAAGGCATTTTAGATCTTTATTGAGGATGCCGCAAATGAAATAGCTATAGACAAAGAGAGAAATGGCATATGATTCTAAACTCCATAAACAATATAGAAAACAAATCCAAGAGTACTAACTAATAAAGACTTTAGTCTTTATACGGAAGAAACCATAAAACCTACTTAGAGCCAAAACAGGAAGGATCCCTCGCTCTGTTGTTGGAGACAGAGAAAGGAGAACTAGAGGGGTGGTGTCAGTCAGAATTCCTTTATTACTTTCTCCTCTTGTTTATTGATTTTCGTTTGATTTTGTGATGTGGAATCACTTTGCCCCAATACTCTTTTACTTGTTTTTCCATAAGGTAGTTTCTCTCTCACCTCCTCAATTCTCTTACCAACTTAGATTTCATCTACACATCACGTCATTAATTAATATGAACACTTCCATCGGGAATTCCCAAAGGACATCATTAACTTGCACAAATCTAGCTAAATTGTCATTTCTAAAAAATATCTTGAATAATTGACAAGATCATGCATGCAATATGCTTCTTTTGTTCACAATGTTTATGTATGCCCATCACACGCCTACTACTTAATTAAACCTAAACAGAAAATGAATGAACAGACAAACAACCTTTTGAATGTTTATATATAGCTTAATGCTTAAGTAAACCAATGCTTCATATATCGCCACCAGAAGAAATTTTGGGACCCAATGAAAGTTAATTACAACTATACATCACACCGCGCATTCATATGGAGCACTCTAATCTACACTATTAGGGAAGCTGACTATCAACGAACTGTTTTACGGACACTCTGGGTAGTGTCCGAGATAATTGATATTGAATAATTAAAGAATTGTCTGATTTTTTATAGTTATTTGAGATACAAACGATAAATTAACTACTATAAAATAAAAATCTTATTTTAGAAAGATTAGGTAAGAAACTTTTATATAGAAAATTTTCATACGAAATGTAGATGAGAAACCTGCAAAAAAAAAAATACAAAATCGCATAGCGGAAACGAACGGGGACTCCATGTGGCACGACAGTCTGACGGGGTACGTCCAACTTTAGACAAAAGTATTTATCTGGTTATAGTGGTAATTAAAGTCATTTCTTTTTCCAGACAAGGCAGATTTAGTATTACATAATAGGGGAGATTACAGCCCTATTGTTATGGGGGAATACAGACAAAAAAATCTATCGAAATAAAACAAAGAGGCTCGACATGATGACATCTTGGAACGCAGCACACAATATGAGCAGACGAGTTTAGTCACAACGCTAACAAAATCTAACACGTGCAAAAAACAAGAAAAAAGAAAAGAAAGAACAACATATATAAGCTAGGTTCAAATTAATCTGATTACCATCAACTACTAATTAAGCTAGATAAACACCAAATTAAGCAAAATGCCCATTAGATCGACAAGGCATTAAATTGTTGATTTAGAATCATGAAGCAACCACCAAGCGTAAGAACTCCTGGCAAACTGACATGCATGTATGATCTGTAGTTCGTACCAACCGCGACGACGAAATCACGGAAACGCTTCGTTTTCGGTTCGATTCGGTTCGATTTGATCTTGATCAAGTCGAAATTAAAGCACTGCCGTCCTAGTGATGGTACCTTCGCTTTACCCGCGTTTTCTCGACGGCTGCTGCCTTTTCGTGTGCACTATCGATCGTACAGATAGCGTCGTGTGTTCTAGGGTTATTATTATTAGTAGTAAGTACTCCATATATATATTTCGTCAATGGTAGATGAGTTTCGATTCAAAACTACAAATTGAGAAAAAACGAGAGCTTCAATGCCAGCTACCGTACGCTTCCAGTCGCATCCAGTCGGAGACTTTCTACGCAGTGAAGGAGCCAGGAATTTTCCTGAGCCTAGGCAAGCTTACCAACAGTTAATAATTATCTCGTATCAATCAAGAATTACCTCATTCTAAAATTTGATCAAGAACTACAAATAAGAACAAAGGACTCAAATCCAACCATTTGATTATATTGATTGAACCTAATATAGATTATAAACTCTTGTGCTATTTGCTTATTAATGTCAACCAGTCTGCTTTTCCATGCTTCTGGTCATGCGCTAGCTGCTGCTTCAGATCAAAATTGGCAGGTGCTAGGTGCTGTGGTAGGCTACGCCGCCAAGCGCCTGCCACTGGTCGCTACACTACTAACCCGATGGGCACTGACAACGCTGGCAGAGCCCGGGTGCTGAATCCGCCGCTGTTTCTACGGTTCATTGGTACTTAGTAAGAAAAGCGCGGGGGAGATAACCATTTTTTTTTCAAGTCGTAAATCATCTTAGGTTGTGCTCTTTTTAGTTATCATTCCAATTGTTGCCACTGATTATTTATACCATACTTATAAGAATACGATTTCTTAAGAAGAAATTTCTTCTAACGCAGTACATAGACAACTTGTTCTAACCTATTTGTTGTGTTTATAATATATAATATTTAATCTATCCCTGCAAACAAGTCGATCATTTGTCAGCTTCCATCCGATAGTTACTTTTATAAAACTACACATTTAAGCAATAATATAGTAACACTAGAGATTTAGCATATCAAATCTATCATAATATTTTATGATAAGTTTGACATTAAATTTGTTGTTTTTATATATCTTGGCTTGAATGTGTAGTTTTGCATAGTTTTATAAAAAACATGATGCCTCTAACTAACTGCTTATTCTCAATGTTTGTTACGTCCTGTTATATTTTAAACTATTATTATGTCTTTTTAGCTTCATTTAAATAACTAAGCTGTGTGCACTAAGTGCAAGTGGCCAAAAATATTCAACCCATCATTTTGCGTTCAGCTTATAACCATAAACAAATATTTAAATTTTAAATTTTAATTTAAGTTGATTTTGGTGTTTTTTATTATAATTTATTTTTTAACATTTGATTTTAAATCGTTAATATGTGTATATAAAATTTTTATTCAAAATTATTTTTTAATTGCCAATAAGTTATTTCGTATATAATAAGTATAAGCCAAACGATAAACTTTTTTATTACCCTGAAAAGGTACAACAAAATCACTCCTCGCTTACATGTGCGTGTATAATAAGTCAATGGTATTTCGTGGTTCTTGATGAACGAGTCATCTTGGTCTCAATAACTTCTCTGCCTTTTTTTCTTAGTTTCTACGGCTACTCCATCTCTTGACTCAACCACTCAAAGGTCACCACCACCCTACCAAACCATGCATGCCCAAGTTTAAGAGTTATTTAATTGTTAGTCATATTTTATTACTATATATCAATAAAAAAATTATTATATTTGTTTAAGATTATTAATTTTTTTAGTCACATCATAACAAGAATAAAAAAGATTTTACCATATTTTTTAAATCATTAATATATAGAATCTAGTTTATTTATTAAAAAAATCCCATCGCAACTTCAACGGCAATCAAATAAATGTCAAAGGTAGTTAAACTCGTCTAATTTTAATTATAACAAACTATAATAAAATATAACATCAGATGTTTTCGTTTTCACTCGTGACGTGTTTGTGGCAACGAAGAAGGAAAGAAAAACGGGAAGAGAGAGAGAGAGAGAGAGAGTAAACGTTTATGTTTTCATTTTCACTCGTGACGTGTTTGTGACAACGAAGAAGAAAAGAAAAACGGGGAGAGAGAGAGAGTAAATGTTTGTCTGTTTCCGGTAGAATGGGGACAGAGCTTGAAAAGTTGTGCAGCAACTGCCGCCTCTTTTGTTACTGTGGCCTTGTCTTGTTAATGCAATGCTGCATTGACCGGCTTGAATGAGAATGACTAAGTCGTTCCTTCGGGTTATTTTTTTCTGGACCTTGGAAAGCTACTGATCACGGAATTCCTGTCCTTCTCAACCTCAAGGCTCTGAGTAATTGAGCACGGTGCAACATGTCGTTTTGGACGTGCTTTTGTACTTTTTTTTTCAAAAGATGTACCATGACTAGCTTGTTAAGAAGTAATTTTCATGGCGTTATGGTTTTACCAAGTCTTATTACTCCCACTATTTTAAAATATAATACATATTTTATTTTGTTACAGCATTAAATCAATAATTATTCCATAAATATAGCACTTATATAATATAAAAGTATAATTATAAAAAAATTATTTTTTTAAAAGAATATAAATCTAATAACATTAATTTTATGTATCAAAAATCATATTCTAACCTAACAAAATAAAATACTTTCTATATTTTAAAACAGGGAGTGATAATATATCATAAGAAATTAATGGTTCTAGTTGTAAAAGACTGTAGCCTACTTGTTTGCAGCCGATTTTAGAATTATAATTTAGGTTTTCATTACTCCATTCAAAATATAGTTGTTTTCGGTATTTAAAATTTATACGAAACTACAATCACTTCTAGAATACCACTTATTCCATCAATCATCTTTTATTTAATTATTTTTATTTTCATATTTTACCCCTAATCACTTTATGACCTCAACCATTCCTGATTAAGTACATCCTAGTCTTATCTACACCTTATTTTTGTTTGCTAAAATCCCTAAAAATATTTATATTTTCAAATAGAGGTAATAGCTTTAACCAGCCTTTTCATCAACGTCCAAAAGACATACTCCTCCCTATTACAAAATATAATTTTTAGTAAATATTAAGATTATGTTAAAAGATTTTCCTTTATTCGTTTTTAATAATCTTATTGGCTTTAAAATATTAGAACTACTTATATTTTGAAATAGAGGTACCGTTGATTGGTAAAGCTCTTGAGACTTTGACAAAGTAAGGGTGTGTTTAGTTGAATAGATAGAACATGGCCGTCAAGTTTTTTTACAGTGTTTGGTTCGTGGAGGAGAAGTGGATATGACGGCTACTAGAAAATATTGAATAAATCCGGCCAATTTGGTGAGATCAGGCCATACACCATTGCTAACAACGGTCACTAGCAACTAATTAGGGATAATTAATGTGTTTTGTTATTAATTAGTGACTATCATTTTAAAATTAGTATTGATTAATGATAATTAGTATATTTTATTGTTAACTAATATTAATTACAATAAGATTAGTAGTAATTAATATATTTTTATATGTATTAATAATTTACCATTTTCATTCCATAAAAAAGTAGTCTATCCTATCCACTCAACCAAATAACCAACTCAACCAAACAACCAGCATGAAATCATGTCCCATTCAACACCCTCTCTACGGATACCGATCCCGAAATTGGACTAATAGCATTACGCCTTATTATTGCCTCCTACTACCCTACTTGTACTAGATTCAATTAGAGAAATGGAATTGGTATAACAGCAGCAGAGGCAGTACAGGGTGCAGGTAAGCCAATTTATTGAACCAGACGCTACTACCTCTTGTTGGATTTGGCCAAAGGTGAGGGAGCAGTAGCTCAGCAGCCTCTCATCTCATTCATTAATACATTTATTATTACACTACCAGCTGCAACTTGCTGCTGCTGCGTCTCTTCCCATTCCTTCTCTTGGCTTCACTTCCCTTCCTAGGAATGCCCCTGGGTAGACTAGGTCTACCTTCAGAGCTCCGTACACCTGTGTAACCATAGTAAGCTTGCCAATGAATATTTGACTCCACCTTGCTAAAAGTTCAAAAGCAACATAATTAGCAATGTGACATCTTGCAAATACCATAGTATTAACATTTTATCTACCGTGTTGTCTCCGACCAGTATAGATCACAGTTTGGGACTGTTGAACAAGGCTATGTTATTTGGTGATTAGAGATGTTGAATTTTTTTAAAAGAATTCTATAGAAGTTTATTATCTTAATAGAATTTTAATTTTAAAGTAGTTAATACTATTATCATAAAAATCAAATAATCTTATAATTTTCATCTTTTATTATCTTGAAACATAACCAACCGCACAATTAGATTGATAAAGGGACTAGACACCGGCAATCTAGAGGCAATAACACATCCTGTCCTGGCACTAAATACATGTTACAATCTTCATAATATTTTTCCATTCCTTACAAAGTGCACGTACCAAGAAAAAAGATAATGAGAAAGGACCATGTATCCCCCCTACAAAACGCATAATATAACCGCTTAACCACTTTCAAAGCATTGAGGATAAAGAGTGAAAAAATTGTGACAACCATGTATTGATTTTCTCAATAGACAAATATTGAAGTATAGATACCTCGATAATATATAGACAAATATTGTGAAACGGGAGAGTAGTAACATCTGATGGTATTGCAGCACATGAGGACCGGGTCCATGCACAGTTACTGATGAGGGGGTCCTGCCTCCTACTCACTGCTCAGCTGTGTGGCCTGGTGATTGTAGGGGGTTGGCTCGTCTGGTCACTCATGCACTGGACTGGATTGGACTGGATTGCATGGTGTAGGTGCAAGCAAGCAGAGAGAGAGAGAGAAAGAGAGAGAGAGGATGAGTGGTAGTTGATGGGTGCATTTAAGGCACGCTGGCCTTGACAAAGATACCAGGTCACTGTACTATGGGGACTGGCCACTCAGCTGCACCCAACGAGGAGAAAACTAAGCTTACAACCTCTGGGAGTTATTTCCACCAATCAATTCCTAGCTACCCACTTTCCCATGCTCCACATGCAAAGGCCATCCATCTGTTGCCTCCTCTCCTTCTCACGAATCTGCTCCCATTACTCTGTTTGCTGCATTTCTTTATCTGCACCACAAATGAAGAAACAAGGCTAAATGTGACATATAGGGTCAAGTGTTTACATCAATACACATGCCGCTTTCATGCTAAATAGTTATGCTGCTAGGCAAAATGTTTGCATGTTCTATATATATATAGAACACCTGTAGTCTAGCTAGCAAAACAGCCTGACGTTTGTTAGTGATCGCTTTGGATACCATGCTTGCAGTACTAAATCTCTTTTTAATGGAACAGATAAGCACTTTTAACTGTAGTAGATCTGGCGGTATTATCTTTGGCCTCACGCAACTGAAAGAATGAAAAGAGTGAGGTTTGATGGCACAGCTGCCTGGACCGGAGTACCACGAAAAATATTCTTTAGCACTGTAATGAATGTCACTACCAATGAGTTAACGATTCTTAAGGATACATCATTGGAGAATAAACTATTCAAATACTCCTTTTGTTCGAGCATGAACAATCGAGCTTTGTAGGATTGCCTGTATCTTGTCCAGTCAAGACTCAAGACTCCAGGACGTCCCCATGGAATGGAAGCAGTCCAACCTTCCTCTGTTTCGAATTCAAATATTGCAGCAAAGACTAGTTCGAATAGTCCTGCCATCATCATGATCATATTTCTATTCAAAGTTAACAACAAAAAAAGGCATGAAATTAGCATAATGAGTAAGGCTCCATTAGCGATTAATCGAGCTGGTAACACACTCATACAAGCACTGGTCTGTGGTGCAAGAGCTGGGTATGCTACTTCTGATGCAAGCATGAGTACACGGAATACGCAGCGCCTACCCTAAACTTGCAACATGACCACCAATCTGGAATAAAGCCGTGGGTTAAACAAGTGCGCAACTTGCTCCATATCAAGAGGGAGGGGAATTGATCAGATTCTCCCCTTTCTTGCTTCACCCTTCCCCTTTCTTTGCCTTCTTTCTTGCACAATCACACACACAAAGGCGTGCTGGATTTTCTAGAATCTCCGAAAGGAGGGGGAGCTAGCGTGGGGTGCTAGGAAAATGTCGGTGGGTGAGCCTGGAAAAATAAAAAGATAACGGGATTGTAAGTAGAAATTAAAATAAGATAAGAGGCAACGAGGTCTGAGTCAGAGTGAGGGAATAAACACTTTCTATACCCATTAAGCATCGCCATGTGCTGCTGATGTGTGCCCCCAAAAAATCTACTAACGTGGAAGTGGGTGTGGAGCCATTGAATATTGTTTCCAACTCAGACTTTTTCTTTCATCAAGCAAACAGCAAGCCATTGGACCAATTGAAAACCTTGGGCTTAGCTCGTGTCCCCTCCTGTCCAATATGCTAGAATAAAAGGAATATTGAAGAAATAAAAATATATAGTGTATACCTAATTATTATACAGCATAAGAACACAGACAAATATTGATTTATGTGAATAGTTTACACCATCTTACTAATAATTATTATTTAATTAACTATGTAACCAAAACTAATATATATACCTTTTTTTATATGTAGAAACAAATTTTTAGTACACCATTCGATTTTTTACCCACCAAACCCGAAGCAAGAAAAAACCTAACTATTCGCGCCCAACGCACGCTTTTGGTACAGTCCCCGGGTACAACCAACAATCTCCATTCCAAGACAGATCTGAATGGAAATAAAACCTAAAAAGAAAATACAAAACCACACAAAACAGAAAAAGGAAGGGAATAGGGCAAGGTGCACCGGGAGTGAAGTATGGCTACCTACCAAATCCAACCCCGGGGGGGAGGGGCTTTGCAACCACTCACCCCACCTCTCCACCTCGTCTCATCACACCAAATCGGTCAAATGGGCCAGAGGGATCTGGGTCAATGGGGCCCTCGCCTCGTATAAGACCAACCACCCTCCTCCTCTCTCCTTGCTCACAAAAAAGCTCCCACAAACCATCGCCTGCACCATCGACGAGCTGGCCGCTCATCTTCTTCTTGTCCCTGCTCTAGGCCGGCCTCTGCTCTACAAACCAAAAACAAGAAGAGAGCTTTCTTTCGATCTGTGTATATATATACATCTATAGCTAGAGATATATATATACACTGAGCCAGGTGCAGCTAGATAGCTAGCTAGCATGGGGAGGTCCCCATGCTGCGAGAAGGCGCACACGAACAAGGGAGCCTGGACAAAGGAGGAGGACCAGCGGCTCATCGCCTACATCAAGGCCAACGGCGAGGGCTGCTGGAGGTCGCTCCCTATGGCCGCAGGTACATGCACACGTACAAAATCATATCTACTCCGGCCATGGTGGCGCCGGCGACGTCCAAGACTGGCGGTGACTGAGAGTGCCTGTTTGCATACCTGGGTGACTCTGTGTAGGGTTGCTGCGGTGCGGGAAGAGCTGCCGGCTGCGGTGGATCAACTACCTGAGACCCGACCTTAAGCGAGGCAACTTCACCGAGGAGGAGGACGAGCTCATCATCAAGCTCCACGAGCTGCTCGGCAACAAGTAAGCCTGCCTGCATACAGAGAAAATATGTATCAGCTAGACATCAGAAACGTGATCCGATCATGGCGATGGATGAAAGCATACTACTGATCGATCTGTATGTATATATGTACAGGTGGTCGCTGATCGCCGGCAGGCTGCCGGGGAGAACGGACAACGAGATCAAGAACTACTGGAACACCCACATCAAGCGCAAGCTCCTCGCCCGCGGCGTCGACCCGCAGACGCACCGCCCGCTCAATGCCGCCACCGTCAACCACCACCACCAGCAGCTCCAGGCGCCGCGGCGGTTTGCCGCCGCTGCGTCAACTGGCCACCCCCACCACCACCCTGACCACTTAGCCGTCCTCTCCAACTCACCTGAGGCCTGCAGCCACAGCAGCGACGACGAGCCCAGCTCCACCACGCCGCCGCCACGGCACCTCGGCATCGACCTCAACCTGTCCATCAGCCTAGCTCCATATCAGCCGCAGCAGGATCAGCCGAGCAAGATGCACAAACAGGAGGAAGACGGGGCGGCAGCGAGCGGCGCCGGCAATGCGACGACGACGACGGTGTGCCTGTGCCTGAACCGCCTCGGGCTCCACGGCGGCGAGGTGTGCAGCTGCGGCCGCGGCGGAGCACCCTCCATGCAGGCCAGCACGCACATGTTTAGATTCATCACACCACTAGGAGGCCACAACATTAGTAGTACAACAATGACTTAATTAAGTTGAGGGAAGAGATATATATACACTACTTAATTAGCAATTAAAACCCAGCCACACATGCTTAGCTCTGTGTAATATTCATCAGGAAACGTGCTCTCTTTTTATTCTTTTTTTCCCTGTCATTTGCAGCCTCGGCCAGAGTCATCATCATGCTTCATCGATCATCTGGGTGACATGATTCATGACTATGCTCTAGCTACTGTTTCCTTTGCCTTCCTCTAGTTTCTTTTAACCCATATAGGCAGTTTTTTTTAGGGCAAGACGTAGGTAACTCATGATCTACCATTAGATGTAAAAATGCCCTTTTGGAGACCTCATAGAATGCATCACTCAACCTTGCCCTTTTGCAACTTGTTGTTGTGGCTCTTTATATGGGGTGATGCTCTTGATTGGCCAAAGATGAGAGAGGTAAGGAGTTGAGTGATACATACTGATAAAGGTGAAGTATGAGGGTGCTGCTGTTGGTTATGGGAAGTGGTTCTTGATGAATGTTTGCAATCACATGAACAGCCAGGGAGAAAGGAGGCACAGTTTTTAAAGGAAAAATAAAGAACAGGTTTGTCTTGTAGATAGAGTGAGGAGATTAGGGGAGAGCATGTGAGTTGCTCTTTTTTTTGGTTTGGTAAGTAGGTAGAAGGGATGGGAGAGATGGTAATGAAGGGGATAAAGTGCCATTTAGGAAGGGGCATGGATTGAGGAGCTTTTGGTTAGTTAATGACTTAATAGTCGGAGTTTGGCTGGTGGTTTGTCCTTAGTCCTTGGGTGGATGCTGGTAACCGGTGGGGGTAATTAGTATTTTAATCATGGATCAGTGCTATAGTTAACACTCAACTAAGTTAACTTCAGGCTTTTTTATGAAGAGTGGGGGCCAGGAAGGGTGATCTTTCGGAGTCAGAGCGTTAAGCACAAGCAGAATGCCAGTCATTGGTCTCCCTGACCGATCTCTCTGGTCTCATCCTACTTTATCTGCTCCTTCTCATTCCATATAGCAAGATACTCGTTACATTTTAAAATATAACAACCCACTACTACTATCGTCAGATGTTGTTTCTGTAATAGTTTACATCTAATGTCTTATGTTATTATATTTAAGGACGAAGATAGCATTAGAAACTTACGTATTCCTCCATGGGCACAATCTTCTTTGACAATCTTGAGGAGCAGTCTGAAACTACCCCTGGAAACATGCATACGTTTTAACCTAGAATATAACACTGTCCTGCCCTTAGTATTATCCAAGAGTGATCTGTACACACCAGAGGCAATAGCTAAGTTGCTAGGATGTGCTTTCTACACCTTGACAATAGTCAGGTACCACAATGAGAAGCTCAGAGCTGACAAAGGTGGTCATAATATATATGTCAAGAAAAAAATTTTGAAACCAAATATAGAAAGAATATTAGAAGTCGTTTCAACTATATAGTTGATACAAGTGTCCGAGAAAATATATACGGATTAGTTGATAAGTAGAGGATGTTACCGCTGGAGGAAGATCCTCTGGCGGGATGTTCATCGAATTCAGAAAATCCATTAGAAGATATATATATAGACACACACATACACACATTTAGAAGATTGTTCAGAAATTACATACCTCTTTCCAGTTTTGCGAGCGAAAAAAATGCTCTGAACCAAAAGCTTCCTCAACATTTTTCAACAGGAGATTGTCGGTTAATTTTCTTCTATGAAAAGAGTTCGCTGCATAAGGATAGTGTAAAAGAGTTCCTGTTTTTGAGGTAGAGCAAGGCAAAATATTGGTATATTGGTATTCCTTTAATCGAAGGGGTTGAAATGTGCTTTTGCATCGTTCTAATCAATCATGATAAAATCATAATAGTGAAGATTTTATTCTTAAGCCCCATATTTTGGGGCAAAAGGTATATTAGTGTTATTACTAAATTACATATGCTAGCAAAAAGTTAAAATGCCAAAGTCCTGATGGAATTGCCAAGCTCCAATATTTTTCCTTTACATATTCCATGATGCTTCAATTAACTTAAAACAAAAGCAAAGCACCAAGTAAACACTGTTGTTAGTTCTTCGTTTGTTTCCATATGTCATGCAAGTCCCACCCACCTCCGATATTTTTTTCCTATTTTTTTTGCTTGCATTCAAAGTGTGATAAAAATACGAGCAGCTACAAACTTATCATAATAATATCTGCCTGTTGTAAGGACATCTCAGAAATCAGGAGGCTATAGTACTTTAGGTCTTCAGTCATGTTCTCTATTAGTAATGGCTTGCGGTACCCCAGATCATTAGCTAGATCTAATAAAATTCAGATATATACTGTATACTAAGCTGAATTTGTCGGATGCTTACCTCATTTGTCTCCAGGTGTCGTGTAAGCCTCTGTATGCAGACGTGAGATGACAAAGGATCTAAGCTGGAAAAAAATCAATATAAAAACAGTAAGGCGTCATCTCGAACTAAATAAAAATTATGTAGAAGTCAGTATCAAGTATTAACGCCAAACGCATCTCATCAGATCCGTGCAAAGCATGCATGTGACACCTGCACTCGTAGGAAAGGAGCAGCAGCTCACCCTACGCTGTAGTTCGTTAGGAAAAAAGTTCTACTCGAGATCTCAACAATTTTCACCAAGGAAATTTAATCACATGAGGTAGCAAATATTCTCAAGATTCCATTAATTGGATCTATGTAAGAAGCCTATAGAGAAAAAAAATAAAACAGGGATCCTTAGTCGATTAGTTGTTGATGCAAGAAATATTTGCTCATTCCTCTCGTAGAAAAAAAGATAAAAAGTTGCTCATTTGAAAGAACTGCCTAAGCGCAGGTTTGTCTTGTTTAGTCTAAGCGCGTGCGTTTATGGCCCACAGAGAGCTGCGGCAATAATTAAAAAATTGTCAAAATCTTGAAGACAGATTTGTTGTGGTAAAGTCCGGGAAAACTGGCACCTTCCAAGTTCCAAATAGGCAGGGACTCCAAAATTTTGACAATGTGATGGTGAACTCAACCAATAATACCCACAGACTGATAGCTACTTTTTTTTTCCTATTGCTGGAAAGAAAAGTCCTCTAAAAAACATGAACTTCTCCCACCTAATGCTTCTATTTTGTCCACAAGAATAGTAAAGCATAATGGCTGTATATTGTGTTATTTCAGAGGGCAGGGTTTTTGCAAAACTTCCTTAAAAACTGAAAAGGGGATAAATGCAAATGCAACAAAAATAAAATCAGCGACTGCTAGGGAGTTATTCCCATTTGACCAACTGAAAGTATGGTGGGACAAATCTTTTCTTACCCCATCAGCAAGCAGCAAGAAGTACCAACAGATGACAACAATTCCACCCAAGTTTTCCCCCCTTTTTACCCTCCCACAAGTGGTTCAAAACAATCGTGAGGCTCACATCCATATTCTTAGCTGACGATGATTCATTAGGTTCCTCCTGGATAGAGGCGAATTTAACAGCGAGCATCCTACGGCTCCAATCATACAGAGGTATCCATGACAATCGAATCATTCAGATTAGACAGGTATATCAAGTGGTCAATGATCATGGGCTCGCTCTCAAGATCTTGGATGATGCCCCAGGGAGCTTGTAATTGAATTTGAGTATGCATCAGCACTATGGACCACTCGAATTGATCGTAATCCGCACTCGCAAGAAATCCAAATCTTCCCAGTGTGGAAGACAAGAACCAACTTAAGAGGGGATGATGAAGATGGCTGTAGCTAGCTGTGGACGGCCAGGGAGAGGATAGCACAGGCCTTGGGAATGGATGGATGGCTGGATGCAACACTGGGTGGTGGCAGTTGCAATGACTTCCCCACGAATGGCCAGTGGATGCAGCGTCCGTTTGCAACTATCCTTGTCAATGATCTACTACCTCAGCTGCAATGGATGTGAAAAGGTGGCATGCAGTGTGCCGTAATAGCGTTTTTTTTTTCTAAGAAAGAAGAGGCAGCTGCTCCTACACCCTTACGAAAAAGCTGAAACTGATAAAGACCTTTCCTAATCACAGCCGGCGCAAGAATTCCACAGCTTATCAATTAACTTTAATCCAGCATAGCGGCTCCATTATACAACTTTTTTTTTCGATCGAGATGTTTGGGTTGGATGGCTCTGGCCTACCCAACATCCAACGAACGGTCAAGATCGAAGCAGGCAAACTTTGATGCACTTTGTCTAAAACCCTGTCACCCACAAATTATCTCGTGCTAGCTAGTGAGTGGTGAGTGTGTGCTGATATTTTTGTTAAGGGAACAAAAGTGATCTTATCCTTCTGCCTAACCATTGTAACATCGCAGTCACATGCCTCCCCTTAAGATCTTGTCCCCTTCCCCAGTATTTGAGTGGGAGTATTGTGTACATACCTGGTTATGTAGGAGACATGGAGTCTTCATAAAATGTAGGAGACATGGTGAGAGTATGGAAAGGAAGTATTACCACACGCGTGCAAACAGATATAACCTACAAAAACCGTATGCAATCCATGTCTAAGAATACTCCAAGGCTTCAAGTTACTGTACCCTTTTGTCCAAGCTGCATCAGCTCTTTTTCAAGGTACCGTACAGGATAATTATTTGAGAAAACAGTACCTACCTTGCAGGAGCATCTGAAGGTGATCGTCCAAGTACCATCTACTTTCTGAAGTCATTGTCTTTGACAAAGCTATTGAATGCCATTCCTTTAACTCTGATGTATCTTCTTGACAAAGGAACTACAGGGAGGACTAAGACGTGCAAACACCAGGTGGTAGCAACCTGCATATCAAGGAACATCCAATAAAAATGCTAAGATGGATACATCATAAACATATTTTGTTCTATTTCTCTCCAGATCAAATAAATGTTCAATTTATCCCCAGATCAAATAAATGTTCTATTTCTCCCAAAATCAAATAAAGGAAGAACTATGTGCACTTAATTAGTCTGTCAAATAACGGAAACAGCAATGCTTACATGGTTGTTAGACAGCCTGTCCTAAGGTTAACGAGATCCTAATATATCAGAATGGATCTAGTAAACTTGCTGCAAAACCTTTTGTTCTGGGAGTACTTTTTTTTTAAAGGACGGGGTACTAAATCATCGATCCATTGCATCCTTAGTGTTAAACCTTTTGGTTTGGGAGTTCATAAGCTCAGGATATAGCACGTCTTAGGAATTTTAAATTGTTCAAATGGTATACGGTATGCATATGTAATGCATGCAAAGTGTGGTCACTAATAAGTCTGGCTTAGTTTCTGTCAACTCAAGCTTGTATTACAAAGTATCCAAAGGGGCCGGACGTATAAGAGGTAAAATTTATAGAAAAAAGTACACTATGGGAAAAATACAGCAATGACATGTACTACTACTTAACAGGTTCAATGTTCAACATCTTCAACCCAACAGATACAGCGAACAACTTTTTTCTTGAAAAAAATGTTGACATAGTAGTCCTATGATGTAGTCAAATTGAAGAACACATTCTAATTAAGTAGCAAAAAATGGCAAGAACAGAATAGTTTTTCTTTAGAAGAAGCAAGAAATAGCACATTTGATACATATATACAAGAAAGAAATGTTTATTGCTGTACTCTGAAGGCATGCATGTGTACTCCATTATAGAGCACTAGAACAACTGATGAGATTCTCTCTACCAACAAGGCGAAATGCCCAGCTGGTTTGACTGCATGCCAAATTGCTCTCACTCTTTTCCAACACACTGCATACATGGCATGAGTGGGCACATAAGTGGTCGGGTAACTTTTTTCTCTTGAAAGTCACATAAACTTTCAATAAATCTACTTTACAAAGCAAAAGAGAAGAAAAGGGTTAAAGATGTTTTGACATTCATACTACATAGGATGAGTTAGGTCTAATGAAGGTTCTACCTATGAGAAGGACTGTGCAAAACCCAACAACTAAAGTAGGTGGGATATTGTGGAGGCATGCAGATATGATGCAAAGCCCAGTATAGCTCTACCGAACACTACAGCTCGAGCAACTGAAAGATGGCATATATTATCTTAAGTAACATCAATGATGTAGTGTGCAATAACCCCTTCTAGAACGAGATGGGTCAGATCCAAAAATACTAAAGATCTTTGTTATTGCATCACAACCGGCACCTAAAAAAGATATTATAGCCTCTAGTGCACCCACCAGGCCACTCTGGCATAAAGATATGGTAGGTTCGATATGGATTGGAAACTTCTATTAATCTTTGTCATTGCATTCACCAGCTCTACCTAACATGAAGAGAACAAGGGATAGTTTTTTTCATATTTGAGAACTGACATCATGACTGTAATATTTTTAAAATTAACATCAACATTAAAACATTTTAGTCTCAAGTGAGTAAAAATAAAATTCAACAGAAACCATATATCAAGGTTAAGTTTCAGGTTTAGGCACAAAAATAATTATTTTTCATACACTTCTATTTAAGAATAAAACTTTAAAAATATTCTATCTTTTATTGTCTACTTCTATATTAATTTCAATATTTTTTTTATCTCTTTTTATATTATTATGGTGCATTAAGATTTTAATATAATAACAATAAAAAAATCTTAGTTGTTACATTACTGCTGTTCCTCTTTCAAGCAATAGAAACAAATTAATATAGTGATTCACGTCCCTCTCATGATAGTCAAGAAAATTAACATGTACGTAATGACATGACCTGCACAGGTAAAAGGTGCCTAAGCTTGTATGATATTATTAAAAAGAAGAGCCTATCCAACGGTTCAGGTTAGGCCTTTAGATAAGTTATTTAAAGGAGTTGCCTTGTTAGAGCAAAAATGTCTGAATAAATGTTTGCTGCAGCAGAACCCTAGATATAGTTGACTTAAAATGCATAAAGCAAAAGTGAACAGCTGAAGAAAAATGATACCTTGCTAGGACAATATTTCTCAAATATTTGATGAAGATAAAGACTGCACAGTAGAAGCAGGAACCTCATAGATTCTGGGAAAGGTTGAGAGTTCATGTTATCTGAAGAGGGTTTTGTTCCCAAAAGATGTGAACTGCTCGAGTCATCCTACGAACAGAAATGAGATGATAAATCTCAGGAGACAGAATATTCATGACACAAGCTAAAACATTTTGTGGCATACGGTTGAACACTTGGAGCAACTGACCAGATTTTCAAAATAAGAACTTCTGGATGGACTGGCCAGTTCATGAAAAGAACATAGACATGGGGTCCAATTCTAGCTGAAGCATTTAGAAGAAAGCAAGAATTAACAAGGCCAGTGATGGGCCTTGGGCCTGAATTCCAGACCATCATTTAAACCACTATAAAAATTATGCTCTCCCAGGAAACCATGCCCCAGTATTCAAGGAAGACAAACAAGATGGAGGAAAAGATATTGTGATTACAGATTACAAATTTACAAGACGGTAGGGTTGTCAGTCTGCCAGATGTCCCTTTGTTACTTGAGAATAATACAGAGTTGGCTAAAAAACTGAATTGGGTCCTGTCTTTATTTAAACCAGTTTCTGGCTTGAGGATTATAATTTCCCCAAATATGATTGTGTTCCTTTGAATGTTGTTGCTAATGACTGTGCTTTGATGTCTCAAACCTTGAGTTGGAAACCCCTTTTCCTTTGAAGTATTTGGGAGTCCAACTTCATTTTAATAGAATTAGAACAGAAGATATCCAACCTAATGTTGAAAAAGTTGTGAAGAGCGGCTGGCTGGATCAGATCAGAATTTTATCCTATGGTGTGTGGTTGGTTCTGATCAAATAATTCTTGGCTAATTTCCTGTTTATCTACTTTCTATTATTAAATTCCTTGCTTGTTCAGTGAAGGCTATAATAGATTACTGATCAGAATGAGTCTGAGTAAAAGAAAACACTTAGACGATGGTTATTGTCTATTCTTCTCTAAAAATGAATATGTAGAAAAAGAATTACTGCAATGTTGCTAAAATCCTTTGGAAAGAGATTTCAGACATGTTATGTGTTGGCAATGGTTCCAACTCTGAATATGTTGCTAGAAGGTGGAAACATGATTCTTAACATGTTTAGTGCAGCTGTCATGTTGTGGAATGTGAGAAATAGCCTACATTTTTTTACATTTGAAATGGACAAGCATGCAGTTTGTGGGGCGCGCGATGATGCTGACATTGAGGAACAGAGTCTGGGGGATGCTGTGCCCAGACAATCTATTCTGGCTGATGGATCAGAATATGTAAAGAGTGAGGAAGAAAATGTTAACCCTGCCACCAGATCAGCTAGTTCAAAAGAGATTAAATTATTCAAGACTGAGTTGGGGAGAAAGCACATTACATTCTCTGAGGATACTATAGAAGTAAAAAACAAATTTTATAGAATGATGATTAGCTGAGTATTATAGAAATATATATGTTACATTGTATTTATAATTATATAAGAATATATCAAGTCTATAACGATAATATAGTATTAAAGAAAAACTTATTATTTAATATCAGATGATTTAGCCATATTCAAAAGAGATTCTAGACATCAATATATTAAGATTAGTTAAGATAATAATATAAAAAAAGAGAAAAACCAAAATTAATATAAAAAGAGGTAATAAAAAAGCGTTGAAAAATTATGATACATACTCGAATAAATATAATTAAAAAGCGGTTATTAACAAATTAAACTCATATTAGATTTTAACTATATACCTCAACTAAAATATTTTGGTGTTATTATTATTATTATTGTAAGTTGAAGAGAAAGAGGTAGAGTTGGAGTGGTGGAAGTCTACTCTATATCAGAAGTAATGAGAGAGAATGGTAGGTTAGTTTTATACGTCAGAGGCATTGTGTTGCTGTGTACAAATCTCTGTACACTTGGTTAGCGTGGAGTTGTCTCATGTGTGGTATTTTGGGCCTAGACTGCCACTTCAGCTTGGAACTGTGTAAAATATGTTCTCTTGTTAACAACATGATACCATTGGGTTAGGTATGTTTTAGTATGCCCTCAAGTCTCAAGCTCCATAAAAAAAACTTGGCCCAAGAGATGCGTTTCGAGGAGGCGCTCATCGCTTGCGGGGCCGGATAGTCCTGAAGAGTCCTCCAGTAGCACGGATCGCCCCCCACGGTGGCCACCGCCGGCCAGCGGCGGCGAGCTCCGTTGCCCCCCGAGAATTTTTAAATGGTAGCAAAATTTAAGAAATCAAATCAAAATGTCTTCGAATTCTGGTTTTTTTGAATTGAGGCTTGAGAGACAGTGTTGTGCATTAGCGCGAAGGCCGCGGACGACGGCGTTTTGGCGCTGTGCCACTGCCACGTGAGGCCCACTTGGAAGCTTTCGACTTTGCAACGGATCGTGCCCTCTTTGCTAAGCCAACACTGGAATTATCAAAATCATCAACAGGTCCTTCCAGGCGTGAAGACAAATATTCATCTGACGAGTGATGTTATAACTGTAGTTCGTAGACATTACTTTAAGATAGCAGGCACAATAGTCTTATATTAGCAGGTTATAAAAATGGCACAATAATCTTATATTAGCAGGTTATAAAAATTAACACGTCATATATATACTATAGCCTCTAATGTAACATATTGAAGCCCACTAGTGGCACGGGCTAGCTAATAGCGTGGGATATAAGATAAGCTCATTGGTTTAAATAAAATAATAAAAAGTAACTATGTGTAAAGCAGTTATTGTATACTTCTTAGACAAATTGTATTGATAGAATGTTTTAGATTGTTGGATCGGTTGTTTCAACTGGCTAGTTGGCGGGTATTTGAACCAACGTAGTATCGTATAAAAAATGAAACCGAAAGTTTGAATGTAACATAGAGTTGTGACAAGTATATACTATAATATTGATGTACTAGTATCTTTGAATTTCCTCTTTTTCATCTCTAGTAATAAGTTTATTCCCTTTTATTTTTATTTTAATGCACTATTGTTACCAACGGATTAGTTACACTAGATTGATTTTATTAGAAACTTAATCAATTTGGGTTAATGGTAAGCGACAATTATGTCTACAATTACAATTTCACCGTTGTTTTTCCATCTTTATGATTTTATCGTCATTTTTTAATAAAGGGCTTATTTGCCCTTGATAGGCCTATATTAAAGTTAAAAAACAAAATGACTGAAAATAGAAAAATACCTACATATTGTTATGGATAATTCATCCTATCCATGAGGCTATGACTAGCACATGAGCCCTTTGTTATGTCGCTTGACTCCTGCTACCTTACCAAACCCTAATCTACATGATGGCAGTGATAATGGTGTGCAGGGGTGGTGATATGTGGACTTTCTCTTAGCGCAAGAATATATGTTTCTGAAAAAACTTTAAAAAAGTTACTCTAGTATTATAACTACATTTAGTTACTCATGATCACTCTCCAAAAACTGTTTGTTGTTGTGAGCTAGGACATTGAATACAACATGTTTTGACATGCAAAAGTTTAAGCGTGCTATAATTTCGCAGACAATTTTCTTTCATAACATCTTATCGGATACTCATAATCTATTGGATTAAGAG
Source organism: Oryza coarctata (assembly GCA_030770085.1). Taxonomy (NCBI): domain Eukaryota; kingdom Viridiplantae; phylum Streptophyta; class Magnoliopsida; order Poales; family Poaceae; genus Oryza; species Oryza coarctata. The sequence continues at coordinate 2,824,797 of CM061483.1, forward strand.
CCCTAAAACCTTTTCTCTACTTGTGGATAAGTTATGGTCAATGTTGATCACGCTTAACAAAGCGACCCCTATAGTCTCTAGTGCTATTCAATCCTTTGAATTTAAATAGTACAAAATTACAAATTGCAAGTCTTGTATAAAAAAAAGACGGTCATTTAAAATTTGCAAAAGTTTGGAAACTTCTTCACGTGTAGTACACAAAAACAAAAAGTGAGGGATCAGACCCGCATGAAATACCGCATCTTCCAGGCACCTCCCGGCAAAAAAGCGCAGCTCCTGCTGCTCCGCGGCCGAGACTGAGACGAGACCAACCCCAAGGATCGCCTCGGGCTCGCGACCGACCGACCGCGCCCCACCCAGATCTCGCCGCCGAAGAGATGCACCGCCACCGCGGCAGCCACCTCCTCCCCGCCGCCGCCCTCGCCGTCTTCTTCCTCCTCGTCGCGGGGCTGCCCCTCGCGTCCGCCTCCGAGTCCGACCACAAGGTACGCTCCCGCAGCGGCACACCCTCCCCTCTCTCTTGTCCTTGTTAACCCTAGATCCGAACCTCCGACGTGTTCGTCCAGTTCGATCCGCCGAGTCGCCGCGCCGGATCTAGGAGTGGCGTGCGGTTTCGGTAGCTTTGGTTTCCGGGGGCCGCGTTGTTTTTGGGGAGTGATGGGAGTTGCATGCCTAGTTGGAGGTCAAAGGTTCATCTTAGCACTGGTACGAAGGGTTGGACACTTAGGAATATGGAAGCTATGGGCGTGAGGATGGTTTGAAGGCTGTTTTAGAATTTAGGCTGCTACTTGATCTTGTTTGCTTTAGAGCGCAGGGAAAACAAATAATTACTGGAAACACATTAGGCCAAAAAAAAAGGTTTTTGGTCCTCTAAATCTTCGAATAGTGCATCATTCGAACAGCGAAACCACTGTAATTGTATTGTTGTTGAGATAATTTGTACTGTCATGCTAGGCCTTGAATAAGAGTATAAGACTATGACAGCAGACTTGTCCTGCCTTAGCTTCATATCATCAAAAATTTAACCTTTTGATGGCGCTTCAAAAAACACTGAGATACAAGACATTTCATGCTTGGAATACGATGAAGCATACACTGTCATGTGCTTGTTACAGTTGATATTGTATCCTTTGTTGCCTTGGTGGGACAGTATCGTTGGTGTGTTGTGAACGTTTCTTTAATTTTATCTTCCTATTTTGGCAAAGCTTCCCAATGTCAGGGAGCTTACTGGTTGAACGTGTTATGATGGCATGCACGGTTGACCTGGAGCAGCCACTCTGTGTCAATGCCAATGAAATAAAAAGCAGCTCCTGTAACACGGTGCTCACGAATCTTGAAATCTCACTCTTGCATGCAGCCATCTAAAGCAACAAATAATTAATATCTAATATCTCATTTGTGCCTGTGTTTAGGTCTGCTGTTCTTGTTCCCTTGTGTTCTCTTGGAGTTAAAAATAAGTCACTAGTTCTAGAATATTTGGCCATGCACATTCCAAACAGGCCCTTACATGTAATCTTTATTTTGTCTTATCTTTACTTAAAGTTTATATTGGTCAAAGTCAAACTTAATGTGAGGTGATCCTGGAATATCCATGAAAATATTTTTGTCAGATGTTCTTATGCATTTTAGCGGTTGAGAAATTTTCATGTGATTGAATAAGGCTTGGTTGGCATTGTGGTCTCTGTAAAATATTTTTTTGTCAATTGGCACACTAGATTTGGATAAATATAGCATTCTTAGAATCACAGGGGTAGGATTCTATTAGATAAGGTAAGTACACTATGTAGTGTAATTGCTCTGGGAATCTGAAATAGAGTATGTGACCAATTCTCTGTATTTGATTGTGTTCTGTTATGCTGCGCTGTGAGGACACATTTTCTACCAAAAAATTTTGCTTCTAGTAAAGTATTGCTGTTACTATTCCCAAAAGGAAGTTACCAAGTAAGCAATGAATATGAGACTTGCATCCTAGAATCCACCTAACTGTCAAGCAGAGACTCAGGATGCAGTATGAGAATTCAACATAGTATAAGACCTTATTTTCTAGCTGGAAGACAAAATGCTGATCTCTGTGAAGTCTATATTTCATATCTACATTAAGTATGTGATAATTTCTGGTATCTAATTATCAATTTAAAGGATGATTTAATTGTCCCTAAAAAATGAAAACGTTGCATGAGAACTTAGGTTGTAGTTTTTTTTAAAAATAAATTATGGTTGATATTGAACGTGGTGCACAATAGCCCAAATTCTTGGTGAAGTGTGGAACTGCCTCCACAATAAACAAGTTATGCATGAACCTGAAGGCATTCTTTCTGATTTGGTCATTCTTCTTAGCAATATCACAAGCTGGTCTTGATCTTTGTTATTTTTTATAACTTAGACAATTGCAATTTGTACCAGTATACAGATCCAGAAGTCTTGAATGTTTCTTACTGTTTAGTTTTATTGTTGCATAGTTATCATTTCCAAAAATAAAAAACCTGCTGATTTGTAATCCCACTGAGAACAACTTTTATATCTACGAAAGAACTTCATCTACTTCTTATTTTAATTTTATGCAGTACAAAGCTGAAGAAACAGTTAAACTCTGGGTAAACAAGGTTGGCCCATACAATAATCCTCAAGAAACTTACAACTACTACAGCCTCCCATTTTGTCAGCCATCTGAAAACCCAGCACACAAATGGGGTGGTCTCGGAGAGGTCCTTGGCGGCAATGAGCTGATTTATAGTCAGATTGATATAAAGTTTTTAAGTAAGTTGATCTTTTCATATCCTCCTTGATTTTGTTTACTTTTGGAATGTGCATAAATGCATGCTCCTTGCAACTAACCATTTTTCCTGACCGTTTTACATTTAAACTTTGTTTTGTGTTTTTAGAAAATGTGGAGAAGGGTCCCATTTGCACAATTGAACTTGATGACAAAAAGGTTCAGCAATTTACTGATGCCATTGAAAGCTCATATTGGTTTGAACTTTTCATAGGTATGAAGATGTGCATTTAATTCTGTCGCTGGGCATTATTTTCTCATTTTGGATGCTATTTCTCGTTTCTGACATTCTTTTTATCCAACTTTCCTTGCATTGCTTCCTATGTCAAACCACCTAGATGATCTTCCATTATGGGGTAACAAATTCTAAACCTAAATGACATTTCTTTTGCTTTAGCACTTTCTACCCTCTACTTTTGAATAATATGCAAGTTGCTTCTGAGCAGGTTTTGTTGGCGAGACTGACAAAAACAATGAAAATAAGCACTACCTTTACACACACAAGAACATTGTTGTTAAATACAATGGTAACAGGGTATGTGTTGTTCTGCTTTGGGATCTTAAAATATTAGCTGAAACCTATTATATTGGCTAATTATTTTTTTTGCAGATAATTCATGTCAATCTTACTCAAGAGTCACCTAAGCTTCTTGAAGCTGGCAAAAAATTGGACATGACCTATTCAGTGAAGTGGGTGCAAACAAACGTTGCATTTGCACGGCGTTTTGAAGTTTACTTGGACTACCCGTTCTTTGAACACCAGGTAATCCTTATTTGCATCTACAAAACTTTTTCTGTCTTTTGCCAGACAGTTTTTGTCCTTGTTAAATTTACTTTGCTCTGTGTTGGTTTTAGTGAAATGGTAGACTTTGTTTTCTTTAAAACTCTCAATGAATTGAAATTTACAAGAAAACTAAGTTCTACTGCAATCTTCCATGTTCAGATTCATTGGTTCTCCATCTTCAATTCTTTTATGATGGTTATTTTCTTGACTGGATTGGTATCAATGATATTGATGAGGACACTGAGAAATGATTATGCGAAATATGCTCGTGAAGATGATGATTTGGAGTCACTTGTAAGTACTGAATATGAAGCCTCACACCTACAACCATTTATGTATTCCCTCTGGTAGCAGGAGCCATTTTTCTACTCTAATTGTCTCTGAAATGTAATCTTATTTTTGAATTTTATAATGTATTTTTACAAGGGGTCTACCCATCATTTCCATGCAAGCAATCTAATATTCAACAAAAATAATCTAGTCAAACATTAAATTTTAGAGTACCCTCCCAACAGTGATAAATTTTTGTGTGACTGGATGAATTATTTGAACATTTGTATCAAATCATTTTGCGATTTTCATCTGATCTCTTGATAGTTGTGTTAAGTTATAGTTTTCTTTTATCAGGAAAGAGATGTTAGCGAGGAATCTGGATGGAAGCTTGTCCATGGAGATGTATTCCGGCCTCCTCATATCGTGGTGTTTCTTTCTGCTTTTGTTGGTATTGGCACTCAGCTGGCAGCTCTTATCCTGCTCGTGATTGTATTGGCCATTGTTGGCATGTTATATGTTGGGTAAGCTCAACAGCTTTCTTAGTATCCTTTTTTCTGCATTGCGAGTGCACATGTAGTTGGCATAGAGTATGCCGCAACCTTGGGATTGGTAAATGGGAATACAACCAATATGAGTGGAAGTGTCTTTGGCTGGCTGACTTCATGTGCGAAGCAGAATGTGTGAGAGGAGAGGATGAGAGATGATTGATGATGATATTCTTGCTTGTTAACCAGTCTTAGTCGAGTCCTCTCAAGTAGCAGCTTGTACACATCTTGTCGAGCGCTGAAGGTATTCTACAGACACAAGGGATAAAGCCTAAGAAAAGAAGCAAGTAAATAGCTGTCCTGGTACCAGTAGTTGGGTTTAGGCTTGTATGTATGCACTACTGCTCTTGGTGCTGGCCTGGTGCCAGTAGGTCAGTAGGAAAGGCCCCAAATGACAATATAGTTGAAGACTTGAAGGTAATTTTGGAGCCATTAATCTGTTTATCTGGAACATCACAATAAATGCACAACCCTAATTCCTAGAAGGAGATGAATAGATTGCCTAAATATTATTTTGGTCAATGGAGATGGACAATTATGCGATAGTATAAGCATAATATATTTTATACCTTGAGATGTCTTTGACCTTATTATTTAGTTTGGTTTTCGACCTCATTGCTAGATAATAATGTGGCTTATTTTGTCTTAGTCCAATTACAACCTTTGTTGAAAGATCATTCATGTTGTCTTCTGGGTTGCTTTATGTCAGCGAACACAGCTCTATCTACCATTAAGCATTGGTTAAATTAGTGTACTGCTTTCATCACCATGTGAAATAATGTTGGGTCAGATAGTATGACCATTAGTTTCCAATGTCATTTTTCCTAACTAAAATATTATACTCAATTTTCCTGATAAGGGGCTACGATTACAATCTATGTTGTGTACTATACTGTCATATCTTTTCTTTCTGGATTGACAATAATGTTTGTTTAGCTAGTGTTTATTTGCACCCTACTAAATACTTCTTATTTGTCAGACGAGGAGCTATCATCACAACCTTCATCGTGTGCTATGCCCTTACCTCTTTCATTTCTGGATATGTTAGTGGTGGCCTCTACTCAAGGAATGGTGGTACGTTCCTACATAATTCTTTTGGTTGTTGTTTGGATTATTTTTTGTTGTTGGACTTGCCCATTTTATTCTACTGTCCTGAAATAGATTCTTGAGTTTGAGAAATTTCAATTTCTGTGTTTGTTATTACTGTTCATTGAATGCAGTTGTGATCCCATGGCAGGCAAAAACTGGATAAAGGCCATGATCCTTACTGCATCCCTTTTTCCATTCTTGTGCTTTTCAATTGGATTGGTGTTGAACACCATTGCTATCTTCTACCGTTCACTAGCGGCCATACCATTCGGCACAATGGTTGTCATCTTTGTCATTTGGGCTTTCATCTCTTTTCCATTGGTTCTATTGGGAACTGTAGTTGGTAGAAACTGGAGTGGTGCTCCCAACAATCCGTGTCGTGTTAAGACGATTCCTCGTCCTATTCCCGAGAAGAAGTGGTATCTTACACCCTCTGTCATCTCATTGATGGGTGGACTACTCCCCTTTGGCAGCATCTTCATCGAGATGTACTTTGTGTTCACTTCATTCTGGAACTACAAGGTAAAGAAAATACATCAGTGAACATTGATGTGCTTCTCAGTTCTCATTTCTCAACATTGTTATTTTGCTAGAACAGTTGGCATTTATAATAGATGTGTACCAACTTGCATCTCTTTTTAGTTTGATGGAGATAATAAAACATTCTGTGCTACTTGGCAGGTTTATTATGTATATGGTTTCATGTTGCTGGTCTTTGTTATCCTCATAATAGTCACCATATGTGTCACTATTGTGGGTACTTATTTCTTGTTGAATGCTGAGAATTATCATTGGCAATGGACATCATTCTTCTCTGCTGCGTCTACTGCCTTATATGTCTATCTATACTCGATATACTATTATCACGAGAAGACAAAGATGTCGGGCTTCTTCCAGACAAGCTTCTACTTTGGCTACACCTTGATGTTCTGCCTCGGACTAGGGATACTTTGTGGTAAGCATTTAAACATAGTTGTATTCATTGTATTTCAAATTTCCACCGAGTCTGTTTGACCTCTTTTGTTTAGGTGCTGTTGGCTATCTAGGGTCAACTCTCTTCGTGAGGAGAATCTACAGAAATATCAAATGCGACTAAATTGCTACCCTGAACATGAAATGCGACCAAAATGCTACCCCGTTGCTGATAGATGCTATCAGCAAAGCATGTGTCGTGGGCGCAGGTCCATTGTGGAGTAATGCTCATAAGATTCTGATTAACTTTTGGAAGCTATACAGGAGATCGTTCTCCCTTTGTTTACTTTTTCTCTTTTATTTTTCTACTTCATTTTATTCATGGAACTGGCCTCATAAATGTATACCTCATTAGTTCAGGAATTAGTCACAGTACCGGGAAGTACATTTAGATGCTCATTTTGTGGCGGCCTGTTTTGGCCAGTAGTAGGATATCATTGATGAATATTGATGCAGTGTGGATCCGTCCAGTGGCTAGAATCGCCCCTCTTATGAATCGCAACATCCAATTTTGGCGTAGCCTTGTAGTATATGCAAAACTAATACATTCAAGTTAGATTATATATGGCATAAGTGGGTGAAGGTCTATGTTCTTCCCCTTCAAGTACCTTGAGACATGAATGCAGTGAGATTGTTTAGTGTTAGACTTGTCCTTTCTGAATGTCTGCCAAATGCATCAGTAAATGTTGACTTATATGAGTTTGCTGCATCGGCAGTGACTGATGTCCGTTTGATTTGGCCAGATAATTTGTGGCAATATCGATCAATCTGGTTACTGTGGGCTACAATTAATCAGCATGGTTCAAACATTGCAATATGTGGTATGCTTTTGCTACAGACTGGCAGTATTTTACCCTAGTTACTGCATTTTTCACTAGTCAGAAATCCAGCTTGCACTAATAACAGATAAAGAGGAACGTATCCGGTGCACACAGCTTTCCGTGTATACGTTGTATACACCAACCAATAAATATCATTAAAATTTTAGAAAAAAAATTCTAATAGAAATGTACATGCATGCATGTATATATATATATATATCATCTTTACATTTATTATATTTTAACGATAATAAAAAAATAGGATGGTGATCAACACATCCATAGACGTTCTGCTTAGCTAGCAATTAGATGCAAGACAAGTGTGAACTGCGATGCCCTCGCTGACGACGGGGAGGTCGCCGTGGCGGAGGAGGAGGAGGAGGACTGCGCCGCGCGTGCGCACGAGGAAGCCTGGGCTGCTGTCGCGCGCGTTCCGCGTCCTCTCCTGCGGCGGCGGGAGGAGGTGGCGATGATCGTCGGATATATAGTCGCCGGCCGGGAAGGTAAACCGTTCGCAGTGTCGCGCGAGACGTACGTACTACGCGTTTATGTGGACGTACGTACGTACGTGACTGTACTGCCGTGTGTAACACATAACGCACTGTACTATATTTACTGTACGTATAGTAACAAGTGTTGTGTACTGTGCTATTATGTGCTGAATGTTTGTGCGCTACCGTGTTGTTTTGATTTGTGTACGTATGTTGCAGTATTTCATCAAGTGAAAAATATATTGTAGTTTTTTAAATTTCTGTGCATACTCTGTAGCTCTGTACTCCTATATGTACGTAGTTTCATACTGAACAATTTAATCTTTTTGTTTGGATGAAACACTATACCATTTTAAACACTGAACCATAACAATGTTGCTACTTAATTTGGTCGTTAGCAAGCGCAATCAATGGTTCGGCCATGGCGCGGGGCAAGATGTGGCGATGAAGACGACGACGAAGCGCAGGGAGACGACGGTGAGCACAGCACAGAGGACAAATCTCGGACGTTCATCCTCCAACCGACGGCACAGCGTTCAGCTTCAAGCCTATCCGGGCCCTCCAACACTGGAACTCGCAGCCAGGCCCATAACTTGAGATCCACGGTCCATATTTGGGCCAGATTCGCATCGCTAGCCGTCAGAATTACGCTTCTTTTGGGCCGGAGTATTGCGATCCACGTACGAGTTTTGGGCCGAATTTGGATCTCTATCATTTGGGAGCGATCCAGTCCGTCTGAATTCGCCCAGCCTGCGGCCCCACTTGTCAGTCCACCGGTTCTCGCTTCCTCGTCTTCGCCGTCGCGTTGTCGGCGATCTCGCAGGCTGGGCATCGCCGGAGATTCTAAGGGGGAATCTTCCTCCGCCGCAATGCATCCGTAGCCGCCGCGTCCCTTCACTCGCAGTCGTAGGCATGTACGCTCTCTCCACTTATTACTTCACCCCAGTCTCCATGCCTCGCTTGCTCATCAGCACCAATAATTCCTCACTCGAAATAACTAGTGCAAAAAAAGAAGAAGAAGAAGACGTCCATGTGGAAGGATTCCCAAATTAATAACCGGATTCTTGGCACAACAAGGACAAGAAAGATCCAGTATGAACCGGCGATTTTTTTTTGTGTTAGTTTTCGTAGTGAACAAATATTTGTGTTTGCAAGAATACAACATGCGTTTGTTGATCAGGTTCACCTTGCAAGTTACAATTGGACTGTGTCATATATTACATTTCCCGTGCGGTAGAAAAAAGTCTTGTATCTATGTGCGCCATGTTATTTGGCATGAATTACGGTCCTATGTAAGGTCGATACCTAGATATAACATTTTCCTAGAAACAGATTGCCATATGCTCCGTTAGAATATATTTTTTGCGCAGGGCTTGTGAACTTTGTAAGCAGTACCATGTTACACGAGTGCTGTAATTAGGACAACCCTGAACTACATATAGTGGCGTCATGATCTTTCAAACTTAATTTCTGTTTATTCTGTCTAGACTAATAATGGAAGTATGATCTTGTTACAGAAAACTGACATAAATATTTCTGTTGGCACTTTGTTTTTTTTCCGGTTTCTACTAAAATTTTGTGTGGACTAATATGCAGTTATTTCAACTGCCAGCAGTGTTTTAATTGATCAAAGGATATTACTATAATATCACAAAAAAATATCAGCATTTTGGGTCCATGATCTTGACGTTAAAAAATACAACTACATACATTTAATTTATTTCATAAATAAATTATAATATTAATCATGTTACTTTCTAATTATAATTATAGCATATTAGAGATTAGTCTTAAAGACTATATTTTTTTTATCTTGGTAACAGATGAGGTTATAAAAAATATACAAGGTAATATCTCTTCGTGTATACGATGATATAGTGTTAGTTGATGAGAGCTGAACGAAAGTAAATAGAAACTATAGTTGTGATAATAGACTCTTGAGCCTAAAGGTTTTAAAATAGGCAGAACTAAGACTGAATAATTAAAATATGACTTTCACATCATCGCACATAAGGAGTGAAATGTGAGTTTAAGAGACCAAGTAGTATATAAGAAGGACACCTTTTGATATCTGGAATTGATGCTTCAAAGAGATATAAATATTGATATAGACATTAACCATAGAATTAAAGTGGGCTAGATAAAGTGGCACTAATCATCTAGTATCTTATGTGATAAGAGGGTACTACACGAGCTAAAAAGTAAGTTTTATAAAACGACGATTAGATATGCTATGCTATATGAAATATAATGTTGACATATAAAAAGACGATATGTTCAACAGCTGAGTGTTGCAGAAATGCGTATGTTACAATAGATTTGTGGTCATGTAAGAATTGATCGAGTCCAAAATGAGGATATATATGATCGGCTAGGGGTAGCACTAATTAAAAAAAAGCTTGTCCAATATCGGTTGAGATAGTTTGGTCATGTCCAAAGAAGATTCTCAGAGGTATTAGTACATTGTGGAATTCTAAGTCAAAATAATAATATGAGGAGAGATAAATGAAGACCAAAATTAACACGGGGAGAGACTATAAAAAGGGAATTAAAAAATAAAATATACCTAAAATCTGTACTTGAATATGAGGGTTTGAAAAACAATTATTTACGTAGCTGAACCGTGATTTAAAACTCTTATTAGGTTTCAACCCTAGTCTATCCTAACTTTCTTAGAATTGAAATGCTTTGTTGTTATTGTAATCGTACAAAGTAACAAAAGTATATTATCTGATTTGAATAAGTATAAATTAATATAAATAGATCAAATATGGTACCGACGTTCTAGAGCGTTAACAGCAGCAACAGTTGTTATCGCACGAATAACGCATAGTATAGGATGATGATAATGACGTGCTGTAACCAACCAAAGAGAAAGACAGGCCGTAGTGGATGACCAACAAGCAGTTGTACGAAAAGCTTCTTAAAAATCTTATTTGTTCTCTTTCTATGTAGGACTTCATGAGGACGAGGTTTTAGAGACCTACTCTCCTGATCCAACAGTGCACGTCAGCAAGTAGGACAGAGTAGGTGACGTGCGACGACACAACATAGAGAAGGTAATAAAACCCTAGTTGTTTTCATGTGTGTCGAGTTAAAGATGATGGCTCGATACTTGTAGAGATATAAGGATGCTTGCACGATCTTTATAACGCGTAACTAAATCGGATAAATCATGTATAACCTATTTGGATTACACTACTCCAACTCAAAAAACAGATCAATCCTTGGATGCAATAAAACAAAATTGTAAAATGATGTCGTGTCTGCACAAGCATGAGGGTAAATTTTTGGTGGACCATTCACGTGCATGTCGTGTACACGTGCTACCAGGCTAGACCAAGCCAAGCGAGCACGTGCGAGAGTGTGTGTTCATGTAGTTTTCTTCACCATACATGACTCAAGTGGCTAATTAAGCACTCAACGGAGGTCTCACCCTCTTAAAACTAGCACTAAAGGTTCATATGTAACCCTTCACATATGGTGTGTCTTTGAGAGATTTTTTTAGAAATTATTCTCTATTTGGTCCTTAGCCTATTTATAAATTCCAACAATCCCCTGCCAAATATCAAAGTCTTGAAGAGATTTGTCATTCTCCAACATATTGTTTGTATACCAGTGTTTCGATCGAGACCGGTTAAGGTTAAACATCTATCTAGATCACTAGGCTACACTTACTTACAACTTAAATAATAAACTATGATTTGAATTGCATGTTTTGTGCAAGCTTCACTTCGAGAATTGACTAATACTAGACCGTGAGTAGCCTACACCTCATTTAGAGCCTATAAGTCATACTCCATGGTCTTTTAATGAGTTTTTTTTACAAAATTCATCCAAACACTCTATAGATTGTAATTAACAATTGGGCTTATAAATATATATTTTTTAAGAATACTCTGAAGAACAACATCTTCGTTATTTAAAACCAACAGAACACATTAAGATTACCAAACTTACTTGTAGTTTGAGAGTACATGTATCTTCACATACAGAGGGTTATAAAAGTATACTATGCTCCAGTTAACTAATGATATGTTTTTCCTAAGTATTAATTCATGGGATCTTCAATCACATAGATTAGGTTACCATTGTAGTATAATTCACATGTGTTTCAATTTCATCTCTCTCGATGTATTTTGTATCGTATTACATGATAGTCTCTTCGTAATACAAGGTTTCTTGCTATTTGGGTGTAATCCAATGTTATAACTTTGAAGTTTCTTAATTTTCTCATATTTTCATGTCTTCACATTCCTCGATGATTTTATATTATTCTTAGAACTGTTTACCTTAGCAATTACAATTTGATTATCAATAATTGTCACCGGTTTTTTAACCACGGATAGATTTATTAATGGATCATATAACCATTTTGTCATAATAGTAGTAGTTTTCAGTACCATAAAATTTGTTTCCATAGTTAACATTTTCAAGATAGTCTATTTATAAGACTTCTATATAACAATAGGAAGCTTTGATGTCATCCATGTTAGATATCGAGTTGAAATCACTTTAACCTTTCAGTATCCACTAGTGCAACTTGTAAGTGCTAGATTTTGCTATACTTTGGGTGCCCCAAAGTTGGCTACGGCTAGAATTTTACTACGATTCGCTTTTTTTTATCATCCAAAGCATAGCACAGTGTAGATTGTTGGAACACCAGTATATACGTTACACTTGTGCATGCCGTAAACATAGGCTAACCACAATCTCTGTACCACTTCTAATCACCCTCGTATTTTTTCGTACTAAGTATAGCAAATTCTATCACATTTTAGCATTTAAACCATACTTTTGCATGCTTCCCAAATATTTAGCATTTAAAACATACATGGACCACTTAGAATAAATTTGGGACATCTAAACTATAGTAAAATCATATCAAATAATTTACTATGCCTGAACCAGAGCAAAACCTAATGTCACTATCTTCAGGTTGGTTATAATGCTGTTTATTTGTGCGTTTTTTTGCTAAGTTCGTATTAAAGGAGAATTAAGTGTATTTAGTGTCAACAAGTTGGGCTGCATTAGCAATTCGGAAATCTTAGATGTGGGAAACTGGGTACATACATGTGCTAGTCAGTACACCAGGAATTTATTGATTACCAACTGATTAATTATATGTATAGTAGAAGAAATAAAGTGAATAAGAAAATTGTTAGAAGGTTAAAAGAATTCTAGGGACTTCTTCAGCATGAAAAGAAAAATGTATTATCGGATAGTAGCTTATGGAAATGTTTACCCCTTTTTACACAGCTAACATTAGTTGGTTTCTTTTCATTTTGGAAATGTATACCTTTTTACAAAGTCAGTACTGCGAGGTGTACGGAGAAGTGGGTTTTGGGCCGATATGGGCCCTCCATCATCCAACGAGCAGTCCAGCCCATCACGATTCTAAAGCCCACGACTACCGATCTCACGATTCCCGAGGCCTCCGGTCTCCACGGCGTCTTCCCCAACGGCCGCCGGCCGTCGCCCCGTCCGAAGACGGACTCCCCGGGCTCCGCCGCACCGGCGGGCGCTTTTCGACCGGTTGTTCCGGCGCGTGGGGGCTTCATTAGCGGAGTAATTAATTGAGTACTAATACAAGTTGGCAACAGCAGCACACCACGAGCGCCCCACGTGGTCTCACTAACTCCTCGCTTCGCTTCCTTCTCTCTCGCATTGATGATTCAATTACTCTCCCTGCTTGTGCTGCTGCTTCTTCTCCGATACTTCGATCCCGCGCCGACCTCCTCGATCCGCATTAACTACTCCCGCTTCCGTACTCGCTCTGCTGTGCTCCCAGAGAGCGCGCTCTTGGTCGATCGATCGATGCCCGCCGTCTTCGCGGGCGGCGGGTCGAGGAGGAGCTAGCTAGTGGTGGCGGCGGCGGTGGTGAAGGAGGGTGGGGATGGCGGTGGAGGCGGGTAGGTCGCTGGCGGAGACGCCGACGTGGTCGGTGGCCACCGTCACCACGCTCATGGTCGCCGCCTGCTTGCTCGTCGAGCGCGGCCTCTCGCACTTCGCCAAGGTACCCCAAGAACTCGCTTTCCCTGTTTGATCTGAGCGACAACAAATTTATTGCAAGCTAGATGCTACGGCTTGTCTATGCGCTCGATTAGTCGGCTACCTTTTCGATCACTTCGTCTTCTCATCTCCCTTTGCTTGCTCCATGTGTAATCCAGTGGTTGCGGAAGACGAAGTGGAAGGCCATGCTCGCTGCGCTCGAGAAGATTAGTAAGCTTATAGCAAGTACTAGAAACCACCTTCAGTTGTTCATCTACAAAAAAAAGTAATTAATGTAATTTGCAGACCCTGAAATTATCGTCTTCATTTAGTCATTCATTCATTCACGTGAGCTTCGCCTACCTAGGTTTTGCCTGTCCATGAGTGTTGTCTTTTCCCTTGTTAAATAATAAGGATGAAAAACTGGTCTGAGTAAAACTAGTCAATGATTTATATTGAAATTAACAAAAATTAATTTATATTAAAATTTATATTATTTAATTAATTTATATTGAAATTATTTATAAAAAAATATGGTGAGAGCGTGTGCGCGTTGATATAGATCAGTTTGTGAAAATTTATATCAACAAATAATTTATTTATTTATGTGTGTGCAGGAATTAAATTTGGGAGATAGAAGAAAAATTGTGAAAAAATTGGAGGAATTTTGGATAAAAATTTAGAAATTAAATTTCTGAATTTGCTACAAGAATGAGCTAGAATTGCTGCTATGCCGAATACATAGTACATATTCATCCTAGCAGAAACTAGGAAGAAGGTGACGCGTGAATGGAATAGCATAGCTAAAATAGGCTGAATATGATTGGGCTGGTGGAGTGTACCAACTTGGTAGCCAGGCGGAGATGTTAGCAAGCTGTTGGATTAGGCTAATAATGAGGACATCAACACTATTGATACATCCACTCATGGTCCAATTACTTGTGCTCGTGCACGTCAACTCAACTATCAGGTGCGTTTATTATTGAGTTTATGTTCCTCTTCTTTATACCCTAGAGACGCGTGCACTCTTGTTTTACTTAGGAACGATAAAGAGTATCCAACGGGAAGAGGATTAGCGTGGGATGGATTCGGACCGCAGGATGGTGCCAAATTCTGACGGCCACTACGACTTCATGCGAACTCCGATTTGAACTTGCAAGTACTTAATGAAAAGGTTATCAAGTCTACTTTCAAATGGATCTGGCCCTATATCAATATCTATTCTGGAGCAGTCGTAATTGTTATTTTTCTACCGAGTGTTTTTATGTCCATGGTGCTACGTCACCTCTTTTGGGCCCAATGGACCGTGTATCAAGTTGGGCCCATTAGGGGCGTGTTCTAGGGTTGAGCACGACCCCAGCACCCCTGTGGTCGTCTCCCCCTTTTCTTAGACCTTCAGCCGCCGTGAAGAACAGTGGGTTTTATTGATTAGAGTTAGCATCTTGCTACTTGCACACAGCGCGCGTGTCAGCTAGACTGCCCGTCCGTTTGTCTCCAGAACCCTACCATATTGTGAATTCAGAGTAAATCTTTCATCTCAATATCTAACAATAATTTTAGTGCTTGTTTTACTTGTTCTTCGATTACTACTTGCAGGATGAGTGCCCTAGTGGCTTGGTTATCGCGTACCGTAAGTTCACGTCGACCATCGAAGACGGTGTATCGGTTGCTAAGGCGCATTGTTCTTGGACGGTTGTAGTCGGGCCATGAATGTCGCCTCCATCCCCCAATCGAGTTATCCCCCATCTCTTATCGAAAGATCGGGACTAAACCCTAGCGGGTTCTCATCAGCTAACAATGAGAATTGGCCTAGCATCATAGGCGTCCTCGCATGGAGAGAGAGATTGATAGGTGGGCTAAATCTATTAGCGGGTGTGGGCGCGGGCGTGAGGATGCGCTACAGCTGATAGGCGGGTCAAGCATATCAGCGAGTGCGGGCGCGGGGAGGCGATACGGCTGATAGGTGAGGCTAGAATGAGTGAAATGGCACGCAAATGCTAGCGCAGGAGATCTAGAGGCGATGTGGCACAATTTGATTGGTGTGGAGGTGCAGGAATAGCGACCGAGCCAAATTCTCTGTGAAAACGTGTTAGACTATATGTTCTTCAGTGTAAAGGGTGACATGGCACAATTTGGAACGTTAGTTTCGAATTCGACAGCTGAGAGTAAATAGAAATGTCGTTACGAAATCTGATCTTTTTCTTTAGGCTTTTTTTGCTGAGGGTAGGATGTTATGGATTTGTACATAAAAAATTGAGATAGTTTTTTTTATAAATTTTGTAAGTGAAATTTTGGTAATAACGATAAAGCTTATGGAATATTAGCATGGTAATTAATCTTTCTTTTTTATATATTTTTAGCGTTTGATTTTAGATTAATTTGTCTCCTCTGGGTTTTGAATTGATTTGTATGATATAAAATGTAGCTAGGGTGTTGTTCTAGTGTTGTGAAAAGTTTGATGAGTTAATTATTTTCAGATATCATATTATTAATTAATTAGTGTGTAATTAATTTTAGTTAACCTTTTATTCATTAATATGTGAAGTTCGATTGAAATAATTTCAGTTGGGTTTGTTTTATTATTTAGGATGATCGAAGTTACAAATCTACAGCTTTTTTTAGTAACAAAACAATGTTCTATTCAAATTCAGAAAATATAGTTTTTTAGATTTTTGTAATTAGGGGAAAGTGTTAAATTTTATTTTAGACTTTTGCAATCATTCACCCTCTCTTATTGGCTATTTTAGAGTGAGTGTGGTATCATAATGAGGTTATTTATTTTATTATCTTTCTAATTGATCTTAACGAGTGATTAGAAAATATATCGATAGATAGTTGTTCCACAAAATCTTGTGTTTTAGGTGGTATTAATTTTTAGTATTGGAAGGCTAAGATAGAGGCATATATTTAAGCTCAATGCTATGCTATATGGGAGAAAATGTACAAACCATATCAAGTTCCTGAAAATAATATAGTGATAGTGATGAACTTATCACATGTGGAGGTTAACAACAATGCAAGAAATTTGATTATTCAAGAGCCAGGAAGAAGCGACTTTAACTGTGTAGTACATCTCAAGTTAGCACATGTATGGAGAGTAATTTGTGATTACCATGAAGGATCAAACACGGTAAAAGAGGTATGCTAGGACATATTTAAAAAAGAATACATGCGTTTTGAGATAAAACCTAGTGAATCTCTTGATGAATTCTTTGCTCGTTTTAATAAGATTCTTAGCAATTTATGTTCTATTAATACTATATATTCTGAGGTTGAAAATTCTTGTTAATTGCAAGGAGCTTTAGATACGTCTATATAGGAGATAAATGTAATATCAATTAGAGAATCTACTATCATAAGTATACTTATATTAGATGTGCTTTATTCTAAATTGAAAACTCATGAGCTAGATATTTTTACTAAAAAATATGGTTAATAAATCAATAGTTTTAGTTTCATAAACTAGCAACTCTATTGATGATAATTCTTCATCTAGTTATGCATTGTCTTCTCTATCTTTACTATTCAATGAACATTTAGAATAACTATCTGAAAATGATTTTTCACTCCTTTTCATATGCTTCATAAGAGCTTGACGGAATATTTGATCTGGAAAGAGAACAAATGGTGGAGAATCTCATATATGTTTTGAATGCGGATCGCTTAATTATCTTCATATAAATATTCAAAAATTTCTATCAAGACTTTCTAGGGATGAAGCCAAGGAGAAAGACGAGGAAGAGAGTGGCAAGAAGCGAACTTTCAAGAGTAACAAGAGGAGGAGTATTGAAATAATAAGGTAATACACTGTATGTTTTCTACTCTTAAACATGTGAATCTAAGTGACGTGGACCTCGTGAGTAATGATAATGCTACTCCCAAAGGTCAATAAAAACTTGATGTGACTATATATGATGGTAAGTAGCAAAAGCTTCACCACTAGGAACATCGACAACAACAATGACAATGAGGTGGAACGTTCTTATGATGATTTAGCTTGTTCTGTTGAAAAACATGATACTTTATTAAAAAATAAAGATAAAAATATTAAGAAATAAGATACTTTAGTTAAATAATTAAATGCTAAAATTTTAAGACTTAAAACTTTGACTTTCACGTATAATATTACTTATGGGAAACCTTGAATCAACTTTTTAATCAAAATACTAGTTAAAATTTTAAAAAATATTTGGATTATGATACTTATGATTATTATAAGTCTTAGGGTGTAACTGTTATTAAATCTATTGGTAGTGACATAATTAAGATTGCAGATAAAATTAAAAAGATAATATTTAAATATGAAGATGTCATGTCATCTACTAGTACAATAAATACAAGTGTTGTTTCCACTTCTAATTGTAAATATGAAGTTTAGTACAATTACACTTATTGTGTTAGGGATAGATATAAAATATAATTTTGTTTTAGACTTGCTAAGCAACAAATGAGAGAAAAGGGTAAGGCAATATCTAATTTGATAAAAGTATGCTATTTTTGTTCTACTAATATGAGTAATAAGATATGTAAACCTTTGTATATAAATATTTATATTATATCTTCTGGTGTGCATTGTATGTCTCACTACTGGATTTCTAAAGATATTGAGAGTGTCTTCTTTTATTTGACACATTACGTGAGAAAGTAGAATTTTTGGTTACTGAATTCCGGATGTTACAGCACATGTTCGGTGACAAGAATTGGTTCTTCTATCTCACAAGAGCATCACATATTGAAAGGATAACTTTTAGATATTCTTTTACTTCTATTGTTGTGACTATATATACATATGCATACATTTAGAGGGACAACATCTTTGTTAATGAGGATCATGAAGATCAATTTGAAGTTCTTAAAACTATGACTCCTTTACACATTCAAGAGGACATTCACCTCAACAAACTATTGATATCTATTTTGTGGTATGTTTATATGCACAATTTTAAGCTTTCCCATATGCTTTACTTCTTTAAGCAATTAAGCAGATTCTCACGTATATTAATGGCACTAAATTTTTTGTTATATAACTATCTACATCGGTTTAAGAGATTTTTCTTATATTAATTTTGAAAAATATATACTTGATAGGAAAATATTTCATTTACTTGTGTTTCTAATTAATTTACTTATTGCTTAGTATTTTAGAAAAAAAATCCTCTGTAGCATAACTAACTACTGAATTTAAATATGTGGCTGCTACTAGTTGTTATTCTCATATTATTGAGATTATAGCTAAACTTAAAAATTATGATGTTACTTTAGAAAATATTCCACTTTTCTATAATAATATAAGAGTCATTTGTACTGCTAAGAACCCAATTCAACACTTTAGGATAAAACATATTGATATTATGTTTTACTTTTTTAGAAATCATGTTTAAAAAGGTAATGTGATACTTTATCATGTAGATACTAAATATCAATTGATAGATATTTTTATAAAAAAATTGCTCGTCTTGCAGGAGAACATGGTATTATGCATTCTATGGGGTTGTTTTGAGGGGTTCATCAACCTTTGTAACATTTTTTTTGGGTTTTTATTTGAAAAGAAAAATTATTAAATAATAAATATGATTCACATGTATTATTTACAGTCATATTAATGTTATAAGATATGAGTGCTTTCGTGTTTCTATATAGTTGTTGTTGTTCTTTGTATGACTATCTAAATGGATAAATCTTTTAAATGTGCTAATATGCTATGAGAAATATGACAAAAAATAAAAAATATACTATGAAAAGTATGAGAAAAAATAACTAAAATATACACTATCGTACTTCTTTCTAATTACTATTATATTTTAGCATGAACATGAAAAAATTTGTCTACCGGAATCTGATTTTTAACCTTTTAACTATTAAAAGACATATATTTGAACAGATTAAAAAGTAAGACTAATGGTGCATATAATTTATTATAATTTATATCATAATTTAAATAAATCAAAATTTCAATTTATTAAAAAAACACAAACGAAAATATTTAAGTAAGAAATATCATATCATTCAATAAATTATAAATTATACCAGATTTATATTATATTTATATTGATATGTGAGTATAAATTAATTTTAGCATGATATGTAAGAACTTGCATACACTGATATAATTTATAGTGCTCATCAAAATAAAAAAATAAAATTTATTTATGTTTTCTTGATAAATTTATTGTCAGGGGAGAGAATTCATACTAAATTTTTGAAAAGTTAAATATCAATATTTTTATTAAGGAGGGGATTAGTAAATAATACTATTGAAAATTGTTTAAAGTAAAATTGATAAAAATGATTTATATTCAATTTGGAAAATTTAGTTTATATTAAAATTATCATTATTTAATTGGTTTATATTAAAAACATTTATGGAAAATATGTTGAGTGGGTGTGTGTGTTGATAGATTGTAAAAATTTATGTCTAAGAATATTTTTTGTTTATTTGTATGTAGAAATTAAATTCAAGAGTTAGATGAAAAATCACTAAAAAATTTTAGTGAAATTTCTAATGAAAATTAAGAAATTAATTTTCAAAATTTACTATAGTAGCAAGTTGAAATTACTGAATCCGAATGTACATATTCGGTCTGGTATGAAATAGATTGAGGTGGCATGTGAACGGGTATGGGCTAAAGGAGGCCGAATACGACTAAGCTAACAGACTTAGCTGACTTGGCATGTAGGCTGAGAAATCAACAGACCGATAGAGTGGGATGATGGTGAGAATTGGCTTAACAGCACGGACACATGCGTGCGAAGAGAGAGAGGCTGGCAGGTGGGTCATACCTGTCAGTGAGCATGGGAACAGTCACGAGGAGGCGCTGTAGGTGATAGCCGGATTAGGTCTATCAACGAGCGTGAGTGTGAGAGTGGGGAGGTATTGTGGCTGATAGGTGGGGTTGGAACGGGCAACATGGCGTAATTGGATTGGTGCGAGGGCGTTGGAATAGTAGCCAAGCTAGGTTTTTCGTGGAAACATGTCGTACTTTGTGCTCTTAGGTGTAAAGGGTGACAACTGATACCTGAGAATAAATATAGAAATGGTTACAAAATTTAAAGGATATTTAAGTCTTCTTCTTTGGGCTTTTTTTCTTATAAATAGAAGGTAAGATGTTATAAATTTATATATAGAAAATTAAGAGGGTTTTTATGTAAATTTTTTAAGCGTAATTTTGATAATATAGATAAAGTTTATAAAAGGTTAGCGTGGTAATTAATCTTTTTTAAACGTCTTTTAGATTAATTTATTTTCTCAATTGATTTCTTTGATATAAAATTTAGCTTGGGTGTTGTTATAGTGTTATGGAAAGTTTAATTGGTTAAATATTTTAAGAACTCATGTTATTAATTAATTAATGTTTAATTAATTTCGGTTAAACTTTTATTTATTAATTTTGTTTCGTCAATATCTTAACATCCAAAAGTTTGATTGATTTAAGAACTCATGTTATTAATTAATTAATGTTTAATTAATTTTGGTTAAACTTTTATTTATTAATTTTGTTTCGTTAATATCTTAACATCCAAAAGTTTGATTGAGGTGATTTCTAGTAAAATTTCAGGTCGATCAAATTATGAATTTACGGCTATAGTTTATTTTGTAACGAATATTGATTCAAAAAACATAATTTTCATGTTTTATAATTAGGAGAAAGCGTTAAATTTTATTTTAGATTTTTGCAATCATTTTCTTCCTTCTGATTATCCATCTTAAAGTGACTCAATCATACATCCCTTAATTTTATCCTCCTTGCGGATTTCTAATAGTGGAACAGTGCCACCACATTTGAAATGCAACAAGTCTTGCTGCTGCTGCTGCTTGAAAGGTGTTTGATTGTATTCCTCACCAACGGAAACCATGCCTGACTGCAGAGCTAATGCTGTTCGGTGTCATCTCGCTGCTGCTGAGCCAGACGGCCGGTGGATATCGGAAATCTGCGTGCCGTCTTCGCTCTTCACGAGTCGATTCTACATTTTCTCGGAGACAGATTACGAGGATCTGGTGGTAGGTGGGAAGCGCTCGACCATGAAGACGAACCAGACTGCTGTGCCTAATGGCCTATTTGGTATTCAGTCAAAGAATGTTTGCAGTGAGGTAATTGGGCTGCTTCTGTCCAGGGATTTGGTCAGGTTTTTGGTGACTCAGCTTGTGTTTTCTCTGCTTGCAGGGTCATGAGCCTTTTGTTTCATATGAGGGCCTTAAATAGCTGCACCGGTTCTTGTTTATCCTTGGTATCACCCATGTGCTGTACACTTTTGTAACAGTGGTTCTGTCCATGATTAAGGTGGGTGGGTACTGTTGCTTATTAATCCAACATTTTGGAATGCCGTTGTATGTTAATTGTGTTTCTTTTCTTCCTTTCAAGATATTCTTCCTTCCATCTGCAGGAGGAAGTTTGAAACCCAAGCATTTCTACTCCCTATTGAGCAGTTGCAAGGTTAGGCCGTCAATTAAATCAGATAATTACATTAGCTTGGTACAGTTAGTTTGCTCTACCTGAATAGCGTTCATATCTATCAGCTAGGAGAGCTAAGGTGATGCAGAGGCAGTCTAATTTTGTGTTCCATCATACATCTCATCCTTGAAGCAAAAAGAAAATACTTATTTGGATGGTAAATGTACTTTTATTTCTTTACTGCATTGATTCATATTGCAATATTTTTTAACTTACCAGCATACTCAAAAGTAGAGGCTTGAAAATTACTGTTTTTGTTCACTAGCTATCTACTTCAACCTTGAGTGGGTTTACTGTTTTCTCTCTAATTCGTGTTCTACAAACTGTGAAAATGGTTCAGCTATGCTTTCTGCGTCAATTTAGGCGTTCCATCCAGAAGTCAGACTATATGGCATTGAGATTGGGTTTTATCACAGTTAGAACTCTGACTTCTCTCAATTGTTTCAATTCTCTTACCCGTTCAGATGCTTATTTATTTTGAGAAACTGTTTGAATGCTTATGATTTTCTACATTCCTCTGCATTGTGCTTACTTATCAAACTTCTCATCAGTACCATAAGTTGTCACACTCATATGACTTCCACAAATACATGGTAAGGAGCATGGAAGATGATTATAATGGAAGTGTTGGGATCAGGAAAAACAAATTGTGCACTGCTTTTCATCTGATGAATTAGGCATTGATATGAACTTATTAATTCCTGATCTTTCCAGTGAATATAGTCTTTGTTCATTTTTTAAAAGAAAACTTGAGTCCATCTGCTGTATAAATGTGTCAAACTGCATATTGGAGCCAAAATTAACATTTTACTTGTCATCAAGAAATGTGATCTGTTTTTAAGTCACACAAATTCTTTTACATTTTGTTCTATATTTTGCTGGCATATTTTCTCCCTGATCTTAATATTTTGTTTGGTGAGCAGACTGTGGGCATATGCAATAATACGCATTTTTGTGAGTATTCATGGTACTCTCTCTCTCTCTCTCACACACACATACACACACACAGATCTCTCTCTCTCTCTCATACACACACACACACATGCGCGCGTGTGCACGCACCAGAGTTTTGGTTTGCAGTTTTGATCATTGTATGATATACTGAACTGGTTTTTGTTATATGAAGGTCTTAATATATATTTCTGGATATCCTTTGTCCCTGCTATTGTAAGTATTTCCTGCATTGCTTAACATAATGACAAGATTAAATTAAAATTTGTTTTTTGCCTTGTTATGTCTTTCATAATTTTGTGTATTAAGCATTTCGAAGCTGGTATTGCTAGTGGGCACTGAGCTGCAGCATGTCATAGCTCAGTTGACTTTGGAAGTTGTTGAGGCAACAGCCCCATATGTTGGGACACAACTGAAGTTGCGTGATGATCTCTTTTGGTTTGGGAAACCTTGGGTCCTGTGGTGGCTTATACAATTCATTTCATTTCAGGTGATATTGTTTTGCTTCACTCCATATGTTATATTATGATGCTTATATGAACATCTTTCCCATCCTCACCGTACTGTTGCTTTAAGAATGCTTTTGAGATGGCAACGTTTGTGTGGTCTCTGGTGAGATGAACCTCCTTGATTTATGATTATTCATTGATTTAGTTGGTTGATACTAACCAATATTACATTAGTGTAAGTCTATAAAGAGAATGAGATGGCTGCTGTATTACATAATATTTTCTTGATTGGTATGTTTTCAACATGTTACCACTAAAACATGAATAACTGTAAACTTTATCAACTAGACTTGGTAGTCCACACAGAAATGAGCCAGCTGTCATCAGTCCTCACTTCCTAATGAAAATTTCCTATGGATTATTAGACGACTTTTTCATGTTTATCCTTTAATATGGTTATTTACAAAGTTGCCATCATCCTTTTCAGTTGGAACTGAGTGCGCAATCCTGTTTTATGAAGAACCATTCCATGATTGTTCTCCGTTTGTCTTCTGGATGAGTTTTAAAGGGTTTGAGACAGCAGAGGAAGCTGGCATCTAAATATGCTCTATCATTTTTGTTTTTAGAAAAAGTTGCCACAAAGAAGTGTGGTTTGTAGATTCATTAGAATTTTAAGTAAAACCTCAAATAACAATATCAACACGCATGAAACATGCGTACGTTACCGCATTGACCAGAATGTATTTAGTTGGAACTCTCAAGCTAAATCCAACTTTGGTTACCATCTAAAGGGTACTTCTTTTTTCACGGAGAAAATGAATCTGACTAACATTTCAGTATGAACTATATTAGTTGAGACTTGGTAACTCAATGAACTTCTTTCGATTTTGCAGGCTTCTAGTTCAGTTTTGGTGAAGCTACAACACATTACCACTTAATGTAATTATTACTCAGGTATTCTAGCTATTGAACCAGCACGGTTCCTCAGAGAATTCCTTGTCTTATTTGTCAGAAATTTTCACCACTAATTTCTTGGACAGTTCCTTAATTTGAACAGTTCTAATCTTATCTGATTATGAAGATTCACTTTATGTCAATTCTTAGCATATGCTGTAGAATTGGGAGGATAGCTTCCACATAGTGTCAATAGGCTGTGGCTATCACGCACTTCTTCACATTTCCTTCTTTTTTTTCTGAACTGCAGATGGGATCTCTAATAATGTAACGGATGTGAGGTAAGACGAGGAGGCGGATGGAGACCGTTGCCTTGTTACGTGGAGTAGCAAGGGATGGAAGAGGGTGGTGGAAAGAAGAAAGAAAAAACGTCTGCGGAAAACACGAGAAGAAGAAAGGAACTGAGACGAGAGAGTGAGGAGGGAGTACCAGGAAGAAGGTCGGCGATGGGAAGAAACGTCGACGAAGGGAGAAAAGGTTGGCTCACCGGTAAAAAAATACTAGCACGTCAGAATGTCTAGACTTGCTCTGATACCATATAAGAATGTGTATAATGAGATTAAGACCCCAACTCTATATAGGAGGTCGGATGAGAGAGGCCCAATAGTCTAACAAGATTCAAGTTCAAGAACTCACTGGTGTCAAAGAGCGTGAGGGAGTCGCTCCACAGCTGGTGCAAGAGGGTGAAAGATAGGAGGCACAACCCGCTCTCCGCATGGAACGGGATCCGTCTGCTCCCTCGACGCCACCGACGAGGAGACTGATCACGAGACGACACACGGTTGGCACCTTGTCAAGAACCGTGTCGGCTACATCCCTGACATCTGACCATCGTTGCTCTCGGTGAATTGCTATCGTAATCGTCTGTTCACAAAACTACACCGGTGCAGAATTGTTAGATAGACCACTGGCCTGGGCTGTATATATATAGACCCGACCCCCTTTATACGTTCGAGGGGATTCATAGTCACTGTACACATTCTACATGGTATCAGAGCAAGTCTAGACATCCCGGCACGCTAGCTTCTCCCTCCGGCGAGCCGACCCTTTCCTCCTCGTCGTCGACGTCTTCTTTCCGTCGCCGACTCTCTTCCCGGTACTCTCCTCGTTCTCGCGTCTCGTTTTCTTCTTCTCCCCGTCTCTCCCGCAGTCACCTTCTTTTCTCCGTCCCACCTCCGCACGACCAGGCGACGGTCTCGATCCGCCTCCTCGTCTCGCCTCGCACCCGTCTCCGCTCTTTCTCTTGTTTCGTGCATCTCTCCTTCTCTGACGCCGGCGCACCTCCACGCTTGTCGTCTCCATCGGCTAGAAACCTCCCTCGGTTCTCGCCCTTTCCGACACGCTCAACAGCTCTCGGACGCGAACCTTCTCTCCTCATGTCCGAGCTAGTCCAACGTGTCCACGTGTCTACGGACACGAATCCCTGCCTCCCGGACGCGAAAATATTCTCTTCGCGTCCGGCCACTCCCTACCTTTTTCACGTCCGCCCCACTCCTTGGCCTCCACGAGTCCACGGACGTGAATCTTCTCTTCACGGACGTAAATCCTCGCACGTCTATGGCCCAACCACTCTCTAACCCACCCACTATGTCCTCACCTACTCCGCTGCCTACTCCCCATCGGCCAACCACTCCTCATCGGCTGGCCACCCCTCACCTACTCCGCTACCTAATCCCTATCGGCCAACCACTCCTCATCGGCTGGCCGGCCCACCTCCCATCGGCTTCTTTCTCCCATCGGCTCTTTGCTCCCGTTCTCCCGTCATGGCCACCGAGTCCGTTTTCAGCTCCAACACTCTCTCAGTCGCCGAATCTGCTCCGACCCTCGGTGCCTCAGACCACACCTCGGGCACCACCTCGCCGATCTTCTCCCCTCCCTACGCTGTTGTGAACGTGAAATCTCACGTTCCTATCTCCCTTTGACCTTAACGCCAATTATTCTAAGTGGGTTTTCTTCTTCAAATCCCTCTGTGAAAAATTCGGCCTCCGGTCCCATATTCATGGCTCCGGCCACAGCAACACAGCCCGCACCGGGAAAGGCAAGGGCAAAGGCAAAGGCAGGACTTGGTAGGGTCCGACGCCACCACGACCTACCTCGGTCCCTACCCACCCTGCCCATCCCACGGGTCCGTGGCTCTGCTACAACCCTTGGGCGCCCCAGCCCCAGCTACGCAGCCCCATCGGCTGGCAACCTGGAGTTCTCGGCGCCCATCCCCAGGCTCACCTGGCATCGGCTCCCGTTCTGCCACCTCAGCCGATGCTACCGACCCCAACCACCCAGTCGGTTCCCTCCTGGAACCAAGCTGGCCTCGTCGCTGCCCTCAACCAGATGACGCTCCAACCACAGCACCCTTGGGTGCTAGACTCTAGGGCGTCTTCACACATGGCGTCATCGGCCGGTATACTTCGCTCCTGTCACCCCTCTTCCTCCCCTTTTGTCACCATCGGCAATGGTCACTCTCTTCCTGTCCAATGCCGCAGTGACTCCTCTCTATCTACATCCACCACTAATCTCCACCTACGCAATGTTCTTATCGTCCCTTCTCTTATTCACAATCTTATATCTGTTCGCCAATTCACACGAGACAACCACTGCTCCATGGAATTTGACGCGTCTGGTTTCTCTGTGAAGGATATCTCAACCCGGCGACAGATCCTTCGCTGTAATAGTGGCGGAGACCTCTACACCATTGCCGCTGTGCCGTCCACCCCACACGCCAACGTCGCCCTCTCCACCAACCTTTGGCATCTTCGCCTCGGCCACCCCGGCCCCGACGCTATCGCCACCCTCCGTCGCAGCGCCTCCATCTGATGTACTCACAGCAGCTTCACAGTTTGCCACTCATGTCAACTTGGCAAACATGTGCGTCTGCCCTTTTCTAGTTCTCTCTCCTATACCTCGCGTCCATTTGAACTTATACATTATGATGTATGGACATCCCCAGTTAAAAGTGTCTCCGGTAATCAGTATTATCTCGCTATACTTGACGATTACACACACTATTGCTAGACCTTCCCGCTCATCCACAAATCCGAGGTCGCCTCTCACCTCGCTCACTTCGTCACGTACGTATCTACTCAGTTCAACCTCCCCATCAAGGCTTTACAAGCAGATAACGGTACAGAATTCGTCAACCATACCGTTACAAACCTCCTCACCTCTCAAGACATCCATCTCCGGCTCTCCTGCCCCTACACCTCTCCTCAGAACTGTAAAGCCGAGTGTCTCATTCGCACCCTCAATAACATCAGTCGCACCATACTACTTCACGCCTACTTACCCGCCACTTATTGGGCTGAAGCTCTGGCTACTGCGACGTACCTTCTCAATCGGCACCCATGCTTCTCCATTCATAACAACATTCCCTATGCCCTTCTCTATCGCACGGCGCCCGACTACTCTCACCTTCACGTTTTCGGGTGCCTCTGCTACCCAAATCTTACCGCCACAGCTTCCCACAAACTCGCTCCCCGCTCCATCGCCTGTATTTTCCTTGGCATCTCCATAACCCGTTCCATCCACGGGCTCTTACTTTCCCAACGCCAGTACGCCATCGACCTCCTCCAGCGTGCGGGCATGGTCGACTGTCACCCCACGGCCACCCCAGTCGACACTCGAGCCAAACTCTCCGCCGCCGATGGCGCCCTCGTTGTCGATCCCTCTCGCTATCGGATTCTTGCCAGGGCTCTCCAATACCTCACACTCACCCGACCTGACCTCACGTACGCTGTCCAGCAAGTCTGCCTCTTTATGCACGCTCCGCATGAACCTCACCTCGCGCTGCTCAAGTGCATCCTACGCTACGTGAAGGACACCCTCTCCAGCGGGCTGCATCTTAGCTCCAGCCCCATCGACTCCCTCACCGTGTACTCCGACGCGGACTGGGCAGGCTGCCCCGACTCTCGATGCTCTACGTTCGGCTACTGCGTTTACCTCGGTGACACTCTCATATCCTGGTCCTTAAAATGCCAGACTACAGTGTCCCGCTCCAGCGCTGAAGCCGAGTACCGCGCCGTCGCCCACGTCATCGCCGAGTGCTGCTGGCTTTGCCAGCTTCTCCAGGAGCTCCGTGCACCCCTCTCCACCGTGACTGTCGTTTACTGCGACAATGTTAGTGTCGTCTACATAACTGCCAACCCGGTCCATCACCGACGCACCAAGCACATTGAGATCGATATCCATTTTGTCCGTGACAAGGTTGCATTAGGACAGGTTCGGGTGCTCCATGTACCATCGGCACATCAGTTTACCGATATAATGACCAAAGGCCTGTCCACGCCTTTGTTCACCAGTTTTTGGTCCAGTCTCTGCGTCCGTTCCCCTCCCGCTGCGACTGCGGGGGGTGTTGGATAGATCACTGGCCTGGGCTGTATATATATAGACCCGACCCTTTTGTATACGTTTGGGGGGATTTATAGAATGATTGAGAGGATCCTGGTAGAGGTAAAGTAACTAGAGGAGTAAAAACTTAGTGGCTGCCATTTGCCACTTGTCAGATACACAGGTTCGCCGTCTTGCCGCTCTAAAGATCGTCTCTTTGATTATATTGCCAAATGCCGATCCATGAAGATGACAGACCACCACGATGAATGATATGTCGGTCTGGCAAAATTATGGAAGCCCATCATTTGGAGCGGCAGAATTAAATTTTGTCAGATCAAATTACAAGGACCTGTTTCCTCGAAAACAACACAATTAATCTGCTTAGAGTTTAGTCGCTGTCCACTGGACGTTTGCCGCAACTTTATTTGCCATCAAATAGGAGGCGTATATCATCCATCCACGAGGTAGTTCTATCCACTAGGCCGAGAAAATGCCCGGTCCAGTAGAAATCAAGCCACAAAGACACGTGCAGTAGAAATCCAGTTTGCGGCCAAAACTCGGCCGAGAGAAGAGCCACGAAATTTCCAACAACAAAGCTACACGAAATTTCCATGAAATTGCCAAAGCAGTAATTTTTCTCGAATCAAAAAGCAAAGCAAAATTGAGAGAGGAAAAGCAAAAACAAGAAAAAAAGGGGGAGGGGTGGGGGGCGAGGCTGCGGCAAACCACGAATCGAGGAAGAGCAGCTTCTCCTTCTGCGTTCCAAGCTTTCCATCCAACCAACAACCTCAATAACCTCCCACAGTCTTCTCCAACAACCCGCGCGTGGGCTAGGAGCCGAGCCCAGGTCATCTTTGTTGGTAGAGGGGATGCAGACGGCGGCGGCGGCTGTGGCGTGGGCGCCGATCCCATCGCCGTCCACCTCCTCATCGCCGTCCCGCTTCAAGGTTAGGATTACGCTTCTTCCCCGTCCTTGCGTGCTATTTAGGGGGAAATTTGTTGGTTCTACCGAGCTGACGAGTTCTTGATTGGGTTTGCAGGTGGGGATCGCGTCGCCCTGTGGGACGGCTGCTCATGCCTCCTCCACGCCGAGGCTGTTCGCTGCGTCCGGTCGCCAGGGGCGGCGGCGGCAGCAAGGTGAGAGCGCTTCCTGCTCTTGTTCGTTTTTCTTACCTTATTGAGAACCTTGGATTGGCAGACGAGAGGCTATCTTGAGCTTTACGAACTACTTTGATAGTACAAATATGGAATAGGTATTGGATCAGGGAAGAAGGCCCCCATATATACTGTAGTAAACAAGTCTATCGGATTGTCCATGCTTCACCTAGGGACAGCGTTTTCGTTGCCTGTAGTGCCCTCTGAAACATGGCCAATTGTTCATAATCATATCTATATCATATATGAGGTATTAGTGCAACGGATTGTAGATGCAAACCCTTACTTTGTTGTGTATCCAGTATTTCAGTTATCACTAATTATTTACACATATGGTTAGTCCCTATCTAGAATGGTTTCTTATGTGTGTTTGCCAATCATTGGGACTATATTATACCAATATAGTGGGAACTTAGTATCATATGGTCTCTAGACTCCAGATGGTGATACTCTAGTGTACAAACATCTCAAATCAATTATAAACGACACCAGGCTAGCCATTTTAGAGCAAGCAAGATCCATCACCTAATGTTGCTATAGGTTAGATATAGGCACAGGCCAGACCTTTTGCTTGTTTTACTGTTTTTACACGGGAAATTAAGAAGCTGATGCATTGGAGTTTGGAATGATGCAAATTTTGTTCGTGTGATTATCTTGCAGTGGTTAAAGCTATTGCCAACCCAGACCCAGCAGTGGAGCTCCCATTGACAGCTGAAAATGTTGAGCTGGTGTTGGATGAAGTTCGACCATACCTTATGGCAGATGGAGGCAATGTTGCATTGCATGAAATTGATGGGAATGTGGTGAGGCTTAAGCTGCAAGGAGCATGTGGATCATGCCCAGCTTCAGTAACAACGATGAAGATGGGTATTGAGCGACGGTTGATGGAGAAAATTCCTGAGATTGTTGCAGTTGAGCCCATTGCTGATGAGGAGACTGGGCTTGAATTGAACAAGGAGAATATTGAAAAGGTAGTTGCTTGTATTTCTGGATAAATAAATTTATACACAAGGTCATTTGATGAGTATGTCATGTTGAAGTAACTCTAGTTGTAGTGTAGCTAATTGATGAACTTAAGTAATGAAAGGTCAAATTTCTCTGAACAAATCGTTAAGCGCCCGTGCTAATTACAAATTTAAACACTGTGCTGCTGATATTTGCTCTTTGATTCTGTTCTAATCAATTTCTGTGTTGTGATGATATTTTAAAATAGCTTTCAATTTTCTTTGTTCCTTTTGGTTGGAAAAAAAATGCTGAGATGGAAACTGAAGTACTGGAGCATGCTAACCTCTTTTCACCTATATTAGGTACTCGACGAGATTAGGCCATACCTTGCTGGCACAGGAGGTGGTCAGCTTGAATTTGTTGCAATCGAGGAACCTATCGTCAAGGTTAGGCTTACAGGCCCAGCTGCTGGTGTGATGACTGTTCGCGTAGCCCTAACTCAGAAGCTCAGAGAAAAGATACCTAAAATTGCAGCTGTCCAGCTATTGTCGTAAGCCTCCATACATTTAGAAAACAACCCCTGCAATGTAAATGTGCCGCTACAATAATTGGCAGGAAAGAAGCTGTAATGGCTTTGTATCTGTTGCTCTATTCTACTCAAACCACCAATAGTGATCATTAATATGACATGTTGTAAGGTGTTCCTCCTGGATCGATTTACCAAAAGTTTTGGCTTCTATGATTTTGTCTGTACAATGTGTGAATACCACTCTTTGATTTATAAGTTGGTTGAAATAGAATTCTTATTGGTGCAAAATCTGAGTATGAGATTAGAGGTAACTGGTGAGGATAGTACGTGCAAAATGCAATCAGGTGCAGGCTTGTATTTTTTGTCATTCAGATGTTTAGTTTGGCAAAGCTGGTGAACATGTGTATGTATGTGTTCGTCA
Organism: Oryza coarctata; assembly: GCA_030770085.1. Taxonomy (NCBI): domain Eukaryota; kingdom Viridiplantae; phylum Streptophyta; class Magnoliopsida; order Poales; family Poaceae; genus Oryza; species Oryza coarctata. The sequence continues at coordinate 2,856,713 of CM061483.1, forward strand.
AATCAGTCCGATTGAACGTACAAAAGCATGTTCGCTGATAGAAATTTGGTTTCTGCGATATACTTAAACACGGAGAAGTTTTGAGAGATCTGTTTAGCTTTAATGTATATTCTTAATTTGGGATTTACGGACGTACTAGTCAATTTAACCATAAATTGATAAGAAGATAGAAAAAATTAGGTTAATGAGCTAATCAATCGATAAGTTGATACAGACTTCTGCTATCGATTAGTTGCTGATAGAGATTAAAACACTTATAAATTAGCTAGAAAATAGATAATGGCATAGGTAAATAATAAGAAATAAGATCATAGGTACGTCGGCTATAGATCCGATAATGATCTAAACAAAATAGATGATAAGCAACAAAGAGTAAAATTCGGTCTTTCAAAGAGATGAGACCTGATAACCACCAATGATCCTATTGTTAAAATCAATATTGAATAATTAGATTAAACCGAAATAATATAAAGCTAAAACTAACAACATCAGAATGCCAGAAACTAAATCAATCGTACTGATAATATAAATTGGCTAAGTCCGATGTAAACTTATCAGCTAGTTGAGTCGATGAAAGGAACGAAATCTACTAGATCACGATGTTAGCTCTATTAAAAAATAATATTGATAGATCAGATCTAATTGAAACGGTATAAAATTAAATCTAATAAAACCAGATCAATCACTAGCAGACTAATCGTGAACAATCTACGTATATCGGCTGATAAGCTGATACGTTAAGCTTAAAGACTAATGTAAATGTAACTCATCGGTTAGCTATCCTAATGTAACGTCGCATAAAAACCCATCTATTATCAGCAGTCTATAAGGATGGAATTAACCAATATAGTACGAGATTAATGATGATAAAAAGAGTTTGATAAGTCGATAGATCACACGCAAATATAATGTGATATATTTAATTAGATTAAGAGGTCATACTCAAACGATACAACCTTAGAGCAGATGAGCAGATATATCAAAATAATGATGTGACTTACCTCTTCGTCAGAGATTGGACTTAACTGATATAGCCTGCATCGAGAGCTAAAATCTACCAGAAAAAACCTAGATGAATTAATGTGTTAATACGCTAAAGTTATATTGATCAAGAGATCTCTTATAAGACTCTAAAGTACTTGTATTTATACTTCTGAGATGGTTATAAACAACTTTTGAATATTATTTACTAAACAGAAAATAAAACTATTTCTAATAAATTAACAAAATTAGTTACTATTGACTAATTGCAATAGATATCTTATAGATACAAGGTTATGGCAGGACCACTCTGTTGTAGTTTCCATAATTACTTTCTAAATTCGGTTTCATCTAGATAATTTTTTATCTTCAATTGAATCGAATCCATCCCCATCTATCCGATTAGCTTTTTTCTTATTCGAGACTATTGATGTTTTTATCTATCTAATCGGTCTCTTTCTATAAATCGATCGACTTTCTGATATTTTCGTGTTAACAATATGGACACAAAGTATGAAACCAAACATTGGTGTAGCAACAATGAGGCATATTATTAACCGGTAATTTTTCTTAGCACCACATCATCTTATTAAAAACTATATAAATATATTTTAAGGTTACTTATTTTATCATTAAAATTATTTTTAATCATAATCTATATTTTTACACTAAAGTTTTAAATAAACGAATGGTTGGTTGTAACAGGGTTAAAAATGAAAAGGTACTTATAAAATAGTAAAAATTCCCAATTAACAGGCGCCTGTGGCCTAATGGACAAGGCGTCTGACTTCTAATCAGACGATTGTGGGTTCGAATCCCACCAGGCGTGTGAGAGCTTCATTTTTCTCCACGGTTATATTTTCCCATTTCTTTTTTTTTAGTTTTTCTTCTCTCTAGAAAATGTCACGGTCTCACTTTTTATGGGCTTATACATGATCAGCCATCCACGTGGCTGATCACTGGTCACCAGCATCCACTGACCACTGGTCTCTCTCGGCTAACGAGCGGCAGCGGCGGCGGCGGCGGCGCGGATGGGGCTCTGGAGCTGGCCGTGGGGCCTCCGACGGCAAGGCCCGTCCGGCTTTGGCCCCGCCTCCACCACCGACGAGGTCACCGCCGGCGTCGACGCCACCCACCTCACCGCCATCGTCACAGGTAACCAAGAACTTGGTGTTAAACTTGATCCTAATTCTCTACTCTTCCTTGCTATTTTTTCCCACTGATTTGGTGATGGGAAAACGAATGCAGGGGCCACGAATGGCATCGGGAGGGAGACAGCTCGAGTTCTTGCATCGAGGGGAGCAGAGGTGATCATACTGGCGAGGACGATGGAGAGTGGCACCAAGGTGAAGGAGAGCATCGCAGAGGAGGTCCCAGGCTCGAAGCTTCACGTCATGGAGATGGACCTCAGCTCCCTCGACTCCGTCCGCCGCTTCGCAAAGTCGTTCAACTCCTCCCATAGGCATCTCAACATCCTCATGTATGCCGCTGCACTCCATTAGCTTCAGCTTCATCACTGAGTGTGACTGACATGATTGCTGATTGCAATTTGCTGCAAATGTTCAGAAGAGGCTCAGTTTGGTGCACTACTGAATAGCTGAACTGAAACTGAACGCTCACTGACAAAGTTGTTTTTGGTGTGCTTCTCTGAAGAAACAATGCAGGGATAATGGCGTGCCCTTTCCAGCTGTCCAAGGATGGGATTGAGCTGCAATTCGCAACGAATCATGTTGGTAAGAAGGATGCATGAACAACGGGTGCCCGGGTCGTTATAGCTTGTTACTAAGTTTGTGAGAACAAGCTGAATTTGACATCAATTACAAGCATGCAGGTAATTTCTTGCTGACAAATCTCCTCCTCGACAAGATGAAATCGACTGCTAGAAAGAGTGGTGTACAGGGAAGGATCATAAACGTATCTTCTGTTGCGCACAAGAGAAGTGACGGTTCATGCTTTGATCTGAACAAGTTAAACGATAAGTCTAGGTCAGCAATATGTTAATTTTTATTATTTCTGCGTACGTGAGCACAATGTAAAGTATCTAAGAGTATTCTTCTTATCCTTCTCCGAATTTTACAGGTACAAGCCATTCATTTCATATGCACACTCCAAATTAGCTAATATTCTTCATGCAAATGAGCTAGCGAGGCGTTTTCAGGTACACATTTTTTTGGGGGCATTTTGTTTTTATCTTGGTCATTGTGATTGATGAATTAAATCCTCAAAGAAATAATGGGATTTTTTTAGAAGATTCATGTGTAAGCAATTGGACTTAACTAGTATTAGCAACGCACTTAAAAAACGAAATGTTGTGTAAGTTCAGTTGTTCAGTGTTTGTGAGGTAGCTAATCCATTTGATTTACTTTTTTTTTATTTCAATCTGAGTCTGATGAAAAACCAGTTTACATATATTATCCCTTGGGAACTAACTGTGTCTTGGCGCCCATTCAGGAAGAAGGATGTAATTTGACTGCAAATTCCCTGCATCCTGGATTGATACTCACCAACATCACTCGTTATGTCGTGCCAAACAGTAATGCCATTACAAACCTCACACAGTTAACTGAAAACAAAATTGCTACTTTCTTCAATTACTACCTGTTCTAACCTCCAAACCATATCTGAATATTTTGCAGGCATGGTGGCTTCAATCCTGTCTGTGGCAAACCTCTTTCTGAAGAACACACAACAGGTAACTCAATCTTGCTATCATTCAACAATCTCACTGTAAGTCATTCAGCATTTTAGTTGACACGATGAACTTCAATATGATTTTGCAGGGAGCTGCAACCACATGCTATCTGGCACTGCATCCTGACGTGAAGGACGTGTCCGGCAAATACTTTGCGGACTGCAAGGAAGCCACACCGAGGCCTGCTGCAAGAGATGCAGAGCTAGCAAAGACGCTTTGGGATTTCAGCGAACAGCTTGTATATACTAATCAGCGTCGATAAATCAACAGACGAAAATGACACTGTTATACAATCTGAAATTCTGAATATGACCATGTCTCAACTTGAGATCCTTCAGATACAGCTTATGATTTGAGAGCTGTCAATACTGATGTTTGCATGTGTAAACAAATTCCAATGCATTGGTAATCAGCCTGTTTTTTTCCATTTCGTTTCAGAAGAAAATAATCAGCATGTTTTCTTGACTGTTCTCGAGCTTCGTCCATGGGCCATGGCCAATCAAAGAAAAGAAATCATCGTCGACGAAATCCAGTTTCGCTCCGGCAAGAATGGCGACGGCGATGCGCGGCGATTCGACCAGTTCTTGCCGCCGGTTCATTGATGACGCCGCCAGGCTCAGCCTCAACACAGAGGCACCAGAGTGTTGCCATGGCGCCGCCGCGTCGTGGCTCCCCTCGTTGGGAGGTGCCGGTGGCGACGAGAGATGCTCCACGTCGTCGTCGTCGTCCGGCGGCAGGCGGGCACTACACCGAAATGGACTAAGCTGAGAAGAGATGCCGCTGCCAATGATAGCCCGAACTCTCAACTACGAATTGTCTTCTCATGTCAGTGTCAATTTTGTCCGATCAATCAATCTTTGAAAACCGGTTTTCCACAAATGGATCTCTGAAATTTGCAAGCGCAAGAATCCTCAGAACTAGTTAAAAAATCATCCGATCAGAAATTCAGAAACTTTTCGTCCAAAAAATAGCATCAGGAGTTGTCATGTGCAAGTTGTGTTGCATTGTGCGCCACACAAGTCCCTTTCTTCCCCAAGATTGCCAACGGCCATTAATGCTGCTGCCTCAGCACAACTCTGAAACTTCTGTACAATTAGTTATTTCAGTAGAGGAGGAATGGGGTTTAGCTGGGGGTGGCTGTGTGCACGGCGGGAAGGGCCTTCAGGCTTTGGCGGGCCGTCCACCGCCGAGGAGGTCACTGCCGGCGTCGACTCCAGCCACCTGACGGTCGTCTTCACAGGTTTGCTTGGCCTGCCACTGTTTCATTGTCTTGGCAATATTCTTGCACATTAGATTTATTTCTTTTTTCTTGTCAGCGTCCGTAATTAATATTAAAGGCATGTGATTTTTCTCTAACAGTTTATTGGATAAATATGGGTAAGGAGAATTTGAATTTAGAATTGAACTTGTTATACTAGTTTATAAGTTCATCTCATCATCTGGTAAGAATGCAGTACAGCACTACCACAATATTCTGATTTTTTCGAACTGAAAGCATGGTGTCAGTTCTACTCAAGGTTTAAAAATCAATTGAAAACTATCTGGTAGTCCAAACCTGGCTGATTCTGAACCCTCTGATTAAAACCCTAAACACCACTCTAAATCAACATCTTTATCACTAGATTTCTAGCTTGTACTAGAAATTCAAATATCCAATAGACGAAATTTGCAGAATTCAAAATTATCAATCGTTCTCTTGGCCCTGATCCCACAAATGTTCATATCTATTTCATTTGTTTTTTTTCCTTCATATAACCCATTTGGTAAATCCCAGGTGCAACAAATGTCATAGGAAAGGAGACAGCCAGAGTTCTTGCACTAAGGGGAGCAGAGGTGATCTTACCAGCAAGGTCACTGGAGAGTGGCATGAAGGTCAAAGAAAACCTTGCAGAGCAAATTCCCAGCTCAAAGCTTCATGTCATGGAAATGGATCTTAGCTCCGTCGATTCCGTTCGCAGCTTTGCAAAGTCGTTCAACTCGTCTTATAGGCATCTGAACGTCCTTATGTATGTGTGAACAGTTCAGCATCACTGATAAGGGAATTGTATACTGAACCCGCTGATAAGTCTTTTTTTTCCTGTGTTTCTCTGATGAAACAATGCAGGGGTAATGTCCTGCCCTTTTGGGCTATCCAAAGATGGGATTGAGCTTCAATTCGCAACGAATCATGTTGGTAAGTATGTAGTACAGAATCTCAGCAATCAAAGATCATTCCAGATGAACTAATCACTTATGAAATTTTATTATGTAAACATGGCATTTCTTGCTGACAAATCTCCTTCTCGACAAGATGAGAACGACGTCTAAAGAGACTGGTTTGCAAGGCAGGATCATAAATGTATCTTCCACTGAACATCGAGGAAGCGACGAATCATGCTTTGATCTAGATAAGCTAAACGACAAGTCGAAGTTAGTAATATGACTTCGTTCTTCAGGTTCACTCGGTATAGCAAGTTGAACCATTGTTCTTACTATATCATGAAAATTTTCAGGTACTGTCCATTCAAGGCATATGGACATTCCAAATTAGCGAATATTCTTCATGCAAATGAGCTATCCAGGCGTTTTCAGGTATGTAATCTACTACATTTGAATAATTCATGAAGAAAACAAGCCTCAAGAAAATTTATATCCATTTAAGAAAACCTTTGTTAAAGTAGTGTAGAAATGCACCATTTGCATTCCAACAACTTGGCACGCTTAGGATCCAATAACCCAGGGATTTCTTGTAACAATTCAGGAAGAGGGATGCAATCTGACTGCAAACTCCTGCACCCTGGGGTAATTGCTACCAACCTCGGTCGCCACATCCTGACGAACGGTAATGGAATAACAAACTCGCAAAAATAAACTGCCATAGTGCCATCAAGCAATCGTCTGATGCAATCAACACCACAATGCTCTCTCTGCAGGTTTGATCATATCAATCTTTTCAGTCATGAAACCTTTCCTAAAGAGCATACCTCAGGTTACGATAAAAAGACATGCTTGACTAAACGAACAACAACAATTTCTGAACCAATGATCAATGTCAAGAAATGACCAATACTGCAGGGAGCTGCGACTAACTGCTATCTAGCATTGCATCCTGGGGTGAAGGGCGTGTCAGGCAAATACTTCGCCGACTGCAATGAAGCTACGCCGACGGCTTTCGCAAGAGATGTAGAGCTAGCAAAGAAGCTGTGGGAGTTCGGTGAAGAAGTAACTAGTGGAGAGCAGAAGCTTAAGGGAAAGATAGAGACCTGAAGAAGGCAACGACATTGGAAGGATAGCAGAAGAGTCTATTCAGTGGATTGGAGGGATGTGATGCGATGCCATCGGTTTTAGGGGAGAAGTGCCTTAGTGGGAATATCTTCAGGCGAAATTTTGCTTGTCCTAAGTATACCATTGCTAGAAAATCGCCACGCCTGTGGGCGCTCCTGCTATGTAGCCTGTGTATACTGTTTAGCGTGAAAGGACCTTTTAATGGGTCTTCAGTTTCTAATTGACAGTTGCCGTACGTAGTAATATCTGTCACATTTTAGATTAATTGGAAATCCATATCTTTCTATTTTTCGTTCACCTCTGTTTATCTTCTAAGGTGTATGCAGTCAAGTTTATTATACTTACATACCCAATTTTTATAATTATAACCCATAAAATTAAATGGTTTTTGAACTTGCACTCGTAGTAATAAGAATACAAGTATAATAATAATATGGGTTGGTCTAATATATTGCATAAGATAAGAGTATTTAACATTTAGCAGTATCCAATTATAGGTGGATGAAAATTTCCCGTAACTAAAATCTAGCAACTACTTAAAATACCCCATGTATGATTAAAAATATATAGTTTTTAAGTAAAGCCACAAAATAAACTCGCATTCATAAGCTTCATACTATTACTCTTGAAATTATTGATTTGTTGAATCTTTTGGATCATAAACATCAAAGCTAATAAATAAATCAATACATATTGGTAGGCCGCATTTTATGTTAAGCCCAATCCATATACATTGTTTTTCTCTTGATATATGAGCCCAATTTAGGTGAAGGTGAAATCTCAGCCATCTCTCATGTCTTAGCACGCTGCAGTGCTACACGCATGTTCCATTCACAGTCTGTATCCTCCTCTCCTAGAAATCACCAACCACTCTAATACCTATTTCTTTTTCCCTTATCTCCTGACGTGAGCACGTACTCTGGACCACGTGTTAAAAAAATAAAGTGCCATCGGCTCAACCAATCAGATGGCAGAAACCCTGCCAGCCTTTAGACTCACACACACCACTCCTCTTCTAAACTTTACCCAACTATGTCATTCAATGATGATTGTACCCTGTATTTGTAATTATTTTCCCCTGACATTAGGTGTGAGTTATGAGGCTTTGAGAAGTGATATTTGTTGAATTTTCTTTTGAAGAGGGCAGGCATCCTAAATCAAATTACATAAGTTTTTGAGAAGGTTCATACAATAGTCTAAACAATTCATCAATTTTTGTAGAGTTTATGATCTACAGATTTTCCTAGAAAATTTTATGTCTTTTTTTGTTTACTGGGATATCTGGTTACATGAAAAGAAACTACTATCTATAGAATTTAATTATTAACATGAAATTAATCATTAATTTGTAAGTAACTGAATAACTATTGTCGCCTTACTATAGTTTTAAGATATGGAAAATAATTTAAACTATTTGAATAATCACTTGTATTATACTGCCTCCATATATTTTTATATAGAATATTTTTGAAAAGAAAATAATTTTAAGATTATACTTTTCCATTGATTTATCATAAAAAAGTATTTTTTAACTAATATTGTGAAGAAACTTTAAAATATAAACCTATTGACACAATTTTTTACATAATTACTAATCAAAATCCTGATTTTCCACTATCCAAAAAATTCCTGTTTTTTAAAAATATCAACAAAGAAATATAAACTTAAACTTGTACTACTCCTAAACATACGAATAATATTTTATTCGTTAGTGGGTTCAGGGGCATCCAACGTGTCAGAATTACTACACCTGCCGTACTGTTAGTTATGTTTAGTTAATTATTCTCTTTGATTATTGCGCTCTAATACAACATTAAGAACTTGGCTTAAGTGTAAGTGATTTCTGTCATACTCTAGAATTAAGCTAATCATTGTGGTTTCTAGAAAACCGCCGCGGCCAATCCCTAAATCATCCTGAGGTTAGGTTTCTGGAGGAGTCGGTGCGGTGGCGCAGTGCCGACCCTCCGGCCTCCACCGGCGTCGTCTCCGGAGCGGGAGCAGGACGATGCGCGGCTGCTTCCTCCGCCGGTCGTCTGCGGCAGTGCTCTAGCTCGCCTTGCCCTCGTGCATGGGCCCCGTCCTGCTCGTTGCCGCTGTCATCTAAGGATCATCTCCGCTGCTCGCTCCATTCCTTCCTCTCCTCCTCTTCTCCGCCACTCTGTCGAAACCGGAGGATTGGATTCCGAAATGGTTCAGAAACTTTAGGATTTGAGACGCTCTGAGAGAAAAATCTAGTAGCGGCGGCTTAGGGTTACAAGCTACTTTACTCTTAACTACAGAACCAGGATATGTACAAATCGGCATGCATATAGTTTTACAAGAGATTAAGCAAATGACAGGGGTTTAACCTTAAAACTGGATTACAAATAGCAAACACTAGCTTAATGACAATGCTATGATTTGGTGGGATGTTAACATTTTGTGCTCAGCGTTTACTCCTATTTTACTCTTTTCTTGAATGAGATGGTATATTTTAGTTGTTCATCTTGGTATCATGTAACACTTCGCTGGTATGAAATGCAAGAAATAATGTTGTTTGCACTTTGCAAGTGCCGATATTTTAAGAAAACAAATGCTAAATTCGAGTATTTCTTATTGTGCGCATCTTTGTTTTTTTTTTGTCTTTACTCCTTGTGTTTTGCTTGGCTGGCTTTGTACACCTCAACTAGACAGTAGGATTCGAGCAATCAAACCCATCAACAAATAGCGTTGATCGATCACAATTCTGTTAAGTTTTTACGTCCCGAAATGGTGACAGGTTCGAACTCGGATGCACGTACGCTCCTAATACGAGTTGCAAACCGGACGGACATGCTCGACCTATATAATTAAAAATAATTAAGGACGTAATTTTAATCATAAGTGTTAGACAGACCACTAGTCTGGGCTGTATATATATATAGAGACCCGACCCCTTATATACGTTCAGGGGTTTATAGTCACTGTACATATTTTACATGATATCAGAGTGAGTCTGATATTTCGGCACGCAAGCTTCTCCCTCCGGCGAGCTGACCCTTTTCTCCTCGTCGTCGACATCTTCTTCCCATCGCTGACTCTCTTCCTGGTACTCTTCTCGCTCTCTCGCCTCCATTTCTTCTTCTCCCCATCTCTCCCACAGTCACCTTCTTTTCTTCATCCCACCTTCGCGTGACCAGGTGACGGTCTCGATCCGCCTCCTCGTCTCGCCTCGTACCTGTCTCCGCTCTTTCTCTTGTTTCGTACATCTCTTCTTCTCTGACGCCGGCGCACCTCCGCGCTCGTCGTCTTCATCGGCTGGACTTGTCCAGCCCTCTATCGGCTGGAAACCTCCCTCGGTTCTTGCCCTTTCCGACACGCTCAATGGCTCTTAGACGTGAACCTTCTCCCCTCACGTCCGAGCTAGTCCAACGTGTCCACGGACACGAATCCTTGCCTTCCGGACGCGAACATATTCTCTTCGCATTCGGCCACTCCCTGCCTTTTTCGCGTCCGCCCCACTCCTTGGCCTCCACGAGTCCACGGACGTGAATCTTCTCTTCATGGACGTGAATCCTCGCACGTCCGTGACCCAACCACTCTCTGACCCACCCACTCTGTCCTCACCTACTCCGCTGCCTACTCCCCATCGGCCAACCACTCCTCATCGGCTGGCCATTCCTCACCTACTCCGCTGCCTACTCCCCATCGACCAACCACTCCTCATCGGCTGGCCGGCCCACTTCCCATCGGCTTCTCACATCCTTGATCGGCTTCTTTCTCCCATCGGCTCTTTGCTCCCGTTCTCCCGTCATGGCCACCGAGTCCGCTCTCAGCTCTGGCACTCTCCCAGTCGCCGAATCTGCTCCGGCTCTTGGTGCCTCAGACCACACCTCGGGCACCACCTCGCCGATCTTCTCCCCTCCCTACGCTGCTATGAACGTGAAATCTCACGTTCCTATCTCCCTTGACCTTAACGCCAATTATTCTAAGTAGGTTTTCTTCTTCAAATCCCTATGTGGAAAATTCGGCCTCCGGTCCCATATTGATGGCTCCGCTCCACCTCGCCCCGATGATCCTCAGTGGGACATCGCCGAGTGCTGCGTGCGCAGCTGGCTGCTTGGCTCGGTCGATGACTCTGTCCTCGACCTCGCCATGGACGATACCGACCCCACCACCCGGAACCTCTGGGTGGCCATCGAGCGGATCTTCCTGGCCAACAAGTAGCCTCGCGCCATCTTCCTCCTCAACGAGTTCCACTCTATGGTACAAGGCGACTCCTCTGTCTCCTTGTACTGTCAGTGCCTCAAAGTCAAGGCCGCTGCCCTCTAGGACGTCGGCCACCCTATGGCCGACTCTCAACTCGTCCTTGCCCTTCTGCGAGGTCTTAATCCCCGCTTCTCCAACACCACCAATGACATCGCCAACGCCACACCTCTTCCATCGTTCATCTGGGCTCATGACATGCTAGTTCTTAAAGAACTCCGTCTAACCAACGATGAGAAGACAATGGCCCACACCGCTCTTCTTGCCGCAGCCGATAATGGCTGCTGAGCTTCTTGCGCTGCCTCTTCCTCCCACGATCCTGGTGGCCATGGCTTCGGCCACAGCAACACAGCCCGCGCCGAGAAAGGCAAGGGCAAAGGCAAAGGCAGGACCTGGTAGGGTCCGACGCCACCATGACCTACCTCGGTTCCTACCCACCCTGCGGTCCCACAGGTCCGTGGCTCTGCTACAACCCCTGGGCACCCCAGCCCCAGCCACGCAGCCCCATCGGCTGGCAACCCGGAGTTCTCGGCACCCATCCCTAGGCTCACCTGGCATCGGCTCCCATTCAGCCGCCTCAGCCGATGCCTCGACCTTTCCACCTGACGGGTCCTCGTCTCTCATCACGTCATTTTTGACGAGACATGTTTTCCCTTCGGTCTCCTTCATCCGAGATCCTCCTCTAGTAATCTCGACTTCCTCCTCACCAACACCGTGCCGACCATGTCTCCTCCATTGCCTTCTCCATCGGCCCCCTCATCGGGCGCTACTGAGGATTTACCCATCACATATCTCACCACTACTCGGTCTGATGTCCCCACCATCGGACTCTCATCGGACCCACCTCCATCGGCCGATACCGATCCTATTTATCCTTCAGCCGATACCGTTCCCTCTCCATCGGACACCCCACTTCCATCAGCTCCTCACTTTCCATCGGCTCCCCCCACCCTATCGGCTGATCCATCTCTATCGGACCGATCGGAATACTCGGCCCACCCGACCTCATCGGCTCAGGCCAATCTAATTCCTCCTTTTCCTCTTGTCTACAGTCGCCGACTCGGAGCCGATGATGCCCCCACCCGACCAGTTCTTCCCATTACTCCCGCACCCCATCGGCTCCAGTTCCCTCCACCTCTCACATGGTTACCCGCTCCCAGACCGGGTCTCTCTGCCCCACTCAGCGCTACGGTCTCTCCGCCGTCCACAGCTCTATCTCACCCATCCCGGTAACTTCTCGCTCAGCCCTGGCCGACCCTTAGTGGCGCGCGGCCATGGCCGACGAGTACAAGGCCCTAATGGACAATGAGACCTGGCGCCTCGTTTCCCGCCCTCCCGGCGCCAACATTATGACCGGTAAGTGGATTTTCAAACACAAATTCCACGCCGATGGCTCCCTTGCCCGTCACAAGGCTCGCTGGGTAGTCCGGGGTTTCTCCCAACGATCCGGTGTCGACTACGATAAGATCTTCAGTCCCGTTGTCAAACCCGCCACCATCTGAGTCGTCCTCACCTTGGCTCTCTCTCGCTCCTGGCCGATCCATCAACTAGACGTGAAGAACGTCTTTCTTCACGGCCACCTGATGGAAATAGTCTACTGCCAGTAGCCCCTAGGCTTCGTCGACCCTTCTTGTCCCGACGACGTCTGTCTCCTTCAATGCTCTCTCTACGGCCTCAAACAAGCCCCTCGTACCTGGTACCAGCGCTTTGCTGCCTATCTTCGGCACATCGGCTTCGTGGCCTCGGCGTCCAATAGTTCCCTGTTCACTTTCCATATCGGCTCCGCCACTGCCTATCTACTTCTCTATGTCCATGACATTGTCCTCACAGTGTCTTCGACATCTCTCCTCGACCAGATCATGGCCCGACTCCACTCTTAGTTCGCCATGACCGATCTTAGTCCTCTCCACCATTTCTTTGGCATCTCCATAACCCGTTCCATCCACGGGCTCTTCCTTTCCCAACGCTAGTATGCCATCGACCTCCTCCAGCGTGCGGGCATGGCCGACTATCACCCCACGGCCACCCCAGTCGACACTCGAGCCAAACTCTCCGCTGCCGATGGCGCCCTCGTTGCCGATCCCTCTCACTATCGGAGTCTTGTCAGAGCTCTCCAATACCTCACACTCACCCGACCCGACCTCACGTACGCTGTCCAGCAAGTATGCCTCTTCATACACGCTCCGCGCGAACCTCACCTCGCGCTGCTCAAGCGCATCCTATGCTACGTGAAGGGCACCCTCTCCAGCGGGCTGCATCGCAACTCCAGCCCCATCGACTCCCTCACCGCGTACTCCGACGCGGACTGGGCAGACTACCCTGACTCTCGACGTTCTATGTCTGGCTACTACGTTTACCTCGGTGACACTCTCGTATCCTGGTCCTCAAAACGCCAGACTACAGTGTCCCGATCCAGCGCTGAAGCCGAGTACCGCGCCGTCGCCCACGCCGTCGCTGAGTGCTGCTGGCTTCGCTAGCTTCTCCAGTAGCTTCGTGCACTCCTCTCCACTGTGACCATCGTCTACTGCGACAATGTCAGTGTCATCTACATGACCGCCAACCCGGTCCATCATTGACGCACCAAGCACATCAAGATCGATATCCATTTTATCCGTGACAAGGTTGCATTAGGACAGGTTCGGATGCTCCATGTACCATTGGCACATCAGTTTGCCGATATAATGACCAAAGGCCTGTCCACGCCTTTGTTCCCTAGTTTTCAGTCCAGTCTCTGCGTCCGTTCCCCTCCCGTTGCGACTGTGGGGGGTGTTAGACAGACTACTGGTCTGGGCTATATATATATAGATCCGACCTCCTTATATATGTTTGGGGGTTCATAGTCACTATACATAGTAAGGAATTGTTTTAACTAACGGACTGTTTTTTAATCGTTCTTTAGAGTAGGTAGTTGCGCGTGAGGAGAGAGTATGGAGAGGACGGACGATTATGTTTTTTAAATAGTAGAGATGTAGAGTATTTTCGAGAAGTCTTCAATTTCCAACAATTCTCTTTTGGGGCCGTCCCAAAAGAAAATATCCCAAAAATCTCCATCCCATCCAACAGTTCCCCTAAATTTGCTTTTCCAAAAATCTAAAGGGTGTTGGACTCACCTGCAGCGATAGGTGGCGTCGCCGGAGGCCCTTCCTGTAATGCTACGATTTGCACATGTTTTCATTTATACATGTAATGCTATGGTCTTGGATTGTATACACACAGCATATCCTTTCCTGTATATAGGTTGCAATCTGCATGAAATTCCAAGGCACAGAAGTATTGAAATGCAAGCTCTGGAGATACTGCACCACAACATATCCTTGCCTCCTCTATGTTTATATAAACGTGTTCTAAAAAAAGTTCTAAAAATGGATCATTACAAATGCACAGAGAATTGTGTTAGGACAGTGTAAACATATACAATGCAGAAAATATGCATATATGCCAGCTACAGGACAGTGCTTGCTAGCTCATCTCTGGATTGTTGTAAGAAAATCAACTAGAATCAAGCTAAACAGGTCACTGCAGAATTTCTGAACCAAAGTACAGAACACAAGAGAATTACTGAACAAGTCACAACTTAGCGTTCTGCAGAATTAATCTCATACATGATAGTTCAGAAAACTAAGCAAACCACAAGTACTGGACAAAAAGCTTTGAGCTCAGGAACACAAGAAAAAACTATTCCCATGGCAGTGCAAAACTAGGATACCAGGGATATCATGTTCTCACACTGAACTGAAAAAAGAATCAGACTTCACACTAAACTGAAACAGAACCATAGAACTGAATTTTTACTATGAAAACTTCATATACCACAAGCGTTACTGATATGAGCTACAGAACACAACCAAGATTGGGATTCTTAACCATTAATTACGTTCTGAAGAAATAAACTCAAGCATCACTAGCACTGACCAAAAGTTTCAGTACAATTTTCTTGTTGAATAGCTGAATAATTAAGTGTGAAGAGATGGATCTTGAGACGCTTGTTTTACTCGGTGTTCACACGCCATCTCGCACATCTTGATGTGACAGCGACTGTGATTCACAAAATGAACTTCTCTTCTCTGGATCACTGATCACAGTTTCTCCCACCACCGTGGCGGCCGGAACCACCGGCAGAGGCAGCCACCAGACGTCTTCTCGCTCAGGTACCTCCGCTTAACACGCAGCTACTTGTTCAGCTTCCCCACTACACCGTCGTTACGTGCGGGAGAGGCATGGCGACCGTTCACGGAGGGGATCCGGCGACCTGGACGAAAGGGAGACGCCGTCCTACGACGGAGGGTCGGCGGCGGTTTGGACGGAGGTAACCCCAGGCCCTGGACTTTCTTCAGGCGAGCGCCGAGCCCCAAGGGAGTCGGAATGCCCTCAGCTGTGGCACCCTGCACAGAATCGGCATCTCTGTAGGACGATGGATACGTCTACTAGACCGACCGAGGATGAATAGATGGTATTAAAATAAATAGCATCTAACTAAACTAGTGTTTTGCAAGTCAAGTTATCTCTATAAATATAATTTATACAAGTAAATTACAATAATTAAAAGAAACAATAAATTTTTCATCCGCTGTTTAGAATCTTGCTGGCTTTCTACTCATCATTAAGATAAGCCCAACTTTATCATTTAAACTATCTAGCCTCTAAATTACTTCATCAATAGATGACAAAATGTGAGCCGATTCTAAACTAGACTACCTAAGTTTTAATCACTATGATTAGTTCTTCTTCCATTTTAGATATGGTAAACTTCAAACTACTCACAAATTATCTCAAGGTCGTCTTCACAACCTACTTAGAGATATCATTGGGAACCAACTTTTCCAAGTTGTTTAGGAGGAGGCAATTTATAAGAGTAACAAGTAGTAAGCAAGTGTTACACTAGCTTAAACAATAATATAATGTACATGGCTTGGCTAAAATAACCCTCAAACACTCATAAATAGAGAGAATAAGCTTAAAAGGTGTGAGAGTGAATATAAATGCTATAGAGAATTGAATAGAATAACTAAGAGAGTCCCATTGCTGCTAATGTGGGGTATTTATACCCTTATCCATCAAAACTAGCCGTTAGGGACAAAATCCCCCAACTCTAGTTATTGCCAGTCCAATCGCAATGGAGTGTCCGGTTTAACTACTGGCCCTAGCAATAGCTCAAAAAAGAGTCGTTGCTGTGTATTTAATACGCTAGCCAATCCGACTGGCAGCAAGTGCCCAGTCCGACCGGCATCCTCAGCCGTCGAGGAAAAAGCTTCTATAAACACCCGGTTCGATCGGCCAGGAGGGCCGGTTCGACCAACGCTTCCAAACACTGTTTCTAGGTGTCTTTATAAGAATACAGTCTGATGAGCTAGGGCAACCAGTCTGACCGGTGTGTGTGGAACTATGGCCAAATGCCTCTAGATGATGGCGGTCTAACGAGCCTTTACCAGAGAGGATAGATTAAAGTAGTGAAAAGATGCACAACCCATGCATATGCTCTAATATGGCATATTATTACTTCTTTACCAAAATTAACACATACGGCAAAGCTAGAAAGAAAAACATAGCAAAAATTGATAGCTCAACAAATAAAAACACTAGACTTTTCATCTTTACTTTGTTACTTTGCGCTATCAATTTTAATTGGTGTTTATACTTCTTGGCTTACTCATTATGCAAACATAACTCAAATTATAACACTTAGTCCATAATTAGTTTTTGCCATTAATTACCAAAATTGACAGTAGGCTTAGATGCTTCAAGCTTGACGAAGGCAACACCGTCTACAAAGGGGACGGATGAAGACCGATGCTAGCATGGGTGTGGTGTCCGATCTAAGGAAAAAATCTAGCTAGGGTGATGACAATAGCATGCTGCCTAGGAGGAAGGAGATGAAGAAAATAGTGCAGACGTACAGCTTTTGGAGAGAGAAATTAGTGTGAGTGGTGAAATCTCCCTATGGGACCAACGATTGGGACATGGATAGCTGTCCCAAATTTGGCTCATGTTTATGCTAGGATTGGGCATGTGGAATTTTTGAGAAAAGGATTGGGTATCTGTGAATACCTGTTTAAGTCTTGGGAATTTGTTTGGGGCGTACTATGTGACTGTGTGTTAAGGCGGCAGGGTTGGCAGGTGGTCATAGTGTTGTCCAAAACAAGGCCTTCCATGGTTAGATCTAGCATTTTCTCAATAGGGACATTTGGATCTAGGCATGATGTGGCTAGCAGTTGACTAGGGTAGTGATAAGATGGCCCGTTAGTGTGTGCATTAGAGCGGAGTCCACGAGACATGACAATGGTGCCCATGGGTGAGGTGTGGAGTCTCACAGTGGATCCCTTGGATAGACAGGGGTGGTGGACCGGTGCACTATAGATGATGGTGAGGGTAGTCGATGGTAAAGGCAAGGAGTCGGGCATAGGTTGGCTAATAGAGGGGTGTCAATGTAGCGATGGTTGTGTGTTAGTAATGGCATGGATGATAGTGGTTGGCTTGGTGAGCACTAGGCCTACAATGGCGATAGGGGAGCAGATAAGTTCTAGGTGAGAATCTAGCCTGACGGATTATCAGACTAGCAATGGTGACACTTTTAGGCACGGTGATTATACTAGTGGCTTTGTCGAGGAATACCTCCCTCTCTCTCCTTTGTGGGGACCTGTAGGGAAAATGATGATTTTATGAACTTTATAAAGGTGGCAGCATGTCATTTTTTTAAGATAATGGAAATGGGTTATATCTCCGGCCTCTGCATACTAGCACATAACTAATAAGTGTTGAATTAAAAACTAGGACAAATCACATAGATTTTAGTAAACTTAGCCACATGTCTATGGAGCTATCGTAGG
Source organism: Oryza coarctata (assembly GCA_030770085.1). Lineage (NCBI taxonomy): Eukaryota > Viridiplantae > Streptophyta > Magnoliopsida > Poales > Poaceae > Oryza > Oryza coarctata. The sequence goes on from CM061483.1 coordinate 2,874,698, forward strand.
CCAAGCGATCGGTCAGCATAGCAGCGGGCGGCCAGGTGCTAGTTTCTTCCAAAGCAGTTTGTAGAGAATTATCAACACGTGGTGTGGTGTTTTTTTAATTTTTTTAATATTGGTTATAGCTTTTCTGCTATATCAATGGAAACTTTCCAGTGTTTGGTGTGGTTTGTTTCAAAAAGAGATGTTTTGATGTTTGTTTATATGACTGAACTAAACTAGCAAGCTAAAATTTAGATATATATTTGCTAACTAGCTACCAAATTTCAGTGGGGTTTCGGAACAGGCTCCATGCTCATCGTGATCATCCCCCTGACACCAAAGAGGTGGCACCAGCATCATGAATTCATTACTAAAGGACGTACAACACTATATTCCTAAATCGATTTTCACATTTTACCCAAAAATTCCTTCCAATTTCCTGTAGGCAATCGCAGTTACAAGGTACTCTACTAAACACGCACACGTGTAATCTCGACGCACTACTTCAACAACATAATGGACTCTCCACTAAAATGAAATGCAATGGAGTATGCAACTGTTCATGCCTATCTCTGCTTTACGTAGGACACACACAAACAGTCCCCAGCTGATGTAACCGACTGGGCTCTCATCCTCACCACGCAACAAAACGCAAAAGCTGCTTCCTTTCTCCCTAAATCCTTCACTACTTGATCAAGATCATCAGCAATGGCGACATGCTCCACCTATACTGTTAGAATAAAACTTATGTGCCTAGTTTTATTTACTGTATTGTTTGATTTAGGTCATCATACATGAGCTCACCGAATTATGTGGTAGTCGTGCATTGTAAGTTTAGTTGAGTGAATCCGATGATAGCTCGTGGTTGCCCGCGTCGCTTACCATGAACGAGAGGAGCACATGCGCTGTGGGGATGGACACAGAGGAACGCATGGCGCAAGAATCGGTCCTGGTGGTTAGTGCTTTCGTTGTAAACTGGAAAATGCAAGCTTTAGCAGCACAAAAATTCCTTTGTGTGTTCATCCTGTTGCCGTGCCGGATCTTCCACAGTGTTCACGTGTGTGTTGTGATCATCTGATCTATTGCAGCCGATCTTCGCGCTTCCTGACATACACGGTAGTGTGGTGTGGTGTGGTAATGATCAAAAGAGCCAGCTGCCAGTGGCGGCCTCCACCTCCTGATGCTGCGGCCTCGACGACTTGGCGAACCTCCGGTAGCCGCGAGGGAAGGAGAAAGACGACGACGTCGACCGCTGCAGGCCACAGGCCGGCTCGCCGTCCGACCTGAAGCTGCCGGAGGAGCTGGAGCTGGAGCCAGAGCCGGACGAATAGCCGCTGCGCTTCTTGCTGCTGCCTTTCCTCCGTAGCAAAGGGAGCGCAAAACACCCGTACGCCGGCGTTGCCGTCTCGTCGTCAGCTTCACGAGAGGGCGCGGCGGTGGTGCTGTATAAGCCCGGCGGCGTCGCTCTAGGCGCCAGGTCGAGGAAGGCGATCGGGCGCGTCCGGTGTGCGCCACCGCAGTACCTGCGGCGGCACGGCGAGACCGACGCCGACCTGCAGGCGGCCGAGGAGGAGAGTCGCGGGGAGTGGTAGTACGGCGACGGCGAGGCGCAGGGCGACGTCATGCAGGGAGGCAGCGCCAGTTGCTTGGTCACCACCTTCGCCAACGCTGGCGCCGGCGCCACCGACACCGCCGCCGCGGCGCTCGCGCTCCTCGCATGCTTGGGCGTCCCCGGACATATCTCCCACTTGAACGGCACCGCACCTGCCCTCCTGCACGAGTCATCCATTGCTACCATTCTCTACAGAATCACAGCTTTTCTCTCTCTTCTCTTCCAAACGCAATGAGCTGAGCACAACGATGATCACCATGGATGATGGCTTTTATAGAGACATTTGCAGTCTCGCAGAGACCAAGAAAGCTATGAATCAGGAGTGATCGGAGGAGATCGATGGAAATGGACTAAAATGGAGATAGTGGCAACCTATCTGAACCTTTTTTAGTGGTTTGAGAGATTGCACACCACCTGCCGGCCGTTTGGCACTATTCCTGAATACTTGCCTGCGCCCATGTTCATCTTGACCTGGTGTATCTGAAACGGCGACTAAATTCAGATAAGTTTTTTTAATCAGTGGGTCGACGAACTCTGCGTTTCGGTTCGGCGCATGTTGGGAGACGTCGTTGTCAGATTTGACCGTACAGTGCGAGGCGGAGCGCGCACGTCGTGGGAGGAGCAGTGGAGCACAACTTTCGCCGGTGATTGGGTGGGCGGCTGATTTGATCTTTTGGTCGTGAGATCGATGCAGAGAGTATTGTTTCTCTAGTTCAGACGGTATGATAGGGTTGAGTTGAGATAGTGGGATGCTGCCGATTTAGTGATGGTGTGACCGTGTGAGTGGCCGAGTGCTTTGGTCTAAGGTTGGCTTGCGATTAGTAGGCTGTGTTTGTGTTTTTTTTTCTAGGCACATGCGTGTAAATTGGTTGAAGTGTTTTGGCGAACTTTAGATACGGGGTTAGTTAATTTATTTTTTTATGCGATTTGAGAGGATTGGTAGTTACTCTATATTCAGTTGTTCCGTCTGCTAGATATTTATATTCAGATGTCAATTTATCAGATAATAAGGAAAAAAAGTATAGAATACCTTTGGGATATTAAACTCAATTTTAAACATCGGATATAAAATTAAGAGTATAGTATGAAAATCCGTAAAAACTACGACATCATACTATATCTTTATAAAATATATATCGTAAGATAAATAAATTTAATTAATTTAATTAACTTTTTAGAGATAGTTTCTATTTATTTAGAGCTTGTTTGTAACCACGTCAAACTTTTATAACTCTGACTTTCTAAATTATCTCTCGATCAATATAACTTTGGTGTATCGCTACTTTAATTCATCTAAACTTTTATCGGTGGATTCTAACTCTCGATACGAGGCTACATCGGTTAAGTCCGATCTCCAGTAAAGAGGTAAGTCCCGCCACTATTTTGGTGTATCCATTTTGTCTAAGAATATATTGTTTAGGGTGATCTTTTACTTCGATCAGATGCATCATATCATGTTTATGTGGTTCTATTAACTTATCGAGTTTTCTCTTTTATCATCGGTCTCGTGCTATATCGGTTAGGTTCAACCTACTAAATCGTTGATAGTAGATAGAGCCATAAGTCGATAGGACTTTACACAAACATTTCATCAGAACGGTCGGCCGATGAGTTATCCACACATTGAGCCTTGTGCTTAGGGTATCGACTTTTCAGCCGATATACATATATCTTCAAATAATTTCTCTCATCGGTTTAGCTAGCCGATGGACTCACCCGTTTCTCCATTTGCGCGTCCGATCTAGTCTTCGACATCTCTGTATTATTAGCCTCAATCTTGTACTATCTCGATTTGATCTGATTTATCGAGACTAACTCTAAAGTTACTATCACGATGATCGCTAGGTTCATACTTTTGAGAGATCGGGTCTTTCAATTTTACAGCTGATAAATCTTTTATCTTATTTAGAACACCATCGACTCTGCAACCGATATATACTTTTATCTTATTCCTTACTATTTATCTATACTTTTATCGACTGATGAACGAGTATTACAATTTCTATTGACAATCAACCAACACTAGAAGTCTATATACATACTTATTGACTATTTTATTCTAGAACACCATCACCTTTATAACTGATATGTATTTTATTTTCCTTGTTATTATCTGTTTATGACTTTATCGGTTCAGTCCTTATAGACAACCGATAACAGAAGAACATTAGACACAGTTAATGTTTATCTTAATCTTATTAGCAACCAGCTAATAGCAATAGTTCGTATTAATTCATCAACCGACTGATTTATTGACTTATCTTCTTATTAATTACAGGATCAAATTAAGTGATATACTCACAACTTCAGTAATCATTACTGATAAAGGATCTTGAAACCGAAGAACACTGGCCTCCTAAGTCCATAGACCAGCATGTCATACCACTATCTCGCATGGCAGATGTAAATAAAACATGTATCTAGCTAGTATATTCTCTTTTACAAGAAGGTGTTGCTCAGGTATCTGGCCTACCCTTGATCATTCTAAGAACTCTACGGGCGAAACTTCCAGACACGGATGTAGTTTTCGCCATGGGTGGTCACAATTTTCTTCAAGCCCACGGACAGGCAAGTGATCTGAGGGCGCAGACGTGTCGGGATATTGTCGAGCCGGGCATCTGGAGCAACCTGGCGGACGCTCTTCTTTTCGACTTGCCAGGAGCTGGATGCCGCTGGGCGGCCCACATCAACTATGAAACTCCTGATGATTTCACCGGTTCTTTGGCATATCAAGCGAAGTACACCATCAATACCACCGACTGCCAGCGTTGCTGTGTCAGCCGGCAAGTGATGTATGCTGTAGATGACATTTGGGCTCACTCTCTTTTCCCAGAGAGGCCTCAGAGTCCTGAGAACGAACAAATAGAGAATATAAGTATGACTCTAATGGAGATCACAGCTATGACTTAATGAAGTACACCATTAGGCATTAGCAGTTTAGCACTAAGACGTGAGCCAACATTCTTGCCACGCACGAACTAAAAGCAATGTAAAACTATTACATAAGCATCACAAAACGAGCACATGATCAAATAATCTAAAAATGAGAAAATTCACATCATCAAAAACTTGAAATGCAGAAAGTAATGTGAACTCTAAGCCAATTGTTTATGCGATAATGAGTAATGGCAGGTAGGATGTAAACAACTAGTAAACTAATAGAGTGTTTTCCATAAAAAATATTCCTAGAATATTATAAGACTATGGAGTATGGACAAAGGCAAACGATTTATGTAGGTCATGCATCTGTTTATTCAAGTTCACTCTACTCAAAGTCTCAAACTAAATAAAATGTACAAAAACAACTCTTCAATGTTTATGATTTGTTCTGCAACTCTAGAGAAGAGAGCTCCAGTTATTACACGGATCAGACAGCTCTGTGATAGTAAATTAGTAATACTATCATCTATTGTTACCAACCTTAAGTCCCAGCAGTGTGCGTAACCAGCAGATGAGCCTGCAAATATTAACTGTCCACTTGTGCTGAATGACAAGCACCTTATTGCTGAAATCATTAAAAAAACAAGAAATTAGCTCATTAATGATTAAGCTCACAGCACAAAAAATCTAATGTTCTGCAATGGATTTTCATTGTTTCCTTTTATCTTAAAAGATTCAACAAGGACAAATATTGTTTTCTCTACATTGGACTGAGATGGGACTATAATACATGATTTTTATAAAGAACAACAGAACTAAAAAAATTGCAAAAGAAAAAAAGTTGGATTAGGCTGTCATTCAGCATCATTGTCTTTTTCCTAGAACAAATGCAATTTTTTTAATGAAAAGCAACTTTTAGAGGAGGAAAAAAGGAACATTATAACATTACATAGCCATATATTAACTTATTATGTAAATTAGTAGGTCTACTGTCATTTCTGCTCTAACTTTTGTTGAACAAGCACTATGCTGCATGTGTGTTCTTTTGTTTATGATCAATGAAAATGATTTTTATCATGGTACTTCTGTAGCTTTAACATCCTCAACGTAGAAACTTCTATCATAACTTAGGAGACCAAGAGCATCCCCAATCTCCATCACCCATCAGCAATTGGTAGTCCATCATGCTTATTATCAGGATCAGTTGAAGGGTTACCTGTTGGTGCAAAAGCTGATTTCAGAATACCTAACTTCTGTCCAGATGTTTGATCTGCAATAGCTACATTTCCAAATGTAGAACCAGCAGCAATGAGCTGATCATCTGTTATTGTCAAGCATGTCAAGGGAGAAGAGTGAAGCCTGTATAGCAGCTAAATAGGCATCAGCTGCAGAACATACTAACATAGAATGAAGAACTGTACATCAACAGGGTGCAAAATTGTCTTATTTTACTGTATTTGTAATTATTTGTCCTTCAAAATTGTTCAAATGTATATACTCCTATCATTCTCAAAGATCAATTATATCTAAGCAAGTGTTGCTTCTCAATTTTTCTGCATCCACGAGAGGCTCGTATAAATATCAAACTAGATGCACCTTTAGAGTTTAGAATAAAGACACTAATGTCTAAACCTAAGCGCAGTCTCATTTGACCTTAAAACTATGTAAATAATTCAATGAAAAAGAAACTTCAGGAGGTGCAGACATGCAATGATAAACAACACGAAATTATACTAGCTGTAATGGTTATTAAGTAAGGTTATATCAAACTAAATAATTCCGCAGAAGTGAAGTGAATCTCACACTATAGAAGTTTAATGGAAGGAATCAAACAACTGAAAGGAACTGTATGCATATGATATGTTCCAGCGCACTCACCGGTAGATGCTTGAGCAACTCCTGCTGTACATATCATATACAAAGGCCCTACCATCCTCGCAACCAATTACAACCTCTGGATCAGCGTAACTGTGGAAGCAAATGAACATTGGATTAAAGCTAACAAAATCTTTATCAAGTAATATTTGGATGGCACACGAGTCTATGCATCAATCCTGTTCCTCTGTGATTACATGATTCAGTACTTTCAGTAGTACATATAACATCAAACTTTTGATTTATTTGAAACAAAAGGCATGACATGTTACAAAACTTAAACCAAGTTCCTCACCTCATACATAAACCATGATTGAATGAGGCTCCACGAGATTGAAAAATACTTCTCGGCTCACTACGTCTCCATATGCAAAGCTGGGAGCTAGTCAATCCTACAATCTTCACAGAGGATTGGATTTTTTTATAACATGTAAACAAGAAGTCTATAGATATGGTGTGGTTCATAAATGAAATTAGAGTTGTTTGAACCTGGTTTGCTGCATCTCCATGACAAATAGAACAGGTTATACAATATACAACTATTAAGGTCTGTTCTTTTTAGCTAATGGAGATATGGATTATTCGTGCCACGCTTCCAAAATCACAAATTCAGCCAGTGTCATTAAGTTGACAATGCTAATATAGAACATCTAAAGATACTTATATAAAGTGCAATCTAATGAATACCAGGACAAAACACAGTTGGTATTTCTAATGAGACCATAACCATCACAGTTTTACATGCGCACGATTTTCCTATATGTTGACCATTATCATGGGGAAAAAATATGCGCCACAAGGGTCAGCAACTAAGCAATCATTCCCTTTATGCTTGGTTGAATCTCATCTGTATATAATCAAATTGCTTCAAATGTTAGATTAGTACTTGTAAGGATTAATAGCACAAATAGTATATCTTGCAGTTTCCATTCACATTCTAAAGAAACCAAAAAACATACCGCTTAGGCAAAGGTGATCAAATGCTTCTATCTGCACGAATAGGATACTTAAATGTGTGGCTGGAGTTTATGACATACAGGTGAGCTACAAACAGGTATGCATGTACATAGTTACAGAACACTTGAAATTTCATATGGAACTTTTACTGAAGAAAGAATCTATTATAGCCCTTCCTGTCAAATGCATTAGGCCACAGCTAGTAGCAGCTAGATAGCAAGGACAGAAGTATTGAATGTTTCTAACAGAGATTACCTTATTTTCATCAAAATCAAAGTCAACCAGCATTTTAGTATTTGGAACACTATACTCATTCATGTATTTGCAACTTTCAGCAGACCAAAGTTGGAGAATCTGGCAAAGACCAAATGCCAAAATGATGAGCATGGCCATAAGAGGATCAGTTACAGTACGAAAGAAAATAAAAGAAAGCACTACAAAACTTCAGTCATGCTTTAAATTATCTAAAACCTTCGCAATGTACTCAGGCAACCATGGTTTCCATTCCCTAAATCATATTATGTCATGTCATGTTTCATATGATCTTATGCATAATCATATTTTACATCTTATTTTTTGTATACTACATTACTATATTTCTTTTCATGAAACTGGCATGTGAAGCTTCCAAAAGGGCCTAGCAAAATGATCTAAAATATATAAATTATTATATTAATACAAACAATAATTACAATTGTGATTGTTACATCTTACTTTTTTATTTTAAGAAACAGTCATTTCACATTGATGAAGCATAATAAGAACAGCACATGGTGCAAGGATCACCTTATCTCCAACTCCAGTTAAGATTGAACCGCTCTTCATACGGCATATGGTGGCCCTGAAACAAAAAATACAAAACTGAAAGACACAATTATGGATATTGAGCCACTCTCCCAACAACGTAGCTCCAGGTAAGAAGATACTTGACAAAAATAATTCACTATGAACAATAAGCAGCCTAAATTCAGAATATCAGCATAGTAGGGGCTTACCGGTTAGGATGACCAATCCACTGATAAACTTCAGCAGGACCTCTAGAGAAAGACGATGCATGTTCATCAAGTGCAAGCTCCTTGAAGTAACTCTTTATTGAAATATTAGACCCTGAACTTCTTGCTTGTGGATTCCTCTTGTAATATAGATCTCTCATCAGACGAGCTGTCTCAATAATTCTATTCCTATCAACCAAGCAGAGTAGAATAAGCGCAAGTTTTAATAAAAACTGATAAATTGCTTGGTAACTTAAGAATCTTCACTAGGGAAAACTAATATAGATGAGAAACACGCATGGATAAAATTACCATATGAAACTAAAATTATTAGCACCGTAACTGTCAATACAGAAAATGGTAGCTGGAAACCAGAAATAACACTGGTTTAATTGTCAAGTCGCAAACTACTGGATTGAATATGAATATCCAAAAAGAAACACGGAACATTAACTAGCTCCCCAGAGGTAAATGGTAGAGAAGAAGATAAAAAAATGAGAGGCTAAATGCGTCTTCAACAATTGTCACCAGGTCCACAACTCATCTATTGCATTAGTCATTCAGCGTTTTAAGCAACAGTCACTTTGAAGGATATACCATTTTAAACAAAGAAAGCACCTAGGGACACGAGAATCAGGAATTCAGGACATGTTTCAGGGCTTATTATCTTGCAACCTCTAGTCCTCTAGGACGAACCGAGTTAGCATAGAACACAAAAGTCCAGCAGAGCTCGATGCACATGGGAAATCAGAGCAGTAATTGAGGCTATTTCTTCTAATCTCACAGTAGATGCTGAATTGTACCGTTAACTAACTACGCAAAATAAACATCCCCAGCAAAGCCCAAACACAAGCACCCAGCGCGCTGTGGTACTGTGGTAGTAGAAGAAGAGGGACACATGGGAGGGAGGAGGGACTCGCGCGGTGGATGGGGACGAACCATGAGCTGCAGACGGCGGAGCAGCGGGCGAGGTCGAAGTGGTCGTCGAGGCGGGAGAAGACGGAGCGGAGGGTGTCGTCGTTCAGCGCCTGCGCCGTCGATCCCGACGAGCCGCCGCCCCCGTTGCCCCTGCGGCGCTTCACCCCCACGCTCCCGCTCCGGCCCCGGCTGCTGCTCGCCTCCATGGCCGTGCCCCTCCCTCTCCCCACCTCCGTTCGCTTGTTCGTTTCACGGCCGCTGCTTCTGCCGGTGGCCGGCGCCGCAACGACTATTAGGCCCATCTCCTGGTTGTGTGGCCGACAATGGCGTGTTGACCCAGCAAAGTCAATAATATCTCTGGCCCATTACACTGAGTTCGGTCCATATAGTCCAACCTAAATTTGGATCGCCACAATTGATAGCAACCCAACGCAGCCCATTCCAGTTTGGATCGCCGCCATCGCCAGCGGTCCAACTCGTCCATTCGTACTTGGCCAATCCGAGTTTGAATCGTTACTACTGGGTAGAAAGCTACCCCCTTTATTCGACTCGAAATTATAGTTTTTTTTCTAAATTATTTTGAATGGATTAAGGAATCTGATTTTTTTCCCATCTGAGCACGTACAGCTCTAAAGTTCCAAACCTAAGCACGCCATGTTAGGAATTCTATTTGTAACCAACATGCCCAACGAATTAAATGTGATGTCTGCTTAATTAATGTCTAACAGAGTAATGTACGCTAGTATTGAAAATTGAGTAGTCTCTTTTACTCAAAATATAGAGATTTATTTATTTATTAAAGAAATTAAATAAATGAGTGAGAAATGTTTGTGATTGGTTGAGAGAAAAAAGTAGGTGAAAAAATTAAATGGAAAATGTTGTGATTGGTTATATTAAAAAGGTAGGTGAAGATGTGGTTATATTTTAAGATAAATTTAAATATTAAAAGTAATCACAGATGGAGTAGTTAATACATGTTATTTTTCCTCTCCTTATGAAGGTGAAGCTAATGCACCACTGCTATGGAAAACAAATGAAGATTGTTAGCTTATGATTTTGGCTATCCTATGGAATGAATTAGATTTGAACCGTGTAGAAATCTCACTGCTTATATGCAATTCCAATTTCCAAAACAAGAGCCAACATCTGAAGTGTCAGGATTAGGACAGAGGACGACGCGATAGAGAAGAAGAAAATGAGAGGTTGACGACAAGACTAGCATGTTGCCCTATTTTGCTTGACTTCCTGTAATTTGAGACATACACGTACTTATGTGGCCATAAGTTTATTAGATATGTACTCAAGCATTTTGCCTATATACACTTAAATGTGGGTTTTGTGTGCTCAGATTTGAAATTTCAGAGCTACATGTGCTTATATGAAAAAAATATATAGGTTAAGAAATAGAATGAACAGATTAAAATACTATTTAATGTAAGAAGGTCTTGAGGAGGGAAGCAAAGTGGCTGGTGAGAGTAGGGTGTTGTAAAGGTATAATGGGTATATATATTTTAAAGCACGAAGGAATAATGATCAACACGAATTTGGATGGCAACTAATAGCAACCCAACGTGAACCATCACAACCAACGGTAGCAAACCCAATTCAACCCGATGGAATTCGGACACTGCACAAAAAATTGAATCTTGGCAAGAAAATGCTGAAGCCACCTAAGTAAAGGAGGTTTTACAGAAAAGTCCTAAAATAACCTTATAATACGTACAAACTTTCTTCTACTCGATTTGATGATGTGGTAGAGATGCCAAACTCCGAAGAGCGGCCCGACGGTTGTCTAACCCTCCATTAGCTTCGCCAAACCTCGTCACTGACCTTCAGCATGAATTCTTTCATGGGGCCGCCGCCATACTCGTCATCCCTGCAATATACAGCACGACGCAACTTGGGCCAGCCCTACCATATCTTGTACCAGGGCTCCCTATACGCACAGCCTCGATGGTGTGGGCAAGGGCGGCTCTAGATTGAGTTAGAGGGAAGATTTATTGCCTTCTCACCCACTTCTTCTTCCTCTCCCTCATCTCTCTTCTCCTCCCTCTCCTCTCCATGGGGTTTCAGCGGGTAGGAGGGTTGAAGCCTCCACAACTCCCTAGGTTAGATCTATCCCTGTGTAAGAGTGATGAGGCATGATCCTCTCAATTCTAGTGCATGAAGTCTGCACGCCATCCCGTATGCCATGATTCAAGGCAGCTTGGATCTAGTCAAGCATTTTGTTATGTCAAGAGGCGGCGGCACTTTCCTCCATTCTCGCTGTGGACGAGCATTCGATCGAGCTCATTTAGAGAGAAGAAGGTAGAGCTTGTACCATAGTTTTATTTTTTTTTCTCATTAATTTGCAAGCACCATGGGTGTGGAGGTTTCCGCGGCATGTGCTGTGGCGAAGGGCAAGGATGAGTAGAAGGAACGATAGCTTTAGAGCTAGTGATGTGGGAAGTGACGGTCACCAGGTCAGGCCATGGAGCCAAACGAGCTTGACATAGTGAGCTTTTTTCCCATGAGCTCTCTATCGATAGAATTCTACTAGTAGTAGAAAGGATCTAACCTGTCGATTTATAAAGTCATATTAGTGCTTCCCAAGTCTATGATCAGAGGTAATTTTGCCATTTGTGATTTTTCCTTTGGTGAGCCTGGTAGACTGGTATCGCTCGATTTGTTGGGTCATGCTGCATCCTTGCTCGCCCGTTCCCACTGTTGTAGTTGCCGCATCCTTCCACCGGAGTCCTACTCCGGTGGCCATCCTCAGCCGGGGTTCTCCCCCACAGGCCGCTGCCGTTCGTTCCCCGTCGCCTCCTCCGTTCGTCACCGTCATCGCCAGCGCCGCCGTTCGATCTCCTTAACGCCAATCGCATATTGGCCCTCACAGGCGTGTCCACCACGACACTGCTGCCGGAAACTAGTGGTAAGACTTTCGATCTCAATTTCAAGGAGGATGTATGATTCTCATCATCTCGTCAAATTTTTGTAATTCTTTGTGTTATTCGACAAGCCTACCTGTTCATGGGCATTTCATCACCCCAACAAACAAACTGCAAGGAATCTGAAATTTTTATACCTAGAGTAGCAGGTGAATTACTGTAGTGAACTGACCAAAATAAAGTGAAGAATCAAGAACAGCTGCTCCCCCATCTTATGTTAATCAAAATAAACCAAGAACAATGCAATGTTTCTCGATTAATTTACCGAAGTGAAAACACACCACATTAGCAACAACTTACAAGAAGTAAAGACAACTTACCATTATCTGAGTCGGTGTTGGCACTAACCCACAAGAGATTAGTGGCAAAGAACAGCACCACAGCTCCGGTTCCCACAGCCATGGCGACAGCTCCTCTCATCCTCCTCTTCGTTCCTGCCTTGGACACTGCAACATTGATCTGGAGACTCCCCAATAATAGAACTAACTTTGTACTCAAATTAAAACAAAAAAATCTCCTATTTCCCACAACTTTGTATAATAGTAGTTTCTCTGATGCAATGCTTTTTTTCTTCAGTGGATTGTGTTTGTCAGCAAGCTAGAATCAGGGATTTAGGGGAGAGGAGGAGGGTTATTAATTAAAGAAGTGGACATCAATTTGTCAGCTAAAGTTACTATGGTTGATGCTTCAGTAGTCCAGTTCATTATTTTAGGATCGTTGACACCAGTTCCTGAAATTTTATTTGAGAGAACATTTCTGAATTTGAATTCAGTTCTTGAGTTATTTTTTCAGGGAGGAGTTCCTGAGTTAGTAACTCAGATTTAGTAATTTATCCATGCCTGTCGACATAGGGCTCATAAATCATCATGATATGCATTCTTTAACTGTTAGAATATTTTCATTATGATATGAGGTTTTAAAGCAGCAGTGATTGCCAGATTCACTTGTGTCATAGAATTATTCATGTAAATGCTTGCACTGCTAGCTACATGGCACCTTCCTGAACATGCTTGCGGCTTGCAAAGAAATCAACAAGTTGGAGCTCTGAGGGAGAGCGTGTGTATATCAACATTATTGAAGTTTGAGGATGCACCGTTGATGTTTTTTCAGTATTCTATTTTTGTTTTATCAGAGATGAACATTGTTCAGATAATTATAATGGTAATATACTGAGTGATATTGTAGTTCGACTTCATCCTGTGAACATTGTAACTGAATTGATAGTGCTTCAGATGAATAATTCTTTTCATAAATTTAGTAGCCGATAAGAACTCTGTTTGGAGAAAAAAATAAAGCTGTACTGGGTAATATTTCAGGATTAACCATGGTGATGAAGAGTTTGCACCATTTATATGCAATTTCGAATTGTTATAGCCTTTCTAAAGATATATTGATTATTTTATGTCGAAACATTAATGTTAACTGAAAATAGTTTGACACACACTAGAATAGTTGCAGATTTTTTTTGTTAGGTAAAGATTAAAACAAAAAGGTTGGCGTGAGACGGGGTCGAACCCTAGCGTCAGGGACGAAATGATCTTTACAGTAACCACCTGAGCAAGCTCAAACTATGCTATATGTTGCAATTAATAATTTTAAGTAAATTTCCTTACTCATTGCTACTCTCTTCCGCCTATGTAGGACCCATATGTCAGCACTGTCGACGGGCAAACAGGTGCAGCAGGTATGGGTATAAACTACCATAGTACGATTTTTGACATACTACTATACCCCTAGTACCAAATGAGAAAAAATAGGGCCCTAAAGTTTTGTGTTTTTCTAAACCATTGTGTTTCAATATGTTTCAGACCTATTCCGCTATTTCTTTTAAGTTTTTCTTTTTTTTCTTCACCAATCTGGCTGAAACTAGTTTTTCTCGTCTCAAGTGTTCAATAATAGTTATGACAACTTCAAAGAGCTACTATATCTCATGTCGATGATATGGACACATGCTCTAGGCATCAATGGTTCCATTTTTTCACTTCCTACAGAAAACTGAATCGCTCAACATACTTGGGTAGAACACCAACCAATGTTGTTGGCTAGTAAGCTTCGTCGGTCACCAATTTATTTATCTTATGTTCCCTTGCACATCTCTAGCTGTCGTTGATCATGTGTAGTTCTTACTTGTTTGGTAGCAAGGCATAGCTAAAGAGATGACTACATTAGATTTATTGCTCTAGTGACATAGAGGCGATATAGGTCATGACGTATTAAGTGGGCACGCTATCTCTGATGCGTATGACACATAAGGATCACATCTGATCAACCATCTTGTAAACATACCAGTTCAAATGTTTTCTGTTTAAAAAAATGAATTCTTAGTAAAACCAATTAACGTATGTAAGTGCCTAAAAAAAGCTTTCGTTCTGGTGGCCGCGTCAATTTGCGATCAAGCAGTAGATCAAGGATTCGATTCCTGCGAAATCCATGTTTGCTCGCCGTTTTTATTTTTTGGGGACTTACTATACCCTGTCTATTGATTTTAACTGATTCACAAAATCCCACAGCTGTCTCCAATTACTAGCCAACGTGGACGCAAATTATGAGCCAACATCAAAGAAGACAGACATCCGACCAATAAACCTGTGGGTACCTTCCCTTTGTTATATATTGCTTCTGTGATAATACGAGAGATTCCCGAAAAAAAATGTACAAGAGATTAAATTACAAAGACATCAGAATAACTTTTACAAGCCTTCACAAAACATATTCAATTCAGATATTGTCCTCTATCAGCAGTCAATTTTGCCCCATACCATGCTGCCAGACCATACATGCAAAACAGGATAAACATAATAAAACCAAAGCCACGCCAGTTACTGTGCTTTCTTGAACAGCAGAGACATGTTGCACAGTGAATGGCTCGGTTCTCACCATTGTATGATGCAACCTTCAAAGAATTTTGCAGGGCAAAAGATAAATAATAATCTAGCGACAGTTGGACATCAATAAAAGGATTTAACAAGGATATTCCGTTCTGATAGCTCCAATTGTCTGTTCCACAACTTCCCTGCTTCATTATACTTGGATTGACCATGGAGTAGGTTTATTTTCATATGCTAAGCCCTAAAACCGCCTTTACAATTACAGGGATTGAGGGGTACCTCAAAGGGCTTGACAGTGTTATATTTTTTTTACTGATATAATTCAGAAACTTTATGCATCTTCTTCAAAAAAGGCAAATCAACCTGAAATACAATAGTTCAGTCCCTGCACTATAGTCTCACAACTACTTGCAGTCTTAAATTAAGAATCACGTTATTCATCTGTTGATTTAAATCTATCATCTTGAATCTGTACCAAATAATGGAAAGAGTAATAAACCAACTTATGCATGCCTATGCCCTTACGGTCTGAATAAAACTGTGAATAAAGGAAAAATAAGAAACATTTTCCCAATGCAATATGAAAATCAGAAGTCACAGCTTTGCATACGAAAATCATCCAACGATTGTATGATCATTTGAAAATGTTTCTGCTTGCTAAGGACAAAATTATAAGTAAATTTAGTATCGCTATCGCCGTTCAGTTAATAACAAAATATTATTCAGTTAATTAATTAGTAAAATACTAATATCTGAAGTTATAGTCAACAGTAACAGCAGGATACAAGAAAGACAGAAGTCTAAATCTTAACATGTTGATACTTGAGTATGAAGGCCTGAATGCTCCCTAGTTTTTCGGCCCACGAAAGTTGGTCCCAAAAGGATTCAATAACATGTATAACAAATGAGTTGGAGATTCCTGTACACAAAAATGCATCAACTGGCAGCACATTATGTAGCATTATAGCAATTGGGAAATAACTCTCCCTAAATACCTTCCTATGTATTATAAAAGTTCAAGGACCCCAGAATGTTGCACGTTGTCCCGATCCCCATTTTCAACAAATACCTCAATAATTGGTTTCAACAATTTGAACTTGATAACATGACTAAGAAGTTCATCTGCAGAACACAGACAATACTTTAACTCAAGTTTCCCTATAATTTCAATGAACCTTCAACTTCGCAAATTCAAACAATTTTATCTTTCATGGGAAAGAGTACATTTTTAGTAATAACAGTTCTCATGAATCGGCAAGCTACCACAACCAAAACCTACTCTCTCCTACGGGTTAAAGTAAGGATTTTCTCCATCGAATTGCTTCTTAAAAAGTTGAGCCTACAAGATTTAGATGTGCCTTTTTGGCTAAACAGAAAGGCATGACAAATCATAACAAGAATAAAAAAGTATAGGAAAGCGGTATTTGTGCGCCATGGCCGCATCGACCACAGGTCAGGTCGTGCGGCCACAAGTACTCTAGCTGAAGCTAAGGTTGATGGCCACAAAAATCCAGTTGAAGTGAAGAACCTTTGCTTGGATTCAGGTCCCGTCAATCCAAGGTGAAACTAACCAAGCTAATCATAAACTTAATATGTAGTGCAATTCATCAAAATACGAGGAAATGTGCCAATATCAGGTAGAATTAGCATAAACCAAGTATTTACCCCAAACCACAGAACCTAGGAAAAGAAATATTAACCTCAAATCAGCCGCTGGTGACAGCTATGCCACTGCATCAGCGCCACCCTCCTCTTGTTCGCAATACATTAAAGTTGTATTAATCTACCTAGGTTTGTATTTATATCTAAGATTACAAACGACATTCAGATATTATTTTTAAACATAAAAAATAAAAATAACTACTTTTGCCTAATTATAAAAGATATTTTATGGATATAAAACCACAACGCCGTGGTTTCCACGAAGGATAATCTTCCACCTATCGATTAAATTGACTCCACCTTCATTTATCCGATTAGCTTTTCTTATATCAATCGATCTCTTTCTATAAGCCAATCAGCTCTCCGATATGTTTGCGGACTTATTAAATTTTGGCGTTAACAGAAGGCACGCGCACGATGGTGTCGATAAGGATGATGTTTGCTTGAAGGATGGCAACGTGAAGAGGCAATAAAAACGTAATCTAAGAATTTAGATCAAATAAGAGGGAATAGTATATATATATATATAATATCCTCTATTATTGGTTATATATAATAATCGGTATTAAAGAGTTTTTTTCGTTCGGTCAAAATATTTATAGTTCCGGTTGTTCTTAACGATCGGAACTAAAGATTTTTTTCACTCGATCAAAATATACTGGTTGTTCTTAACAACGGTAACGATCAAAATTTAGAAAACAGGAAAAGTATGAAAAATAATTTGAAAAAAATAGAAAAATCGTAGGATAAATAAATTTAAAAAAGAAAAATAGGATAATTAATTATAAAAAGTTTGAGGATAAAAAACTTCTTGTTGTAATTTTTTATTCTTTTCTGTACATTTTATAATTTTCCTTTATTAATTAAGACATTCTCTCATTTTCTAAAAATTTTATTTTTTTATATATTTTTAAGAGTATAAGATATATATATATATATAGTTAACATTTTAGAATGGTTGGATGAGTGTAATCACCAAATATAACTTTGAAAAAAAAAATTGACAGCACTTCCTTGTAATTCCTCCTCGATCTTTTAAAAACATCAACTGATATTAATAACAATAGTACCGATTCATAATATTAATCAATACTAAAGAAAAATATTATTACTGATTAATGTACTAACTGTTAGTAAATTTTACTAAATGGTACTAATATATTAATAATGTTATCCACATATTTGTATTAACATCAGAGGAAAGACCATTTTAATAGTCTGACTCTAGCGTGGCTTGTTGTTATCAGGTGAGCTAGGAAGCTGGAATCCAATTCTTTTTATCTAGCCAAATTAAACATGTTGTTTCCTATTATTTCTCTATTTCTCTATACATTTTAAATACAGTTGTATTTATATACACCGTTATAATTTGGTTACACCGCGGTAAGATGGTTTAGATTTTATTTTTTAGCCTTCATATGCCTTTTTTACTATTTTTATAATATAATAATAGATAGATTATCCAACAATGTTAGATTTTTAATAATTTATACTGATAATTAATCGAAATAATTTTATTTTTGGTGTACTAATTGAATTCATACTAATATTCGTATTACAAATTGTTTTCGCAGGACATTGACTTGTAGCTGTATACATAAAATATTATTGTAGCCTTGATTTGGGACAAGGCAACGTCAATGGATTTTTGTCAGACTAAAACTTACCAGTGCCACGTGGTCTTTTGGTGCTCTGTGGCCTGTATGAGCAAGACGTTTCCAACTAGTCATACGAAGTCAATACGTGTTCGGTGTTCCAGTAGTGTTTATTGGAGGTCTTGTCAAGAAAGGAACAGGTCTAGTACAAGCCATGAGAAGACAGTACATAATTCGAAGTCACCTTACGGCTAGGAGTTGTTTGAAAGGGATGATTGGACAGAGTGTAGATATTTACTGAATAATCATGTACTCCTTTCATATAAAAATATAAATATTTTTAAAATAAACATAAATACTAAAAATAGATAAAAATAATTAAAAAAGTTACGGTTGACCGAGAAAAAAATAAAGATAGAGAAATTAAATAAAAAATATTTATGATTAGTTATGATGAAAGAGTAGGTAAAGAAATAAATTTATTTTTTAACGAAAGTGTGATGGTAGAAACAACCATATTTTGACAGATGAAAGATTAAGTTAACAAATTAATCCTTTAAAAATTATAAAGTTAACAAGTTATATATAAGCAACAACGATGTCAAAAGTTTTTAGAGTAATTGTATTTTTTACGCATAATCCAGCAAATATGTATCTTAGAAAAAGTTACATCCACACATAATCCAGCAGCCATTAGCTGAAATGAACGCAGCGTATATATTGTACCTGTTGAGAGTGCATGATTTGCATCCAACATAGCTGAGTGTGTGACCACGACCACGAAATAGAACTTTTTATGAGAACTCATGAACTTTTATTAGATAAGAGCAATTACATGCAAAGTACATAAGTTATCTTAAACCCACACAAGTTTAGAGTCTATAGCAGTTGTGTTTGGACAATCTGGAGAGTTCATTACATGCCTTCTGTTGGAGTTACATTTTTTTAATTTATTAGTCAACCGACAATTAAAAAAACTAGACAACTGATAAATAGTACACTTGTATATGTTTTGGAGTATATTAAGCCTAAGACCCATTATATAACTCAAAATATATAAAAAGTTCCACATCGATTGGAGAAAATTAAGATGGCAGCAGTAAAATGTTCTCTTTGAAAGAACGGACTAGCAGTAAGTGGTGCGGTTGCCGATAAACAATTACCAGCGGCTTGACGATGTCCTGCTCCAGCACCGTGCCGTTGTTGCAGAAGCTAACGCCATGACGTCCTCATCCGCCCGCCATCTGCGTGCAGCGCGAAAAAGAGACGGGCACATCTCCAAGAACGACGCCGAGCCTGCACGCTGCCGCGGAGGACGACGCGCGAGCTCCACTCCACTACATGACGATCCATATATGTTGACGGGGCGAATATCTGTCTGGTTGCTGCGTGAATCCAGAGGGGAAATATGCTTGCTTGCTAGCTAGCCAGCTGGCTTAGCTGCAGCTGCAGCCTGCGTCAATGTATAATACTAGCTACTAGTAGCAGCAAGGAGGGAGATGATACCATCATCTTTTATATCTAAATAAGATATTTTTTGTGCTATGTAAGCAATTCCTATCTTATATACTAAAAAATTAAATTTTTCTTTAAAAAAATACCAAAAAAACTTAAAACTTATATACAAATTTCTATATTGTATAAGGAGGCTACATAAAAAAATTATATTTTTTTGAAACTTCTAATGAGATAAATCAATTGCTATCTAAGGTATTTTGGGTAATTTATTTTAAAAAGCCCACTCCAATTATATATTAATACAACAATCGATAAACTTCATCATTGCTATCATTTAAATTTGGCTCGCAAGGAATGGCCCACCAAATTTTGGTCTTCATTCATTCAGACCATAATCGCTAATTGGTTATTTCCTTATTGCCTCCTTTGACTATGGTTAGAGTCTCATTTAATTTCCTAACTCTTAAAACAATATTAATGTTTTTTTGCACGACGGTTTCGTCACACACACACACACACACATATATATATCATGTTGACGTATTATTTATCTGATGCACGTGTCAGCCAAACGTACGACCATCATCCGCAGAAATAAAAACCCGAACCTGTGGACGAGGAGCATCTCCCGCCCACGGCGGGACCCGATGACGACGGCCATGGCGGCGAGGCGGATGTTGTTGGCCTCCTTGTTCTCGAGGACCCTCTGGACGCAGGCATCCACGGGGAACTGATCCTTCTCCGCCTTGTCCTCCTCCATCACGAACTCCTCATTGTGCTCGGAGGCCTGGATGCTGCAGAGAAGCCCAAGCCAGCGGCGGGAGACGCACGCAGGAACACAAAGAGGCACTCGTCGGGGAGCGTGTCAAGCGATGGCTGTTGCTACAGGCGTTGCTGCCTCTGCTTCTTGGCCGCCCTCACGCACTCCACCGCCGCAGCGGCCGCAACCGTTGACGCGACCACCAACGACCGCTTCCTCTGCTGTTGCACCACGCCGCTGCCGCCGCCTCCTCACAAGCAGCCTTCGAGCAACCGCCGCCACCGCGTCTTCCTCCAGATCCGCGAGCGCACCGGCTGCAAGGCAAAACAAGTTCTCCCCTAGAGTGGAGAACATTGTGTGTACTTTTCTCCCTTTAAACTTCAACCAAAGAATCACGACAAATATTGAAAATATCCAACTACCTTTAGACAATATACATCCCCCTTTTACAATACTCAAATCCAAGTTACATCTATACATCAAGAAAAAAGAGCGAAAATTTGCACAAGATGGTTGGTGGAGGTCCCTCCTAGCTAACTTCTCCTGGGTATGCATAGGATGGTTTTTGTTGTGTAAGATTTCTCTTTGACTGTATATAGCAACTAATTCAACCCAAAAGGTTAAACTAGTGAGGAACAATGGACTATTCACTTATACCCCAACACTACATATACTTGGATATCCTTCTTGTATCAATGAGCTTTATTCTCATCGACATGTGAGCTTAGTTTTCATATCCCAAAATCACATAGGTGCCGGGGCAGGTGAGATATCATCCAGTTGCATTGACGATCTTCTCCAGTCGAAACTGAACACCGCTGACAAGCCGACAAATGTTATAATATTTATAACTGAAAAGACAAGCAAATTGTATACGGAAGCGCCGGCGAATGGATACTGCCTCTTGATGGCGTAAGTATAGTGACTAGGCCACACCAACCTCAAGAATGCGCGGATCGTCATTGCAGGCTCAACCCACTTCTCGACCCAGACTACTAAAATGTTGATGCACACGTATATAACAAAGAAGACGATAGAGACTACCCTTGAGGCTGTCATGACGGCACGGGAAGCCGCGTAGAAGGCCAGGATCAGGCTGACGAGCGAAATCCAGATGCAGTGCAACGCCGCCATGAAGCTCTTCCACGAGCCAGACGAGCGCGACACCTTCCCATAGACAAGAAAGATCACGGCAACCACGGATGCTGCTACAGCGAGGGCGTCAAGGCCCATGAACCATTGGAATGAGTTTCTGCCCTTGAGGTTGGCAGTGCCATCCTTTTCGCTGTAACCGCCCGGAATGTTGAATCCGGCGGCAAAGGCGACGGTGGCTATGAGCACGGCCACCACCGCGAGGCTGTCGGACGTCCTCTCTATCCCGTTCCCTATGTCGCGGCTGCTCCACGGCTTCAGATGGTCTTTCCGTTGTGGCCGGGCATGTGCTCCGAAAGAGATTAATGTCACCACGTAACTTACCTGCATTTGTTGCATGCCCGCCATGGATATATGTAAGCGTTTTTTAATTCTAAAGGAAATCAATCATATCAAACCTCTACACCAAGATTTATCAGACCAATGCTCAGCACGCTTCACACGACTGACGAATAGCAAATGTGTAACTGAAGACTTTCTGAGCGTGCTTGGTTATATTGCTCACCATGTTGAACAAACCGGTCGATTCCGAAGCGAGATCAAGCGGCGTGTGCCCATCGTCATTCAAGACATCGGTCTGCACTTTCCCCTTCCGGAGCAGGGCATCCACGATGCGAGGCGCACCGGCGACCACGGCGTGGTGGAGCGGCGTGTTCCCGTGCCCGTCCTGCGCGTTCAGGAGGCCGCGCAGCATGGGGTTCTTGATGGCGAGGGAAACGACCGACGAGCGCCTCTCCCTGACCGCGGCGTGCAGTAAGCTGTCGCCGTGGACGTCGCGGAGCTCGGCGGCGTCTGGGCAGGCCTTTATCAGCTTCTTCACGACACGGTGGTGGCCCTGCCGCGCCGCGACGTGGAGAGCAGAGAGGCCGTCCTTGTCCTTCATGTACACCGTGCTCGGTGGTGCGGCGCGCAGGATTGCCATTACGACGGAGCGGTTGCCGTCGGACGCCGCGAAGTGGAGCGGGGTGCTGCCATTGCAGTCGACTTGCCCGGCCAATTCTAGCTTCCATCCCAGTAGCAGGTCAACCATTTCTGCAAATTAGTCAATTTAGTTGACGAACGCATTCTTTTTTGAGCCTGGAATCTGTGGAATCCACAAGCAGATATCCTACCTGAGCTCTGGAAGACGGCAGCGTGCAAAGCATTCTGCGAGCTTGGCCCGACTGATGATGCGTCCCTGCAGATGTTAATAATCGCTGTGACACCGGGCACCGACATGCCGGCTTTGTTCAGCCCGGACGCTGACGAGCCTGCCGCGACCAGGGCCTCAACGGCAGCGCCATGGCCATGCCTCGCCGCCAGGTGCAGGGCTGTATCTCCTGCCCCGTTCTGGCATCCCAGGATATTCTCACCGTAGTCCTGAGACAGATGTACAAGCACGGTGATGGCGCTGGCGTGCCCCGCCCTCGCTGCGCAGTGCAGAGGCGTGTCCAGTGCCGAGTTCCGGCGAGAGAGGAAGCCATTGTCCTTGATGAGCCTGTGGTAGATCTCCTGGATCAGATTGCCGTGTCCTTGCTCCGCCGCGACGTGAAGAACGGTGTTCCTCCCTGCCGTCACCTCGAGTAGGTCACACAGCCCATGCTGAATAATGCCTGAAACGGGTACGAAGAGAATTAAATGTTGCTTTTAGGTATATATCCTAGAATGCATGTGTTTCTTTATACATTTCTTTCAGAAAAAGTTTCAATATCTTAAAATGATGCAGCTAACATTAGAGTTCCAATGGATGCTTAAACAATAGATAAGATTAGAGCATTCGTATTTGAAAAGAGAATAACTAGCACATATAATTTATGTGCGGTCAGCTCGAAACGTAGGTATCGGACCTGATATTGGTCTAGGTACATACTAATATACCAATTATGGTATGGTACTAAGATTTTGTGCTTCTAGTCGTATGACGTCAACATATAAACTATCCTGTTTATGGCATGTCGGACGCTGGTATTTTTTATTTAAAAATCATATGAGGGATATTTAATTTGATTTAAGATATTAATACTCTATCCTTTCCTACAACCTGAAATCACATTTGTCCTAAACAACTTTGAATGAAAAATTTACTAAAAATACCAGATGTTATACTAATTTGCACTCAGGGAGATGTTATCTCATTTCTTGTATAAAAAATAAATCAATATCCATATAAGTTTAAAAAACAAATCAACCTAGTACATGCACTATTCACAGTCATTTTATCTCGTGCGTCCCGAGCGTAGTAAAGAAAATAATTACTTGAGTACTAAATGAAAATTTTAAATTTTTTATTATACTTTATAAATGGAGCTATTAGATCATGTTGAGTATCTATTTATGAATCGTTGATATTGCATGACCCAGCGCCTAGCCAATTAAAATTAAAGAGAGAGAGGTTGTCAAGGGAGGCCTATGGCCAATACTTGCTACACCAGTTTCTATGGGCTAAAGGTGTGCGGGCGCACGATACGTGTTATATTTTGTGCCCATTTTTCTAGGATGTGGAATGGGTTTCCATTGGGGACAATTTGGTCCATTTGGGTGCTCTGTGCACGGATGGGTAGAGGATGAAACTCTGCTTAAGTAGTAGAGATATTGTGTGATTTGGATCCAACATAGCTGGATTGTGTGACCATGAATCACCCTGATCTTTTGGCTAACCACGAAATACCCATGTTTGTTATAGAATTTTTCATATTGTATAAGATTCGGCTCTTCATTGTGCAATTTTAGTAGGCCGATATTTTTTTCAAAAAAACTAGATGATTGATAAATAAGTAAAACTGTATATATTAATGCCATAATTTAGTAAGGCTGATTGAAGAGACGATCGGTTTAGTAAAAAAGAGTCCGGTTATTATAGAAGCCAATCGAATGAAGCAACAAAGATTCGGTTAAAGATAGAAGATTATCTAAATAAGACCGAGTCTAAAAAGAAGCCGTAAAAATTATGACAGGTATTATATCTATGTAAATCGTATCTTACATAGATATGAATATTTAGTTAGTTTAGTTAACTTTCTTAGAGATATTTTTTTAATCTTTGTTAGGAAATAACGATCGATATTTATTGTAAACGCGTTAGACTTTGTAATGCCAGGATATTATTAACACAAAGCTCATGGAAATATTGAAAAAAAGATCGGTTTAAGTAAAGAAGAGTCCGGTTGCTATAGAGAGAAAGCCGATCAAATGACGCAGGGGAAGATTCGGTCCAAGAATAAAGTTATCCAAATGAGACCGAGTTTGAGGAGGAGCCGTGGAATTCACGACAGGGTATTCTATCTATGTAAATCATATCTTATATGGATAGGAAGATTTAGTTAGTTTAGTTAACTTCCTTAGAGATATTTTCCTTTATCTTTGTTAGGAAATAATGTCCGATGGTTGTTATAAACGCATCGGACTTTGTAAACCCAGAGTATAAATATAGACCCCCTAAAAATATATAGAGGACATCCTTCGATCCATACAACTTCGGCACATCGCCACCTTAGTCTATCTAAGTTTTTACCGGTGGGGTTTGGCTCTCGACGCAGGGCTGCATCGGTTAACTTCGATCTCTGGTAAAGGGATAAGCTCCGCCACTATCTCGATATGTCTCACTCTGTCTAAGGCTACATCAGTTAGATTCAACCTCTTAGGCCGATCGGATGTATCGCATCACGTCCGTGTAGGATCTATCGGTCTATCAAGCTTTCTTCACCGTCGTTGGTCTCATGCTGCATCGGTTAGGTTCGACCTACGAAGCTGCTGACAGTAGAATGAGCTTTATGCCTATAGGTCTCTGTACGGCGTTTAATCGGAGTGTTAGCTGATGAGTTATCAATACATTGAGCAACACGTCTAGCGTATCGGCTTCTCGGCCGATACGCACCAGTGTTCAGAGACTTTTCTTGAGCGCCATGCCAAGCGCATTGACCTTCCAGTCGATGCACGCCTATCTTCAGAGAGACGTCCTCTCATCAGCTCAGCTAGCCGATGGGTTTGCTTTGCACTTACTTCAGCATAACCGATCCGGCATCCACCGTCCCGTTGCTGTTTTGCCTCGGTCTCATACTGTCTCGGTTAGGTCCGATCTTTGAGATTCGGTGCTAGCGGCGTCGTCACGGCGAGCGACGGGTGTTGTGCTACCATATCTAGAGCGGCATCGGTTCTACAGCCGGTTCCTTTTATACGATTTCTTGCCAGTCCGCATATGCCTTTATCGGCTTTCCAGCCGATGAACGACCGCTACAGCTTCCGTCGACTACCAGGAGGGATCCCGCGCGCTTTGCTATTCTCTGAATACACTCCGATGCCTCCATCGGCTCTACAACCGATGGATCAGGATCACACTTTCACTACATCCGAAG
This sequence comes from Oryza coarctata, assembly GCA_030770085.1. Classification (NCBI taxonomy): domain Eukaryota; kingdom Viridiplantae; phylum Streptophyta; class Magnoliopsida; order Poales; family Poaceae; genus Oryza; species Oryza coarctata. The sequence continues at coordinate 2,900,624 of CM061483.1, forward strand.
CCATTATATCCTTCGTCGACATCTGCCCGTGCCTTCATCGGCTCTCCAGCCAATGGAAGAGTGTCCTGATTCCTATCGATGATCAATCGATAGCAGGAGCCATCCGGACACGACCGATGACTAACTCATATCCTATCGGCAGCCAGCCGATAGCGAGGGCTCATATCAGCCCATCGTCCGACTGACCTTTTTGTCTTACCTCGTTATCAATTGTAAGGTCAAATTGACTGGCACGCCTGCACCCGCACCGTCGCGCCGGAGCTAAGCAAACCCCACGGGTCCTAGCGCACGTATCTTGAGCCACGGAGAGAAGCCGGCCGGCCTGCACTAAAGCTAAGCAGACATCCTAGGCGTCGGCATGTTAGTGCCGGGCGTACGAGATTCTAGCGCGAACATATTTTTTGGCACGCCTAGTAGGACCGAAGATTTCATTCATCGGCTGATAGGACTCATACTTCATTCATCGGTCGGTAGGGTAGAAATCTTCATTCATCAGCCGATTAGACGAGATTTCATTTATTGGCTAAAGAAATTTGAAGACCATTCATCAACTAGCGAGACTGTACAATTGCCTGATTAGAAGTTAAAATTTTTACTCATCAACTCGGGGGACATCTTGTTGCCAATATGTATAAAGAAGAAGTTGTTGCCAAGATACATTCGTCCGAAGAAGAAGCCGACGAGGATATTATAATTTCAATAATCATGAAGGATCTGAGTAAAGACCAAGGGCAGCAGATAGAGTAGAACGTGGATAACTTTCAAAAGCTCTGTTTAAAGTCCTTCAGTATGACTAAACAAGGGCCGATTCAAAAAGCACAGTTACCAAAATGTGTCTTGTTGAAAGAATCATGCCATTCATCACCTGTAAATTCTCCCAAGCCGTTGCAAGAAATGTTCAATAAAGCATTTTATCAGGCATTCAATAATCCATTGGGAGTATGAATAGATACACTACAAGATCTGATCAAGAAGACGATACAAAAATTATCAGCTTAAGAGCTTGATCAAGATCATGTAACTTTGCCGATAGAGACAAAGTTATCTCAGAAAACTTGTAAAAACGAGAGGAACCTATTGACAAATATATATCCACCAACACAAGATTAATTCGAGGGGCAACGACAGGAGGTACTTCTAGAATTCTTTCAGGGTAATTATTATGGAGGATATCAATATGTCTACCCAGATGGCAATCCCAATTTACACACTTATCATGGAGAGTATCATAGGCAGAATCGGGTACCATATCCACCTCCACATTATCAGAAAGATATTCTAAGGGAGAAGGATTGGTTAACCAGAATTGTGGACACGGTGAAAGAGCAATTTGGTATCAAGCCTAAAGATCAAACAGTTTTGTATCGACACCCGTATTTAGAATGGTTTGACAGAGTTCCATTGTCTCGTCGATATATGATACCAGATTTCTCCAAATTTTTAGGGCAAAACAACATATGGAGCACATCAGTCGATTCTTAGCCTAGTGTGGAGAAGCAACGGCCGAGGAAGCCCTCAGAGTCCGTTTCTTTCTATTGTCCCTCTCTGGATCGGCTTTCACCTGGTTTTCTTCGTTACCACCAAACTCAATTAAGTGATGGGCCGATCTAGAACAGTAATTCCATAAATATTTCTTTGCTGGGATTTAAGAAATGAGACTATCAGATTTGACATCGGTTAGACATATGCCTAATGAGTTAGTTCTGGAGTACATTCAATGTTTCCGGGACATCAGAAGCCCGTGTTATAGTCTTATTCTAAGCGATAAATAGTTAGCCGATTTAGCCTTTCAAGGGTTGTCGAGTCGCATCACGTGAAAATTTTCTTCTCAAGAGTTTAACAGTTTAGCACATCTGATACATGTGGTTTTGGCTCATGAAAGCCGATTATCAAAAATGGAAGAGATTTCATAGCATTAGAGGCTCGAGGAAGAGAATTTCGAAGCATGAGCCTTCAGTATAAATATAGACCCCTAAGAGCCTGTAACATATCATTCAATCAATATAATTTTGGTGTATCGCCACCCTAGTTTATCTAGATTTTTATTGGCGGGTTCTGGCTCTCGACGCGGGGCTGCATTGGTTAAGTTCGATCTTTAGCGAAGGAATAAGTTCCACCACTATCTCGATATGTCTTGCTTTATCTAAGGCTGTATCGGTTAGGTTTAACCTCTTAGGCAGATCGGATGTACCGTATCATGTCCGTGCAAGATTTATCGGTCTATCAAGTTTTCTCTGTCACTATCGGTCTCATGCTGCATTGGTTAGGTTCGACCTACGAGGTTACCGACGGTAGATTGAGCTGTAGGCCTATATATCTTTGTACGTCATTTCATCGGAGTATTAGCCGATGAGTTATCTATATCCCAAGCACCACGTCCAGCGTATCGGCTCCTCAGCCGATACGCACCAGTATTGAGAGACTTCCCTTGAGTGCCACGTCAAGTGCATCGGCCTTCTAGCCAATGCGCGCCTGTCTTTAAAAATCCGTCCTCTCATCGACTTAGCTAGCCGATGGTTTTGCTTCACCCTTACTTCAGCACGACCGATTCGGCATCCATCGTCCCGTTGCCGTTGGCCTCGGTCTCATACTGTCTCGGTTAGGTCCGATTTTTGAGATTTGGTACTGGCGGTATCGTCACGGCGGGCGATGGGTCTTGTGCTGCTATATCCGGAGCGGCATTGGCTTTGCAGTCGGTGTCTTTTATATGATTTCTTGCCAGATTGCATACACCTTCATCGGCTTTTCAGCCGATAAACGAGTGGTACAGCTTCCGTCGGTAACCAAGAGAAATCCCACATGCTTTGCTGTTGTGTGAATACCCTTTGGTGCCTCCATCGGCTCTACGGCCGATGGATCAGAATCTTGCGCTACACCTAGAGTCATCATATCCTTCATCGACATCTATCCACGTCTTTATCGGCTTTCCAATCGATAGAAGAGCATCCCAATATCTATCGGCGACTAGCCGATAGGAGGAGCTATCCAAACGTGGCTGATGACCACCTCGATCCTATCGGTGGCCAGCCGATAGCAAAAGCTCGTATCGGCCTATCGTCCGACAGACTCGTTCGCCTTACCTCCTAGTCAATTGCAGGGTCAAATTGACTGGCACGCCTGCACCCGCACCATCACACTGGAGCCGAGTGGACCTCACGGGCCTCGGCGTGCATATCTCGAGCCACAAAGAGAAACCGATTGGCCTGTACTGGAGTTAAGCAGACCTTCCAGACCTTCGCGTAACCGAGCTGCCATCTCTCTCCGGTCGAAACTTTCCCCGTGAGATTTGACGGCGAGCAATATTATAAGTTTGAGGATATGCTATATAACTAAGATTATATAAAAAGTTTGACAGCGGCCGGAGAAAATTATGATGGCGGCAGTAAAATGTTTTTAGTGAACAAAACGATAGTAAACTGTGTGGTTATTGATAGTTAATTAGAAATTTTTATCATGCTCTGTACTATTAGAAAAATCAATATTATTTTTTTCCAGACGATGGAATAATTATTTTTCTACTAGCAGTTGAACTCATGAAAGAATAATTCAGATCGTTTACTTGTGGTAATATTGGCAATACAATCTACCAGTAGATAACGCATAGTAAAAGGACACCTTTGCCTCGACGGTGTCCTGCTCCAGCACCGTGCAGCAACGCCATGACCTCCTCCGCTCGCCCTCCGTGTGCAGCGCGATAGAGGCGTGAGCACATCTCCAAGCGACGCTCGTCACCATTCGACGGCGTCGCCGCCGCCGCCGCCCCCGCGGGTGGCTGATCTGCAGAAGACGCCGAGCCTGCACGCTGCTGAGGAGGACGACGCGCGAGCTCCACTACAGGACGATCCATATTGATGGGGCGAATAGCATATGTGTCTGGTTTGCTGCGTGAAGCCATGAAGCTAGAGAGGATCTATGCTAAGCTAGATGGCTTAGCTGCAGCTGCAGCATGTGTGAATATATAACAATAGCTAGTTAAGTTAGGAGGGAGATGATACCGCCTAATCTCTCTGCAACCTTAGCTAGCTTCCTGTTGCTGCTCCTGCCAATGCACGGTCTCTACCGTGTCAAACAAAGTTACTGTGGTAAGTGCAATTAATGGAGAAAGAAGAAAAGTCGAGAGCCAGCTGGCGTTCGATGCAGGCATGTAAGGCTCAAGTCGTCGGCAGGTCAACTGCGTATGCTTGAGCCAGAAGTGCTATACTACTTTTCCTACAAGGAGTGCGTGTCCTAGGTTCTACCCCCTCCGTCCACAAATACTACAAGAAATCCTGTTATTCAAATTTTGTCGTTACATATAAATTATTCTAAAATAATACCTCCCCATATAATCATTCATTATTTAATTTTTATCTAATCATACACCACCCACCCTTTTATCCTTTACGTACCTTTTTTTAATAAATAAAATTATTAAAACATTTATATGGTCTATTGGGTGAAGGCTCATCCTAATTTGTTTTTTATATATAAATTATATTTTATTATGATAATATATAATCTGAATCACCTTGTCTTTTTCTAAGAAACTGGAAGATTTATACAACTGTTCGAGTATCATCTTAATGTTTTTTGGCTATCATATTTTCAGGAAACTCTTCGAGCTTACAATCAACAACGGCAACATATCTTACAACAGTTGATATCACTAGGTATTTTTCAAGATTATGTCCATACCATCCATCCTAACTAGTTAGAATATGGATGAGGTAGTCACTCTGCTTGTAAATGAAGGGTCTAAGGTTCTATTCATGTTATCTATCATGATAATTTAAAAAATAACCTCAGACATCGATGACAACCCATATGTCATTGTCAGATTATCGGATGATATCTCTCAAAAGCTATTGATATGATCGCCCGTTTATTTTTATTGAAACGTTGCCTACGCTATCATCTTGACTAGTCACGACAAAGATGAAGGAAATCAAAAGCAAAGGACTCAAAGTGTTGCTTATGATGTCTATTATGATAATACAAGCAATGACCTCAAACAACAATGATACTAAGTGGGTCATAGCTTGATAATGTAGTCATATGTGAAAGACAAGCAATACAATCATAAAGACATTTTCGATGAAAAATTTAAAGTTAAGCATAGCTTTTTGATATGCTTATGAGTTCGTTAAACAAATATAAACTATACAGACCATATGAGATACATATCAAGTAACTAATCTAACCACATATAAAAGTAGTCAAGACCCAACTACATCTCTAGTCTTCGTGAGACCAGGATGGGCACAACTGTTTTTGCACTTAGACAGTGATCTAGATAGGAACACGCCGCTGGTTTTTGCAAGACCAATTCTTGACCACAAGATTTATTTTGTGATGACAACTTCAAAGTACAATCACATGACTTTTATGCACCTAACACCCTGCAAGATAAACTACGTGTGCTGCTCCACATAGAACAATTCCACAAAGCTCTCGGCTCTATCACAAATAGCGATTGTTTTTTTACTCCCTCTAGTTTTTTTTTATACTGCTACAAAGGATAACAGTTACTCTCTCCTGTTGTTTTTTTATATTTGACGACGCTGATTTTTAGAGATATGTTTTGACCATTCACTGTATTTAAATTTTTTGTGTAAATATACAAAATATAAGTGAGGCATAAATTTCATTTGATAATAAAACAGATTAAAATAAAATAAATAATAATTACATAATTTTTTAAATAATATGAAATGGTTAAACATATGTCAAAAATCAACAACGTCAAATATAACAAATCTGAGGGAGTACGACCCAATTGAGCCTATCATAGTACAAAGCTTATACAGAGCCTTATTCCCACTGTTTTTAAATTTAAACTAAAAAATAGCAGTATTGTTAAATGGAGGGTGTATATCATAATACAAAGCTTTGCATATAAGACCTTCGTAAAAACCTTATAATACAAAGCTTCCCTCTGTATTATGCGAAACGCTTTTTTGACATCTATACGTCCATCCTTGATGTCCACCCATACCCATCTCCTCTAGTGACAAAGCCTTATCCGTTCGGCCACTGTTGTCTCGGCGACGTTGATGCCATTATGCCAACGACGGCTGCCCGCTTCTTTTATCAACGAGTTGTATTTGATCCATACATCATATATGTGCATCTAAATTAAACGGATTGAGTTTCATAAAAAAAGGGATTGGACTATATATTGACATTGCCATGAACTATATGGACAACGACAAAGGATGACACTGGGATCGACTACCTGCTGGGGAGCTAGGCAAGCAACATTCCTTAAATTGGGCCCCACACAAATTTGCTGTGTGAGAGCTGCAATGTGTGTTGACGAGAGAGGTGTTAAATGTGGACCCCACATGCTAAATAAAAATACCCAGTTCCCAGCTGTCTTCCCCGTTCATACCTCATCCTGTCCGCATATCTTGCATGCAGAGAACTGGCAAGACGTACTTTCTAGCATCGAGAGATGAACGATGAATTGTTTATTTGTTATGGGTAGGCTGTAAGTTTATGACGGACGGTCGTCTAAGATTTTTGCTATGATGTATATAATGTATATGTCGGTCTTAACAAGATTATGTCCACCTTTAAACTATCAACACACAATTCCTTCTGTTCTCTTCTAGCCGTGAGCGGCGGATTGCGAACCAATAGAACGAGAAGAATAAGAAGGTGGATTTCAATTTTTTGAGTGAGGAAGTGTTGGAGTCAAATTTTTACATGTCAATCTAAAAATTTTGGATTACACACTGTATTGGACTTCTGTTGGTGATTGAACAGATTGGATGATCCGTATTGCTTTAACGACATTTTAAAAATATCCCTAAACAGGCCTGAAACGTGTAAGTAGGGAAAGGAATGTAGAGGAGGCGTGTGAAAGCACTGGTAGCAGGAATGAAATGGAGACGGGAGAGTGAAAGGCAAGGAGAATAGACGTGCAGGTTGGTTGGTGTGGCATGTTCTACGGGGGGCCAATTTCACTTACAGATGTGGAGGGACCGAGCTAGGAAACGGACGATGATAGCCTTCCACTCGCAAGATCGGACGGGTTCATTAATGAGGACTTGGAGTGGGAATACCTAAACTATGAGGGCGTTCTTGAGAGAATTGGCAATACAAGAGGAAGCATTCGGTTTTTCTCTTCCTCGTTGAGATCCTCGAAGACATGTGGGGGCACCGGTCATCTCAAAAAAAATCAGGCGTCAGAGCTGTAGCAAGCGGGGTTAAATGGATCTCACAATAATTTCACAAATAAAGAGAAGTTTTCATTCAATTTATTTATACCTATATATTAATAGAACACTTTTATGGAGCTTTTATATTAATGGATCTTGTCGTTAATTAAGTAGATTATATTATTATCACCGTTGATCAAATTATAGGCCGACCTGATGTAATTCTAATTTCAAATGGATTGTATTATTACCACAGTTGAACAAATTACAGGCCATTTTAAAGTAAACCTAATCTAAGTCCACTTTTAAAGTAAACCTAATCTAAGTGTGTTTGGAAAAGCCGGAGATTCTAAGAAGCGCAATGGCTTGATATTATAAGAACTACTCATGAGTAGCTAGCTACTAACAATCTGCTAAAGTTAGGTCTCTTAATTTTTAAGTTTGTAGTTTTTAGTAGATTTTTTTATTCTGTAATTACCTATCTCAGAATATGGGTAAGAATCTGGATTGTTTTTTTTTTGGGGATGGGAGGGTGGAGATCATGGTAGAAGCTGTAGCTATTAAAAATCCATGGCACTTACAAAATCATACCATGAAAATATTTTATTGATTTTTTAAGGTACTCATGTTTCATCCATTGTTAAGCATCCAAATATTCAAAAATATCAAACTTTATCATTTTACCCCATCCATTAATCAAAATATGTTCTATATTTGTTGTACATAGTTAAAAAAAATCTTCACATTGCATTTTGTTCTCATAAAATGTTGACTAGTGGTTACTAATAAAATATTGCAGGAAAAATTCTGTCAAGAAAACAAAATATTGTACGAAAGTCAAATGATTTCATCAAATTTTATGGTTCTCTGAGCAGGACGTTGTTGCATGTTCCAATAAGATTATTGTAGATTTTGTCAAGAAAGGGACGAGATGATTGTATAAATAATCCAAGAACGTACCAAGAAATTTCAAATTCACATCGATGATAAATAAGACCGCAGCTACTACAGATCCATCTAGAACATATTGTATCCCTCTTGACAGTTCATGATTTGGATCCAACAAACCAGCTTGAGGGTGCATGACCACGAGTTACCAATCTCGTGGCTAACAGCGAAACATACAGCACTTGCCGAGGCAGGGGTGAAGCCACTGCCTGCGGCAACCTCTTGTGGCCGTTTGTCTTAGTGATTGAAATTATAATTTTATATAAAACACTCAATATAGTTTGATTTGTCCGTTCTCAAGTTTACATATGTCTTTCACTATATAACTAAAACAAAAAAGTTTCACGTCGATTGAAGAAACGATTTTTTTCCAAAAAAAAAAACTAAGATGGCGGCAATAAGTTAATGGACAGACGGCACTAAATTGCAGGTCTGCAGCTATTTGGTTTCTGTAAATTAATTACCATCGACTTGAAGATCTCCTGTTGCACCATGCTGGAGCAGCTTATTAATCTCCTCAGCTCGCCCTCCCTTTGCAGCGAGATAGAGAGACTGGCATACTGAATGTATTCAGTATAGATTGAAAAGACGATTGGTTTAGTAAAAAAGAATTCAATTGTTACAGAAAAGAAGTCTATCGAACGAAGTAAGTAAGGATTCGGTACAAAATATCTAAATGAAGTTAAGTCTAAGAAAGAGTTGGGGTACTTATGTTAGGATAATTTATCTATGTAAATCGTAGAAATTTTTAATTAGTTTAGTTAATTTTCTTAGAGATATTTTTCTTTTATATTTTAGGAAATAATATTCGATGGTTGTTATAACCGCGTCGGACTCTGTAATTCCAGGGTATAAATATAGACCACTGGAAGTCTGTAAGATATCCTTCGATCAATACAACTTCAGCGTATCGTCATCTTAGCTCGTCTAGTTATTTATCGACGGGTTCTGGCTCTCGACTCAGGGCTGCATCGGTTAAGTTCGGTCTCTAGCGAAGGGGTAAGTCCCGTCACTATCTCGAAATATCTTTTTCTGTCTAAGGCTTCATAGTTTAGTTTCAACCTCTTAATCAGATCGAGTGTATCACATCACATCCGTGTGAGATCTATCGATTTACCAAGCTTTCTCCGCTGTTGTTGGTCTCGTGTTGCATCGGTTAGGCTACGAGGCTGTCGACAGTAGATTGAGCAGTAGGCCTATAGGTCTCTGCCCGATGTTTTATCGGAGTGTTTAGCCGATGAGTTATCTATACCTTGAGCAACACACTTAGGGTATCGACTTCTCAACTGATATGCACATATCTTCAGAGACTTCCATCAAACGTCACGCCTAGTGCATTGGCCTTCCGGTTGATGCACACATATATTCAGAGATGTCCTCTCATCGACTCAGCTAGCCGATGGATTCGCTCCGTCCTTTCTTCAGCACGACCGATCTGGCGTCCACCGTCCCATTACCGTTGGCCTCAGTCTCTTATTGTCTCAGTTAAGTCCGATCTTTGAGATCAGTGCTAGCGGCGTCGTCACGGTGGGCGATGGGTCTCGTGCTATAGAAGGAGTGGGCCCCGCTCTTTGTTCATCGCCCACCATATCCAAAGCGGCATTGGCTTTGCAGCTGGTGTGTGTTTTATACGATTCCTTGCCAGTGCACATATACCTTCATTGGCTTTTCAGGCGATGAACGAGCTCTATAGATTCTGTCGGTAACCAGGAGAGATCTCATGTGCTTTGCTATTCTTTAAATACCCTTTGGTGCCTTCATCGGCTTTCTAACCGATGGATCGGGATCTCGCTTTCGCTACACCTAGAGCCATCACATCCTTCATCGACATCTGTCTATAGAGCATTTCAATCCCTATCGATGACTAGCCGATAGCAAGAACCATCCGAACACGGCCAATAACCAACTTGATCCTATCGATGGCCAGCTGATAGTGAGAGCTCGTATCGGCTCATCGTCCGACTGACTAGTTTGCCTTACCTTCTTATCAATTACAAGGTCAAATTGACTAACATGCCCACACCTACACCGTCACGACTGAGGGACTAGAGAACGAGCCGAGGGACCCATGCCGGAGCTAAGCAAACTTCCTAGGCCTCGGTGCATGTACCTCAAAGCCACAGAGAAAAATCGATAGTCCTGCACTAGAGTTAAGCAGACCTCCTAAGCGTCAGTGTAATTGTGCCGCACGCGTGAGATTTTGGCGCGATCATACGTTTTTGGCACACCCGGTGAGACCGAAGATTTTATTCATTGGCTAGTGAGATAGAAGTCTTCATTCACCGGCCGATAGGATGGGATTTCATTCATTGGCTGGTAAAACTTGAAGATCATTTATTGGCTGGTGAAACTTGAGGATCATTCACTGGCTAAAGATCTTTCATCGGCTGGTGTGATATAATTCCATTTATCGACCAGTGGGACTGTACAATCGCCTGATTAAAAGTCAGAATTTTTACTCATTAATCCAAGGGGCATCTTTTTTACCAATATGTCTAGAGAATAGGTTGATACCAATGCACATTCATCCGAAGAAGGAGCTGATGAGGATATTATAATTTCTATAACCATGAGTGATCTGAATGAAGACCAAAGGCAACAGATAGAGTAGAACGTGGACAACTTTCAGAAGCTCTGTTTACAGTCCTTTAGTATGACTAAACAAGGGTCGATTTAAAAGTCATAGTTGCCAAAACTTGTTTTGATGAGAGAATCAGGCCATTCACCACCTGTGAATCCTTTGAAGTCATTGCAAGAGATGATCAACGAAGCATTTCATCAAGCATTCATTGATCTATCGGGAATATGGATTGATATACTATAAAATCTGATCAAGAAGACAATAAAATAATTATCAGCTCAAGGTCCCGATCAAGATCATATATTTTTACCGATAGAGATAGAGCTACCTCAGGAAACTTGTAAAACCATGAGGAACCTATCGGCAAATGTATATCCACCAACACAAAACCGATTCGAAGGGCAACGACATGAGGTATTTCCAGAATACTATCAAGATAATTATTGTGGAAGATATCGATGTGACTATCCAAGTGGCAATCCCGGCTTATCCACTTATCATGGAGAGTATCTCAAACAGAATCGGGTACCATATCTACCTCCGCAGTATTAGAGAGACATCCTAAGGGAAAAGGATTGGTTAGCTATAATCGTGGACGTGATGAAAGAGCAATTTGGTATTAAGCTCAAAGATCAAACATTTATGTATCAACACTCGTATCTAGAATGCTTTGACAGAGTTCCATTGCCTCACCAATACAAGATACTAGATTTCTCCAAATTCTCAGGACAAGACAACTATCTATGATAGAGCACATTAGCTGATTCTTAGCACAGTGTGGAGAAGCATCGGTTGAGGAAGCCCTCAGAGTTAGGTTTTTTTCATTGTCTTTATCTGGATCGGCTTTTACCTGGTTTTCTTCATTACCACCAAATTCAATTAAGAGATGGACCGATTTAGAGAAGCAATTTCACAAAATATTTCTTTACTAAGGTTCTGAGATGCGACTCACAGATTTAATGTGAGTAAAGCAGAAGGCGGAGGAATCTGTTTCAGAATATATTTGAAGATTTTATAATTTAAGAAGTCGATGCTACAACTTGTACGTGAGTAAGCAACAATTAGCAGAGCTAACCTTCCAAGAGTTGTCGAGTCGTACCAAACGAAAGTTTTTCTCCCAAGATTTCAACAGTTTGGCACATCTGATGTATGTGGTTTCAACTTATGAAAGTTGATTACCAGAAAGGGATGAGATTTCAGAGCCATGGAAGCCTGAGGAAGAGAATTTCGAAGCATAAGTTTTCATACTTTGAAATTCGGGGACATGTACTAACGCCAAAATTTAGTAAGCTCATGGATATATTGAAAAGATGATCGGTTTAATAAAAAAGAATCCGATTGCTACAGGGAAGAAGCTGATCGAACGAAGTGAGAAAAGATTTGGTCTAATTATAAAAGATTATCCAAATGAGCTTGAGTGTGAGGAAGAGCCGTAAAACTCATGATATGATAATTTATCTATGTAAATTGTATCTGATAGGAATTTTTAGTTAGTTCAGTTAACTTTTTAGAGATATTTTCCTTTTATATTTTAGGAAGCAATGTTCGATGGTTGCTGTAATCGTGTTAGACTCTGTAATGCCAAGGTACTCGTAGAAGCCTGTAAGATATCCTTCGATTAATATAACTTCAGCGCATCACCATCCTAGCTCGTCTAGATTTTTACCGGTGGGTTCTGGCTCTCGACGCGGGGTTGTATCAGTTAAGTTTGATCTCCGGCGAAGAGGTAAGTCCCACCACTATCATGGTATATCTTGCTCTATCTAAGGTTGTATCGGGTAGGTTCAATCTCTTAGTCAGATCGAACGTACCACATCATGTCCGTGCACATATGTTTTTATCGGCTTTTTAGTCGATGAACGAGCGCTACAGGTTTCGTTGGCAACCATGAGAGATCCCACATACTTTGCTATTCTTTGAATACCTTTTGGTGTCTCGATCGGCTCTACGGTCAATGGATCAGTATCTCGCTTTTACTACACCCGGAGCCATTACATCCTTCGTCGATATCTATTTACGCATTCATCGATTCTCCAGCCGATAAAAGAGCGTCCCAATCGCTATCGGCGACTAGCCGATAGCAGGAGCCATCCAGATGCGGCCAATGACCAACTCGATCCTATCGGTGGCCAGCTGATAGCAAGAGCTCGTATCGGCCCATCGTTTAACTGACCCATTCGCTTTATCTCCTTATCAATTACATGGTCAAATTGACTGGCACGCTTGCACCTACACTGTCGTGACCGAGGGAGTAGAGAGCGAGCTAAGGGACCCGCGCTGAAGCTAAGTGGACCTTCTAGGTCTTAGCGTGCGTACCTCAAAACCACGGAGAGAAGCCGATAAATCTACATTGGAGCAAACCTTTTAGGTATTGACGTGGTCGTGCCACACGTGCGAAATTTCGGCGTGGCCACACACGGTGACGAGCATCACCATTCAGCAGCGGCGGCTCTAAACGAGACTTTTACGATAACTTTTCAACCAGGTGTTTATAAAGATAGGGTATAAATTATATATATTTATAAAGAAAAGCGTACGTGTGTTATAAGGTATGTGTTATTTATGTCTTTCGAATTTGTCGTTTTTATTATTCTTAGTAGGAGGAAAACAGTTCAGTTCACTGATTCACTTCTGACCACCTCCCTCGCACGTGCTTCCTTCGCGTCGTTGACCCGGTCCCGTCCTCCTCACTCGCGGGCCGACTCCCAAAACTCGCCGCCGCCGCCGCCGCCGCCGACGCCGAGGACGACGACGACGACAGCGAAGATGCCGCGCAAGGCCTCGTCGACCTCAGGTAGGTACCCCCAAGCTCTCGCCGAATCCCAATTCCCCAACCAGGCGTTAACCCTTGGCCCGATTTCCGAACCCTAACTCCCAGATTCGCGCCTGAAATGGCGGAAGCGGAAGCGGAATTCCAACGCCTCCCCGTCGTCGTCAAAGCCGTCCTCCACCGCCGCGGCGGCGGACCACTCCGACGACTCCTACTCCGCCGCCGCCGCAAATGAGGACGACGACTCCGCTGTCCCGTCCGCCGCGGGGGAGGACGCCGAGGACGAAACCCTAGCCGGGGGTGTGGGGTCGGAAGACCCCGTGCTCGACCTCCGGGAGGCGGAGGTGCTCCCCTCGGCCGAGCCCGTCTCGGCCTTCCCTGCCGCCACCCGCCGCGCCGTCAACAGGCCGCACCCGTCCGTCCTCGCTGTCATCGCGGCGGAGCGATCCGCGTGTACGGGTGACGGTTCCGCCGCGCCGGCACCGGCACTGGAGAACATCTCTTACGGGCAACAGCAGGTGCTCTCCGGGGTGCTTCCTGACCACGCTTCCCTCGCGACGGACCCTGACAAGTCGTCAACTTATGTGTGCACGCCGCCGAATCTGATGGAGGGGCATGGTGTGCCCAAGCTGTTCCAGGGTCGCCTACATGTCGTGCCGAAGCACTCAGGTCTGCTCTTTGCAACCGAAACATGAATGACTGAGATGTAATGTGGCACTAACTCGTTTGCAATTTGTAGATTGGTTCTCCCCAGGGATCGTACACAGGCTGGAAAGGCAGGTAGTCCCACACTTCTTTACAGGGAAATCAGCGAGCAACACTCTGGAGAAGTACATGCTATTGAGGAATAAGGTTATTGCAAGGTATTTAGAGAACCCAGGCAAGAGGCTTGCTTTTGCGGAGTGCCAGGGGCTTGTTGCAAACACGAGCGAATTATATGATCTTAGCAGGATTGTTAGATTCTTAGACACTTGGGGAATCATCAATTACCTTGCGTCTGGGTCAGTGCACCGGGCTCTAAGGATGGCAACATCACTTCTCAGGGAGGAATCAACTGGGGAGTTGCAACTATTGACTGCACCACTGAAATCAATTGATGGCCTAATTTTGTTTGATCGCCCGAAGTGTAGCCTCCAAGTGGAGGACATTTCTTCATTGGCATCAAATTCGGAGGCGGTGGATTTTGATGCTGGGCTTACAGAATTGGATGGGAAGATTAGGGAGCGATTGTCAGAGAGTTCTTGCAGTTATTGCTTACAGCCTTTGACCCATTTGTACTATCAGTCGCAAAAGGAGGTGAGCATCTTTGTAATTTCCCTTTACATGTTCTCTCCCCATTTATCTTGTGCAGGAAACCTTTCCATATCTTGCTTATATTTCGTTTCACACCCAAAAGATGAATAATACAAAAACTGGGAACTACATCACGGTAAGCTGAACTGTAGTCTAGCAAGTTACAGCCCAAGTTTTTGCGGAGAATTGAGATACTAGATTCTGTTGTTGAAATTTAAATCTGTATTTCTTTGTTTGCCCCCAATGAATACTTGTTTACATATGCTTTTTTAGTCATTCTCATGCATCATAATGATAAAACCTGTAAACTCCTTTTTTTACCTTTTCAATTTGGGATAAGCGAATCATTTAGAACACCGAATCTTTTATTCTTACTAGTCATATTATGCAATTTATGGCCATTCAAAACAAGTGATCAACCCAAACGCACGTAACTGTGCAGAAAACTTCTGAGCAGAAATTGACTATTAGATGATCAGTGTTCTGCATAGAGAACAAATCACTTTCACAAGAAACAATCAACCACAATATTAACATAAGAACAATAAATAACTAAATAGAAGGTTTATATGGTTATTCATGCCATTTTTCAGGGAGTGATAAGAGCAGTGTGGTAGTTGGTTGGGTGGCAGGTCATAGTGATACGTGAACTGTCATAAAATTAAATGCAAATTTGGTTTGAAATAAGAAGATGCATACAATATGTAGAATTCTTTTGAAGTAAAATACATAAATTTGTAGTATCAAACTGTATTGAAGTGATGATTCATATAAAATTGACAAATATTGAATTGGTTTTGGAAGTACAATGTACATTGTAACGCAAAGAATGCACAGATACATGACTGGGACATTGGAGGACGATGCTCATGGCTCACCTGTGCACCATGCTCATACTTGTCGGCTCCTTGCCCACTAGGCGGCATTCTGCAAAGAGACCAGCAATTAAAATCAAAATTAAGGAAAGCAGAAATGATGCAGATGGAACAATAATATTAGCCACTCAAATGTGTTGGGATTAGGAGGGTCACAAAGCATGCATCCATGATAGTTACTGTCCTCCATTGAAGTTTCCCTTGATGCAACCTGCCACCACAAACTCCTTAGATCCAGGCTGGAGTGAGTGGAACAACGGTTGAGGTGCTAGAGATGCAAGGCGAGGCGGAGGCTGGGTGGTGGATGTGCTGCTGTCCATGTGCACTTGTCATGTGGCTGGAGGGCACAGGGGAAATCTGCTCATATGGCGAGAGATTTGTGTGAGGAACTTGTGCAAGAAAGCAGGACTGCTGAAGCAATGATTCTGTTGAATCAGTCAGGGTGGCTGGTTCTCTTTCACATGGGAATTTAATTTGCAGCTATTCATCCTTCCCTAAAATCATGGATGTGATCCAACTATGAACCTAAGCTGTCTGATGCAGGTGCTCCTGCGGCTTGGAAAATTTGCAATTTTCAGGTTTACGATAAAGATAGCACATAAACCAAGTGCCCCTTCATATACTAGTATAGATATTTTTTTGTGATGTAGCAATGACTAGGAGCCTGCTTTTAGCTGAACCATAACTTTAAGTTATGGGACAGGTGAGTTTCACATTTTCACTTCAAATTACAGTTTGTGATATTTTTGTCAGCTATGTATAAATTGATTACAGTAGGATTCCATTTTCTTTTTTGAAGGAAGATAATTCAAAGATCTATTTTGCTTGTGCAATTTTAATGCACTGTTCTGCTTCCCCCTTTTATTTTTCTTTGGGTATCTGAAGCAAACAGTAACAACATTCTTGGTTGGTTGAGCAGGCAGATATCGCTGTATGCTCTGATTGTTTCCATGATGCGAGATATATTATTGGACATTCAAGCTTAGATTTTCACAGGGTTGATGGGGATAAAGATAGATCAGAATATAATGGGGATAGTTGGACTGATCAAGAAACATTATTGCTGTTGGAGGGCATAGAGAAGTTCAATGACAACTGGAATGACATTGCAGAGCATGTTGGAACAAAGTCAAAAGCACAATGTATTTACCATTTTATTCGTCTTCGTGTCGAAGATGGTTTGCTAGAGAACATTAAGGTGCCAGACGCATCTCTGCCATTTAGAGAAGAAACCAATGGATATCCACATTCAGATTGCAACGGCAGCATTTCAGGTTTTTTTTAAAAAAATTATACTGATATTTGCTATTGCTTTGTTAGCAAAGTTCTCAGATTTTGTTTTCTCACTATTTTTAGATTATGATAGGTAGCATTTTTACCATTGGTTATTGTGTTTACTCCATAGGAAATCTACCTCATAGAATTCAACCTGGAAACCAGCTTCCATTCACTAATTCTTCTAATCCGGTGATGTCACTGGTAAGTAATTATGCACTAAATTTGTTTGGAGATTGCATAATTTCAGCTTTGAACAGTGAATTGTCATTTAGATTTGGATGGCAGGAATGGATAACACAATTTTTTTGTTGGCCCATAGAAACTGTGGTTATCTTCACATCTCTAATTCTCCTTGATAATGTCATTGTCTTACTGAAGTTATATTTGCATAGACTGCTTTGCACTTTGGATTACTGAAGCTGTTTTTCAATTTTGGACTTTGATTTTAGGATTAATTATGTTCAGTAAGCTTGATTTCTGTAACAACAGAAAGAATTGGAATTTTCTGTCAAAAAAACCAGAAAGTGTTGATACTAAAAGCCAATGCTGTTATTTCTAAAAAAAATTATATTTGAATGTCAATTTGGGAGCTAGTAGTAGCTGACCTTATTCCTTTGACTTGGAGGTGGAAGCCTAAACTGAAATGTCTTGAAACGTTGTTTTAAAATAAGCATCTTGTAATTTTTGATTGATTTTGTGGTCTAGGCTGGAAGTTAAATGCCCGTGCACATTCTTTCAGCAGCTGAATACCGGCTCAATGCCTTAAACACCATATGCACTATAGAGCTGAGCTGACAAGATAGTAATGAAAGTACACTAAGGGCAATCCCAAGGTTATTCAATGTAATCAGTTGGAGGTTTAGCAATTAGGATGATAAAGCAAAAACATAGTAAAAAGCCCCTTATAACACCTTAATTTTTTGCTCATGTCCCTTCTAATCCTCTCACTGTTCTGAGTTACATTTTAACCTTAGTACGTTCCAATTTTTGTGCCTGCTACAGACCAGGCCTTTACAAGATGTATGCTCGCGCATATACAGTGCGTCACTGAATGTTGAAGTTTTAAAGAGATCTATTCCACATTGTTAGGGATACTATATATATTTACAACTTGATTGACCCAGGCTACAAGTTCTGAAGTAAATTCTTTTTAGGGCAAATGCTTCCTCTGGTTTTGCCTGCTTTGGTGATATTAATCAAGATGCTTTTTTTCCATCATGTTATTGTAAGTGTAATGTGTTCTCTTCCTTGCTGAATTTGACCTGACTATGACACCAATTCGAGTATAGTGTGCTTAGTAACGTGAGAATAACATAAGCCAGTATTATCTTGATTTTTTTCATTGGTTAAGTTTGAATATGAAATTCTTGCAATCATATATATCCTGTGTGCTTCACAGCATTGATGTAAACTAGTTCTCATGAGTCTTGATCTGAATGTATATAGGCTTCTAGGCATTCTGTGTATATCTGGCTCTGTCTAGTCTTACTGTTTGGAGATACTGTGCAGGTTGGGTTTTTGGCTTCTGCTATAGGACCAAGAGTTGCAGCATCATGTGCAAGTGCTGCTTTATCTGTTTTGACGAGAGATGATGATTCCAGGTTAGCCATCTTCCCTGAAATAGTGTATTTCAGTAACATGATTAAATCATTGAACACTATAGTTTGTTCACTTCAAACAGGCTACATTGCCATTCTACTTGATATCAAGGATTTTGTACAGAAAATGAATACTGGATCTTATCTGGTACTAGTTACCAGCAATGGCTGTTCTTTGTCCAGTTCCTGCCTGGTCTGATCAGTGCCTGGCTGGTTACGCATGATATTACTGTGCATAGATTAAAATTCAAATAATATCTCAATTTTCATTCAGTTCTGTTGGGTTTCTTTCGTCGAACAGCATATGAATTGGTAATAGCTAAATAATTAAAATTAATTCAAAAATATTATGCCAATACTTGTAGTTACAGTGCTACTGGCATGGCTACTTGGATAGCAACCAGTTAGCTAATGCTAATCTTTATCCCTCCTTGAGATTGTGGGACTTGTCCACCTGATGTTAACATTCAACCTTTGGTTTGTTGGACTTGGTTGTTTGGTTGGCTTGCAATCTCCTTTGGACTTATCAATTATCATGGTAGATCTAGGTTTTGACTTACCTTTTGCTACAATGAAGGGTGAACTCAGAAAGCAATTGCTCTGATGCTAGGGGCCATGGTGTGCATCCAAATTTTCGTGATCATAATGGTGGTAATGACTTCATATTTATCCTCCACTATGATAATCAGTTCAGCTGTGCAAGCTCATTTACACATGCAAGATACTAATATTAAGGAAACCATCCTATCTTTAAACAGGTGTATCTTCAGCCATTTCTCCAGAAAAGGTGAAGTATGCTGCCATGTGCGGTCTGTCAGCAGCAGCAACGAAGTCTAAACTTTTCGCAGATCAAGAGGAGCGTGAAATCCAAAGGCTAACTGCTACTGTAATAAACCATCAGGTTAGTTGGCACGTCATTGATGTTATTCACATTTGGGTCTTGTTTTTTTCATTATTGTTGTCACTACTGAATATGAGTTCTCTATGGATGAGTGCTAGAAAGGGTTTGAAAATGTCAGCGTAAAATTGGGTCTGCTGTTCATTTTTTTTGTTTCCTGGCCTATTTTGATGGTAAAAGGTGTTTGTTAGTGCTTTCTAATCAGGTTTTGGGGAATTAGTTAAGCAGCTCTTTGACTCATGTGCCTTATAACCTATTCGTACCAGCCTACCAGGTAGCTTTTACCAGTTTCTGGCCATTCTCTAGTGATAGTGTTGTGAAGAATGATAAGGATAGCTGGTGAGGGGTCTAGAACCAGTTGAACAATCATAGGCAGTCACTGGTTGGAAATCATCTGCATACTGAACTAATTGTGTTTTCAGGTTTCTGTGTTGTTGCCAGTATGACAGTGAAACTCAGAGGTAGGATCATTAAAATACAAAACATACTGATAAGTCGGACTTTATCACAAAAGGTCCTAATATATATTATCACAAACAGCCTTGTTTACCCAATATACAGTTCACAGTTGCAAAGCCCACTTAGCTTTAGTAACCGAATATAAGTTGACAATGCCCAGGTAAAATGTAAAGTGTTTGTAAAAAAATCCGTTATGATTACTTATTTTATTTATCTGTGCAACCAAGTTTGAAAACTGAAATTCTTCTATGCTTGATCTGCTGTTGGTTAGTCACAAGTTCTTTTTTTACCAAGTCCAGTTCACATTGTTTTCATTGATAATATTTGCAACAACAATTTACTTGCAGTTAAAAAGGCTGGAACTAAAACTGAAGCAATTTGCCGAAGTTGAAACCTTGCTTTTGAAAGAATGCGAGCAAGTGGAGAGAATCAGGCAGAGGATTTCATCTGAGCGTGTCCGAATCATGTCAGCCCTGTTGGGTTCACCTGGAAATAGTCTACCTGGAGGTAGTAGCACCATGAGTTCCAATCCAATGAGTATGAGCCCTAGACCGATGGGTATGCCAGGCTCCATGCCTCAATCCAGTATGCCAGCAGCATTCGCCAATAACATGCAGGGGCATGGCCACCCTCAGATGGCATTCTTGCAGCAGCAGCAGCAGCAGATGCTATCATTCAGACCTCGCCTGCCGGCGATCCAAACCCAACCATCCCCACAGACTTCAAACATCATGTTCAACCCAGGCATGCCCAATTCAGTAACCCCTAATCATCATCAGCTGTTGAGGTCATCTTCTGCAAACAATTCAAGTGTAGGATAGGAGAATAAAAGGAGCGATTCATAGGATTTCAGTCAGTGTAGCTTCCTCAGTTGTAGCTTTATATGATTCATAAACGTCTTCAATTGTACAATATCTTCCAATGGTCGTATAAGTATTTATGATCACTTAGGTTTTCATTTTTCGTCACCCCAAAAGTGCTGTTACATATGTCTCGTGTATATATGTTTCGAATCCTGGTGAAGTTGCTGTCATTTGCGCTTTGAATACACGGGGCAAGCATAATATAATCCAGCCAGTCTCCGGTTCTCCACCGTGCAATCCAATCCTCCTGCTGCCTCCATTTACATGCCTTCGTTGCCTTGTGTTTCCTCCGTCTCTGTCTGGAGATGCATGTGTTAGATGTTCCTATATGTTTGAGCAATGTGTACCCGGAGAGGTAATATGCATATCCGAAATGTCATGAGTAGAAATTGTTTCTTGTCGACAATGTCTGGCGTACGTCCACGTCACGCCCGGGAGTTCACACAACCAACTACTTAATGACACATGACAATTGATTATTGTCAGTCCTCGCATATACACACACGACGATAATTTGAGTAGTTCGGATGGTATTCAGATTCACTTGTGATACTCTCGGAAATCATGCCAAATAGTGCACGCCAAGAGCCCGTGATAAACAAGTGCGAGCGAGGGAGGCAACACCAAGAGGACCATGGGCTCGGCACCGTCCTCGCCTCGTATTGCGCGCGCGCGTATGTATATGCTTAATTAGTCAGCATGCATGGATAACACATTTGTGTACCAATATTTATGTCTCTTTTAAACAATGCAAATTTAAACCACAGAAGCATATCCAAAGAATTACTAGTACAAAAAATCACGCAGGAGATCATAATTAACTACGCCATTTTATATCATGCATCTTCTTACGTAAAATTTGGTAACGGCGTCCAATTCTTTTCAGCTGAATAATGGATGAATGCTGATTTTTATAATAATATTTGTGGATATAGACAAATGAATTAACTACTACTCCCTCTATTTTAAAATATAAATATTTGATTCAAACTTTATACCAATATAAGTCTTTCTAAGGGCACTCATTCCAATACACAAAAATCCATCTATTTTCAACCAATAGAAAGGAATTCTAAGCAATTCAAAATTTATATTTTGACAACTAAAGTGACTAAAAGATAATATTTTCTCTCTACTTTAGTTTTTGCTAAAGAAATCTTTTTTATTTTAGTACGGAGGTGCTACAATGTTGAAAGTTATTTCCTAAAAAGCACTGTAAAAAACTTATATATATAGAAAATATAAAGCTTTTTCTAAGAATTAAACCATCAAACAACTTAGAAAGCTTGTTATGAGAGTATCTCAAACACTATGAGATTTTTTTGAAACGAACATATTCTAGCTAGGGGATACGCCTCAGTATCTCTCAAGAAAGTTAAAATTTCTGTAATTAATTTAACTTGCGGGCATATGGCAGACATATCTGCAATATGTACAAGTGCATGCATGGCGATATATGTTGCGTCCGTAACTACGTATGCATACTGCCTACGTATAAACACGTAATACGTACCTGGAGGACGTACTCGGCCACGCGGGCTACTGCCAGCGATATATGTGGCCGCCGCCGCCGCACCACCCCCATCTCAACTGACTAGATCGGCGGCGGCGGCCGGCGGCCGGCGGCCGGCGCGGGGATCGGAATCGATCGAGTGGGCCGGCCGGTTGGATTTATACTGTCTCTCTGCCGTTCGAGTTCGTGTTGGGCCCAATTAATATGGGCTGCATATGTCCGTTTCGGCTCAATTAACGATCGTGGCAACTCCATTTGTACCCCTTGCGTTCGATGCTTTGGATGCTGTGGGCTAGGGACTACGGACCCCGTAGCTTCGCTTCGAAACAGAGCTTGCAGTCACTGCATTGCGGGACCCACATGACATGCCGACACCCCTGTACTACACCCTAAACCAAAGCAGGCAAGTACACATTCAATTCTCACAGTATACATATCCAATTCACGTATCAATAAATATGCATTATTCACATTTATTCAAAAGCATATATATATATATCAAGTCTTTTATACTTGCAGCCACAAATTTATCAAAAATTATATAATTTATGTTGTTCGTAAAAAGGATTGTTATAAACAACCTATTATTTTTTTAATAAGAAGAAATAAATATTACATTTTACATATATATAAAGGAGTGATTGTATAATTAGCATAAATACACCTATTCCATAATACATATATAAAAATAGAGATAATTAATAATTTGTAACACAAAATTAATATTAATTGTATGTTACAACTCTTAATTAAATAAAGAATAATATTTTGGGACATACTTATTCTTAAATTTTACTTGGGATGGAACATTAGTTTTGGACTGGAGGATAAAGTTGACGTTGTGTCCTCTAATCTACGCTTGGTCTACATCTAGAAGTTTATGCACTTTTTCTATATGCGGAGATTATAGTTAGTTTGTAAGTACAAATACTATCGCCAACTACAAACAAGACGTACTTTTAGGTACAAACCTTATGATCTAAGTCAATCACATGTTTCATCAAGGTAGACATATTGTGGCACACATAGTAGCCGCATTGATCCCATGTTGCACACATTTGAAGTCCATTTTATAATGGAGAGATTCATTATTGTCTCTGTGTTTGCCTCCGTTCTTAATGTACAACACCCATGCGGTGTCAATTGCATATGAAAGATATGAGAAATCATAATTACCGCTAAGGTTGAAGTTAATGTAATACATCATATTCTATTTTAGTACTATGACCAAAAGAATACAATACTTCCTATTTGATAAATGTGTAGCCATAATAAAATCAAGTTGTACGTAAATAATAGTATGAAAATTTGAAAGTAAGAAACTTAAAATCTAAATTCTATTACTGTTGATTATGCTATAGCATTATGTAATCCTTATCTTGATGGGTACACATGCAACGGTTAAGATAATCGACGACCTCATATAACATTCCATCTAGGATGGTCTCATTGATCACTGTTGGATCCAGAAAACCAACTTGGTTAGTGAATATCCTGAACTCCTTCCAACATAACATGTAATTGTTTAGATATTACTTAGGACATCTAGTAACATAACTATTTAGGACATAAACTACAAACGTGTGCATAAGCATTTCAAAAGATCGGTGTCCACCGCTCTCACCCTATACAGATCGAAGAGATCTTCAAAGCCAACAATAAAATATGTTGGGCTTGAGAAAAATTGCTCTTGACTATGATGTCCAATGGTGGAGGACTCCCTATGCTTTCTCTTTGAGTTGTTGACTTACATGTAGTATATATGCAGTTCTCGGCAACAAGTATCCATTTTTTTGTAAAACGGTGTTCTCTACCAATGACCTACCTAGCTCAAAGGATGCCAGGGCCACTGATGCCTTCTCATTAACCTTTCCCTTTTTCTTTTCCTTGGCTCTAACATTTTTGGCTCTCTTATGCATAGGAGAAATATTAAACTTGGGAGAGATCTTTATCAAAGTTAGGGCATCAGGTATCTCCCAATCCATAAAAGCGGCTCTAAGGTCTATAGGTTATGTCATAGAGTGATCATGATGAGCCTCAATTATCGGATGAGTGTTTTGATGTGGAGGAGACTAATTGGCTAGCTAAGATAGATATGGAGTTACCTTGACCACTATATATGTCTTTAGACACTATATAAAGGTTTGTTTTGTAGCCCCAAGAGTCAAAATATCATTGTTTGGTGGTATTGGCAATGGTTATCTTACCCAATTTTCCTTGACTTCGTCAACATTTATTTTAGCATAGCTGGCGATAAAGTCTGCGCCATGCAACTTTTGGCTATCGTTTATGAACCATGCCCCTGGTAGCATCAACGTAGAAGTTTGGTGTGACCCTAACTTGTAGGATGCACTTGGTTGTATTTTGCATGTCGATTGAAGTACATTAGTTTATACGACTTTGAAATTCAACAAAAAGTAAGTAATATTGTTTGATTACATCTAACACGTACCTTGGTCATATCGTTGATTGTGCATGGAGGTGCAACCTCTAATTGTGCCATAACTATCGACGCACAACTACTTCATCGCCGCGGAGGGCTAGTGTCAACATGACCGTGCGGGGCATGTGGGGTTGTTGAGTTGCGGTCGTTTGACCCATATGAATCTCGAGTCTCAGGCATGCCACCTCCTATTGAAGTCTGCCATTGAATTACTGAGAAAGTTCTTGCTTCACCTCCTCCTTTAGCTACTCCTTGAGGATGGCCTCCTTTGCTTTTGAGAGGCAACGCTTCTTGTAGTAGTCACTCTACTGTGGCAACCCGTGCTTCTAAGGTATTTTTGTGATTATGCCTCTGGTTCGGCCAGAATGTTTAGGTTTCCCAGCACTTGGGTGATGATGTCATCCTCACATCGGCATTGAGCCAACTCGATCTCACTTTGCATAGATTGTTCAAACAATTCCATCTATAAAGAAATTTTGAATGGATGTGTGAAATATATCTAGATACATATGGTGGAAAGGCCGTGGGAAATTAGAGAGTTATAGTACTCATGGGTCATTGATAGATCAATCCATCTGCTCAGTTGGACTAGGAGATGGTGCCATCCGAGTTGATTTTGGCTCGTGTTTGAGTCTAGTTCCTAGCCTGTACTTATAGGGGGTCCGCGAACAAAATAGGGATATTGATCATAACTGCTTTTGCATCCTCCTCAGCCTAGACCTCTTCTTTCCTAATATAGCTGCCTATCTCCAATCTGTGCGGGTGCTCATTCTAAACTTGCAAGAGATGGTGGGTCTTGCTTATTTGCTGAAACTCTGGAGAAGTCTTTAGAGCACATAACTCCTCTTATACTCTATTAGTTATCCATAGACTCTTCGTATGGGGTATGTATGCCTGGTGGGATGATATACTCCATGGCGAGCTTTGACTTAAAGTTCTTGCAAGCTAGACCCATCTTTCCAAGTGGCTGTCGCTTCAACCTTTGCTCTATCTCATCGGGAAAACTAAACGTCTCCTTAAGTCTTTCCCAAGCTATCTTCTTCTTGCTCTTGGGGACGAGTTTGATGTTGTTGTAAAGGATACCAAAGCATTTTCTCGCCACTACTCTACATCTATTGGAGAAGGAGCCAATGACACTTCGTGGCACCGTTGGTCATTCGGTAGCGTCGACCTTTGCGGGACCACCCTTCTTAGATTTCCGCCCCTCAAAACTACTCTTTTTCTTGTATCAAGAAGCTTTACACTTTGGGCACACATCCAAGTTGGTGTATTCCTTGTAAAATAAGATATAGTTGTTTCAACAAACGTGAATTCTTTTAACTTCCAACCGTAACAGACATAGCACTTGCTTTGCTTCATATGTCATCTTCAATATTTTGTTCTTCTCAAGCAACAAATCCTTTAGAAAATCAAAAACTTTTGTGTGCCTAATCGTTACTTAGCTTAAACTTCATTAGGTCAAAGACAACATATAGCTTCATGTGGTTATGCTTGCATCTAGGATATATAGGTATCTCAAAATTGTTCATCAAAGCAAATAACTTCTTATAATCCCTCTTGCTATAGGATGACTCCTCTATATTACGAAGCATCTTGGAAAGAGTAGGGTGGGCATCAATGATATCACCTCTCAACGGAGAATGTACAAACATGTCATCTCCATCTTCTTGTACCTCATTCTGCTTATTATCCACTTGATCAACTGGAATATTCAACGACATTTGTTCACCCTGCTTCCTCCAGCAACTGTAGTTTTTTTATAAAACCTCTTAGTATTAGGTGAGACTATAACTATACTCTATCTAAAAATATCTTTATATTTTTGTAGTCTACTCATAAACAAGTCACATATCCTTTACTTTTACTTCTCTTATTATCCTCTGTAACATTCAAAAATCAAACAACTTCATTTATGTACTCTTGACTCAAGCGTTTAGTGTTGTATAAGTCTATATAAAGTAATATAAAAATGTGTGACAAAGTAATTACACTAAAATAAATTATAATTGCCATTATAGATTTTATGTCATTTTTTTACCTTAGACCAAAGATTTTCACCCTATCCTCTCCCACCTGAATTGTGTATAGTGCATTAGGTGGGATACCAATATAATATGTAAGTGGATAATATATAGAAAGTACTTATACCTCCGTTGGTTAGCAACAACATACTTGTTAGAGGTATATCAAGTTCTTTTGATGGGCTGTGAAGTCATCTATATGTCAGATGTGCTCGGCGGTCATAGGTGTAGAACTTATCTATAACGAGTATTCAATGATAACCCATTACAAGTGACTGATTATCTATAATAGGCTATCCTATGAATCCATCAAAACTAACCTACACTTATATGCATGTATGAGCGGCCTATAACGTCTTACCTGTGATAGGTCAAGTCGCATGGCCTCATCTATTATAACCCGTTAGAGTTTGTGTTATCTATGACGAGTCATTGTAGTAGGTGTCCCATTTCAGATAAGAAAATATGTGGCAGTGGGCCTCCACACCATAAACACTTTTTTTAACTTTATGTGTCGCACAAAGACTTTATTTTTAAATCAATCAATGCATTAAAGGTTAAAAGTATAGAAAATAAATAAATTAGAGTTTAAGAAAATAAGAGATAAATATATTAAAGTTTGAGAAAGTAAACGGATTGTAGTTTTTTTAGATTTGTTTTGGTACTGTGTCATATAGCTAAAAATATTTTTTTTGGACGGAGATAGTATCTTATAAATTTACGTGTGACGTGTCCTCTCTAAGCAAACTCAAGCATAACCACAACCAACCATAAAGGCGGAACCACAAGTTTCCTGAGCCAAAAATGAGGCAGACTTCTGCATGCATGATGACGAGTTGACGACATTCACTCATTCGCACCAACTCAGCTCGAGCTTAATCCATGTTTGACATTGTCTAAATTAATTGATGCTCAAATAACACGTTGGAATCCACCTAATTACAATTAGACATTGATGTCCACTCGAACATCCGAACATCGCAGAAGCAACACACCCATTTGCCTTCCTTATCGATTTAGAAATTCTTCAAGTTCTTTTTTGCTCGTTTCAAAACCCAGAGGATTCTCGAAGATTAAGACTACACATCTTTAGGGCCGGTGCACTTGCATGTAAGAACTTCAGGAACGTGGCTTCACATTCTCGTTCACAGATACCGATGATCTTTATCTCACGGAGATATTTTAAAGAGATGGTGTTTATATGGTATATCTTAATGTAAAATTATAAAAAGTATAATAATAAAAGTTGTATTTGAATGATCGGAAGAGGCAAATGAAGTATCTAAAAGAAAAGGAATGGATGTAGAAAGTATGTGCATCATTGCATGCATGAATAAATAATGCATTCGATGGACGAAAATTTCCAAGCAGAACACTACCAATTTTTAGACATATGGCATAACCACTTATATTTGGAAACGAAGATATGGCTACTCCATGTTTGTTCACTTTAAGTGTTCCACAGAGACTATTTTTTTAAGCAATCAATATATTGAAGGTTAAAAAAGTAGAAAACAAATACACTAGAATTAAAAAAATGAAAAATAAATGAACTAAAAAAGTAGAAGTTTGAGAAAGTAAAGAAATTATGCTCTTTTTAGATTTGTTTTGGACGTGTGATATAGCTAAAAATGAAGTTTTTTTGTATTTTATAAACGTCGCTAGTCCAAAAACTACAGGAGGCTAAAACTCATCTTTACAATCTATCAGATGAGCTGTCCGTAATTAAACGTTTGTGATAATACACTTTTTTTTGCAGGTGGCCTTCCCACTTGTAAAATAGAAGGTTCATATGCTTTGCTACCTAGACGCATAGGGTTTACCGTTAGCAAAAATAATTTTTGCAAGTGGCACATAACATAGGGGTTGCCGCTATAAAATTCACATCTAAATTTATATAAAATTTATTTATATCCCACACATCATAAAAAACAGATCGGATTGTATATATATAATATATCAAAAGACTTAATTTAATTAATATATATAAGTAAATTATTGTAAACATATTTACAATAACCAAATTTTATAGGAATGACGGAACATCTCACTCTATAAGTCCTTTTGCTCTTATATTGCGTGAGGTATCCTTTCTTATCAAAGAAGTCTCATCGAACGAGCTAGATTTCATTATGAATAAAATGATAGAGGTCTCCTACCATATTACCAATTTATTTATTATTGATTCTAGACATCTACGCACACATGTCATATCTTAAGTATTTTATATGCGCAGATATAGTCTTTAAATACATATATTAGTTTATATTTTCAGAGTTACTATAGCACCGTCCATTGGATTTGAGGTAGTGGGAGATATAATAACCGTATAATATGCTATGTGATAGTTGCTTGTGACACTTTATAAATGACATAAAAATAATATATGTTAGTTTGTTATATGTGTGCACATACCTATATTTATGAAAAATATACCTCATATTGTACATGCCAGCTATTTATCACCATGAAAATTTTTCTTTATGTCTCGACTACTCCAGATGGTAGTACTAGAGAAAAATCAAATTTAGTCAAATTTAGTCAGTAATCTAGCTATAAGGGCCAGGATCAATCAATATCAAAGGAATTAATTAATGACTTACTAATGTTCAATATTATTCCTATGGTATATCCATTGGGTATAGAAATATGATATTATTCTATATTTCTGTAGTTTTGAAGATATATCATAAAACAGTTATAATGGTCTGTACATAAAAAATTAATGTTAGTAATTGTTGTTTACATACAACGATTATGTTAAATATAGAACTTATCTGCTATTATACGACGTTATTATTTGTGTTTTCCGTTATGATTACCATCGCATGAACTATATGGACGCCTAAATCTATCTTTTTTAAGTTTATAGTTTTTAATGTATTTTAATCTCTCCTTTTGAGAGTTGTCTTTCAACACAATAGAATCTTCTTTTATTATTGACGGTGTGTGCTACCCTTGGTAGGTTAAGGTAGGCGATCGATTTATTCAACTTCAAAGCCATGCTATGCTACATCCTAAAAATTTAGAGCAACTTCAATTATTTACTGATTAGAAAATAGTGTAATAATAGTAAGATCAATATATGTTAACTCACATGTACCACATGGCAATGAGATTGACATTAAGTTTTTCTCGATGGTACATTACATGCATGTATCTAAAGTCAATTAAAACCATGCTTTTGCAATCTATAAAGAGTTTCCTCGATGTCCAAGCTATAATATAGGAGACTCTAAGTCTATTAGTGTTATCTCCTCATCTGAAATGAACCATCCTCGAGCATCCAAGATAAGAGGGATGGTTTACCGTTCTTGAATTGCTTTGGCATGTCTTCATTAGTGGCAACGAATCCTACATATGTACTTGTCAATCCTAATAGAGCTTGGGTTTTTCGCTCCATGTATGCATTAGGCTTGCTACTTAAATTCTCTCTTTCTAAAAATGATTGTACTATCAAGTACTCCTTATTCTTGTCTTTTGCCTTTTTGGGATGGGGTTTGATTTTCTGTAGCAGCAGAGATTTTGGAGAGGCTTCTCATGGAGTAGGCAATTTTTAGGCTTAAGAGATACTTGTTTCAATGGGAGTTGGTGTAGGATTTGCCAAAGAAGGTGGGGTGTTGATGTCATTATAGAAGGTTGTCATGGTGGTGTACAAGGGCGCTGGCTTGCAGAGAACCTGTCTTTCGCCTCTAGGAGAGGATTTGCCGGTGAAGGTTGGCGTGGAGTTGGATTTAATAGCCTCTTTGAGGTTTCCACTTACATTGTTAGGACTATGTCTCCTCTGTGCCAAAGAATAATTTGATCGACCGTATCACTAAGATATTTGATGCTCTCGCTTGTTGGAATGTCAATTTTGTACATGGCTTGATCTTCGTTGATATTCACCAATGTAACCTTAGCATAATCCTATAGAATTTACTGGCAGTGAAAAGCATGTCCTAGCTTTGCCATACCCATCATAACCTCTATTGTTTGACTAGCTCTGTCAACGGAGACATGAAATATGCATGGAGTGTCTTTCCGTATGTCATTGATAGGAAACTTTAGGATGAGAGTAGATTCAAGGCTCGTCGGTGCTATGAACAGATATGTTTGCGATAACTGCAATAAAAGTTAGCCTCCACTTGCCTCTATTTGGGGTTACAGTTAAGATAATAGGTGTAGAATGACACTTACTGCAAACCTTGCCATTTGTCGGTCCACCGTTAGCCGTACTGCTTCTTGTAGTGTCTCCTTCTTATAGATGAGTGCATTTTGTACGAACACTTGTCTCTAGTTTAGTTTTTATGATATGTCACATATGTGGCCACCGTGCTTGAGGTTGCCCAATATGGCAGTCAGCTAGTCTCTTTCTCTAACAAACTTGAAATAGTCATATTTCTTTCTCTCTACAAAATCTTTCATCTTGTATGTAACTTCTTGGAGGCCATAGTGTGGGAAAACAATCTCACCAGAGTCAGTAATCTCTGGGGTCCATGTATGCACCCAGTTCTTGCTTTGTTCATTATAGTCCTCTATTGGCATGGTTTTCTTTTACACTCTTAAGTTATTATTAGCATTTTTTCACCTCTTGGCCTTTCTAGCGTAGCCATCCAAGGCTAGATGATAGTGAAACTTATTTTTCTTTTCATGAGCTTCACAATCTTCTTACTCAACTTAATCTTCTCTGGTGTAGTTAGCTTCACGACAAACTAGTCCCAATGAACGGGTGTGATGATCTTTTCAAACCTTAGGGTAAAATCCTTTTGCACGTAGTTTGTGTTAAGATTTGAATTCTAATTATACCACGACTTAGCTATATTATGAAGGGTGGCTAACTTTGTCTCCTTCGAAGAATATAATTATTTTATTCAACTCGTCCTAAAGGTGTTTTTTTGTCCCCGCTTTTAATTATCAATTAATATTAGGACATAATCCTTAATAACGATCCGTATTGGTTTTTTCACCTAATAATCACTTTAGGGGACCGTTGACATCTCTTATCAAAGCTGCCCAAGAAAGTGTGCTCGACACCCGTTGCTTGCTGAAAGAATCTTGGCCAC
The DNA here is from genome assembly GCA_030770085.1 of Oryza coarctata. Classification (NCBI taxonomy): domain Eukaryota; kingdom Viridiplantae; phylum Streptophyta; class Magnoliopsida; order Poales; family Poaceae; genus Oryza; species Oryza coarctata. Next base: position 2,932,351 of record CM061483.1, read on the forward strand.
AAATGAATGAAGATATTGCTAAAGCCCAGTCCCTGTTTTCTGCTGATGTTTTTACCTGATGATGTTGTACCATACGGTCAGGTAATTAACCACAGCATCTGCCCAGTATGGGATGAGGGTTTCACTTGGTTATTTGACATCCCCCCGAAGGGGCAGAAGTTATACCTCTTGTGCAAAAGCAAAAACACATTTGGAAAGGTATTTTGTATCTTCCATGCAGACTTCTTTTGAGTTTCTTTTTTTTATTGCTCCTTCCCTATGATTCCTTACAAACTATTCTTATTTTACCACTTGCTTTGCAGTCAACACTTGGTAGAGTCACCTTCCAGATCGACAATGTTGTCACCGAGGATGTGTACAGTGGGTTCTTCAGTCTTAGACATGATGGTGGCAAGGATGGCTCAAGAACATTAGAGATTGAGATTCTGTGGTGTAACAGACCTTCGAACGACTGCGTGTAGCATGGCTGATTTTTCTTGGCGCCAATTTTATTGTCTTGGTTTCATGTAAATCAGCCCCATAAACATCCATATTCATTCTACGTAGAAAGTCTAGCCAATTTAAAACATATTTAACGTTCAATTATTTCAAGGTCCTTTCTGCATTGTAGACTTGTAGCTCCAACAGATTTTGGACTGGCTATTTTTGTACATGTGAATTTATTTCTTGTAATTATAACTAGTTTGGGCTTAAATACAGTTGCGTCGGTGTGTTATGCGATGATGCCTGGGTGCGTGCTTTTCGTTTGTATTTAGGGGGTTGTATAATAGTCTACGCATTTCGATCATACCATTTTGAAAGGTTGGATTGTGCGATTGCATTTTTTTTTCAAAATGACTATATGTCTATCTCCCATTTTGTATTGTCTTCCAGTCATTCTGGATGACAATTGTATATTTCAACTGGCTAAATTGTTTCGTATTATTGTTTATTGTCTCGGCCATGCCATGACAACATTCAATGGGTTAATCTTCATTCAATTTAGTTATTAAAAGAAACTGTACATGCAACGAGTTTGTACATCGTTGAACAGCTACTGTAGCGTACCAACTTTGGACCTTCTATGCTAATTGTATGATCTGGGCGGCACAGAAATTTCCTAGTACCAGTTCAATTCCCACTGCAGCACAGCTTAAGAAAAAAATTGACATGTTTTAAGAAGCATTCAAGGGGAGTGGGGATCATTAAAATGGTCAAGGTTAACATCTGGGTATTATCGAGAATACAAGATATTGGAGGATTGAAGTTTGAAGGACAAGGAACTAGCCGTCGTTCTCATTCGCACTTGGAGAATAGGAATCATATACACCAAAAGTTAAACAAATCAACCAGACATCTCAACGCTTGCTATTTTTTTAAAATTTAATTTCAAAATTTTTTTATTAGTAGTGTCATTAATTCTCGTTCAAATCTCGAAACTCTCGAATCCTTCAAATTGTCAAAATTTTCTGATCTTTGAAACTTCTGAAACGTAAATTTTAATTTCGGAATTTTGATTGTACCAATGATTATTTCTTTCCAATCCTAAAAACTCAAATTCTTTTTCGAAACCAGAGCCACGACTATCATTATTTCTTCAGCGTTCTTTCCTTATCGTGAATTAAATTTTATTCTTTCTCTCAAACCAAATAAATTAACCACCCTACATTTTCCTTCTTTTTTCCTTTTTTTCCCCTATCGACGCAAACTTTTCTCCTCAAGCAAGCAAAAGCAAAAGCTCTTTAAAACCAGGTGAAACCACATCTTACCAAGTCAAAATAAACAGACCCCCGAACAAGTTAACTTGTGCCTCCCCAACATTTCTTTTGCTCTCCCACACCAAGCTAGCAGCAAGACAGCAATCAGATAGCAGTGAAGGCAGGCAGTGAGAAGAGAAGTGAAACTCGTAAGCACACATGCATGTACTTAATTTTTCTTCCTACACTTTACCTCTTGATCAAGTCAAATTATCTCCCTCAATACATCCTCTTTCATACTCCAAGTTAGCACATGGGTATAGCAAGGTCAGGAGAGTGGAACCGTGCATGCACGCCCATCTTTTGGTCATCATTGTCCTGTTGTCACAATTGGCGGAAGTATGACTATAAAGCACTGAAGAGCTTGTCATCATCATTCTATTTTCTTCTACTCTTTTATATCATTCCTTCCTTCCTACCTCCTCTTTTTTTTCTCTATGATAGCCACCACCATTGCCATTCCCTCCCCAAGCTCCCTCTGATCCCACTGATTTCTCACTACCGCCACCACACAAAAGCAGAGAACATCGCCGTCGATTCTCCGCTCACGGTAAACCACAACCTGCCTCCCCTCTTCGTGCCCTACTTGTTAGTCTCTCAAAAGAATCCATCGTGAATATTCCTTTTGGTATTTTTTTCTTTTCTACATAATGTCACTATTATTTTCTATGCTTCATTGCTTTTTAATAGTATTCCATGAAAATATTTGTGTTTCTCACCTATAAAGATTGTGACCGAAGGCATTTTTGTGTAGGATTTCAATGCACTAGGACTATAGCGTACTAAGATAAGTCAGTCATTTCATCATATTAATAGTTTATAAAATTAAATATTTATAAAGTACATAATTAGGCACATGTAAAGTCCGCTAATCGTAATTGATCTATTTGACCGACCTATTTGTTATATTATATTATTTCCTTCAAAAATTGATTGTCCTATGTTTTATTACTTGAGGTTTGTACCATAAGTAATAAGACCTCTCGTAATTAACTTTGATGATTAAAGAATATGTTATTATGAAATAATGAGATAATTGGCTAGAATAAATTGATTGTATTGGAAAAAGGGGTTGTGAACTATTTTAAAATCCGACATTTTATGTAATTGATTTGTGAAACAAAAGGTGATTGTTTTAAAGAAAACCACGATGCGAAGTCATCGCCTATGTGGTAAGACTTTATATTCACATATGAAGACTAATTTTTTGAGAACTTCACCGATAATAGTACATTACTATTACATGGGTGGTATGGGACGACCTTGTTTAAGTAACTAGTAGGGCTATGATCACTTATTTGCTAGAAGTTGTGAAATCACTGGAGTAGTTATAAAAAGTGGTGCTCGTGAGATCCTAAGCACAGAAAGTTTGGGAATTACGTGAAACTTGGTCTAGAACCCTTAGCTGATAACTACCTATCCTTTTTTTCTTTGGAATAGCTTTGTCATCGGTCCCCCTTTCATTCTAAGTGATCAGACAAAGATAAATGTCTTATTGGTAAAACATACACCTTCTATAGAAGTCCTATCTAAATTATTTAAACAACTATACTTATAGTTATGAGTGAATGTAAAGTGGTTCCTTTCACATAGAATTATTTACAAATAGTTGTAAAATAAAATTTTGGGATGTGAATTATTTTCAGAGTTAGACTAAGTGGTAGACGGATGACCTGTATGATTAGAAACATATCTATGTGTTATGAGATATCGAATGATTTCATAGAGAGATGGTAAGATGTCAACCCTAGGATTGAGAAAAAAAATCAAAATTTGGAAAGTGTAAAGAAAGTAAAATAATTTTGATAATGATGTTAATAGAACTGCCATAGGCAAAAGGCTCTAGGAGCCATATGATTGAAAGTTGGGCTAAGGCCTTATGTGATGGTTGGATATTGAGGAGTTGAGGCTTGTGTGCTAAAAGAGTAAGATGAGTTAAATTTTAAAAATGGAAAAAATATTGCAAATGTCTATGCGAGCCTAAAATGGTTAGAAAAAAATTCTTAAAACATAAATCTCCTTTTTATACATTGCACTGAATGGAATCGTAAATCACTTCTATGGTAGGATTGAGGGAAGAATCTCGATCCGAGAAAATACATACATCTAATTTTGAAAATTTGATTTTTTAATAAATTCAATCATTCTTTGAAGCTTGTGTTATATATTTTTTTCATGTCTTGCCGAGTAGATGTACTCACTCTTATCCCCATTTAATAGTAGGCCAGGATAAAGTTATTGAAGATGAAGGAGCTTCGTTTGAGACAAGCCAACTATAACAAATTTTAGGGTTGCATCCTGGTTTTTAAGCATAACATGTGGAGTAAGGTCATCTTACTTTTCTCCTTTCGCTACTTGTGTAAGTATCGTTATGGTATGATGAGTATGTCCATTCAACCACTTATTTAATGAATTATTATTATGTAATAAATAATAATCGTAATAATTTATTAAACTTCTTGTTGTGATTGGTATATAAGTATAGATATATTGATATAAGGCGCTTGTTTTATAAGCCTATCCTATAGAGCGGATAGGAGAGTGGTGGCACTGACGATCTTTATTTATTTTCTTCTTTTAGACTAAGACGAGTGAGTGAAAGAAACACCTAGGCAGGTTTGGTATGGAGTGGGAACAATTTTGTTATGCGATCCAAACCTAGTTTAAGCTCGTTAAGCTCTAAAATCTACTAGTAGTTTTGTTAAAAGCAGATATGCAAACAACCATCGGTGCTTAGGTTTGTGTTTTTTTAGGCACAAACGGATGCACACTAAACTCACTCCACCGCATGCACATCCGTACATGTACAGGAACACATGCTAGGATACAGATCAGAGAGCCCAAGGCCTCAGGTGGGCGGGAATATGCTATCCCACGTAGTAGTGTTTGAAATAGTTTAGATTAAAATATTAAAAAGATTATCTGATTTTTAATAATTATTTAAGGATATAGATGACTGAGTTAACTACTACAAAGTAAAAATCTTAATTTAAAAAGATCAAATAAAAAACTTTTATATACATTTTTTTACATAAAACGTATCCTGTAAAAACTTGAAAAGCATGCGAGCAAATATCTAAAATCAGTAGAGAAGGTATGTACCATCTAACTGGGTACACCAGAAAAAAAAGCCCTGGTGAGTCACGTGGCGATTACACAGATCAAACCTGCTTAGGCTACTCCTCACATGGCACAGCTAGCTGCGCTCTACTCTCTAGTTTGCCTGCGTTAGTTTGGTGGTTTGGATACGTTGTCCTTATACATAAAAAGTAATTTATTAGTGTATAATTAATTAAATATTAGTTAAAATTTAATATGATTTTAAAGCAACTTTTCTATAATTATTTTAAAGAAAACATATCAAAAGCGTGTTTATAGAAAATGAGTAAGTATAAGGTAGAAAACAGAAGCACCCAACATACCCTTGTTATATTTTGTATGTTGTTGTGTGCTTTACATTTACAATGAACACACTTTTACATTATAGCATTTTAAAACATTTATAAATTTATCGTTTAAAAAATACTCATTATGTTTTAAAATATTTTGTTTTATTAGGATAAGGGTTTGATATATAATTACTCTATTAGAATAAAATATTTCTGATATAGATGTTATTAGATTTATAATTAAAAGTACTTTTTATAATTACATTTTTATGTTATATAAGTAATATCATAGATTAATCGTTAATCAAAGCCTTAATCTAATGATATAAAATATATCTTATATTTTAAAGTAAAAGGAGTATCATCAAAGTTCAACTCTAAATAATGACGAAGACAAGTTTTTGAGAATATAATTAGGCTACGTTTGTTTGTTTGGGGTCTCAGTATATAAAAGGAAGTGACTCATTAGCGTGTGATTAATTAAGTATTAGTTTAAAATAATTAAAAGTAAATTAATATGATTTTTAAAGTAGTTTTTCTATAAGTTTTTTTAATGAAAAACACACCACTTAGAGTTTAAAAAGTAGACCCGTAGACTGACCGGTGCAAACTATGCATCTCTTTAGGGAAAAAAAATTAAGGCCCAAATCTATTAGTACAAACTATCTAAACTAATTAACGGAAAAAAAGAGAAAATGGGTTGCACCCCAGGCAAACATCCCGTCCAGCAAATTTAAAAGCCTAGCTAATCAGGCCCAACAAATATACGCACCTTCTTAGTTCACTTGTTGGACAAGTCATCGCTGCTACGTATACAAATCTTTAATTAAAAATATTATAATTAAGTGAGAGAATAATCATATTTTTAAATTTTAAGATCTAGTTATATGTTTCGCATCTGGACTCTAATTTTTAGCTATGGCATGTTAAGAAGCGTGGCCATAAAAAATAATGGAGTAGAAAAGGAAGTGCCGAACGCATCTTAGTTACATTTTCAACACGGTACCATACAGAAGCATTGAATCTGGATGTGACAGAATTCGATCTTCCGCTCCAAATATACGAAAACAACGTCAGTACACAACGGACACTTTGGATTCCACATGGACTCTTTAACAAATGAAGCGCGTTCCATACACTTTAAGACTTATCTGTAAGACTGACCCTTAGTTTCGAACATTCGATTGCTTAACGCGGTTGCTCTACTACATCCAACTAATTAACGCGGAGCCACTTTTGTTTAAGAAAATATCGATGTCACCATCAACGCGGCTCTCACGTCGTCAATTTCTCAGCTCAAAGTCTCCACTGGACAAGGAAGAAATTCCACACACACGGTGGCATTAAAGTTGGATAATCGCTGGAAGACTAATTAGCTGATAGATTAGAAGCTGTACGCTTTGGTAGTTTCACCGACCACAGTTGCAGGTCACTACTGGCACCGAGGGTTTTGGGGCCGGTCTTTCCGCATCAGACATAGTAAAAAACATCCACGTTAGTGAGGCCACATGGTTTATGCTGTGGGCATCAAATCAAGTGAGAGTAACGTAAGGGTTAAGTAAGCAAACAGTTTTTTAAAAATAAGGTAAATAATATAGGAAAAGGATATATGTATAAAAAATTTATTACAAACTTTTTACACATTTATAACTAACTATATATACATATTATATCATTAATATTTAATATTTAGGCATAGATTATCTCATTCTTTCGCAAAGGTTATTGGAACTGATGTTTGATGTTTTAGGTAGCTTCTCCTCTCTTATATAACTCAACGTAAATATTATTGTTAATTTCTGCTTATGTTATGTTATCGGTGTCTTGTAATTTTTTTAATTATGTATAATACCGCTAAAAATATATGCTCGTGGTTTACAAATTTAAGATCAAAACAAAGTTTCAAGACCCAAATAGAATTTTTCCTTGCATGGATCGTACAACATAAACATAAACTTCATGGTCTCAAACTTGTTTCTTTTTTCCGAACTTTGACCACTAATCCTTGATTTTCTCAAACATAATCAAATTTACCAAAACAGCTAATCCAAAACAAATCAAAGAAAAAATAAAATAAAAATCAGCAACAGCTAAGAAGTTTCCAAGCTTGATCTATAAATAACACATCGTCTTCCCCGCGTTCCCTCCGTCACGTCGCATTCTCTCTCTCATCCCAACCTAGAGAGAGAAAGCAGCAGCAGCCACCTCCCCTTCCCAGCCTCTCCTCGGCGCCATGGCTGCTTCAGCCAGGTGGCCCCCGACCGTCGGCCTCCTGCCCCTCCTCCTGCTCCCGTTCGAGCCTGCTCCGGCGAGCGCCGCCACGCCGGCGAGGTCCCCGCCGTCGTCGGCCTCCTCCGCCGTGTTCCTGCTCAGCGGCGACGTATATCCCGTCGGGTACGAGATCTTAGCTCCTTCTCACCCTTGATCAAGCTGGGTTCCAACCTTTGTTCGTTGCAGAATGGGCTCTTAGATTGACAGGTTCTGTTTAATTGACCTCTTTTAATAGCTATTGTAAAAAAAACTCCTTTTATTGTTTAGATGTCAAAATCGAATCTTTTTGGCAAGATAATGCAGTGTTGATTTGCTGGTTTGGTTGGTTTCTTTCGAACGCAATTAGTCGTCGCCGGTGCTCTGTGGGCGTTGATCTTATTTTGACCAAGTCGCTGGCAATAATTTGTTTAATCTTTTCTTTCTTGTTCTCAGAATCCGACGAACTCTTCTCTCATTTTTAATTTGAATTTATGTGCAATGTAGCTTTTGTTTAAAGCTCTGCACTTGTTCTTTCAGTTTGCTCTGTTTCGATTGAGCAAACTTATCTATTTACCAAATGTTACAGTTTGCACGAATTCGGTTTGATTCTTTTCAAAAACGAAATGATTTAGTTTGATAGTATATATTGACCGATTTTAGTGCATTGGAATCCCCTTTATCTAATTCCACTTCCTCAAAACTGAAACTCTGGTTACTTTTTCCCCAGCTGCTAGTTTATAAGGATTTGTAGATCAGATGCTACGCAAATTGACTAATTGCTTTTTATTTTTATTTGGAATTTCAGGCACTACTATGTTACTATGAACATTGGGGACCCAGCGAAGCCGTACTTCCTGGATGTCGACACCGGCAGCGACCTCACCTGGCTACAGTGTGACGCTCCATGCCAGAGCTGCAACAAGGTCCAACCGATGCCACACAATAATTTGCACATAATCGCATAAGAATCAAGTCTTGATCAGTTAACTGGAAGCATTGTGTTTGGCCCAAATAACATGGTCCATTTCTTTGTATAGTTCTTGATTTGTTGCTCCTAAGTTTATTATGGTTCCAATGCTGATGCTTTAGGTGAAGAAATATTTATCTTATCAACTTGATGCCATGAACATATCAAATATCAGTGCTCTAGGGATGTATTTTGGTGACAATTTGGATTTATCTTATATTTTCAAAAGTATAATTTATATTGACTTTTGTAGCCAAAGTTTTTCAGTAAGTTTAATCCCAGAGTAGGTTCCTGCTTTGGCATCAAAATTCCGAGATTCAAATAGATGTTTGCGTTCAAGATTGATGCTCAGTCTTACATGGTTGTGTCTAAGGCATTGATCTTATAATCCAATGTTTGGTGGTGAAAACTTGATTATTAGTGACCTCTCGGTTTTGTAGGAAATGCGCAATCTCAGCATGATTTTTGGTTAGCGCTTGATGTTGTCTTTCTAATTTCTGTTGCAGGTGCCACATCCATGGTATCGACCAACACAGAGTAAGCTGGTACCATGTGCAAATTCACTCTGTACTGCATTGCACAATGGACTGACCTCGAATAAGAAGTGCACCTCACAACAACAATGTGACTATCAAATCAAGTACACTGACAGCGCATCTTCCCTTGGTGTGCTTGTTATGGACAGTTTCTCACTGCACCTGAGGAACAAATCCAATGTTCGTCCAAGCCTCAGCTTTGGGTATACTACTTGGTGAAAACATTTCATAATTAGTGGTAATGGATTCAGTTGTTGATGGTCCCTTTTATTGGTGCAGCTGTGGATATGACCAACAAGTGGGGAAAAATGGTGCAACGCAAGCAACGACAGATGGCCTGCTCGGGCTGGGGAGGGGATCAGTTAGCCTGCTCTCGCAGCTCAAGCAGCAAGGCATCACCAAGAATGTCCTTGGCCATTGTCTCAGCACGAGTGGAGGGGGATTCCTCTTCTTTGGGGATGATATGGTTCCCACTTCACGCATTACTTGGGTACCCATGGTCAAGAGCACATCTGGGTAATTACTTCTGTCCTTGGAGTTTTAGTTTGCTGTTGAAATATATTCATCATCATTCAGGTTTGTTTCCTATCTGACCAGATGAAGTTATCAGTGTTTGATTCCCATGTCTTTGTTAGCAGTAATAATGTCGTAAGTTTAATGCATAATTTCTTAACGTTGCATAAGAACAGTTTATTAAGTGTTTCAAAAAAAAAAGCCACCAATGTCGATCTTGGGTTTGTTCTGAGATACAAATTTTGTGTTTTGTGGTACCTTGAGCTATTTCCTCTCATCGATGCAATGTCAAAGGTAGTTCAGAACTGAAGACCTTGATTGTGTTGAAATTGATAACTTTTGTTGGAATTTACTACCCCATTTTGTGATCACAGGGACAAGGATACTAGTTTTGACGTGAGTTTTGCTTAACATCTTGCTGATGGTGCTTCTGCACAACCACTTTTACCCTGTTTACTGTTTCCACTCTGCATTACATCATGAATACTTTGAAACTAATCAACATGTTTCAAATTTATTAAGGAAAGGTGGCACTTCTGTTTCTTATAGATTGTGTGAACTCAAGACTGCAGGTGTACTGGCTAAATTGAAGGCATGCTAAGAATTTAAGATTTACACAGTTGATAATTCAATTTCAGTATGAATAGTTTGCAAATAACATGAGGGTTTCAGTAACATTTTTTTAACTTCTTTTCATCTGGTTTAACACATTATGCACCATTTTTTCCTTCCAGGAATTACTACTCACCTGGCTCAGCAAAACTGTACTTCGATAGACGTTCACTGGGCGTTATGCCGATGGAGGTGGTATTTGACAGTGGTAGCACATATACATACTTTTCTGTGCAGCCATACCAAGCAACTGTTTCTGCGGTAAATTTTAACCATAATATATTCTACCTGTCATGAATTTGACAAGAAACATTGGCTAATGAAATATGAACTTTGCAGATCAAAGGTGGTCTAAGAAAGTCACTTAAACAGGTTTCAGATCCTAGTCTTCCTCTGTGCTGGAAAGGGCAGAAGGCATTCAAATCTGTGTTTGATGTGAAGAAAGACTTCAAGTCATTGCAGCTGAGCTTTGGTAAGAATGCTATCATGGAGATCCCTCCTGAAAACTACCTTGTTGTCACTGTAAGTATTCAACAACTCAATTGATAACTAGAGTCTAGAAATGAACAACATTTTTTTTATTGAAAATGATGGCTCAAGTTTCTTTTATATGTACGTGCCAGAAAAATGGGAATGTGTGCTTGGGCATCCTTGATGGATCAGCTGCGAAACTGAAATTCAACATAGTTGGAGATACAGAATTCAGATAGCATCCACAGTTTCTGAAATTTGGACATCATGCATCTTTGTGTAACAAATGCTTTTTCCCTTCCTTTTGTAGACATTACAATGCAGGATCAGATGGTGATATATGATAATGAAAGAGCGCAGCTTGGATGGATCCGTGGATCATGCAGTAGGAGCCCTAAGTCTATTATGTCTTCCTTTCCATGATCACTCAAATTTGAACCATCAGCCCAACATCCATTTAAGCATTGGCTATATCATTGGTGGAGTCGGAGAAAGTTGCTGCTAGCCTCAAGTCCTCGGAATCACCAATACTGTTGTAATTGAAGAATGCCAATCTGTTGCCATCCAAATAAAGTCTGTACTCTTAAACACGTGTGGCTGGAGAAATAAGACGAAAGGATGAGCATGAAATAGAGGCTGATATCAAGTTACCGACGTAATGAGAATGGGTCCATATTTTGCATAATGAGATGTTGATCTTGTATGTTTGGCCTGAATTATCATATGCCATTGATTTGGAACTAAAGTTTTGGATGCAAGTGGGTGCTTTTAATGTTAAGATAGATTAGACTCAGTTGAATAGTACAACTAGAGCAGGCAAGTAGCATAGTGGAGTTGGCCTTCATGTAGTTTGATTATAATAGTTTCTAGAGTGACTGGAATACAACAAATATGAACGACACTATTTGCAGAAACTACATTTGTCTCTGTTTCTGGCATATAATTAGTTGACAGAACAGAAGTGCTAAGTTAACTAATCTGAATTGGTAAATTTTCTGATGGCCCGCACAAGAAAATACAGATACTTTGTTATAATTTATTCACGACTATTGAAAACTTTCATACCAGATACGGAGTACAATCTGGCATGATCATGTACGCTAATCCTGTGAGCTGTGATCAGTACAGAATTATGTCAGTTGCACCATCTCTCTTTCCCTCAAACTGGTATTGTGACGAGTACAGACCCACGAAGAAAACTTACCGTACGGTTATAACAGTTAACCAACAATGAACCGTTTCGCAGTTGACGAATGAAAATCGGATCAAGTACATAGTCGAAGGACCAAATATATGTGGATGTTTTCCTTTATCTTATTTTTAATAATATAACAAATTGCCAACCATAAATAATATCTCAACATAAAGTTCAAGATATGAAAAGTATCAAATGATTGTCTTTTTACAGAATTCTAGTACTTCTGAGTGTATCCATCCAAATATACAAAGTGCTAAAATATACGGGTTAGTTAATATCGGACCGTTAAATACAAACTCTAATTAAGAAATCAATAAATGACATTATAAGATATATCTTAATCAACCAATTTAGTTAACTAATATTTTGTTTAGTAAATACTAAAGTTAAAGAAAAATTCGCTTCTAGTCACCTGGTCAAATTTTGAATTGATCGTCTAATTGATTGGAAATGTATGGATTTACGTGTATTATAATCAGTGTGTTATAAATTTTTAATCTAGAATTGCATATATTTTGGAAGAAGGGGTAGTTACCAATTCTCATGCTGTATGGGTTATTATTCTTAAACTAAAATTATAAAAATTTTGGTGTATAGTAACTTTCTTGTTATATACATAGGTTATTTTTTGAATTACAGTGGTTTAGATTAAAAGGAGAGTCCATGTCAATTATATCAAGCTAATTATTAATTTTTAATTTCAAAATTATTGCTTCTGTCTAAAAAGTCTTTCTCTATCTCACTGATATCAATATAGCGCTAAAAATAACATAATAAACTTTACTTGAACAAACTCCAATGCAATTGTCTTAATTTTAGTAAATTTTAATGCACTTGTCCTACACTTTCATAAATTTAACTCTATTATAATTGCTTCAAAGATAAAGGCTCTAAAAAAACAAATAAGGTGAGTAAAAATGAAGTCTTCGTGGACATGGCGCAGCCAAGGGAGCTAGAGCGGGCCTGGTCTCCTCTAATGGCAGCCCAACAGGTACCCAAAATAAAAAAATGAGAATATAATTTCTTTTTACTGCATTTTACTTAAAATATATAATAATTATGTATATTGTCTACTCAGAACTTAGTATTGGTTTGGATTAGATATATTAGTGATACCAATCTAGATTTATATTCTATCTAATCCAGTTTTAAATTTTTATATTTTAGGATGGATGGAATATAAGCAGGTGGATAATATTTCAAGTATGAACTAAACCTCAATCCCTATGTATAATGTCTCTTTATTTTAATTTCAAATTTCTAAAAAGTTAGTAGCACTGTTTTAAAATATAACAATTTCTGTTTATGTATCATGTATCTAGATGAAGTGATTGAATAAATTTATAGTCAAAACTTGCTATATTTTGCAACGAAGGTAGCAGTTAATAATTATAAGATAGAAAATTTGTTTCTCATTTTACCAATATCTAATTTTTGTGTCTGATTATATACCTATTTATCTAGACTTTTAGTTCAGATGGTATTAACATAGCTGATAATTTGTATGCTTAGTATGCAGTATAACTATCTACCTATTTCTTTTGTATTACCATGTTTTTTTACATTACATAATATATTATCTATGGGAAATCTTAAAATTTATATATATATTTTTACGCTATTTTTTTGCCGTAATTACTAGTAAATTTCCCCTCCCCCTCATGCTAAGATACTGGCTTTGCCACTGTTTGTGGGACAGATGGAGTATTGAATTTTTGGACATCTAAAACCAAAGTCCATGGTAGTAAAAAAATACATATTTGCTAGATTTCAGGTGATTGAAAATTTATAAAATTTATAATTTTCATCCATTTGAAATTTAGACAATCCCAAAAATTAAAGACTCCATGATATCAACGGCATATTTTATTTAACAAGAGTTCTTCATATGATGTAATCAATGGCCAATTATTTCTCATTAAAGTGGAGTTTTCTTGGAGTGCCCAATTGGAATAAGTAGATAGTGTCAGTGAACATTTGTTGAGAGTGGGCCTAGGCTGGCCACTTCGTGTTTTATCTAGGATGATCTAGCACGTGATGAGCTCAACATGATGATACAAAAGTTTTTTTGATAAGTTTGGGCCACTTAGGAGCGTAATACCTATTTCAGTTTCAGTGTTCTTTCTTTTTGTTGATATAATATAGTTGCACTTTTGTAACTCGCCTCCTCCCTCTCAACTTCAAACTTCCTCTTATATATCTTTTGGGGTACTATACATGCTAATAGAAGAAATAAGTGTATAAGATATGACCCATGGACTTCAGAAAATAGAAGTTAGGTATGATTAGTCCAATCTCTACAGGAGCACATGATGACCGTCATCGATGCCGTGTCGTCCTTCCACCGTTGTCAACTATAGCTGGCCCACATGCTAGCTGCTCCATATAGATAGGTAAAAAGTTAGGTTACAATGGGTAGACGAACCAAAGCTATGATCACCTAGGTATATGTCTTATCGCATGACATTCGTTGATGGGGTAGATATACGTCTTATCGCTCTAACCAATGCAGACACATGGATGCCGCATCGAGTCAAGTGCTCCAACCTTCTACATTGAATATGATGGTTAGGATAATTGGATACATACAACTCCTGATCTCTCGCTTCCTTGTAAACCTAGGTTACATATGAGCTCAAGGCCACCGCATCAGGATTGCCTCGTCGGGGGTGTTAACCATCATAGGGTTCGTGTGCCTGGATGAAACAACTTGGGGTCATTAGCTCATGGTTTGGCCAACTTGGGCTATTAAGATGGCTAGGCTAGCTCGAGCAACCGTGCGTGTGCCAGTTGTCTGACTAAGGGCAGCCCACTACATAGACACTTATCAGCCATGACTCCTTAGGCTGCTACTGTTCCCCCAAGTGCTACCTATCCCTTCTTGATCGCTTGGGTGAGACCCCTAGTTCTCACATCATCGACAATAGCCCCCGAGCCTAGTGTTAAGCAACGACTCTATCATTGGGGATGAGGCCTACCATGTCGGCAACCTAGAGGCGATGGGAGTGGATTAGCTTGTATTAACTAGGCCATCCGGGCCTCTACTTCATTCCTTCGTAGGCCATGTAGTGGGGTACATCCCCTATTTTGAAACCATGTAGGTGAATAGAAAGGCAAAACGATGGGCGACACACTGCCTACCTCCCACTCGCCCGCGCGCATGCCTGACGAGCTGGGGAGTAATGGTGCTTGTGAAAGAAGAGGAGATGCTGCCTAGATTCTTGTGCTCAGAGCGAACCTCTATGGCCTTTCCCCATAAATAAGGAGCCACAGTGCGGTGTCGTCTCCTTTCTGCTTTACAATTTTCCTTTCGTTGCAACTGCTCTTGCTTTCTTCATCCTCCCTCATGCATACTCACCACCACTAGCACAACTCCACTCTCCACTCCAAGCTCACCATTGCCTGCCCTCATGAGCAGATCTAACCAATGTAGTGTAGTTCAGGGGAGTTTAATGCTGCCATCATTCTACCTCAAAACTAAGGCCTAGGTAGAGAAGGGCGATGATGGTCCCTGTTGGAAAACAGGGTGTGTCATTAATGAGGCTGGCCGCCTTCCTACCCTAGTCGAAGGAGCCCACGGCAATCATGGTCTTCTCATCCTTTATCATGGTCGGCTTGGTGCCGTCATTCCCTTCCTTTTTCATTCAGGTGCTAGAGGTCTTTAAGATCTACTTGATCTAATTTCCTAACTCTATGGTGACGTTGGCCATCTTCATCCGCTTGTGTGAGATGTTCATTAGCGTCATGCTATCGGTTGACCTTTTCCAGCACTTATTCATGTTGAGAGCAGTCGAAACGAAGAAACCATGCACCGATAAGCTTTAGGTTTTAGGGTGCTGTGGTTTCTAGCTGCGAGAGGGCTCTAGAGACCTCTACAGCCCTAGTTACTATTCAACAAGTGGGAGGAATGGTGCTAGAACTGGGTCTACATTGGCGTTGTGTTGCATGACCGTCTTTTTCTCTTGAAGATAGCTGCACAGCTACAAAAGGACATCTAGGAGGGAGTCCCTAAACTTGACGTTAGGATAGACCCCACATTGATGCGTATCACCAGCCTGTGTGCGACAGGGCTAACGTCAATCATGGTGATCGCGGATTTCATACGCTGCCAGATATCCCTGCTGCGAGAGTGAGCTCGAGGAGCGTGGATGTACATTGGCCCGATGGACATCCCCAACCCTAGGTGACTTCAAGGATGATGCGATTAAGGCGTGAGTTAAGGTGCTAGTCCCTTTCAACGCCAATGTGAACATAGATCTTCCTTGGGACAATCTTTCACTTTGTCACAATGTGGAACAAACAATGATTCAAGCCCAGCTCTTGGTATTTGAAGCGTAGGGCATCAAGGATAGGAGAGCACCCTAGGCCTCTAAGGGATTCCCCTCAAGGCACATCTTAGGACTTGGTGGTGCAAGATATGGGTGCCTAACGTGATGGCACGGTGGCACCCCGCACAGGGCCGACAACATTAAAAGTGGAGCTAGCAGAGTCTCGACCCTTGACGCCATGAAAAGGAATGAGAAGGAGAAATGGTTGGTCTCCCTAGACCCGCCGTCGGGCTCGTCCCCGCCTTCACCCCCACCATCGTTGTCCCTAGTGGGAGTAGGCATTAACATTAGAGTTAGTTCCTAGAAAGCCTCAGCAATCCTTTGGGTGGTGCTACTAGACATAGGGGTACTTGCCTGCCGAGCTTGGACAACGGGTGAACCCCCCTACCAAAGAAGAAAGCTAAGCATGTGTCATGAGGACCCAAGAATATGTGTCACTTCTCTCCGATAACTCTATCTTTTTTTACAATGTTTTCTTCATGCCATTTCAGTTTGGCCAAGCATGCTAAGGCGTCCAAATAATGCCAAAAGTGGTGACTGCTCGCCCCGAGCCTAACGCTTCTATGCTAGAGAACAAGGCCACCAGGCCAGAGTTCAAGACCACTAGGCCAAAGTTCAGGCGTGGTGTGTTGGGGCGAGAGTAGGCCGAGCAAGAGCCGGCTAGGTAGGAGCCAGAGGCTAGGGTTGTGGCAGATGAGGATGTCGATGTAGGAACGAAAGAAGACACCACTATTAAAGTGGTCAATGATGTGATAGCTAGGGCAGCAATGGCTACGAGGTCTATCAAGCCTGAGATCATGGAGCTCAGTTCGTGCTAGGCTCCCTCTTGTGTTGAGTGGCCTCGAGGGCCTCGAAGGCAATCTTGGCCTAGCTAAAGGAGGCAACCATGGAGGACTAGACTGACCTCAAGCGTGGGTGGTAGGTACTTGTGGCAGAGCACGTGCTGCAAGAGGATGCCCAAAAGCTTTTCAAGGCCTAGGTTGATAGAGCCCAGGTAGCCAACGAACTTGCCCTTCATAGGATCAATGAGGAGAAGGAGGCTCTCGAAGAGACTCGTCATGAGGTTGTCACCTCAATGGATTAGGTCAAGGCTATTGTGAAGTGGGCAAGGAGGTCGCCCAATTGGCTGCTGTCCATGAGCACCATGTCACTGCTTAGGAAGAGCAAATGATGAAGTACATGCATGACCTGGTGCTACCAGATGCTCGGATTGTTGATCGTGAAGAGGAGCTATAGCATATGGAGGTTAGGATGGCCTTGTGCATCACTGAGCTCAAGTGCGGGGAGGAGTAGTTTGAGCTTTGTGCCAATGAGGTTCGAGCCTATGAGAGCGTTCTAGATGCCCAATAATGCGACATGCTCCAAGGATGGGCCACTGTCTTGAGGAGCAAGGAATAAGAGCTAGAAGACTGAGAGGAGAGGCTTACTACATGGACTCAGCTACTTCATCGACTAGCTAAGTGGCTCCCAAGCCTAGAGAAGACTTGACCCCATTTGCCACTCGCTACAATGAGGGGATGCACTCAATGTGCTCCTTAACAGCTCCTTCGAGCACATACGGGATGCAGTGGACAAGGCTGGGTTGGGCTTCATTGTCATCGAGGTAGTTTGCAGTTGGCTTCTCAGAGCTCATGGACCAACTTGTAGGGCTACATAAGGATGTCAAAGGAATGGTGGCCTGTGAAGGCCACGAGTTGGCGTGGGGGTATGGCAGGGTACGTCCTCACTACTTACCACGCCTAGGATCTAGTTTTCAGTCTAAACCTATCGTGTTAGGGGCTGCCCATAGAGGGCACCAAGGAAGCTTGTGCCATTGTCCTTGACATCGCTGCAAAGAACACCAAGTATTTTGAGTGTGAGCTCGAAGCCGCCAATGAGGACAACACCATTGAAGAGGACGACACCGCCACTGATGCTAGTGCCAATGAGGACTCGTGATGGCAACACATATCGTAGTGACGGGGGCACAGAGTGATGTGGCACACTATAGACGCCACACTGGCCCTTACTTTATCTTTCTTTTTTTGTCTTGTGTTTTGCTCATAAAGACTGTCTTTTCAATTTAATAGTATGCATACTTTTCTTCTAAACTTGACGCTTGTGGGTGTATACCTCCAATATCTTCATCTAGGCCATATACCCCCGAGGTCCCTCGAGACTTCAATGGGTGCCACCCGCCTAGTCTTTTTTAGTTCGTCGTAAATCGATGTAGCCTTACCACCATGCGAGGGCCTTAGCGCAAGCATTATCCTAGGCTCTAAGATCTCGTGGTCGAGTGTTGCGCTGGTTGTGCTGACCGAGACCGATCCCATCCGATCTCTTTTGTGCCATCTAGATTTTGTGTTGGGTGCCTATAAATGCATAGGATTAATTAACAGAGAACACTAGATAGCAGCAGGTCAGTAGGTCACACACTAGCTATATATAGCTAGTAGTTTGTATATGCCAGCATGGCTACCATGTGGGGCCCAATCGTTGGCTTCCTGCTCCTGCTCCTGGCGCTGGTGCCACCGACGACCTCCTCTGCCATTGTGTTCCGGCTCCATGGCAATGTCTACCCTTTTGGGTAGGCGATCAATCGGGAACGACCACCTCTTGGCCTCTAATATTCTGTGCACTAGCTTTTGTCTGTTTAGTTATAAGTTAATCTCTACATTGCATGCAGCTGCTTTTTCGTGGCCATGAACATTGGCGTCCCAGCGAAGCCCTACTTCCTTCACATCGACACTAGGAGCGGCCTCACCTGGGTGCAGTGAGATGCTCTCTGTCTGAACTGCAACCAGGCATGCACTCATTACTCACTCCAAATGCCTTCTTCTCCCCTTTAATCTCACCATATACTGGTAACTTTTTAAATTTTAAATATAATCTCATCATGTAGCTATCTAGAATCTCTACCATAACTTCACAGTTAATTGAACATGGAATTGGAGTTAAAGAACTGGTGATCTATAGTATAGTAGGGTTGAAAATTTTGTTTGAAATTTCTGAAATTTTGGATTTAATCAGTGTGTCCCGGTAGGAAGTGCTTCTAGCCAAAAAAATCATGTTTGATTGGGTTCAGAGCAAATCAGTTCAAATTTCAGCTGAAAATTAGAAATTCTAGAGCTTCATGTCGTCATATAGTTCCATACATCCAGTGGTTCACATAAGATGCTTGCATGTGCATTCGTTAAAAAAAATAAGATCAACCTAGGAAGAACTAGGTTAAGCTTAAAAAAGAGAGAGGAAGAACTAGGTTGACTTCGTATTATGAAGAAAATAGGTACCAAATTCATCTTAATGAGTATTCAAACTTAGGTGGTCTAGTTTACGCATTTGACCCTATTTAGCAAGAATTGTTTCTTTGAGTCTATTTGAAAGCCCAACTACCAAAGTGACCATACTTTTCCAATTTTGTTCATTTGACTTCGTTTTCTAAAATTAAAGGTCAATGCTGACCCTATTCCCTGAAGGGAAGATAACAGTGTTGACTCAACAACAAATTGTTCCTTTTGGCTTTACACATTTGACCCTGTTATGTATGTCAAAGCTTTTAGGAGAGCTTATTTATTCATACATTTTTGACATATTTGTGAAAAAATTGCCATAACTTTGCATTGATTTGAGACAAGTTTGATAATTTGACTTCAATTTGATAAATCTGACTTAAGTTTGATAATTTTGACTTTGATTTAATAGATTTTTGAAAAAACAAGTTAACAAAAGTTTACATAATTATGGATGATTTTTTACAAAATTTTGACAGCATATTCTCCTATTTTATCCATCACAAATTGCATACAATAAAGCAAAAACACGGATATATCCGAATCGAACATATTGATGTCCAATGGCATGTCCAACAACATGTGACAACAAAAAATTCATCTCCAACGACATGTCCCAGCATGTGACACCACAAATTCAGTTCCAACAAGATGAACAAAAGCACACCAGGTCAAACATCACACATACAAGTCTAATAAAAGCACTATAGACACCTATTATATGATCGACTGAAGATCACAGTCAAGCGGCAAACCATGCATCTAGCCTCCCTTTAGCTCTTCCCATTCCTCTTCCCGGACCACTACCCATACCACTTCTACTTGCACTTCATGTATGAAAGCAAAAACGTGCAAAATTTAATTTTGAACTGAAGTAAGAAAAAAATTCACTTACTTAGATGTGTGTGCAATAGGATGATCACTGCTATCATCTCCAGCTCTTCCCCTTCTCTTTCCTATACCCCTACCTCTACCCCTACCACTTCCACTTGCACTGCATATGAAAGCAAAAGTTAGTACAGGAGTTAATTATTAACTAAAGTAAGGGAATAATTACTTACATGTGTGTGCAACAAGAGGTTAATTGCTACCCTCTCCATATGTTTTTTTGTCCTTTGATTAGCTATAAGGTCTTATTAGCAAAACTTAGCTACATAGCCCAATTCATGATACTCTGAGCATTTTTTTTCTTTTTTCCAACCTCATCAAAAGCCTTCATCCTAGAGACTCTAGGTCTTCTAGGTTTCCTCCTTAATTTGGGCTTGATATTGTAGCCTAAATCAATAAATGGCCACAAATGCTTAGAGGTCATAGGGTTGAAGATATCTATGTATGCTTTCCTGAACCTCACAACAGATAAGCATTCATCCATAAAGTCATACATATGCACTTCTCTAATAAGCTTTGCAATAAAAGTTAAAGCATGGCTACATGGCTTTCCGCTTATTTGCCAAGCCCTAACACTACAAGTGCTCCCATCCAAGTTAATTGCATGTTGAATGGTAGATACATTTACCTTAGCGATGCCATCTCCATATCTGAGAACTTCATGGTCCTTGATAGCCTTACTTTGAGCATTTAGAGCTTTGGTAATGGCTATGATTATTCCGCTCTCCATATTTCTAGCAATCTTTCCTCTCAACTCTAATTTCTTTACAATCATTTTTCTTATTACCACATATATCGACACAATCTTTAAGTCTTTGGTTTTTTCCATCCAACAATTGAATAATTTAGAAAGATTGTTATTGATGTAGTCTACCTTGCAAAGATCAGAAAATTTGCTCCTACTCCAAACCAGTCAATTGTATTTGGACACTTCTACCTTTTCTTGGCCATGTGGTAGTCATACCTTTGAACTATGAAGCTTTTAACAGCTCCTCACATGTTTTGAGAAAACAATATGCCATGATACTTCTTCTTCATGTTCTTTCATAAGTGTGTCATGCATTCTCAGTGTTTCACTACTTGGTAGACATGATCTACAACACTCTCTATCCCTTTACTTGTTACGACAAAATGACATGGCATGATATCAATTATATCTTAGATTGTTGAATAAAAAATAAGAAAGACATTTGCTAACTCACCAACATCAGTGCTAATGACCAATCCTATTGGAGTACCTATAGTTTGCTCCAAGTTTCGAATAAACCATGTCCAACTCTCCTTGGACTTAGTCTAAATCACTCCATATGCCACTAGAAACAATCAATTGTGGCCAGCAATTGCAATAGCAGCTGACAACTGACCTCTTAATCTTCCTATCAAGTGGGTTGAGTCCATGGCAATGTAGGGACAACATCCTTACAAGAAACCATCAATATATGGTTTAAAAGCAATTAAGAATCTTCTAAAACAAACATCCCACATTATGTTCTTCAATATCTAACTCAACAATGCTATCAGGAATTGTCTTAAAAAGCACCTCTTTATAACTAGGCAAAAGGTCGTAGCAGTCATCCCACTTGCCATATATTATCTCAAGGGCCTTCTCTTTGCCTCTAAAAATCCTGTGATATGGGACATTCACCTTGTACTTTGTATTGATCCTTTATTGTAACTCTTTTGGTCCCAATGTGAACTTGTCCTTAAACCAATCCACTATCCGATGAGCTATCCAACTCTTTGTAACCATTGTGTCATCACACTTATTGACTAAAATACAAGTGTGGGCTAGCCCATTTCACTTAACCTGCAACAATATACCAACAATATAAGTGTAGTATCCACATGTTAAACTTCATGAAAAAAATCAAATTACTTTATGCAACAATATAGCAACAATATACCTTGTAGCCAATGTATCTGGACTTCCTAGTGGATGTAAAAAAGTTCCATTTACAATCCTTTGCTTCTCGCCTACACTTTGCCCTAAATATTGTCTTGCTTTTCTTTCAAGTTTTGTAAGCATAATCATGCAAGATAGCATGATGCATTACTGCTGGTTTGCATTGATCTACATCAATACATGGATCATCGACATTATATGAAAAGTTAGGAATATCATCACAATCATCATCATCGACAATTTCATCATCAAGTTCATATCTTTTATCAGAATGAGAGCAATCAGAATCATAGCAATCAACATCAAAATTAGATGATGTAGCCAAATTAGTGTCATAGTTACTTTCACTGAGTGCCACTAATGATTCAGTGTCAAAATATGAGGCCTCCTCAGCAACTCCTACTGCCTCATTATTATCACTTGCTCCTTTCCTTTTGGCTTTTTTAAGTACGTTTAGCCTTTGCTATCTGTGTCTTTACCACATCTTCTGTGGGTTGGGTTAGATCATTAGAAAGACACAAAGGTATAAGTGGAGTACTTGGACTTTGTAGCTAGATATTATTTATAAGATTAGGATTAACCCTTCATTTTGAGGGTGAGCATTGCAATAGACTTGAAAAATCATCAATTTAGGTTTCAATGTGCACTCTTGTAATTGTTCATCGCTTCTTATCTCAGTAAATGCATCATCAATAACATGCCATATAGAAATGTATTACTTAGAATCCAATTTTAGAACCTATAAAATCAACTAATTACAGCAAGGTGAAGTTATACATGTCAACTATTGTTATTAGATACTTACTCTGCAATAGGTCTTTGGCCCCCCATCCGATGAGCTAAAATACGTCCTCACTCTAAAGTCAAATTACTTTGACTAGACCTACAAATCATAGCAAAGTACATCTCTAATAAGCAAATTTATTAATCAAATAGATCCTTCACCAAATCAACCTTGGTTGCAATCTGCCATTAGATCAGCCATAAAAGAAGGGGAATCCCTTTACCTTTCCATGCCAATAGCAGGGGAGTTGGGGTCACCGGTTTTGCTTCCCTCTGTGCCCATTTGAGCTACCAACCAAGGGCGATGCGTTGGGGTTGCCAAGACCGCGCGCAAGCGGCACCCTCTAGCCACGGGCCGCTATAGCATCCACTCCCCGCCTCTGCGTGTTGCTCCTCGTCCTCGCACTTCACTTCTCCTCGCCTCTGTCATCGCTCCTCGCCGCCACTCCTCATCACCTCCCTCCCTCGCGCTCCACCACTCCTCGCCTCCGCGTGCCATTGCCTCCATATTGTCGCTCCGTCCATGCCAGCCAGAGTCCATCACTGCAACTATTAGAGGCAAAAACCCTAGCTCACACTGCTTAAGGGTCGGGATGTGCTAGAGGTTGAAAAGGGTTAGGTCTGTAGATAGGGTTATTCTAGTCACTTTGCCCTTGTAAATACTTTTTTTAAATGAAAACCTAATGGTGTACTAAAAATAGTGTCAAACAACACCTTCAATTTTTAAATGAAGGATTAAATAAGTTAACATGGAAAAGTAGGGTCGCTTTAGTTGGGCTTTTAAATATGGTTAAATGAGCAATTCTACCTTCTTAATATGCATGATGGACTGACTGATGGTGGTTGATGTTACATGTCACCACACACCAAAGTGCCAAACCAGCTGTACAATCTAAGATGGCAAAATGTGGTGAGTGCGGATCACTCACTCTATGCCACACAGCACGAGAGTGGTTGGGCCAGTGACAGTCACCAACAGTCACCGACACAGTGTACACAGTGTGACTACTAGATCAATTACACAGATAGGGAATCAACCATCAGCGTGCTTCTTATTGACCAGTTCTCCTTCCTAGAGATCACCACCTGCTTCAACCTCCACTTCAACCTTCATTTAGAGGTAAGTACATGTGTGTATTTATGTATGTATGTATGTATAGAGAGAGAATATTTGGTTAAAATTTTACAATTTTAATCAAAGATTGAAGTTGAGTGCATGCCGCAGCTGGGGATACGACAAAGGTGTGAGGGAAAACTTCCAGCAGGCATCGCCGGTGAACTGCATCCTCAATCTTGACAGGGGCAAGGTGATCTTCGTGTCGCAGCTCAAGACCCTTGGGATCGTCATAAGTATGTGGTTGCACATTGCCTCAATTCCAGAGGTAGGGGCTTCCTCTTCACCAGGGACAACGACGACGCCAACAGCGTGCTGCCTTCTTCAGGCGTCACCTGGGCCCCTATGTTCAAGAACAACGATTGGTAAGCTTGGTTTATCTTACACCTGATATATTTTGCCATAAATATTTAACGTTTAACATAAAATTTAGTTAAAACTCTTAATAAAATTTAGTTAACTTTTGAAAGATTGACTATCAACTATTATTAAAATAAGTTTATAAAATCTAATAAATTTATAAATTTATGATAATATGATAAAATTTTTCAAGGCATACTAGTTTTTTTTCCTTTTTAAACTAAGCAACTATTGATTATCAAAATTTCCAAAGTTTGATAGGATTTCTTCTTAAACGTCAAGTATCTATGAAGTGTATAGACTGGTCAATGTAATTTTGAGATTTTTTTTTCCTCGTGTGGTTTCACAAAATGTGCAACATTATTTTTTTTTTCTTTCACGAGTGGACAATACTCAGCTGGCTCAGCGACACTGCACTTCAATGGAGAACTGCTAGCGGGGGTGGATAATCCAATGGAAGTGATCTTTGACAGTGGTTCCCCCTACACCATCTTTGCTGCCCAGCTGTACCAAGCGACTGTTTCCACGGTAAAAAAAAAAGCTTCAAAATTCAGATGGATCATTGTATGTATGACAGTAGTACGTAATGCCTTATCACTGACCTGTCATCTTTGGATCTTGCAGGTGAAAGACTCTGTCAGCAGCAGCTCACTTGAAGAGGTGAAAGATCGTGAACTGCCTTCATGTCTATGCTGGAAGGGGAAGAAGGCACCGTTTCAATCTGTCAACGACGTCAACGATGAATTCAAGGCGATTTCTCTGAATTTTGCTAATGGCGATAACCTAGCCATCCTGGAGATTCCTCCTGAACGTTATCTCATTGTCACTGCAAGTGTTCAACATCTCAATTGAGTCATTACCAGAAGTGAAATCGATCTAACCGAAAGAAAAGAATTAACAGTGGCTACCCAATATATACTCTCTGGCTACACTTATTTTGGGATGGAGGAAGTATGTCTTTTGTGTCAGAAATACGGAACGTGTGCTTGGGCATCGTGAAATTTGATGAATCAGAATATAAGACTATCTGCGAGTCGAACATGAACGTGATTGGAGGTAACCAGGTTTAGGCATCCAATGTTCAGTTTCTGAAAAGCTACCAGTTCTTCCACTGACCTTGTGTTTTTGCCGACATTACAATGCAGGATCTCCTTGTGATACATGACGATGAGAGATCACATATCGAATGGATCCAGGTGCCGTGTGAGTGTGGCACAATTCCTAATTCTGAATATGTGATCACTTCGCGCTCTCTGAACGATGCTTGCATCAACACAAGGGGAAAAAAGATTGATGTGCGTAACAAGAACTGATATCTTAACAGAGAATAAAGAGATGCACCAAACATATCAGAAGCTTGTATCTTCCTAGATCGTTATCATAGTAAAATGGGAGTTGATATTCATACATACTTTGCCTAATTTGTTTGATGCATTTGATTTACCCGTTTGCCTCTATGGCTCAACTATCAATTTTACCATGCAAATTAACAATGACAATATGTTGTGCCTATCGATTTATTTAATTGGTTAAAGTTGTAAATCATTTCTCGCTGAACAGTTTGAATATCATGCGCTAACTGCAGTTTCAGTAGTGACAACTAACAGTGACAGGTAGTGTCCAGTTGCGTAATTGCATCAGCCACTACTTGAAGCCTGGGATATCTCTAGCTAAAATTCTGACTCATGAATATTCAGTGATGTAAGGTGAATATAGGAACTAGTCTGAAACTGACATGACGAAGTGGATTATGTCTGATTAAACACAAGAATGTAGAATTATCACGAACGCATTAGCATTTAGCGGATGTGGTGTTTATCATTTACAACAAACTAATGAAATCATTATAAAGGTTTGCATCACCAAAGTTTCCTGTTGCATTTACATGCAGGTCAAAGAATCCCATCATAAAATCCAGAATCCAAAAAAGAAAAGGTGGAAACAGATCTGCTTTCCTTCAGTAGAGAACAGTGGAACCTGGACGTGGCGTTCGCAGTCACCAGAAGCTTCCGGGATGTGGAGGTCGTCGTAAGGCGGCTGATCCGCGCCGGAGACCGTGGTGCGCCGACGCCGGTGGCGGGGGAGGGGACGAGGGAGACGAAGCGATTGTGAAATCTCGGTGCCTGACAGGTGGGGCCCGAGGAGACTACTTCCATCTCCATGTGGGGCCGGGCTTCCCTTCTCCACCGCGAGCGCGAACAATGGTTGCGAACCAACCTTGGGGATTCGAAGACCGTCCAATCTCATTTGCACGGTCTTGATCGAGAATCTGAAAGGGATGGGGTTATTTTTCGGTCTTACCCCTTATACAATCGTATATTACATTTTGACCCACCAAATGCCGGCTATTTCAAACCATCCGATCTCATTTATGCTGTCATTATTAGGACACGTAATGATATTTTCATAGAAGACCCTTGGACTTTATATAATTACTGTTTAGTTTAGCGGCGGAGTGGTCGGTACCGTTATAACCGTCGGATCAAGTCTTCACGGTGATGATCTTCTGACGCTTGCAAACAAATCGGAGAATGGTCGTCTCATCTCTGCCTTCTCCGGCGCCGCCCCCCGAGCTTCACTTCGCCGAAGACGCGCCGGCAGGTGTCTCCTCCATAGGCCCTCATCAGGCGATCAATGAGCGGGAGCTGCGGCCGCATCCACTTGTGCTCTTCTTCGTCCAAACCCTAACCCTTTTCCCCGTCCTCTCCTTTCAGATGGCTCGCTGGAAGCAACCTGCACAAAGGAATTAGCAGAATTGATATTCTTCTGGAACATGCAAGTACATTGTGAGAATTTTTCAACAAAAGCTTAAAAAAATGATTCCTTAGAAAGATCCATTTCAAATGAGCAAAATCAAATCAAGATATTATATAGGGTCTTACCGATTCTGAAGGAAGTGGGGCTACATTTCTATTCAATCTTTAGCAAGAGTTGTATCACGTTGTAAGCAAGTCCATTCTGTTGTAATTGTGTGGTATAAATAACCTTGGGTGTTGTAATAGGTCATCACTAATAATAGCTTGGCATATTATCCTTTTAATGGCAATATGCTTCTCTGCTTTAGTTTACTGATAAGCACATTGGGAGTCTGCAACAGACGTGGATTTCTTCTCTGACAGTTTGTTTTGACATACACACTAGCCTTTCCTTAAGCATAATTTCTCCCTCAATATTAAAATCATATTGTTGATTGTCCTAAGATCACTTAAAATTATTATTATTGATTACACAAATAAGTACAAGACGATGCACGACCGTTTGCAGAACTACAATGGTTTGTCCCTCCCCCCTTCCCCGCCCAAATAAAAATAATAAAAAAACTGTAGTGCTGTAAGCCTGTAACAAGGCGCTGAGAGAACTTCCAAAAACTTATTGGTTGATGCAGATTGAAGCTGATTTTGATTCTCGTATTAACGTGGGGGTTCATTCCTATAGATTTCGCAACTGACTGCTACAAATGCTAAATTGCAATTATTTGTAAAAAACAGTGATTGACAGAAAGGGAAGGGCACTTTGATATGAGACTATTTAGCTGTAGTCTGAACCATTTAAGATGAGACTACTAAATATGCTTAAGTTATTCTCTGTGATGCAGTTATGTTACTGGGAAGGGCACTTTCTCCCTACGCAGCACACTGTTTATGTACACACGAAAATTGTTCTACACACAAATTAGAATATTCTCTGGAAAATAATGTGGATAGATGTGGTAATTACAGAGCATATATGAGAAATCATATATAGCTAAGAAGAACAAAACAAGTGAGCACTTGTAAAGTTGAAAAATCCAAATACTGAGCTGCAAAAACATGCGGACTAGTCTAAAAAACGAACGCTAACTCATTATTTCACTTGAATTTGTCATCTGGCACGCAGCTCCGAAAATATTGTCATCTGCTACAAAGTAGATATGATCCTTAGCCATTACAATCTAAATTTTATTTAGATCTTAAGGAAACGAAAACTAGTTCTATATGTCTACCTATATACATCACAATTCACTGCATTTCTATTTTGCAGCATTTCAAAATCGATTGCCATTAGATGTCCTCCCTGTTTACAAGTAATCATAATACTTGTGTGAGCATTGCAATTGCAAGCCAGAGCAAGATGTACAGAAAATCAAGATTACATTTGCTTTGTACAGTGCTTGAAACTCAAAACTTATTGTATTTGGCCGAGTCTGATCTTGTCAGCCACTTTAGTCTCAGTGATCACTATCACTTGCAGTCTAACCATCAAGCATCTGTTTGCTATGAATCACTTGAGCATGCATTTTTTTAATAATAATTTAGTGTAAATTTATTTATGTACAGATGTTCTAATGTGAAGGTACAGAGGTGAAGTGAGCATCAGTGCCATCCTAATACACAGGGAGGGCTGGGGTGTTACACATAATGATATAGGTGTACCGCATTCTGAAGCTAGAGTACATGAAACTCCAAACAAGAAGGTAACACCTGTCACTCTGTCTTGCCACTAGAGTACAAAATCAATATTGGAACCCAGAATTATGGAAATGAAAAACAAAAAAGTAAAAAGGAAATGGCAAAAAAAATTGTACACAGGACAGAGAGAAGCTATGCAGAGGCCTATAAATACCTCGCATCCCCTTGTGCAGTTCTGCTCTCCCACCATCCCAAGGAACAGAGTTTGAAAAGAAAAGGAAGTATAGCACTTCCGGTGATCACAGCACTTGAGCCTAGAGCTCCACCTCCTTCACATCATGGCTGCAAGGTTGGCCCTGATCGGCAGCCTTCTTCTCCTGCTCCAACTGGTGCTGCCATCCTCTGCCGTGGTGTTCGAGCTCCAGGGTTACGTCTACCCTACTGGCTAGGCAGCCTTCTTCCCAGAGAACTCATCGACGTTCTTTGTGTATCAACGTCCAGTGCAATATTTGACATTTTTGTTGTTCTTTGCAGCCACTTCGTCACCATGAACATTGGCGAGCCGGCAAAGCCCTACTACCTGGACATCGACACCGGCGGCACCCTCACGTGGCTGCAGCGTGATGCCCCTTGCCAGAGGTGCAACAAGGTACACTCGCATGCATCATTTTAAAATCAGGCATAGAGAACCTCTTTCGAGTTGTGAATTGGCTTTCGAATATTCATACCCTGGATTCACTTTGGTTTCAGTGGCAGCTATTGATGAGTTTTCTTGACAACTCTTTGTCACAATCAACACAGGTGCCACACTCGCTGTACAAGGCAACAGGAAACAAGCTGGTGAAATGCGCCGACCCACTCTGCGCCAACCTGCATGCTGACCTGGGCAAGCCAAAGAGATGTGGGCCTCAGACTCAATATTACTATGGGATTCAGTATGTCGACGGGTCATCCATCGGCGTTCTCATCACCGATAGGTTCTCCTTCCCAGCGGGGAATGGCACCAATCCTACTGCCATCGCCTTCGGGTAAGCCACCACAACCCGAGACATTGTACATTTGCATTATATATCAGTATAATGCCACACACCGACGACGACTATGGTGATGACTGATGACTCTCGCTTGCTTTCTCATGTAGCTGTGGTTACGACCACGGGGAGGAGAATCACAATGTGTCCGCACCGGTAGACGGCATGCTTGGGCTCGGGAGGAGCAGGGTTACACAGCTCTTGCAACTCAAGTCCTAGGGGATGGTCACCAAGCATGTCATTGCCCATTGCCTCAGCTCAAAAGATGGAGGCTTCCACCTCTTTGGGGATGCCAAGGTGCCAACTTCTGATGTAACCTGATTTCCATGAACAGAGAGCCACTGTTTTATTTATGATACGTAAGATAATATAAAGATATTATATATATCATATACTATATATATATTAATTTTTTTCTTTAAATATATATTATTATTATTGATGAATAAGTATAGACTTTTAACATCATATGATCACTGCATACGTATTGATTGATGATTATGTCCTATGAATTATAGTATTGAGATACCAAATCGATAATATGAATATATATTAGTGAACATATGTTAGATAAACCCAATATGAGATACTGTAAAAATTTTATGTTATCAGTTAATTTTAAGTAGTATTTATATGGAGTTTTTAGACTTGAGAATATTATTGTTTCTAATATACGTAGCAACTTATTTTAGGCTACCAAATATTACTCCATAATATAATAATTATAAAAGTATTTTTTAGTTTTGCTATGAAATATGCAGTGAGATATGAGTAATTAAGATAAAATTTGCTCCTCATATGAGAGAGATATCTCTGGGCCCCTCAATATAATAAATTATGGAAGTGCAGAGCGATGTTAGGGTGATTGATGAGTGAATCATAAATTTATAATCTATCATATAATTAAGAGAATGATTGAGTAATTAAGAGAATGACATAAATCTCGTCTTGAGCTCAATCGATATCGTAAGACAAATGAATTCGTACATAAGAATATTATAGCTTCAGTCGATATGATCTTTACATATACTTTGAGATTATTATGCTTTACTAGAGACTGATATTAATAGGGTGATTAGAAAGATGTTTCTAGGTCGTGACTAAATATACGTGAACTTATAGGGTCGCACGTTTAATGGGTTAAAATGTTTATTTGAATGTAATTCGATAAGGACTCAATTCAGATAGAGATTCAAGTAAACTCCTATTGAATCATGATCCTTTAGACCTAAGTAAAAAAGACTATATATAGGGAGGCAGGTAGGTTAAGAAGATATACATCTGTTCATTTTGAGCAAAACACTAGCCACCATCTCCTAAACCAAATCATAGCCGCTTATAAGTGTTAGAACACCTGCAATCTGCATTCCAGCCCTGAATATGTGGATAGACGCTGCTTATTATGACATTGATCGATATCAAAATTGTAACGATCAACTACTTCATCTACTACCTTAATACATGTGTGATTAGATTGGCTTCTCCAATCCTACTTCTGTTGTACTATACGTTTCATGGTAATGGCTCGTGATATCTGCTTCACATGATATCGTGACATGTGTGTTAGAATTTTTTTTATTTTATTCTAGTTTACGCCTTCTCCTTTGCTGTTGCCCATCAAATACTTGTCTGTGAAAATTATTTGACAAAGTTAGCGCTGCCCAACGATCACCCTGAAAATTAGAGAAGGATGTGATTTAGCTTTTAATTCCTTTTCTCAGTCAATTTCACATATTACATGGAATTGTGTTTCATTCGAGAGGACATAAGCACTACACACCCGGGCCTTGAACCTTGCACTTAGATTCAAGTAGCCAGCCGATAACCGCGGCGCCAATGGAAGTGATATTTGACAGTGTTGTCACGTACACCTAATTGGCTCCCCAGCCATACCAAGCGACTCTCTCAGTGGTGTGCTTCACACCACCTTGCGTTTATATTCTTACGCCGATATAGCTGAACAGAGAATATCCAGTGGAACTCATGCCATGTGGATCTTGCAGGTGAAATCCACTCTAAGCAACGAATGCAAGTTCCTTAATGAGGTGAAAGATAAAGATCGAGCTCTTAATGTATGCTGGAAAGGGAAGGATAAAATCAGGACTATCGACGAAGTCAAGAAGTGCTTCAGATCACTGTCTCTGATCTTCACCCATGGCGATAAGAAGGCCATATTAGAGATCCCGCCTGAGCGTTTCCTCATTATCGTTGTAAACATTAAATAACTCAATTTAGTACAAGCTAGTAATGGACAAAAAATCATACAAGGAAAAAACAACTAATATGCCTTTTGTGTGTGTTTGGGCATCCTTGATGGATCGAAGGAGCATCCATCGTTAGGTGGCAAGAACTTAATTGGAGGTATGAAGTTTAGATGCACATACATGCTCAACAGTCAACCATACGCATGATCTTTGTAACATTTTCATTGATGTTGTATTACTGTTCTACAGGAATTACAATGCTGGATCAGATGGTGATATATGACAACGAGTGAGCGCTGCTCGGATGGGGCAGTTATCAGTGTGATAGAATTCCCAGTTCTGAGTCTGATCACCTCGCGTCTCTGAATGAAGTATAAACCAACATACAGAGATGACAAAACGATGGAAGGAAATAGAGAAGGGGCATTCATATCTTAGAAAAAAGAATAGATGATGTACACAGGATATCACAAACTTGTATGCTCCTTCCCATAATGAAATGAACTTAATATTTTAGCGCATTTGATTTACGCCGTGCTGTGCGCCTGTGCATTGATTAAACGCACAACTAGACGAGTTCATCATCACCATAGAGTTGATCATCTGCTAATTGCATTTTCAGATGTAGTGTTGTATAAGTCATGAGCTACAGGTTCATTCTTGCATTTGTTCCCCTTCTGTATATAAAATCCGAGAAAACCTAGCTAAAGCGAGAATGCTGACTCAGTGATGTTGGATGAACATATATGAAAGCCTGCAACTTGGTGGAATATGCCTAATAGATTTCTTGTCTGGTGCTTTTGAAGTTTCTTGTAAGCAGAGAGTGTTTTGCCGACTTTGCTAATCAAGTGTCAGTCATGGTAAGGCTTCTCATCAGCAAAGTTATAGTATTTTACAACATACAAACAGGGTTAAAAACTCCTGTAAAACTCAGAAAAATAGAAAAAAAACGAAGCAGATTAAAGGATTGTTGAAGATTGAAGAGCATATCAAAAACAATGTTCCCGATGCAAACCCAGGTTATGCTGACAGGTAGATCAAGATTGTGCACTTGAGATTGAGAAACTCGGTTCGATGTTTCCAGAGAAACTTTTGCGCAGATTGAACTGCATGGTTAAATGCAGGTACAGGCAGTCATGTCAACGGCAAACAAAATCAACAAGCTCTGAAGATTAAAGGTGCAAGCCATGCTAAATACCTGACTACCTGAATTAGTGTTTCCAGGTGCAGAGGTAATCGCTAAAGTTTTTTCCGTGCGTTAGATCTATTTATCTGACTGCAACAATTGAATTATATCTACATTTGCATTTAACATTAGTGTTTGGCTGTTTGCAATAGCATGTTTTGTCTCATACTACTGAAGAAGCTACTTAACAGATATAATTGTGTTATTGGTACACAGTTATAACTTTTGACGCTTCATGACGCCCATCAAAAAACAACCGTCACCACTTCATTTCTTTCAGAAAATAAACAGAGTCATGGCCGATGACGCCCTTTTTATTATTATGGTTCAATAGTGGCGTGCACGCATGTCCGCATGACATCTCCCAAACAGCTGCATAAATGGATCAGCACCAACAGGCAACAGATTCAACACATAATCCCAAATTACCAAAAAGCAATCAGCCAACTTGGTGGCAATAACTACCATTTGCCATGCTCGTGCAGGCACGCATCAGCATGGGACAATGGTTTTCTAATATCACTTGCAATATCTTTGTCATGGCAGTATGGCATGCACGCTGCAAGTGCAGGATGAAACTCACCTATCGTTTTCCAGCGTGTAATTGTGCCAGCCAACCCCTGCAATCTCAATGGATAAATACACCCAAGTTGGGGAGAAGAGATAACAACAGTAATATAATTAAGAACTGTTTATGACGATAATTGCATTACAAAATTTGGCTTTCCAGGTCACGCGAGAGACCCCACTGAAAGCGACTCTATATCACATAATATCATGTCTCAATCACCTTACATTACATTACCAAAACACAGAATAAAAACCAGAACCTAACTAAAGTGTCAGATACCTATTTGGCACGAACCTGAACCTGAAGTAGCACTTCATCTACCTTTTAAATCTCTACGAGCCTAGACACGACTGAGAATACCATCAGCTGGCGCCCCTGAAAATCCAAAACTTTTAACTTGGATTTCTTAATTTCTCCTCTGTTTGTTCTGAATCTACCAGGGAGGCATGTCAACTCGACAAAACAAGACAAAAAACTCGACCAGTTACATCGACCCGAGCAAACCATGGACGAAAATTTACCGGTCACATCTACCATGCTCACCATTTCCATCCCGCAAAACCAAAATCAGGGATCTTCAACATTTTTACCTCGCCCGCCGTTGCCGTTATGATGCGGGGAGTGATGGTGTCCCGACGCATGGTGTCGACGAGGTACTCGACCTCGTCTTACCATGAATTCTCCCTGTTTTGCTTTGTTCTGCCGGTGCAGGTGACGATCGAGCACGATTGATTTTAGCTTTGGATGTACCTAGACTGGTAAAGGATTACACGACCTGACAGTGTTAGTGAGCTAAGGAGTACGTCGTCGTTCGTACGTGCAGGCGTCGCGTCCCGTCAATTAGAACGGCTTCTGCAGGTACGTGAACATGTCGCCGAAGGCTGCGCCGTCGCGGGAGAACGTCGCAGGCGATGGCAGCTCGAAGAACGAGCTGTCGATGACGAAGCCATCGTCGGCGGCCCAGTCGACGCCCGGCCAACCGCCGTTGGGCTGGCTCTCGGCGTAGTCATGGTCGCCGGGGAAATCCGGCGACGGCGACGGCGACGGCGACGGCGACAGCACGTGCTCCGATCCGCTGGAGTCCGCGTGCAGCCGCGGCGTGGAGTCGCGGTCCGCCGACCCCGACCGGTCGAAGCACAGCATCTTCGACTCCGGCTCCTGGTCGTAGAACCCGTAGTCGGACAGCTCAACCTTCATCGCCGCCACACCATTCCGCGTGCCCTTCGTCGACACCGCCGCCGTTATCGCCGGCTTCACGTCCTCGCCGGCGTCCACCGTGTCGTACCGCTCGATCACGCCTTTCTTGTTGTAGATTCGGCACAAAACCCAGTCATCCAACTGCAAAATTCACACCCAAAATACCATCAGCTATCAATCTAATTACTGTAAATTTCTTACTAATATTAGTGGTCAAGAGTTCAAGATTGATGTGGATGCAAACAAGTGGGGGCAAAAAGTTTGGTAAATTGTGTGATTACATTTTCGAGGTGACGTTAAATTCGATGCATGTGGTCGTGGATTAAAAGGTTGGGCGCGGCTTGTCTCCATCTGCGCGTGCGTGAGCCATGACGCCGTGCAAGCTATAGCCTATACCTAGCGGCTACTACAGACTGCTAGGAAAGCGACAACTCAGGCGTGCTGCAACTTGCCAATTTCGCACACCTTTCAAATTCTTTTTCTCCAATTTTAAATTATTTCATCAAACCTCTACTTATTGATTGATTTCATTTACCCATATCTTTCTAGAGCTCTATACTAGTTTTTTGTGCTGATTTGTAAAATATTTATGGATTTTTTAAAAAATGAAATGGGGTTAGTCAGTGAGGAGAAATTAAACCAAGAGATGAACAGCAGCAGGAGTAATTACGTACCCTGAGGGCGTTGTTGGACTTGGTCTTGCGAGCGGCGGCGGAGCGGTCGACGTCGGCGAGGCGGTACTCGTGCATGATCCAGTTGGTCTTGACGCCCTTGGGGGGCTTCCCGGCGTAGAAGACGAGAGCCTTCTTGATGGCCACCGGGCGCGGTGACCCCACCGGCTTGTCCGCCCCCGTCGCCTTCCAGTACCCCGTCCCCGCCGCCCTGTTCGGCCTCTGCCCGTTCGGGTACTTCCGATCCCTCGGCGAGAAGAAGTACCACTCCTTCTCCCCTCCCATCGCCCTCTCTGCAATTTCCAAATCCCAAATCCCAAATCCAATCCGCCATTAGCACACCACCACCAATCACACAGCATCCAACGAATCGAGTGAGTAATTTCTTCGAACGATCTGCGTGCGTGAGCTTGCTTACCGGGGAGATCCCATGGGTTGAACTTGTAGAGGTCGACCTCGGCGATGACCGGTGCGGCGAGGGGAAGGCCGCCGCACTTGCGACAGAGGTAGTACATCACCAGCTCGTCGTCGGTCGGGTGGAATCGGAACCCCGGCGGCAGCTGCAGCGCACCACCACCGCAGTCCATCAATCTCCGATCGGAAAAAAATCTCAGGATTAGTCTGATCTTTAGGGTCGCTAATCGCTGGATTAGCCGCTAATCGAGAGCTTTCAGAAAGTTTGGAATTGAACATTACCCCGCCGCGAGGACGCCTATATATAGAGGCCGTGCGGGGACACGTGTCGACTGCACGGGCGGAGAGGCCGTCGCCGTGACGCACGTGCAAGTTGCAGGCAGCCGAAAGCCGCTCGGGCGCGGGCAGCTGGTGTGTTGACCACGAGACTGGTCGTACACGTGTCGCGCATCGGGAGGGAAAGTGGGGACGTGTGGTCGGTCGGATGTGGGGTAGGAGACCAGCAGGGACGGTATTTTGTCATGGATTTTGGCGCTGTCTTTGGGCGCATCTGAGCCGTCGGATGGTAGGGGCGTTCTGTCATGTGTGGGCCCAGGGCTAGGTCTAGGAGGTGTCATGTGGTGGGCCTGGCTTTAGGATGTCATGTTGTTAGGGCCATGTTTTGGGGATGTCATGTGGTGGGGCCCGTACCTGGGTCTCGAAGTGCCGGTGGTAAATGCGGTAATACGTAACACTAGTCGTGGAGGCGAGGAGATTCTGAACCGTGGATCGGTCTCTCTACTTTGGCTTGCTGATCGTATCAACGTTGATTAGTTGTGATTCCATGGATTTAATTATGGTGACGACTGGTAATGGATAAATATTTTTGGTCAACTTACCTTTGGCCAAATTGGCCACCTGGTAGAATTCTTAAAATGTGTGGACGGAATTGTGACGGAGTAGTACTACTTGAGCATATTGTTTTTTCATGACTAGCACTTAGTCTAAAAACTTTTTTAAGACGATCTAAACTTTTATTTACAGGCAGTCCAAAGAGCCATAACATTGAAAATTACATCACAGAATCGTGAAATCAACAACATCTACAAGAAAGCATCTCCATGAGACATTTCGTCTTCTCTCACTGACCTTTTCTTCTTTGGAAAGAGAGAGAAAGCTACTGCTACTATCGAGTGGGCGTCCTCTAAGCCATTGCGCCGAGAAAAGAGGAGGGAATTGTCACCATTGTTAAGCAGTTCGCTCCTAAGCTCATGGCGGCCGGATCTAGCCGCCATCGAGCACAAGATAGCTAGATCTAGCTAAAAGAATTTTGAGTCGTACAGAGAGGGATGGATATGCACACTTTTAAATTTGAAATAAACTCACAAAGAAAATTAAGACTTCCTTCATAGTATCAAGTCCTAATGTCTGGAATATCCAGATCAGCCTTTCTGCTAAACAAAGAAACTTGTTCGAAGTCTCTAGATATATGATCTGGAGATTTTGGACCTAAATCAAAATGTCTAAATGGCACTCAAAGGAGTAAAACCCTAAGGGTTAGGGAGATGAAAGATAAGAAAATAATAGAGAATAAAACAAGTAATAGGACATTAGGAGATAAGCAATTTTTCACCAAAGTTTAGATCAACCAATCATAC
This sequence comes from Oryza coarctata, assembly GCA_030770085.1. Lineage (NCBI taxonomy): Eukaryota > Viridiplantae > Streptophyta > Magnoliopsida > Poales > Poaceae > Oryza > Oryza coarctata. The sequence goes on from CM061483.1 coordinate 2,969,967, forward strand.
GTCTCCTTCGAGGAGCTCAAAAGAGCCGGATCGTATTCAATCCCTTGCATCACCAAGTTTAACCCTAAAGATTAGTTTGGCCTCTAAACTCTTACCAAAGTGTAACATCTAGTCTAAGATGACCACCAAGGTCTTTACTAGGACACTGTGCTTCTACTTTCTATAGATCTTGCTCTAACAAACTAACATCTAAAGAACTTATAAATCCACTAATTTACCTCTTTCCTTATGGAGGTAAGGAAGACCTTCACAAACGTCATGGATGATTCACATGTCGAATCCTCACAGGCAACGCTTAGTCGTCTAGAAGGTGGTCCTCATGAATAACAAGCTTAAATCTTTACCACAGCCAATCCATAAGTGCTCACTAAAATTCTAAAGTCCACTCTCTCATAAATCACCTAAAAACACACTTAGAGAATGAAATAGACATTAAGATCCAAGATAGTGGAGTGAGAAATCTCTAAAAAACTCTTAGGAGTGGTGTAGAAATGAATGAGCAGCCCCTTGTCTCAAAGAAGAGGTTGGTGGGGTTAAATACATATCCCTCTCAAAACTAACCGTTACTCATAAAATTTAAAATCTGGATTATCCGCATAACATGTCCGAAGACTCAAGACATGTCTTTTGGCCTAGATAGAGAGCTTAGACCAGATATTCTGGCCAGAAGGTCTGAAAAATTTAGACAACACTTAGCTTCGAGAGAGAGGAGGGGTTTGGAGTATCCGGTCTAAACCTCTAAAGATTCTAGATAGGTGTCTCTCTACCTGATAGAGAGCTCACTTTGGAGACTCTGGCATAAATTTCCGAAGACTCCGAGCTAATTTCTCTATTTGATGGAGAAACTTGTCCATAAGTTTTCACAAAACCTAGACACAAATATCCAAAAATAGTGGGAGAGAAAAAGCAAAATCCCAAAGTATACATGGTGCGAATGTTTGCTTATCTAGACTTAAAATTTTTAATGATCACTTGCTTTCCAAACCAGTTAAACTTAAGCCCCTCTTAATAGTTCGGCTTATCCTAAGGAATCAAAAAATAATAAAATTATATTTTTATTGCTTTAAATCCTTCTTTTCTAACCTTCATGGGAGTCTTCTTTTAGCCAAAACAATCTGTTACTTGGTAAATTATTGCAAGATTCTCAATTATAACATATTAGCTCTCTAATTTTTTGTTATCTATCACTCAAAACCCATTAGGGAGAGCAGATGCATTTTCACTAGCCACCACCAAACCATCGAACTAGGGAGAAGGGGCAGTTGTGGTGCCCCAAACTATGCCAATCCACACATACTAATCGGTATTGGCTGGAGGCCACAATATTACCTATGAATATACTACTAGTCTTAGGATACACAAACTGATACTCACAGAATAATAGTGAAAATTTAAAGTAACAAGATTTTATTACAACACTGATAGAAGTCTCATACATTCTATCATCATGGATAGACCTCAAACTGGTAGAAACAATAGTAAACCATGATAAGTTAAAGTGAAAGTGGAAAAGTAGCGGTAGAAGGCATGGAATGTAAAACACTAAGAGTAAAGCGACGAACATGGATCATAGGCTTTGTTTGGGAACTAGGCCTAAAACCTAGAGACGTCGTACTTAATCTGCTCCTGGAAGTAGGCTTTGGTAGAGAGGTCGATATATCCCTCCTCAAGCACTATATAAATACATAATAGTAAGAGTGAGTAATCAGTGTATTTAGCAAGTTGGGGGAAAAATATGATATGCAAGGGTATAAACAAGGTTGGGTAAATGTTTGTTTTCAAGACAGCAAGGTTTTTAAACGGTTGTTTATACAATACTAGTGAACCAAGTTTTAGTTTCGGAATGAGACTCACACCTTACTCCATTCCATAGGTGCTTTGCAACAACCTGTCACAATAATAATGAGTGAAAAGTCTCTTTTAAACCCTACCATCTTAGCACCCAAAGCAGATAATCCACTCAAGCCATCTTAGCTCTCAAATTAAAATACTACTCGAGCCATCTCGACTCGTAACCAGCCATCTCGGCCCTCAGCCTTCTCGACATACCAACTCAGCCATCCCGGCCAAACCATAATCTGGTGCCAACCGACATCCTAAGTCACACGGACCCATTCCCAACCACGAAGGCTGGTCGTTTGCCACAAAGGCAAACTCTAGTAACAATAACCCATCCCACAAATCTTTTCCATAAAACATTTATTTAGAATCAAAACTATGCTATGAGAAACATATCACATCCATCCATAACCATAGTCACGGTTGTTTAAATAGTTTAACTAAACTCTACAGAGGTTGCACGCTTTACCCACATGCCATGAACATCCTGCTTGGCCCAACGCATGTGGACCAAACATGGCTAACAAAGGGAAGATCACTACAAGACTTTTTCATAACTAAACCATAGACATCCGATGTCACACAATTGAATCACTCTCTAAAACCAAGTATCAGACTAGTCTTAAGCCCTCTTCTACTCAGGACACACCGTATAGCTCTAACCGCATCTCATGGTTAAGACAAACCTCCATTTTAAGATAATGCCTTTGTCTTCCTATCTCGGCGTTCCTCAACTGTTAACTTACAAGACACCCATATTTTAGCTACTTACTTTGTTATGGACATCCTATGTTATCCATATGGTCGTACTATTTTATGCTTGAATGAATTTCCCAAAGAGATCGATCCTTATGTATGGTACGTAGTCAAGCCATCAAGGCACTAACTCCCACATCATCATGTTTTTACAATACATTTTTTTCACTTTGAACCAAGCCGTCATCTCGCTAATTTTTCAAATAAATGAGTGACGATGAATACCCAAGTTTTCTTTCCCATGCAATAGTACAACCGTAACTATAGGCTTTCTACCCGGTATGATGGGTACCGATGAGTATAAGATGAAGTTGAGGGTTGAGTTCTATATAATATAAGTGTAGCTACTAATAGGGTCTAAGGATTCAAACGTGAATCGTGGCCGAACGGTAAATAAAGTGCAACCTAATTATGCGATTTTACAAACAAAATACTTAATTAAAATATAGGTGCACGAAGTGGTCAAGGGGGGCTTGTTTTGGTCTCATGTGGTTTCTAGAGCGTCAAACTCCTATACGAATCCTTCATCGGTCTTGGGCTCTATATGCGATAAAATAAAACAACACATAAAACCACTATTAGAGGCAAACAAACACAAAAATAGCACCATTGTGCAGAGAAGGATTTTAGAAAAATTTTGGGACTTAATGGGATCAAACGGAGTTACGGACAAAAAGATATAAATATTTAAGTTTTAAGGGGTTTTTGACGGATAAAAAGGATAAATTAAAAATCGAAAGTAATATTCCAGGCTGACGGGTGGGACCCAAAGAGAGTGAGAGTAGGGCCTACATAGGTCCCACTTCCTTTTATTTTATTTTATTTTTTCCTCTTTCTTTTTCTTTCTTGTTTTCTTCTCTTCATCCTGTTCTCTTCTTCTCCTCTCATCGTCTTTGACTTGTCTCTTCCTCATGCGCACGCGGTCGGTGAGAGTGGTGACGTGGTTGACGGTCAGAGACCATGGGGAAGGAATGACAGTAGCTCAAAAAGATGGCGGTGGTGTTGGGCTGGAGGAGACGGTGGCGGAGACAGCGGTATGGGGCAGGTGAAGACAATGGTGTGGAATGGCGATGCAAGGGTGGGGAAGAGGTAGCACCGAAGCGGGAGGATACGGCATGATAGGTGGAGCTGGGGGTGGCGCAAGCACAGGGAAGGGGCGAGGATGGCATTGACACGGAAGGTCACCAGGGTGTGAGCGTGGTTAAGCAGCCATAGCACTGCAAGCGGCTGAGGAGGGGCAACGTCAATGCGGCTACCAGGGAAGAAGGAGAAGAAGATCGATGGTGTAGCTACCTTCATGGTGCGACGTTGATGGCGGCCCTTTGGTGGTGCTCAACGATGACGATGGCTCGGAGTAGTGAAAATGGAGTGTGTGGGAGGTGAAGGTATTATCTGAGTCTTTGGAAACTTTATAGTATCCTTGATGCACCACTGAGGTGACAATGAGTAGGGCGACCATGCTCAACACTATCACCTCATCTCCCTCCACAGCTCCGTCTCTGCTTCTGTCTTTTGCTTGGAATCAGGGAGTGAGTACGTCGAGGGGAGCACCAGTTGACCTTTGGCAGTGAGGGAAATGGAGGTGGAGTGAGGGATGTGTGCATGCAGGCATGAAGCGAGGTCGTGGACAGCAGGAGTGTGTGCGCGCTATGGTGCCTTGCTTGCTGAATGCATTGAACGTGTTGTGGACAAAAGGTAATGGTGTATTGTCAGTGGATGAGGTGGTGGCTGCATGCGTGCTATCATTTCTGGTTAACAAAAAAAGGATGGAGGCGGGATTATTCACTGAGTGGTCGTAGTCTAAAAACAGGTATTTTTATTGCCTCTAAACGGAAGGAAAAATTTATTTGGTACTATCAGTAACTTCTGAAATCAAAATAAAAACTGAGCACAGAAGTTTTAAAAAATTGAACGGGATTTAATAGCGCAACAGAACAAAAATTTGTGGACTAGAATTTTAATGAAAAAGTGGACGTTACAGCAGCAATCGTGATCTATGCTGCCAGATTTACCGACTGACCACGAGGGAGACTAGAGGGTGAGGCCGTCACGGTGAAGAGGATGAGGGGAGCAGTAATGGAGAGGAGAAGAGGGCCAGGTGTAGAGGTGAGTAGGAGGAGAGGAGCGGTGGTGAAGGTGAGCAAGAGGGGAGGGGCAAGGCCCCTATGGAGGAGAGGTGGAGGAAAGTGGCAGCAAAGACGAGGAAGGGGCTAGGCGGTAGAGGTGAGTAGGATGGGAGAGGGCAAAGGTGGAAAGGAGGGAGACGAGGCTGCCGTGGAGGAGAAGAAGAGGGGGCTAGGCGAAGGAGGTGAGTAGGAGGGGAGGGGTGTAGGAGAAGAGGAGGAGGCGAGGCCGCTATGGAGAGAAGGAAGGGAGCAGTGGTATAGGTGAGCAAGAGGGGAGGGACGGAGACGGAGAGAAGAGGGGCGAGGCCGTCACGGAGGAGAGAAGGCAGGGAGTGACGGTGAAGAGAAGGAGGGGTCAGGTGATGGAGGTAAGCAGAAGGGGAGGTAGAGGAGGCAGATAGGAGGAGGCGAGGCCGTCGTGGAGGTGAGAAGGAAGGGAGTAGTGGTGGAGGCGAAGTGGATGAGAAGAGTGTGAGGAGGAGAAAGAGGGCTCAGTGGGGTTTATAAAGATTGTAAAAGAAGAAATTGGAGAGTGAACACATTGTAGGCGGTTCATGGTATCAGCTCTGCATATATGCTCTTGTGCCCCGATACTATGGCTAGATTCATCCATGTGAACATGCACACGACCCGCTTTGACGATCAACGGTGACTTAAGCATGTCGAATCGTTGAATCCCACCCTGCCCCTGGGAGGTGGGACTGGCTCATAGTGGTTGATGATTCCAGCCTGACCGGTGAGAGTGAGATAACGTGACCGGTGACCCCACGCGTGATTACGCATGTGTCCCGTCGATGACTTGATCGACCCCTCGCAGGGTAGGAACACTGCATCTGGCTGATGCCATGGTGACGGGAGATGTCACGGCTGTTTGGGCCCATGTCCCTGCTTGCGCTGACCTCTTATGATTCGGTGAAACGCAGCAGGGACAGATGGGATCACGTTCGTGAGCCACACGTAAGTTGACCCCACGTGTTGGTCACACAGCTAAGCCGGTGGCTAGGTGACTATGCGTGCGTAATAAAATAGAGGAAGTGCTCTCTCTTTTGTCCGTTTGCTTCCCCGTGGGTGATTCCACTGTCGGTATGAGTTACCGTCCACCGGTCACCATCAAGCTTCCCCTTTCACCCCCACTGACAGTGGGCCACGTTAAAGAACTAACCCCAAGTGTCAGTCACAATAATGCACAGCTAGATTAGTACTTCTACTGATACCGGTGATACCGATGCGGCGACCGCGGCTGCTCGCCTCGATGCGTTGTCCCAGATTCCTATCCATAGCACACACCCATTTCCTACGCTCTTTACACTGACATCATGGATCAAGTTATCTGGACCAACATGTCAGCTTCACACAGGGTAGTATTCCCCGTGGAAAAATAATCATCGTTTAGTTTACTCCTGCGGCTTTGGTGCGACCGACGCGGCGCGCATGAGCCGCATGGGGCACGGATGATGGCCATCCCTGACGGCGATCGCTAGTCGACGGCCACTCACACGCGACCAGACTGGCGCACACATTTAAATAAAGGACCAAATGTCCACTTTATTATTCGGTGGCCATTTATGTTTACGCCCATGTCACGGTCACTCTCCATAGTTTTGTAACCAAAGCATGTAGCACAAGCTGGCTGATGCCCTATAGGGACATTTGTTTGGTCACCATTTCGACGCCCCTTGGCTTGTGACAATAGATTTTAATTCCTGCGCGGTTCCGAAGAGCCTCTGATTTTTGGTATATTCATTTTGTTTGTTCCATTTTGTCAAAGTAGGTCGTAATCTCTAAGTTATTAATGGTTATGTCGATGTAATCACTTTATGACCGTATTCTGGTTATGTGGATGTGATGTGTGAGTTTTAAAAGAAAATTTCTTTGGCCGCTGCGGTTTTGCGTGCGGTTTTGGTCTATGCGCATTATTGTTGATGGGCTGTGTGGATGACGAAAAGACGGAATTTTCCTTTTGCCGCATATCCATACCGTAGTTTTGGAATCTTTGAATTATCTATGTTCGTATGCTGATGTTATTGTTTCTTCTGGAAAGCGCACAATTTTTTTTCCTTTTTTCCATGTTGTTGTAAGATGGTCTATTTGATTCGTTATTTTTATATGAGTTTTGTTCAAGGTATTTTTGAGATACACGATTTTTTAATTACAAGGTATATAGCTCTTGGTAGATGTATTATAGAATAAATTAGTTGGCATGAGGAATCTTTCTGTGCTCAGCACAAGATCCACTCATGCACATGGATTAATTTTACAATAACTCAAGCATCACCGTACGTGCACCATCTATTTACATATCAAAATAATTTATCCCATGTCGTAATATTTATGTCTTTATAACTGAACCAATCACACAAATTAAGCTTACCACGACATACGTTTATTCCAAAGGTTTCACCACGAAATTCATTGGAAAAGGAATATACTATTTCCATGTCGTCCAATAATCTTGCTGGTACACCTGGTTGATTCCGTCAATATTATTTAATCACTTGTCTTAAACACTACACAGTTTAATTTTATTCAAATGGGAAGCATTGGAGATTCCATGTTGGGATTTAGAGATGTTTGCATCATCCATGACATCTGTGAGATACATACACTAATTAAATAAAAGCAATAACACTAATCCTCCTTGACAACTAAAAACAAGAAAGCTGCAAGTTGCATTACATATAATCAAAGACCCAATTAGAGTTACCAGCTCACGTGCTGGTGAACCCATTTGAAAGACGGGTAGTCTGACAGCCTGGGTCCACTTGCCATTGACGGAAGCATCTAGGGCTAATAAGGCAGTTTTGACATTATGTTAATTGGTGATTGATTGATGAATTAGTTGCAGCATGACAGCAAATAAAACAGGGACGAAAGCTCCCTATAACTAAAATTAACTAATTAATTAATGTATGTGGCGCCGCGGTTGTGATGGAATCAGCATCAGTGTTGTTTCTCTAATAATAAGCTGTAGATTCTCTTGTTAACAAACACTAGCTGTACTGTAGGTATCTTTCACAAGCTAGCTAGATCTATATATATCTATATTAATTGCAACATGTACAAAAAGGATGCCATCATAACATGGGCCATGTTGGTCCATAATTAACAACAAATACCATTAAGAAAAGAAGCTAACCAATCAGTGCTGTTGATAGCCCTGAAATGCATCAGGGGTGAAAGTTAGTGATATATATGTGATTAGAATCCTAGTTCCACAAGTCCCTTGACATATCTTAAGGCTCCATGCAAAAAACTACTTATAATCCCCCGAGAGTAATGGGTCTCTCCCTACACGCCTTTGACTCTTTAAATATGCAGCATGAATAACTATAAAAAACTGAGAAAATAGAGAATACTATGAAGTATACCATTTATCGCTCTAGAAAAACAATTCAAGCCTAACCTTGATTCATATAAAGAGAAAAAGAAGAAAAATAAAGTTGCTTCTTCAGCTACCCATATCCTTAATCCCTTATATGTTACTCCTAATTATAGCTAGCTTCGAATAGGGATAAATATACACATTGATGGCCGCATTACTCGTACAGTATACACATCATTTCCTCCGATCCTCCCCTAATCAAACCCTAGCAATGCTCAACTATCATGGTGGTGGAAATTAACAAGCTAGCAGTGCATTGAACAAGTAGAACACTACACCACATAAAACAACCAAAGCGCTGGGATTAATAATAGACCACCTTCAGACTAAAATAATGGACGTGGCATTGCGTCGCCGCTTGCATTGCATATTGCTGTTTTGCAGTCGAATCAACCAGCATCATCAGGCACATCAGGGTTTCCCCTTAACTATAAGCTAGAGCCCAAGCTTAATTAATTGGTACCAAATTAGAGCTAGATGCATCTCCAGGTGTACTTGTTCGTGTCGTCATTACCCACAATAATATACATGAGAGCATTTGTTAGTGGCCAGTAGGTCAATTTAGTCGTCTCGATTTGTTTGGTTATGCTAGTACGTATAATTACGCTAGCTGGGCAGGCCGGCTGCTTGCCTGACCATTGACTGCATCTTTGAGACAGACAGCGCCCAAGGAAACGGACGCGTGTGTGTGTTTAGTGGCAAGGTGCAATGCACCGTGGAAAGAAAAAACCCGAAATAGAACGACCGAGCGATTATTAATTACGCGGTTAAGTTGGTGTACGTATCCTGTGGCCAATAGTCCCAGCTTGCATGCCCGGCCAGATCTTGTTACTTCAGTCCTTACTTATGGAGTGCTGACATCATGCACTCTTATTTCTGATTTTTGATAGATACTCTCCTCGTAACTAAAACACCTTACATTCTATGCACTCTCTTGTTTGAATTTTGATCACTACTCTCCTTGTAACTAAAGCACCTTACATTCTAAAACGGCAGAAGCTGCTATTTCTGGTCGCTTGGTCTAGTTATATGACAAAATGGATACAGATATTGCTAGCTAATATTCAACTAAAGGGTTAGAAGTTCATGTTCCAATTATTGCTTCCGAAAAGGGACTAGGTTTAATATATTTAGATATGTACATAAATAGAGCTATGATAGCTGACGCTATTTTTGTCGATTATCTGCAAAGTTGATATTAAAGTTACACTGGATAAGTCGTCCTTTAATTTTTCTTTACTATGATATATAAAGTACACCAACTGATATGTCATCCAATCCCCACATCTAAAATCACAACTATTCCTAATCTGTACCAATATAATTAGTTGTTACAATTAAGATCTAAGCGGCTAGCTAATCAAAGGTCAGCTACTCCCAGCACATTTGACTTTCTGAAAATGAACGTACGTCTGTCTAAAATGCGCGGCCATACGCGAATGCTCTGGAGCTACTAATTTGGTCAGCTTGTATGAATATTGTTTCTTTTGACAGATGAACCTGAAACAAATGATATGTTGACAGCCTGCTGATTATGATTAATGAGGAGATACATGGAGCTGGCATAGCAGGAGAGGCTAATTTACCGAGGGCTAATAGTTAATTAACTAATTAAAGTTGATCAGAATCTCAACCTTGATGCTGTCATTCTGATGGTCCCCAGGCTGCCAACAAGTTGGATGTAAATAAATTCTTGTGGACTTTGTTTGATCATGAATCATATTCCACTTGCTGTTGTGGAATCCATCGTCCTCGACTGGTTAGCTGGCCTTTTCAATTCATCTCTCTTGTTAAAAAAATAGTTTTTTTTGCGGGATGTTGATTAAAAATATTGCAACTTGCAAAATTGTATACCTTGTGTCGGGTAAATTCTTCGCCGGGGCATGTGACGGCACTTTGGGAGTTAATTTCAATCTGACTCATCTCAATGCTTTTCCCACTTTCTTATTTATTTATTTGTGCGATATACCCCCCGGTTATGTTGAAGGCTAATAATTGTATGAACAACTACACGAGTATTCACCTTCTGTTTTTGATTAAAGCTGTTTCTGTTTCAATAAGCAGGTCAATCAGTTCTAGAAGGACCTGTATAAAGTACCCCTTATGTTGTGCTTATGTAAGTTATTATTTATCTTGATAATATAATCGAAGCATACACGAAATGCTCATAATCTAATTTAAATATACAACAAGTGGCTCTAATTAACAATAGTTAACTAGCTACATGTATCACTTATTTAAGCAAGCAACAATCATTGACGTCAGCAAACCGCATACGTTTCTTGAAGAAAACGACCCTTGGGTTAGAAATCTCAACATAACCAGCCCCTTTTTCTTCCTTGTAGCCAAGGGAGGACGGACGACCAATGGCGGCACTCGCAGTAGCATGTGGTTAACTAAGTTACACCTTATGTAGCTAGTGAAATTTATTGCTCCAGTTTGTTCACCCTTCGGATTATAAAACGGCGTGCGTGGCTGGATGTACATGTGGACAAGCCGGTAGGAGTAGGCTTTCCTCCAAGTTGGCATAAAGATAGTTAACTAGGGTGTAAATTAACCATGAATCTTTTTATTTGATGGAATTAACAATGGACCTCTTGATCCATCAGAAAGTGGGGATGGCTGTGACTCGAGACTCGACTATAAATCGGAGTACACTAGCTATGGGTGGAATCCGTGCTCTGATCTCCTAAATTGAGAAATGAGAATCTCTTGGTGGCCAAAGAATAGCTAGCCATATTAAACAAAAGCCTAAATTTTATAAAATCACATATATTATGAATCAAAGTTTCACAAAACCATATGACTTTAGTGTGTGACACATAACCACAAGTATTCTGGTTATAGGTTTCATAAAACTAAAATTTTAACCGATTATTGTTTAATCCATCATAATTATGACATAGACGATAATAAGAATATATAAAAAAGATTTTTATATAAGTTTAGGACCTTGATACGAATAATAGACATACTCCTGTTTATATATATGCAGCAAATCAAACCACATAGAGTATAAGGTAGAAATAATTTACCCTATCTACTCTATCCAATTAGCATGCAACATCCTATACGGCAAGATATAGTTAGCAGCTAACAATCAGACAACTCTACGGATCTTGGCTCAATGTGATTTGTATTGGCTCATGATTGGATGCCCTCTCATCCTAGAAGGCCATTGTATTTATACCGATAAATGACCCCTTCGCCAAGTAGAACTCGAAGAACTTCTTAGATAATACGGTCAAGTAAGTTGATTCATTTTCGGATCAGTCTCTGTAGTCTTACCTTATTTAGGACCAGTTTCCTTTTTTAATAATATACACTTTTATATTTAGGAGCGCATGTCTATATATGGATAGGTATATGGTATTCGTAGAGATGTTTAGTCTAGGTATAGGAGGTATGTTGTATCTATGACACTGACAGTAGACCCCAACCTCTATGCAAGTTTTCTTCTAACACTTTCATCTTGCGTACTTCAGAAGTCACGTTATCGACAATATAAACGTAGTTAGAAAATGTCCTCAACAAAGTTAAGAACCGAGAATGCTATTCTACCATATGAGTATGAACATAGTGTTGTTTGAATTTGAATTTGAATGGAGGTAAAAAAATCTAAACATATTCTATAATACAACCTAAAATAACGTCATCTATCTTGGAATACAAACCATCGCTGTACATTTGTATAATCTAGCGGTGAGATCTGTTTGAGATTCGTTTGCCATTCCAAAGTATGACTCTTCTTCCTCCTAGCGTCCAAGCCTCTCCACCGAAAAAACACTAGATTCCTCATAGCCCATCTCACCATCACCTCCATGGATCTCCCCTTGCTCAAACATGGACGTAGCGGCAATGATGAAGCTGCAAGTGGAACAATCGATTACTGGCCAAGGCGCTTTGGCCCAAAAAGATGGAGGTACATGTCCTAGATCTATCACTAACTTCATCTTGAATCTTGCCTTTTCTGTCTATGTGGGTTCATTCCTTCCTTCTCCAAGTTTTTGTCGAATGTTATTAATTTCTATGGAGTCCATCTCTTAGACTTGAATCCTAACTCCGTAGCCTTGCTTAGTGTCTTTTCCACCTATGCAAAGCATACATAGGTGTCACTCCCTTCCTAGATTTATGGAGATACTTTTATGAGCTCCGAGTTATGCAAAGATCAAGAACCGCATGTCACTATAGGTTCTGACTCTGTGATGGACTCTAGGACTCTTATATCCCAATTATCACCCGTATGTCCAAGAAAGACTAGCGCTATATTGGTTTTATTTGCAACATAGAGTCGAATCCAACAAACTAGATATCCTCACCAATGGACCGGTGAAGATAGATGACTGGAACGAACCCATAGTCAAATCCTCATCTATCTAAACATTCATCAACATGATCTATGAGTTCAAAGTTCAGAGCCTAATGATGTACAAGGCCATGGAAGACTTTGTGCATCATCGGATCCAACCTTTTCAACATCATCCTACATTTTTATAGTCAAGGGACGATGATGTATGCTGGATGTCACACTAGGGTATGTAGTGTGTATATTTTACTTTAAATTCTGCACTTGTTTATACTGAGAAATAACCCCGTATTTCTAACATTTATGGTGTAGAACTTGATGACGCGGTGATCCAAGGCTGCGTCAAGGTGATGACAGACTTAGCAAGCACCACCGAGAACATCTCCACTCCTCTCCGCAATCTCTCGAACATCGAGCGGGACAAGGTCGTCAATGTAAGTCCTTGCTTTATTAATTTCATAGTAATTTCTTTTTTACCATTGTCAGTAACATAGAACTTAGGCACTAAAATTATTAGAATTTTCCATTGTTCAACGTTGTTGGCCCCTTGGTGGATCATTGGCTATTTGATTAGGATAAGGCATCATCGGAGTAGGCAGCAGCCCAGGTGGCCGAGCAAGCAAAGTCCGCCCCGAGTATTACTACAAGTACCAGTAGATCTGGGAAGAGAAAAATGTCTGCGCCATCTAGTGGTGTGGCCAAAGCCACTTGCCAAACAACGGTATGTATCTTTACTACTCTATAGAATATGTCCCAAATAGGAATTTGTTTTAATTAAGCTGGTAGATGTAACTTGTCTTTTTTATAAATGTCTTTAGACATCTACTTCGGCCTAGGGATGCCACAAGCTACTCTGCCTCAAGGTCAAAACACAAGCTAGGTAAACAAGTAGTCAACCTTAGCTAATTTCATATACTTGTTCATTTCGGGTTTCCTAGCACTGATTTTTATTCTTCATAGTTCCACTCCCACCATCTCAGATTAGTAGTCTGAGAAGAAGGAAGGGACATGTTTCAAGGCCCCCATCTATCTCATGACAAAGTCTTCCCATGCTTTCAACCTATCCTTCCTTCATCACTTGTCACCATCGTTGGTCTCCAAATGATTGGGACTAGCTCCGTTTTTCTATAGGGGTGCATGTCATCCCTTTTCCAAGAATTGGCAATCCAAGCTGGTGCCACCAACAAGGAGATGGCTAGGATTCAAGGTGAGCTTGTTGAAGTGCAAAAGCGCATCGGCTAGCTTCAGGGCGACCTAGCGATGGCGGCCACCAACAACTCCATACTTCGACTTCTAGTGCAAGATAACAAAGTCATCTGCCAGGCCAGAGAGAAAGCACTGAAGGAGGAGAAGGAGAAGAGGGAGAATTTTCGAGAAGGGCTCAGGACACACTACTCATCTTTGAGTAATGTGATCCAAAAGTTGGGACACTTAGTTCCACCACCACCATTCAATGATGAGTTTATGGTGATAACTTCGCTTGAAGCCCTTGTCGAAAAACTTCGTCAAGTTCCTATAGAGATCTTCGTGTACAACACCAAGGAAGCTTAGATGACGATGTACACTGCTGCTAGGCACACCCTTGCCTATGTCTTGCTCCATCACCCTGAGGTGAATGTGAATGAGATAATCAAGAAGGGCTTGCCCAAGGACAAACATGAGGAACTTATCAAACAAGTGGACTCCATTAGCCAAGCAGTGGTGGAGCTCTACTCAGAATTGTAATATTTCTTTTGCTTTTTGGGCCCTTTTTTTAATTAAAACAACATCAGGCTATACTCGGTCGAATGCAGTAAAATATTTTTCTTCCTTGATCTTCATTATTGTCAATCTATTTTACTGTAGTGAGGAAGAAGAAATCGTGACCAGCAACGTGGTCTGGACACCATACACGTAGGCAAATTTGGTCAATTGCCAGCCACTTCATCTCCAGAGTTTAGAACTTCTAGCCATGTTAAGGAACTAGAGGCATGAATCAAGTTTCTGGAGAAGGAGCTTGTCGATATGTATTCGCTCACACACATATTTCCTTGTTTATCCCCATGTTAGGTGACCAACTCATGAACTCTTCGTGTGTAGCAGATATCACATACTCTGAAGGAGCTCGCAATCATGAGAACGAGAAGTCAAAATCCAACCTCCAAAATTTTGCCAAGGACCAAGCAATGGAATTATACAAGATAAAGACATCTGGTTCTAGGCTTATTTAGAGAATTCATACAAGCTCCTTCACGCTGATTGCTAAGAACTCAACATTAATCGTCTGGAGCCAAGCGAAAGTCTACAGGGAAATCTAGATTAGATCGAGGAGACTAGCAGCATCCTTATAAAGCTTCCTCGCCAAATCAACGAATACCCGAGAACTAAGTCCAGGTGTTTAGGTCAGTTTTGAGGGCCTATGCTCTTGCATGCCTTAAGGACTAAAATTGCATTTAGGCTCCCTAATGAGTTTTGGATAATAGATGATGAGGTCTATTGTGCTAAGTGAAGAAAAATACAAAAGTTAGTCCCATGAAAAATTAAATTGATAAAACAAAGGCATTGAAGAGGACTCAACATCATGCTTTAAATATATTTTATTTTTATTGAGCCCTAGGATTGCTGTACTATTTAAAGGGGTACAAATATTAGTCTGAGTTGTGAAACCAGTGTTCAATTAGATTTCTTTGTTTTTCTTGAGTGAACACTTGTACTAGATGTACCTATGTGTTTTGGTTTTCTTTAGAAAGTCTTCCGAATATTTTGTCTAAGTCACCAGACATTTTGGGTAAGTTTCATTACCTAATAGTGAAAATGAAGCAGAGTCTATGGTCTTAAGTGGCGAAGTCTTTGGAGAATTTTCTCTGTTAGGAACTAGAGGTTGTTTGGAGACTCTTGAGGTTTAGACCATAAACTCTATACTAGCTGTGCTACATTGGATTCAAGTGTATCCATAGTCTCGAGCCCTTTGGGGTGGATACTTCAGAGTTTGAATCTATGAGTAACGGCTAGTTTCATAGGAAATTTGTTTTTATCTCCACCAACCACTACATTGGGAAAGATACCATTCATTTATTTCATTCCTACTCATCATAGCCTTCCTAGGGTTCCACTCCTCTCTCTCTCTCTTGGCCTCTACATCAAATCCATCTCTTTGTGAATGATTTTTTGGAGCTAGTTATTGAGAGAGTTAGGGATTTGATTGAGTACTTATGGATCAACGCCCAGCGAGGATTTGCACTTGTTACTCTTAGAGGTTTTCCTCCTAGATGATTAGGCATCACCCGTGAGGATTAAAAGTTATGAATCGCCACGAAAAGTTTGTAAAATTCTTCCTCACCTTCGTAAATAAAGAGATAACTATAGTGTATACCAAGATAGTTCTTCGAGATTTGTCTTGGTAGAGCAAGCTTCAATAGAGGTTGCAGCATTGTGTCCCAGTAGAGACCTTAGTGGTTGCCTTGAACTTTGTGCTAGCCTTAGTGAGAGCTTGGAGATTGGACCTCCTTCTAGGATTGAGCTTGATGAGGCTAGGCATCGAGCGCATAGGATCTTTTGATCTGAATTTAAGTGAAAAATCTTGTGTCTCTTTGTGAAGTGTTTTTTGAATTTATTTGTTGTCTTTGAATCATCTACTATACCCCTTTCTCTCTTAAGATTGCTCCCTCCACACATCCTTTTTGTAAGCAGTGAAATCAGACTAGAATATCCAGACATTAGGACCAAAGTATCTGGCCTAGCATCACTTTCCAGTAGTGAACCTCGATTGGAGTCTCCGGTAGTTAGGACCAGATACTTTAGAGAGAGTTTTAATTTTCGCTACGAGTTTCTTAAAGGTGTTTAGGTGTGCACATTCATCCCCTCTATACGACTTAAGGTCCTTTCAATAGGTATTAGAGCCTCATCTTCAAATAGACTTAACCACTTAAAGAGATGTCACAATCGGAAGAGAAATCCATTGATCCTAGCAAGGAGAATAAGAATAATGAAGAGAAAAAGGATGGCACTACTTCCAAAAGTGGTTGCATTCCTATCGATTACAACAAGCTCAATTTACATGATTCCTCTATGCACTTCATATCCGTGCCTTCCCGGCATACTTCTCACTTTGATGGAACACATTATACCACTTGGAAGCACAAGAATGTCATTGCATCCTAGTGTGTATAAAATTGTGCTTACAAGTTTTAATATTCCAGAGGACATTGAACTCATGCCTACTCAAGAGGCTCTCTTACACTACAATGCTAAAGCCGTAAGCATGATCCTCAGGTCATTGAGCCTAAAAAAGTTCAACAAGATGGATCAACTCAAGGAAACTAAGGAGATTTGGGATACCCTCTAATTGGCACATGTGGGATCTCCTAGCGTGAAGGAATCAGAATCAAGTTGTTGGAAGGACAACTCGAGTGATTCGAGATGTAAGACGACGAGACACTGCAAGAGATGCATGATCGCATGATGGTCATCATCAACAAAATTTGAGGACTTGAAAGTGAAGACGTGATTGATCATGCTGTCATCAAGTAGCTCCTCTGCACCATCGCTCAAAGGAACTCCACCTTGGTCACACTCATTTGAGAGAACAAGAACTTCAAGAGACTTACCCCGAGTGATATCTTTTTATGAATTATCTCCCACGAGCTCTTGGAGGAAGGCGCCAAGCATGTCAAGGCCCTCACCAAGAACACCACGATCACTAAAAACAAGGAGATCACCTTGAAGGCTAATGTGAGATCCAAGAAGAAGAACTCAAGCGACGAGGAGAGTGAAGATGATGACTTTGTTCTCATTGTCAAGCAGTTCAAAAAATTCTTAAAAGAAGGCAGCTATGGCAAGAAGAGAAACGACGACATGTTAAAGACTCGTCGATCCAAAAGGGTATGCTACGAGTGCAGTGAGTATGGACACTTCATCGCCAATTTACCCAAGAAAAGGATGGAGCAAGATGGCAAGCCTAAATTCCACAAGAATAGAAGTTTGGGACATGCTCACATTTGAGAAGAGTGGATCTTTCAAAGCGAATCCGAATCAAAAGGAGAGAAATGCATCGCTACAATCGCCATCAAGTCATCATCACCAAGGGAAACACTCTTTAACTACCAAAGCTATGATGACTACTATACTACCACTTGCCTCATGGCAAAGGGGCACAAAGTATTTTCATATCCTACACATGTGACTGATGATGATGATGAGGATGATTTTGATCTCAAAGGCATCAACAAAAGTACACTTAGCAAAGTGGCAAAGCTCATAAATGCATTAGAGAGTAAGGCGAAGACTCTTGAGAGACAAGAGGACTCACTCATCCTTGAGTAAGAGAGAAACCTTGCCCTCGAGAAATCTTTGGCTAAGGAGGAGGTGAAAGTTGAGGATTTGACCAATAAGCTAGATACAGTTAATGATTCAATTGCTACTATAAAGAGTTCAAATAAAGCACTTATTAAGAGTTTTGAGAGTTTGGATAAGACTCATAAATCTCTTGAAGTGCAATTTTATGCTCTTTCATCTAGCACCTCTTCTTCAAATGAAGCCATTAATCTCTCTAATGCCTCTACAAGCAACGGGTGTGCTAAATGTTATAATATTGATGTGAATGCATATGCTACTAACATGCAAGCACTAGATGACCTCAAGAAGGAGAACGAGAGACTTGGTGTCTTAGTGAAATATAGTCACATAAAGACGTATCAACCTAAAAATACTATCTACAAGACCCTCATCACGGACAATAAGAAGCACAGCTTAGGGCTTGGTTTTCATCCACATGAGAATAAGCTTCCGAAGCACAAGGTGATGGAGTACAACAAGACCATCAAGTTCGTGGAGAGTGGTGAAGATCCCTAAGCCCAAGAGAACAAGAAACATATACCTCAATCTCTATTCTATACTTTTTATGTTCTTAAGAGAAACCACCATGGTAAAGTGGTAGCTTAATTTGTGGGGTGTTATGGTGAAAAACACGAGAGATACTTGTGTTTCTTGTCACTAACATGCAAAGACTCAAACTCTGCCAAGTTTGGATACCTAAATCCCAAGCATAACTTATTTTGTAGGTAGACTACTCCAACAGATCGAGTTAAATCGTGGATAGTGGATGTACTAATTATATAATCGGTGAGAGGAGTATGTTCATCTTCATTGAAAATGATGGAAAACAACACAATGATATTGTATTTGGAGATAACGGTAAAGGCAACATGATGGGTCTCGATAAAATTGCCATATCAAATGATCTCTCAATCACTAATGTACTTCATATTCGATCTTTGAGTTACAACCTACTTTCTATTTTTCAATTATACAAAATTGGTTACAATTGTCTCATTAGTGATGAGGGTGTGACTATTTTTAGATGTGATCATGAATCCATGGCTTTTGTTGGCAAATTGAACGGTGATCTCTATCTTGTTAATTTTTCATGAGATAGGATGAGTACTGACATTTGTTTGATTGCCAAATCATTGACTTTGGCATCGCCAGCTAGCTCATGTTGGAATGCAGAATCTATCAAAAGTTCTAAAAGGTGAACAAATCCTCAATCTATCTAATGTGATATTTAAGAAGGATCATGTGTATAGGGTTTGCTAGGCAGAAAAACAAGTTGGAGCTCTACATCTAACTAAAAACATCATGACAACATCCCATCTTTTGGAGCTACTTCACATGGATCTCTTTGGACTAGTGGCTTATATAAGTATTGGAGTTAACAAGTACGGCTTTGTCATTGTTGATGACTATTCACATTACTTGTTAGATATTTTTCCTCCATGATAAAAGAGAAGTACAATCTACCTTTAGAAAGTTTGCACATCAAGCCCAAAACAATTTCAATCTCAAGATCGAGTAAGAGACAACTATGGTGAGTTCAAGAACATACAAGTAGAGGAGTTCCTCGATAAAGAGGGACTCAAGGATGAGTTCTCTGCTCCTTATGACCCACTTCAAAATGGGATTATGGAGAGTAGGAATTGAACACTCATTGAGGTGGTAAGGATGATCTTGATGAATACAAGATATCTAACATCTTTTGGGTGAAGGTCATTAACACTGCATGCCACACTATCAACGGCCTCTACCTCCACAAGCTCCTGAACATTACTGCTTACGAGCTTCGTAATGGTAAAAAGCCAAATGTCTCATATTTTTGTGTTTTTAGGAGCAAGTGCTACATTCTAAGCAAGAGACCTCACTTATCAAAATTCTCCCCAAAATTGATGAAGGATTTTTGCTTGGGTATGAATCGAATTCTCATACCTATCATGTCTTTAACAAAACCTCCGGTATTGTTGAGGTCATGAGAGATGTGATGTTCACAAGAAGAGCATGTTAGTGATTGTGTTGTAGGTGAAGAGACTCCAAGTCAAGCAATCATGAACAAATCAATTGGAGATGTATGACCTCAAGAAGTGTCAAACGAGCAAGATGGGGTCTTGATCAGCCCTCATCTATACATGAGCAAGTTCTAGAGACATCGCTTGATGATGTTGAGCGAGACAATCAAACACAGGTGGATGGGATTGACACCGTGGGCACAATGGAGCAAAGAGACACTGAGCACGCTCATGTCCCCTCAGTGCACCATTCATGAGTCCACCAAAACATTCATTCAATGTGATCACCCCATTGATAATATCCTCGGTGACATTAGAAACGGGGTAACTACTTGCTCTCGAGTTGCTAATTTTTGTGCGAGTTACTCCTTTATGTCTTCTTTGGAGTCTATGAAGGTTGAAAAGGCACTCAAAAATGCCAATTAGATGATGGCCATGCAAGAGAAGCTTAACAACTTCACTTGCAATGGAGTGTGGACTCTAGTGAAAAGACCCAACACCAATGTAACCAGAATAAAATGGGTGTTCTGTAGCAAGCAAGATGAACATGGGGTCATCACTTGCAACAAAAGCATGGTTAGTTGCAAATGGCTTTATCCAAGTTGAAGGACTTGAATTTGGTAAAATCTTTGCACTTGTCACACGTCTTGAGTCCATTCGTATTCTATTATTCTTTGCTACTAACTATAATTTTAAACTAGATCAAATAGACATCAAGATTGCTTTTCTCAATGGACCAATCAATAAGCTTGTCTATGTGAAACAAATCTTAGGTTTTAAGGACCCCAAGCATTCATAACACGTCTACAAGCTTCATAAGGTGCTCTACGGTAGCTTGGTATGAATGGTTCTGCAACATTCTACTCAAAAACAGTTTTAAGATAGGAAAAGTGGATACTACTCTCTTTACTAAGAAATTTAAATATGATTTATTTATGTGCCAAATATATGTCAATAATATAATATTTGGTTCTACTAACAAAGAGTTTAGTGATGAGTTAGTAGGATGATGACTAAGCGATTCGAGATGTCAATGATGGGTAAGCTTAAGTTCTTTCTCGGGTTTCAAATAAAGCAATTGAAGGAATGAACGTTTATCTCAATCTAGGTGAAAAAGGTAAACTTCTAGATCAAAAGATTTATGACTCTATGATAGGATCCTTAGTTTATCTTTATGCATCTAGGTCTAATATCATACTTAGTGTTTATATGTGTACTCGTTTTCAAGCCTTCTCAAGAGAATGCCATTTGTTGGCCATCAAAAGAATCTTAAGATATTTGGTTCACACTCTAAACCTAGGGCTGTGGTACACAAAAGGCTCAAACTTTAACTTGATTGGCTATTTTGATTCGGACTATGCCGGTTGCAAAGTGGATAGAAAAAACACTTCCAAAACTTTTTAACTTCTAGGGAGATTACTTGTCTCTTGGTCCTAAAAAACAAAACTCTATAGCCTTATCCATGGCTAAAACCGAATACATAGCCACTAAAAGTTGCTATGCTCAACTCCTTTGGATGAAACAAACCCTTCGTGACTTTGGGTATAACATAACACACATCCCACCTCTTTGAAACAATGAGAGTGCCATTAAAATCAACAATAATCTCGTCCAACACTTAAGAACAAAAAATATTGACATCCACCACCATTTCTTGAGTGACCATAAAGCCAAAAGAAATATTTGCCTAAGACATGTCTCAATTGATAAACAATTTGCCAATATCTTTCCAAGCCTTTAAATGAGCCACGGTTTGTGGAGTTAAGAAATAAGCTAAATATTCTCGATTCTCAAACCATCTCTTAAGCATGATCATATTTTGGGATAAAGTTCTTGTTTAATCAATTATCAAGTACTAATCTAATATATATATATATATATTGACTTCAAGTGTTAAAAGATCTTACTTTACTAAGTATTGGTATTGACATAAATTTTGTGCTCAAACATTCCAAAAATTAAAAAATCTAAAAAGATTATTGAAAACTTTTTGTGCATATTTTGTTTTTCAAAAATTTGCATCTTAACCTAGGAAAACCTGATGTGATCATTATTATGTAATTTTGGATGTTAATTGATCACATTGAAGTTCTCATATATTGCATGTCCAATCTTCCTTTGACTATGTGGATCGAAGCCTTCGGACCTTATTTCTAGAGTCTTCGCTCCAAGCTCACTATTGGCCTCTTACCTTGATCTAGAGTCTTTGCCCGTCATGGCTAGAGTTTCTGCTTAGCCTATTTTGCCTCTATTTAATTCCATCAGGAGTCTTCACCCACTGCCTCTGAAGTCTCTAGACCTCTAGAGTATATAGACCAGTAGCCACTGTTGCCTACCCTATTCTTTCTTTTTCCCCTCTACTCCATCCTCCACGGCAGTGCACAGTCTCTCCTCCAACAATCTTCATGTTCCACTGATGGTGTTTGGTATTCCTCATATCCACTCATCCCTCCTCTGATCATCACTTTGGGCTCAAGGTATTATCTAAATCCTATGGTTTTTGACTTCCTTTGGTTGATGTATCAATCCTTAAACATATGATTAGAAACCTTGTGCAAGGACAATCCCAATACTCTTGTAAGAATCCTCTTCATAGGACTAGAGTATCTAGCCAAAGAGACCGGACTCTCCGGACAAGCCTTCCTGCCCAACAATGAGTACCGACTAAAGACTTTAAACACTAAGTCCGAATACTCCAGGCCATTTACTCCATGACTCTACCTAAATATCTTAGTCCTTGTGATCTTTCTCTAGCTTTCTCATCATAGTGTACGTCAAGCACACTCACGTTTTGAGTGGCTCCTCAAGCATTTAGTATCAATAGGGAGCTCCTTAAGGTGGTACTTCCCAACATGCCATGTCTCGCCGCAATCCTTCCTGAGCTTCCCAAGCCGACAAGGGCAACTTCCCAAGAGAGCTACAAAGAAGAAGATGGCAGCCCCTACTCAAGATTTCTCAACTGGGTATCTTCAATGGCTTGCCTAGCACCCATCATGCACCTCATCCAAACCTAGCTCAAACACCATCACCAGCATCCGTCTTTTTTGCTAAAAGTCTCTCATCTTTTCAAACCAAGATCCAACGTATGGTGGTACAAGAACTATCTTTGATTACAAGAACATTGCTTAGTGCAGAAAGATAGGCTGGAGAACCCTAAGAGCATGGTCTATCTAGATATCAAGAATCCCCACTTCACCACATAGTTTCATCAGGACTACTACAATAATGTGATCATGGGACACCCAAAGCCGTTTGTGGATATGCAGTGAATTCACTGGGTGGTGTTAGAGGAGAAGGAAAAACCAGTGTTCAACGATGTCATCTATGTCTACAAGGCCAAGAGCCTCTACAACCTTGTGAAACTTAAGTATGATTGGTGTGATGAAATAGTTGGTTCATTTTGAGCTACTCTTTTCTTCTAAACTTTAGAGACAAAAGAGCTAGAGATAAAGTGGATGTCAAATGGCCAACCCTACAAGGCTACCATCCGTCACATTTCTCAAGTTTTAAAGCTTGATCCTTCTGATTTTGATCTTCGTAGCCTCTACTCTCAACGCCATATTCAACCTCATAAGTCCACTTTCATGTATGACTCCAATGGGAAGGTGAAGACTACTCATGGCTTGCTCCCTCACTATGATATCTTCAACAAACTCTTTCACCTCACTATCAATCCAAAAGATGACGATGCTTCAGCGATCCAAGCCATTGCCATTAATCTCTTAAGCTACTCTTGTCCCAACAAGATTAAATTTAGTGTAATGAAGTTTATTTGAGAAGATATGTATGCCATTACCATTGATCCCCGTCACTTGCCAACATATACACCATACATCATAAATTTAGTAGAAGCCATCTTAGGTCTTTGCTTCATCAAAGAAGTGAAGCATCATCCTTATTTCCCTCGTGCTCCACCGGCCGCTTCTTCTACCGCGGATGCATCCTCTTCGGATGCCCGTGCTCCTTCGAAGCCCAATTCCACCCTCAAGAAAGCCATGAAATCCATATTCTCCCATATAGCGCAGTGAGTGTTCATCGCATAAAGTAATGCTAAAAGACTGACCTTTGCTCTTAGAACTTTGAGGTGTCTCTTGATCATGAGGTACCAATTATTGTTGATCCTTTTGCTGAGGAAGAACAAGAGGTGGTCCAAGACACTCAAGGCCAACCCTTTGTAAAGATCTTCAACATAAGCATGGATAATCACTCTAACATAAGGCTCAAAGGGTCAGATAATGAAGATGACCATGATAATGATTCCACCATATATTTCCTTCTTCCTCCTATGCTATTTTGTATTTTTGTGTCTTAATGACAAATTAGAGTAGTACGGGCTCAAGATCAAACTTCAAATTGTCAAACTCTCAGTCCTTTGATTTCCTGTAGCAGACTTTTAATTTCTAGATATGTAATAACTATTATATTTGCTTGCAATGTAATAACTATTAGTTTATTCTTTTATCGCATTTATATTCATACAATGTGATGAGATGCATGTTTGATTGGTGCTTGCTTTTTTTTTGAGTGATATGCCATGCCACATTGCACCCTACGGTTGCGAGGAAATAAAGGAAGTTCTATGTTTCTTCTTGAGATGTGATGAACAGCCACCAGGTGTTGTATAAGAGTGGCGTTTTCGACCTCTAAGGGTGTAGATAGAGATGCGATGCCGATCTAAGTACGTCCTTAGCTCCGAGGCCTTGTGTCAGTTTTTTAGCTCCTGGCGAAGTCTTCTCGATCGCCCTGACATCAAAGTCGGATATCAAATATGAGGAAGAGTCTCCGTATCTGTCTTCTCCAAGCCCATGTAGTACAAAGGGTTCATCTGGATCTAATACAACAAACCCTACTAAACGATCAGAGCCGACATTGATAATTTACTAATCCTGCTCTATATCATCTGATAGAATTGGATGAGAGTAGAGCGGATCACTTGGTGATACAAGCTTATTGTTAGATGTAGCTGGTCAAGCAAGCTATGTCTTGAACACCTTGCACTCAGATAATGAGTAGGAACTCATTTTGTGGATAGGGCACCACGAGAGCTTTGTTGAAACATTCTTGCTCGGATGAGGGTTGACTTTCCTTACAAATGGCTTCAATATATAGATCAATAGCTCTAGTGGTACAGTTGTTACCGGCATGGTGATGGTTCCAATCTAAAGGTAAGCAACTGCTGGCCGAGTTAAATCTCTTGGGTCTAAGCTCTCGTTGAGTCCTTCGCCGTAAGTATCGCTTCTCAAAGTAATCTTCGATTGAAACCATCGAAACACCAACTCTCTACCTGGTGTGCTAACTATCGACAGGTAATACCCGACTAAGGTATTTAGAGACGTAGGATTTGACTAATACTAATGTATCCATGAGATGATAATAAGAAAATGATTCAAAGGGATTTTTATACATGTATGGGCTCTCGATGTAAGTAATAGCCTTACTCATATTTATATGTATTCAACGAATCGAACCACATAAAGTACATAGCGAAAGCAATCTACCATATCTAGCCGATTCAACTAGTATGCAGCAAACTATACGGTGAGATGTAGTTAGCGACTAGCAACGAGACAACTCTGTGAATCTTGACTCAATGTGACCTGTGTTTGGCTTGAGATTAGATGCACTTTCCTTCTGATAGACTATTATATCGGAGAACTTTTTATGGAATATGGCTAAGTATGTAATTCATTTCTAAATTGGACTACGCATTTTTGTCTTATCTATGATGAGCTTCTTTTCTTAGCTGTACATATTTTTATCTTTATGTCTACATATATATATATATATACAGTATTTTCAAATATATTTAGTCTAAGGATATATACAGCACTAATAAATAAGATTAAGTTTTTTTATTTTACTATATTGTAAAGTTAAATTTATTAACGATGCGATTTTATAAAATTATTGAACGGTAATAGCTAAGGTTATATAACAGGAATAAAAAACCATATGATTTTATTGTAGCACCATACGTGTACTTTTTAGGAAATGGCGGACTCACCGACCAAAATGTCGAGGGGGCCCACCGGCGAGCGGTCCGCCGTGGAGTTGGTCTCCGTACGGGCGGCGGTCGTCGTACGTGGACGGGATGACAGCCAGGTGCAACGGACGGACTCTGGAACGGATGTGATGGGGGCATTGTAAGGATAAGCTCGTCGTAGCCTCGTACGGCATGCAGCAGCATGTGATGGTGGGGGTGGGTGTTGGAGTCTCGCTGTCTTAGGAAGCTGATGCAATTAAACAGTAAACGCGAGAGAGAGCTAGCGGATCAGTGGGTGAAATGGATGGGTGGTTAATTACGTAGAGCAGTATTCACTCCTTTGTAACAACATTTTAATATTTTTAAAAGTCAAACTTTTTATATTTAAACAAATTTATAAAAAAAATATAGTGACATTCATAAATAGTAAATATAATATTAAACATATTTTAATACTTATGTTGAAAATATTGTCACATTTTTTATAAAATTAATTAATTTAAAAACATTAAAACATATAAAATTGAAGAAGTGGATTGTTTGGTTTAACTGTGCAAGGGACGTTTACCTGCCCTAGCAGATTTGATTGGATGAGAACTTGAGGTGTTTCCTCCCCTTTTTCTCCTGTGGTGAGGTGTAGAGATGTAACCAGAAAAATTCTCTGCCGGATATTACGTCATGTAAGCTAAAATTTTCTCCATCCCCGTCCCCGTCAAAAAATTTCTCATCTCCATCCCCGTACGAGAAATTAATCTCCGTAGAACCTCTAGCATTGCTTAAACAACATAGTATATATCTTAAATTATACATGCAATCTATATTTCATATCAATAAATTAACATATATCGACTAACTCACAAGATAAAAATATAAAATTGTCATTTATTAAATATCAAAAGGAATATAATCACATAGCATGAGCTCAAAAGCATTGAATTTAAATTTTTATATGTCTATTAAATGGATCTATATGGAAAACGGGGACAGGGGGACTAAGGATCATCCCGCCCCGTGAGACCCGGCGGAAACATATTTTCCTCCATTTGATTTCAATTGCAACCATCCTCATTCCTAACATAAGAATTCCCCGTGCAAAACGGGGAGGGGAACCGGCCTATTGCCATCTCTAGTGAGGTTGGGCCTGCATGATGTAAGCCCAGAATGCATATCCAGCCCATCCAGAGCGGCCGCAGAAGCAACACCAAGATGTGGGGCCCACATTTGCCACTCACGCCGTAAGCACTCATCATCTTTTTTTCTAAAAACAAATTACACCCTCTCAAACAGGAAATGTTCAGGTAAGAAAATTGATCCATCATCAACTACTTACTAGTGTACATAGTGAGAACAATAGCGTCAA
This sequence comes from Oryza coarctata, assembly GCA_030770085.1. Lineage (NCBI taxonomy): Eukaryota > Viridiplantae > Streptophyta > Magnoliopsida > Poales > Poaceae > Oryza > Oryza coarctata. The sequence continues at coordinate 2,997,035 of CM061483.1, forward strand.
GCGTGCATAAAAATGGCAGGAATTAATGATCATTGTTCAACATCAATTTGCTCGTGTCCGTAGTTCTTAGATAAGCTAAACAAGCTTATGGCTATACCAGATTATTATTTGCTCCATTATTCTTAAAAATACTTTTTTCTAAAATATTTTTTTCGTTGTCCTAAGCTATTTGTTCAGTTTACAACATATAATATTTAATTCTTTTCTACAATCAAGTAAATAATCTGTACGCTTTCATCCGCAAATAATCTAGACCCAAGGAGGGTATTTTGATTGCCCCCAAAAAAGGAGAGTTATTTTATGATCGCTTTAAGTAGTTCTTAATATGTAAGTGAGAGCATGCAACAGGTAACCTTTATAAAATGGTGGGAATTGATTGCTTAACAAGATCAATCTGCTTGTGGCCCTAGTCTATATATAAGCAAGCCCCCATAGCTAATTAAGCTGCTATTAGTTCGACTAGGAAGCTAACTAATTAATAAAGCAAGCTTACTAGCTATGTTCGATGATCCTGGCGCTACAGCTTCGCCGCTCAAATTTTTATTTACGAGCAAAATATTTTTTAGAACGATCGAATGTAGAGCCGCTTACAAACACACTTACCCACGCTCATAAAAAACAGGTTGAACGTCTATAAAAATATATTTTTTAGCCTATCAGTCGTCATGGTGTTCTATCTTTTAGACCGCCTGATCTATTTCTTTGTCCTTTCGGCCATCGTTATTTTAGGACTCCTCTTACTTGGGAAAAAAGAAAAAAAAATAGAGGATAGGTTTTGATCTCTTGATAGATTTTATTCTCTAAGTTTGGTGCATCATTCTCTGATTATCTTTAGTGAGTTTTTTTTTCAATTTTAAGAATTTGTTTGAAAGTAATAAAAATAAAATTGTATTTTAGTTTCATGAATTTATATTGCAATTCTAGATCGACTTAGGATAATTTTTTTTTGCAAATTTTTCTTAAGTGGTGTTTTCTCACCCAATGATTATGAATTTTATTGTAATTAGTGTCTAATGGTAGATCAAGTAGATGCGTCTCTCTAGTTTTTTTTTAATAATATTGCTTTTTTACTCTAGATTTCTTTGTAATTTCCTTCTTTTAGAATATTTAGTATGTGAAGGAAATAAAAATCTGATTATTTGGAAAATATAATATTTACAAATTTTAAAAAGTAATTCATAATTATAGTAAAGAAAAAATATTATTTAAATTATTTACAAATTACATATTATATTATGGTTTGTATTTATAGATGCACAGGCAAAAATGGATATATGAGATGCCAAGATTTCAACGGTCGTTTCTCATTGAGTTTTTCAAATTCATCAAAGCTATGGAGAAGCATACAATAAGCAAGTCGACAAATAAAATATGTTATCCATGCTTGCACTGCAAAAATAAGAAAACATAGACAAAAATAGAAGTTATGAAATATCACTTGGTTTGGCATGGGTTTGATATGGCCTATATAATTTGGTTGACGCAAATGGAAAGAAAAACACTTATTATGGATTCGTAAAAGAAATCTAGGAGCTAAACTATGGATTGAGTATGTAAATCCTATTGTTTTGGTGCCAACGGGTGAAGCATCCATATGGCGTGTTCATCAATAACTTCGGTCTAACAATTGTTGACATCAACAATATGGTTCACAAATATGATCCCTAGGTATTTGTTGATCATATCACACATGTATTATATGTAACCAACCCAAGGACATTATGATCTCTGGAAAACAAAATATCGTAGGAGTTGAAAATGTGGAAGATGCTAAGGACTACAATCAATATAATCAAATTACAGATTTCCGTAACAATATAAAGCTTGTAAAGGCAACCATCCACGAAAACACGCTCAAATTTGACATGCGGTAACAATATGTAAAAGGATAATTTGCGCGTATGTTAAAAATATGTAATTTGATAAATTATGGAAATGGGTAAAATTTATGCACAATATATATAAAAATACATTAGAATTATATTGAAATATAAAATTATTGTACGAAGTAGAATTAAAAGGAAAAAAATTATAGTAGTCATTTTTGTAGGCAACAGAAAGCACATGCCACCAGCTTTCGTAGGTGACACGTGCTTTTGGGCGACGCACGGTGTCCCCCGCCTACGCAAGTGTCTCCTCAATAAAGCGCGTGGGGAGTGAAAAAAATTTTAAGTCCCACACATCCAACCCTAGTATTGCACTGTCAAGTTACCAAAATTTAACACCCTAGCCTCCGATGGCACCCCACATGTTGGCCTCCACCCTCTGATCGCTTCACCGCCACCGCTCTAGCCCATGTGGCATCATTCAATGCCATCGAGGCTCCTCTATCTAACGCGGGCCGCCTCCACCGTCCTCAACCTCCCCTTCACCGCTACTCGATCTCATCACCCCAACTACCCTTAGCCTCCCCTCCACTACTGCCCTTAGCCTCCCCTCCACTGCCGCCCTTAGCCTCCACGCCCCCGCTACCCTTAGCCTCCCTTACATCACCGTTTAGCCCCCCTTGCTCCAATCTTGAAGGGAATAAGGTGATCACACCATTCCTTCAAGGTTTATTTTTATGTTTAATTTTTTTAAAAAAATATTTTTATGTTTGATACATGTATGTTTTTTAAACAAGCATTATTTGTATTATTGTGCTCTCATGGGTGTGGAATCCAGTGCAATATGTAGGATGGGAAGGGGCTTGTTTTTGTTCTCAATACATATTCAAAATAGCTAGGTAGATACATTTTGTATTGGTAGATCTGCTACCGAATATTACTAATCATGTCTTTGAAGATATACACAACTACATTCCCCAATCAATTTCATTGAGTGTTGTTTTTAAACCTTACAACCTTACATATGATTCGCTAATTAATGTGTCATAAAATCTATTTACAAAGGGTGAGGATCATAAACTTTACCTTGGTCACATCATAGGGATCATAGGGTTAAATATTATATTTAATGTATTTATTATTGATTAATAGCACATATAAATAATGTGATCCCATTGAAAATTTAGGTATTTTGATAATTACTTAGACACGATGAAAATTGGTGATAGACTTGAACAAATCGCGAAAGCATCATGATAAATGGAGATATTACATACTTGGTCAACATCATCTGACAATAGCACTCAAACTGAAGGCTTGTATCACTCCCTTTGCCTTTTATTAATATTTTAGATTAGTACTTCATTAATTAATTCCTTCAATAATAGCCATATAGCGTATTATATGGTTATTATATCTGCTTCTACCTCGAGTTCAATGGGTGATACTCCAGCAACCTGAAAATATAAGATAATATATATATTTAAAGACTCTATATTTACACATATTTTTGACATGAAATATATCGTTTTATTCATCGTGAGATAAGATATGATACTTGACAATAAAAAAATTAATAACATGATATGAGATCTTATTGTTTATTCACCGTGAGATCTGTAACGTTTATTGAGACTTCTTCGATAAGGAGAGCTACAAATACTAAGATGTTATATCGTTCCTATAAATTGTAATTTTGTTGATATAAAAACTAAGTGATAAATTAATTATTCGCATTACGTATATATATATACTTATGTACAATAATTAACTAATATATATATATATATAATCTGGTTTGCTATTTTGATATATACATGAATTTTATATAAAATTTAGGATCAACTTTAATTGATAAATGTATTTTTATAGACGACTAACCCTATACAAAGTCTCAAAAAAATCATTATTATAGATGTTTAATCATAGGCGGCTTCTCTCGCTGCTTGTAAAGATATGCTTAGGTCCTAAGTAAAAAGGATTTTTAGACTGGTGAATAAGGCTCTGGTTGTCGTCGTCATCGTCGCCGCCGCCGCTGCCGTGCCGCTGCTGATGTTTCTCCTCGCCGCTGTGGCGGCGGCGGCATTGGCAGCTGCGCCGGCGCCTTTGAACTCCCGGCTGCAAGGGCATCTGTATGTGGTGTGCTTCAAGACTGGAGGGTGCATGTACGGAGTGTGCGATAAGGTGCAGAGACCGTGGTTTTAATCCTGCTGGGTCCGGCTGCCAGACCCTGGACGACAAGCTCCTCTGCTGCTGCTGTGGCCAAAACCCTCCATCGTCTACGCCCATTGATCCATCGATTTCTTGATCCATGCATATATGCATGTTTGCTTGAACAACTGATTAATAATAATTCAAATGTGTGCCATCTTGCGTTCTTTGGCATGAAGTCTTGTGCGTTGTATGCTACTTTGTGCTGAATACTTTTGTTAGTGATAATTTTGTTTGCTTTGTTTTCGACAAATAATAAAAGTGGTAATGGGCCAAGTTGCACGGGCCATTTGACAACCCAACTAAGCCCTCATCTTTTTTTAAATCTAAAAATATATACAAAATTCAGCACAACCATAGGACTAATCCTTAAAATTTTTAGGGTAAAGGTTTGGACACATTACTAAGCCGCCTAGATAAGACCAATCAAAGGTATGCAAAGAGCAACATGACTGCCTATTTAAATGGCGTGTAAGTGATTTCGTACGCTAGCCCACCATCATCCTAACAGAATTTTGTTTTTTTTTTCGAGAACAAATAAAGAGTACCCACAAATAAAGAGTAAAACCACAAATAGCTAGGAGAGGTATAGAAAGCCCAGCTGACCTTCGGTCTTCATCTTCTCGTCTTCGCCGCCGTATACTTGGGGTGCTTTTCCGAGGGCTGCACGGATCATTGGTGCCCGCTATTGTTTGAGCTGAATTTCAAATTATAGATGCCTTTTTAGCTGATATTTCAATTCTAGTATGTAAATCTCTTAATTAATGGGTTGGACCAATGATTTCTCTTAGAATTACTATTCTGTTCAGCACTGGCTATACAAAGGAGAACGGTGGATGGTGGTGGTGCCCAACAGGCATCATGATGTCCCAAATATTATATATATATATATATGTGTGTAACTATAGACATATATATAGAAAGAGGCGAAAATGCCTTTGGCTGGGTAGGCTTCTCTATCTCTATTTGGCTTTATCTATCTCAGTATCTGTTTGTATGTATTTATATATATCTCAAGCTATATCTATATGCATCCCTACTTCTTCTTTGTATATCTAGTCTATGTAAGCAGGTTCCCAGAGATCTGAGGATCAAAACGACCGAACAAGCCTACCAACTAAGAAGCTAGCTAGCTATAGCCTGGACGATCATGGCGCTACAGCTTCCCGCACGCTCTCCGTTCGTCGTCGTCCTCGCCGTCGCGGTGCCGCTGCTCATGCATCTCCTCGCCCCGGGGGATGCACTGGCAGCTGATGACGGCGGCTCCAGCCAGCTGCAACCGGAGGGTACTCTGTACGCGGGGTGCTTCAGGGCTGGGGGCTGCCAGCTCACGCCGGAGTGGTGCCCGGCGAGGTGCAGCTTCCTGGGCTTCAACCCCGTTGGGGCCGGCTGCCAGGTCATGGACGACGGGCACATCTACTGCTGCTGCGGCCCAAATCCTCCATCTACACATGTTGATCCGTCGATCAATGGTTGATAGATAAATTTATCTCCATGCATATATGCTTGAGTTGCCATATACTTATTAATAATTCTGTGCTTGCTTGGTGAGGAATTCAGGTACAAAATGTGCATGGCATAAAGTCTTTCATGGTGTATTGAAGTAGTACTACCGATCTACTCAAATTTGTCCTAAGGTGGTTTTTGTCATGTTTTGGAAGTTTAAGTATGAAAATGCCTAGTTTTAAAGTTCAGAGTAAAAAGTAGACTTTGAGCAAAGATTAAGTACACAAAATGGACTTTACCTATTTTTTTATAGGTGATATGTTGCATATCCAACCAACTTAATTACGTATAAGTGACGACGTCCATGTTGTCATTCGACACCAAATGCTCTGTTCTTTTTTTTTTCCTTTTATCTGTTTTTTTAAATAGATTATTTTCTGCACGTTCTAAAAATATAATTTCTCATAAAATTTTGTATTGACTATTTATTCTAAACTATTATTTATGAAGTAGATTTTATAAAATATTAATTTATCAAGTTAATCAACTAAACAATCCACAGTGATAATCCCTCCAACAATCACTTCAAATGGGCACAAGATCTGGGTACAAGAAAAAAAATCTTTGCTTTGTTTTTGATAAACAATGAAGTTACTCATTGACAACCTAATAACAATATATATAAGATCGAATTACATGTATGGATTCCCCTGCAGTTGCACTGATACATAATAAGGCAATTTCAAAAGTAGAGCTCAGTTTGCCCTCCAAGATTACGTGCCACTAAGAGTCCATCATCATTTCTAAAGTTAAGACCAACTTGACTTGAACAATTAGCGCCAATGTTAACTTTTCATTCTCTCTTCCTTTTCCCTAACCTTCTCTCGTACTCTGGTATTGACTCCTCTATCTTGTGTATGGACGAATTACTATTGATTTCTCAATTCTCAAAACCATCTATGTTTCACATCTCATTCTCTCGTCCAACATAGGGTGGCGTTTATATGGATTCTACACAGACAAATAAGTGATGATGTCATCTATAACAATCAATAATAAACAACAAAAAACAGAGAAAATACTAGCATCCATATATTATCCTCACTTAATTTTCCTCCCCTCTTTCACCTTCCGTATATATCACTCAAAAACAACCATAGTTTGAGTCCATAGATGAAATATAAACGGCTTAATGAACAATAGTGGTCGGTATTAAATAAGACCATACTTGAGGGGCCATGGGAAATTTTTCTTTTTCTTATTTACCTAAAGGTATCTGTGAGATTTCAGGCACCTGCAAATTTTTAAATTTCCTAAAATTGCACATGACTAAGACTAAAATTAGTGAAATGCAAGGTGCAATTTTAACTGCAATTTTGTTATTATATATGGTTTTACTTTATTTTTATATATGTTTGAATATTTTTGCATGTAGTTTTGTAAAATTTTTAATGAATTTTAAGTTTATGTCATATAATTTTATATTTTTATAGCCTAGAATAATATATTGTTCAACATTTTATCTAAAAAAGAACTTTGTTTAAGTAAGCAACAGAGGAATGGTGAGGAGCATTGGATTGTCATCCAAGGATGAGAAAAGCGATCTAATGTTTTCAAGTACTTCGTAGTATGTGTGTGTGTATAGATAAAGGACTTCCTATTATATATATCCAGCATGCACTGCTTATATGTAAATTAGGTCCTGAAATGCATATGGCCAGAACAGCCGGTTTCCCCTAAAAATAGGAGAATGGCCGGTTTAGATTAGAAGATTGATCCATGGAAGCATTTAATTAGTTCCTGCCAAACATATCGATCAAGCGAGAACAATTACGCGTAAACATGACAGGAATTGATGATCGTTCAAGATAATTTAGTATAAAAAAGCTAGCTACAAGTACCCACAAATCCAAGGAGCTAGCATCAAGTAGCCACAATCAAGTGCGCCAAATTAAAGAAAAAATCAAGCCCCAACTAGCTAGCCTCCATCATGGCGCGATCTGCAGCATCGTCGTGCTCCAAGAAGGCCGTCGTCGTCGTGCCGCTGCTGATGACGCTCCTCCTCTCCTCGGCAGCGTCGACCTCAGCGGATCAGGAGGTGAAGAAGAAGGCGCCGTTATGCAAAACGGTGGCGAGCTGCGAGCCCGGCTGGTGCGACGGCAAGTGCAGGGAGTGGGGCTTCACCGACCCTGTGGGTGCCTACTGCACCTACGGCGGCACGCTCACCCGCTGCTGCTGCGGCTCCATCGGCGTCGCCTTGTCCCCGTCGTCGTCCACCGGTGTCCGCCGCCACCAGCACCAGCAGCAGCTTGTTCAGTGACCCATCGGCCGACCGATCGGTTGCTTCATGTTCTGCATGTCTTCATTAATTTTTATTTTTAACAAGGGAGTGGATCGAACTCGATCTCCCATTCTCATTATCAGAAATGAAATGCAGTGTTTGCGGTCAACAGAATTGAGAAACCAAAGAATAAAAACACTCAATTATGCGTGTAGTTCCGAGGCTGGTGAGTCATCGAATGTGTGTGTTTGGGCGACAAGTTTTAGAAAACTACCATTGAATTTTTAAAAAGTTTTATCAAATATTATCTTTAAATGTTAAATATCTTGACAAACGTTTTAAGCTATGAAAACAATCTAATTATCATTTTTGGACAGTTACTTAGTACTCCCTCCGTTTATATTACAGAACGTTTAGACCTTTAAATTCTTTTAAGATTGATGAAGTTTATAGAAAAATATAGTAGTATTTATAATAATACCAAATTAGTTTTATTAAATCTAATATTAAATATATTTTGATATTATATTTGTTTTATGTTAAAAATATTAGTAAGTTTTGCTATAAATATGATCAAACTTAAAAAAATTTAAGTTTAAAAAAGTTAAAGTGTTTTATAATGTAAAACAGAGAGGGGAGTACATGTAGATATACGAAGAAGTTCTTACTAGCTTACTCTTAGGCTAGGTATATTTCATGAACAGCTTGGGATGGTGTGGGTTTGGACTACCCTCAGTTTTGGCCCGTGGAGACCCAGTAGAAAAATCAAGGATCATCCGATACAACAACGTTCTGCTCAATGATGAGCGTCAGATCAGATTAGAAAAAATTTCAAGAAAGGTACTTCAAGAAACTTTTCTTAACTTTTGGTCCTCTTTATTTTTACCATTCTCATGTTGTCATGGCTACGCGCCGCATCGCCACCGCCTACTCTCCTTCCTGCTTTCTAATTGCCTTCTCCTCCTGTCACTCACCACTACCTCCTCTCCACCCCTAGCATTAGCTTCGCATCTGCTTCCTCTTCTCTTCCTCATCACTGCCACCACTATCGTATCATCCTCCTCCTATACTTTATCATCACCGTTGTCTTCTCCCGTTACCATCACCATAGCCTCTTCTCAGCATCCCTTCCCTTTGCTCCGCTTCTACCTCCTCCTACCCCTAGCTACACCCTCTCCTCTTTCTCCTCATCCTTGACACCACCATCTCCTCCCATCCATGCTTGATCCGATGATGGTGGGGGTCTAATTCAGGGAGCATGGATCAATCAGACGGTGACACACAAAACATCACTTGTGGATTGTCACCGCTTTGTATTTCACATCTCCACCTGAGCGTCTCTGATTTCCCAAGGCCTCCAATGGCGAGTGCCAAGGAAAAGATAAAATGTTCAACTACAGCATGCCACCATTGAAAAAGTCAACAATGGCTGAGGTGAGTATCTAAACGTCTTGCTCCTTATGGTGTTGGTGTTTGTGAGTCCCTGTGTAGGAATCATGGTTTCAACTACGGCTAAGAAGTTGAGCACGTGCATATCCTAGCTGCTAAATTGGAATTAACAGTACATGCATATTCATTTTTGTAATGATGTAATTATGCCTGAAAAACGAGAAGACCCTAATCTAAAGTTGTGATTTACCCTTGGAATAAAGCAGGCATACTATGGTTCATACTGTTCAGAAATTGAAGCCACTACATGTCTGCATACCCAGTCAAATCAAGCTCCTCAGCTAATATTGCCAAATTTGGCACCATAAGTAAATTCATGTGCACTGGAATTCCTTATCCATCATTAATCAGTAAGTGCTTCCACGTCATGTAATTGCCTCAAGTAAATCTACAAATTTGTGTCTAAAATTATTGCTTTCTGAGGTTATAGCAACAATAGCTGAGGTAATATGGGAACAAACAAAACTTTGGAGCTCTATTAGAAGTTTAGAACTTTACTGTCATAAAGGCCAATCCTTCCAAACTAAAACATTTGTCTATTGTGTTTGATTTCCAGGGTAATAAGTATTTCAAAGAGTGCTACTCAAGAAGCATCGGACTGTCTGGCATATCTTAAACTAAGAAGGCAAGTGACTGGGACACTCTGTTTGCATTTGCAGTAATAGTAGCTAGCAACTTCAGAATGTGACTACAACGGATCCTCTCATAGATGACAAGTCTAAAACCCCTACCTATAAAAAAAATGCATTGGTCACTGATGAAAGGTTACTGGTAATAAATCCTACCTATGATGGATAAACAATACGTCACTAGTAACAATACCTATGACGGACTGTAAATATGACCATCTTATCTGCGACGGACCGAAAAATACCATCAGTTATGGATATACTATCTATGATGGGCCAAAAATACCACTCATTACGAATACACTACTTACCTATAATGGATTTTTAGGACCTATTTGGATAAAATATATTTTTTTTATTGGCTAACCTCAGATAATTGCTAGCCATATCCTCTGAAAAATACATAATTCATACAACATCTATATATACACATTTCATATCCACATTTGTATCTATATAATTCACATAGTATTTATATTTACATAATTCACATCATCCATCATCAATTTAAACATTCACATCATAGAACACCCGTGAAGCTTCTTAAATCTGAAAAAACAAAAGATTAGCTTAAGTGATATAATAATTAGAATAAATTAAATGAAGTCGCATAACAATTATAAAATTATAGTTATAAGGAACCGGTTATGTACATGAACTAAATGTTTTTGAATGGAGTTGACCTATTCAGATTAAAGATAAACTTGTTGACGAGTGTCGACTTAAAGTTCTTCTATGAATTATCCATCTTCTAGAAAGCATAGTGTTTTAGTTGCTCCTCCGCATCGGATGGGAAGTTGTACAATTGTTTCAACTTGTCTTATGCGCGTTCTTTCTAAATGTCGAGGACATTCTCGAAGTTAGAGTATAGGATCCCTAGGTATTCTCGTGCGACGACCCCACATGAGTTGATGAACCTTGGGACGACGCTTTTAGGGGCGACTGGCCTTCCAAGGTTATTGATCTTAGTGATGGTGAGCTTGTTGTTTGGCAACCTATTGTGTGTCCTATGGGATTGTCTTGACGTCAGTACCATCATTCCAGCTGACGTTGTTGCATAGTTGTCAAACATTTCTGATTATATAATGAAGTTAGTTGTATATTAGAGGACAAGATTTTGCTCTCGGATGGCGGGTTGAAGGGGTTTTAACCTCTGACCTCCTCGCCACGAAGTATAAGGTTGACAGAAACATTGTCTCATATATCCACCACCCAAGACCAACAAATTATTTGTAAAATTATTCCTAAACAATTGAGCATTTCCACAAATTATTTCTAAAATTATTCCTAAACAATATAGCGCTTTTACAAGTTATTTCTAAAATTATTCCTAAACAATAGAATATTTTCACCAATTATTTCTAAAATTATTCATAAACTATAGAGCATTTCCACAAATTCAAACTATAGGTCATTTCTAAACTAGAGAAAGAGGGGAGGGAAAGGTGACGCACCTAGTCACTAGGGTGCTCGGAGAGGGAGCACCAAGGTTGTGGACGTGGGGAGGACGTCACCGAGGCTTACAAAGGTGGCGTCAAGGTTAGGGATGGCGGGAAGGGCGGCACTAGGCTTAGGGAAGGTGGCGTCGGTTGAAGAGGTGGTGCTAACATCAGGGAGGATGTCACCGGGCATGGGTTAGGCGATGCCAGGCTCGGGGAAGACGATGACAGCTAGGGTTTACTGCTAGGGTGGAAAAGACAAGCACGCAGACAAGTATGAAGTGCGAGATCTAAGAAGACAAGCGTGGGTCTAAGTTTACTGCTATTAGTGTTAGGCTGTAACTCCCGGCGTATCACAGGTAAGTTACCTACGATGGGCGGGAACCTCCTGCTCATCATAGGTAACTTACCCATGATGGGCCAAGAGTTACAGCACGTCAAAGTTAGCTAATCGGTGATGGTCTGGTAGACGGGGCTCATCACAGGTAAGTTATACATGACGGACAAAGAGTTCCCATCCATCACAAATAACTTGTTGAATGTTTGACAATGAAGTAGTTTTCTTTTTTTTCAATTTAAATGCAAAAATATAATTGTATTTTTTAATAAAACTTTATGCAAATATAATGCCACATATTGCATTCTTCAAACATAAATGCCACAATTCAAATATAATACAACATATTATCTACATAATACTAATTTGACATGTCATCCAGTTGACAGGACAACACAATGTAGCCACTAGGCAAGTTTCTTCGCTTGTAGGGTAGTGTACTCATTACATCTTTATGATACTAGGGTTGTATATGTAATTATTCATTGTGATCTCCTTGTGCAGATACATTGTTCTCTTCCGATTGCTCCTCTTCTAGTAGTAATTGTTGGCCTACAGATGCATATTGATTGTAATCATCTTTATTGATGATGTTTTTGACCCTAATAATTTTTGTTTTGCCTTCTCGAACAACATAAAGCTTCTTGTTTGCTAGATTAGTTATATAGAATACCTGTACGACTTGCTTTACAAAGACAAATGATTCATCCTAGTAACTGATCTTGCTAAAGTCAACTAGTATGAAATTCTCCTTATCGACCTTAACCCCATGAAGACTAACCCATTTGCATTGAAACAACGATACTTTATACTTCATATAGTTCATATCTCAACGACCTCTGTCCAAGTTGACCCCAATAGGTTGTTGAGTATAGGATAGTCATTAATCGTGTAAAACAACAATACATGGAGGGTAAGTTCTCTCGCCTAGATGCATCCCATGTCTCTACACTATTTTCATACAACATTAGGAAATTATCATACAATGATTGCAGGAATACGTCTATGTTATTGTCAGGTTGTCTTGGTCCTTACACCAGTATGCACAGTCACGCGCTATGACAACTGCTCATATCTCCAAACGGATTCATTTCATCCATACTCAAAGTGAATTGTATGTTTCTCGAGTCTTCTACAAATTATGGGTATATTCTATTGATATTTCTCCATTCCATCGAATACGCCATATACCTAAGCAAACTATCTTTTTTTCAACCAGTGTAATGCCAATGAAATAACTCAGCATTCTTCTCATTTTATAAACAGTTGTTTAAAACAGTTTGCAACAGGTAGATACCACATGACCTTTGTAGGACCACCCTTCTATAACTTCTTACCCTCTACAAAACTGTTCTTCCTCTTGTGTCGAGAAGCTTGACACGTAGGACATGAATTCAAGTCTACATACTACTTATAGTACAACATGCAGTCATTTAGACATGCATGAATCGTTTTGATATCTAACCCCAGAGGATATAACACTTTCTTTGCTTCATACGTTTTCCTTGGCAAAGTATTTGACTTAGGGAGCAAGTCTTTCGGCAAATAAAAGAGCTCTGTGAAACTTTTATCCAACCACCCATTACTTAACTTAAGCTTTAATAGTAAATAGTGCACTGGATGGGATAATTCAATTAATGAGTGAGCTCAGTATATATAGGATGGGCATACATCTGACGGGTTAAAAGACACAACCCGTTGCCGGTAGGAAAAAATTCATGCGATGGGTGGAAACTAGCAACCCATAATAGATAGGTCCTTATAGACCAAGTACTCCGAACCGATACCGACGATCGGTGGAGGTTCTCGATAATAGGCTTATCACGAAGTTCTTTCTAGTCATGCCATTTGGACTAACTTGTGACGACGTAAGTTGTCTCAGGTAATAAACTCTACGATAGGCTATTAGGTTATGTCATAAGGTTCTGGGACATTAATAATGGGCAGATGAGTAGTAGTGTTCAGATATGATTTTATGCTATTTGGGATATATGTCAGACTTTAGTTGCCGTAGAATTTTCAGGGTTATTCTTTTTTTTTACAATTTCTCTTGGTATAGACTTACTTTTGTGATGTGATATTTCATTTAAAGAGGCAGAGAATGATTGCAGACTGAAGCTCCTCCCTGGATGACCAATATGTTAAATCATACTAACCTTGAGAAGCTAAAATAAGCAATGGACGGTAGATTTTGACTGCCATTTGTTTCTTTTTTAGAATAATTGTTGTCGTGATGAACAAGAAGTATGTTGAATTTGCTCTCAGTATTGATCCTAACAATTCAATGCTCAGCAAGCAGTGTTATGTGATAAATTCTCACCGTCAGGCTATCTTATGGGCTTTCCTTCACCTCTTTTGCACATGTGACAGCCCACCTAGATACACACTTCTAAAACAGGTACCGACTTAAATCCTGTTTGACATATTTACGTTGGATTTAAAGTTTATAAGTTAAATTATAGTGGTTTAGAAATTTATATTTTATCTAAAATGAAAACAAAATTATTCATTCATATATAATCAGCGTAATCGTAGATCTAGCTCATGGATTTATGTAGCTAGGAAAATATTCAGCTCTAAAAAATTTAGGATTAGAGCTGTGCCAAATATCAGAATCTTATATAGCTATTTTAACTAAGTTTGTACTTATATATGAGATTTACAGTATTGAAAAATTATGGTATATAAGGTAGCCGTAGTGACGAAAGATTAATGGCTATGCAACTGGCAATATTATTTTCCATTATCAAAAAGTATGTACTTGGAAGTAATTTAATGGTCCATTTAGTAAGTTCTTCGTGTATCTGTTATATTATCTAATGAGAATATATAGTAACGCATGAACCAATAAAATAGCTGGAAAATGATAGATGAAACATCAATATAAGCGAGAGCACCCACAAATCTAAGGACCATTTAGACAAACATTAACGTACATTCCAGAAGGTAGCTAGATAGATATCTAGCTAGCCTCGATCGATCATGGTGATACAGCTTTCGAAGAAGGCTCTCCTCCTCCTCCTTGTCGCCATGCCGCTGCTCATTGCTCTCTTAGCTTCGGCTGTGCCGAAGGCGAAGGGCTTCCACCTGGAACAGGGTCCGCCGTCGAACTGCTCCAAAGTCACCAAAGGCACCACCTGCACGAAACAGTGGTGCTTGAGCAGGTACAAAGCCGTGGGCTACGATCCGGCCCTGGCTGAGTGCTATCCCAAAGACGATGCAACCTACTGCTGTTGCAGCACAGCTGCAAATGCTCCTTCAGCATATTGATCGTCGATTGCATGATGCATGGTTTGATTTGTACTTGAGCAGTTCAGTAGTAAATTTTTCTTAGATCCCAAGCCTGCAGAAGGCGCAGCTTTTATATATAGGTCGATCGAGTAATAAAATGCATTTGGAGAATAATTATTAATGGCATCATTCATCGACATTTTACATTATGGATAAAGTTTGATTGGCCCTCTCAACCCTCTTGTAAGGTCTGATTTATTACACGAGCAATATAACCAATCATCATAACCATCTTTCCTTAATTTCTCCATCTTATATCGATAAGGAAATGAACAATGCTACGATGTCAGGAGATAATGTCAAATAATATTACGTAGGATCTTTGATGATGTGGAAGAGAAAGAATGATACCATCTGTTGATTACCACGCAGTCTGATTAACAGCATATTACCATATATGCATTCAATATGCTATCTATATAACTAAACCATTAATTATGCTATAGACAACATATTATATATATATATATAAGATGTATGTGTATATACATAGACACATACACGAAGCGTTTATTCTGCACCTGGTCCAGCGTGCGTAGGCGCTGCACCCATCCTCATGCGTACACCAGGTGTACAATTGTAACTTTCCTAATTTTAAATATGTATTCATTGCACGGTAATGAATATATGGTAATGAATAGAAAATGCCTTGATTTTTGATTCATTGTCATTATTGCACGGTAATCTTCATTTGAGTATATGGTAATTAAGGTACAATTTGATTTGAATTAGACATGATTTATGGATGGTATTAATTACAAAATTAATAATACATATCAAATGACAAAATTAATAATCAGTATCAACTGAATTATTTTACTGTATGCATTTTCTTATGTAACAATAGTAATTGATTTTTTAGTAACAACAGTAACTACCGTACCTGCATCCATATATTCATAACAGAGTTAGCATAGTAATTGTCCTAAATCTCGTAACAATTGCAATAGTAACACCATATTAAAAAATCGTAACAATCCATATTCGTAACACATGATACTTGACAACGTAATTATCGTAAATGCAGTATATTTGACGCCGTACACTTCAGGTCGTAACTCTGCTTCAAAAAGATCGTAACGCTGTTTTCTTAGGTACGACCAATCGTAACAATCCCTATACAATTACTTAACATAAATTAATTATCTGTTAAAAAAAGCACCGCGACAGAAATCAACAATTTGCCGTCGTCGTCGCCGTTCTCATATCCGGCATTGCTCTTGCTTGTGCCATCAGGACACAAGGCCGGTGGTCATCTGCCCCCTCTTCTTGGAGGGTCAACGGCGTCATCCCTGTAATCCAAAATATAGATTCATTCAACAATCTACTTCTGGAAATGTAGAATCTGCCTCAGAAAACAAAAAAAAGGAAAAAAAATGCAAAAGAACAAAAATGGGAGGCCGTCGCCCCTCCGGCAACAAGCTCTTGCAGCTGGTGCCTCACCCACCTGCCACTAGAGACACCGTGTGCCGCCGCCTGTCCCGAGCACGAGCTCTGGCCGCGGGAGGATCAAGATTTGCATTGCCAGCATGGAGGACGGCAGAGAAGACGACCGTCGGAGGCGCATTGGACCTAGCAGCGGCGACTGCCTCATCTTGCGGAGGTTGTCCGTGATGCGGGCAGTGGGTTCCGTTTCGGATCCAGCATGCCTAAAACCAGTTGGACCCCTGGAGACCGTAGCTATACTGCCGCCATGGTTGGCCCGTCTGGCACCACCGGTTGGAGGATGGAGGCGCAGAAGTCGAGATCGGAAGGGGAAGGGAGGAGGGCGATGGCCAGGAGGAGGCGGTAATAAGCGGTGACGACAACGGCCTCGGCAGCACGACCTTGGATTCATCGACAGAGGGGGCGACATCATCCTCGCCCCTTCTCGAGCGGTGCGGCACCGGCATGGCCACGATGATGAGCGGTCGGCAGGCAGCGTACGCTGTTATGGCCAAGGGTGGGCCGCGGCAATGGTGCCCCCTGCTTCTTCGGATAAGTGTGGAAACCATGTATCGCCCCCTGCATGCTCCTAGGCTTTAGTTTGCTTCGCCGGAGACAGGGAGCTTGGTGTGAGGCGGTGGATCTCTGCAGCGCAGCCATCGTCTATTCTTTTTTCTGGGTCCCTCTCTCCCACATCCCAGCTACTGATATGCTCTCCCATTTCTTGTTTTACATTTCTTACGAGATATATGCATCTACATGTTTGTTCATTCATATCTCAAATCAAGAAATTACACCTTTTTTCCCTATGTCTTACGGACTGTTCTGCAGGTTATTGCAATAGCATCCAATTAGCTAGCATATCTGCTTTTATTCAGCTACTTGGCAGCTCCATGATTTGCCTCCATGCCAAGCACTTTCAGGTTTGTTTCCACTTCCTCCGTTCCACCAGCGCAATCGTCTTTTCTAACCATCGCTTCCTTTGTGTTAGTGCAACTTGACAGTCTAACATCTTTAGTTTTGGGTGCTATGAATTATAAATGTTACATTATCTAAATTATTCTTTTAACTCAAAAGCTTCACAAACCTGCGAGGGGCACTGTGGTTTCCTGCTCAAATCTTCACTCACAGAAATTAGTTGTTCTCCAGGTTCAAACCATTGAAGCACATGCCCTTCTGTCAATAAGGGGATAGAGGCAAATAATGGTAACTCTTTGGTAATGAGGACGTGGGAATAACTAAGGATTATCAATCAACTCCCTGATTTCTGTTTACATAGCTTCTTTTCATGTCAAACTAGGGGTTTAGATTAATTGGAAATTGTATGACTTCATTAGTCACAAAGGACCTTTGCTCTGCAGGCAGGGGACAACAAGAATGTTTTCTTTAAATGTGTGGCATATAATGATACTCCTAACCCCTGGTTCAGTTCAGTTAATCCATTGATGAAAACGTGAAGAGGAAGTCTTACGGTACATCAAGGTTGTCCTAATTAATATTATAGTTAAAGTGAAGAAATCGTGGATTTCTTTAGAGCTTTCACCTTAAAGAAAGTCCAGATTTTCTTTCTGAAAACTGTGTCGTGTCTAGAGCTGGTTTTTGGGATTATTTTTTTCTTATTCTTTCATGATTTGTTTGATTATCTGTGTGTGATATACAGGTGGTATCAATAATTAGTAAATCGCTTGAACTGCATTTGAAATCCGTGATCATAATGAATCTTTTATGTGCCACTGTTGTTTCTGGAGGGATTCAGTAAATTGGCTACTTAATAATGTCGTGTCGTAACTCAGTAAGTTTTAATCGTATTGCTGTGACAGAGGAGAAGCTTGGAGAACTGATTTTCTTCAAGCTTTTAACTTCATATTTCATTGCCAACCATTTACTTGAAAAATTCCTAATCTACTCAAAGTTTTAGAAGCTTTTAGTTTGTTGGGGTTTTAAGTCCAATTAGTTCGACTTCTCCTAACTCACCAATTAAATTATTGTGTACATAAATAGTAGTACTTATTAGTGGCTTACAGATTAGACCAAAATTCCTTTGCAACGTTTAAAGAAAGGTGAGAAACAAACAGCAAGTAACTTAATCAATCATGTGAAAATAAGATGTTCTTCTCAAGCTAATGGTTTGTTCTTAACGTGTGATTGTTTTTCTGCTAATTCCATTTCAATACACAGAAATGTGTTTAGGTGAAAGAACCGCACGAGGACATGCGGGTGCTTGCTGTGGTGCCACGCACGAGAGGAGTAAGCACAGAGTAGAAGCTTGGTCAGAAGAAATAGGGGTGAGGATGGAGCGGGCAGGGCAAGAGGAATTGTAAGAAGTGGAGATTAAGGCCGTCACCACTGGCATAGACGACGGTGATGATGGAGGACTGGCCCAGGCACTCATCAACGCATTGAATTATCTTGGGATGTAATACTTTCATGTACTTGCTTTTTGTTTCATTGCAACACAGGGGAGTTTTGAGCTTGTTACTGAGGCAAATGGTTTTTACAGAAGATGAATTACTGAGAACAGGGGTGATTATCACTTTTATGTTCCGAACAATTGAATGCAGATGTGTATCGTGAATCTGGATCATATTTGATTAACTCGGGTTCTGTTGGGACTTTAACTACTATTTAGATTAGAGTATTTCTGATGTCAAGGAGAAAGCTCTCCTTTTCAGCTACCAGATAATACAGGCATATTTCAAGGTACGATTTCGAAAAAACTTATATGAAAGTTTTCTAAAAAATAAATATATTTTTATATTTATAATAGTTAATACTTTATTAATAATGTGTTAGTTGAATATCGTAACGGATACGAAACAAAGGCAACCTAAATATTCGATAAGGAATCATTAAGTTTTACCTTCAATTAGTTCACTGCGGTTATATCTTCTCTTTCTAAATTGAGAAACACATATGTTTGCTAAATAATGATTTGACTTATGCAGTTATGCAGTACTCGTGCAAAGTATTAATATTTGTTTGCGTTACAAAATCTATTGGTGGAACTAAGTTCTAAATACAAGTGTTTGCATTTACTATTTTTTATTCTTTTAGCAGAGACGATGTATTTGTTAATAATAATATGTCCATTGTTATTACATTCATAATTTTTTGAAAGTTCTTGAATGTATGTTAATAAAAGTAAGTATACGTCTGTATATTCCTGTCTTTCATTAAAAAAAAGCCCATATAGTAATATCAGGATATCCACACAAAAGCCATGTTACAGTATTAACCTGTCTAAGTTTTTATTTTAGTCTTACAGAGTTTTTATATCATAAGTCAATGTGCTACCGGTTTATATCTAGACATATATTTCTTGGGCAAGACAAGATATGATC
Organism: Oryza coarctata; assembly: GCA_030770085.1. Taxonomy (NCBI): domain Eukaryota; kingdom Viridiplantae; phylum Streptophyta; class Magnoliopsida; order Poales; family Poaceae; genus Oryza; species Oryza coarctata. Next base: position 3,016,710 of record CM061483.1, read on the forward strand.
TACTTCATTGATCTATGATTAAATTTATATTATTTCTCGTTGTAAAGTACGGGCACTCAACTAGTTTAATTAGGTGACGACGGCTCGTACACTAAGCGTAAGTACAATAGCAGACTATAAGATAAGATATAGCTGTAATCGTCTTTTCTCCTATATGGAGAAGAGATATAAACGAAAAAAAATAGAAGTGTTGGTTTTTTTCTCATACTATAAAAAATTTTGTCACTTTCTAGTTTATTCTGAATTTTAGTATACTGGTCAGCCTATCAATCAACTCTAATTCAAATATCTTTAATTCTTACCCTAAACTTTTTTCCACACCCGACCATCTCTTGGGCATCTTAAACTTCTCTTTATCTTTAAAAAAATAAAAGATAAAAAAAGAACATAATAACCAGCTTTATTGAGATGGAAGAAGAATATAATAACCAGCTTTGTACGTGGTCTAAGAGATATGCATTAAATTCATAGGAAAAAGAGACAATGATAAAAACGGACACAACTTTGTATGAAATATATTAGTTTTAATACTACTTTTATATGGCTTATAGCTGTAGTTAGCTCTACTAACTTGCTCTAAGACATTGCTGCGAGCAAATTGAATTCTTTAGATAATAGAAATTAATCCAGCCTCTTACAGGAGAATATGCAGCTGCATAAGCAAGAACGTTAGTGGTACATAAACATTCATATTACAACAGAAAAAATGTTATACGCCCAATAAATTAGGACAGAGGGAGTATATGGCGTTTGAAAAATTTTTTGAGCGGTTTTCAAGATAACGATAAAAAAATTATACCGTGTCAACCAGAAAACCATAAGTTTAGAAATCATAGATTATTACCACTCGACACGTAAAACAGCAGAAGAAGTAGGTTGATCCGACGAAGTACACGCCAACGTGGAGGAAGTACTTGATCTTAGCAATCCGATCGTCTCCTCTTGGTGCGAGCATCTTCTCCTCATATAAGTGTTCCCTCCTTGCACTAACATACCAATTAATGCCACAACGTAACATCTCTGTCAGTATCCACATGTCTAGAGATAAAACTCTAATACCCATATATGACTAGGGTTTGCTCATGGGGAGAGCTGCGGCTAGGGTTTTCACGTGTGCATCTATCCCACAACGTCTCTCTCTAAATATATAGAGTTTCTATTTAGGTCTTATATATCCAATAGGAACTCTACTCAGATGCTTATCTAAATTGAGCAACCCACTAAGTATGCGACCTAACAGGTTCACATAAACCCGGTTTCAGCCCAAAAATATATTTTCGGTCCACGTATCAATAGAGGCCCCTAGCAGGACAAATTGACCTGCCAATTATATATAAAGATCATATCGTCTGAACTTGTATTGTATTGTATTGTATGTATAAATCTTTTTGTCTTACAATATCAATTAAGCTCAAGGCGAGATGTGTGTTATCCATTCAATAGCTCAATCATTCTCTCGGTCATGTATTATATTAGTCTATTTGTGATTGACTCTCAAATCACCAAGCATGGCCATGCGGTTCTATGATCTATTACATTGAAGGGCTCAAATATATCTCTCATATTAACTAAGAGGCACAAATCCTATCTTAATCATTCACATCTCACTACATGTGTGATGACAAACATAGAGACTGCATTTATAACTATTTAATTATGGAGTAGTGTTTGACAATCCCTAAGTAAGCCACTACACAGGTTGAGAACAATGACAATCTTAGGTTTAAGGAGTCTACTCCAACGCTACCAAAGACCAACTAATGGTGCATCATATATTTCTTTTGCAGTGTCTTGTAATAATATATTCTCTAACATATGTTTTTATTATTGATTTGATATATATATATCATGAGACATAATCATCAATCAATATGTCATATATTGATATATTGATGTTATAATCGTATCAGTTCCACATATGATACAATTAGGAATTATTTATAGATAGCACTGTATTACATAAACAGTTTTATAAATAAATCACATGTTTATATCTATTTTAAAAAACAGAATAAGACTTTATTTTATAATGTCATAAATATAGTATGTGATACAATCATATCTATAATTGGCTCTAAGGCGTATCACTTACCTATGCATCAATCTAAGATACACATAGGCTAGAAAAGAAAAATAAAAACCTGAGACATACAAAGTATCATATTGTCTTATAGAAACTTACTTAATTACAACTAGGACAACATGAAATTCTAGACATCTACTCCAAAACCCTTTAGGAAGGAACCAATGCTCGACTGCCACTGTCCAGAACTAGATTTTTATCCTAAGCATGATATGACAACTTCAATAAGAAAATGACATACAAGACATTGTCTAATCAAAATAAACTAGATTAGGGTTTTCACCAGTCATTGCCGAGTACTATGTGGCCTCTGGCTAAAATGAGCATGTCACTAGCATCATAAAATATGCAGAACCGATGTGCACCCACCAAAAATGAAGTGCTAGCCTCCTCAATCCACCACCATCAGGCAGATAAAAAAAGTTATGGTCAAATTGATGTTAAAAAACAGATATTGATAAACAGATACAAGTGTCCCATTTGATCTCTTACCGATCAATGTGGAACTCGTTGGCACAACTCAACGGGAAGGCACCACTGCCCTTCATTAGGCCATCTTTCTTCTTGGATCATGTTTGGATTGATGTGATGGCCGCCGCATTGCATGTTTGTCGACCCAAACACGAAGAGAGGATTATTTGTGACCTAACCACCGATTCATCCCTCCTCCGTCAGCCACAACAAGCACAGTCGCAGAGCACCTAGTGACGATCTACTCAGCAGTGGCGGACGGAGGCGAAGCAGAGGTTGGGACGATGGTGACCACTAGATTAGGGCTGAAAACCTCCGATTGGTTTTAGATTGGGGTAGCATTTGAACCTATACAGCTATACACATTGCTTATTAAAAATTGATGGTTAGTTTGGCTTCCTTTGTCGATGCCATTGATACATCCATAACACGTGCAAGTGAAATATAATAGAAGAAGATTACATAAATTCTTAAATGTTTCCCCATGAGCAAATATTTTCTTGCAGCAAAGATTTTTATTTGTTGCAGGGAAGCAATTTTTGTTGCAATAAGTATTTTCACTAGGCAAGGGTTTCCCATTTCTTGCAATTAGTATTTTCATTTGTTGCATATGTAGTGATATTTTTTGAGCTTGTACCTGTTTTTTTATTTTTTTATATTACGTAGATATATATATAGATATAGATTTTTTTGAGCTTGTATCTATTTTTTATTTTTTATATTAAGTATATATAGATGTAGATATAGATATATAGAGAGATTTAGATATAGATATCAGTGCATACATATAGCTAGTCTAGAAGCTAATAGCTATAGCTACATACTTTCCATCATATCAGGTCGATCATGGCGCTACAGCTTGCAACACGCTCAAGGAAGCCTGCCGTCGTCGCCGGCGCTGTGCCGCTGCTGATGCTCCTCCTCCTCGCCGCCGTGGCTGCGTCGGCGGTGGCGAGCTCTTTCCAGCCCACCGGCCAGGTGGAGGTCTGGGCAATGTGCTTCAATGCTGCGAGCTGCTGGGAAACGGGGTGTAAGATAAGGTGCCGTGACCTCGGCTGGAACCCTGCTAACTCCCACTGCAAGACCTTTCCCGGTGCAGGCCTCTGCTGCTGCTGCGGCAATTTTGAGCCTCCTCCCTCATCATCTTCATCATCCGATGTTCCATCCATTACTTGATGCATCATGCTTGGGTAGTACTCTCTCAATCAAAAAACAAAATCAACTTCTGTCTTTACATCTAGATATATGTGTGCCCAGATTCATAGCCAAGTTGGTTTTTTTAGAGGGTGCAACTGCATGATGGAACTGATAAAAAATATACAAAAATATATGATAAAGGTACGAAAGATATAATGTATGTCTCATGAAGATCGATCTTGCATGTTATGTGCTGCATATGATGAATTAATAATTTCGTTAGTGGTATCTATTGATCGGTACATTTGCACACGGTATAATTAACATATTGAGACCAAGAATGAAGTGAGTTCTGTAAAACTCCTTTCTTTTACATCTGATGGGTTGTTAGTGATAAGTTTATATATGAAACCAATTTAGGTGATGACACCCACTTTGGCCATTGATTTCAAGACGAGTCGGGGGTACAAGAAAATTTAGTTTGCTTTGTTTTTGACAGCAAACAACAAAACCATTAATAAAAAGTAACTACAAAGAGTAATTAATTAACACCGTAACCCTGATTGTGAGCAACGTGAAATGTCTAAATTAACAAGATAAGGAAACCATGCACATTCATCGAATACCCAACAGTATATGCTTTATGAAATTTCCATTTGGCAAAGAAACTTGTGCGCAAATTAAGCTGTAGAATGCTCTATAAGAAGATAAATGTATATATGCAAAAATAATTGCATGCTATTTTATAAAGACGATCAAGATAAAAATAAGTGCATAGACACTGTGTGATATAAAGACCTGCAGGGTCGTAATTCTCTTCCTGTGCACTATGCAAACAGCTTATTTCTATCTGGTGCGCCAATTCTTCTTTAATTAGAAGAGTAAGCAGCCTATTTCTATCTTCTGTTGCTTTGGGATAAATGAGGCACTGAATAAGGTATGTGTAGTATCGACGCTAACATGTGTGAATAATTACGAAAGTAAAAAATAATAATAATTTTCTCTAATCATAAAACCTAACTATGTTTTTCTAAACTAAATATAACAATATTTTATTACTAAATAGATTATAGCTATAAATTCATAACATCAATAAAAAATATGTAAACAAATACATCTAGAATCAACTCAATCAAAATTCTGCATCTCAAGATATTAACGAAATAAAATTACATTAATTAAATACTAATTAATTAATAACGTGAGATATGAAAATAATTAATCGATTAAACTTTTTAGAATGCAAGAAAAACACCGTAGCTAAATTTTAGATAAAAAAATTAATCCAAAATATAGAGGAAACAAATTAATCTAAAATTAATCGCTAGATATGTATAAGACAAAGAGATTAATTACTGTATTAATCTTCCATAAAGTTTCTATTTATTATCAAAATTGTGCTTACAAAATTCACACAAAAAGCTCTCTGAATTTTCTGTATACAAATCTCTAACATCTTACTCTCTATTTATAGAAAAAATTCCAAAGGAAAATAACTAAATATCCTTGAAATTTCGTAATCACTACTCTATTTATTGTTAGCCGTCGGATTCGAAATAGAAGCTTCAGATTGTGACATGTCATATGACACACGGTTGACTATAGAGTCCGATATATTTCTACAGAGAATCCCATTCGTACACTATTCCATAGCCTTCGCACCAATCCGGTTACGCCATATCGCCTCCAGATCTTTTGCATGCGTCGTGTCGCCTCGTTTGACCCCACCTAACAAGCCTAGCCCACCTATCAGTCGCAACGCCTTGGCATGTCCATGCTCACACTCACTGATAGGCCTAACCTATCTGTCAACCGCTCTCTCTTGTCTTTCTCGCTATTAGTCCAATCCGCCGGCCTACTGACTTCTCAACCTACATGCTAAGTTAGCCCACTCACTAGTCTAGTTACATTCAGATTCCTTCAACCCACTCTAGCCCGTTCACATGCTGCCTTTAGCACATTTCTAGCTAGGCCACATATGTACTATTTATTCGGTATGCTTGCAATATTAACCCGTTACTATAACAAATTATAAAAATTAATTTCTCAATTTCATCCAAAATTCTCCTAAATTTTTTCAGTGATTTTTCATCTATTTTTCACACTTAATATATCCACACAAATAAACAAAAAAATATTCTTCGACACAGATTTTTACAACCTAACATATATCAATACACACACGCTTACACACATTTTATAAATAGTTTTAATATAAACTAAACAATGTTAATTTTTATATAAACTATTTTTTCAATTTCAATATAAAATCATTTTTACCAATTTTACTCTAAACTAATTTTTTATTATTTTTATTTAACAAACTCTCTCTTAATGAAAACATTTACAACAACACATAAATATTGAACATAAATACCTTCAAAAGACATTAGTATTTAGCTTCTCAAAAATTTTGTGTAAACTCTCTCCCTTTTTAACAACGGATTCATCGAGAAAACATAAAACAAATAGAGTTTTTCAATTTTATAATAATTTTATTTTTTTTATTTTATTTTTTTATTTTCATGAGCACTATAAATCGTCAATGTAAATAAGCTCACACATACCAATAATTTACACTTACACATCAATACGGATTAAATGTAAATTTAGCATAACTAAAGATCAAGTGTAATTAAACATTTATCGCAAGATATGATATTCCTTACTCAACAATTTTAAAACTTAAATGCATTAACATAACGCACTTCATTAGTGTCTTTTTTAATAAATTGGAAACTTAATTGATTTCAACCATCGATCTTATTTTTCAACATGTCAAGTATATGTCTTTTGATAATTTAAAGATTAAAAATCAAGTTTCAGTCATACATGACATCTTTCAAGTTCATACCAAAGTGTAATAGTCAACATCTTGTTAAGAAGAAGTGTGATAATATATATTTTCTTGATCTTTTCTCATACTTTTCATAGCACGTATTTTGATCTTTCTCATATTTCTCATAGCATATTAGCACATTTTAAACAAGATAAAAATATATAAGAAAGTTCAATCATATCAAGATTTAGTTATGTGACCATGAAAAGAATAACAATATACATATAGAAATATAAAAATACTCATAACTTATAACATGAACATAGTTGTAAATAATACACATGAATTATATGTGGTGCTCATTATTTAATAAAATCTTTCTTTTCAAAGAAAGAACGCATAAAAATATATTATAAAAGGTTGATGCTCCCCCTCAAAGCAACGCATAGGATGAATAAACCCAAGTTCTCCTCGAAGACGAGCAAAACAAGAAGAATACAAAGGTTTTATAAAAATATCTTGTAAATTGATATTCCATATGATGAACTATCAAATTTATTTTTTCAACATCAACTGAAATCTAATATTAATATAATAATATGTTTTATATTAGAGTATTGAACTGGGTTATTAGTAATACAAATAGCACATGTGTTATCATAATAAAGTGAAACATTCTCCAAAGCAACACAAGTGTAGTTATTATCCAAAAGATTTGAGGATGACAACTAGCAGGGACCATATATTCAGATTCAGCAGTTGATTGTGCTATAGAAGGTTGTTTTCTAGATGCCAAGCAACAAGTGAATTACTAAAAAAACAAGCACCAAAAGTATTTTTTCAATGAAGTCTACATCCTCCAAAAATAGTATCAGAAAAAACTCTTAAACTAATATATAAGAATGTAGATAGTCATATGACAAAATCTATAATGCCACCTCTAGTTACTTGAAAATGCGAAGCACATGGAAAAGATTGAAATCATAAACATAAACATACCGCAAATTAAATTGTATATAATCTTAAGTATACTCTATCGTTTGTGAAATTATGATCATTGATAGAATCAATTCAATTGATTGTGTGAGAAGAACCAAAGCTTTATCTTCATCAATAAAAATATTCTCCACCTAATTGTATGCACCTATATCGAACATTTGGTGTGAGCACCTGAAATTCACTAGCCAAAATTTCTCCTTTCTTGCGCAAAAGTGCCAACATAGAAGAAGACATTGTCGAAGTCTTTGTACTAGGGTTAATATAACATTTAGGTTTCTAGTACTGAAATACACGACACATATCAGAACACATAACATAAGTATTTTTATGTAAATATTTAAATATATTATTACTAATGTTAGTAGAACCAAAAATACGTGCTTTTCTTAAATTACACATTACCTTAGCTTTTTCACCAATTTATTGCTTAGGAAGTCTAAAACAAAATTCTATTTTATGACCATCTCTATCACAATGACTATAAATGTACTTAACTTTATATGTAATTTTAGATGTAGAAATAACAATTGTATTTATAGTGTCAATAGATGATATGACACCACCAGATTTAAATATTATCTTTTTAGATTCATCAGTAACTTAATTATGTATTTAACAATAGTTAGAGTATGAGTTTTAGAATAATCATAAGAATCGTAACCTAAATGTGTTTTAAACTTTTGAGAAATTTAAAATTTGATTCAATCTTCTAGTTCCCATCTTTTCTGTCAAGTAATCAATATGAATTAAAATAGTAGCATAATTTTTAAAATGAAAAATGTTAAAATTTATCATTATTACTCAGAGTATGAAAGAATCTTATGAGTAGAAATTTAAATGTCAGCATCTTTTAGCTTCAACATAAGAGATTGTAATTATCACAATAAGAAGATTTATTAACTACACATACATGTTTATTACTTTTCTCTTTTTCAATATTAAGTTCCTTCAAAATAGAAGCATGTATATCTCTAAGAAAAGTAAATTTAGCATAAACTAAGTTACATGATTTACAAAAATTATCTATAAAAGTCAAAGTTTTAATTCTTACAATTTTAGCATTTAATTGTTAAACTAAAGAATCTTGTTTCTTAATTTTTTTTATCTTTAATCTCTAATAAAGTACCAAGTTTTTTAATAGCACAAACTAAATCATCGTAAGAAGATTCTATCTTATTATCGTTGTCATTCTCGATATCATTATTGCTAATGATTTTACATAACCTAATTAAGTTTTTGGTATCATTATTGTTACTCTCGGGATCCACATCGCTTAAATTTATATGTTCAAGAACATGATGTAGTACCTCCTTATTCAAATACCCTTTCTTCTTGTACTCTTAAATGTTTACTTATTTTCACTCGCTTCCTTGTCTTTCTTGTCATATTTATTCCGAGAAGGTTTTGCTTGAAATTTTAAACATTTAAGATAAAGATGATTAAGTGAGCCGTATTCAAAATATCTTTGAGCTTCTTCACCATTTGCTCTCTTCCTTGATTGAACATTCTACAAATCTCTTGTGAAGTGTGTGGAAAGGAATGTTAAATCATAGTTAGAAAGTTGTTCTAGCTGTTCATCAATTAATGAAAACAAAGCAGATAAAGCATAGCTAGCTAAAAAATTATCAACAATAGAAGCTAAAACTATTGATTTATTAGCAATATTTTTTCTAGCAAAAACATCTAACTATGAGTTTTTAATTTAGAATAAAGTGTATCTAATATAAGTGTACTCATGTTAGTAGATTCTCTAGTTGATGTTAGCTTCATCTACTATATATACATATCTAAAATTTTTAGCAAATAACAAGAATTTTTAGCCTTGGAATATATAACATTAGCATAATGCAAGTTGCTAAGAATTTTATTAAAGCGAGTATAGAAATCATCAAGAGATTCATCATGTTTTATCTCAAAACGCATGTATTCCTCTTTATACATGTTCTGATTTACCACTTTTTCCATGCTTGACCGTTCATAATAATCACAAAGTGCTCTCCATATCTCATGTGCTGATTTGAGATACAACACACGGTCAAAATTGATTCTTTCTAATTCTTAAATAATCAAATTTCTCACCTTGTTGTTAGCTTCCACATGTGACAGATTCATCATTGTCACTACATCGCTTTTGTAATCTTAATATAATTTATAGATTTTCTACCATATTTTAAAGCCTTAAGCTTGAGTGAATGTCTCCATCTTAGCCTTGTAATACTAAAAATCAACACTATCAAAAACAAAAGATTTTGTTTGATATATTTTCTAATCACCGGTTAAGATCAATAAAAAATAGCATTGCTCTAATACCACATGTAGAATCGACTCAAGCTAATATAGACAAACAGAGATGGTGAATGATTACGAAAGTTAAAAATAAAATTTAACACTTTCACTTAATCACAAAAACCTAAAAAACTATAGTTTTTAAATCTAGACATAACACTATTTTCTTACTGAACAAAGTATATATATGGATCTATAACTTTGATCTACCTAAAAAATTTTGTAGAATAAACTAGATAAAATTTGCAAACAAATCTAAATAGAATCACCTCAATCGAACTTTTGGATCTCAAGATATTAAGAACAGAAAGTTGACTAAAATTAATTAAACACTAATTAATTAATAATTCAAGATCTGAAAATAATTAATTAATCAAACTTTTCATAACGTTAGAAAAACACCCTAGCTAAATTTTACATAAAAAATCAATCCAATAACATAGAGAAAATAAATTAATCTAAAATTAATAGCTAGGTATGCATGAGAAAGAAAGATTAATTACAGCACTAATCTTTTATAAACTTTATCTTTATTATCAAAATTACGCTTACAAAATTTAAAAAAACTCTCTCAATATTCTATTTATAAATCTCTAACATCTTAACCTCTATTTATAAAAAAAATTCCAAAGAAAAAGATCTAAATACTCTTGAGATTTCGTAACCGCCACTCTGCTTATTTTCAGCTGTGAGATTTGAAACAGGTGCTCTAGATTGCACCTTGTCATCCGACACATAGAGTTCAATACATTTTCGTTGATAATCTTGCTCGGACACTATTCCATCGCCTCTGCACAAATCCAATTGCATCACATCGCCTCCAAATCTCCTATGCTCGTATGCGCACGTGCCACGTCACCTCATCTAGCTCTACCTGTCAGCCGACACGCCATCCCATGCTAGTGTCCGTGGTCGCTGACAAGCCTAACCCACCTATTAGCTGCTCTCTCTCGCCGCACGAGCACCTGCACTCCTTGATCATATCTCGCCGTCAACCCAATCTGCTAGCCTACTGATTTCTTAGCTTGCATGTCAAGTCAGCCTACTCACTAGCCCAGTTGTATTCGGCATCCTTTAACCAACGCCAACCCGTTCACGCGATGGCTTTAGCTTATTTCTAGCTAAGTCGTATATATACTATTCATTTGTTATGCTCGTAATATTAGAATGTTACTAAAGCAAATTCTAAAAATTAATTTCTCAATTTTCATCTAAAATTCCTCTAAAATTTTTAAATGTTTTTTATCTATTTTACACACACATAAATAACTAAAAAATAATCTTCAACATAGATTTTTATAATATGATCTACGTCAATTCACACACACGCTTAACACATTTTTTATAAATAATTTTAATATAAACCAATTAAACAATGTTAATTTTTATATAAACTAATTTTGCTAATTTTAATATAAATTATTTTTACTAATTTTATTCTAAACCAAAATTTTCATCATTTTTATTTAAGTATTGAATTTTTTTCACATGTACACAGAAAAAACAGTAAATTAACTACAGTGTACTTAGGCCTTAAATGAATAAGAACTTCACCGGGGCTGGGACAGTACAGACACTTCTGTGAAATGACACATCTATATCAGCTTGCCACTATAGTTTGAAGCAAACGAGAGGAAAGATTTTCAAACGCAGATTAAAATACAAACTAGAGGGCCAAAGAACACAAAAACACGCAATTCAGAGCAAGATGAAGCATAAAACAACACAAATCATGAATTGTTCAAGCAATCCAGGGGGAGGCAAGCACTTGATACCTATTTTTCTCTCTATTTGGTTATCCATTTTACCTGGTTCATCTTCACGTCCTTCTCTGTGCAGGCTCCCTGGGTTTCAATGATATGCTAGGTTAAGACTTGTTATTTCGTGTTTACATATGGTTGTTGCGCTCTTTTAATGGGCCAAAGCAACCAAATTAGGGACAGAGCACAAAATGGGCCTGCAAGCCCAGATCCGACCCACTAGGATGCTACAGAGAAGTGCGCAGCTTGCGGTAGAGTGCACAGGTAAGTCTCAAGTCGAGGGGTGAGATGCTGACACGTGTCTCTATCCAATGGTCAGAAATCTGAGTGAAACCACACAACTTTTCACATGAATGACACATAGGTAGTCCCTTGAGTACTTATTACTACTCCCAAAAGTGTAACTGTGGATAAAATGGTAGGAATTAATTGCTCTAGTCTATATAAGCAAGCTTCCCTCCACAAAGTAATCTATCCAAGGAACACAAAGGAGCCAGCCATTGGCAGTAGCTTACATCTAATTAATCCAGAAGCTAATACAGCGTACCACTCTATCAATCCATTGATCATGGCGCTACAGCTTGCAGCAGCACACTCGAAGAAGTCCGCCGTCGCCGTCGCCGTGCTGCTGCTGATGTTCCGGCGGCGGCGAGCTCATCAGCCGAGTGATGTCAAAGACTATGGAACGTGCTTCATAGCTTATACCTGCTGGCTCCGGCTGCAAGACCTTCCCCGGTATCGGCCAATGCTGCTGCTGCGCCCGACCAAATTCTCCTTCACCATCGCCTTCACCTGCTGTTCCGTCCATTGCTTGATCCAGCATGGTATGCTTGGGGTAGTAACCGCTTGATGTCACTAATAAAATGTTGAAATGTAAGTGTGCGTGACTGCATGCGTGGTGAAGGTACAAACAAATATAATATATATATATATATATGTATGTATGGCTCAAATTGATGATGGTCGACTGAGCTTGAATGTCGTGGTTCTGCATATGATGCATAATTTTACTAGTGATATGCATCGATCAATATGTGTAATCTGTGACACGTGTAATAAGTAATACACTGATGCCAAAAGAGTTTCACTAAAATTAAATCCTTTTGAATGTGATGGTTGTTGCTGCTATATTGCCTCTGAAACCAACTTAATAATCAGGTGACAACACCCACTTAATTTGGAGATTGATTATCGCTATGTATTATCTACTTAATAATCATATAGATAAATTAAATATTTTAAGAAATAAACATAATAATTAGTTTAAAATAAGTAGTCAGAAAAACGTTTTTTAAAAAATATAGAACAAATAAGATGTTTCAATAATCCTATGAATAAATTAAAAAGAAGTTGTTGCCGGATATAATTTTCCTGGTGACCCTTTGCGCGTGATTGATGGATAGTCACTATCATTGTGCCCATCAAATTGGATGTAAGATTTCCTCTGCTTATTAATTTGTTTTCTGCAAACCACGTTGCTATACAAAACGAAATGGCATACACATCAATGGAGGATCATTAACTCAAATCAACTGCCCAGACGGTGGGCATTGCGCAATGCCCTTGTAAAATGTCTAAACAAGACATGCATGCAACATTACATGGATGGAAAACTTACCCGTGTGTCCCTTGGCATGGCCGTGTGTTTTAGGAAGAAAACAGGAGTTTAGAAAGTGCAAAACACTACACAGAGGATAAGCCAGCAATTACCTAGTGTACATTTTCCATCACATCGGAATGATTCCAGTGTGTTGCTTTCCTGAGGGCACAATGGAAAATTTCCCTTCCCAGCATTACAGTTTTGTAACTCGTCCTGAGCATTCAATTTGCCCAAGAGCCTCCAAACACACAGGACATCTCAAGCCTTTCCAAGTTCCCGTGTACTGCAGGCACGACACACCAGGGAAACACGGGAAATCTTCTCAGTGTGAGCATTCGCAAGTGTTCACACGTGTTTTGCACCTGTGTTTTTGGCACTCAGGAAATTTTCACGCCAATGGTACTGATGCCCATCATTTACTAAATACAACTATATATAGTTACATATCGCTTTGTCGAGGGTCCTGAGTTTTTTATGGCCATAATTTTGTTATCACATTGAAGATGCACGGGAACATCACAATCACACACCTATAAATATACCGGACGCAGTGGTATAATTCAAGAGATAAGTAGCAGCACAAAATATGTTCTCTAAAAATAAAGTGTAGGAGATCTCAACCTTTTAATAATACTAATAACATACTTGTGCATTGAACGGCCTATTGACTTAAAAATAGGCCAAGACTTAGAAATGGGTCATATGCTAGGAATAAGCTAGGCCTAGAAGTGTGGATTAGTATAAGGATCTAGCTATTCTTTTTAACCAACCCTTTAGTTTTTTATTTATTCCATTTTTTCAGTTTTTCTGTTTTCTCTCAAGGAGACTAGATTTTTTTTTTCTTTCAGGGCATGCTACACGCATGAGGGAAGTAGAGGACGAACGAGTGTATTTTTAAGCAATTAAGATAAAAGAAAATCAGGATAGAAAACAATGTTAAGTTTTTAGATGTGTTATTATTGGTCGTCGAATCTCGTGGAAGCGGATCAGATCAGACCAGACGAAGTCTAGAGCCAGCGGAGGTCCGGTTGAGAAAGACGGCGTCCTGATCATGCTAATGTCTGGGAGTTTCGCTTAACTCCGATACAGGTACTTAGTCTTTAAGATTCGAAGACATTTCAGATAATTTGATTTTACAATTGACAAGGAGAATAGAGGATGAGATCCACAAGCCAATCAGCCAATTGGATGATATGACTCACCCTATTAGCTGGGTGCTGATAGAAAGTTAGCGCTCAAGTATCAGCTGAAAAGCCAATAAAGTTGTAGGTGATAGACATGCGAAATAAAATAAAAGACTATTGGCCAAAGAACCGATGACGCTCCGAGTATGGTAGGCAGTGAAAGCACAGAGCGGGACCCAATTTTCCACAAAGTCATGAGTACCAGCGACCACCATAACGGCACTGTTAAGACCAGTCTCAATAAATTGGACTAAACCGAGATAGTATAAGACCAGGACTAACGGTATAGAGACGACAAAGATTAAATCAAACGTAACAATTGAAAAGAAAATGGTGAGCTTATTGGTTGGTTATCAGCCAAATGTTCAACGCAGACATATATCTAACCTCATCGACTATCTGAGCCGATGGTGAATAAAACACTCTAGATCTCAACACTACCCCGTCAGATACGAAACTGATAGATCAGACCTAACCAAAACAGTATCAGACCAAAATTTAACATGACCGGATCAATCACTAGTAGATTAATCGTGAGTCACACCATAATGATAACTCATCGGCTACTCACCTCGACGAAACATCGCACGAGAACCCATCAAGCCAACGGCTTAATCACCGCCACCAATCTTGTAAGTTGGACCTAACCGATGTAGCATGAGTTTGGGGACAACGAAGAGAGATCAATGTACCAACAAGCCTCGCACGAACGTGATGTGGTATATCTGATCAGACTAAGAGGTCAAACCTAACCAATACAGTCTTAGACAGAGTAAACAAAGTAGTATAATGGGGGACTTACCCCTTCGTCGATCAAACTTAACCAATGCATCCCCACGTCGAGAGCGAGAACCCATCAAAATAAAATCTAGATGAGCTAAGATGACAATACGTTGAAGTTATACTGTGTATGATCTTGTTGATATCTCAATAGGTCTAAAAAGTCTATATTTATATTCCGGATTTATAAGAGTACAACGCGGTTATAGACAACTCTTGAACAATATTTTATAAATATATATAAAAAAACTAATCTAAGAAGTTCATAATACATTCTATATAGATAAAACAACCTGTCATGATTCTCATAACTCCTTAGAATCAGTCTTATCTGAATAACCTTTTATCTTCAATCAGACCAAATTCATTCTCAACTCATTCGATCGGCTCTCTCTCACTGTATCAATCGATTTCCCTCTACGAGCCAATCATTCTTTTCTTTATCGACCAATCCTATTTGAACGCTAACCAAAAAATCTGATGTTAACAGTTACACAGCAATACACCAAAACAAAATGACAACTCTGGATTGTGCAATATAGGATGCATGATACATCTCAAAGATAAATTTAGTTTTTTTAGCAGTCCAATAGATGTCCTTCAAGTATACGGGAGATTTGGCTATAAATTCCCTTCAGAAAAAGATCTGGCTTTATAGTATTCATTAAAAAAACAGATTTAGTTGTATATGCTGTTGTTTAAGGATAGAATGTAATCAATACAATTTCTGGAGAGCGCCTAATTAGTCTATGTTTAGATAAGAACATATAATGTTGGAGAGGACAGAAAAGGCAAGCAATTGATCCTCAAAGATTTCGTTGTGCCATTATATAAACACCAGCAGAACAAGAGCCACAAATAACATAGTGAAACAGAACAACACAGAGAAATTGGGTAATCATCCTCCTGAATCCTGATGGCACTCATCAAGAACAGTTCCATGCTCCTGAGTCTGATGGCTCTAATGGTGTTGTTTACGACTCTCACATCTTGCCATGCAGTTAGCACGCACGGTATAGTCACGTTCATGATGGAAGAAATTAATTGTTCTCTCTTTCTTTCTGAAATTCCATTAGATCATTTTTTGCAGTTCTTAGATTTACAAATAGATGCAAAGGCTAGAGATGCAATCATCGTACTAAGGAAAAACATGGTGGTTGAATTTGCGTTTCTGGGCCTTCTGAATATATATCGGAATTTGATATTGTGTTATGCATGGCTAACGCAGTCCACTTGAATAATGTTCTGCAGATGGATGGAGCAAACAGATGTGCTTCGATTGGCAGGGCTGCACTTTGAATGTGTGTCGACAGTACTGCTCACACAGGGGCCTCGATTGGCAAGGAGCCTTCTGTAATGATTCTTCTGACAAGTGCTGCTGCCAATACAACCTTCAGAGATGAACCAACTGATAATGTAAAATAGTATCACCCTGCAATTCCTGCAACAGATTATCCAGTAATGATAAAGATGAGTTACTTTGATATATATAAGCCCATCGATCAACTCATAACCTGAATATTTGTTGCTGCATGCAAGCCTGAAATGTCAGTGTTACTGAGACGTATCTGAAGAAAACTGAAACTCAGTAACTTACTCTTTCAATGTTACTAATATGTATATGTTTTGGTATTGGCCTCAGTTTGGATGTGTGGTTACATGCTTGCCTGACAGAGAGATGCATAAGCTTATTTTGTTACATGTACACAAGCAAGTATTGCGATATTGTCTACATTTTGCTGCTGGAAAAAATCAGAAAAGTTTAACTAGCTTCGTCATGATTGCAACATTATCTACAATCTATCCCACATGAATGTAGGTGTCCATCAGGACTTCATTTGTGTCATCTCTTTCACTGACAAATATCTTAGGTTGCATTCTCGTTTTTTTTGTTTTTGTGAAAAAATGCATCACGAAATAGGTTGAGAATCCGAAATATACGACCAGTTATATAGCAGCTACTCTTTCATTCCGTTATTCTTTTACATAATTGTTAGACTTAGGCCACTTGTCTCAAAACCAAAAAAATTAACACTACCCCCCCCCCCCCAAAAAAAAAAAAAAAAAAAAAACTCACACACACACACACAACACACATTGATTTTGTTCAGGCTCAGTCAAGTACATGTTTTGGTTAGATGTTTATTCACATTGGTAAAAAAAATCGTGAGTAAAATGCCAGTCTTATACGTGGGTATCATTTGGATCCAGACTTGAAAATCGCATCTGTAAATTCCTAAACTTGCTAGATGTATCATTGCCGATCTAACATCCAACATGGTATATCACACGGGGACACGGACATGATACTTTCACAAATCCTATACCAATGAAAAGTGGAGCCCATGCATGACAAACTTTGGCCCATATATTAGCCCGTGTATCAGTCATGCCAAATTTCGACCCATTCACAAATCCTTGCGGGCGAAAAATCGGCCCGTGCATTATCCTTCAAGCCAAAATTCAGCCCTTGTATTACTCGATTCAGGCCAGCGCATCTTTGAGTATAATTAATAGCCTATCAAAAGCGAGTGAAGAAAATGGACCGTCTCGTAGATCACGTCAAGGCCCGCCCATTCTGTTAAGGCTAAAAGATCGGCCCATTCAGTACACCACAGGCCCCTTTCAGAAACGAGCCTTTTTGTGATGGCCCATGATAAGAAATCACGGTCGATAGAATTTGGAAAAAGTCTATTCGACCCTCCCTAACTATGGCCCAAGTTAAATTTCACTTACTCAACCACAAACAGTCATGTCTCTACTTATTAGTGATTTTGACGATAGATGATTATACAGTAATGTGGTCAACGGTTTTATTTTACGTGATATGTTGACACATGGTGTTTACGTGACAATTCTATAAAAGAAAAAAAATAGAAAAAACCACGTCTACTTTCGCCCTACCTCCAGATCGCGAACGAGCCTGCGTCGTTCGAGAGCTAACAAGAAACCGTGGAGTCTGCGTCACTACTAAAAAAAACGTTTATGTAGCGGATCCCTCGGCACAATGAAGGCAACCGAATCCTTAGCGTCCTAAAGAGCCAATGGTATTAAATCCATGCTATTTGCTGGCCTCAAGTGTTTCTCCAAATCTAGACCGCTATATTGGCAACATAAATAATAGTCTGATTGCAAAATATAACGTTGCTAAATATATGAGTCTACTATATATATTTTTATGAGCCTACTATATATATTTTTTTTTATTTTGTTGCTAAATATAATGTCATGTAAGCTTCACGTTAAGTCGTTAAGTAAAGACAAAGTCAGATATACCATATAAGCGCAACTTAGGGTAACGTCTAAACAGCTTAGGAAACTAAAACAATTCGGAAATTAAACTCGGGCCTTAAGTTGATTGACAAAAAAAAGACCTTTTTCCATAGAATTTCAGAGTAAGGCCATTAACAGCCAGTGAAGACGGACGTTTAGCCCACCGACAAGTCCTACTAGCATAGCAGCCCCTACGCAGAAGCTTAAGTCAAGCGCACGATTGGCCCATGCTCGAAGTTAAGGCTAAGACATATGGCCACATTGCGTCCAAATACTAATCAACCCTTGATTTATTTTTCTAAACACGGGATAAAGGTAGACGCTAATAATACCTTCACACTTAATCCTATCAACCCTATGAGCACGCACATATCTGAAAACTGGATCGATATACTTGAGATTAATAAAGTCAGTAAGAACAACTCATATCAATGATACGTCATCTATCATTAAAAAAATAATTAGAAATTTAGCTATAAATTCGAGTATCATCTGGTGGATAAATTCCAACAAAAGAAGCCTACCCAATTATGATTTTTTTAAAAAAAAATTAGTAGAATAGTAGCAAGGAGCTAAGAAAAGAGGGGTGAGCAACCTAGTTCAAACACAGGCCGTTGAGCATCTCCTATAGCAACATATCAGCCGAGCCACTCAATGTTCTCTAAACAGCTGAGCTACGCTTACGCTTAGTTCACAATCAGCCCTCGATTTTCTATTGCTATCATAGATTAACTTTTTTTTTGTTGACGCCTCCAAAATAAATAAAGCCTACTAAAGGCAGGTTCAAAAGCTGTAGGAGACCAAGCTAAGAAGCCGTGGCACAGGTAAGTAGACAGCGCCAAAGGTAAATGTCAGATCCAGCTTGCTCGGTGTGATCGAGACAGTGCAACCACGCACCCGTCGTCCATGGCGACATATCACATATGCAGGCCACGGTGACACCTACCACACGCCCACATGCGCTAGAAACACGAGCCCAAACTTAGATCGTTTGAAACAAATTATTTATTAGATTATTAGCCCGAATTATCTAATTTAAAAAAATTAAAAATAAAGTTAGCAATTTAAGCAATTGTATTTTTAGAGACGTTGAAAAAAAACTCAGTAGCAATAATTCTATGAGATACGGCTGGTGAGCGGTGAGCAATGATGTCATGTGCTTCACCAAATTGCATGGATTGATGTATGTAACTCAGCTTATGCTTATTCAAAATCAATAGCACAGTTTAATCGAATGTACCTGCTATAAGCAAGAACGATATCCTGGTTCGCAGAAGTGGCAACTTAGTGACGGCTACAGTTGCAGGACTGGTTGTACGACGTGCACATTGATCATATCATATCGGAGTTATGTTTTTAAAATTTTTCGAGATAAAGATTTTGCAGATAGTAGTCGCACTTAAATATGCCATCTGCTTAAACACAGACTGTGCCGTAAGGTTTACAAAGTCTTTTTGCATGAAGAGATACACCATATTTTCAGCCGCTGGAGTCCTATTCTCTCCGTTTTAAAATTTTGACTTTAGTATTATTCAAAATGATTGGGATAATTATGATTGATTGAGATGATTGGTTAACAAATAACTTTATTTTAACACATGCTTTAAATCCTAAAAATAGCTAAATTTAGGACATGCGAGTAATATATCTTTGCACAGTTCTTTCATCAATGTTCTGGAATCGCCCACGAAAGAGCACACATAGGCATGCGTGTGCACGGATAATGGGTACGAGGCATCCTACGTAGCGGCCGGTCCAAATCTTCTAGATAACAGGCACGGCCCAACGATCGGTATGAGGTGCACACGAAACAATGTTTCTAGAAAACAGGCTTGGTCAACTAGTGCAGCTGAACCTGTCATATTCTTCGATGAACATTTGTGTTCAGACGCGACAAAAAAAAAGTCGCATTCATGAATTCTGATTGACTAGGACTCCCGCCAAAATTGACAACTTGTGTTTTGTACGTGAATGGGCGATCGAATGATATTTTGTTACTATCTGCTGACGTTGATCTGATGCGCTTACGTTAATCCGTTACCACCACGTCATCTACTAGCGACACGGATCAGCTAGAGTCATAATATTAACGACAACATATGCAGTTGTAGCATCTAGTGTTGGATCCGAATAAACGGCATAGTTCAGCTCATATCACTGTAGCATAAGACCACTGTTCATGTTACTGTGGTTCGTTTAGTGCAGCAGTAAATCTAGACCGTTGATCAGCTAAATGAACGGCTGAAAATACATGCAACCCATCTCAATCCATCTAGTAGTTAGTGTCTTGCGCGTCGTTGGCATCTCTAAATCACTCCATTGTTTGGTTGTCCTAGGAAGACAGTGGGCATGATTGATGCTCCTCCGTGTAATACACGTACACATATTTAGGGTTAATTAGACGTCCGTGATTATTTTGTCAGAGGTTTTCTTATGAATAGAATGACTTTATTAGTTTTCGAAGGCATTAAAAGTGTAAAGTGTGTGTGTGTGTGTATTTATAGGATGAGCACGTACTTTTGTTTTTGTTTTTAGCGTCTACTCCATCTGCTGCACACGTACTGTGTAAAAATAACTCCAGTGTAGCAACGAATCCATTTGCAATTTGGAGAAGCGCAGGCACCCGGGACCCGCCATGACCCCGCACGCCGAACGCGCGCGCGCGCGTATTGTAGGCGCGTGCAGTGCACATCGCGACGATCGCGTTTGTGAAGCTCAGATCAGCGCGGGCGCCGCGCGCGTGGGCTCCTCCTCTCCCGCTCGACTCACCCCCTCCCCGAACGCGACGCAACCGCGAAGAAAACCTTTCCAGATTGGGGGCCACACACTCCCGCCGACAGGTGGGCCACACCGCGCCCACCCCTCCACCTGTCAGCCACACCACCCCAACCACCAGCGCGTACGGTCCCACTGCCATGCGGGGCCCCCCCAGCCAAGCGGCGGCCGGTGGGATCCGGAGCGCACTCCGCATTTTTCGGGGATATTGCAAATGCGGCAAGCGGTTGGGTGCGGCTCGGCTACGTGGCACGCCGTGGAAGGCGGAATGTGGACCTCATTTACTCCTGCGCTACGGCCGACTGCGTTTGTAGCGGCCGGGACGAACAAGCAAAAGCAGCTGATGTGTTCGTTCGATTAGGTACACTACTCCAGCGGGACAGGAGTTGGAGTAAATGTACAACCGCTTCATCTATACTACTAGCAGTGTCGCGCTGCCTTTCGTCCTACAAGTCAGACACAACCAACACATACAACCTGGAGGCCTGAATGCGACGCGGCTAGTACGGGCCATTACTGTCCCGTACGTGCTCACTGTTTCGGACGCATGAATCACACAGCTGTAGTATCCCCTCGATCACACGCGCATCCAGGAGGAGATAGCGGAGTTGGCGTGTATGGCGCGCGGTTTGGCGTCGGCGTCACGGGCGGCTGCGTCGTGTGTTTGCTCGTGGGGCGGGGCCGATAGACGACAGAATGGCAGATTCCCCTCGCTGATCAGGGACAAAACCTGACGGATACCTCGATTACGTTTGTACTCCAGTACTGTATAGAGCACTAGCCAATGTCACTTTCACCGGGGGGATTAACGGGCCACGGTCGATTTAGTTAACACGTCGTGTTCGTATAATGAGTTGTTTAAGCTATACCTATGCTCCGGTGGGTCACTGCAATGATTCATCGTATGATTGATTTAAATCAGAGATATTGTTAGTTAAGAAAGCATGGTTTAAATATAAAATGAATGGTAGGGGTAGCCTGGTCATAGAATTAGTTGGTGACGTTATTTTTTTTAAGTCATGTGCTCCTCACGCACACGAAACCATATTTCTCTAACTTACCGTATATCAACGACCTACATTAGAGAATAGCATGTCAAAATAGCCTCATAGCACGACACACTCTACGCTTGCGCCATACATATGGCATGAGTATATACTGTTACATAGATATAAGATCTAGCAGTACCGTTGGAGAGGAATAGGAACATAGTGCTACCACTAGAGACGAGAACAGTGGAAAACAATCACCATTTTTTTTCCCATAAACAAAATCAAAAATAGTAAAACCAAAAATAAAAATGATATAAAAATATAAGAAAATAAAAAGGGACTATATAGAAAAAAGCACCCTAGTATTGGATCACGACGCCAGTAACTAATAAGGAAATAATTGAAGTAGATAATCATATATTTAATTTAACATAATTGTATATAATATGACAATATAAATTCAATTTTACCCTATATAAATTACTATCTACCTCTCATTTATAGCATATTCTTAAATTAGCGATTTAATTGAGAAATTGATGGGCCTTTATGTGTATTTAGAATTATGGTAATTTTTATAGAATTATGATAAAATAAAGAAACAATGGATAATCGTTTTGCTTTCATTTTCATTTTTTTTATTTTTATTTTCATTTTATATCGGTTACCATTTCCATATATTTGGATCCGTACGTAGAACATTAGATATGAGCATCGGTCGATCTCGAATTTCTACATCCTATCCTCTTACCTAGCTGCCACGGCTAGACGCAATCTGTGGTGCTCCATCGGGCGCTGCTCGTACGTAGCTATGGAAAGATGAGAGTACGAGTGAGAAGAGAGGGACAAGGGAGCAGAGAGAGGAGGTAGGACAAGTGGAGGCAGGGAATTTTTTTTGCATTGCTACAGTAAAAAATCCCAGTTTTATACACTGTTTAGCGCGCAGATCTCGAAGTAAAACACCCAAACTCCCTCGCTAGGACTCTGAACCTGGACCATCACTCGATCAGCGTGCACGCCCTTTTGCAGTACTAAATCGGAGGTACCCACACACCGCACACGTAAGTACGTCTTTTTGAAGGGAAGGATGGATAAAACAAACAAATAGAAAAAAAAACATAATTTTAATAGAATTTTAATGTGAATATAATTGTAAAATAGTTGATTATAAAATTGATAAAAAATATAGGAATAATAGCTTGAATAGGTGATAGGAAAAATAAAAAATCTGATAAGAAAAGCAGACTCAAATAAATTTTTTAAGATGCTAGATTTCTTACTTAATTTTTCTCTAAAATCTTTATGCATTGAGTCCTAAGAAAGCCCTACCCCTTTATTTCAAAGGGCAAATAGGAAACATCCCTATACAATTTAAATTCTATAAAATTTCTCTATAAATCTTTTGTTTGAAGGACTAGAGTTCTAAACTTAGAATCACAGTTATTGTAAGTCAATAGGAGTCAACATGATTGTTATGAACTTAATTTTTGCATTCTAAATACATCTGGTCTAACCTCTAACCTTTGTGTACTATAGTGAAGTACCTTCGTGTTGTTGTTTTTAGTAGGCATATTAATTTCCGGAGAAACTCTGGATTAAATTTATAGGTTGATATAAAAAACGATATAATTGAGAGATGGATGGAGTATAATCAATTAATTAGTACCTCCGAAAAAAATATTATTTTTATATAAGTATATTTAGATTTATATAAAAAGTGATTTTTTTTGACGGAGTAGGAGATACGCGTTCCGGGTTGTTCACAACCTGCACGCCATATCTGACTACACACATACACAATGTCCATCCATCTGTTCATCTCAACGACTACCCCACTGTTGGTGACACGTACGTGACAGCTTCAGACACCTCTCACGTTGGGTGACAACCAAACTAAAAAGGCCTTAATCCGACCAAAATAAATCCATAATAAAAAATAAAGCAAGAAATTAATCCAAATGACCAAAAGGATTGGACAAAAAAGGAACAAAACTAAAACGCGGTCACACGTCTCGTTCGTTGTTTTCTCGACGTTATTTCCTCGATCGGTGGCTTCCCAAACTCTCGATCAACAGCAGATAGGATCAAACAGATCCCATCGCCCAGGAACAAAAGGCATCCACAATAATCTTAATTAATTTAATTTAATACAGCAGTACAGTACAAAGTTTGAGATATTTTTTTTTCCTGTCCAAATTATCTACAAACCGAGGAATTTTTCGCACCAACGAATTCTTTTTTTCAAACCGAACGGACCAACTCGGGTGTATATATAGCGAGGCAGAACGCCATTGCTGCGTGCAGTGCATTCTCTCTCGCTTACCCTCGCGTCTTCTCCTCTTCTTCTCGATTGGATTGCGGCGGTGATGGCGGAGGAAGTGGGGGCGGTGGTGCGGGAGCTGAGGGCGAGCTTCAGGGCGGGGAGGACGAGGCCGGCGGAGTGGCGGGCGGCGCAGCTGCGGGCGATCGTCAGGATGGTGGAGGAGAGGGAGGGGGACATCAGCGACGCGCTCCACTCTGACCTCGCCAAGCCGCGCATGGAATCCTACCTCCACGAGGTATGTAGTGAGAATTCAGGGGAGGCGATTTCTCTGTTCTTCTTTTCATGGTGGCGGCTAGATCGTTGGATTCCTAAGAACCGGAAACTTATCGCATCTGATTTGAACTGAAAGTTAGCAGTTCGATTGTATTCATTCAGTGCTCGCGATGAACTGACCCGAAATCGGTGCTGGATTAGTTAGTAAACAGTCGAAATCGGTGCTGGATTAATTAGTAAACAGTAAAAGAGTTTGGTTTTGATGCAGTATTAATTTGGCCTTGTGATGATTTGAGTTCGTGTACGCTGCCTCCCCTGCCGGCAAATTTCTTGATATTTGATTGGTCGTTGGATAGATCAAGCTCATGTGTTGGTACTGTCCTCGCTGCTGTTGTTCTTGTCTCCACTGCTTTGGGAAAGTACCGATTCTTAGTGGATTTTTCATGTGCTTGCCGCATAGAATTGTTGAAAGTGTTGCGTGCTCCGCCAATTGGTACTAGTGGTCAAACACTCCACAGCGGCGTTGCTTCCACGAAATCCTCCCTCTGTTTGTAGACGTTCTTGTCAGATTACTACTACTACTACTACTACTGTTATTATTATTATTGGTTTGCCCGAAAATTCTTGTATCTTTATTATTATTTTTTAACTGAAGAGATGACTCTTTGTATGTATCGATGTGTTGTTTAATTCTTTTTTATATTATTTTATCTGAACTTTGTGTTTATCCAATCCTGGAACGCCTTGATTGAGTGGTTCCTTTGTTTTAGCGTTTTTGAGATTCAGTCTTTAAAACGTCACTGTAGCACGCAAGCTAGGAATATATTGATTGGCACTGAACCCTGACTGTTGAGTGCAATCTGCCTCTGTAGTCTGTACCAATAAAATAGAAAAACACATTTTTTCCCCTGTTACTTACTTCACAGTTAACTCTCTTCAAAAAACAAAACTT
The DNA here is from genome assembly GCA_030770085.1 of Oryza coarctata. Lineage (NCBI taxonomy): Eukaryota > Viridiplantae > Streptophyta > Magnoliopsida > Poales > Poaceae > Oryza > Oryza coarctata. The sequence continues at coordinate 3,042,317 of CM061483.1, forward strand.
ACACTACACAATTGATGCTCATATTTCTTAGAAAAGGGTAGAAAAGAAAGTTGAGAGATTCTTCCCACCTGTGACTTCCAGATTAGTTTTTTCTCTCTCTCTACTAATTTAGTAGCTAGTAATGACTTATTGCTTGCCTGCCTTTTCATGACTAGATATCATTGGCAAAGGCAGCCTGCACATTTGCCCTGAAGGGATTGAAGAATTGGTTGAAACCTGAGAAGGTATTTCGTCTGCATGTTCAGTGTCCAACATCATCCCTTGAAGTCAACTGTTTTGATATGATCAGACCCTAAAATTATGGTATTGATGTTCAGGTACCTGCTGGCATCACTACATTCCCATCAACTGCGCAAATTGTGTCGGAGCCCCTAGGTGTCGTGCTAGTCATCTCAGCCTGGAACTACCCTTTCTGTAAGTTAATTGTCATCCCTACTCGTAGTTGCATAAATAACACTAGTGTATAGAGTACTGTTACTGACTATTGAGTATGGATTAATTGCAATTTATGGTGAAGAAGTTCGGAAGATATTGTTGCTATGGACTAGTTTGTTGCATGATGTTGTTGAAATTCTGTGGCATGCTTTTTATGTGCTCGGCACCCCTGTGCTTGAGGATTGGTAGTTGCTATTTTTACTTTTCATTGGAGAGTTTTTTTTCCAGTATTACTATGTATTGCAACCAACTTTATTATATCTGAGGCTGAGCATTAGGAGCATATGTTCCTTGAAATAAATATTCTCCTTTTGTGCACCAAACACAAACTTGAGCTTTTTTTAGGGTCCTTGAGAAGGCACCAGCCTTTTCAATATTAATTTGTGTTACCTCTTTGGCATCTCCTTTTTTAGGTCCTTGAGAAGGCACCAGCCTTTTCAATATTAATTTGTGGTACCTAGAAAGGTCTCTCATGTCTTGGTGTTATGAAGAACATTTTTGGCTTGTTAGCTTGCTTGCTGACTGTCCAAAATTTAAGACAATTTTTTCCCAAAGATGACACATAAGTCTTCACCGACTTCTAATCACCTCCTTTTGTTTATTTTTTATAGTGCTCTCCATCGAACCAGTCATAGGAGCAATTGCTGCCGGGAATGCCGTTGTGCTGAAGCCATCAGAAATTGCACCAGCCACCTCAGCATTGTTTGCGAAGCTGCTACCTGAGTATGTTGATAACTCTTGTATAAAAGTGGTGGAGGGAGGCGTTCCGGAAACAACCGCACTCATAGAACAAAAGTGGGATAAGATATTCTACACAGGTTAAGTTCTTTTCTTCCATAGTTTTCATGGTTAATATGTCCATCAAGTATATTAATGAATTTCTTTAGCTGCTGGTAACTTTACTGAATTCTGCATCCTCTTTCTGTTTTGCTAAGCACGCCATGCTGTTAAGATGCTGAAGTGCACATATTCCTTTGAAACTGCAGGTAGTGGAAATGTAGGCCGCATGGTGATGGCAGCAGCTGCAAAGCATCTTACCCCTGTGGCTCTAGAGCTTGGTGGAAAATGCCCTGCAATTGTTGATTCTAATGTTGATCTTCATGTAAATCATCTACTTGTGAACTGTCAAGCCCTTTATTATTAAAAAAACTCTTATTTATCAAGTTCTCCTAACATTTTTTTCTCCATCTAGACTGCCCTTAAGAGGCTAGCTGTTGGCAAGTGGGGCTGTAACAACGGGCAGGCATGCATTGCACCAGATTACGTTATAACAACAAAATCATTTGCTCCAGAGCTGGTAAAGAATACCATGCAAATTACTCTAAAAGGGTTTATTGTGCCGATTGAACTTCTATTTGCTTATCCATGAAGCTTTCCTTTTGCAGGTCGACTCTTTAAAAAGAGTTTTGAAAAGGTTCTATGGAGAGGATCCTTTGCAATCAGAAGACTTGTCTCGTATTGTGAATTCTAATCATTTCCACAGATTGACAAATTTGATAGAGGATAAGAAGGTTTCTCAAAAGATTGTGTACGGTGGTCAAACAGATCAGAAGCAACTGTGAGTATTTAATGTCAAATCCGGGACCATCATTTGTCTACTAGAAAAAGGAGTTTGATTGATCTTTAACGTTCGTTTCTATACATTGCAGAAAAATAGCTCCTACGGTGTTGGTAGATGTTCCTCTAGATTCAGCACTAATGACATCGGAAATATTTGGTCCCTTCCTACCCATCGTAACAGTAAGTGTTTTTTCTGCCTTTATCTTGTACTCCATCTCTTAGAATTAATATCACATGCCCGCTTAAAATTTTCTTAACCCCTGAGAACGCAAGGTTCAAACACATATACATGAAAATAGTTTCCCAAATTACAGTCAGAAGTTGTATTAAATGAAAAAAAAAGTATTTTTCAGGTAGGTTCTAGTGGCAAATTAGAGCTATATATATTCCTATGATGTTTGTCTATGTTATTTATGCCATAATATTATCTTGCTGCCTCAACAAATGCTAGCTTTTCTGGTGTAGTCTCAGTATCTGATTCTGTTTGGACTGGTTCCTAGGTTAACAAGATTGAAGATAGTATTGAGTTCATCAACTCAAGAACCAAGCCCCTTGCAGCCTATCTTTTCACTAAGGACAAGAAACTGCAAGAGGAATTTGTGTCGAATGTCCCAGCAGGAGGAATGCTGGTAAATGATGTTGCCCTGCATGTAAGTCCTCCCTGAAACTCTGAACCGAAGCAAACATTTGCTCACAACATGCTGATCTGATTTTCATCTGCTTTCCACCACAGCTCGCCAATCCGCACCTGCCATTTGGCGGAGTCGGCGACAGCGGGATTGGCTCCTACCATGGCAAATTCAGCTTCGATTGTTTCACCCACAAGAAGGCCGTCCTGATCCGCGGCTTCGGAGGTGAGGCGGCTGCTAGGTACCCACCTTACACGACTGAGAAGCAGAAGATCCTGAGGGGCCTGATAAACGGCAGCTTCTTTGCCCTAATTCTTGCTCTCCTGGGCTTCCCCAAAGAGAGGCGTTAGACTCCTACGGTAGTTCATTACAGTACTTGTGCATTTGAGTGCAGGCCCTGCTGTCAATGGAAGCATGTGTTTTACACAGGTGCACATTATATTGTCGGATTTTGATGTGTAACTTATTGAATTCCACAAAACGGGGCTACATAAATAAAGTATGATTTGTAAGTAGTTCAATGCGAGAAAGTTTGTCTCTGTAACAAGCATTCCTCATAGGATTGATTTGTTCTCGGTTCCATCAGGGTTTCTTATTACTACCTCCGTTTCCAAATGTTTGACGTTGGTGAGTTCAAATTTTAATTGGTATGAATTAAATCTTATAAATTATAAATCTAACAAATAGCTTAAAACAAATTATTATAAAAAGTTTTTGGAAAAACCATCTTTTAAAAGTGTGTGTGGCATAAATAATCCACGGCTCATAATCCTAAAGAACGGGCATGGGTAAATTTACTCTCCTAGCTAATTATTCCACCTCAACATAATGCTCATTGATGCAAGTGCCAAAAGATAAATCATTCCACTTCAACACAATGCTCTTTCATGCAAGTGCCAAAATGCATTAATCTTATATAGGAGACACATGATGCATGAAGGAGACATTGAAAAGGACTAAGATCTTTTTTTTTTCCTTCTTTCACCACAACTCTTCCTTCCTCTGCTTTGGCTGCATGGTGCAACAAAAGCGGGGAGTGTCTTCTGTGCGGTCTCCTCCTCACTCCCCGCTTAATCCTCTCTTCCCTCCATCCAAACTTGCCACCTGTGGCGATCTTATTATAAACAAATACTAATTGACACCACACTTTCTTCTGAAGAAGATCAAAACCAATGGAGATGGATGGCTGCTTGCTGTCAGAACATTAAACAGCACCATCTCCCTCAGGTTTGCATCTTGGACTCCTTTTAATTTTGTGGCAGATTTATGCATGAATTGGCCACTGGGATTTGTACGGCTTCAGAATTTCTCGTTTTCATTTGGACTGCACGAAAAAGTGGCACAAATGCCCTTGATCGTACATGTATACATGACAGAAACTTATAACATGTATAAATGACAGAAACTTACGTAGGTTCTTGAATTTGTTGGTTTCATTGTTTTTGCTGCACATTAATTAGAAGTTTGCGGGTGTTTAATTTCCTGATTTGAATTTAGTTTTTTTTTGTTGTTATTTTGAATCTGCAGAAGAAGAAGAAATTCAGAGTTCTGAACAAGTATAGATTTACAGAGAAAGAGAAGAGAGAGTTGCATGAGTTGAAGGAGAATGGCGTTGTTCGATCGGAACCAGAGGCAGCGGTCGTCGCTCTGCTCGACGGCGACCGTCGTCGTGTTCGTGGCGCTCTGCCTCGTTGGCCTGTGGATTATCTCGTCGCCGGAGACCATCCCGGCGGCGATCAATATCAACAAGAAGTCGGACTTCGTCGTCAAGGAGGAGGACAGCTCCATCGACGCCACCAACAACGTCAAGCAGAACAGCGCCAACGTCGTCCCCGAGACCACCGCCGCCGATGCCGCCACCGACGAGGGTGACAACCCCGAGAAGCCGGCCGGTGGCGAGACAAAGGGAGACGGCGAGAAGGCGACGACGTCCAAGGATCAGACGTTCGATGACGAGAACGGCAGGACGGAGGGCGGGGCTCTCGTCAAGCCAGAGAACGGCGGCGATGAGGCGACCACCGACGTGAAGGAGATCGGCAACATGGAGCAGGCGGCGATGGACATGAAGGACACCACCGAGCAGACGATGACTGACACCAAGGAGGCCGTCGTCCAGGACAAGAGCTCCGAGGATACGACGGCGGCGAGCGACAAGAAGGAGAGTGGAGACGGCGGCGACAGTGGCGGCGGTGGCCCGACCAAGAACAAGCAGACCTTCGACGACGAGAACGGCAAGCTCGACGGCGTCAATCTGGTGAAGGACGTCGAGAACAAGACGCTGTCTGAAGAGAACGCCAAGCCATTGCCGGAGGAGACGACGACAGTGAGCAGCAAGAACGCGATCGTGGCGGCGGTGGTTCCAATTGAGACCACCACGACCGCCATGTCCGACGAGAAGCTGCCTGACAATGGCGAGCAAGGGCAAGACGAGCAGAGGCAGCAGCAGCTGGTGGAGGCGCTGCCGAACGGGCAGGCCGACCTGCTGACGGAGCGGGCGGCGCAGAACGGGTCGTTCACGACGCAGGCAGCGGAGTCGATCAAGGAGAAGAAGAAGCGCGCCGAGAAGACGACGAAGAAGAAGGGGAAGGACAAGAAGTCGTTGGCGGCGGCGGCGGCTGCGGCGGATGGCAGCGCGTCGTTTGAGTGGAAGCTCTGCAACACGAGCGCCGGTGCCGACTACATCCCGTGCCTGGACAACGACGCCGCCATCAAGAAGCTCAAGACGAACGCGCACTACGAGCACCGGGAGCGGCACTGCCCCGGCGAGCCGCCGACGTGCCTCGTCCCGGCGCCGGAGGGGTACAGGGGCCCGATCCGGTGGCCGCGGAGCCGCGACAAGATCTGGTACCACAACGTGCCGCACACAAAGCTGGCGGCGTACAAGGGGCACCAGAACTGGGTGAAGCTCTCCGGCGAGCACCTCACCTTCCCGGGCGGCGGCACGCAGTTCAAGCACGGAGCCCTGCACTACATCGAACTGATCCAGTCGTCCTTCCCGGAGGTGGCGTGGGGGCGGCGCAGCCGCGTCGTGCTCGACGTCGGCTGCGGCGTGGCCAGCTTCGGCGGCTACCTGTTCGACTACGACGTGCTCACCATGTCGCTGGCGCCCAAGGACGAGCACGAGGCGCAGGTGCAGTTCGCGCTGGAGCGAGGCATCCCGGCGATCTCCGCCGTGATGGGCACCCGCCGCCTCCCCTTCCCGAGCAACGTGTTCGACGTCGTCCACTGCGCCCGGTGCCGCGTGCCGTGGCACATCGAGGGCGGCATGCTCCTCCTCGAGCTGAACCGCCTCCTCCGCCCCGGAGGCTTCTTCGTCTGGTCCGCCACGCCGGTGTACCAGAAGCTCCCGGACGATGTCGAGATCTGGGGAGGTCAGAACCTTTCTTGATCGATCTCTTGGTGTTCTTGCAATGGTAGCGTCCATGGCTGAGGCGTGGAGGTGAATGTATGGCTGCATGCAGAAATGGTGAAGCTGACGAAGGCGATGTGCTGGGAGATGGTGTCCAAGACGAGGGATACCGTCGACCAGGTCGGCCTCGTCATCTTCCGGAAGCCGTCGGACAACGCCTGCTACAAGAAGCGGCGGCAGAAGGAGCCACCTCTCTGCGAGCCCTCCGACGACCCTAACGCAGCTTGGTAAGTTGTATGCCGTTTATGGAAAAGTATTTTCATCTCGCGGATACAACCTTTTCTTATATGTTATTATAAAAAATTTAAAAATTAATAAAATATATTAATATAAGATTTACCACGTTCAACTTTTTATAATAAATATAACAGTAAGTATAATTCGAATTTAATATTATATGTTTATGCCGACGTATTTTATATTAATATATTTTATCATTATTTTTTAAAAATGTGTGTTAATAATTATTTAGATGATATGTAATAAACGAAGAGATATTCTATAAAAATATATTATTTAGCTCTCGTTATTTTTTAAATACTTAAAATAAGTTGCTTTGCATTACAACGAGATCAGAACAGGCTAGTGATCCCCTATGATAGTGGTTCATATCCTGATTTTTCTTAGAGTGATTTTCATGTTAGTCTATCGTATTTTTCGGTGGAGCAGTTTTTCTAGCATCACGTACTATGGAAACTCTGCTCTGTAATGTGAGGGATGGACCGACGGATCAAACTTTTTTTAAGGTAGTAGAGATGTGTATTTTTACGTCAGCTTGAGCTTTTTCTATATGCATCTTACACAGTACAGAATAGTGATCCCGTCATAGCATAGCCTTTCTTCTATGTATATCAGCTAATTCTTATAAATCATATGACAATAATTTAGACACATAGTTTTGATGTTCATAAAATTTTTTTTTGCATCGGCTTAAGCTTTTAGGTGTGCACGCTGACGTGCAGGAACATAACGTTGCGGGCGTGCATGCATTGGGTGCCGACGGACCCATCAGTACGTGGGTCACAATGGCCGGAGCAGTGGCCGGAGAGGGTGGAGAAGACGCCGTATTGGCTGAACAGTAGCCAGGTGGGGGTGTACGGCAAGCCGGCGCCGGACGACTTCGTGGCCGACTACGAGCACTGGAAGAAGGTCGTCCGCAACTCGTACCTCGCCGGCATGGGCATCGACTGGAAGACGGTGAGGAACGTCATGGACATGAGAGCCGTCTACGGAGGGTAAGGTCCCCGATGAGCTCAGTCATCGGTGTCGCCGGCCATGGCGATCGATAGATTCAGACATGTATGATATAGTTAGATGTTGATATTGTCTCCGGCCAGGTTCGCGGCGGCGCTGCGGGACATGAGCGTGTGGGTGATGAACGTGGTGACCATCAACTCGCCGGACACGTTGCCGGTGATCTACGAGAGAGGGCTGTTTGGCATCTACCATGACTGGTGCGAGTCCTTCAGCACCTACCCGAGATCCTACGACCTGCTCCATGCCGACCATCTCTTCTCCAAGCTCAAATCCAGGTACAATAAAATTTATAAACTCCATCTCATCATCTCGTTGTTCTTCCCATTTGATACAATAAAATATATAACATTTTTACTATCAAATTGTCAATTTTATTAGGCCAAATATTATAAGACATTTTAAAGTCCTTAAGAAGTACCGAGAGTATCATTTTTCTTTTTAAAAAATAGTGTCTTATGATACTTAATGTATTAAGAAATACAAAGATTTGCATAAAAAAATATAATATCTCTCAGTACCTTCTAAATACCTATGAAATCACTCTTTTGATATAGAGGTTGGATTGATTTCCACTATCAAAAAAATTGTGGTTTGCATCTTCGATCTGAAAAGGAATGTCTTTTTTTTTGTTACAATCTTGAACATTTGGTGGTTGCCGATGTTGAAGGTGCAAGGTGTTGCCGGTGATCGTGGAGGTGGACCGGATCCTACGGCCGAACGGCAAGCTCATCGTGAGGGACGACAAGAAGACGGTGGATGAGATCCAGGGGGTGGTGAGGTCGCTACAATGGGAGGTCAGGATGACCATCTCCAAGAACAGGGAGGCGATGCTCTGCGCGAGGAAGACGACGTGGCGGCCCACGGAAGTCGAGGCAAGATGACCTCGCCGGCCGGTGATCGATGTAGAGCCTTCCGATCGATTGAGCTGGTAGCTGCAGCAATCAGTTAGAACGTACAGGGCAATACTGCAGTAATCGGCAACTACATTGGGTATTGCAGCATTATTGCAATAACTGAGCTAGATATACTGGAGCTTGTAGTTTTTTCCTTTTGGTTTTGTTCTTCAGAGTTTTATAGTCGTATACTGAAGAATCTGTGACTTGGGATTTGCCAGCACAATAGATATTTGAGTGGCACCACTGGCGCATGTGAAGGGGCTTGGGATTACTTAGGTATTTGAGTGGCACATATGAAGGGGCTTGGGACTTCACTTGACAATACATAGATACTTGAGCAGCACATAAGATGGGGATATACTGTGTGAAAATGGTCTGATAGTAGCTGTTCCAGTTTCACTAGGTGTAGAAGCTGACAGCTATCAGGAAAAACAATTTTTTTTCCAACCAGCGTCTTTCTAGGCCTTCCATTGAAATGCTATGAAGGATGATGTTATTATGTTCATTGTAGGAATGAACTTTCTGGGCGTGTCTTGAACAAATACAAATTTGCACAAATAAAATTCACATGGTGAAGTTTCTTGAATGGGTGCTTCTCAGCCTCAGTCACCTCATGAAGTAAAAGATGACGAAATTGTTTCTCTATCTTACACATCGCTGCATAAATGCACCAATGAAGCAACTAGCTAGATTGTCCTGTTAGCGACTAGAGGTACAACAAACTGACCATAGAACAAAGCTATTTCAGACAATCCAAGTAAACAGCGACTGCCGCTCGCGTTAGCCCAGATCCATCATGCATGAAGATGCAATCACATGATCCAGCAATGGCGTGACTCATAGTAACGGTTTCACAATATTTGCGAAAATTTAACTCGTCAGTATGGGAGGACTCAGAAGTCCCAACGTTCAAGCTGTACTCTAGCTTCAGCCACATCCTTCTGTGCCTTCCTTCGTCGGTAGAAGATAGGACAATCCCGGCTGCGATTGCACCAACAGAAGTTTATAAGTTTGTAGTTGAAGCTACCAGCATGTCACTAGACTGTAGCTGCGTTGAATGGAATCAAAATGGCAAACCTTGTGCAGAGAACGTCCTGATGAAGAGAGCCTTGGCACTCCTGGCACTGCGTCCATAGCCTCCCAAAGAGCATCTCCAGCTCGGAAACTGCAGGCATTAAAATTAATTAAGCCAGTAATCAAACGTTGGGAGGCACGGCACTTAAACACTTCAGAAGGATTTGAGAGAACATAATCGTACCATTGGCTACAGTTTTGCAGTATAACTCCGCTTCTCTTCCCTTGCAATGCGAGCAAAGCGTTTGATTGGAACCACTGCAGGATGACAATACAGTGATTACTAAAAGATAATGTTTATACTTTATACACGAAGGTAGTAGAAATATGGTTTACCACTTCGATAGGGGTACCAGAAATTAATATTCCTCTTTACAGTAAGATTTGTGTAAATGAAAACTTATAGAGAATATGATCTAAAATCTAATATGGAAAATTTGAAAACAAATGTTCAGCACAAATACAATAGGAAAATCTAATATTGAAAGAAGATCACCTTATAACTGCTTTGCATCCAAGGCAAGTTAATTGTTTCTTTGCAAATTTCATTATCCCACTATTTGAAGGAGTTGAGATTGAAACAGCCCTGGTGTGACTTCCATGAAGCAGCTCTTTACTGGCATTCTTCAGAATCGGCTCAAAAATCCTCAGAAGTGGCTAGCAATTAACAATACGAAGTTTGTTAGAATTGGGTGAAGAGAATATTTGAATATCAAGAAAGGAGTTCTTGACATACTTTGCTAATTTGGTTCTCAAGGTAGTATTGGGGATCTATTGGTATGTTATTATCCAAAACATAAATTGGATCTTCTGACTTCTCATATGCCTGCAAGCAGAAAGACTTCATCAAACTATCACCATAACAAAATAAATATATATGCCTCTGCAATTGAAAGTACAGATGAGATGAGTTTACCTTTGCCCCTTTTGCTGCTTTGATTATAACATAAGGAACCCGGTCACCAACGGTGGGAGCAGTAGCAGCATCTCTCTACTCAAGGGAAAAACAGTCAGCAACGTCACTAAGTGTCCCATATCTTGATTGGCACCATTTAGAACAAAGAAAAATGGCTAATACCTTTCGCATTCTCTCAGCAAGCTCCACATGGGCAGCTTTGACAGCATAATCCTCTCCTGTTTTAGTCAAACCCTGCATAACAAACAGTTAAAGATTACAACACAGAACACACACACAGGATTCCAATCATAATAACCAGTGCATTAATTCACCTTTGTTATAACTAGAAGAGATAAGTCTACACGGTTCATTAGTAGATCAGATATGGTGTTCTTGACATATTGAACTGCACCAGGAACATCTCTGTCCACGAGTATTTTATGAAGGCACTCAGTAACCAAGTTCTTTACCAATAGACAGTTGTCCCTTCTCACTGTTTCAATACCTACAAAAGGTAGAAGCATGTTAAAGCAAGAAGGTAATGTGAGATCTCAGACAAGTGGGACCTAAAAGAAATACCTTTCGTATCCATTTTGTCAAATTTCTTAGGATTTGTCCAGTACAAACCAGCATATCTCTTCTTGCTAATCAGTAGATATGGAAAATAGATTTTCTCAAACTCCAGCTTGATGGGCTGCAGGATATGTATCAAAATAAAAAAAAGGTGGAACTTCCAAGTAATAAAATTGAAAAAATGGGATACTGTGATGTAAAATTAGAACAGGATGAGCAAATAATAAAATTCTAGGTGTATTACAACAAATATCATTTCATAAATTGAAATGCATTATTATTGTCAACAATAACAGGTCTTGTAGTAGTTTATGTAATCACCTTAGTAAATGTTCCACTAATATAGTCTGCGGCTTCTCTTCCTAGCTTCATTGCATCCTCAACAGTAGAAACACCGAACTGGACCATTACAGAATCGGTATCTCCATAGATTACCTGTAATGCAAAAAAACAAAGCATGAAAATTGGAATATAAACAGAAAAGCATACAAAATCCCAACAGGCTCTCATAGACCAAGCCTAATGAGAAAAAAAAAGATCATGCATAAAGGCCAGAAAAGTGATTCTTGTGCCGATGCCTAGCCACCAATTGCAAAGTAGAAGGTTTATGCCAAATAAGAATAAGGTAACTCATCATTCACCTCTGCATTATGTTCATAACCTCCAAGTGTCGTGAATTTATCTTCAACAAGCTTTTTTGTATGTTCAATCATCTGTCGACCTGTTTGATAATAATGCATCAGTTTTATGCAATTGAACATTTTCTTTGTTAGCTAACTGTACAATGAATTTATTGATTAAGCCACATCTAGGATTGGTGCTCACCGTAGCTTGTCACACTTGAGGAAATTTCTAAACAAGGTAATTGACCAACAGTTGCTCCAGTAAAACCATAGACAGAGTTTGCACTTATCTGACAATATCATAATTCAATGAGTGTGCGTTTTGTGTATCACTGATTTGAGGGAAATGGAGATAAAAAGGCTATGTATATACTTTTAGGGCAAGCTGACGACCATCGAGAACAGCCCTTTCAAATGGGTCCTTTGCTTCCTGAACCAAATAATTGATGAATTTAGCATAGGATGAAAATGTAGCAGTTACAAATGCAGAGGATTTTATTTACAACTTGCTCACAATAACAGTAGGGGAGAAACTGAGATACCTTCAAATATGCTTTTGCCCTTTTACGAGCAGCCAACAATTCTTCAAGGATTTCAGGAAGTATACCCTGGTATTTGAGATATCATCTTGCCTAGGAAACGCTAGTTCTGTTAATAATAACTTTACCATGTCAGGAATAAATTACCTTTTGCAGCTCTGGTTTCACAAACGTTTCACCAGATGGGGTTTTGTTGAGGCTTTCAGGAGGCAGGTTGAGTTTGCGGGCATCCTCAGGGGGTACCTTCAAACAGTAAAGAAACTTGTGAATACCCATTAATTTCAGAGAACAAACGTTTATGCCGTATGTAGTAGATATTAGAATCAGAAATTAAGAAATTTATTTTTACCAAAGTACAGTAGCATAGGTTATACGCCATCATAATGGATGGATACAATGAAGCAAAATCCAAAGTCGCAATGGGTTTCTCATAAAATCCAGCCTTTGCCTCCAAAACCTAAAAAATGAAGGAAAACATAAATTGATGTAAAATCAAGAATAACTTGGCAACAGAAAGGAAATGTAGCTATTCATTGTGCAACCATTAGAAACATGGCAAAGAAAGAAAGTGGTAGAAGCTTCCATGCCACCCAGCTGGAAGTGAGCTGGTACAGAAATATGTTTTTTCTCAGTGGGACCCTCAAAGCAGTTTTTTCTTTTTGCATGGATTGCTTGCTGATTTATATTAAATGCAATAGCTGTACCATAACATGACAGAAAGCAACCAAAGAACTAGAAACATGCAAATCACAATCACCTACAGTTGCACCCTCAAATGTATCTTGTCCGGACCATTGATCCTTTATATTTGGTATAACAAGGTTTTTCTGTTTTGCTTTCCTGAGTAGCTGCGAGAGGACCTGAGGAACAATTATATTTGTTATTAGAATGTAGTGGAATATTTTCATTAGCAGGAATTGATGTTCTTGTCACCTTAATGCTCTGTCCCCTTGAAAGAAGAAATGAAATGGGCACTCCAGTGACCCTTGCCATCTCCACATAGTTGTAGATATACATCAACTTATCTAGCAGTCGTTGTGGAAGATAGGCATCCTGCATTTACAGCATTTGTAAAAGTTAAAGCAGGTCAGAAGTAGGTTTTCTATTGGCTGGTAACCAACTGGCACATCTAAATCAATAAGGAGTCAAATAATCAAATAAGCAGGTCAGAAGTATCATGCTAGCTAATATCTAAGCCACTGACAGTCTAGCATATAGCATGTTAAAACACAGTTGTTTCCACATGAGCATTCTTCACAGCCTTATGTTACTGCTTATGTGTAGTGAAAAACATAGCTATCATGGATCCATACCTCAACCAACATACTCTATAGAAGCTAAAGGGAATTTTTAACCGACCTTCAAGCAATAAACTGCAAGCCGCCTTCGTGTCTCTGAATTCCCATTTTGAAGATCAGATATAATTGAGTGATGAACATCCTCTTTCTGCTCAAAAGAAGTCCACTATCAGAAATATGAAAAGGAAAGAATATTCTATGAAACTATTGTTAGAAACAATGGAGGACACTTTTAAAACAAAACAGAACATATAGCCACCCATTTGGTAGGTAATGTTACAACAGAAAATCAAGCCAGAGAGTGACCAAACACAGAATATGTGAATGAAAAGCTATGAGCACGATTAGAAGCACTTTGGGGTGTGCTGACAGCAACTGAGAGAACTTGAAATATCTTGTGGACTTACTTGCTCCCCGAGGAAATGTGCAGATACAGAGTTCAATGAATAAGAACTAAGCTTGTAATCCCTTTGCATAGCCTACATCATAAACAGAAAGTAAAGATGAAACAATGTAATAATTTATAATAACTACCGGTCTTATTATGTTGTATATCAGTAGATCATAACCTGCAGAAGATCAAATTGTACTCTTCCTTCCACTGCTACATCTTTACTTTCACGCACACCATACTGCCTGGATATATATACAGTCAGGCTGTCAAGTCTTATGTTACATGAAGAGAAATACATTTTTTTTCTTCATTACATTTCATCTTTGATATTTTTAGACAGTAAGATATTGCTACAATATGAATGCAGCTTACAGGCCAGGATGTCATAGTAATATGTGATGATCATGGTTATTAAGGCGAAAAGGCGAGCTAAGTTGCCCTGACCACGCCTTACGCCTAAGGCGTAAGACGAGGCGACACCTTACGCAGTTAGAAAAAATAGGAAATGAATGACTTTTTCATAATATTTATATAGTCCAAGGACTAAAATGGAAGATGGCGACATATATTGATCGATCCATCTCCAACCCCAATCCCATCGAAACTCATTTCTCCACCACTAGCTTGCCTCTGCTCCATTGCTGCCAACGGCAAGACCACTGCCCTGGCTGCCGCCTCCATCCCCTTTACTCCTCCCTCCCCTCCATCCCCTCTGCTCCTCCCTCTTCCCCTGCTGCCCACCACTCCTCATCGTTGGGCGGTGCTGGCTGTCGAGCACAGCAGAACTGGCTTAGACAGCAGTCAGGGACAACGCCGACGGCAATATCCAAGTCAGCTC